>JAWWNH010000047.1:0-2400000 GCA_034641385.1 Darevskia mixta
AAGGAAATAAGCCAAGAGATGTCTGCTGGCCAAATTACAGGTCCCTTTGTCCTGAATTGCTCTATACCAGGCATGGACAAACTTGGCCCTCCAGATGTTTTGGGACTACAATTCCCATTATCCCTGACCACTGGTACTGTTAGCTTGGGATGATGGGAGTTGTAGTCCCAAAACATCTGGAGGGCCGAGTCTGCCCATGCCTGCTCTATACCATCTAGATGGATTCAAGCATAGGGGTTGAAAAAAGAATTTGATGTCCTTCTTCAATGTACTTTCAGCCAGGCTTTGATTGTAATGAGCCATGTGTTGGTCAGCAAACTTTTTCAGCAGGGGGCCGGTCCACCCTCTCTCAGACCTTGTGGGGGGCCGGACTATATTTTGAAGGAAAAAAATGAATGAATTCCTATGCCCCACAAATAACCCAGAGATTCATTTTAAATAAAAGGGTACATTCTACTCATGCCCGATTGCCTTCTCAAACCGGCCCACAGATGGTCCCGGAATCTCTCTTTTGTTCTCCATCGCCGCCCTGTCCTTCGGTGTTACAAAACGTGGTTTAACCCAAGCAGGATGTCTTCCGATGACTTTTAATACATTTTAATACATATTTCTAGTACATATTTTAAATAAATACCTTATATGGGCAAATATTTCTGTGGAGGAAGTAATTCAGGAAGAAGAGCAAGATTATTGCTGTAGCCTCTGAAATAATGAGAGTCAGAATTAGGGAAATCAATTTCTGATTGGCTTGAATGTACATTCTCTTTGGGTGTGTCTAATAAGCCCCCTTCTGAACTGCTGTGCACATGACTAGAAAATCAAGGGCAGAGCCCTGCTCAACTTATTTTGCTGGGGATCTCAATTTAGTTAGCACCACAGAACAGGCAGTTCCGTCTTGGTGTTCAGCTTATGAAAGTTAACAGTAGAAACTCTGACAAATTCTCTCTTTTGTTCTCCATCGCCGCCCTGTCCTCCGCTGTTACAAAACGTGGTTTAACCCAAGCAGGACGTCTTCCGATGACTTTCAGAACGAATTCTATCCTTTTGGGACCTGGCTATGGCTCAAGCTCAAGGGACTACCCAATGCTGAACCTTGGGAGATTGCCTCCTTCTTCCTCCTCATCTTGCTCATGCATAAGTATGAATCATGCTTGCAACTTTCTGGACTCACCAGATGTTTGGGCATGCTTGTTCTAGAACAGGGGTAAGCAAACTTTTTCAGCACCCTTTCTCAGACCTTGTGGGGGGCCGGAGTATATTTTGAAGGGGGGGAAATGAACGAATTCCTATGCCCCACAAACATCCCAGAGATTCATTTTAAATAAAAGGGTACATTCTACTCATGCCCAATTGCCTTCTCAAACCGGCCCACAGATGGTCCCGGAATCAGTATGTTTTTACGTGAGTAGAATGTGTGCTTTTATTTAAAATGCATCTCTGGGTTATTTGTGAGGCATAGGAATTCGTTCATTTCCCCACCCAAAATTATAGTCCGGCCCCCCACATGGTCTGAGGGGCTGAAAAAGGTTGCTGACCCCTGTTCTAACTCCTGGCTAGCAATTCCAGAAACTAATATTTTCTTTCTCTCTTTCTCTTAGTCATGGCACTAGCAGTTGCTGCGATAGCATGCACTGGTTTGTGTAAAAAAAGAAGACCATCTCTAAAGGTGAGAAAGATTCAAGTCTTGCCATCTGGATTTGTGTAAGAATCCGGAGAATGTCCGTGACCCGGCACAAGAGGTGGAAGGTGGCAGGAAGAGTCCGGCACTTAAAAGGGGCAGCCCGAAACGTCGTGACACCTCGAGACCCAGACGAAGGAAAAAAATGAACGAATTCCTATGCCCCACAAATAACCCAGAGATGCATTTTTTAAAAGGCCACATTCTACTCATGTAAAAACATGCTGATTTCCGGACTGTCCGCGGGCCGGTTTTAGAAGGCGATTTGGGCGGATCGGGCCCCCAGACCTTAGTTTGCCTACTAGAGCTCTTGTTGTTAGCAACTCTTGTGCCCTCTAGTGATTCCAGAAGACACAAGACAAATGTAAAAGCCACAACTGTCCTTTTCTGGTGAGTCTATTCATTGTATTAGCAGGTTGGGTTGTTCTAGCTGCTGGCTAGCAATTTCAGAAGCTAATATTTTCTCCCTTTCTCTCTCTCTCCCTCTCTCTCCCCTCTCTCTCTCTCTCTGCCTTTCAGTCACAGGACTTTCAATGATGATCATAGCTTGCAGTGTTTGCTGTGCACCCTGTCAAAAAGGAACACCAGTTCTCAAGGTGAGACATATTCAAGTCCAACCAGCAGAATACATCTGAGAAAGAAATGCGGGACAGAAGAGCTTTAAAATAGCAGCGGAGAGGGAGAAAGGAGAAAGGTTTTATGCCATGGTCACTGTAGGGCACTGATGAAGTGATGGAGTTCAGTATTTCTCTCTCTGCCCCTTTGCAGACAGTTTACCATCACAACAAAGATAACTGCATCATGGCTGGACAGTGAGTTAATCCATAAAAGTGAGCAAAAATGTCACAAGCAAGTTAGCCAGGATTAAGACTGTTTCCCACAAAGGCAGACCTTGTGGACATTTGGTTTGCACTCCAAGGAACTTCAAAAAGAGTTCCTTTTGGATCCAACCACGTGCAAAAGGAGGAGGATTATTGCCACAATGCAATGAAATGCACAGGTGTCATTCCTCAAAGATATAAAGGTCATCTGTAGCAAAATCCCTAAATTTAGGAGATGCACTTATTCAAAAGATCAGATTAGCCCAAGTCGTCAAGACCATGACCATGCACCACCAGAAGCGAACAAAGAATTATGTGAAGGGTCTGACAGGATTCTGCAAGTCTTACAGCATGGCTAGGCAAACTAAGGCCCGGGGGCCGGATGCGGCCCAATCGCCTTCTAAATCTGGCCTATGGTCAGTCCGGGAATCAGTGTGTTTTTACATGAGTGTGCTTAATTTAAAATGCATCTCTGGGTTATTTGTGGGGCATAGGAATTCGTTCACACCCCACCCCAAAAAAATAGTCTGGCCCCCCACAAGGTCTGAGGGACAGTGGACCGGCCCCCTGCTGAAAAGGTTTGCTGACCCCTGTTCTAAACCTCCACTGCCTTGCAGCCAAACTCATTCATGAGAAAGTCATGGGGACCCTGAGGTTAACCCTGAGGAAATATCATGATCCTGCCTTAAACTCAGTGTACTTTGGGGATCCACCACAGGTATTCATTTGTTCACTGCAACTATAGGCCAAATGCCACATCAAACAAGTTTTTCAGTGGTGCATCTGTAGGGTATGAGAGAAATGATTACGATGTAGGACATTACATTTCAATAGATAAATATTTTAACTGACTGCTACTCTATAGAATTCAAATTGTAATGCAATAAAATACATTGTATCTATAAAGAAATAACAGAAGCAATAAACTACATTTAAAAATCACTGAGCACCCTACCAGGGCACATTGCAGTTGCTGCAACAGGTAACAAAATGATGGAGTGGTCCAGCAAGACCTTCAGCAATTCTCAAGTGGTCCATGGGAAGAAAAGTATCAGAACCACTGATTTAGAACTTCAGAATAGTGCGAAGACTTCCTTGTTCCATTTGGAGAACTGACATGTTTCTTCAGAATCTTCTACACGGCTTGTGCTGGTTTGGGCCAAATGCATCTCATAAGAAAGTCAAAAACGGAGGCTGGGAAGTAAGAGAGAGGAACGTATAAGAGTTTTGCATCCCATCCTGGACAGTAGCGGATGCGAGGGGAGCAAGACGTCAGGGCATGTTCTATAGAGTCCGTGACCTGCTGAAAGCTGCTGCTGCCGCTGGAGATGAGACCATTTTAATACTTTGAGACCTGTGTGTGGGATATAGGAAACAAAAGAAAAGTTAGTGATGCAAAGATATGTATGTATTTATTTCTACATTTATTTATTTAATTAATTAATTTGTATGCTGCCCTATACCTGCGCAGGAGATAACCTAAATATTTTGGGTTCTGAAGGGATATGTTAGCTTCTGGATTTCTCTGCCTAGGAGGTCTAAATCTAAAGAGGGGCATCGGGAACATTTTCCATTGCTTTAAGACGGAACCTTTTGCAACAGGAGATTAAAAAAGGTAAAGGAACCCCTGACCATTAGGTCCAGTCGTGTCTGACTCTAGGGTTGCGGTGCTCATCTCGCTTTATTGGCCGAGAGCCGGCGTACAGCTTCCAGGTCATGTGGCCAGCATGACAAAGCCGCTTCTGGCGAACCAGAGCAGCGCACGGAAACGCCGTTTACCTTCCCGCCAGAGCAGTTCCTATTTATCTACTTGCACTTTGACGTGCTTTCGAACTGCTAGGTGGGCAGGAGCAGGGACCGAACAATGGGAGCTCACCCTGTCGTGGGGATTCGAACCGCCAACCTTCTGATCAGCAAGCCCTAGGCTCTGTGGTTTAACCTGCAGCGCCACAGTGTCACTCTGTATTTCAGGCAGTAGGTGGGACTGGAGGGTTGTATCTAGGTGAGGGCTGCCATACGCCGGGTTCAGGGGTGGGTGACCCGGCTCCTCTTCCCCTCTGTGCTTTTTTAAAAGCATAAACTGGTCTCCTTTCTTAGAGCTGCCTCCCAGGATCAAGCGGGTAGCGGACGCTGTTTCGCTGTGGGTGTCTGTGCGTCTCCCCCCTCCCCCCGGCTAATCTCTTCCCTTTTCTCCACTGGAGTCGACCACGTGCGCTTCTCCACATGTCACTGTCTCCCCACAACCACTTCCCTTTCCGTGCAGTAAACCCTCCCAATTTGGATTCTGTGGGATGTATAACACTGGTGCAGTCAATCACAACATTCCTAGAGTGTACACAAAGGGGTCTTGGTCCTCCAGGTAGAGTTTCCTGTGCCAAGGCTGAAATCACTTCCTTTGTGTGACCAGAAGTGGGAGTGGCCTTACCTGTAGCTATTCAAAGATACAGGTGAGCTGCTACTCTCTCTCTCTTCCCACCAGGACTCTGAGGATGCAACATCTCAGGAGATGCCCTCTTGGCTTCCAGCCAAGAGAGGCCCACATGGAGCCTTTCTCCCTTAAGGGGAATCTCCACATGTAAATACATTTAATCTAAGCTAGCCTGCCTTCTGAGACTGCCTGTATGAGCTTGGAATGTCTGTAAGTAAAAGCTTTATACTTTTATAAGCTTATGTGTCGTGTATTTTCTTTTAAGAGGGAACCAGGGGAAATATGTGCCAGGATCTGCCTTGTTCTAGAAGTTCATAGGAACTTAAACGCCACGCTTTGCTGCGCTTTATTGGGGATGAGAAACTCTGCTAGTTTGGAGCTTGTTAGCACAAGCTGGGATAGGAAATATTAATCAATATTCCCTCATCCACATTCCCTCTCATCTCCCACAAAGGGTTATGGGCCCAGAACTGCGTATTTTGTGTATTTTTACAGGATTGCTTTGGATTGTGATTTTTGGCAGAGTAGAATTTTTCTGTTTGTACTTCCTGGTAAGCACATGGTCTTTTGTTCTCCATTGTGCTGTGAAAAGGGGGATTAGCGACCCCTCCCCTCCCTCAGAGCTCACAGACCTCAGAGGCAGTGAAGATTAGTTTGCATTTTGAGATTTTTAAGTTTTGATTTTTGAATTTTAGCCATTTTTGGGAATTTTGAAAATTTTTCAATTTTTGAGGATTAAGATGGCAAGCTCAGGTTTTGATAGTGAAGCAAGATCAAGCTTTATGCTGCTGAATGATCGTAACTTTGTGCAATGGAAGCAGCGCCTTTTAGTGCATCTTGGTGCAAAGCGAGTTCTTAAAGCTGTGATAGATCCCAAACCTGATCCAGCTGATTTAACAAAGAAAGCAGATTGGGAAAGGCAAGATGCAGAAGCTAAACACATAATTTTGTGCAGTTTGAAAGATGAGCATTTATCTCTGATTGACTATGAAAGTGATGCATCTCAGATTCTAAAGGATATTGAGAGGGTTTATGCACAATCATCAGAGAACTCTTATAGACATTTGTTGGATAAACTGCTGAAGTTAAAGATGAATTCTAGAGAACAATTTACAGGGCATTTTAAGGACTTTAATGAAATTGTTCAAAGGATTGCCCTAACTCCCAGAGCTTTTGATGATGCAACCAAAGTGACTTTTATGCTGGCATCATTAGGAGAAGAATTTACTTCATTTAAGAGTATAATGGACCACACAAGAGATTTGACTTTTAATGAACTAGCAAATCACTTAAGAGAGGAATGCAGAGATTACCTTGATTCTCCACAAAGAAATCCAAGGAAAAGGGACACAAGTTATGTTTCTAAGCAATTTCCCAAGTCTAAGGAAGTGTCCAAAGAATTAATATGCCATAACTGCAATTTAAAAGGGCACATTGCAAGGAGTTGCCAGAAGCCCAAGAATAAGTCCCGCCCCTTTCAACCAAAAGGTGAAAAGAAGGGGGGTCACGAGCGTACATTTCTACTGCAAGAAAAGAGTTTAAATGTGCAAAGAAATGAAAGGAAAAGTGACCAATTTATTTTAGATTCGGGAGCTACAAGCCATTTTGCGCATAAAAGAGAATATTTCAGAGAAATTAATGATAGTGAATGGACTGAAATCCAGATTGCTGATGGAAATGTTCTAAAATCACAAGGTGCAGGTTCAATGCGTTTGAAATTCAAGGTGAACAATGAATCTCTTGAAACAACTGTGCCTAATGTTCAATATGTCCCAGAATTGAATTGTAACTTGCTTAGTGTGTCTGCTTTAGACAAGAAAGGTTTCAAGGTTACATTTGCCAATGGAGAATGCAATGTAACGAAAAATGATGAGGTTTATGCTCAAGGGAAACTAATCAATGGTGTTTATGAGATTAACGTTTCAGAAAACCAATCAGCACAAGTCGCCCAATCCAAGCAGAAGCATGAAGCAGATCTGGAGCTCTGGCATCGAAGACTGGGTCACCGGGATATCAGAGTCATCCAGGAACTGCAGAATGGAGATCTTGTGAGAGGTCTACAGGTAAACAAAAGTAACACACCCACACCAAAATGTATAACTTGTGTAAGTGAAAAAGGAGTCAAACCTTCTTTCCCACGTTGTGCAGAAAAGAGAAGCACAAAAGTTCTGGACATTGTGTACACTGATTTAGCTGGACCTATGAATATACCTTCTTTAGGAGGAAATAGGTATATTCTTATCTTTTTGGATGATTATTCAAAGTTTTGTGTGGGATACCTTCTCAAAGAGAAGAGTGAAACAGTGGAATTGTTCAAGCAATACGTAAGCATGGTCAAGAACAAATTCCATCGAGCACCCACCACCCTAATGTCCGATAATGGTGGGGAGTTTTGCTCACGTGAAATGGAAGCCTTCATGGCTCAGGAAGGCATAGCACATGTGACCACAGTAAGCTACACACCTCAACAAAACTCTATTGCTGAGAGGAAATTTAGGTCCATCCTAGAGATGACAAGGTGTATGCTAAAAGGATCCAACTTGTCGAAGAAACTTTGGGGTGAGGCAGCAAATACTGCGATTTATATACAGAATAGGCTGCCAACAAAAGGCACAGAGCGCACGCCATTTGAACTTTGGCATGGAAGAGTCCCAAATTTGTCACACATACGTGTATTTGGAAGTTTGTGCTATTACCACGTGCCCAAGGAGCACAGACACAAACTTGACACCAGAGCAAAGCCTGGTATCCTAGTTGGATACGCTTCTGGAGGAAAAGGCTACAGAGTTGTGGACTTACAAACAGGGAAAACAAGTTCACATCACGTGATTCATTTTGAGGAGTATGAAAAGGCTGACACAAGGAACACAGCAATTGACTGTTCCAATGAGCCACCAACAGAGGAGTTTGTAAGTTTTCCTTTTGAAGCCATACCAGAAACTAATCCACCTCCTAGTATTGTACCTCCTAGTGTTGTAGCACCCCCTACAGATGACACCCCAGAAGACGCGGAGGACCAGATGTCAGAAGGCTCCAGAGACGAAGAGGACCCGTATGCAGGGATGCCGCCATTGGAAGGAGATGAGGAAGCTGATGCGGTTCAACAAGAGCCAGAGGTCAGACGTTCCTCCAGGTCCAACAAAGGCGTTCCACCACTACGACTGTCCTACTTTGCAGGGTCGGCGCCACCACAGGAACCTTCCACGTGGGAACAGGTTCAACGGTTGCCAGCTACTGAGGCCAGTCTCTGGAAGCAAGCCGCGCAGGAAGAGATGGATGCACTGCATCGCAACAAGACCTGGACCCTGACAGAGCTACCTCCTGGTAAGAAGGCAATTGGGTCCAAGTGGGTGTTCAAGCTTAAGAAGGGGTCAGAAGGGGAGGTGCAACGCTACAAAGCTAGGCTTGTAGCACAAGGATTTTCACAACAGTATGGCGAAGATTATGATCAAGTATTTGCGCCTACAGTGCGATACAGCAGTGTTAGATTACTTCTAAGTATTGCAGCATCTAAAGGCCTATCAGTCCGTCATGTCGACATAGCAACAGCTTTTCTTCATGGGACGATTTCTGAACAGATTTATATGAAGCAGCCCAAAGGCTTTATCAAGCAAAATGAGGCACATCTTGTATGTAAACTTCAGAAAGGAATTTACGGTTTGAAACAAGCTGCAAGAGCATGGAACCAGAAATTACATGAAATGCTGGTTCAGCTTGGGTACAAGCAGTCAACAGCTGACAAGTGCCTGTACACTAAGAACAGAAATGGACAATTCTCTTACATTCTGGCTTTTGTCGATGATTTATTAATATCAACGTCCAATGACAGAGACTATAAAGACATAGTCAGACATCTCAACAAAGAGGTGGAAGTAAAGGAATTGGGACTTGTCCAGTATTACTTGGGAATTCAAATTGAGAGAGAAGAAGACGGCTCATTTCTTCTCAGCCAGAAGCAGAAGATAATAGAACTGATAGAAAGCATGCAGATGCAAGGTGCACACCCTGTCGCGACACCCATGGCCACAGATTTTCTAAAGAATCAGCAAGATTCGAAGCTGCTGCCAGACAACAGCGAATACAGGTCAGCGATTGGTAAACTTTTGTATTTGGTTACTACCAGCAGACCTGACATAGCAAGTGCAGTGGGGATCCTAAGCAGAAAAGTGAGTTCTCCCACTGAACATGACTTGGGTGGGGTCAAGAGGGTGGTGCGTTACCTCAAGGGTACAATGAATTGTAAATTAAAATTGCCAGCTGTAAGGGACCCTAAGTTGGTTGGGTACAGTGATGCAGATTGGGCTGGGGATAAGGCGGATTACAAATCCACAAGTGGTTATGTTTTTATGTTTGGAAATGCACCTATCATTTGGGGCAGTTATAAACAGAAATGTGTAGCCTTATCGTCCACAGAGAGTGAATATATTTCAGCTTCGGAAGCATGCAGAGAGATCATCTGGCTGGATCAACTCCTGACAGACTTTGGTTTGCCGAGAAAAGGACCTGTCAGCTTGATGGAGGACAATCAAGGCTGCCTGCAGCTAGCGCAAACCGAAAAGTTCCTTGCACGTTCAAAACACATTGGGGTCAGGTATCACTTCATTCGCCAGATGATCCAAGATGGACTAGTAGAAATGTCCTACTGTAATACTCAGGAGATGACTGCGGACATTCTCACGAAACCCTTGCCACGAGAGAGTTTCCTGTGCCAAGGCTGAAATCACTTCCTTTGTGTGACCAGAAGTGGGAGTGGCCTTACCTGTAGCTATTCAAAGATACAGGTGAGCTGCTACTCTCTCTCTCTTCCCACCAGGACTCTGAGGATGCAACATCTCAGGAGATGCCCTCTTGGCTTCCAGCCAAGAGAGGCCCACATGGAGCCTTTCTCCCTTAAGGGGAATCTCCACATGTAAATACATTTAATCTAAGCTAGCCTGCCTTCTGAGACTGCCTGTATGAGCTTGGAATGTCTGTAAGTAAAAGCTTTATACTTTTATAAGCTTATGTGTCGTGTATTTTCTTTTAAGAGGGAACCAGGGGAAATATGTGCCAGGATCTGCCTTGTTCTAGAAGTTCATAGGAACTTAAACGCCACGCTTTGCTGCGCTTTATTGGGGATGAGAAACTCTGCTAGTTTGGAGCTTGTTAGCACAAGCTGGGATAGGAAATATTAATCAATATTCCCTCATCCACATTCCCTCTCATCTCCCACAGATTCCCCCAACCCAACTCCGCAGATGGCAGAGAAAACTAGACTCTTTTATTTTCTCACATAAAAAACCAAGAATAAGCACCAAATACCTGCCCCTCCCCACCTCAGAAGGAGGATGGGGAATCCCCAACATAGAAGCATATTACAGTGCCAACCAAATACGCCATATAATCCCATATATACTAGAAGATGAGACAAAACAATGGATACACCTAGACAAGGACACAATTGAAAATATCTGCACCACAGCATACCCATTCCTCCCAAACTACCGTAACTAAGGAAAATTCCCACAACACTTAACAGGTACACACAAGCCATGTTCAAAGCATGGAAAACAGAAACAGGCAAACTATCCCCAACCCCATCCCCACTAACTCCCTTGGCTTACCACCCATTATTCCACCATGCAGCACAAAACCTCCAAATAAAAACCTGGCAAACCGAAGGCTTATATCGCCTAATAGACTTTTATAGAAAACTAGTAAATTAAGCCCGTAAAGATTACGGGCTCTAGGCTGCCTGTCCGTGCTGCTTTAAAGCAGCAGGGACGGGCAGCCTCAGGAGCCGGCGCTCCCTCGGCCGGTCGCTCAGTGACCGCGGGAGCAGCAGCGCCGGGCGGGATGCATCCTGCTCGGCGCTGCAGCTCCCGGCGAGGGAGTGCCGGCTCCTGAAGCTGCCTGTCTCTGTGGACGGGCAACCTAAGGAGCCGACGCTCCCTCAGCCGGTCGCTCAGTGACCGCGGGAGCAGCAGCGCCGGGCGGGATGCATCCTGCTCGGCGCTGCAGCTCCCGGCGAGGGAGTGTCGGCTCCTGAAGCTGCCTGTCTCTGTGGATGGGCAACCTAAGGAGCCGACGCTCCCTCGGCGCGCCGCCCCTTTCCCACAGAGCCTACAGCCGGCGCTCCTCCGCGGGGCTCTTCCGCTTCCAGCGCCGCCTGTAGCCGGCGCTCCTCCGCGGGCCTCCTCCGCTTCCAGCGCCGCCAAGCCCCGTCGCGGGGTCGCGGTTGCCTGGCCATCGTGGAACGGCGGCCAGTGGCCGCCTTCTCCCCGCCAGCGGCTAAAAGATGGCCGACAGGAGGAGGCTGCGGGCAGCGGCGCTTCGCGCCTCTGCCCCCGCTCCTATTGGTCTGTGTCCTCCAATCCGTGTCTCACTGGAGCGCACGCGCGCTTCCGATTTCCTCTGACGGACGGAAAGTGGTACGGAGGGACACAGGCTCTTTATTATATAGGATAACAAACCTTTGTCAACACAAGAAATACAGGACAAAGTAGAAGACACCCAAATGCCCTAGTTAGCACAACACCAACTACATGCCCTCTTAAACAATCCAGCAGTAACATCAGCAGCAACTACACCCCTGACAACCTTCGAAAACCTCCTCCTAACAACAAAGGGACACGGCAGAGGGATGGTATCCGCAATATACAAAGTACTACTCTAAAATCCCTGCACGCAATAAAAAAAACAATGGGAGGATGACATAGGATATGAAATCAACCCCACCCCATGGACCAGAATGTGGTCTAAACCCCCCTTTAAATCCACATCAAGGAAAAGATGACTACAAAATAATATGCAGTTGAAAATATTGACAATAAGACCCATGGAGGGGATGGGGGGAAGTCCAGAGATTCAGAGAAATCTCTAAATGTGGATATAGATTTGGTATTGTAATAACTCTACACTTGTAAAATCAAATAAAAGTTATCTTTAAAAAATAATAATGAACTGACAGAGGTTCCTCACCTGCAGGGGATTAAAAGAAGGACTCCCAGCTGCAGATGTTGGCTTCTCCTCCTCTTTCCAATTCCCCCCTTTCTGCCTGTTGCAGTTTGTTTATGCCACATCTGCTCTTGCTGAAGTTGGAGTCATACAACCAACTGCCAATAGCTCCTCCCTCATTGGATCCAACTTATTGCTGGCTGCTTGAGGTGGCGGCATTTCAGGTGCTCTTTTAGGCTAATGGGCAGGTCTGCTAGTAAAGGATGCGCGCAATTTCTTTCATGTTGCTGAAGTCAGAGTCCTACAACTGTGGCGTTCGCACAGAGCCCCTCTTTCCACAATTGAGCCTGCACCACCACAGCTGATCTCTTCCACTGCCACCAACCAATATATTCAGACTCAGTCAGGTTGTAGCATATGAACAAAGATTCCAGTTTATTGTGAACGCAAACAAGTTCTAGATACTTTGAAACACTGTAATCCAATTCACTCTCTCGGTCTCTAACTCACTCTGACTCCCAGGCCTCCCAACCGAACCAACTGCCTCTCTTTTCCCAACTGTCTCAACCTCTGGCTATGCCTTTTAAAAACAGGTAGGCTCCTCCCCTGGACTTTTCTATTGGTCTACCTATTAACCCTTTCTCTCCCCCTGTACAGACATTTCCAAAAGAACGGGCAAACGCCACAGCAACCAACTGCCAAGAGCTCCTCCCTCATGGGATGAAACTTATTGCCTGGTTGCTTGAGGTGGTGGCATTTAAGGTGCTATTTTAGGCTAATTGGCAGGTCTGCTAGTGAAGGAGACACACAATTTCTTTCATTTCACACCTTCAAACTCCACATTCAAAATTCTATTTCCAGGACAAAAAATAATGTGAAAAACTGCATTGGGGGGGGGGGCTATAGTTTTGATTTGGGATGTGTTAAATTTGGGGGGGGGGGTTGGGGTATTTTTTGTATTTTAGAAATGCTTTTAAATCTTTCCTGATCAGTCAGTGCTCCTGTAGACCAAGGGGACCAGGCTCCACTGCATCCCACCTACCTAGAATGACAAGCTTGTCCCAGATCTTTTCTGTGAAGATCCTAGTCTTGATCTACCCGAGGTTTGTCAATAGGGTTCTATTCTGCTTTTGCTTTTTTGAGAACCCCTATACTGTAATCACCTTTCTCAAAACTGGTTCCTCTTGTATTTCTTGGCCAAACATCATAAATCATAGATGTACCTCTAAGTAAGATACCTGACAAGTAACTGACAGAATGCACCTTCAGCACATTTCATGCAATACCAGACATGCCCACCAGGTGGCGTCGATTTGTTCAAATCAAATTCACCAATGCAGTAATGTACTTGGCCACTTGGTGTCCCACAAAGCAAGGGAAAAGGGATTCAATTGTAATAATTTACACTGACCACTTGATGGCGCTTATCCAAAATTAAATGAAGACTAAAGGAAAAAACCAGATGACTCAGTTCATAAAATGAAAGAAAAATTCATCAGCTGCCAATTCAGCCTAATCCAAATTTACGAACCCCGACCACATAACGGATGCACAAGGGCACCAAACAGTTTTGAGAAAGGTGATTACAGTATATGCAGTTTTTCACATTATTTTTTGTCCTGGAAATAGAATTTTGAATGTGGAGTTTGAAGGTCTGAAATGAAAGAAATTGCGTGTGTCCTTTACTAGCAGACCTGCCAATTAGCCTAAAATAGCACCTTAAATGCCACCACCTCAAGCAACCAGGCAATAAGTTTCATCCCATGAGGGAGGAGCTCTTGGCAGTTGGTTGCTGTGGCGTTTGCCCGTTCTTTTGGAAATGTCTGTACAGGGGGAGAGAAAGGGTTAATAGGTAGACCAATAGAAAAGTCCAGGGGAGGAGCCTACCTGTTTTTAAAAGGCATAGCCAGAGGTTTAGACAGTTGGGAATAGAGAGGCAGTTGGTTCGGTTGGGAGGCCTGGGAGTCAGAGTGAGTTAGAGACCGAGAGAGTGAATTGGATTACAGTGTTTCAAAGTATCTAGAACTTGTTTGCGTTCACAATACCTGGAATCTTTGTTCATATGCTACAACCTGACTGAGTCTGAATATATTGGTTGGTGGCAGTGGAAGAGATCAGCTGTGGTGGTGCAGGCTCAATTGTGGAAAGAGGGGCTCTGTGCGAACGCCACAGTTGTAGGACTCTGACTTCAGCAACATGGAAGAAATGGCGTGCATCCTTTACTAGCAGACCTGCCCATTAGCCTAAAAGAGCACCTGAAATGCCGCCACCTCAAGCAGCCAGCAATAAGTTGGATCCAATGAGGGAGGAGCTATTGGCAGTTGGTTGTATGACTCCAACTTCAGCAAGAGCAGATGTGGCATAAACAAACTGCAACAGGCAGAAAGGGGGGAATTGGAAAGAGGAGGAGAAGCCAACATCTGCAGCTGGGAGTCCTTTTAATCCCCTGCAGGTGAGTAACCTCTGTCAGTTCATCATTATTTTTTAAAGACAATTTTTATTTGATTTTACAAGCCTAGAGTTATTACACTACCAAATCTATATCCACATTTAGAGATTTCTCTGAATCTCTGGACTTCCCCCCATCCCCTCCATGGGTCTTATTGTCAATATTTTCAACTGCATATTATTTTGTAGTCATCTTTTCATTGATGTGGATTTAAAGGGGGGTTTAGACCACATTCTGGTCCATGGGGTGGGGTTGATTTCATATCCTATGTCATCCTCCCATTGTTTTTTGATTGCGTCCAGGGGGTTTATGGGATTTTGGAATAGTATTTTGTATATTGCCGTGTCCCTTTATTGTTAGGAGGAGGTTTTCAAAGGTTGTCAGGGGTGTAGTTGCTGCTGATGTTACTGCTGGATTGTTTAAGAGGGCATGTAGTTGGTGTTGTGCTAACTAGGGCATTTGGGTGTCTTCTACTTTGTCCTGTATTTCTGGTGTTGACAAAGGTTTGTTATTTGCTATAAAAGTCTATTAGGCGATATAAGCCTTTGGTTTGCCAGGTTTTTATTTGGAGGTTTTGTGCTGCATGGTGGAATAATGGGTGGTAAGCCAAGGGAGTTAGTGGGGATGGGGTTGGGGATAGTTTGCCTGTTTGTTTTCCATGCTTTGAACATGGCTTGTGTGTACCTGTTAAGTGTTGTGGGAATTTTCCTTAGTTAGTTTGGGAGGAATAGGTATGCTGTGGTGCAGATATTTTCAATTGTGTCCTTCTCTAGGTGTATCCATTGTTTTGTCTCATCTTCTAGTATATATGGGATTATATGGCGTATTTGGTTGGCACTGTAATACAGTATGCTTCTATGTTGGGGATTCCCCATCCTCCTTCTGAGGTGGGGAGGGGTAGGTATTTGGTGCTTATTCTTGGTTTTTTATGTGAGAAAATAAAAGTCTAGTTTTCTCAGCCATCTACGAGGTTGGGTTGGGGGAATCCAGATTGGGAGGGTTTACTGCACGGAAAGGGAAGTGGTTGTGGGGAGACAGTGACATGTGGAGAAGCGCACGTGGTCGACTCCAGTGGAGAAAAGGGATGAGATTAGCGGGAGTGAGGGGGAGAGACGCACAGACACCCACAGTGAAACAGCGTCCGCTACCCGCTTGATCCTGGGAGGCAGCTCTAAGAAAGGAGACCAGTTTATGCTTTTAAAAAAGCACAGAGGGGAAGAGGAGCTGGGGTCGCCCGCACCTGAACCCAGCATATGGCAACCCTCACCTAGATACAACCCTCGAGCCCCACCTACTGCCTGAAATACAAAATGACACTGTGGCGCTGTGGGTTAAACCACAGAGCCTAGGGCTTGCTGATCAGAAGGTTGGCGGTTCGAATCCCCACGACAGGGTGAGCTCCCATTGTTCGGTCCCTGCTCCTGCCCACCTAGCAGTTCGAAAGCACGTCAAAGTGCAAGTAGATAAATAGGAACTGCTCTCGCGGGAAGGTAAACGGCGTTTCCGTGCGCTGCTCTGGTTCGCCAGAAGCGGCTTTGTCATGCTGGCCACATGACCTGGAAGCTGTACGCCGGCTCTCGGCCAATAAAGCGAGATGAGCGCGACAACCCTTGAGTCAGACACGACTGGACCTAATGGTCAGGGGTCCCTTTACCTTTTTTAATCTCCTGTTGCAAAAGGTTCCGTCTTAAAGCAATGGAAAATGTTCCCGATGCCCCTCCTTAGATTTGGACCTCCTAGGCAGAGAAATCCAGAAGCTAACATATCCCTTCATAACCCAAAATATTTAGGTTATCTCCTGCGCAGGTATAGGGCAGCATACAAATTAATTAATTAAATAAATGCAGAAATAAATACATACATATCTTTGCATCACTAACTTTTCTTTTGTTTCCTATATCCCACACACAGGTCTCAAAGTATTCAAATGGTTGTGCTCCAGCGGCGGCAGCAGCTTTCAGCAGGTCACGGACTCTATAGAACATGCCCTGACGTCTTGCTCCCCTCGCATCCGCTACTTTCCAGGATGGGATGCAAAACTCTTATACGTTCCTCTCTCTTACTTCCCAGCCTCCGTTTTTGACTTTCTTATGAGATGCATTTGGCCCAAACCAGCACAAGCCGTGTAGAAGATTCTGAAGAAACATGTCAGTTCTCCAAATGGAACAAGGAAGTCTTCGCACTATTCTGAAGTTCTAAATCAGTGGTTCTGATACTTTTCTTCCCATGGACCACTTGAGAATTGCTGAAGGTCTTGCTGGACCACTCCATCATTTTGTTACCTGTTGCAGCAACTGCAATGTGCCCTGGTAGGGTGCTCAGTGATTTTTAAATGTAGTTTATTGCTTCTGTTATTTCTTTATAGATACAATGTATTTTATTGCATTACAATTTGAATTCTATAGAGTAGCAGTCAGTTAAAATATTTATCTATTGAAATGTAATGTCCTACATCGTAATCATTTCTCTCATACCCTACAGATGCACCACTGAAAAACTTGTTTGATGTGGCATTTGGCCTATAGTTGCAGTGAACAAATGAATACCTGTGGTGGATCCCCAAAGTACACTGAGTTTAAGGCAGGATCATGATATTTCCTCAGGGTTAACCTCAGGGTCCCCATGACTTTCTCATGAATGAGTTTGGCTGCAAGGCAGTGGAGGTTTAGAACAGGGGTCAGCAAACCTTTTCAGCAGGGGGCCGGTCCACTGTCCCTCAGACCTTGTGGGGGGCCGGACTATTTTTTTGGGGTGGGGTGTGAACGAATTCCTATGCCCCACAAATAACCCAGAGATGCATTTTAAATTAAGCACACTCATGTAAAAACACACTGATTCCTGGACTAACCGCGGGCCAGATTTAGAAGGCGATTGGGCCGCATCCGGTCCCCGGGCCTTAGTTTCCCTACCCATGCTGTAAGACTTGCAGAATCCTGTCAGACCCTTCACATAATTCTTTGTTCACTTCTGGTGGTGCATGGTCATGGTCTTGACGACTTGGGCTAATCTGATCTTTTGAATAAGTGCATCTCCTAAATTTAGGGACTTTGCTATAGATGACCTTTATATCTTTGAGGAATGACACCTGTGCAGTTCATTGCATTGTGGCAATAATCCTCCTCCTTTTGCACGTGGTTGGATCCAAAAGGAACTCTTTTTGAAGTTCCTTGGAGTGCAAACCAAATGTCCACAAGGTCTGCCTTTGTGGGAAACAGTCTTAATCCTGGCTAACTTGCTTGTGACATTTTTGCTCACTTTTATGGATTAACTCACTGTCCAGCCATGATGCAGTTATCTTTGTTGTGATGGTAAACTGTCTGCAAAGGGGCAGAGAGAGAAATACTGAACTCCATCACTTCATCAGTGCCCTACAGTGACCATGGCATAAAACCTTTCTCCTTTCTCCCTCTCCGCTGCTATTTTAAAGCTCTTCTGTCCCGCATTTCTTTCTCATATGTATTCTGCTGGTTGGACTTGAATATGTCTCACCTTGAGAACTGGTGTTCCTTTTTGACAGGGTGCACAGCAAACACTGCAAGCTATGATCATCATTGAAAGACCTGTGACTTAAAGGCAGAGAGAGAGAGAGAGGGAGAGAGAGGGAGAGAGAGAGAAAGGGAGAAAATATTAGCTTCTGAAATTGCTAGCCAGCAGCTAGAACAACCCAACCTGCTAATACAATGAATAGACTCACCAGAAAAGGACAGTTGTGGCTTTTACATTTGTCTTGTGTCTTCTGGAATCACTAGAGGGCACAAGAGTTGCTAACAACAAGAGCTCTAGTAGGCAAACTAAGGTCTGGGGCCCTGATCCGCCCAAATCGCCTTCTAAAACCGGCCCGCGGACAGTCCGGAAATCAGCATGTTTTTACATGAGTAGAATGTGGCCTTTTAAAAAAATGCATCTCTGGGTTATTTGTGGGGCATAGGAATTCGTTCATTTTTTTCCTTCGTCTGGGTCTCGAGGTGTCACGACGTTTCGGGCTGCCCCTTTTAAGTGCCGGACTCTTCCTGCCACCTTCCACCTCTTGTGCCGGGTCACGGACATTCTCCGGATTCTTACACAAATCCAGATGGCAAGACTTGAATCTTTCTCACCTTTAGAGATGGTCTTCTTTTTTTACACAAACCAGTGCATGCTATCGCAGCAACTGCTAGTGCCATGACTAAGAGAAAGAGAGAAAGAAAATATTAGTTTCTGGAATTGCTAGCCAGGAGTTAGAACAGGGGTCAGCAACCTTTTTCAGCCCCTCAGACCATGTGGGGGGCCGGACTATAATTTTGGGTGGGGAAATGAACGAATTCCTATGCCTCACAAATAACCCAGAGATGCATTTTAAATAAAAGCACACATTCTACTCAGGTAAAAACACACTGATTCCGGGACCATCTGTGGGCCGGTTTGAGAAGGCAATTGGGCATGAGTAGAATGTACCCTTTTATTTAAAATGAATCTCTGGGATGTTTGTGGGGCATAGGAATTCGTTCATTTCCCCCCCTTCAAAATATACTCCGGCCCCCCACAAGGTCTGAGAAAGGGTGCTGAAAAAGTTTGCTTACCCCTGTTCTAGAACAAGCATGCCCAAACATCTGGTGAGTCCAGAAAGTTGCAAGCATGATTCATACTTATGCATGAGCAAGATGAGGAGGAAGAAGGAGGCAATCTCCCAAGGTTCAGCATTGGGTAGTCCCTTGAGCTTGAGCCATAGCCAGGTCCCAAAAGGATAGAATTCGTTCTGAAAGTCATCGGAAGATGTCCTGCTTGGGTTAAACCACGTTTTGTAACAGCGGAGGACAGGGCGGCGATGGAGAACAAAAGAGAGATTCCGGGACCATCTGTGGGCCGGTTTGAGAAGGCAATTGGGCATGCGTAGAATGTACCCTTTTATTTAAAATGAATCTCTGGGTTATTTGTGGGGCATAGGAATTCATTCATTTTTTTCCTTCAAAATATAGTCCGGCCCCCCACAAGGTCTGAGAGAGGGTGGACCGGCCCCCTGCTGAAAAAGTTTGCTGACCAACACATGGCTCATTACAATCAAAGCCTGGCTGAAAGTACATTGAAGAAGGACATCAAATTCTTTTTTCAACCCCTATGCTTGAAGACCGTAATCCATCTAGATGGTATAGAGCAGGCATGGGCAGACTCGGCCCTCCAGATGTTTTGGGACTACAACTCCCATCATCCCAAGCTAACAGTACCAGTGGTCAGGGATAATGGGAATTGTAGTCCCAAAACATCTGGAGGGCCAAGTTTGTCCATGCCTGGTATAGAGCAATTCAGGACAAAGGGACCTGTAATTTGGCCAGCAGACATCTCTTGGCTTATTTCCTTTGTAGCAGATTCAGGGAGCTCTCTAATGGATTTCTACCTGTCGAAGGAACCATTGATATATTATCACATACATTCTGGACCTCACCTCTTTGGCAGCAGTCAGTTTCATGCATTTTAACCACCAATGGTAATTCTGTGAATATCCAGCTTGTACAAAAGAAACTGAGGATTCAAAGGCTGTGCAGGCCACCAAGCATCCCATAGGCATGGCCTTGATGAAGTACCACTGGCCCTTGAAATTGAAGCCCAACCAGCAGAAATCCTTAGGGTGAATGGATAGCAGGTGACATGCTGATTCAATGTCACGCTTCCCCAGCAGAGCTCTGGCAGCATGGCGTCGATTACTGAGCCACCTTTTGGGTAGGAAGGTTGTGGATCAGGAGGAACTCCCCAGGAACCTTCATGAGCATGGTCCCAAGAGGGATGTGTGCAAGCCTGGGACTGAGGGCACGTCAAAGGGACCTGTAATTTGGCCAGCAGACATCTCTTGGCTTATTTCCTTTGTAGCAGATTCAGGGAGCTCTCTAATGGATTTCTACCTGTCGAAGGAACCAGCAAGAGGGGTAGTAGATACTGGGATGCTACTGCCCATAGTAAAGCCCTCCTATATGAAGCTGGCTTCCTGTGAGTTGGGGTATAGGGCAATGAGAGTTTTCAAATGGGAAAGCTTAGTCAGAATTGGGGCTAATGCATTTTTCGTTTGGGGGCAGCGGTGTTGGCAACTGAGGAGGGGTCGTAGCCCCAAGCCCCATGAAAGGGTAACCGGAGCCTTTTGCACGAGATGTGAGGGTGTGGATCAAGGCACCTTTCACACTCAGGTGCGAATTTACATAAGGTGTGGTTGCAAGACCCCTGAATGAACTCCCAACACACCCTCCTGAAGGGGTCGTGTTTTAGCAGGAAATTTACTATTCTTTTGCATTCTCAGTTTTCTTCTCAATGCTGAGGTTCACCACCAATTGCCACATGCTATTGTTCATGAGATCGCAACAAGTGCACAAATTATTCAAAGATTGTTTATGGAACTCTGTAACTCTGGATTGTATTGTTTGACAATGTGTATGGATTTAAAACTTTCCTAATAAAAATTATTTTAAAAACACAAAAAACAAAGCTTGTTTATGGAATTCCTTGTCCCGCCATTGCCTTGGCCTTGAGAATGAGACTTAGGTAGGCTCTCTTAAGAAAATCCAGCAGCCAGTTTGAAAACACTAGCGGGACTGGAATGACCCTATGGCATTGTGGAGAAGATCAAGAAAGAAACTGTAGGGAAAGAATGGACTAGAAAACCTGCTGACGGGAGGGAGGGAAGTCGCAGCTCGGCAGAGCAAAGATGTATGAGAAATTACATGTTTTTGATTTGTTAAATTTATTTAATTGGAAAAATAATAAAAAATTATTATAAAAAGAAGAAAGAAAATCCAGCAGCTACCACACCCAAAAAGATATAAAAACCCAACGGACAGTTAGAAAAAAACCGTTCAGCAAGTGAGTCCTTATTGCTCTTGCTTGATCCAGACTGTTTGGCTTCTCTTTTCCCTGGTTAATCCTCGGGGGAGTTGGGAGAAAAAACTGACAAAACCCCCGTTAAGAATTTTGTTGCTGACTTTTTTGGAACCTGGGGGGTCATCTGCACCAGTATGTGTTCCCTTTGATGTCGTCATCGAGGACTGCTCCCAGCCCTCAAACTTGACCCCATGTTTCCTGCATTAAGTTTTTCAAGATGCAAGTCTGAGGTGCCATGTATGGCTATTAGTCCAGGGCCTTAATAGTGGTGCTCACTCTAATTGTGACGTCACAATGTCGGCTTGCTTCAGAAAGGGGCTGTGCTGGCAGCAGAAAAAGCAGCGCATCACAAATAGTATCAAATTCTTCACAGGGGCCTCACAATCTTGTTGCAGTCCCCACCCCTCTACCCCTGCCTAGAGAGGAGTTGCTCCGTGAGGTAAAAGGCGCAGTTTAAAGTCGCAGTCCACAGCATCGGAGTCCGCCTTCACTTATCAGCGGTAGGGATTGACCTCCTATCAATTTTAGTCCCTTCCGTGGCCAAATTCCGTGGCCAAGCTTGTTTATGGAATTCCTTGTCCCGCCTTTCTGTACTTAATCACCAAAGTTCCTAAGTGGTGAATGTGTGGCCTTAAAGTAGAAATTCTGTGAGGTTATCTCATCATCCCTGACCACTGCTTCTGTTAGCTAGGGAGAGCCTAGTTTGCCTATGCCTGCCATAGAGTATGCTACCCAGCCAGGCTTAGTGTACCTTGGAAAGAAATGGGTTATCAACCCTATTCCCCTCAGTCTACCGAAGAAGTTTTTAAGCTATATTTCACTGCCTGTGCAACGTTTCTGGCTGATATATGGAAAAGCACATGAGCCTGACCATTTTTAACTTACCAAGCGTTAAAATGGTAAGTTAATGGTAAGTTCCCCATCTTGGAAGTGGGGTATTTTGGAACTCGCATGGAAGAGCATATTTTAAAGGTCAAAAAACCTATATTTCCACACTTTACTTTGCTTTCGAAAAAAGGCCAGAAGTGTTCCTTCTAGGTATAGTGACAAAACGCATCCCCAATGACATAAAAATATATTCTTATATGCAACAGCTGCCTAGAATTCTAGTTGCGAAAAATTTGAAGGGAGACTTTGTCCCTTCAGTAGCGGAATGGCAAAATAAACTTTGTGAGTTTATCAATCTGGCCAAAATGACGCCAGGAATCAGATTACAACCAAATCCGAAATTAAGGAAGGAATGGG
Source organism: Darevskia mixta (assembly GCA_034641385.1). Classification (NCBI taxonomy): domain Eukaryota; kingdom Metazoa; phylum Chordata; class Lepidosauria; order Squamata; family Lacertidae; genus Darevskia; species Darevskia mixta. The sequence continues at coordinate 22,398 of JAWWNH010000047.1, forward strand.
AGTATGTAGAAGAATACATGACAACACATTGTTCCAAAATACATTTATTGATATGCATAGACTGAAATTCGCAAACTTAAGGTTAAAAAATAAAAAAAAAGATTTTATGGGTCAATATGTAAAATATATCTCTTTTACACAATATTAAATGATATAAAAATAATTAAATAATTGATCTCTCGCCTGAAATGGGATGGAAAAAATCAAGAAATGTGTCTTCCTGCTGAGCGAGAATAATAATACAGGTCATGAATTGGGGCCCATGGAATGGAACATCTTTCCTTAAAAACAGAAAAGAAAAGAAACCAGAAACAGAGAGAGAGAGAGAGAGAGAAGGCGAAATGCAGCCTTTTGTTGTCTGCCCTCTTGTATGAACCTGGAATTGTTCTGCCCAGCAGTTGAGATTATTTGTGACATAGCACCAGGTGTATTCAGAGGCAGCCACCAGGAGGTTGGTACTTAAAACTCTTGCTGGTACGTCAAATGGTTTCCTCAAGAAAAACATGAAGGAGGTGGAGAAGAGCTTTGGCTGCAGAGAGGAGGGAGCCCTGCCTGGCAGGAATGCCTCTTACTATCCTTCCTGCATTGTCTGTTACCTCTGCCCAGACTGTTTGTTAAGAGGGACAAGACACTGCCCTGCATTGGTTTCCATCGGATGTTGACCGGTTTCAGCGCATAAGGTCAGATTGCCTATGCATTTAGGGGCACCAAGGATCTTGCCAAGAAAAGTGGCTTGAATTTGTTCGACCCTTTCCCTCTATTCTGACCTATGTAGGGATAGATCAAAGATGTCCAATCATTTGTATGGTGGATGGGGAAAGACTTGGTAGGTCAGGGTTCCAGAAGACCTAGTGGACCAGCCTCCACCACATCCCATGTACCTAGAATGCCTCAGATCTATTCTGTGAAGACAACAGATCCTAATCTTGCTGCACCCCAAGTTTTTTAACTGGGGTCTGCTCATACATCATAAAGGTGTTCTTAGGAAGGATTCAGAAGGATGAGTGTAGGGGATTGGAGGTTATGAAGACCAACCAACCAACCAACCAACCCACCTACACCTTCTGTATTCTCTTAGCTTTCACCTCTCCCCCCCCCCCCCTGCTTTGGGGTAGCCTGCCTAGGTTTCCCCAGAATTCTTATCCTTGAGTACATCAAACACAGTTCTCAGTCCATGTTGGGTCCAGTCTTCTGCCCCCCTTCCTTCTGGGTTGTGGGTCAGGGCCTCCCATCTCATACCCCCGGAGAATTTCTCCAGCTGCTTGAAAGACAGGATCCCAGCTGCTTCCTCTCTGGCACATGGGGAATCTCCTCCTCCCTGGAGATCTCCTGCCCCATCTTCCAACTCAAATTCTTCCAACTCAAATCCACCAGCCTTGATCTAGGGCGGGGCGCTTCCTTCAGATCTCTGGGCCCACCCCACCCACATGGTGGTCAGAATCAGAGCCGTCACTCTCTCCCGTTTGGCTTCCTGGCGCGGTGAACCAGGGCGCCAAGCTGTGGAGAGCGCCGTCCGGGGAGGGGAGAGCGGGGCTTGGTGCCTTGGCGCCTCTTGCTCCGGAGGCGCTAGGACCCTGTTCCGTTCTGCAGTGCCTGTTCGGGGCAGCCGGCTCCAGGCGCCCCCCTGTGCGTCATGCCACCCCACCAGCCAATCCGGCTGGCGGGGGGCGTGGTTTGCCGTGTTGGAACCATTCGCCTCTTCTCTGCCATCCGCAGCGAAGAGCGCGCGTCAAGCTGGAGCCCGGAGGGAAGGGGAGGTGGTCTTCCGAGCCAAGCTGGCTTGTCTGGGGGGAGGGCGCTTGGCTGGCTGGCTGTCTGGCTGGCTTGCGTGCCGCCCCCTCCCCATGCCCACACCTGAGGCATGTTCACAGCCTGAGTGGCACAATGGTTCAATGGGTCTGGCTGTTAACCACAAGGTTGGTGGTTCGAGCCCACACAGGGATAGCTGCAAGCAGGATTTCTGCATTGTGGGGCAGAAGGGGGGGGGGAATTGAACTGGATGACCCTCGGGGTCCCTTCTAAACCTACAATTCTGTAGCTCCTTTAAAAGCTCTTTGTGCATCCAATATTGCTACTGGATTTTTAATTTATTTGAGAAAGTTCTACTTCATTAAAGACAATCCAAGTAGCACCTCTGAAATAATATGATCCCCATCTAACCTGCCCCACTCTGCAGGAGAAATAACCTGAGCCATGTCTACACCAGTGGTGTCCAAACCTTTTTCAAAGAGGACCAGATTTGATGAAGTACAGGGCCGTGGGGGCTGACCAAAGTTGTCGACCTTTTTTTAAGATTGAAGTTGTTGAGGTTTTTACCCCAGGAAATAAACTGCCACATTAAACCGACTGGCGGACCGGATTAGGCCCTTGAAACGGACTGTGTCTGAAGATCCCATTCGTCTTTTTCTTCTTTCCAGGAGGGGTGAGGGGTTAAAATGAGAAGGAGCTGGATTTGTTTTGATTGCTGGCAGCTTATTAATCTTTAAATTATACCTAAGATAAAATGGATCAGCCCTATGGATAGATATTAAAAGAGAGAGAGAGAGAGAGAGTGTGTGTGTGTGTGTGTGTGTGTGTGTGTGTGTGTGTGTGAGAGAGAGAGAGAGAGAGAGAGAGAGAGAGAGAGAGAGAGAGAGATCAGACAGGAGCAGCTTTTAGGCTGAGTGGCAAGGCTAGGCTTGCTGGTATTTGGAAGCTGTATGGCAAGTTTGCAGCAAGATCATATGCATAACATCCCATTGTAAAGCAACTTGGGGGGAAAGAATATGGGAACACAGAACAGTTAAAAAAATAAAGCTTTTGTGTGCATGCTCACAAAAACTTATATCCAGAACAAATGCGGTGGCGTTGTATACTAAATAATAAGTGCAATATAAATAAACGAGCAACTAAAAAAAGTTGATGTTTCAAGCAGAGATAATGTGTAAGCATGGTGTCTGCTTCCTAAAAAAATCTCAACAACTTTGGGGTGTCTCCCCCCTTAAAAAAGGTTGACGACTCTGGGAAACGGGGGGGGGGGGTGCCGGAGGGATCTTTGCACCACGGCGTCAGATATGCTTAAGGCGGCCCTGGTCAGAATCCCCCCTTTTTCCTTATTCATGGAGCTAAACAAAGACATATTACTTCCCCAGTGACTTTCTTTCCCCAAACCCACAGGACTCTGGGCGACCCTGGTTGTTGCTGCCAGCATTGAGACAGGGCCCCACTCATTTCCAAAAGGGAAGGTAGACAATCCTGGAGAAAGAACACTCTGGTTCTAGACCAAGGGTAGGCAAACTAAGGCCCGGGGGCTGGATGCGGTCCAATCGCCTTCTAAATCCAGCCCGCGGTCAGTCTGGGAATCAGTCTTTTTACATGAGTAGAATGTGTGCTTTTATTTCAAATGCATCTCTGGGACATAGGAATTCGTTCCTTTCCCCCCCAAAATATAGCCCGGCCCCCCACAAGCTCTGAGGGACAGTGGACTGGCCCCCTTCTGAAAAAGTTTGTTGACCCCTGTGTTAAGAACTTTTAGAACACATGACAAAACAGCCGGCGTCCAAGCAACTCTAGAACAAAAGCAAACGATTCTCAGTGGAATAGAACTGAGAATATGGAATGCTACAGCATCATGCACCTCATGTGGAACCCAGGCACTTTCTTCTGAAGGTGAAAGGAGTAGAGACGTAAGCCATTTCTTCTTTCATGGAAGATCAAGAAAAACTTTGCTATAAACTTTATGGACAAAATAGTTATGGACAAGTCTGTGCAGAAGGCTTATTTATTTAGTTGTTTACTTACTTACTTACTTACTTACTTACTCTGACAAATTCTCTCTTTTCTTCTCCCTCGCCGCCCTGTCCTCCAGTGTTGCAAAATGTGGTACAACCCACGAAGCGTGTCTTCTGATGACTTCCAGAAAAAACTGTATCCTTATGGGAGCAGACTATGGTTGAATATCAAGGAAATCCACAATGCTGGATCTTGGGAGATTGCCTCCTTCTTCCTCCTCATCTTCTTCATGCGTAAGTATGAATCATGCTTGCAACACAGATGGTCCAGGAATCAGCGTGTTTTTACATGAGTAGAATGGGTGCTTTTCTTTAAAATGCATCTCTGGGTTATTTGTGAGGCATAGGAATTCGTTCATTTCCCCACCCAAAATTATAGTCCGGCCCCCCACATGGTCTGAGGGACAGTGGACCGGGCCATGGCTGAAAAAGGTTGCTGACCCCTGTTCTAACTCCTGGCTAGCAATTCCAGCAACTAATATTTGCTCTCTTTCTCTCTCTCTCTCAGTCACGGTATTTGTACTTGCTGTACTGGCATGCGCTGGATGCTTCAACAAGAAAAGACCATCTTTGAAGGTGAGAAAGATTAAAGTCATGCCCTCTTCATTGGTGTAAGAATCAAAATAGATCCCTGCAAGACGAAACGCTCAAACCCACAAGCACAGCAGACGTCGAAAAACAGATGGAAGCTACGCGGGGAAAGGCGGTGGCGGAGGCAGTGGAGGAGAAACGCTGGGAAGAAGAGCAAGCAAGAGAGGAAGAAAGAGAAAGAAGACAGGATCGAGTCCAGAGGATAATGGCAGAGCTGGGATGCTGACTGATGGAGGAACAACAGGACATAGAGTAACAAAGGAAGAGGAAGGAGGAGAGCGGGTAGTAAAGAGAAGACACCGACAAGCAACAAGGCAAGGAACGGCACACAGCGACACCCAGTGGACCATTTATAATCTCCGGGAGGAGCCCAAGGGCCCCCCCATACCAGGAGGTGTTTGCAGCTGGATCAGATAGAACTATGATCCAAAATAACTGGGAGAACAAAGGACGCTGGATCTCCAGATGTGAGTCTGCTCCTGCTTATCTGAACTTTTGAGATAGGATATACCAGGCCCAAGCTTTGCTCCACCCTTAAGGTTAAGCCAATGAGAAAATCTACCAGCTCCCCTGACTGATATTAACACAACTGTAGTTAATACAGGAGGGCTTCAAAGAGTGACTCCAAAGAAATCTCCGCTCCCTAGGAAAGAGCAACGATAAACATAACCCCAATTAATTCCATACTAGAGGAAATTGAAGAAATAACAAACTGCATCCAAGATTCGATGCGTAACTTCCTCAAGCTCAGGGCAAACCCCCATGAACCTGCTAATGTGGGCAGCAGGAATACGAATAATGATAGGCCTGGAAAAGAGGAGATACTGGCCTTTCTGGCGCTCGAGCGGCTTCCTCCACCATTGCAGACACCCACACCAAAACAGCGTCCGCTACCCGCTTGATCCTGGGAGGCAACTCTAAGAAAGGAGACCAGTTTAGACTTCTTAAAAAAGTGCAGAGGGGAAGAGGAGCCGGGTTGTCCACGCCAGAGCCTGAGACCAGTCCTGCATTTACCGTATTTTTCGCTCCATAACGCGCACCGGACCATAACGCGCAACTAGTTTTTTGAGGAGGAAAGGGGGAAAGCCCCCCTTTTTGAGGATCAGTTCAAAGTTCTGCATCTTCTTTTGGAAGAAGAAAAGCCCCATTTGCAAAAGGATCAGCTCAAAGTTGTGCTGCTGCTTTTGCAAAGGAGAAAAGACCCATTTGCAAAAGGATCAGCTCAAAGTTGTTGTGCTGCTGCTTTTGCAAAGGAGAAAAGGCACATTTGCAAAAGGAGCAGCTCAAAGTTGTGCTGCTGCTGCTTTTGCAAAGGAGAAAAGACCCATCTGCAAAAGGAGCAGCTCAAAGTTGTGCTGCTGCTTTTGCAAAGGAGAAAAGAACCATTTGCAAAAGAAGCAGGTCAAAGTTGTTGTGCTGCTGCTTTTGCAAAGGAGAAAAGACACATTTGCAAAAGGAGCAGCTCAAAGTTGTTGTGCTGCTGCTTTTGCAAACGAGAAAAGACATATTTGCAAAAGCATCAGCTCAAAGTTGTGCTGCTGCTTTTTGCAGAGAAAAGCCCCATTTGCAAAAGGATCAGCTCAAACTTGTTGTTGTGCTGCTGCTTTTGCAAAGGAGAAAAGAAACATTTGCAAAAGGAGCAGCTCAAAGTTGTTGTGCTGCTGCTTTTGCAAAGAAAAGCCCCAGTTGCAAAAGGATCAGCTCAAAGCCCTTTCTACAGTTTCCAAACAGATAATCTAATCAGCCAGTCACATGTCGCTGGGGAAACCAACACCCTCCTCTGCAGGAAGGGAGCCAGCAACCTTATCTCTCTTCCCGATCTCTTGCTGATCAGCTGTAAAGCGGCAGCCTTTCAACACCCCCTTCTCTCTTTGTAAAAGAAAGAGCTTTGGGTCCCTGGGCAATTCAGCTCCAGGGACCATGCATTCGCTCCATAATGCGCACAGACTTTCCCCCTTCCTTTTTAGAAGGAAAAAAGTGCGTTATGGAGCAAAAAATACGGTACGTATAAGCTAAACAAGCTATAGCTTAGGGTCCCACTCATTTGGGGGGCCCCCAAATTTAAAGGAAAAGAAACCTGGATCTACATTTCCAAAATATAAGATAAGAAACCAATAAAATAAAATACTTCGATAAAATACTTATTTTGTTATGTGCAAATGGCTTCAGATACCTGTTAGGTCCATAAATGACCATATAGCATATATTCAACGCAAAAAAGCAACAATTTGATGTTGACAAAGGACAACTGGACACATTAAAGGCCCATCAGTAGCTTAGGGCCTCATCAAACCTAAATCCGACCCTCTCTGAGACAGAGCCGGGGTCGCCCACCCCTGAACCCGGCGTATGGCAGCCCTCACCTAGATACAACCCTCCAGCCCCACCTACTGCCTGAAATACAGATTGACACTGTCTAATCTCCTGTGGCAAAAGGTTCCGTCTTAAAGCAATGGAAAATGTTCCCGATTCCCCTCCTTAGATTTGGACCTCCTAGGCAGAGAAATCCAGAAGCTAACATGTCCCTTCAGAACCTAAAATATTTAGGTTATCTCCTGCGCAGGTATAGGGCAGCATACAAATCAAATAAATAAATGCAGAAATAAATACATACATATCTTTGCATCACTAACTTTTCTTTTGTTTCCTATATCCCACACACAGGTCTCAAAGTATTCAAATGGTTCTGCTCCAGCGGCAGCAGCAGCTTTCAGCAGGTCACGGACTCTATAGAACATGCCCTGACGTCTTGCTCCCCTCGCATCCGCTACTGTCCAGGATGGGATGCAAAACTCTTATACGTTCCTGTCTCTTACTTGCCAGCCTTTGTATTTGACTTCCTGATGAGATGCATTTGGCCCAAACCAGCACAAGCCATGTAGAATATTCTGAAGAAACATGTCAGTTCTCCAAATGGAACAAGGAAGTCAGTGGTTGTTACTTTTCTTCCCACGGACCACTTGAGAATTGCTGAAGGTCTTGCTGGACCACTCCATCATTTTGCTACCCGTTGCAGCTCAGTGATTTTTAATTGTAGTTTATTGCTTCTTTTATTTCTTTATAGATACAATGTATTTTATTGCATTGCAATTTGAATTCTATAGAGTGGAAGTCTATTAAAATATTTATCTATTGCAATGTAATGTCCTACATAGTAATCATTTCTCTCATACCATACAGATGCACCACTGAAAAACTTGTTTGATGTGGCATTTGGCCTATAGTTGCAGTGAACAAATGAATACCTTTGGTGGATCCCCAAATTACACTGAGTTTAAGGCAGGATCATGATATTACCTCAGGGTTAACCTCAGGGTCCCCATGATTTTCTCATGAATGAGTTTGGCTGCAAGGCAGTGGAGGTTAAGGAATTAAGGAAGGAATGGGAGTATGTAGAAGAATACATGACAACACATTGTTCCAAAATACATTTATTGATATGCATAGACTGAAATTCGCAAACTTAAGGTTAAAAAATAAAAAAAAAGATTTTATGGGTCAATATGTAAAATATATCTCTTTAACACAATATTAAATGATATAAAAATAATTAAATGATTGATCTCTCGCCTTAAATGGGGAGCAAAAAATCAAGAAATGCGTCTTCCTGCTGAACGAGAATAATAATACAGGTCATGAATTGGGGCCCATGGAATGGAACATCTTTCCTTAAGAAGAGAAAAGAAAAAAAAAACCAGAGAGAGAGAGAGAATATTAGCTTCTGGAATTGCTAGCCAGGAGTTAGACCAACCCAACCTGCTAATACAATGAATAGACTCACCAGAAAGGGACAGTTGTGGCTTTTACATTTGTCTTGTGTCTTCTGGAATCACTAGAGGGCACAAGAGTTGCTAACAACAAGAGCTCTAGAACATGGAGAGGCAAACTAAGGCCCCGGGCCCGATCCGCCCAAACGCCTTCTAAAACTGGACCGTGGACAGTCCGGAAATCAGCTGTTTTTACATTAGTAGAATGTGGCCTTTAAAAAAAAATGCATCTCTGGGTTATTTGCGGCATAGGAATTCGTTCATTTTTTTCCTTCGTCTGGGTCTCGAGGTGTCACAATGTTTCGGGGTGCCCCTTTTAAGTGCCGGACTCTTCCTGCCACCTTCCACCTCTTGTGCCGGGTCACGGACATTCTCCGGATTCTTCTACAAATGCAGATGGCAAGACTTGAATACGTCTCACCTTGAGAGCTGGTCTTCTTTTTTGACAGAAAGCAGTGCATGCTATGGCACCAAATGCAAGTACCGTGAGAGAGAGAGAGAGAGAGAGAGAGAGAGAGAGAGAGAGAGAGAGAGAGGGAATATTAGTTTCTGGAATTGCTAGCCAGGAGTTAGAACAGGGGTCAGCAACCTTTTTCAGCCATGGCCCGGTCCACTGTCCCTCAGACCATGTGGGGGGCCGGACTATAATTTTGGGTGGGGAAATGAACGAATTCCTATGCCTCACAAATAACCCAGAGATGCATTTTACATAAAAGCAGGGGCGTAGCAAGGGGACGGGGGGGTCACCCCAGGTTCCACCCCAGAGGGGGGTGACACTTAAAAAAAAAAAAATTGTTTTAATTTATTTTTATTTTATTTTAGCTTCATTGAAAAAAAGAGATAATAGACACACACACACAACCCCCCACACCTCACAAACTGGCACCATCAGAAGGGGTGATACTTTTATTTATTTATTTTTTATTTTTTTACATTTTTATTATTTTTATTTTATTATTTTAACTTTATTGGGAAAAAAGAGATAATAGACACACACACACACACACACACACACACACACACACACAAAACCCCCACACCTCGCAACGTGGCACCATCAGAGGGGGGTGACACTTTTTAATTTTTAAATTAAAGTGGGGGGGGGGTGACAAAAGAAATTCCGCCCCGCGTACCACCTGGGTTTGCTACGCCTCTGCATAAAAGCACACATTATACTCATGTAAAAACACACTGATTCCGGGACAATCTATTGACCGGTTTGCGAAGGCAATTGGGCATGAGTAGAATGTACCCATTTATTTAAAATGAATCTCTGGGTTATTTGTGGGGCATAGGAATTCATTCATTTTTTTCCTTCAAAATATAGTCCGGCCCCCCACAAGGTCTGAGAGAGGGTGGACCGGCCCACTGCTGAAAAAGTTTGCTGACCAACACATGGCTCATTACAATCAAACAACATAAAGTATCGTTGTGGTGCTAACAAGCCAAACGCAACAACAAGAATCACCACACTCTGGCTGACGCTCAAACAACAATTGCACAAAAACTATAATAAAGAACTGATAATATTACAACCATATAAATATCGCATGTCTAACAAAAATGATAGAACCATTCAGCACACAATAAAATGAACAAAACTCAGTGCCAGCAAAAGTTCCCACAAGGTAGGTGGTCGATGAATCACAGCAAATAAAAGTCAATTGTAGGATGTGATGATAGGTGAAATCACCATTAGTCCATTCAACAAGGAGGCAACTGAGAGGAGAGAAGACCTGTCTTCCGGATTTTTTACAGGTTTCGCACTTGGTGCTTCATCAGTTCATCATGATGTAATGGATTAACCAAACATGCAGATATCGCAGGTACAGCTTTATTTATTATAGTTTTTGTGCAATTGTTGTTTGAGCGTCAGCCAGAGTGTGGTGATTCTTGTTGTTGCGTTTGGCTCATTACAATCAAAGCCTGGCTGAAAGTACATTGAAGAAGGACATCAAATTCTTTTTTCAACCCCTATGCTTGAATCCATCTAGATGGTATAGAGCAGGCATGGGCAGACTCGGCCCTCCAGATGTTTTGGGACTACAACTCCCATCATCCCAAGCTAACAGTACCAGTGGTCAGGGAGAATGGGAATTGTAGTCCCAAAACATCTGGAGGGCCAAGTTTGTCCATGCCTGGTATAGAGCAATTCAGGACAAAATACGTAGTTTGGGTATTTCTCTGGAGAGCCTTGAAGTATGTGATGACAGCTACATACTCCCAAGAATCAAGTAGTGGCTTTATGACCATGAAAAACAGCATGTGTCTCCTCGCACTCTGAGACCCTGTTCCCCGGAGGCCCTAGGCATAACCTTCCCAACGAAGAGCTTTTATGCTAGCAAGACTAAATGCTTTCCCCTCCGCAGTGACCACAGGTAGATACTTGCAAATTCCTTCTCAAGCCCACCTGTGTGCCTGTAATCAGGGAGTACCAGATTCACTGGGCCATATTCTTTTGGACTGCCCTTTGCACAGCAGACTCCGCAAACAGATCTTGCTGAGCAAGATATTGGACCCACGGCTCCCAGAGAATGCCAATTGAGGTTCCTCCTAGCGGATAGAGACAAGGCTGTTACTGCCCCAGTGGCTTCCTTTTTAACCTCCATCTTACCTGAAAGGGTTCTTAATGAATCATCCCTCTAGGGCAGTGTTTCCCAACCTTGGGCCTCCAGCTGTTTTCGGACTACAATTCCCATCATCCCTGACCACTGGTCTTGCTAGCGAGGGATGATGGGAGTTGTAGTCCAAAAACAGCTGGAGGCCCAAGGTTGGGGAACACTGCTCTAGGGAATAGAGAGGGTGAAGCAGAACAATCAAGTACCTTGTGATCCTCAACAACCTCACTCTTGTCCCTTTTAAATTTATCCTAGTGTTTTGAAATGTTTAACTCATAATGTCAATAAAGATATTTGTATTTGGAGAGGGAAACATTTGGTATGGTGACCCATTGATATATTATCACATACATTCTGGACCTCACCTCTTTGGCAGCAGTCAGTTTCATGCATTTTAACCCCAGATAATGACCAATGGTAATTCTGTGAGTATCCAGCTTGTACAAAAGAAACTGAGGATTCAAAGGCTGTGCAGGCCACCAAGTATCCCATAGGCATGGCCTTGATGAAGTACCACTGGCCCTTGAAATTGAAGCCCAACCAGCAGAAATCCTTAGGGTGAATGGATAGCAGGTGACATGCTGATTCAATGTCACGCTTCCCCAGCAGAGGTCTGGCAGCATGGCGTCGATTACTGAGCCACCTTTTGGGTAGGAAGGTGGTGGATCAGGAGGAACTCCCCTGGAACCTTCATGAGCATGGTCCCAAGAGTGATGTGTGCAAGCCGGGGACTGAGGGCACCTCAAAGGGACCTGTAATTTGGCCAGCAGACATCTCTTGGCTTATTTTCTTTGTAGCAGACAAAGGGAGCTCTCTAATGGATTTGTGGCTGGCCAAGGAACCAGCTACAGGGGTAGTAGATACTGGGATGCTACAGCCCATAGTAAAGCCCTCCTATATGAAGCTGGCTTCCTGTGAGTTGGGGTATGGGGCAATGAGAGTTTTCAAATGGGAAAGTTTAATCAGAATTGGGGCTAGAATAAAGCATTTTTTATTTGGGGGGGCAGCGGTGTTGGCAACTGAGGAGGGGTCGTAGCCCAAGCCCCATGAAAGGGTAACCGGAGTCTTTTGCACGAGATGTGAGGGTGTGGATCAAGGCACCTTTCACACCCATGCGCGAATTTACATAAGGTGTGGTTGCAAGACCACTCCCAACACAATGAACTCCCAACACAATGTGTATGGATTTAAAACTTTCTTAATAAAAATTATTTTAAAAACACAAAAGACCAAGCTTGTTTATGGAATTCCTTGTCCCGCCATTGCCTTGGCCTTGAGAATGAGACTTAGGTAGGCTCTCTTAAGAAAATCCAGTAGCCAGTTGGAAAACACTAGCGGGACTGGAATGACCCTATGGCATTGTGGAGAAGGTCAAGAAAGAAACTGTAGGGAAGGAATGGACTAGAAAACCTGCTGACGGGAGGGAGGGAAGTCGCAGCTCGGCAGAGCAAAGATGTATGAGAAATTACATGTTTTTGATTTGTTAAATTTATTTAATTGGAAAAATAATAAAAAATTATTATAAAAAGAAGAAGAAAGAAAATCCAGCAGCTACCACACCCAAAAAGATGTAAAAACCCTCTGGACAGTTAGAAAAAAATCGTTCAGCAAGTGAGTTCTTATTGCTCTTGCTTGAACCAGACTGTTTGGCTTCTCTTTTCCCTGGTTAATCCTCGGGGGAGTTGGGAGAAAAAACTGACAAAACCCCCGTTAAGAATTTTGTTGCTGACTTTTTTGGAACCTGGGGGGTCATCTGCACCAGTATGTGTTCCCTTTGTATGGCTATTAGTCCAGGGCCTTAATAGTGGTGCTCACTCTAATTGTGACGTCACAATGTCGGCTTGCTTCAGAAAGGGGCTGTGCTGGCAGCAGAAAAAGCAGCGCATCACAAATAGTATCAAATTCTTCACAGGGGCCTCACAATCTTGTTGCAGTCCCCACCCCTCTACCCCTGCCTAGAGAGGAGTTGCTCCGTGAGGTAAAAGGCGCAGTTTAAAGTCGCAGTCCACAGCATCGGAGTCCGCCTTCACTTATCAGCGGTAGGGATTGACCTCCTATCAATTTTAATCCCTTCCGTGGCCAAATTCCGTGGCCAAGCTTGTTTATGGAATTCCTTGTCCCGCCTTTCTGTACTTAATCAAAAAAAGGGCAGAAGTGTTCCTTTTAGGTATAGTGACAAAACGCATCCCCAATGACATAAAAATATATTCTTATATGCAACAGCTGCCTAGAATTCTAGTTGCGAAAAATTGGAAGGGAGACTTTGTCCCTTTAGTAGCGGAATGGCAAAATAAACTTTGTGAGTTTATCAATCTGGCCAAAATGACGGCAGGAATCAGATTACAACCAAATCCGAAATTAAGGAAGGAATGGGAGTATGTAGAAGAATACATGACAAAACATTGTTCCAAAATACATTTATTGATATGCATACCAGTAGACTGAAATTCGCAAACTTAAGGTTAAAAAATAAAAGGATTTTATGGGTCAATATGTAAAATATATCTCTTTAACACAATATTAAATGATATAAAAATAATTAAATGATTGATCTCTCGCCTGAAATGGGATGGAAAAAATCAAGAAATGCGTCTTCCTGCTGAACGAGAATAATAATACAGGTCATGAATTGGGGCCCATGGAATGGAACATCTTTCCTTAAAAACAGAAAAGAAAAGAAACCAGAAACAGAGAGAGAGAGAGAGAGAGAGAGAGAGAGGGTGGGGTGGGGGGCGAAATGCAGTCTTTTGTGGTCTGCCCCCTTGTATGAACCTGGAATTGTTCTGCCCAGCAGTTGAGATTATTTGTGACATAGCACCAGGTGTATTCAGAGGCAGCCACCAGGAGGCTGGTACTTAAAACTCTTGCTGGTACGTTAAATGGTTTCCTCAAGAAAAACATGAAGGAGGTGGAGAAGAGCTTTGGCTGCAGAGAGGAGGGAGCCCTGCCTGGCAGGAATGCCTCTTACCATCCTTCCTGCATCGTCTGTTACCTCTGCCCAGTCTGTTTGTTAAGAGGGACAAGACACTGCCATGCATTGGTTTCCATCAGATGTTGACCGGTTTCAGCGCATAAGGTCAGATTGCCTATGCATTTAGGTGCACCAAGGATCTTGCCAAGAAAAGTGGCTTGAATTTGTTCGACCCTTTCCCTCTATTCTGACCTATGTAGGGATAGAACAAAGATGTCCAATCATTTGTATGGTGGATGGGGAAAGACTTGGTAGGTCAGGGTTCCAGAAGACCTAGTGGACCAGCCTCCACCACATCCCATGTACCTAGAATGCCTCAGATCTATTCTGTGAAGACGACAGATCCTAATCTTGCTGCACCCCCAGTTTCTTAACTGGGGTCTGTTCATACATCATAAAGGTGTTCTTAGGAAGGATTCAGAAGGATGAGTGTAGGGGATTGGAGGTTATGAAGACCAACCAACCAACCAACCCACCTACACCTTCTGTATTCTCTTAGCTTTCACCTCTCTTCCCCCGCTTTGGGGTAGCCTGCCTAGGTTTCCCCAGAATTCTTATCCTTGAGTACATCAAACACAGTTCTCAGTCCATGTTGGCTCCAGTCTTCTGCCCCCCTTCCTTCTGGGTTGTGGGTCAGGGCCTCCCATCTCACACCCCCGGAGAATTTCTCCAGCTGCTTGAAAGACAGGATCCCAGCTGCTTCCTCTCTGGTACATGGGGAATCTCCTCCCTGGAGATCTCCTGCCCCATCTTCCAACTCAAAGTCTTGCCCCCACCAGCCTTTATCTAGGGGCGCTTCCTTCAGATCTCTGGGCCCAGCCCACCCACATGGTGGTCACAATCAGAGCTGTCTCTACCGTTTGGCTTCCTGGCGCGGTGAACCAGGGCGCCAAGCTGTGGAGAGCGCCGTCCGGGGAGGGGAGAGCGGGGCAGTGTTGGTGGTGGATGGCTCATCTGAGTGGAAAAGTTTGCTTTGGGTGAGACTGTGCATACAAACACACCTGAGGCATGTTCACCACCTGAGTGGCACAATGGGTCAATGGGTCTGGCTGTTAACCATAAGGTTGGTGGTTCGAGTCCACACAGGGATAGCTGCAAGCAGGATTTCTGCATTGTGGGGCAGAAGGGGGGGGGGAATTGAACTGGATGACCCTCAGGGTCCCTTCTAAACCTACAATTCTGTAGCTCCTTTAAAAGCTCTTTGTGCATCCAATATTGCTACTGGATTTTCAATTTATTTGAGAAAGTTCTACTTCATTAAAGACAATCCAAGTAGCACCTCTGAAATAATATGATCCCCATCTAACCTGCCCCACTCTGCAGGAGAAATAACCTGAGCCATGTCTACACCAGTGGTGTCCAAACCTTTTTCAAAGAGGACCAGATTTGATGAAGTAAAGGGCCGTGGGGGCTGACCAAGGTTGTCGACCTTTTTTTAAGATTGAAGTTGTTGAGGTTTTTACCCCAGGAAATAAACTGCCACATTAAACCGACTGGCGGACCAGATTAGGCCCTTGAAACGGACTGTGTCTGAAGATCCCATTCTTCTTTTTCTTCTTTCCAGGAGGGGTGAGGGGTTAAAATGAGAAGGAGCTGGATTTGTTTTGATTGCTGGCAGTTTATTAATCTTTAAATTCTACCTAAGATAAAATGGATCAGCCCTATGGATAGATATTAAAAGTGTGTGTGTGTGTGTGTGTGTGTGTGTGTGTGAGAGAGAGAGAGAGAGAGAGAGAGAGAGAGAGAGATCAGACAGGAGCAGCTTTTAGGCTGAGTGGCAAGGCTAGGCTTGCTGGTATTTGGAAGCTGTATGGCAAGTTTGCAGCAAGATCATATGCATAACATCCCATTGTAAAGCAACTTGGGGGGAAAGAATATGGGAACACAGAACAGTTAAAAAAATAAAGCTTTTGTGTGCATGCTCACAAAAACTTATATCCAGAACAAATGCGGTGGTGTTGTATACTAAATAATAAGTGCAATATTAATAAACGAGCAACTAAAAAAAGTTGATGTTTCAAGCAGAGATAATGTGTAAGCATGGTGTCTGCTTCCTAAAAAAATCTCAACAACTTTGGGGTGTCTCCCCCCTTAAAAAAGGTTGACAACTCTGGGAAACGGGGGGGGGGGCGGAGGGATCTTTGCACCACGGCGCCAGATATGCTTAAGACGGCGCTGGTCAGAATCCCCCCTTTTTCCTTACTCATGGAGCTAAACAAAGACATATTGCTTCGCCAGTGACTTTCTTTCCCCAAACCCACAGGACTCTGGGCGACCCTGGTTGTTGCTGCCAGCATTGAGACAGGGCCCCACTCATTTCCAAAAGGGAAGGTAGACAATCCTGGAGAAAGAAAACTCTGGTTCTAGACCAAGGGTAGGCAAACTAAGGCCCGGGGGCTGGATGCGGTCCAATCGCCTTCTAAATCCAGCCCGCGGTCAGTCTGGGAATCAGTGTTTTTACATGAGTAGAATGTGTGCTTTTATTTCAAATGCATCTCTGGGTTATATGTGGGGCATAGGAATTCGTTCATTTCCCCCAAAAAATATACCCCGGCCCCCCACAAGGTCTGAGGGACAGTGGACTGGCCCCCTTCTGAAAAAGTTCGTTGACCCCTGTGTTAGACCTTTTAGAACACATGACAAAACAGCCGGCGTCCAAGCAACTCTAGAACAAAAGCAAATGATTCTCAGTGGAATAGAACTGAGAATATGGAATGCTACAGCATCATGCACCTCATGTGGAACCCAGGCACTTTCTTCTGAAGGTGAAAGGAGTAGAGACGTAAGCCATTTCTTCTTTCACTAGTGGAAGTTAGCCCGTTACCTTAACAGGCGCTAGAGGAGGAGGAGGCGGCGGCAGGAGGCGGCGGCAGGAGGCGGCAGAGGCTGGCGGCTGACTGCAGCTGACAGGCTGGAGAGACGGGGGGAGCGGCGGCCACCCTCCTTTTCCTTTTTAACCCCGCCGCCCTCCTTCCCCTCGATCCTGCCGGCTGCCTCTCTCTCTCCTTCATCCCGTCTCGCAAGGAGAAGGAGGCCGTGGTCGCTTCCGCCAGACGCACCCTCCGCGCCCCGCTCTCCGACCCCGCCGCCGCCCATCGCCCAGCAGAAACCTCAGGGTGGCCAGGCTGCGCTCCTCTTGGCCGCCCGGTTCAGGAGGCCCCGCGGCCCCGGTGGCGGCTTCGGGCGGGTAGGCCTCGGGTGAAGCCCGGGGCTCGCGTGATCGGCGTGGCCGGGGGAGAGAAGGAGCGTGGCGGCAGCGGCGGCCGGAGGAGGAGGAGGCTCCGTGTAAGGCGGCGGCGCTGCCCCAACTGACATCGCGCGTGTGCCGCCGCTGCCTCCCGGACACGCCCCCCTCTCCGGCCGTTCCAATGCCTGCGTCCCTGTTGGGGGGGGGAAGTAGAGCTGTCCAATCCGTGCGTCCCTCTGGGACATGCGCACTCTCGCAGTGCCACTGACACACAGTGGACATCAAGAAAAACTTTATGGACAAAATAGTTATGGACAAGTCTGTGCAGAAGGCTTATTTATTTAGTTGTTTACTTACTTACTTACTTACTTACTTAATTACTCTGACAAATTCTCTCTTTTCTTCTCCCTCGCCGCCCTGTCCTCCAGTGTTGCAAAACGTGGTACACGATAAACAAGATGTCTTCAGACAACTTTCAGGATCCTTTTTGGACCGGGCTCTATCTGAAGGTCAAGGCACTGCCCCAAGCTGAACCACTGGATATAGTCTACTTCTCTATCATCATGTTGTTAATAGGTAAATTATAATCCGGCCCCCCACATGGTCTGAGGAATTCTAGAAACTAAAATTTGCTCTCTCTCTCTCTCTCTCTCTCTCAGTCATGTACTTTGCATGTGTTGTACTGGCATGCACTGGATGCTTTAAGAAAAGAAAAGAATTTATGAAGGTGAGAAAGATTCAAGTCTTGCCCTCTTCATTGGTGTAAGAATCAAAATAGATCCCTGCAAGACGAAACGCCCAAACCCACAAGCACAGCAGACGTCGAAAAACAGATGGAAGCTACGTGGGGAAAGGTGGTGGCGGAGGCAGTGGAGGAGAAACGCTGGGAGGAAGAGCGAGCAAGAGAGGAAGAAGGAGAAAGAAGACAGGATCAAGCCCAGAGGATAATGGCGGAGCTGGGATGCTGACTGATGGAGGAACAACAGGAAATAGAGTAACAAAGGAAGAGGAAGGAGGAGAGCGGGTAGCAAAGAGAAGACACCGACAAGCAACAAGGCAAGGAACGGCACACAGCAACACCCAGTGGACCATTTATAATCTCTGGGAGGATCCCAAGGGCCCCCCCCATACCATACCCCATACCCCATACCCGCTTGATCCTGGGAGGCAACTCTAAGAAAGGAGACCAGTTTAGACTTATTATAAAAGTGCAGAGGGGAAGAGGAGCCGGGTTGCCCACGCCAGAGCCCGAGACCAGTCCCGCATTTACGTATAAGCTAAACAAGCTATAGCTTAGGGTCCCACTCATTTGGGGGTGCCCCAAATTTAAAGGAAAAGAAACCTGGATCTACATTTCCAAAATATAAGATAAGAAACCAATAAAATAAAATACTTCGATAAAATACTTATTTTGTTATGTGCAAATGGCTTCAGATACCTGTTAGGTCCATAAATGACCATATAGCATATATTCAACGCAAAAAAGCAACAATTTGTTGTTGACAAAGGACAACTGGACACATTAAAGGCCCATCAGTAGCTTAGTGCCTCATCAAACCTAAATCCGACCCTCTCCGAGACAGAGCCGGGGTCGCCCACCCCTGAACCCGGCGTATGGCAGCCCTCACCTAGATACAACCCTCCAGCCCCACCTACTGCCTGAAATACAGATTGAAACTGTCTAATCTCCTGTTGCAAAAGGTTCCGTCTTAAAGCAATGGAAAATGTTCCCGATGCCCCTCCTTAGATTTGGACCTCCTAGGCAGAGAAATCCAGAAGCTAACATATCCCTTCAGAACCCAAAATATTTAGGTTATCTCCTGGGCAGGTATAGGGCAGCATACAAATTAATTAATTAAATAAATGCAGAAATAAATACATACATATCTTTGCATCACTAACTTTTCTTTTGTTTCCTATATCCCACACACAGGTCTCAAAGTATTCAAATAGTTCTGCTCCAGCGGCAGCAGCAGCTTTCAGCAGGTCACGGACTCTATAGAACATGCCCTGACGTCTTGCTCTCCTCGCATCCGCTACTTTCCAGGATGGGATGCAAAACTCTTATACGTTCCTCTCTCTTACTTGCCAGCCTCCATTTTTTATTTTCTGTGGAGATGCATTTGGCCCAATCCAGCACAAGCCGTGTAGAAGATTCTGAAGAAACATGTCAGTTCTCCAAATGGAACAAGGAAGTCTTTGCACTATTCTGACGTTCTAAATCAGTGGTTCTGTTACTTTTCTTCCCACGGACCACTTGAGAATTGCTGAAGGTCTTGCTGGACCACTCCATCATTTTGCTACCCGTTGCAGCAACTGCAATGTGCCATGGTAGGGTGCTCAGTGATTTTTAAAGGCTGCTGAAAAAAGGACAAAACTATAAAGACTTTACGAATGCTCTAAAGAAACACTCAATAAGATTTAAGTGGGCGTTTCCGGAGGGCTTGACATTCACCTTCAAAGATAAAAGGAGGACATTAAGATCAGTAGAAGAATTGGCCATATACTGGAGAACGTATAAGGAGTTGGGAGGAGATCTATTGACGGAAAGAGAAGAGGAGTCGGAAGAAAAGGAACAGTAATTTCAGTATACTGTAGAAGGATAAGTGTATGCTAGAACAATTTGAAAAATTTATTTTTCTTTTGAAAATTAGTCTAGGAAGTAAAGTAGATAAATTTCAATAAAGTTTGATGAATTTGAATATAATTTCTTGGAACCTAAATGGTCTTAATGGTAAATTGCAAAGGAACCAAATAGAGTTTCTCTTGAAAAAGAGAAGATGGGATATTATATGCCTGCAAGAGACCCATGTAGCAAAAAAACATAGAAGAGTCTTGATAAATAAGAAATTGGGAATAGAATTTGTAGCATCAGACTATAAGAAAAAAAGAAGCATTGTAATATATATAAATCCTCAAATAACAGCGAAACAATTTTTTAAGGGTGAGGAGGGTAGAGTATTGGGGATACTATTGGAAAAAGGGAGGGAAAGAATTGTGGTGGTTGGGATTTATGCGCCAAATGGGAATAAATCACGGTACTTTAAAATGGTGGAAGACAAATTATTAGAATATATAGATGAAGAGATTATTTTATTAGGTGATCTGAATGGTGTTACATCATTGGGAAATGATCATACCAATACAACAAAGAAGGCAAAAGGGGGAAGACTCCCAAACACTTTTTTTCAGATGGTTGGAAATTTAAATTTAAAAGATGTCTGGAGGTACAAACACCCATTCGAGAGGCAATTCACACATTATTCACAGGCAAAAAAATCTGCAGGGAGGATTGATGGTATCTGGGTCTCAAATAACTTATTGTTAAAAACCCCCAAAGCGGAAATACAGCCCAGAGTATTATCAGATCATAATCCAGTTACTTTGGAATTACGAGATAGTAAAAAGATGGTGAGTGAATGAAAGGTTATTAAATGATGAAAAGATCTTAGGCAAAGCACAGGATTTACTTAGAGAATTTTTCTAAAATAATAAAGAACAAGATACAGACAGCAGGATAATATGGGAGGCGAGTAAAGCATTTATAAGAGGGTTTTATATCCAACAAAATGTGATTCAAAAAAGGAACAGGGAAAGAAAAATGGATCAAATAAAAAAAGAAATAGTAGAAAATGAGAAACTATTAGCAAAACAACCTAAAAATGAAAATGCAAGGCAAGTAATAAAAGTAGCACAGAATCAATTATCAACTTTATTAAATCAATAAATAGAAAACAATATTAAATGGTTAAAACAAATGAATTTCGAATATGCAAACAAGTCTGGAAAAATGCTTGCATGGCAACTAAAAAGAGGCAAAAATAATTAATAATTAATAGAGTGAGGAATGAAGGTAAAATAATAGAACAAGAAGAAATTTAAAAAATGCTTTGTCAGATATTATACACACACACACACAATGATACATTTCCCATTAATACTATATGCACTGCCAAGGATGACACTGTTAAGTCAAGGCTCCCATCTTAGCTTCTCTCCCACACATATTTTGCTCACTTTGTGCTTAGGATCCATGCACGGACCTCTTGCAACTTCAGTCATTTCCCTCTGTCAAATGAGCACAGTACATATGATAAAATGTCCCTTCTTTTTCCTTACATTTCCAACGTGTATTTGACCCAGATCTATACATTTTTGCCATTTTGACTGGTGTAATATTCCATCTAGACATCATTTTCATATAGTTTACCTTCAGGAAAGAACAATTTGTAATTTTCAGATTTACTTTCCGTACCTTTTCCCAGTCCTCAAATTGTATGTTATGCCCAAAACCTTGTGCCCATTTAATCATTACTGATTTAACCTCTTCATCCTTCGTTTCCCATTCTAACAAGAAACTGGAAGCTTTCTTCAATAATTTCACATCCTCTTCCACAGCCTCTTTTTGGAATCTAGAGATTGTGTAACTAAACCCTTTTCGATTGTCTTCCTTATACATTTCATTTAATTGTCTGTAATGTAACCAACTCTGAACATACCCTTTCATCTCCTCATACTCTTTTAGTTTCCATTTGCCTTCTTGATCTCTCAGTAGGTCTCTGTATGTAGGCCTCTTTTCCTTTTGGCCAAGCGCTTTGAGCTGCCCTTGATGTCAGAAGGGGCCCAAAAGGATGGATCTCTTGCCTGAATTGGGGAGGGGGGAAATCAAGAGACACGTCTTCCTGCTGAACGAGAATAATAATACAGTGGTGCCCCGCAAGACGAATTAATTCGTTCTGCGAGTCTTGTCGTCTTGCGAGTTTTTTCGTCTTGCGAAGCACGGTCCTGCGAACCACTAGATGGCGCTGTTTCCCATAGAAATGCATTGAAGCGCGGTTTCCCATAGGAATGCATTGGGAACTCGCAAGACGTTTTCGTCTTGCGAAGCAAGCCCATAGGGAAATTCGTCATGCGGAGCGACTTCAAAAATGAAAAACTCTGTCGTCTAGCGAGTTTTTCGTCTTGAGAGGCATTCGTCTTGCGGGGTACCACTGTACTGTTGTAGTGTGGGGCTAATGATTTCAGCAAGTGATTTCAGCTCTCTGACATAGTCAGGCAGGAGACAGCGTCTTCATGTAACAACTTCTTTATTCAGGCAACAAGACAAGACTGAGGGAACTGAGGGGAGGGGGGCTACATTTATAGGGACAGAGACATGGCAAGGAAAAGATACATTTTGGAGGGAACAATCTCAAGCAATCACACAGCAGCTTTTTGGTGGGAACCAATAAAGCTGAGGATCCAAATACAGCAGCTTGAATAAACCAATAGCAGCTGTTCCTTCTGGAACAGGAATGCAGTTACTTTACAGACAATAGTAATACAGATATAACCTTTGAATCAATACACAACAAATACAGGTCATGAATTGGGGCCCATGGAGTAGAACATCTTTCCAAGAAGAAGAAGAAGAAGAAGAAGAAGAAGAAGAAGAAGAAGAAGAAGAAGAAGAAGAAGGTGGGAGGGAGGGAGGGAGGGAGGGAGAGAGAGAGAGAGAGAGAGAGAGAGAGAGAGAGAGATGTGGTGAAATGTAGTTTCCTGTCTTCTTCTGTCTTGCAGGCACCAGCCATTGTCTATGACACTGCTGAAGAAATACAACCGTGCTGTTAATAATAGTAGTACTGTACAACCTGTACAGCACATAGGCGACAATTATTCACACAATAAATATTCTTGTTCAAAAACAATTTTTCACCATTTATCAAGTTTGTGTGAATAAGACAACTACTTACAACGTGCTTACAATCTTACAATATCAGATTTTACTAAGTTCTTACACCTTCTTGACTCAATTTTCGTTTCTTCTTGTTTTTTACCGTAAGTAAGTTCAAGAAGAAGGTAGGTAAGTTCAACGATGTTCCCGGTAGCTGTGAAGTGCAGATGGAAGACAGGTGGCAGCGTTCTATCACCGTTTCGCCCTAGCAGCCCATAAAGTTAAAGAGCTGGTATTTCGCCCCCGACAGGGCCGATTTGTTGGGGTTGTCAGATAGCCCACTCCCTGAACACAGTTTTCTGGGCTTCCTCAATAGTCTCGAGCTATTAATGTATCTATTAGTGCTAACTAATAATAATCCAAGCAAAATCTCATAGAATCATCATAATACATTTCTAAATGTTCGATTAAATACAATTGAATACAAGATTATTGCAAAAGATTCATAATTATATATTTACATGTAGTTATAGAAACAACATTTTAGCTGAAGCTAAAATCTTGTATAAGGTTTTATGTTTGTAACGTATGTTGGACATGTTTCGTTTGTTTGAATGTATGTGTTTTTGGTTTTAAATTAATAAAGTATATTTTTAAAATGGTGTCACGTGTCACGTCAGCGACAAGCGTGACACCCCACCTCGCTGGCCGCCTCTGCAGCTACGCCCTGGCAGCGCAGAAAATCACCTTAAAAAAGAAAAGAAAAAAGCGCAGTGCGGCTGCGGGGGGGCGGGACCCCCGCCCCATTTGTCACCCCCACCAGGGCGCTGCCCGGGGCGGCCCTCCCCCTGCCCCCCTTGCTACGCCCCTGAATATGAACAAAGTTATCTAAAAACCCCTATTTGTGGGAGTAATCCACAGGCAAATCGCTGGTTAAATCAAATCATAAAGTCATAGAGCCGGACTGCTAGCGAGTTATTGTTAAAGTAAGTTTGTAGCCTTCTCCATCAGCTTCAGAAATAAATTACTGTAAGGACTCTGGGATGTCTCCTCGAAAGTACCGGTAATCAGCCAGACCACATTGTCTAATTGTCTTTATTTACTTGTCTAATTGTCTTTAATTTACAAATGTACACATCAGAGCTCCTAAGATTCATGACCGCTTGAGTCGGTCGCAGATTCAGGGAGTGGCATTTCCCTACTCCGCCCCCAGCATAGAAGTTTGGGGAACCCAAAGCGCCTCCTCTTCTCCTTCCGCTTTGCACCCCTGCACACCTGCGGGCTGGCACTGGGCTGATCCGTCAGACTCTCAGCCCCTCCCCTTGGTGTTGCCTTGGTGTTTTCCTCAAAGAAAATACAACAGACCGTCACGGTAAACGATATGAACGATAATAGATAATAAACTACAACGAAACAATTTTGTCAAATATATATATATATATATATATATATATATATATATATATATATATCCTCAGAGGCAAACGGCTACTTCTGTTTCAAAAAGGTCAGAGTTCTGGTATAAAGTGCAATATAAGGTGATAAAGATGGTTGTGCAAAGTTCCGACATAGAGTCTATCATTTCAGTGTGAAATATGATTAATACAAGTCCATCAACCGTGTAGGTATGTTTTCCGACGGGTGGCCAGCTTCGTATACTCCCGTTTCACACGCTGTTTCTTCAAGGAATGGACTTATCATCCACACAGGACTAGTAAATTCAGCTTAGTATATACATTTATAATGGTCCATACATCATCATGTTTGACCATCCACACATGCGACGGGGTGAGCTCCCGTTGTTCGGTCCCAGCTCCTGCCCACCTAGCAGTTCGAAAGCACGTTAAAGTGCAAGTAGATAAATGGGTACCGCTCCAGCGGGAAGGTAAACGGCGTTTCCGTGCGCTGCTCTGGTTCGCCAGAAGCAGCTTTGTCATGCTGGCCACATGACCCGGAGGCTGTCTTCGGACAAACGCCGGCTCCCTTGGCCTATAGAGCGAGATGAGCAAGCAACCCCAGAGTCGGACACGACTGGACCTGATGGTCAGGGGTCCCTTTACCTTTTTATACTGCCTTGGCCAGAGCACAACTGGAATACTGTGTCCAGTTCTGGGCACCACCATTTAAGAAGGACAGGGCCATGTTAAGCATATCTGGCGCCATGGTGCAAAGATCCCTCCGGCACCCCCCACCCCCCCCGTTTCCCAGGTACTCGACCTTTTTTTTAGGCAGGGTACACGATCCACCGCACCACACATTCATTATCTACTTTCTGGGTTCAGATACGCCTCCTTTCACTCAGCCCAACAGCAGCCACCCCAGAGATAGCTGCTATATGAGTGTCCATCAACAGGTGATGGAATGGATGGAAATGAAAAATAAATCCTACGAAGTGCTGGAAGAGACAGATTTTAGTGCAGATCTAGGTTCCGACTTCAGTGGCTCCTGGATAAAGGCTGCATCTTTCAGAGGATGCTCACAGACCCACCACAGACGTACTCTTAGACATCCAGGTTATAGTGCTCTGGTGCCTAGATTGCCCACACTGTCTGTCCCCCAGGTGCTCTTTGGACAAGATGAACTTTTATGACTTGAGACTTCAGGCTCGGCTGCCCTCTTGGTGTGAGCCATGCCAATTCCTAATACAGTCATACCTCAGGTTACGTGTTTTCGGGTTGCAGACCATGGGAAACCCGGAAGTACCGGAACGGGTTACTTCCAGGTTTTGCTGCTCGCGCATGCACAGAAGCGCAAAATCACGCATGCGTGCCTCCGTCATGGATTATGTCCGCAACCTGAGGTTCCACTGTACAGTACTATAATGGTTTGGGAAAAACATTATATAACGTGATCTGGGGTGGGTAGGAAGAAGAGAGCACTTGCAACGGGGATTTGTAAATAATCAGGTTTACATTTTGTCCTGCTCCGGAAGCTAGGAGCCGAACCAATGGCTTTTGTTACAAAGGAGATCCCACGTAAAAGTCAGGAAGAACTTTCTGACAGTAAGAGCTGTTCACAGTGGAATGGACTCCAATGAGAGGTGGTGGACTCGCCTTCCTTGGTATTTTATAAGCAAATGTTGGGTGGCCATCCGTCATGTATAATCCAGTTGAGATTGCGACATTGAAGGGGGTTGGACTGGATGACCCTCCGGATTCCCTCCAACTCTTACTTATTTCTTACTCTATTATGCTCCCTGGGTTAATTCACAACGCAATCCATGCCTACTCAGAAGGAAGCCCTAACACAGATGCACTCCTAAACGCACTTTGCTGACTCTCAAAGTCCCACTGAACCTAGGGAGACTTGCTTCCAAGTAAACATCCATAAAATTAGGCTGAACATTCCTAAAGTGAGAAGATGGCCTAGAAGATCTGTCTGTGTGTGGTTATTTTAATAATTGGGGGTGGGGGAGTTTTCCACAGCCATTCCAGGGAGTCAGCTCTCTGAAATCTAAAATCTAAATCGGGAGTCAGGGAGTTATAGATCTTATGACCTAACTTGTTAATTAACTAAAAGAGTTGTGCAAATGCCTCTCTTGAGCCATGGCTCCCGTGGAGGGGGGAGGAAAGAAAGGTGGCAAAGTGTGTGCGTTTGTGTAGTAGTCCCAGGGCATGCACAGAGCGCACTGCCATCCCCCCATTAGCCAAGGCGCTGAAGCAGCTGGCCTTCCGCCTCCTCAGCACGCGGGTCTTAAGAGGAGAAGGCAAGGTACGGGACCTTTACCTGCTCAGCACCAACCCGCAGAGATGGGTGGCAGCAGCTGCTCGGTGGACCCCGGCGGCGCCCCGGTGCCTCTCCCTGGCCAGGAAGAGGAAAGGAGGCCGGTGTGGGAGAGCAGCAGCGGGCAGGAGAAAGACCCCCCCATCAGCAAGGGCATAGCAAGGGGCGGAGGGGCGGGCCGCCCTGGGCAGCGCCCTGGTGGGGGTGACAAATGGGGCGGGGCAATGCCCCCCCCCGCAGCCGCCCTGCGCTTTTTAAAAATGTTTTTTTCGGCACTGCCGGGGCAGCCAGCGAGATGGGGTGTCACGCTTGTCGCTGACGTGACACCCCCCCTTGCTGGCAGCCCCTGCGGCTCCACCCCGGCAGCACCGAAAATAGCCTCCTTACCGCCGCTGGCTGGCTTGCGGCGCCCCGGCATGCAGGAGAGGGGCGGCCAGCAGCCAGGAGGGGTGTCACCCCCTCTTGGCTGGTCCGCCCCTCTCCTCCATGCCGTGGCTCCGCCCAGGGAGCCCAGCGGCGAAAAAAAACCGCTGAAAGGGTTTTTTCAGCGGCTTTTTTCGCCGCGGCATGGGGCAAAGGAGTCGCTCCTTGCGCATGCGCGTTGTGACGTCATGCGCACGGAGCGACGCCCCACCTCCAGGGGTGCCGCTTGGCTTGCCGCCCCCGGTAGCCAAGCGGCACGCTACGCCCCTGTTCATATTGGATATTTGCCCCCACGTTGCTGATATCTTTGATTTTTGTTCACGTAGAATCATAGAATCATAGAGTTTCTTCTTCTTTCTTTCTTTCTTTCTTTCTTTCTTTCTTTCTTTCTTTCTTTCTTTCTTTCTTTCCTTCCTTCCTTCCTTCCTTTTCTCTCTCACTCTTTCTTTCTTTCTCTTTCCTTCTTTCTTTCCTTCCTTCCTTCCTTCTCTCTCTCTCACCCCTTCCTTCCTCCCTCCCCCTCCCTCCCCCTCTTATTTCACCTTCCTTCCTTCCTTCCTTCCTTCCTTCCTTCCTTCCTTCCCCTCCCTCCCTCTTATGTCATCTTCCTTCCTTCCTTCCTTCCTTCCTTCCTTCCTTCCTTCCTTCCTTCCTTCCTTCCTTCCTTCCTTCCTCCCTCCCTTTTCTCTCTCTCTCTCTCTCTTTCTTTCTTTCTTTCTTTCTTTCTTTCCTTCCTTCCTTCCTTCCTTCCTTCCTTCCTTCCTTCCTTCCTTAATTCCTTCTCTCTCTCTCCCCCTTCCTTCCTTCCTTCCTCTCCCTCCCTCCCCCCTCTTATTTCATCTTCCTTCCTTCCTTCCTTCCTTCCTTCCTTCCTTCCTTCCTTCCTCCCTTTTCTCTCTCTCTCTTTCTTTCTTTCTTTCCTTCCTTCCTTCCTTCCTTCCTTAATTCCTTCTCTCTCTCTCCCCCCTTCCTTCCTTCCTCTCCCTCCCTCCCCCCTCTTATTTCATCTTCCTTCCTTCCTTCCTTCCTTCCTTCCTTCCTTCCTTCCTTCCTTCCTTCCGCTTCTCTTCCCTAGTGCTCCTTCAAGTGTGGGGCAGGCAGTGTGGGGCAGAGGTGATGGATTTGACTCAGGATGTAAGGAGGAGAAACCTCAGTTGTGCCCCAATGGCTGGGCTCTCCTTCCCCAGTTGGAGGCAGTGATTATGCTTCTGAATACCAGTTGCAGGAAACCGCAGGATGGGCGAGGGATCTTGGGTTCAAGTCCTGCTTGCCGGTTTCCTATGGTGGGCCACTGTCAGAACAGGGTGCTGGCCTGGATGGGCTCCTGGCCTGATCCACCAAAGCTGTTTTGATGTTCTTTGGTTGGTGGATTTGGGGGCGCAACTGGGCTGCCCCCTGACCTGAACCCTACTAATCTGTGCCACCGAATCGAGAAGAGGTGCCGCAAATGCATGTTTGGGCTGAAGGTCTAAGCATGGGAGTCAGGCTGTGTAGCTCGATATTGCTTGCACGGGCTGGCAGCAGCGGCTCTGTGGGATTCCAGGCGCGTTTGTCTCCCAGCCCTGCCTGGAGATGTCACTGGGGATCGAACCTTCTGCAGGCCAAGCAGGTGTCCTGAAATGGAGTTGCGGCCTTTCCGCTAAGAGTCTAGTCCTCATGGTTGTGAGCCAAGGCCTGGTGTGCAGGTTTCAGGAGGCAGACCTCACGCAGTCTTGCCTAGAGATGCTGCTGGGGAACCTTCTACATGCCAAGCACATGCTCTAGCTCTAAGCTACATCCTTTCTGCTGGGAAGGCTGGAGATTACTGGTAAGGGGTGTTTGTGTGTGCGTATTTGTCTGTGGAGTCGTTCCTTCCTTCCTTCCTTCCTTCCTTCCTTCCTTCCTTCCTTCCTTCCTTCCTTCCTTCTCTCTCTCACACCTTCTTTCTTTCTTTCTTTCCTTCCTTCCTTCCTTCCTTCCTTCCTTCCTTCCTTCCTTCCTTCCTTCCTTCCTTCCTTCCTTCCTTCTCTCTCTTCCCTCCCTTCCAGCCTTTTAGAGGAGGAAAACCAGAATAAACTATTTTTCTGGTTTTCCTCCTCTAAAAACGAGGTGCGCGTTATGGTCCGGGGCGCATTATGGAGCAAAAAATATGGTAAAACAGAAAGCCCAAATTCCCAACTATGTTTCTTGCTGCAGTCCTACTGTCTGCTCAGAAGTAAGGTCCTATTAGATTCAGCAGGACTTACTCTCAGGTAAGTGCAGCTAGGGCTGCAGCCTTTGTGACCCAGGATGTGTAAAGCAGGATGTCACTTACACCCACCCCACCCCCCACAATGTTTGAAAACGTCAGCTTTGTACTTAAACACAAATTGGCCAGGAACTTCATTGTCTGTGTCTTTATTAATTTATTTAAAGAACAACAAACTGGTGATTGCTTTAACTTTTTGATATGTGGTGATTTGAATCATGAGGATGAATTAGAAGAACTGTTGAGTCTTGAATGAGTCTTGCTTTGGAATTGAGGACTTCATTAGATTTTCTTCTGCCTTTTCATTTTATTTTGTTCTAAGGGCTTGTTAGAGATAATGTATAAGCCTGGTGTCAGCTCCCTTAAAAAAAGGTCGACAACTCTGGGAAATGGGGGGGGGGGCAAGAAACTGATCTCGCCTAGGGCGCAAAAAAAACCTAGCACCGGCCCTGGATTGAGGGCACAAGGAGAAGAGGACGGCAGAGGATGAGATGGTTGGACAGTGTTCTCGAAGCTACTAACATGAGTTTGGCCAAACTGCGAGAGGCAGTGAAGGATAGGCGTGCCTGGCGTGCTCTGGTCCATGGGGTCACGAAGAGTCGGACATGACTAAACGACTGAACAACAACAATAGATGCCACCTGGTGGGCAAGTCTGGTATTGCAGGAAATGTGCTGAAGGTGCATTCTGTCAGTTACTTGTCAGGTATCGTACCTAGAGGTACATCTATGATTTATGATGTTTGGCCAAGAAATACAAGAGGAACCAGTTTTGAGAAAGGTGATTACAGTATAGGGATTCTCAAAAAAGCAAAAGCAGAATAGAATCCTATTGACAAACCTGGGGTAGATCAAGACTAGGATCTTCACAGAAAAGATCTGGGACAAGCTTGTCATTCTAGGTAGGTGGGATGCAGTGGAGCCTGGTCCCCTCGATCTACATGAGCACTGACCGATCAAGAAAGATTTAAAAGCATTTCTGAAATACTACCCCCCCCCCCCAGATATCCAAGAGCCACACAATTTCCTGCTCCTCACACATTCATATGCATCCATTTGAATTTAGGGAGACTCCTGGAGATATTTCTGTCAGTTTGCTGGAAAATCAGCTCTTTGCACCATTTAACACATCCCAAATCAAAACTATAGCCCCCCCCCCCCAAAAAAATGCAGTTTTTCACATTATTTTTTGTCCTGGAAATAGAATTTTGAATGTGGAGTTTGAAGGTTTGAAATGAAAGAAATTGCGTGTGTCCTTCACTAGCAGACCTGCCAATTAGCCTAAAATAGCACCTTAAATGCCGCCACCTCAAGCAACCAGGCAATAAGTTTCATCCAATGAGGGAGGAGCTATTGGCAGTTGGTTGCTGTGGCGTTTGCCCGTTCTTTTGGAAATGTCTGTACAGGGGGAGAGAAAGGGTTAATAGGTAGACCAATAGAAAAGTCCAGGGGAGGAGCCTACCTGTTTTTAAAAGGCATAGCCAGAGGTTTAGACAGTTGGGAAAAGAGAGGCAGTTGGTTCGGTTGGTTTCTTGTGGGTGGGAGGCATAGGAGTCAGAGTGAGTTAGAGACAGAGAGAGTGAATTGGATTACAGTGTTTCAAAGTATCTAGAACTTGTTTGCGTTCACAATACCTGGAATCTTTGTTCATATGCTACAACCTGACTGAGTCTGAATATATTGGTTGGTGGCAGTGGAAGAGATCAGCTGTGGTGGTGCAGGCTCAATTGTGGAAAGAGGGGCTCTGTGCGAACGCCACAGTTGTAGGACTCTGACTTCAGCAACATGAAAGAAATGGCGTGCATCCTTTACTAGCAGACCTGCCCATTAGCCTAAAAGAGCACCTGAAATGCCGCCACCTCAAGCAGCCAGCAATAAGTTGGATCCAATGAGGGAGGTGCTATTGGCAGTTGGTTGTATGACTCCGACTTCAGCAAGAGCAGATGTGGCATAAACAAACTGCAACAGGCAGAAAGGGGGGAATTGGAAAGAGGAGGAGAAGCCAACATCTGCAGCTGGGAGTCCTTCTTTTAATCCCCTGCAGGTGAGGAACCTCTGTCAGTTCATTATTATTTTTTAAAGACAATTTTTATTTGATTTTACAAGTGTAGAGTTATTACAATACCAAATCTATATCCACATTTAGAGATTTCTCTGAATCTCTGGACTTCCCCCCATCCCCTCCATGGGTCTTATTGTCAATATTTTCAACTGCATATTATTTTGTAGTCATCTTTTCATTGATGTGGATTTAAAGGAGGGTTTAGACCACATTCTGGTCCATTGGGTGGGGTTGATTTCATATCCTATGTCATCCTCCCATTGTTTTTTGATTGCGTCCAGGGGGTTTATGGGATTTTGGAGTAGTATTTTGTATATTGCCGTGTCCCTTTATTGTTAGGAGGAGGTTTTCAAAGGTTGTCAGGGGTGTAGTTGCTGCTGATGTTACTGCTGGATTGTTTAAGAGGGCATGTAGTTGGTGTTGTGCTAACTAGGGCATTTGGGTGTCTTCTACTTTGTCCTGTATTTCTTGTGTTGACAAAGGTTTGTTATTTGCTATAAAAGTCTATTAGGCGATATAAGCCTTGGGTTTGCCAGGTTTTTATTTGGAGGTTTTGTGCTGCATGGTGGAATAATGGGTGGTAAGCCAAGGGAGTTAGTGGGGATGGGGTTGGGGATAGTTTGCCTGTTTGTTTTCCATGCTTTGAACATGGCTTGTGTGTACCTGTTAAGTGTTGTGGGAATTTTCCTTAGTTAGTTTGGGAAGAATAGGTATGCTGTGGTGCAGATATTTTCAATTGTGTCCTTCTCTAGGTGTATCCATTGTTTTGTCTCATCTTCTAGTATATATGGGATTATATGGCGTATTTGGTTGGCACTGTAATATGCTTCTACGTTGGGGATTCCCCATCCTCCTTCTGAGGTGGGGAGGGGCAGGTATTTGGTGCTTATTCTTGGTTTTTTATGTGAGAAAATAAAAGAGTCTAGTTTTCTCTGCCATCTGCGGAGTTGGGTTGGAGGAATCCAAATTGGGAGGGTTTACTGCACGGAAAGGGAAGCGGTTGTGGGGAGACAGTGACACACAGAGAAGCACACATGGTCGACTCCAGTGGAGAAAAGGGAAGAGATTAGCCGGGGGGAGGGGGGAGACGCACAGACACCCACAGCGAAACAGCGTCCGCTACCCGCTTGATCCTGGGAGGCAGCTCTAAGAAAGGAGACCAGTTTATGCTTTTAAAAAAGCACAGAGGGGAAGAGGAGCCGGGTCACCCACCCCTGAACCCAGCATATGGCAACCCTCACCTAGATACAACCCTCCAGCCCCACCTACTGCCTGAAATACAGATTGACACTGTTTAATCTCCTGTTGCAAAAGGTTCCATCTTAAAGCAATGGAAAATGTTCCCGATGCCCCTCCTTAGATTTGGACCTCCTAGGCAGAGAAATCCAGAAGCTAACATATCCCTTCATAACCCAAAATATTTAGGTTATCTCCTGCGCAGGTATAGGGCAGCATACAAATTAATTAATTAAATAAATGCAGAAATAAATACATACATATCTTTGCATCACTAACTTTTCTTTTGTTTCCTATATCCCACACACAGGTCTCAAAGTATTCAAATAGTTCTGCTCCAGCGGCAGCAGCAGCTTTCAGCAGGTCACGGACTCTATAGAACATGCCCTGACGTCTTGCTCCCCTCGCATCCGCTACTGTCCAGGATGGGATGCAAAACTCTTATACGTTCCTGTCTCTTACTTGCCAGCCTCAATTTTTGACTTCCTGGTGAGATGCATTTGGCCCAAACCAGCACAAGCCATGTAGAAGATTCTGAAGAAACATGTCAGTTCTCCAAATGGAACAAGGAAGTCTTTGCACTATTCTGAAGTTCTAAATCAGTGGTTCTGATACTTTTCTTCCCACGGACCACTTGAGAATTGCTGAAGGTCTTGCTGGACCACTCCATCATTTTGTTACCTGTTGCAGCAACTGCAATGTGCCATGGTAGGGTGCTCAGTGATTTTTAAATGTAGTTTATTGCTTCTGTTATTTCTTTATAGATACAATGTATTTTATTGCATTACAATTTGAATTCTATAGAGTAGCAGTCAGTTAAAATATTTATCTATTGAAATGTAATGTCCTACATCGTAATCATTTCTCTCATACCATACAGATGCACCACTGAAAAACTTGTTTGATGTGGCATTTGGCCTATAATTGCAGTGAACAAATGAATACCTTTGGTGGATCCCCAAAGTACACTGAGTTTAAGGCAGGGATCATGATATTACCTCAGGGTTAACCTCAGGGTCCCCATGACTTTCTCATGAATGAGTTTGGCTGCAAGGCAGTGGAGGGTTTAGAACAGGGGTCAGCAAACCTTTTCAGCAGGGGGCCGGTCCACTGTCCCTCAGACCCTTGTGGGGGGCCGGACTATTTTTTGGGGGGTGGGGTGTGAACGAATTCCTATGCCCCACAAATAACCCAGAGATGCATTTTAAATTAAGCACACTCATGTAAAATACACACTGATTCCTGGACTAACCGCGGGCCAGATTTAGAAGGCGATTGGGCAGCATCCGCCCCCCCGGGCCTTAGTTTGCCTACCCATGCTTTAAGAGTTGTAGAATCCTGTCAGACCCTTCACATAATTCTTTGTTCGCTTCTGTGGTACATGGTCATGGTATTGACGACTTGGGCTAATCTGATCTTTTGAATAAGTGCATCTCCTCAATGTAGGGACTTTGCTATAGATGGCATTTTATATCTTTGAGGAATGACACCTGTGCAGTTCATTGCATTGTGGCAATAATCCTCCTCCTTTTGCACGTGGTTGGATCCAAAAGGAACTCTTTTTGAAGTTCCTTGGAGTGCAAACCAAATGTCCACAAGGTCTGCCTTTGTGGGAAACAGTCTTAATCCTGGCTAACTTGCTTGTGACATTTTGCTCACTTTTATGGATTAACTCACTGTCCAGCCATGATGCAGTTATCTTTGTTGTGATGGTAAACTGTCTGCAAAGGGGCAGGAGGAGAGGAAATACTGAACTCCATCACTTCATCAGTGCCCTACAGTGACCATGGCATAAAACCTTTCTCCTTTCTCACCACTCCGCTGCTATTTTATAAAGCTCTTCTGTCCCGCGTTTCTTTCTCATATGTATTCTGCTGGTTGGACTTGAATTCGTCTCACCTTGAGAACTGGTGTTCCTTTTTGACAGGGTGCACAGCAAACACTGCAAGCTATGATCATCATTGAAAGTCCTGTGACTGAAAGGCAGAGAGAGAGAGAGGAGAGAGGGAGGGAGAGAGAGAGAGAGAGAGAGAGAAAGGGAGAAAATACTAGCTTCTGAAATTGCTAGCCAGGAGCTAGAACAACCCAACCTGCTAATACAATGAATAGACTCACCAGCACCAGAAAAGGACAGTTGTGGCTTTTACATTTGTCTTGTGTCTTCTGGAATCACTAGAGGGCACAAGAGTTGCTAACAACAAGAGCTCTAGTAGGCAAACTAAGGTCTGGGGGCCCGATCCGCCCAAATCGCCTTCTAAAACCGGCCCGCGGACAGTCCGGAAATCAGCATGTTTTTACATGAGTAGAATGTGGCCTTTTAAAAAAAATGCATCTCTGGGTTATTTGTGGGGCATAGGAATTCGTTCATTTTTTTCCTTCGTCTGGGTCTCGAGGTGTCACGATGTTTCGGGGCGCCCCTTTTAAGTGCCGGACTCTTCCTGCCACCTTCCACCTCTTGTGCCGGGTCACGGACATTCTCCGGATTCTTACACAAATCCAGATGGCAAGACTTGAATCTTTCTCACCTTTAGAGATGGTCTTCTTTTTTTACACAAACCAGTGCATGCTATCGCAGCAACTGCTAGTGCCATGACTAAGAGAAAGAGAGAAAGAAAATATTAGTTTCTGGAATTGCTAGCCAGGAGTTAGAACAGGGGTCAGCAACCTTTTTCAGCCATGGCCCGGTCCACTGTCCCTCAGACCATGTGGGGGGCCGGACCATAATTTTGGGAGGGGAAATGAACGAATTCCTATGCCTCACAAATAACCCAGAGATGCATTTTAAATAAAAGCACACATTCTACTCACGTAAAAACACACTGATTCCGGGACCATCTGTGGGCCGGTTTGAGAAGGCAATCGGGCATGAGTAGAATGTACCCTTTTGTTTAAAATGAATCTCTGGGTTATTTGTGGGGCATAGGAATTCATTCATTTTTTTCCTTCAAAATATAGTCCGGCCCCCCACAAGGTCTGAGAGAGGGTGGACCGGCCCCCTGCTGAAAAAGTTTGCTGACCAACACATGGCTCATTACAATCAAAGCCTGGCTGAAAGTACATTGAAGAAGGACATCAAATTCTTTTTTCAACCCCTATGCTTGAATCCATCTAGATGGTATAGAGCAGGCATGGGCAGACTCGGCCCTCCAGATGTTTTGGGACTACAACTCCCATCATCCCAAGCTAACAGTACCAGTGGTCAGGGATAATGGGAATTGTAGTCCCAAAACATCTGGAGGGCCAAGTTTGTCCATGCCTGGTATAGAGCAATTCAGGACAAAGGGACCTGTAATTTGGCCAGCAGACATCTCTTGGCTTATTTCCTTTGTAGCAGATTCAGGGAGCTCTCTAATGGATTTCTACCTGTCGAAGGAACCACTGATATATTATCACATACATTCTGGACCTCACCTCTTTGGCAGCAGTCAGTTTCATGCATTTTAACCACCAATGGTAATTCTGTGAATATCCAGCTTGTACAAAAGAAACTGAGGATTCAAAGGCTGTGCAGGCCACCAAGCATCCCATAGGCATGGGCTTGATGAAGTACCACTGGCCCTTGAAATTGAAGCCCAACCAGCAGAAATCCTCAAGGTGAATGGATAGCAGGTGACATGCTGATTCAATGTCACGCTTCCCCAGCAGAGGTCTGGCAGCATGGCGTCGATTACTGAGCCACCTTTTGGGTAGGAAGGTTGTGGATCAGGAGGAACTCCCCAGGAACCTTCATGAGCATGGTCCCCAAGAGGGATGTGTGCAAGCCGGGGACTGAGGGCACCTCAAAGGGACCTGTAATTTGGCCAGCAGACATCTCTTGCCTTATTTCCTTTGTAGCAGATTCAGGGAGCTCTCTAATGGATTTCTACCTGTCGAAGGAACCAGCAACAGGGGTAGTAGATACTGGGATGCTACTGCCCATAGTAAAGCCCTCCTATATGAAGCTGGCTTCCTGTGAGTTGGGGTATAGGGCAATGAGAGTTTTCAAATGGGAAAGCTTAGTCAGAATTGGGGCTAATGCATTTTTCGTTTGGGGGCAGCGGTGTTGGCAACTGAGGAGGGGTCGTAGCCCCAAGCCCCATGAAAGGGTAACCGGAGCCTTTTGCACGAGATGTGAGGGTGTGGATCAAGGCACCTTTCACACTCAGGCGCGAATTTACATAAGGTGTGGTTGCAAGACCCCTGAATGAACTCCCAACACACCCTCCTGAAGGGGTCGTGTTTTAGCAGGAAATTTACTATTCTTTTGCATTCTCAGTTTTCTTCTCAATGCTGAGGTTCACCACCAATTGCCACATGCTATTGTTCATGAGATCGCAACAAGTGCACAAATTATTCAAAGATTGTTTATGGAACTCTGTAACTCTGGATTGTATTGTTTGACAATGTGTATGGATTTAAAACTTTCTTAATAAAAATTATTTTAAAAACACAAAAAAACAGTTTATGGCATTCCTTTTCCTGCCATTGCCTTGGCCTTGAGAATGAGACTTAGGTAGGCTCTCTTAAGAAAATCCAGCAGCCAGTTTGAAAACACTAGCGGGACTGGAATGACCCTATGGCATTGTGGAGAAGGTCAAGAAAGAAACTGTAGGGAAAGAATGGACTAGAAAACCTGCTGACGGGAGGGAGGGAAGTCGCAGCTCGGCAGAGCAAAGATGTATGAGAAATTACATGTTTCTGATTTGTTAAATTTATTTAATTGGAAAAATAATAAAAAATTATTATAAAAAGAAGAAAGAAAATCCAGCAGCTACCACACCCAAAAAGATATAAAAACCCAACGGACAGTTAGAAAAAAATCGTTC
The DNA here is from genome assembly GCA_034641385.1 of Darevskia mixta. NCBI lineage: Eukaryota > Metazoa > Chordata > Lepidosauria > Squamata > Lacertidae > Darevskia > Darevskia mixta. The sequence goes on from JAWWNH010000047.1 coordinate 59,430, forward strand.
AGCAAGTGAGTCCTTATTGCTCTTGCTTGATCCAGACTGTTTGGCTTCTCTTTTCCCTGGTTAATCCTCGGGGGAGTTGGGAGAAAAAACTGACAAAACCCCCGTTAAGAATTTTGTTGCTGACTTTTTTGGAACCTGGGGGGTCATCTGCACCAGTATGTGTTCCCTTTGTATGGCTATTAGTCCAGGGCCTTAACAGTGGTGCTCACTCTAATTGTGACGTCACAATGTCGGCTTGCTTCAGAAAGGGGCTGTGCTGGCAGCAGAAAAAGCAGCGCATCACAAATAGTATCAAATTCTTCACAGGGGCCTCTCAATCTTGTTGCAGTCCCCACCCCTCTACCCCTGCCTAGAGAGGAGTTGCTCCGTGAGGTAAAAGGCACAGTTTAAAGTCGCAGTCCACAGCATCGGAGTCCGCCTTCACTTATCAGCGGTAGGGATTGACCTCCTATCAATTTTAGTCCCTTCCGTGGCCAAATTCCGTGGCCAAGCTTGTTTATGGAATTCCTTGTCCCGCCTTTCTGTACTTAATCACCAAAGTTCCTAAGTGGTGAATGTGTGGCCTTAAAGTAGAAATTCTGTGAGGTTATCTCATCATCCCTGACCACTGCTTCTGTTAGCTAGGGAGAGCCTAGTTTGCCTATGCCTGCCATAGAGTATGCTACCCAGCCAGGCTTAGTGTACCTTGGAAAGAAATGGGTTATCAACCCTATTCCCCTCAGTCTACCGAAGAAGTTTTTAAGCTATATTTCACTGCCTGTGCAACGTTTCTGGCTGATATATGGAAAAGCACATGAGCCTGACCATTTTTAACTTACCAAGCGTTAAAATGGTAAGTTAATGGTAAGTTCCCCATCTTGGAAGTGGGGTATTTTGGAACTCGCATGGAAGAGCATATTTTAAAGGTCAAAAAACCTATATTTCCACACTTTACTTTGCTTTCGAAAAAAGGCCAGAAGTGTTCCTTCTAGGTATAGTGACAAAACGCATCCCCAATGACATAAAAATATATTCTTATATGCAACAGCTGCCTAGAATTCTAGTTGCGAAAAATTGGAAGGGAGACTTTGTCCTTCAGTAGCGGAATGGCAAAATAAACTTTGTGAGTTTATCAATCTGGCCAAAATGACGCCAGGAATCAGATTACAACCAAATCGAATTAAGGAAGGAATGGGAGTATGTAGAAGAATACATGACAACACATTGTTCCAAAATACATTTATTGATATGCATAGACTGAAATTCGCAAACTTAAGGTTAAAAAATAAAAAAAAGATTTTATGGGTCAATATGTAAAATATATCTCTTTTACACAATATTAAATGATATAAAAATAATTAAATAATTGATCTCTCGCCTGAAATGGGATGGAAAAAATCAAGAAATGTGTCTTCCTGCTGAGCGAGAATAATAATACAGGTCATGAATTGGGGCCCATGGAATGGAACATCTTTCCTTAAAAACAGAAAAGAAAAGAAACCAGAAACAGAGAGAGAGAGAGAGAGAGAGAGAGAGAGAGAAGGCGAAATGCAGCCTTTTGTGGTCTGCCCTCTTGTATGAACCTGGAATTGTTCTGCCCAGCAGTTGAGATTATTTGTGACATAGCACCAGGTGTATTCAGAGGCAGCCACCAGGAGGCTGGTACTTAAAACTCTTGCTGTACGTCAAATGGTTTCCTCAAGAAAAACATGAAGGAGGTGGAGAAGAGCTTTGGCTGCAGAGAGGAGGGAGCCCTGCCTGGCAGGAATGCCTCTTACCATCCTTCCTGCATCGTCCTGTTACCTCTGCCCAGTCTGTTTGTTAAGAGGGACAAGACACTGCCATGCATTGGTTTCCATCAGATGTTGACCAGTTTCAGCGCATAAGGTCAGATTGCCTATGCATTTAGGGGCACCAAGGATCTTGCCAAGAAAAGTGGCTTGAATTTGTTCGACCCTTTCCCTCTATTCTGACCTATGTAGGGATAGATCAAAGATGTCCAATCATTTGTATGGTGGATGGGGAAAGACTTGGTAGGTCAGGGTTCCAGAAGACCTAGTGGACCAGCCTCCACCACATCCCATGTACCTAGAATGCCTCAGATCTATTCTGTGAAGACGACAGATCCTAATCTTGCTGCACCCCAAGTTTTTTAACTGGGGTCTGCTCATACATCATAAAGGTGTTCTTAGGAAGGATTCAGAAGGATGAGTGTAGGGGATTGGAGGTTATGAAGACCAACAAACCAACCAACCAACCCACCTACACCTTCTGTATTCTCTTAGCTTTCACCTCTCCCCCCCCCCCCTGCTTTGGGGTAGCCTGCCTAGGTTTCCCCAGAATTCTTATCCTTGAGTACATCAAACACAGTTCTCAGTCCATGTTGGGTCCAGTCTTCTGCCCCCCTTCCTTCTGGGTTGTGGGTCAGGGCCTCCCATCTCATACCCCCGGAGAATTTCTCCAGCTGCTTGAAAGACAGGATCCCAGCTGCTTCCTCTCTGGCACATGGGGAATCTCCTCCTCCCTGGAGATCTCCTGCCCCATCTTCCAACTCAAAGTCTTGCTCCCACCAGCCTTGATCTAGGGCAGGGCGCTTCCTTCAGATCTCTGGGCCCACCCCACCCACATGGTGGTCAGAATCAGAGCCGTCACTCTCTCCCGTTTGGCTTCCTGGCGCGGTGAACCAGGGCGCCAAGCTGTGGAGAGCGCCGTCCGGGGAGGGGAGAGCGGGGCTTGGTGCCTTGGCGCCTCTTGCTCCGGAGGCGCTAGAACCCTGTTCCGTTCTGCAGTGCCTGTTCGGGGCAGCCGGCTCCAGGCGCCCCCCTGTGCGTCATGCCACCCCACCAGCCAATCCGGCTGGCGGGGGGCGTGGTTTGCCGTGTTGGAACCATTCGCCTCCTCTCTGCCATCCGCAGCGAAGAGCGCGCGTCAAGCTGGAGCCCGGAGGGAAGGGGAGGTGGTCTTCCGAGCCAAGCTGGCTTGTCTGGGGGGAGGGCGCTTGGCTGTCTGGCTGGCTGTCTGGCTGGCTTGCGTGCCGCCCCCTCCCCATGCCCACACCTGAGGCATGTTCACAGCCTGAGTGGCACAATGGGTCAATGGGTCTGGCTGTTAACCACAAGGTTGGTGGTTCGAGCCCACACAGGGATAGCTGCAAGCAGGATTTCTGCATTGTGGGGCAGAAGGGGGGGGGGAATTGAACTGGATGACCCTCGGGGTCCCTTCTAAACCTACAATTCTGTAGCTCCTTTAAAAGCTCTTTGTGCATCCAATATTGCTACTGGATTTTTAATTTATTTGAGAAAGTTCTACTTCATTAAAGACAATCCAAGTAGCACCTCTGAAATAATATGATCCCCATCTAACCTGCCCCACTCTGCAGGAGAAATAACCTGAGCCATGTCTACACCAGTGGTGTCCAAACCTTTTTCAAGAGGACCAGATTTGATGAAGTAAAGGGCCGTGGGGGCTGACCAAAGTTGTTGACCTTTTTTTAAGATTGAAGTTGTTGAGGTTTTTACCCCAGGAAATAAACTGCCACATTAAACCGACTGGCGGACCGGATTAGGCCCTTGAAACGGACTGTGTCTGAAGATCCCATTCTTCTTTTTCTTCTTTCCAGGAGGGGTGAGGGGTTAAAATGAGAAGGAGCTGGATTTGTTTTGATTGCTGGCAGCTTATTAATCTTTAAATTCTACCTAAGATAAAATGGATCAGCCCTATGGATAGATATTAAAAGTGTGTGTGTGCGTGTGTGTGTGTGTGTGTGTGTGTGTGTGTGTGAGAGAGAGAGAGAGAGAGGAGAGAGAGATCAGACAGGAGCAGCTTTTAGGCTGAGTGGCAAGGCTAGGCTTGCTGGTATTTGGAAGCTGTATGGCAAGTTTGCAGCAAGATCATATGCATAACATCCCATTGTAAAGCAACTTGGGGGGAAAGAATATGGGAACACAGAACAGTTAAAAAAATAAAGCTTTTGTGTGCATGCTCACAAAAACTTATATCCAGAACAAATGCGGTGGTGTTGTATACTAAATAATAAGTGCAATATTAATAAACAAGCAACTAAAAAAAGTTGATGTTTCAAGCAGAGATAATGTGTAAGCATGGTGTCTGCTTCCTAAAAAAATCTCAACAACTTTGGGGTGTCTCCCCCCTTAAAAAAGGTTGACAACTCTGGGAAACGGGGGGGGGGGGTGCCGGAGGGATCTTTGCACCACGGCGTCAGATATGCTTAAGGCGGCCCTGGTCAGAATCCCCCCTTTTTCCTTATTCATGGAGCTAAACAAAGACATATTACTTCCCCAGTGACTTTCTTTCCCCAAACCCACAGGACTCTGGGCGACCCTGGTTGTTGCTGCCAGCATTGAGACAGGGCCCCACTCATTTCCAAAAGGGAAGGTAGACAATCCTGGAGAAAGAACACTCTGGTTCTAGACCAAGGGTAGGCAAACTAAGGCCCGGGGGCTGGATGCGGTCCAATCGCCTTCTAAATCCAGCCCGCGGTCAGTCTGGGAATCAGTGTGTTTTTACATGAGTAGAATGTGTGCTTTTATTTCAAGTGCATCTCTGGGTTATATGTGGGGCATAGGAATTCGTTCATTTCCCCCCCAAAATATAGCCCGGCCCCCCACAAGGTCTGAGGGACAGTGGACTGGCCCCCTTCTGAAAAAGTTTGTTGACCCCTGTGTTAAGAACTTTTAGAACACATGACAAAACAGCCGGCGTCCAAGCAACTCTAGAACAAAAGCAAATGATTCTCAGTGGAATAGAACTGAGAATATGGAATGCTACAGCATCATGCACCTCATGTGGAACCCAGGCACTTTCTTCTGAAGGTGAAAGGAGTAGAGACGTAAGCCATTTCTTCTTTCATGGAAGATCAAGAAAAACTTTGCTATAAACATTATGGACAAAATAGTTATGGACAAGTCTGTGCAGAAGGCTTATTTATTTAGTTGTTTACTTACTTACTTACTTACTTACTCTGACAAATTCTCTCTTTTCTTCTCCCTCGCCGCCCTGTCCTCCAGTGTTGCAAAATGTGGTACAACCCACGAAGCGTGTCTTCTGATGACTTCCAGAAAAAACTGTATCCTTATGGGAGCAGACTATGGTTGAATATCAAGGAAATCCACAATGCTGGATCTTGGGAGATTGCCTCCTTCTTCCTCCTCATCTTCTTCATGCGTAAGTATGAATCATGCTTGCAACACAGATGGTCCAGGAATCAGCGTGTTTTTACATGAGTAGAATGGGTGCTTTTCTTTAAAATGCATCTCTGGGTTATTTGTGAGGCATAGGAATTCGTTCATTTCCCCACCCAAAATTATAGTCCGGCCCCCCACATGGTCTGAGGGACAGTGGACCGGGCCATGGCTGAAAAAGGTTGCTGACCCCTGTAATAACTCCTGGCTAGCAATTCCAGCAACTAATATTTACTCTCTTTCTCTCTCTCTCTCAGTCACGGTATTTGTACTTGCTGTACTGGCATGCGCTGGATGCTTCAACAAGAAAAGACCATCTTTGAAGGTGAGAAAGATTAAAGTCATGCCCTCTTCATTGGTGTAAGAATCAAAATAGATCCCTGCAAGACGAAACGCTCAAACCCACAAGCACAGCAGACGTCGAAAAACAGATGGAAGCTACGTGGGGAAAGGCGGTGGCGGAGGCAGTGGAGGAGAAACGCTGGGAAGAAGAGCAAGCAAGAGAGGAAGAAAGAGAAAGAAGACAGGATCGAGTCCAGAGGATAATGGCAGAGCTGGGATGCTGACTGATGGAGGAACAACAGGACATAGAGTAACAAAGGAAGAGGAAGGAGGAGAGCGGGTAGTAAAGAGAAGACACCGACAAGCAACAAGGCAAGGAACGGCACACAGCGACACCCAGTGGACCATTTATAATCTCCGGGAGGAGCCCAAGGGCCCCCCCATACCAGGAGGTGTTTGCAGCTGGATCAGATAGAACTATGATCCAAAATAACTGGGAGAACAAAGGACGCTGGATCTCCAGATGTGAGTCTGCTCCTGCTTATCTGAACTTTTGAGATAGGATATACCAGGCCCAAGCTTTGCTCCACCCTTAAGGTTAAGCCAATGAGAAAATCTACCAGCTCCCCTGACTGATATTAACACAACTGTAGTTAATACAGGAGGGCTTCAAAGAGTGACTCCAAATAAATCTCCGCTCCCTAGGAAAGAGCAACGATAAACATAACCCCAATTAATTCCATACTAGAGGAAATGGAAGAAATAACAAACTGCATCCAAGATTCGATGCGTAACCTCCTCAAGCTCAGGGCAAACCCCCATGAACCTGCTAATGTGGGCAGCAGGAATACGAATAATGATAGGCCTGGAAAAGAGGAGATACTGGCCTTTCTGGCGCCCGAGCGGCTTCCTCCACCATTGCAGACACCCACACCAAAACAGCGTCCGCTACCCGCTTGATCCTGGGAGGCAACTCTAAGAAAGGAGACCAGTTTAGACTTCTTAAAAAAGTGCAGAGGGGAAGAGGAGCCGGGTTGCCCACGCCAGAGCCTGAGACCAGTCCTGCATTTACCGTATTTTTCGCTCCATAACGCGCACCGGACCATAACGCGCAACTAGTTTTTTGAGGAGGAAAGGGGGAAAGCCCCCCCTTTTGAGGATCAGTTCAAAGTTCTGCATCTTCTTTTGGAAGAAGAAAAGCCCCATTTGCAAAAGGATCAGCTCAAAGTTGTGCTGCTGCTTTTGCAAAGGAGAAAAGACCCATTTGCAAAAGGATCAGCTCAAAGTTGTTGTGCTGCTGCTTTTGCAAAGGAGAAAAGGCACATTTGCAAAAGGAGCAGCTCAAAGTTGTGCTGCTGCTGCTTTTGCAAAGGAGAAAAGACCCATCTGCAAAAGGAGCAGCTCAAAGTTGTGCTGCTGCTTTTGCAAAGGAGAAAAGAACCATTTGCAAAAGAAGCAGGTCAAAGTTGTTGTGCTGCTGCTTTTGCAAAGGAGAAAAGACACATTTGCAAAAGGAGCAGCTCAAAGTTGTTGTGCTGCTGCTTTTGCAAACGAGAAAAGACATATTTGCAAAAGCATCAGCTCAAAGTTGTGCTGCTGCTTTTTGCAGAGAAAAGCCCCATTTGCAAAAGGATCAGCTCAAACTTGTTGTTGTGCTGCTGCTTTTGCAAAGGAGAAAAGAAACATTTGCAAAAGGAGCAGCTCAAAGCTGTTGTGCTGCTGCTTTTGCAAAGAAAAGCCCCAGTTGCAAAAGGATCAGCTCAAAGCCCTTTCTACAGTTTCCAAACAGATAATCTAATCAGCCAGTCACATGTCGCTGGGGAAACCAACACCCTCCTCTGCAGGAAGGGAGCCAGCAACCTTATCTCTCTTCCCGATCTCTTGCTGATCAGCTGTAAAGCGGCAGCCTTTCAACACCCCCTTCTCTCTTTGTAAAAGAAAAAGCTCGATCTTCTTTGGGTCCCTGGGCAATTCAGCTCCAGGGACCATGCATTCGCTCCATAACGCGCACAGACTTTTCCCCTTCCTTTTTAGAAGGAAAAAAGTGCGTTATGGAGCAAAAAATACGGTACGTATAAGCTAAACAAGCTATAGCTTAGGGTCCCACTCATTTGGGGGGCCCCCAAATTTAAAGGAAAAGAAACCTGGATCTACATTTCCAAAATATAAGATAAGAAACAAATAAAATAAAATACTTTGATAAAATACTTATTTTGTTATGTGCAAATGGCTTCAGATACCTGTTAGGTCCATAAATTACCATATAGCATATATTCAACGCAAAAAAGCAACAATTTGTTGTTGACAAAGGACAACTGGACACATTAAAGGCCCTTCAGTAGCTTAGGGCCTCATCAAACCTAAATCCGACCCTCTCCAAGACAGAGCCGGGGTCGCCCACCCCTGAACCCGGCGTATGGCAGCCCTCACCTAGATACAACCCTCCAGCCCCACCTACTGCCTGAAATACAGATTGACACTGTCTAATCTCCTGTTGCAAAAGGTTCCGTCTTAAAGCAATGGAAAATGTTCCCGATGCCCCTCCTTAGATTTGGACCTCCTAGGCAGAGAAATCCAGAAGCTAACATATCCCTTCAGAACCTAAAATATTTAGGTTATCTCCTGCACAGGTATAGGGCAGCATACAAATTAATTAATTAAATAAATGCAGAAATAAATACATACATATCTTTGCATCACTAACTTTTCTTTTGTTTCCTATATCCCACACACAGGTCTCAAAGTATTCAAATGGTTCTGCTCCAGCGGCAGCTGCAACTTTCAGCAGTTCACTGACTCTATAGAACATGCCCTGACGTCTTGCTCCCCTCGCATCCGCTACTGTCCAGGATGGGATGCAAAACTCTTATACGTTCCTCTCTCTTCCTTGCCAGCCTTTGTATTTGACTTCCTGATGAGATGCATTTGGCCCAAACCAGCACAAGCCATGTAGAATATTCTGAAGAAACATGTCAGTTCTCCAAATGGAACAAGGAAGTCAGTGGTTGTTACTTTTCTTCCCACGGACCACTTGAGAATTGCTGAAGGTCTTGCTGGACCACTCCATCATTTTGCTACCCGTTGCAGCTCAGTGATTTTTAATTGTAGTTTATTGCTTCTTTTATTTCTTTATAGATACAATGTATTTTATTGCATTGCAATTTGAATTCTATAGAGTGGAAGTCTATTAAAATATTTATCTATTGCAATGTAATGTCCTACATCGTAATCATTTCTCTCATACCCTACAGATGCACCACTGAAAAACTTGTTTGATGTGGCATTTGGCCTATAGTTGCAGTGAACAAATGAATACCTTTGGTGGATCCCCAAAGTACACTGAGTTTAAGGCAGGATCATGATATTACCTCAGGGTTAACCTCAGGGTCCCCATGACTTTCTCATGAATGGGAGTATGTAGAAGAATACATGATAATACATTGTTCCAAAATACATTTATTGATATGCATAGACTGAAATTCGCAAACTTAAGGTTAAAAAATAAAAAAAAGATTTTATGGGTCAATATGTAAAATATATCTCTTTAACACAATATTAAATGATATAAAAATAATTAAATGATTGATCTCTCGCCTTAAATGGGGAGCAAAAAATCAAGAAATGCGTCTTCCTGCTGAACGAGAATAATAATACAGGTCATGAATTGGGGCCCATGGAATGGAACATCTTTCCTTAAGAAGAGAAAAGAAAAAAAAACCAGAGAGAGAGAGAGAATATTAGCTTCTGGAATTGCTAGCCAGGAGTTAGACCAACCCAACCTGCTAATACAATGAATAGACTCACCAGAAAGGGACAGTTGTGGCTTTTACATTTGTCTTGTGTCTTCTGGAATCACTAGAGGGCACAAGAGTTGCTAACAACAAGAGCTCTAGAACATGGAGAGGCAAACTAAGGCCCCGGGCCCGATCCGCCCAAACGCCTTCTAAAACTGGACCGTGGACAGTCCGGAAATCAGCTGTTTTTACATTAGTAGAATGTGGCCTTTAAAAAAAAATGCATCTGGGTTATTTGCGGCATAGGAATTCGTTCATTTTTTTCCTTCGTCTGGGTCTCGAGGTGTCACAATGTTTCGGGGTGCCCCTTTTAAGTGCCGGACTCTTCCTGCCACCTTCCACCTCTTGTGCCGGGTCACGGACATTCTCCGGATTCTTCTACAAATGCAGATGGCAAGACTTGAATACGTCTCACCTTGAGAGCTGGTCTTCTTTTTTGACAGAAAGCAGTGCATGCTATGGCACCAAATGCAAGTACCGTGAGAGAGAGAGAGAGAGAGAGAGAGAGAGAGAGAGAGAGAGAGAGAGAATATTAGCTTCTGGAATTGCTAGCCAGGAGTTAGAACAGGGGTCAGCAACCTTTTTCAGCCATGGCCCGGTCCACTGTCCCTCAGACCATGTGGGGGGCCGGACTATAATTTTGGGTGGGGAAATGAACGAATTCCTATGCCTCACAAATAACCCAGAGATGCATTTTACATAAAAGCAGGGGCGTAGCAAGGGGACGGGGGGGTCACCCCAGGTTCCACCCCAGAGGGGGGTGACACTTAAAAAAAAATAAAATTGTTTTAATTTATTTTTATTTTATTTTAGCTTCATTGAAAAAAAGAGATAATAGACACACACACACAACCCCCCACACCTCACAAACTGGCACCATCAGAAGGGGTGATACTTTTATTTATTTATTTTTTATTTTTTTACATTTTTATTATTTTTATTTTATTATTTTAACTTTATTGGGAAAAAAGAGATAATAGACACACACACACACACACACACACACACACACACACACACAAAACCCCCACACCTCGCAACGTGGCACCATCAGAGGGGGGTGACACTTTTTAATTTTTAAATTAAAGTGGGGGGGTGACAAAAGAAATTCCGCCCCGCGTACCACCTGGGTTTGCTACGCCTCTGCATAAAAGCACACATTATACTCATGTAAAAACACACTGATTCCGGGACAATCTATTGACCGGTTTGCGAAGGCAATTGGGCATGAGTAGAATGTACCCATTTATTTAAAATGAATCTCTGGGTTATTTGTGGGGCATAGGAATTCATTCATTTTTTTCCTTCAAAATATAGTCCGGCCCCCCACAAGGTCTGAGAGAGGGTGGACCGGCCCACTGCTGAAAAAGTTTGCTGACCAACACATGGCTCATTACAATCAAACAACATAAAGTATCGTTGTGGTGCTAACAAGCCAAACGCAACAACAAGAATCACCACACTCTGGCTGACGCTCAAACAACAATTGCACAAAAACTATAATAAAGAACTGATAATATTACAACCATATAAATATCGCATGTCTAACAAAAATGATAGAACCATTCAGCACACAATAAAATGAACAAAACTCAGTGCCAGCAAAAGTTCCCACAAGGTAGGTGGTCGATGAATCACAGCAAATAAAAGTCAATTGTAGGATGTGATGATAGGTGAAATCACCATTAGTCCATTCAACAAGGAGGCAACTGAGAGGAGAGAAGACCTGTCTTCCGGATTTTTTACAGGTTTCGCACTTGGTGCTTCATCAGTTCATCATGATGTAATGGATTAACCAAACATGCAGATATCGCAGGTACAGCTTTATTTATTATAGTTTTTGTGCAATTGTTGTTTGAGCGTCAGCCAGAGTGTGGTGATTCTTGTTGTTGCGTTTGGCTCATTACAATCAAAGCCTGGCTGAAAGTACATTGAAGAAGGACATCAAATTCTTTTTTCAACCCCTATGCTTGAAGACCGTAATCCATCTAGATGGTATAGAGCAGGCATGGGCAGACTCGGCCCTCCAGATGTTTTGGGACTACAACTCCCATCATCCCAAGCTAACAGTACCAGTGGTCAGGGAGAATGGGAATTGTAGTCCCAAAACATCTGGAGGGCCAAGTTTGTCCATGCCTGGTATAGAGCAATTCAGGACAAAATACGTAGTTTGGGTATTTCTCTGGAGAGCCTTGAAGTATGTGATGACAGCTACATACTCCCAAGAATCAAGTAGTGGCTTTATGACCATGAAAAACAGCATGTGTCTCCTCGCACTCTGAGACCCTGTTCCCCGGAGGCCCTAGGCATAACCTTCCCAACGAAGAGCTTTTATGCTAGCAAGACTAAATGCTTTCCCCTCCGCAGTGACCACAGGTAGATACTTGCAAATTCCTTCTCAAGCCCACCTGTGTGCCTGTAATCAGGGAGTACCAGATTCACTGGGCCATATTCTTTTGGACTGCCCTTTGCACAGCAGACTCCGCAAACAGATCTTGCTGAGCAAGATATTGGACCCACGGCTCCCAGAGAATGCCAATTGAGGTTCCTCCTAGCGGATAGAGACAAGGCTGTTACTGCCCCAGTGGCTTCCTTTTTAACCTCCATCTTACCTGAAAGGGTTCTTAATGAATCATCCCTCTAGGGCAGTGTTTCCCAACCTTGGGCCTCCAGCTGTTTTCGGACTACAATTCCCATCATCCCTGACCACTGGTCTTGCTAGCGAGGGATGATGGGAGTTGTAGTCCAAAAACAGCTGGAGGCCCAAGGTTGGGGAACACTGCTCTAGGGAATAGAGAGGGTGAAGCAGAACAATCAAGTACCTTGTGATCCTCAACAACCTCACTCTTGTCCCTTTTAAATTTATCCTAGTGTTTTGAAATGTTTAACTCATAATGTCAATAAAGATATTTGTATTTGGAGAGGGAAACATTTGGTATGGTGACCCATTGATATATTATCACATACATTCTGGACCTCACCTCTTTGGCAGCAGTCAGTTTCATGCATTTTAACCCCAGATAATGACCAACGGTAATTCTGTGAGTATCCAGCTTGTACAAAAGAAACTGAGGATTCAAAGGCTGTGCAGGCCACCAAGCATCCCATAGGCATGGCCTTGATGAAGTACCACTGGCCCTTGAAATTGAAGCCCAACCAGCAGAAATCCTCAAGGTGAATGGATAGCAGGTGACATGCTGATTCAATGTCACGCTTCCCCAGCAGAGGTCTGGCAGCATGGCGTCGATTACTGAGCCACCTTTTGGGTAGGAAGGTGGTGGATCAGGAGGAACTCCCCTGGAACCTTCATGAGCATGGTCCCAAGAGTGATGTGTGCAAGCCGGGGACTGAGGGCACCTCAAAGGGACCTGTAATTTGGCCAGCAGACATCTCTTGGCTTATTTTCTTTGTAGCAGATAAAGGGAGCTCTCTAATGGATTTGTGGCTGGCCAAGGAACCAGCTACAGGGGTAGTAGATACTGGGATGCTACAGCCCATAGTAAAGCCCTCCTATATGAAGCTGGCTTCCTGTGAGTTGGGGTATGGGGCAATGAGAGTTTTCAAATGGGAAAGTTTAATCAGAATTGGGGCTAGAATAAAGCATTTTTTATTTGGGGGGGCAGCGGTGTTGGCAACTGAGGAGGGGTCGTAGCCCAAGCCCCATGAAAGGGTAACCGGAGTCTTTTGCACGAGATGTGAGGGTGTGGATCAAGGCACCTTTCACACCCATGCGCGAATTTACATAAGGTGTGGTTGCAAGACCCCTGAATGAACTCCCAACACAATGTGTATGGATTTAAAACTTTCTTAATAAAAATTATTTTAAAAACACAAAAGACCAAGCTTGTTTATGGAATTCCTTGTCCCGCCATTGCCTTGGCCTTGAGAATGAGACTTAGGTAGGCTCTCTTAAGAAAATCCAGCAGCCAGTTGGAAAACACTAGCGGGACTGGAATGACCCTATGGCATTGTGGAGAAGGTCAAGAAAGAAACTGTAGGGAAAGAATGGACTAGAAAACCTGCTGACGGGAGGGAGGGAAGTCGCAGCTCGGCAGAGCAAAGATGTATGAGAAATTACATGTTTTTGATTTGTTAAATTTATTTAATTGGAAAAATAATAAAAAATTATTATAAAAAGAAGAAGAAAGAAAATCCAGCAGCTACCACACCCAAAAAGATGTAAAAACCCTCCGGACAGTTAGAAAAAAATCGTTCAGCAAGTGAGTTCTTATTGCTCTTGCTTGAACCAGACTGTTTGGCTTCTCTTTTCCCTGGTTAATCCTCGGGGGAGTTGGGAGAAAAAACTGACAAAACCCCCGTTAAGAATTTTGTTGCTGACTTTTTTGGAACCTGGGGGGTCATCTGCACCAGTATGTGTTCCCTTTGTATGGCTATTAGTCCAGGGCCTTAATAGTGGTGCTCACTCTAATTGTGACGTCACAATGTCGGCTTGCTTCAGAAAGGGGCTGTGCTGGCAGCAGAAAAAGCAGCGCATCACAAATAGTATCAAATTCTTCACAGGGGCCTCACAATCTTGTTGCAGTCCCCACCCCTCTACCCCTGCCTAGAGAGGAGTTGCTCCGTGAGGTAAAAGGCGCAGTTTAAAGTCGCAGTCCACAGCATCGGAGTCCGCCTTCACTTATCAGCGGTAGGGATTGACCTCCTATCAATTTTAGTCCCTTCCGTGGCCAAATTCCGTGGCCAAGCTTGTTTATGGAATTCCTTGTCCCGCCTTTCTGTACTTAATCAAAAAAAGGGCAGAAGTGTTCCTTTTAGGTATAGTGACAAAACGCATCCCCAATGACATAAAAATATATTCTTATATGCAACAGCTGCCTAGAATTCTAGTTGCGAAAAATTGGAAGGGAGACTTTGTCCCTTTAGTAGCGGAATGGCAAAATAAACTTTGTGAGTTTATCAATCTGGCCAAAATGACGGCAGGAATCAGATTACAACCAAATCCGAAATTAAGGAAGGAATGGGAGTATGTAGAAGAATACCTGACAAAACATTGTTCCAAAATACATTTATTGATATGCATACCAGTAGACTGAAATTCGCAAACTTAAGGTTAAAAAATAAAAGGATTTTATGGGTCAATATGTAAAATATATCTCTTTAACACAATATTAAATGATATAAAAATAATTAAATGATTGATCTCTCGCCTGAAATGGGATGGAAAAAATCAAGAAATGCGTCTTCCTGCTGAACGAGAATAATAATACAGGTCATGAATTGGGGCCCATGGAATGGAACATCTTTCCTTAAAAACAGAAAAGAAAAGAAACCAGAAACAGAGAGAGAGAGAGAGAGAGAGAGAGAGAGGGTGGGGTGGGGGGCGAAATGCAGTCTTTTGTGGTCTGCCCCCTTGTATGAACCTGGAATTGTTCTGCCCAGCAGTTGAGATTATTTGTGACATAGCACCAGGTGTATTCAGAGGCAGCCACCAGGAGGCTGGTACTTAAAACTCTTGCTGGTACGTTAAATGGTTTCCTCAAGAAAAACATGAAGGAGGTGGAGAAGAGCTTTGGCTGCAGAGAGGAGGGAGCCCTGCCTGGCAGGAATGCCTCTTACCATCCTTCCTGCATCGTCTGTTACCTCTGCCCAGTCTGTTTGTTAAGAGGGACAAGACACTGCCATGCATTGGTTTCCATCAGATGTTGACCGGTTTCAGCGCATAAGGTCAGATTGCCTATGCATTTAGGTGCACCAAGGATCTTGCCAAGAAAAGTGGCTTGAATTTGTTCGACCCTTTCCCTCTATTCTGACCTATGTAGGGATAGAACAAAGATGTCCAATCATTTGTATGGTGGATGGGGAAAGACTTGGTAGGTCAGGGTTCCAGAAGACCTAGTGGACCAGCCTCCACCACATCCCATGTACCTAGAATGCCTCAGATCTATTCTGTGAAGACGACAGATCCTAATCTTGCTGCACCCCCAGTTTCTTAACTGGGGTCTGTTCATACATCATAAAGGTGTTCTTAGGAAGGATTCAGAAGGATGAGTGTAGGGGATTGGAGGTTATGAAGACCAACCAACCAACCAACCCACCTACACCTTCTGTATTCTCTTAGCTTTCACCTCTCTTCCCCCGCTTTGGGGTAGCCTGCCTAGGTTTCCCCAGAATTCTTATCCTTGAGTACATCAAACACAGTTCTCAGTCCATGTTGGCTCCAGTCTTCTGCCCCCCTTCCTTCTGGGTTGTGGGTCAGGGCCTCCCATCTCACACCCCCGGAGAATTTCTCCAGCTGCTTGAAAGACAGGATCCCAGCTGCTTCCTCTCTGGTACATGGGGAATCTCCTCCCTGGAGATCTCCTGCCCCATCTTCCAACTCAAAGTCTTGCCCCCACCAGCCTTTATCTAGGGGCGCTTCCTTCAGATCTCTGGGCCCAGCCCACCCACATGGTGGTCACAATCAGAGCTGTCTCTACCGTTTGGCTTCCTGGCGCGGTGAACCAGGGCGCCAAGCTGTGGAGAGCGCCGTCCGGGGAGGGGAGAGCGGGGCAGTGTTGGTGGTGGATGGCTCATCTGAGTGGAAAAGTTTGCTTTGGGTGAGACTGTGCATACAAACACACCTGAGGCATGTTCACCACCTGAGTGGCACAATGGGTCAATGGGTCTGGCTGTTAACCATAAGGTTGGTGGTTCGAGTCCACACAGGGATAGCTGCAAGCAGGATTTCTGCATTGTGGGGCAGAAGGGGGGGGGAATTGAACTGGATGACCCTCAGGGTCCCTTCTAAACCTACAATTTTGTAGCTCCTTTAAAAGCTCTTTGTGCATCCAATATTGCTACTGGATTTTCAATTTATTTGAGAAAGTTCTACTTCATTAAAGACAATCCAAGTAGCACCTCTGACATAAAATGATCCCCATCTAACCTGCCCCACTCTGTAAGAGAAATAACCTGAGCCATGTCTACACCAGTGGTGTCCAAACCTTTTTCAAAGAGGACCAGATTTGATGAAGTACAGGGCCGTGGGGGCTGACCAAGGTTGTCGACCTTTTTTTAAGATTGAAGTTGTTGAGGTTTTTACCCCAGGAAATAAACTGCCACATTAAACCGACTGGCGGACCAGATTAGGCCCTTGAAACGGACTGTGTCTGAAGATCCCATTCTTCTTTTTCTTCTTTCCAGGAGGGGTGAGGGGTTAAAATGAGAAGGAGCTGGATTTGTTTTGATTGCTGGCAGCTTATTAATCTTTAAATTCTACCTAAGATAAAATGGATCAGCCCTATGGATAGATATTAAAAGTGTGTGTGTGTGTGTGTGTGTGTGTGTGTGTGTGTGTGAGAGAGAGAGAGAGAGAGAGAGAGAGAGAGAGAGAGAGAGAGAGAGAGAGAGAGAGAGATCAGACAGGAGCAGCTTTTAGGCTGAGTGGCAAGGCTAGGCTTGCTGGTATTTGGAAGCTGTATGGCAAGTTTGCAGCAAGATCATATGCATAACATCCCATTGTAAAGCAACTTGGGGGGAAAGAATATGGGAACACAGAACAGTTAAAAAAATAAAGCTTTTGTGTGCATGCTCACAAAAACTTATATCCAGAACAAATGCGGTGGTGTTGTATACTAAATAATAAGTGCAATATTAATAAACGAGCAACTAAAAAAAGTTGATGTTTCAAGCAGAGATAATGTGTAAGCATGGTGTCTGCTTCCTAAAAAAATCTCAACAACTTTGGGGTGTCTCCCCCCTTAAAAAAGGTTGACAACTCTGGGAAACGGGGGGGGGGCGGAGGGATCTTTGCACCACGGCGCCAGATATGCTTAAGACGGCGCTGGTCAGAATCCCCCCTTTTTCCTTACTCATGGAGCTAAACAAAGACATATTGCTTCGCCAGTGACTTTCTTTCCCCAAACCCACAGGACTCTGGGCGACCCTGGTTGTTGCTGCCAGCATTGAGACAGGGCCCCACTCATTTCCAAAAGGGAAGGTAGACAATCCTGGAGAAAGAACACTCTGGTTCTAGACCAAGGGTAGGCAAACTAAGGCCCGGGGGCTGGATGCGGTCCAATCGCCTTCTAAATCCAGCCCGCGGTCAGTCTGGGAATCAGTGTTTTTACATGAGTAGAATGTGTGCTTTTATTTCAAATGCATCTCTGGGTTATATGTGGGGCATAGGAATTCGTTCCTTTCCCCCCAAAAATATACCCCGGCCCCCCACAAGGTCTGAGGGACAGTGGACTGGCCCTCTTCTGAAAAAGTTCGTTGACCCCTGTGTTAGACCTTTTAGAACACATGACAAAACAGCCGGCGTCCAAGCAACTCTAGAACAAAAGCAAATGATTCTCAGTGGAATAGAACTGAGAATATGGAATGCTACAGCATCAGGCACCTCATGTGGAACCCAGGCACTTTCTTCTGAAGGTGAAAGGAGTAGAGACGTAAGCCATTTCTTCTTTCACTAGTGGAAGGTAGCCCGTTACCTTAACAGGCGCTAGAGGAGGAGGAGGCGGCGGCAGGAGGCGGCAGAGGCTGGCGGCTGACTGCAGCTGACAGGCTGGAGAGACGGGGGGAGCGGCGGCCACCCTCCTTTTCCTTTTTAACCCCGCCGCCCTCCTTCCCCTCGATCCTGCCGGCTGCCTCTCTCTCTCCTTCATCCCGTCTCGCAAGGAGAAGGAGGCCGTGGTCGCTTCCGCCAGACGCACCCTCCGCGCCCCGCTCTCCGACCCCGACGCCGCCCATCGCCCAGCAGAAACCTCAGGGTGGCCAGGCTGCGCTCCTCTTGGCCGCCCGGTTCAGGAGGCCCCGCGGCCCCGGCTTTGGGCGGGTAGGCCTCGGGTGAAGCCCGGGGCTCGCGTGATCGGCGTGGCCGGGGGAGGGAAGGAGCGTGGCGGCGGCGGCGGCCGGAGGAGGAGGAGGCTCCGTGCAAGGCGGCGGCGCTGCCCCAACTGACAACGCTCGTGTGCCGCCGCTGCCTCCCGGACACGCCCCCATCTCCGGCCGTTCCAATGCCTGCGTCCCTATTGGGGGGGGGGAAGTAGAGCTGTCCAATCCGTGCGTCCCTCTGGGACATGCGCACTCTCGCAGTGCCACTGACACACAGTGGACATCAAGAAAAACTTTATGGACAAAATAGTTATGGACAAGTCTGTGCAGAAGGCTTATTTATTTAGTTGTTTACTTACTTACTTACTTACTTAATTACTCTGACAAATTCTCTCTTTTCTTCTCCCTCGCCGCCCTGTCCTCCAGTGTTGCAAAACGTGGTACACGATAAACAAGATGTCTTCAGACAACTTTCAGGATCCTTTTTGGACCGGGCTCTATCTGAAGGTCAAGGCACTGCCCCAAGCTGAACCACTGGATATAGTCTACTTCTCTATCATCATGTTGTTAATAGGTAAATTATAATCCGGCCCCCCACATGGTCTGAGGAATTCTAGAAACTAAAATTTGCTCTCTCTCTCTCTCTCTCTCTCTCAGTCATGTACTTTGCATGTGTTGTACTGGCATGCACTGGATGCTTTAAGAAAAGAAAAGAATTTATGAAGGTGAGAAAGATTCAAGTCTTGCCCTCTTCATTGGTGTAAGAATCAAAATAGATCCCTGCAAGACGAAACGCCCAAACCCACAAGCACAGCAGACGTCGAAAAACAGATGGAAGCTACGTGGGGAAAGGTGGTGGCGGAGGCAGTGGAGGAGAAACGCTGGGAGGAAGAGCGAGCAAGAGAGGAAGAAGGAGAAAGAAGACAGGATCAAGCCCAGAGGATAATGGCGGAGCTGGGATGCTGACTGATGGAGGAACAACAGGAAATAGAGTAACAAAGGAAGAGGAAGGAGGAGAGCGGGTAGCAAAGAGAAGACACCGACAAGCAACAAGGCAAGGAACGGCACACAGCAACACCCAGTGGACCATTTATAATCTCTGGGAGGATCCCAAGGGCCCCCCCATACCATACCCCATACCCCATACCCGCTTGATCCTGGGAGGCAACTCTAAGAAAGGAGACCAGTTTAGACTTATTATAAAAGTGCAGAGGGGAAGAGGAGCCGGGTTGCCCACGCCAGAGCCCGAGACCAGTCCCGCATTTACGTATAAGCTAAACAAGCTATAGCTTAGGGTCCCACTCATTTGGGGGTGCCCCAAATTTAAAGGAAAAGAAACCTGGATCTACATTTCCAAAATATAAGATAAGAAACCAATAAAATAAAATACTTCGATAAAATACTTATTTTGTTATGTGCAAATGGCTTCAGATACCTGCTAGGTCCATAAATGACCATATAGCATATATTCAACGCAAAAAAGCAACAATTTGTTGTTGACAAAGGACAACTGGACACATTAAAGGCCCATCAGTAGCTTAGTGCCTCATCAAACCTAAATCCGACCCTCTCCGAGACAGAGCCGGGGTCGCCCACCCCTGAACCCGGCGTATGGCAGCCCTCACCTAGATACAACCCTCCAGCCCCACCTACTGCCTGAAATACAGATTGAAACTGTCTAATCTCCTGTTGCAAAAGGTTCCGTCTTAAAGCAATGGAAAATGTTCCCGATGCCCCTCCTTAGATTTGGACCTCCTAGGCAGAGAAATCCAGAAGCTAACATATCCCTTCAGAACCCAAAATATTTAGGTTATCTCCTGGGCAGGTATAGGGCAGCATACAAATTAATTAATTAAATAAATGCAGAAATAAATACATACATATCTTTGCATCACTAACTTTTCTTTTGTTTCCTATATCCCACACACAGGTCTCAAAGTATTCAAATAGTTCTGCTCCAGCGGCAGCAGCAGCTTTCAGCAGGTCACGGACTCTATAGAACATGCCCTGACGTCTTGCTCTCCTCGCATCCGCTACTTTCCAGGATGGGATGCAAAACTCTTATTCGTTCCTCTCTCTTACTTGCCAGCCTCCATTTTTGACTTCCTGATGAGATGCATTTGGCCCAAACCAGCACAAGCCGTGTAGAAGATTCTGAAGAAACATGTCAGTTCTCCAAATGGAACAAGGAAGTCTTTGCACTATTCTGACGTTCTAAATCAGTGGTTCTGTTACTTTTCTTCCCACGGACCACTTGAGAATTGCTGAAGGTCTTGCTGGACCACTCCATCATTTTGCTACCCGTTGCAGCAACTGCAATGTGCCATGGTAGGGTGCTCAGTGATTTTTAAAGGCTGCTGAAAAAAGGACAAAACTATAAAGACTTTACGAATGCTCTAAAGAAACACTCAATAAGATTTAAGTGGGCGTTTCCGGAGGGCTTGACATTCACCTTCAAAGATAAAAGGAGGACATTAAGATCAGTAGAAGAATTGGCCATATACCGGAGAACGTATAAGGAGTTGGGAGGAGATCTATTGACGGAAAGAGAAGAGGAGTCGGAAGAAAAGGAACAGTAATTTCAGTATAGAAGGATAAGTGTATGCTAGAACAATTTGAAAAATTTATTTTTCTTTTGAAAATTAGTCTAGGAAGTAAAGTAGATAAATTTCAATAAAGTTTGATGAATTTGAATATAATTTCTTGGAACCTAAATGGTCTTAATGGTAAATTGCAAAGGAACCAAATAGAGTTTCTCTTGAAAAAGAGAAGATGGGATATTATATGCCTGCAAGAGACCCATGTAGCAAAAAAACATAGAAGAGTCTTGATAAATAAGAAATTGGGAATAGAATTTGTAGCATCAGACTATAAGAAAAAAAGAAGCATTGTAATATATATAAATCCTCAAATAACAGCGAAACAATTTTTTAAGGGTGAGGAGGGTAGAGTATTGGGGATACTATTGGAAAAAGGGAGGGAAAGAATTGTGGTGGTTGGGATTTATGCGCCAAATGGGAATAAATCACGGTACTTTAAAATGGTGGAAGACAAATTATTAGAATATATAGATGAAGAGATTATTTTATTAGGTGATCTGAATGGTGTTACATCATTGGGAAATGATCATACCAATACAACAAAGAAGGCAAAAGGGGGAAGACTCCCAAACACTTTTTTTCAGATGGTTGGAAATTTAAATTTAAAAGATGTCTGGAGGTACAAACACCCATTCGAGAGGCAATTCACACATTATTCACAGGCAAAAAAATCTGCAGGGAGGATTGATGGTATCTGGGTCTCAAATAACTTATTGTTAAAAACCCCCAAAGCGGAAATACAGCCCAGAGTATTATCAGATCATAATCCAGTTACTTTGGAATTACGAGATAGTAAAAAGATGGTGAGTGAATGAAAGGTTATTAAATGATGAAAAGATCTTAGGCAAAGCACAGGATTTACTTAGAGAATTTTTCTAAAATAATAAAGAACAAGATACAGACAGCAGGATAATATGGGAGGCGAGTAAAGCATTTATAAGAGGGTTTTATATCCAACAAAATGTGATTCAAAAAAGGAACAGGGAAAGAAAAATGGATCAAATAAAAAAAGAAATAGTAGAAAATGAGAAACTATTAGCAAAACAACCTAAAAATGAAAATGCAAGGCAAGTAATAAAAGTAGCACAGAATCAATTATCAACTTTATTAAATCAAGAAATAGAAAACAATATTAAATGGTTAAAACAAATGAATTTCGAATATGCAAACAAGTCTGGAAAAATGCTTGCATGGCAACTAAAAAGAGGCAAAAATAATTAATAATTAATAGAGTGAGGAATGAAGGTAAAATAATAGAACAAGAAGAAATTTAAAAAATGCTTTGTCAGATATTATACACACACACACACAATGATACATTTCCCATTAATACTATATGCACTGCCAAGGATGACACTGTTAAGTCAAGGCTCCCATCTTAGCTTCTCTCCCACACATATTTTGCTCACTTTGTGCTTAGGATCCATGCACGGACCTCTTGCAACTTGAGTCATTTCCCTCTGTCAAATGAGCACAGTACATATGATTAATATCCCTTCTTTTTCCTTACATTTCCAACGTGTATTTGACCCAGATCTATACATTTTTGCCATTTTGACTGGTGTAATATTCCATCTAGACATCATTTTCATATAGTTTACCTTCAGGAAAGAACAATTTGTAATTTTCAGATTTACTTTCCATACCTTTCCCCAGTCCTCAAATTGTATGTTATGCCCAAAACCTTGTGCCCATTTAATCATTACTGATTTAACCTCTTCATCCTTCGTTTCCCATTCTAACAAGAAACTGGAAGCTTTCTTCAATAATTTCACATCCTCTTCCACAACCTCTTTTTGGAATCTAGAGATTGTGTAACTAAACCCTTTTTGATTGTCTTCCTTATACATTTCATTTAATTGTCTGTAATGTAACCAACTCTGAACATACCCTTTCATCTCCTCATACTCTTTTAGTTTCCATTTGCCTTCTTGATCTCTCAGTAGGTCTCTGTATGTAGGCCTCTTTTCCTTTTGGCCAAGTGCTTTGAGCTGCCCTTGATGTCAGAAGGGGCCCAAAAGGATGGATCTCTTGCCTGAATTGGGGAGGGGGGAAATCAAGAGACACGTCTTCCTGCTGAACGAGAATAATAATACTGTTGTAGTGTGGGGCTAATGATTTCAGCAAGTGATTTCAGCTCTCTGACATAGTCAGGCAGGAGACAGCGTCTTCATGTAACAACTTCTTTATTCAGGCAACAAGACAAGACTGAGGGAACTGAGGGGAGGGGGGCTACATTTATAGGGACAGAGACATGGCAAGGAAAAGATACATTTTGGAGGGAACAATCTCAAGCAATCACACAGCAGCTTTTTGGTGGGAACCAATAAAGCTGAGGATCCAAATACAGCAGCTTGAATAAACCAATAGCAGCTGTTCCTTCTGGAACAGGAATGCAGTTACTTTACAGACAATAGTAATACAGATATAACCTTTGAATCAATACACAACAAATACAGGTCATGAATTGGGGCCCATGGAGTAGAACATCTTTCCAAGAAGAAGAAGAAGAAGAAGAAGAAGAAGAAGAAGAAGAAGAAGAAGAAGAAGGTGGGGAGGGAGGGAGGGGGAGAGAGAGAGAGAGAGAGAGAGAGAGAGAGAGAGAGAGATGTGGTGAAATGTAGTTTCCTGTCTTCTTCTGTCTTGCAGGCACCAGCCATTGTCTATGACACTGCTGAAGAAATACAACCCGTGCTGTTAATAATAGTAGTACTGTACAACCTGTACAGCACATAGGCGACAATTATTCACACAATAAATATTCTTGTTCAAAAACAATTTTTCACCATTTATCAAGTTTGTGTGAATAAGACAACTACTTACAACGTGCTTACAATCTTACAATATCAGATTTTACTAAGTTCTTACACCTTCTTGACTCAATTTTCGTTTCTTCTTGTTTTTTACCGTAAGTAAGTTCAAGAAGAAGGTAGGTAAGTTCAACGATGTTCCCGGTAGCTGTGAAGTGCAGATGGAAGACAGGGTGGCAGCGTTCTATCACCGTTTCGCCCTAGCAGCCCATAAAGTTAAAGAGCTGGTATTTCGCCCCCGACAGGGCCGATTTGTTGGGGTTGTCAGATAGCCCACTCCCTGAACACAGTTTTCTGGGCTTCCTCAATAGTCTCGAGCTATTAATGTATCTATTAGTGCTAACTAATAATAATCCAAGCAAAATCTCATTAGAATCATCATAATACATTTCTAAATGTTCGATTAAATACAATTGAATACAAGATTAATGCAAAGATTCATAATTATATATTTACATGTAGTTATAGAAACAACATTTTAGCTGAAGCTAAAATCTTGTATAAGGTTTTATGTTTGTAACGTATGTTGGACATGTTTCGTTTGTTTGAATGTATGTGTTTTTGGTTTTAAATTAATAAAGTATATTTTTAAAAATGTGTCACGTGTCACGTCAGCGACAAGCGTGACACCCCACCTCGCTGGCCGCCTCTGCAGCTACGCCCTGGCAGCGCAGAAAATCACCTTAAAAAAGAAAAGAAAAAAGCGCAGTGCGGCTGCGGGGGGCGGGACCCCCGCCCCATTTGTCACCCCCCACCAGGGCGCTGCCCGGGGCGGCCCTCCCCCTGCCCCCTTGCTACGCCCCTGAATATGAACAAAGTTATCTAAAAACCCCTATTTGTGGGAGTAATCCACAGGCAAATCGCTGGTTAAATCAAATCATAAAGTCATAGAGCCGGACTGCTAGCGAGTTATTGTTAAAGTAAGTTTGTAGCCTTCTCCATCAGCTTCAGAAATAAATTTACTGTAAGGACTCTGGGATGTCTCCTCGAAAGTACCGGTAATCAGCCAGACCACATTGTCTAATTGTCTTTATTTACTTGTCTAATTGTCTTTATTTACAAATGTACACATCAGAGCTCCTAAGATTCATGACCGCTTGAGTCGGTCGCAGATTCAGGGAGTGGCATTTCCCTACTCCGCCCCCAGCATAGAAGTTTGGGGAACCCAAAGCGCCTCCTCTTCTCCTTCCGCTTTGCACCCCTGCACACCTGCGGGCTGGCACTGGGCTGATCCGTCAGACTCTCAGCCCCTCCCCTTGGTGTTGCCTTGGTGTTTTCCTCAAAGAAAATACAACAGACCGTCACGGTAAACGATATGAACGATAATAGATAATAAACTACAACGAAACAATTTTGTCAAATATATATATATATATATATATATATATATATATATATATATATATATATATATATATCCTCAGAGGCAAACGGCTACTTCTGTTTCAAAAAGGTCAGAGTTCTGGTATAAAGTGCAATATAAGGTGATAAAGATGGTTGTGCAAAGTTCCGACATAGAGTCTATCATTTCAGTGTGAAATATGATTAATACAAGTCCATCAACCGTGTAGGTATGTTTTCCGACGGGTGGCCAGCTTCGTATACTCCCGTTTCACACGCTGTTTCTTCAAGGAATGGACTTATCATCCACACAGGACTAGTAAATTCAGCTTAGTATATACATTTATAATGGTCCATACATCATCATGTTTGACCATCCACACATGCGACGGGGTGAGCTCCCGTTGTTCGGTCCCAGCTCCTGCCCACCTAGCAGTTCGAAAGCACGTTAAAGTGCAAGTAGATAAATGGGTACCGCTCCAGCGGGAAGGTAAACGGCGTTTCCGTGCGCTGCTCTGGTTCGCCAGAAGCAGCTTTGTCATGCTGGCCACATGACCCGGAGGCTGTCTTCGGACAAACGCCGGCTCCCTTGGCCTATAGAGCGAGATGAGCAAGCAACCCCAGAGTCGGACACGACTGGACCTGATGGTCAGGGGTCCCTTTACCTTTTTATACTGCCTTGGCCAGAGCACAACTGGAATACTGTGTCCAGTTCTGGGCACCACCATTTAAGAAGGACAGGGCCATGTTAAGCATATCTGGCGCCATGGTGCAAAGATCCCTCCGGCACCCCCCACCCCCCCCGTTTCCCAGGTACTCGACCTTTTTTTTAGGCAGGGTACACGATCCACCGCACCACACATTCATTATCTACTTTCTGGGTTCAGATACGCCTCCTTTCACTCAGCCCAACAGCAGCCACCCCAGAGATAGCTGCTATATGAGTGTCCATCAACAGGTGATGGAATGGATGGAAATGAAAAATAAATCCTACGAAGTGCTGGAAGAGACAGATTTTAGTGCAGATCTAGGTTCCGACTTCAGTGGCTCCTGGATAAAGGCTGCATCTTTCAGAGGATGCTCACAGACCCACCACAGACGTACTCTTAGACATCCAGGTTATAGTGCTCTGGTGCCTAGATTGCCCACACTGTCTGTCCCCCAGGTGCTCTTTGGACAAGATGAACTTTTATGACTTGAGACTTCAGGCTCGGCTGCCCTCTTGGTGTGAGCCATGCCAATTCCTAATACAGTCATACCTCAGGTTACGTGTTTTCGGGTTGCAGACCATGGGAAACCCGGAAGTACCGGAACGGGTTACTTCCAGGTTTTGCTGCTCGCGCATGCACAGAAGCGCAAAATCACGCATGCGTGCCTCCGTCATGGATTATGTCCGCAACCTGAGGTTCCACTGTACAGTACTATAATGGTTTGGGAAAAACATTATATAACGTGATCTGGGGTGGGTAGGAAGAAGAGAGCACTTGCAACGGGGATTTGTAAATAATCAGGTTTACATTTTGTCCTGCTCCGGAAGCTAGGAGCCGAACCAATGGCTTTTGTTACAAAGGAGATCCCACGTAAAAGTCAGGAAGAACTTTCTGACAGTAAGAGCTGTTCACAGTGGAATGGACTCCAATGAGAGGTGGTGGACTCGCCTTCCTTGGTATTTTATAAGCAAATGTTGGGTGGCCATCCGTCATGTATAATCCAGTTGAGATTGCGACATTGAAGGGGGTTGGACTGGATGACCCTCCGGATTCCCTCCAACTCTTACTTATTTCTTACTCTATTATGCTCCCTGGGTTAATTCACAACGCAATCCATGCCTACTCAGAAGGAAGCCCTAACACAGATGCACTCCTAAACGCACTTTGCTGACTCTCAAAGTCCCACTGAACCTAGGGAGACTTGCTTCCAAGTAAACATCCATAAAATTAGGCTGAACATTCCTAAAGTGAGAAGATGGCCTAGAAGATCTGTCTGTGTGTGGTTATTTTAATAATTGGGGGTGGGGGAGTTTTCCACAGCCATTCCAGGGAGTCAGCTCTCTGAAATCTAAAATCTAAATCGGGAGTCAGGGAGTTATAGATCTTATGACCTAACTTGTTAATTAACTAAAAGAGTTGTGCAAATGCCTCTCTTGAGCCATGGCTCCCGTGGAGGGGGGAGGAAAGAAAGGTGGCAAAGTGTGTGCGTTTGTGTAGTAGTCCCAGGGCATGCACAGAGCGCACTGCCATCCCCCCATTAGCCAAGGCGCTGAAGCAGCTGGCCTTCCGCCTCCTCAGCACGCGGGTCTTAAGAGGAGAAGGCAAGGTACGGGACCTTTACCTGCTCAGCACCAACCCGCAGAGATGGGTGGCAGCAGCTGCTCGGTGGACCCGGCGGCGCCCCGGTGCCTCTCCCTGGCCAGGAAGAGGAAAGGAGGCCGGTGTGGGAGAGCAGCAGCGGGCAGGAGAAAGACCCCCCATCAGCAAGGGCATAGCAAGGGGCGGAGGGGCGGGCCGCCCTGGGCAGCGCCCTGGTGGGGGTGACAAATGGGGCGGGGCAATGCCCCCCCCGCAGCCGCCCTGCGCTTTTTAAAAATGTTTTTTTCGGCACTGCCGGGGCAGCCAGCGAGATGGGGTGTCACGCTTGTCGCTGACGTGACACCCCCCCTTGCTGGCAGCCCCTGCGGCTCCACCCCGGCAGCACCGAAAATAGCCTCCTTACCGCCGCTGGCTGGCTTGCGGCGCCCCGGCATGCAGGAGAGGGGCGGCCAGCAGCCAGGAGGGGTGTCACCCCCTCTTGGCTGGTCCGCCCCTCTCCTCCATGCCGTGGCTCCGCCCAGGGAGCCCAGCGGCGAAAAAAAAACCGCTGAAAGGGTTTTTTCAGCGGCTTTTTTCGCCGCGGCATGGGGCAAAGGAGTCGCTCCTTGCGCATGCGCGTTGTGACGTCATGCGCACGGAGCGACGCCCCACCTCCAGGGGTGCCGCTTGGCTTGCCGCCCCCGGTAGCCAAGCGGCACGCTACGCCCCTGTTCATATTGGATATTTGCCCCCACGTTGCTGATATCTTTGATTTTTGTTCACGTAGAATCATAGAATCATAGAGTTTCTTTCTTTCTTTCTTCTTCTTTCTTTCTTTCTTTCTTTCTTTCTTTCTTTCTTTCTTTCTTTCCTTCCTTCCTTCCTTCCTTCCTTTTCTCTCTCACTCTTTCTTTCTTTCTCTTTCCTTCTTTCTTTCCTTCCTTCCTTCCTTCTCTCTCTCTCACCCCTTCCTTCCTCCCTCCCCCTCCCTCCCCCTCTTATTTCACCTTCCTTCCTTCCTTCCTTCCTTCCTTCCTTCCTTCCTTCCTTCCTTCCTTCCTTCCTTCCTTCCTTCCTTCCCCTCCCTCCCTCTTATGTCATCTTCCTTCCTTCCTTCCTTCCTTCCTTCCTTCCTTCCTTCCTTCCTTCCTTCCTTCCTTCCTCCCTCCCTTTTCTCTCTCTCTCTCTCTCTTTCTTTCTTTCTTTCTTTCTTTCTTTCCTTCCTTCCTTCCTTCCTTCCTTCCTTCCTTCCTTAATTCCTTCTCTCTCTCTCCCCCTTCCTTCCTTCCTTCCTCTCCCTCCCTCCCCCCTCTTATTTCATCTTCCTTCCTTCCTTCCTTCCTTCCTTCCTTCCTTCCTTCCTTCCTTCCTTCCTCCCTTTTCTCTCTCTCTCTTTCTTTCTTTCTTTCCTTCCTTCCTTCCTTCCTTCCTTCCTTAATTCCTTCTCTCTCTCTCCCCCCTTCCTTCCTTCCTCTCCCTCCCTCCCCCCTCTTATTTCATCTTCCTTCCTTCCTTCCTTCCTTCCTTCCTTCCTTCCTTCCTTCCTTCCTTCCGCTTCTCTTCCCTAGTGCTCCTTCAAGTGTGGGGCAGGCAGTGTGGGGCAGAGGTGATGGATTTGACTCAGGATGTAAGGAGGAGAAACCTCAGTTGTGCCCCAATGGCTGGGCTCTCCTTCCCCAGTTGGAGGCAGTGATTATGCTTCTGAATACCAGTTGCAGGAAACCGCAGGATGGGCGAGGGATCTTGGGTTCAAGTCCTGCTTGCCGGTTTCCTATGGTGGGCCACTGTCAGAACAGGGTGCTGGCCTGGATGGGCTCCTGGCCTGATCCACCAAAGCTGTTTTGATGTTCTTTGGTTGGTGGATTTGGGGGCGCAACTGGGCTGCCCCCTGACCTGAACCCTACTAATCTGTGCCACCGAATCGAGAAGAGGTGCCGCAAATGCATGTTTGGGCTGAAGGTCTAAGCATGGGAGTCAGGCTGTGTAGCTCGATATTGCTTGCACGGGCTGGCAGCAGCGGCTCTGTGGGATTCCAGGCGCGTTTGTCTCCCAGCCCTGCCTGGAGATGTCACTGGGGATCGAACCTTCTGCAGGCCAAGCAGGTGTCCTGAAATGGAGTTGCGGCCTTTCCGCTAAGAGTCTAGTCCTCATGGTTGTGAGCCAAGGCCTGGTGTGCAGGTTTCAGGAGGCAGACCTCACGCAGTCTTGCCTAGAGATGCTGCTGGGGAACCTTCTACATGCCAAGCACATGCTCTAGCTCTAAGCTACATCCTTTCTGCTGGGAAGGCTGGAGATTACTGGTAAGGGGTGTTTGTGTGTGCGTATTTGTCTGTGGAGTCGTTCCTTCCTTCCTTCCTTCCTTCCTTCCTTCCTTCCTTCCTTCCTTCCTTCCTTCCTTCCTTCTCTCTCTCACACCTTCTTTCTTTCTTTCTTTCTTTCTTTCTTTCTTTCTTTCTTTCTTTCTTTCTTTCTTTCTTTCTTCCTTCCTTCCTTCCTTCCTTCCTTCCTTCCTTCCTTCCTTCCTTCCTTCCTTCTCTCTCTTCCCTCCCTTCCAGCCTTTTAGAGGAGGAAAACCAGAATAAACTATTTTTCTGGTTTTCCTCCTCTAAAAACGAGGTGCGCGTTATGGTCCGGGGCGCATTATGGAGCAAAAAATATGGTAAAACAGAAAGCCCACATTCCCAACTATGTTTCTTGCTGCAGTCCTACTGTCTGCTCAGAAGTAAGGTCCTATTAGATTCAGCAGGACTTACTCTCAGGTAAGTGCAGCTAGGGCTGCAGCCTTTGTGACCCAGGATGTGTAAAGCAGGATGTCACTTACACCCACCCCACCCCCCACAATGTTTGAAAACGTCAGCTTTGTACTTAAACACAAATTGGCCAGGAACTTCATTGTCTGTGTCTTTATTAATTTATTTAAAGAACAACAAACTGGTGATTGCTTTAACTTTTTGATATGTGGTGATTTGAATCATGAGGATGAATTAGAAGAACTGTTGAGTCTTGAATGAGTCTTGCTTTGGAATTGAGGACTTCATTAGATTTTCTTCTGCCTTTTCATTTTATTTTGTTCTAAGGGCTTGTTAGAGATAATGTATAAGCATGGTGTCAGCTCCCTTAAAAAAGGTCGACAACTCTGGGAAATGGGGGGGGGGGGCGCAAGAAAGTGATCTCGCCTAGGGCGCAAAAAAACCTAGCACCGGCCCTGGATTGAGGTCACAAGGAGAAGAGGATGGCAGAGGATGAGATGGTTGGACAGTGTTCTCGAAGCTACTAACATGAGTTTGGCCAAACTGCGAGAGGCAGTGAAGGATAGGCGTGCCTGGCGTGCTCTGGTCCATGGGGTCACGAAGAGTCGGACATGACTAAACGACTGAACAACAACAATAGATGCCACCTGGTGGGCAAGTTTCATCCAATGAGGGAGGAGCTATTGGCAGTTGGTTGCTGTGGCGTTTGCCCGTTCTTTTGGAAATGTCTGTACAGGGGGAGAGAAAGGGTTAATAGGTAGACCAATAGAAAAGTCCAGGGGAGGAGCCTACCTGTTTTTAAAAGGCATAGCCAGAGGTTTAGACAGTTGGGAATAGAGAGGCAGTTGGTTCGGTTGGGAGGCCTGGGAGTCAGAGTGAGTTAGAGACCGAGAGAGTGAATTGGATTACAGTGTTTCAAAGTATCTAGAACTTGTTTGCGTTCACAATACCTGGAATCTTTGTTCATATGCTACAACCTGACTGAGTCTGAATATATTGGTTGGTGGCAGTGGAAGAGATCAGCTGTGGTGGTGCAGGCTCAATTGTGGAAAGAGGGGCTCTGTGCGAACGCCACAGTTGTAGGACTCTGACTTCAGCAACATGAAAGAAATGGCGTGCATCCTTTACTAGCAGACCTGCCCATTAGCCTAAAAGAGCACCTGAAATG
Source organism: Darevskia mixta (assembly GCA_034641385.1). Taxonomy (NCBI): domain Eukaryota; kingdom Metazoa; phylum Chordata; class Lepidosauria; order Squamata; family Lacertidae; genus Darevskia; species Darevskia mixta. Next base: position 90,418 of record JAWWNH010000047.1, read on the forward strand.
CCGCCACCTCAAGCAGCCAGCAATAAGTTGGATCCAATGAGGGAGGTGCTATTGGCAGTTGGTTGTATGACTCCGACTTCAGCAAGAGCAGATGTGGCATAAACAAACTGCAACAGGCAGAAAGGGGGGAATTGGAAAGAGGAGGAGAAGCCAACATCTGCAGCTGGGAGTCCTTCTTTTAATCCCCTGCAGGTGAGGAACCTCTGTCAGTTCATTATTATTTTTTAAAGACAATTTTTATTTGATTTTACAAGTGTAGAGTTATTACAATACCAAATCTATATCCACATTTAGAGATTTCTCTGAATCTCTGGACTTCCCCCCATCCCCTCCATGGGTCTTATTGTCAATATTTTCAACTGCATATTATTTTGTAGTCATCTTTTCATTGATGTGGATTTAAAGGAGGGTTTAGACCACATTCTGGTCCATTGGGTGGGGTTGATTTCATATCCTATGTCATCCTCCCATTGTTTTTTGATTGCGTCCAGGGGGTTTATGGGATTTTGGAGTAGTATTTTGTATATTGCCGTGTCCCTTTATTGTTAGGAGGAGGTTTTCAAAGGTTGTCAGGGGTGTAGTTGCTGCTGATGTTACTGCTGGATTGTTTAAGAGGGCATGTAGTTGGTGTTGTGCTAACTAGGGCATTTGGGTGTCTTCTACTTTGTCCTGTATTTCTTGTGTTGACAAAGGTTTGTTATTTGCTATAAAAGTCTATTAGGCGATATAAGCCTTGGGTTTGCCAGGTTTTTATTTGGAGGTTTTGTGCTGCATGGTGGAATAATGGGTGGTAAGCCAAGGGAGTTAGTGGGGATGGGGTTGGGGATAGTTTGCCTGTTTGTTTTCCATGCTTTGAACATGGCTTGTGTGTACCTGTTAAGTGTTGTGGGAATTTTCCTTAGTTAGTTTGGGAAGAATAGGTATGCTGTGGTGCAGATATTTTCAATTGTGTCCTTCTCTAGGTGTATCCATTGTTTTGTCTCATCTTCTAGTATATATGGGATTATATGGCGTATTTGGTTGGCACTGTAATATGCTTCTACGTTGGGGATTCCCCATCCTCCTTCTGAGGTGGGGAGGGGCAGGTATTTGGTGCTTATTCTTGGTTTTTTATGTGAGAAAATAAAAGAGTCTAGTTTTCTCTGCCATCTGCGGAGTTGGGTTGGAGGAATCCAAATTGGGAGGGTTTACTGCACGGAAAGGGAAGCGGTTGTGGGGAGACAGTGACACACAGAGAAGCACACATGGTCGACTCCAGTGGAGAAAAGGGAAGAGATTAGCCGGGGGGAGGGGGGAGACGCACAGACACCCACAGCGAAACAGCGTCCGCTACCCGCTTGATCCTGGGAGGCAGCTCTAAGAAAGGAGACCAGTTTATGCTTTTAAAAAAGCACAGAGGGGAAGAGGAGCCGGGTCACCCACCCCTGAACCCAGCATATGGCAACCCTCACCTAGATACAACCCTCCAGCCCCACCTACTGCCTGAAATACAGATTGACACTGTTTAATCTCCTGTTGCAAAAGGTTCCATCTTAAAGCAATGGAAAATGTTCCCGATGCCCCTCCTTAGATTTGGACCTCCTAGGCAGAGAAATCCAGAAGCTAACATATCCCTTCATAACCCAAAATATTTAGGTTATCTCCTGCGCAGGTATAGGGCAGCATACAAATTAATTAATTAAATAAATGCAGAAATAAATACATACATATCTTTGCATCACTAACTTTTCTTTTGTTTCCTATATCCCACACACAGGTCTCAAAGTATTCAAATAGTTCTGCTCCAGCGGCAGCAGCAGCTTTCAGCAGGTCACGGACTCTATAGAACATGCCCTGACGTCTTGCTCCCCTCGCATCCGCTACTGTCCAGGATGGGATGCAAAACTCTTATACGTTCCTGTCTCTTACTTGCCAGCCTCAATTTTTGACTTCCTGGTGAGATGCATTTGGCCCAAACCAGCACAAGCCATGTAGAAGATTCTGAAGAAACATGTCAGTTCTCCAAATGGAACAAGGAAGTCTTTGCACTATTCTGAAGTTCTAAATCAGTGGTTCTGATACTTTTCTTCCCATGGATCACTTGAGAATTGCTGAAGGTCTTGCTGGACCACTCCATCATTTTGTTACCTGTTGCAGCAACTGCAATGTGCCATGGTAGGGTGCTCAGTGATTTTTAAATGTAGTTTATTGCTTCTGTTATTTCTTTATAGATACAATGTATTTTATTGCATTACAATTTGAATTCTATAGAGTAGCAGTCAGTTAAAATATTTATCTATTGAAATGTAATGTCCTACATCGTAATCATTTCTCTCATACCATACAGATGCACCACTGAAAAACTTGTTTGATGTGGCATTTGGCCTATAATTGCAGTGAACAAATGAATACCTTTGGTGGATCCCCAAAGTACACTGAGTTTAAGGCAGGATCATGATATTACCTCAGGGTTAACCTCAGGGTCCCCATGACTTTCTCATGAATGAGTTTGGCTGCAAGGCAGTGGAGGTTTAGAACAGGGGTCAGCAAACCTTTTCAGCAGGGGGCCGGTCCACTGTCCCTCAGACCTTGTGGGGGGCCGGACTATTTTTTGGGGGTGGGGTGTGAACGAATTCCTATGCCCCACAAATAACCCAGAGATGCATTTTAAATTAAGCACACTCATGTAAAAACACACTGATTCCTGGACTAACCGCGGGCCAGATTTAGAAGGCGATTGGGCAGCATCCGCCCCCCGGGCCTTAGTTTGCCTACCCATGCTTTAAGAGTTGTAGAATCCTGTCAGACCCTTCACATAATTCTTTGTTCGCTTCTGGTGGTACATGGTCATGGTATTGACGACTTGGGCTAATCTGATCTTTTGAATAAGTGCATCTCCTCAATGTAGGGACTTTGCTATAGATGGCATTTATATCTTTGAGGAATGACACCTGTGCAGTTCATTGCATTGTGGCAATAATCCTCCTCCTTTTGCACGTGGTTGGATCCAAAAGGAACTCTTTTTGAAGTTCCTTGGAGTGCAAACCAAATGTCCACAAGGTCTGCCTTTGTGGGAAACAGTCTTAATCCTGGCTAACTTGCTTGTGACATTTTTGCTCACTTTTATGGATTAACTCACTGTCCAGCCATGATGCAGTTATCTTTGTTGTGATGGTAAACTGTCTGCAAAGGGGCAGAGAGAGAAATACTGAACTCCATCACTTCATCAGTGCCCTACAGTGACCATGGCATAAAACCTTTCTCCTTTCTCCCACTCCGCTGCTATTTTAAAGCTCTTCTGTCCCGCGTTTCTTTCTCATATGTATTCTGCTGGTTGGACTTGAATTCGTCTCACCTTGAGAACTGGTGTTCCTTTTTGACAGGGTGCACAGCAAACACTGCAAGCTATGATCATCATTGAAAGTCCTGTGACTGAAAGGCAGAGAGAGAGAGAGAGAGAGGGAGGGAGAGAGAGAGAGAGAGAGAGAGAAAGGGAGAAAATACTAGCTTCTGAAATTGCTAGCCAGGAGCTAGAACAACCCAACCTGCTAATACAATGAATAGACTCACCAGAAAAGGACAGTTGTGGCTTTTACATTTGTCTTGTGTCTTCTGGAATCACTAGAGGGCACAAGAGTTGCTAACAACAAGAGCTCTAGTAGGCAAACTAAGGTCTGGGGGCCCGATCCGCCCAAATCGCCTTCTAAAACCGGCCCGCGGACAGTCCGGAAATCAGCATGTTTTTACATGAGTAGAATGTGGCCTTTTAAAAAAAATGCATCTCTGGGTTATTTGTGGGGCATAGGAATTCGTTCATTTTTTTCCTTCGTCTGGGTCTCGAGGTGTCACGATGTTTCGGGGCGCCCCTTTTAAGTGCCGGACTCTTCCTGCCACCTTCCACCTCTTGTGCCGGGTCACGGACATTCTCCGGATTCTTACACAAATCCAGATGGCAAGACTTGAATCTTTCTCACCTTTAGAGATGGTCTTCTTTTTTTACACAAACCAGTGCATGCTATCGCAGCAACTGCTAGTGCCATGACTAAGAGAAAGAGAGAAAGAAAATATTAGTTTCTGGAATTGCTAGCCAGGAGTTAGAACAGGGGTCAGCAACCTTTTTCAGCCATGGCCCGGTCCACTGTCCCTCAGACCATGTGGGGGGCCGGACCATAATTTTGGGAGGGGAAATGAACGAATTCCTATGCCTCACAAATAACCCAGAGATGCATTTTAAATAAAAGCACACATTCTACTCACGTAAAAACACACTGATTCCGGGACCATCTGTGGGCCGGTTTGAGAAGGCAATCGGGCATGAGTAGAATGTACCCTTTTGTTTAAAATGAATCTCTGGGTTATTTGTGGGGCATAGGAATTCATTCATTTTTTTCCTTCAAAATATAGTCCGGCCCCCCACAAGGTCTGAGAGAGGGTGGACCGGCCCCCTGCTGAAAAAGTTTGCTGACCAACACATGGCTCATTACAATCAAAGCCTGGCTGAAAGTACATTGAAGAAGGACATCAAATTCTTTTTTCAACCCCTATGCTTGAATCCATCTAGATGGTATAGAGCAGGCATGGGCAGACTCGGCCCTCCAGATGTTTTGGGACTACAACTCCCATCATCCCAAGCTAACAGTACCAGTGGTCAGGGATAATGGGAATTGTAGTCCCAAAACATCTGGAGGGCCAAGTTTGTCCATGCCTGGTATAGAGCAATTCAGGACAAAGGGACCTGTAATTTGGCCAGCAGACATCTCTTGGCTTATTTCCTTTGTAGCAGATTCAGGGAGCTCTCTAATGGATTTCTACCTGTCGAAGGAACCACTGATATATTATCACATACATTCTGGACCTCACCTCTTTGGCAGCAGTCAGTTTCATGCATTTTAACCACCAATGGTAATTCTGTGAATATCCAGCTTGTACAAAAGAAACTGAGGATTCAAAGGCTGTGCAGGCCACCAAGCATCCCATAGGCATGGCCTTGATGAAGTACCACTGGCCCTTGAAATTGAAGCCCAACCAGCAGAAATCCTTAGGGTGAATGGATAGCAGGTGACATGCTGATTCAATGTCACGCTTCCCCAGCAGAGCTCTGGCAGCATGGCGTCGATTACTGAGCCACCTTTTGGGTAGGAAGGTTGTGGATCAGGAGGAACTCCCCAGGAACCTTCATGAGCATGGTCCCAAGAGGGATGTGTGCAAGCCTGGGACTGAGGGCACCTCAAAGGGACCTGTAATTTGGCCAGCAGACATCTCTTGCCTTATTTCCTTTGTAGCAGATTCAGGGAGCTCTCTAATGGATTTCTACCTGTCGAAGGAACCAGCAACAGGGGTAGTAGATACTGGGATGCTACTGCCCATAGTAAAGCCCTCCTATATGAAGCTGGCTTCCTGTGAGTTGGGGTATAGGGCAATGAGAGTTTTCAAATGGGAAAGCTTAGTCAGAATTGGGGCTAATGCATTTTTCGTTTGGGGGCAGCGGTGTTGGCAACTGAGGAGGGGTCGTAGCCCCAAGCCCCATGAAAGGGTAACCGGAGCCTTTTGCACGAGATGTGAGGGTGTGGATCAAGGCACCTTTCACACTCAGGCGCGAATTTACATAAGGTGTGGTTGCAAGACCCCTGAATGAACTCCCAACACACCCTCCTGAAGGGGTCGTGTTTTAGCAGGAAATTTACTATTCTTTTGCATTCTCAGTTTTCTTCTCAATGCTGAGGTTCACCACCAATTGCCACATGCTATTGTTCATGAGATCGCAACAAGTGCACAAATTATTCAAAGATTGTTTATGGAACTCTGTAACTCTGGATTGTATTGTTTGACAATGTGTATGGATTTAAAACTTTCTTAATAAAAATTATTTTAAAAACACAAAAAAACAGTTTATGGCATTCCTTTTCCTGCCATTGCCTTGGCCTTGAGAATGAGACTTAGGTAGGCTCTCTTAAGAAAATCCAGCAGCCAGTTTGAAAACACTAGCGGGACTGGAATGACCCTATGGCATTGTGGAGAAGGTCAAGAAAGAAACTGTAGGGAAAGAATGGACTAGAAAACCTGCTGACGGGAGGGAGGGAAGTCGCAGCTCGGCAGAGCAAAGATGTATGAGAAATTACATGTTTCTGATTTGTTAAATTTATTTAATTGGAAAAATAATAAAAAATTATTATAAAAAGAAGAAAGAAAATCCAGCAGCTACCACACCCAAAAAGATATAAAAACCCAACGGACAGTTAGAAAAAAATCGTTCAGCAAGTGAGTCCTTATTGCTCTTGCTTGATCCAGACTGTTTGGCTTCTCTTTTCCCTGGTTAATCCTCGGGGGAGTTGGGAGAAAAAACTGACAAAACCCCCGTTAAGAATTTTGTTGCTGACTTTTTTGGAACCTGGGGGGTCATCTGCACCAGTATGTGTTCCCTTTGTATGGCTATTAGTCCAGGGCCTTAACAGTGGTGCTCACTCTAATTGTGACGTCACAATGTCGGCTTGCTTCAGAAAGGGGCTGTGCTGGCAGCAGAAAAAGCAGCGCATCACAAATAGTATCAAATTCTTCACAGGGGCCTCTCAATCTTGTTGCAGTCCCCACCCCTCTACCCCTGCCTAGAGAGGAGTTGCTCCGTGAGGTAAAAGGCACAGTTTAAAGTCGCAGTCCACAGCATCGGAGTCCGCCTTCACTTATCAGCGGTAGGGATTGACCTCCTATCAATTTTAGTCCCTTCCGTGGCCAAATTCCGTGGCCAAGCTTGTTTATGGAATTCCTTGTCCCGCCTTTCTGTACTTAATCACCAAAGTTCCTAAGTGGTGAATGTGTGGCCTTAAAGTAGAAATTCTGTGAGGTTATCTCATCATCCCTGACCACTGCTTCTGTTAGCTAGGGAGAGCCTAGTTTGCCTATGCCTGCCATAGAGTATGCTACCCAGCCAGGCTTAGTGTACCTTGGAAAGAAATGGGTTATCAACCCTATTCCCCTCAGTCTACCGAAGAAGTTTTTAAGCTATATTTCACTGCCTGTGCAACGTTTCTGGCTGATATATGGAAAAGCACATGAGCCTGACCATTTTTAACTTACCAAGCGTTAAAATGGTAAGTTAATGGTAAGTTCCCCATCTTGGAAGTGGGGTATTTTGGAACTCGCATGGAAGAGCATATTTTAAAGGTCAAAAAACCTATATTTCCACACTTTACTTTGCTTTCGAAAAAAGGCCAGAAGTGTTCCTTCTAGGTATAGTGACAAAACGCATCCCCAATGACATAAAAATATATTCTTATATGCAACAGCTGCCTAGAATTCTAGTTGCGAAAAATTGGAAGGGAGACTTTGTCCCTTCAGTAGCGGAATGGCAAAATAAACTTTGTGAGTTTATCAATCTGGCCAAAATGACGCCAGGAATCAGATTACACCAAATCCGAAATTAAGGAAGGAATGGGAGTATGTAGAAGAATACATGACAACACATTGTTCCAAAATACATTTATTGATATGCATAGACTGAAATTCGCAAACTTAAGGTTAAAAAATAAAAAAAAAGATTTTATGGGTCAATATGTAAAATATATCTCTTTTACACAATATTAAATGATATAAAAATAATTAAATAATTGATCTCTCGCCTGAAATGGGATGGAAAAAATCAAGAAATGTGTCTTCCTGCTGAGCGAGAATAATAATACAGGTCATGAATTGGGGCCCATGGAATGGAACATCTTTCCTTAAAAACAGAAAAGAAAAGAAACCAGAAACAGAGAGAGAGAGAGAGAGAGAGAGAGAGAGAGAGAGAAGGCGAAATGCAGCCTTTTGTGGTCTGCCCTCTTGTATGAACCTGGAATTGTTCTGCCCAGCAGTTGAGATTATTTGTGACATAGCACCAGGTGTATTCAGAGGCAGCCACCAGGAGGCTGGTACTTAAAACTCTTGCTGGTACGTCAAATGGTTTCCTCAAGAAAAACATGAAGGAGGTGGAGAAGAGCTTTGGCTGCAGAGAGGAGGGAGCCCTGCCTGGCAGGAATGCCTCTTACCATCCTTCCTGCATCGTCTGTTACCTCTGCCCAGTCTGTTTGTTAAGAGGGACAAGACACTGCCATGCATTGGTTTCCATCAGATGTTGACCAGTTTCAGCGCATAAGGTCAGATTGCCTATGCATTTAGGGGCACCAAGGATCTTGCCAAGAAAAGTGGCTTGAATTTGTTCGACCCTTTCCCTCTATTCTGACCTATGTAGGGATAGATCAAAGATGTCCAATCATTTGTATGGTGGATGGGGAAAGACTTGGTAGGTCAGGGTTCCAGAAGACCTAGTGGACCAGCCTCCACCACATCCCATGTACCTAGAATGCCTCAGATCTATTCTGTGAAGACGACAGATCCTAATCTTGCTGCACCCCAAGTTTTTTAACTGGGGTCTGCTCATACATCATAAAGGTGTTCTTAGGAAGGATTCAGAAGGATGAGTGTAGGGGATTGGAGGTTATGAAGACCAACAAACCAACCAACCAACCCACCTACACCTTCTGTATTCTCTTAGCTTTCACCTCTCCCCCCCCCCCCTGCTTTGGGGTAGCCTGCCTAGGTTTCCCCAGAATTCTTATCCTTGAGTACATCAAACACAGTTCTCAGTCCATGTTGGGTCCAGTCTTCTGCCCCCCTTCCTTCTGGGTTGTGGGTCAGGGCCTCCCATCTCATACCCCCGGAGAATTTCTCCAGCTGCTTGAAAGACAGGATCCCAGCTGCTTCCTCTCTGGCACATGGGGAATCTCCTCCTCCCTGGAGATCTCCTGCCCCATCTTCCAACTCAAAGTCTTGCTCCCACCAGCCTTGATCTAGGGCAGGGCGCTTCCTTCAGATCTCTGGGCCCACCCCACCCACATGGTGGTCAGAATCAGAGCCGTCACTCTCTCCCGTTTGGCTTCCTGGCGCGGTGAACCAGGGCGCCAAGCTGTGGAGAGCGCCGTCCGGGGAGGGGAGAGCGGGGCTTGGTGCCTTGGCGCCTCTTGCTCCGGAGGCGCTAGAACCCTGTTCCGTTCTGCAGTGCCTGTTCGGGGCAGCCGGCTCCAGGCGCCCCCCTGTGCGTCATGCCACCCCACCAGCCAATCCGGCTGGCGGGGGGCGTGGTTTGCCGTGTTGGAACCATTCGCCTCCTCTCTGCCATCCGCAGCGAAGAGCGCGCGTCAAGCTGGAGCCCGGAGGGAAGGGGAGGTGGTCTTCCGAGCCAAGCTGGCTTGTCTGGGGGGAGGGCGCTTGGCTGTCTGGCTGGCTGTCTGGCTGGCTTGCGTGCCGCCCCCTCCCCATGCCCACACCTGAGGCATGTTCACAGCCTGAGTGGCACAATGGGTCAATGGGTCTGGCTGTTAACCACAAGGTTGGTGGTTCGAGCCCACACAGGGATAGCTGCAAGCAGGATTTCTGCATTGTGGGGCAGAAGGGGGGGGGGGGAATTGAACTGGATGACCCTCGGGGTCCCTTCTAAACCTACAATTCTGTAGCTCCTTTAAAAGCTCTTTGTGCATCCAATATTGCTACTGGATTTTTAATTTATTTGAGAAAGTTCTACTTCATTAAAGACAATCCAAGTAGCACCTCTGAAATAATATGATCCCCATCTAACCTGCCCCACTCTGCAGGAGAAATAACCTGAGCCATGTCTACACCAGTGGTGTCCAAACCTTTTTCAAAGAGGACCAGATTTGATGAAGTAAAGGGCCGTGGGGGCTGACCAAAGTTGTTGACCTTTTTTTAAGATTGAAGTTGTTGAGGTTTTTACCCCAGGAAATAAACTGCCACATTAAACCGACTGGCGGACCGGATTAGGCCCTTGAAACGGACTGTGTCTGAAGATCCCATTCTTCTTTTTCTTCTTTCCAGGAGGGGTGAGGGGTTAAAATGAGAAGGAGCTGGATTTGTTTTGATTGCTGGCAGCTTATTAATCTTTAAATTCTACCTAAGATAAAATGGATCAGCCCTATGGATAGATATTAAAAGTGTGTGTGTGCGTGTGTGTGTGTGTGTGTGTGTGTGTGTGTGAGAGAGAGAGAGAGAGAGAGAGAGAGATCAGACAGGAGCAGCTTTTAGGCTGAGTGGCAAGGCTAGGCTTGCTGGTATTTGGAAGCTGTATGGCAAGTTTGCAGCAAGATCATATGCATAACATCCCATTGTAAAGCAACTTGGGGGGAAAGAATATGGGAACACAGAACAGTTAAAAAAATAAAGCTTTTGTGTGCATGCTCACAAAAACTTATATCCAGAACAAATGCGGTGGTGTTGTATACTAAATAATAAGTGCAATATTAATAAACAAGCAACTAAAAAAAGTTGATGTTTCAAGCAGAGATAATGTGTAAGCATGGTGTCTGCTTCCTAAAAAAATCTCAACAACTTTGGGGTGTCTCCCCCCTTAAAAAAGGTTGACAACTCTGGGAAACGGGGGGGGGGGTGCCGGAGGGATCTTTGCACCACGGCGTCAGATATGCTTAAGGCGGCCCTGGTCAGAATCCCCCCTTTTTCCTTATTCATGGAGCTAAACAAAGACATATTACTTCCCCAGTGACTTTCTTTCCCCAAACCCACAGGACTCTGGGCGACCCTGGTTGTTGCTGCCAGCATTGAGACAGGGCCCCACTCATTTCCAAAAGGGAAGGTAGACAATCCTGGAGAAAGAACACTCTGGTTCTAGACCAAGGGTAGGCAAACTAAGGCCCGGGGGCTGGATGCGGTCCAATCGCCTTCTAAATCCAGCCCGCGGTCAGTCTGGGAATCAGTGTGTTTTTACATGAGTAGAATGTGTGCTTTTATTTCAAGTGCATCTCTGGGTTATATGTGGGGCATAGGAATTCGTTCATTTCCCCCCCAAAATATAGCCCGGCCCCCCACAAGGTCTGAGGGACAGTGGACTGGCCCCCTTCTGAAAAAGTTTGTTGACCCCTGTGTTAAGAACTTTTAGAACACATGACAAAACAGCCGGCGTCCAAGCAACTCTAGAACAAAAGCAAATGATTCTCAGTGGAATAGAACTGAGAATATGGAATGCTACAGCATCATGCACCTCATGTGGAACCCAGGCACTTTCTTCTGAAGGTGAAAGGAGTAGAGACGTAAGCCATTTCTTCTTTCATGGAAGATCAAGAAAAACTTTGCTATAAACATTATGGACAAAATAGTTATGGACAAGTCTGTGCAGAAGGCTTATTTATTTAGTTGTTTACTTACTTACTTACTTACTTACTCTGACAAATTCTCTCTTTTCTTCTCCCTCGCCGCCCTGTCCTCCAGTGTTGCAAAATGTGGTACAACCCACGAAGCGTGTCTTCTGATGACTTCCAGAAAAAACTGTATCCTTATGGGAGCAGACTATGGTTGAATATCAAGGAAATCCACAATGCTGGATCTTGGGAGATTGCCTCCTTCTTCCTCCTCATCTTCTTCATGCGTAAGTATGAATCATGCTTGCAACACAGATGGTCCAGGAATCAGCGTGTTTTTACATGAGTAGAATGGGTGCTTTTCTTTAAAATGCATCTCTGGGTTATTTGTGAGGCATAGGAATTCGTTCATTTCCCCACCCAAAATTATAGTCCGGCCCCCCACATGGTCTGAGGGACAGTGGACCGGGCCATGGCTGAAAAAGGTTGCTGACCCCTGTTCTAACTCCTGGCTAGCAATTCCAGCAACTAACATTTGCTCTCTTTCTCTCTCTCTCTCAGTCACGGTATTTGTACTTGCTGTACTGGCATGCGCTGGATGCTTCAACAAGAAAAGACCATCTTTGAAGGTGAGAAAGATTAAAGTCATGCCCTCTTCATTGGTGTAAGAATCAAAATAGATCCCTGCAAGACGAACCGCCCAAACCCACAAGCACAGCAGACGTCGAAAAACAGATGGAAGCTACGTGGGGAAAGGCGGTGGCGGAGGTAGTGGAGGAGAAACGCTGGGAAGAAGAGCAAGCAAGAGAGGAAGAAAGAGAAAGAAGACAGGATCGAGTCCAGAGGATAATGGCAGAGCTGGGATGCTGACTGATGGAGGAACAACAGGACATAGAGTAACAAAGGAAGAGGAAGGAGGAGAGCGGGTAGTAAAGAGAAGACACCGACAAGCAACAAGGCAAGGAACGGCACACAGCGACACCCAGTGGACCATTTATAATCTCCGGGAGGAGCCCAAGGGCCCCCCCATACCAGGAGGTGTTTGCAGCTGGATCAGATAGAACTATGATCCAAAATAACTGGGAGAACAAAGGACGCTGGATCTCCAGATGTGAGTCTGCTCCTGCTTATCTGAACTTTTGAGATAGGATATACCAGGCCCAAGCTTTGCTCCACCCTTAAGGTTAAGCCAATGAGAAAATCTACCAGCTCCCCTGACTGATATTAACACAACTGTAGTTAATACAGGAGGGCTTCAAAGAGTGACTCCAAAGAAATCTCCGCTCCCTAGGAAAGAGCAACGATAAACATAACCCCAATTAATTCCATACTAGAGGAAATTGAAGAAATAACAAACTGCATCCAAGATTCGATGCGTAACTTCCTCAAGCTCAGGGCAAACCCCCATGAACCTGCTAATGTGGGCAGCAGGAATACGAATAATGATAGGCCTGGAAAAGAGGAGATACTGGCCTTTCTGGCGCCCGAGCGGCTTCCTCCACCATTGCAGACACCCACACCAAAACAGCGTCCGCTACCCGCTTGATCCTGGGAGGCAACTCTAAGAAAGGAGACCAGTTTAGACTTCTTAAAAAAGTGCAGAGGGGAAGAGGAGCCGGGTTGCCCACGCCAGAGCCTGAGACCAGTCCTGCATTTACCGTATTTTTCGCTCCATAACGCGCACCGGACCATAACGCGCAACTAGTTTTTTGAGGAGGAAAGGGGGAAAGCCCCCCTTTTTGAGGATCAGTTCAAAGTTCTGCATCTTCTTTTGGAAGAAGAAAAGCCCCATTTGCAAAAGGATCAGCTCAAAGTTGTGCTGCTGCTTTTGCAAAGGAGAAAAGACCCATTTGCAAAAGGAGCAGCTCAAAGTTGTTGTGCTGCTGCTTTTGCAAAGGAGAAAAGGCACATTTGCAAAAGGAGCAGCTCAAAGTTGTGCTGCTGCTGCTTTTGCAAAGGAGAAAAGACCCATCTGCAAAAGGAGCAGCTCAAAGTTGTGCTGCTGCTTTTGCAAAGGAGAAAAGAACCATTTGCAAAAGAAGCAGGTCAAAGTTGTTGTGCTGCTGCTTTTGCAAAGGAGAAAAGACACATTTGCAAAAGGAGCAGCTCAAAGTTGTTGTGCTGCTGCTTTTGCAAACGAGAAAAGACATATTTGCAAAAGCATCAGCTCAAAGTTGTGCTGCTGCTTTTTGCAGAGAAAAGCCCCATTTGCAAAAGGATCAGCTCAAACTTGTTGTGCTGCTGCTTTTGCAAAGAAAAGCCCCAGTTGCAAAAGGATCAGCTCAAAGCCCTTTCTACAGTTTCCAAACAGATAATCTAATCAGCCAGTCACATGTCGCTGGGGAAACCAACACCCTCCTCTGCAGGAAGGGAGCCAGCAACCTTATCTCTCTTCCCGATCTCTTGCTGATCAGCTGTAAAGCGGCAGCCTTTCAACACCCCCTTCTCTCTTTGTAAAAGAAAAAGCTCGATCTTCTTTGGGTCCCTGGGCAATTCAGCTCCAGGGACCATGCATTCGCTCCATAACGCGCACAGACTTTCCCCCTTCCTTTTTAGAAGGAAAAAAGTGCGTTATGGAGCAAAAAATACGGTACGTATAAGCTAAACAAGCTATAGCTTAGGGTCCCACTCATTTGGGGGGCCCCCAAATTTAAAGGAAAAGAAACCTGGATCTACATTTCCAAAATATAAGATAAGAAACCAATAAAATAAAATACTTCGATAAAATACTTATTTTGTTATGTGCAAATGGCTTCAGATACCTGTTAGGTCCATAAATGACCATATAGCATATATTCAATGCAAAAAAAGCAACAATTTGATGTTGACAAAGGACAACTGGACACATTAAAGGCCCATCAGTAGCTTAGGGCCTCATCAAACCTAAATCCGACCCTCTCTGAGACAGAGCCGGGGTCGCCCACCCCTGAACCCGGCGTATGGCAGCCCTCACCTAGATACAACCCTCCAGCCCCACCTACTGCCTGAAATACAGATTGACACTGTCTAATCTCCTGTTGCAAAAGGTTCCGTCTTAAAGCAATGGAAAATGTTCCCGATGCCCCTCCTTAGATTTGGACCTCCTAGGCAGAGAAATCCAGAAGCTAACATATCCCTTCAGAACCCAAAATATTTAGGTTATCTCCTGGGCAGGTATAGGGCAGCATACAAATTAATTAATTAAATAAATGCAGAAATAAATACATACATATCTTTGCATCACTAACTTTTCTTTTGTTTCCTATATCCCACACACAGGTCTCAAAGTATTCAAATAGTTCTGCTCCAGCGGCAGCTGCAACTTTCAGCAGGTCACGGACTCTCTAGAACATGCCCTGACGTCTTGCTCCCCTCGCATCCGCTACTGTCCAGGATGGGATGCAAAACTCTTATACGTTCCTCTCTCTTACTTGCCAGCCTTTGTATTTGACTTCCTGATGAGATGCATTTGGCCCAAACAAGCACAAGCCATGTAGAATATTCTGAAGAAACATGTCAGTTCTCCAAATGGAACAAGGAAGTCAGTGGTTGTTACTTTTCTTCCCACGGACCACTTGAGAATTGCTGAAGGTCTTGCTGGACCACTCCATCATTTTGCTACCCGTTGCAGCTCAGTGATTTTTAATTGTAGTTTATTGCTTCTTTTATTTCTTTATAGATACAATGTATTTTATTGCATTGCAATTTGAATTCTATAGAGTGGAAGTCTATTAAAATATTTATCTATTGCAATGTAATGTCCTACATCGTAATCATTTCTCTCATACCCTACAGATGCACCACTGAAAAACTTGTTTGATGTGGCATTTGGCCCATAGTTGCAGTGAACAAATGAATACCTTTGGTGGATCCCCAAAGTACACTGAGTTTAAGGCAGGATCATGATATTACCTCAGGGTTAACCTCAGGGTCCCCATGACTTTCTCATGAATGGGAGTATGTAGAAGAATACATGACAATACATTGTTCCAAAATACATTTATTGATATGCATAGACTGAAATTCGCAAACTTAAGGTTAAAAAATAAAAAAAAGATTTTATGGGTCAATATGTAAAATATATCTCTTTAACACAATATTAAATGATATAAAAATAATTAAATGATTGATCTCTCGCCTTAAATGGGGAGCAAAAAATCAAGAAATGCGTCTTCCTGCTGAACGAGAATAATAATACAGGTCATGAATTGGGGCCCATGGAATGGAACATCTTTCCTTAAGAAGAGAAAAGAAAAAAAAACCAGAGAGAGAGAGAATATTAGCTTCTGGAATTGCTAGCCAGGAGTTAGACCAACCCAACCTGCTAATACAATGAATAGACTCACCAGAAAGGGACAGTTGTGGCTTTTACATTTGTCTTGTGTCTTCTGGAATCACTAGAGGGCACAAGAGTTGCTAACAACAAGAGCTCTAGAACATGGAGAGGCAAACTAAGGCCCCGGGCCCGATCCGCCCAAACGCCTTCTAAAACTGGACCGTGGACAGTCCGGAAATCAGCTGTTTTTACATTAGTAGAATGTGGCCTTTAAAAAAAAAATGCATCTCTGGGTTATTTGCGGCATAGGAATTCGTTCATTTTTTTCCTTCGTCTGGGTCTCAAGGTGTCACGATGTTTCGGGGTGCCCCTTTTAAGTGCCGGACTCTTCCTGCCACCTTCCACCTCTTGTGCCGGGTCACGGACATTCTCCGGATTCTTCTACAAATGCAGATGGCAAGACTTGAATACGTCTCACCTTGAGAGCTGGTCTTCTTTTTTGACAGAAAGCAGTGCATGCTATGGCACCAAATGCAAGTACCGTGAGAGAGAGAGAGAGAGAGAGAGGGAGAGAGAGGGAATATTAGCTTCTGGAATTGCTAGCCAGGAGTTAGAACAGGGGTCAGCAACCTTTTTCAGCCATGGGCCGGTCCACTGTCCCTCAGACCATGTGGGGGGCCGGACTATAATTTTGGGTGGGGAAATGAACAAATTCCTATGCCTCACAAATAACCCAGAGATGCATTTTACATAAAAGCAGGGGCGTAGCAAGGGGGTGGGGGGCGGTCCACCCTGGGTTCCACCCCAGAGGGGGGTGACACGTAAAAAAAAAAAAAAAAATTGTTTAAAATTTTTTAAATTTTATTTTAACTTCATTGAAAAAAAGAGATAATAGACACACACACACACACACACACACACACACACACACACACAAAACCCCCACACCTCGCAACGTGGCACCATCAGAGGGGGGTGACACTTTTTAATTTTTAAATTAAAGTGGGGGGGGGGGTGACAAAAGAAATTCCGCCCCGCGTACCACCTGGGTTTGCTACGCCTCTGCATAAAAGCACACATTATACTCATGTAAAAACACACTGATTCCGGGACAATCTATTGACCGGTTTGCGAAGGCAATTGGGCATGAGTAGAATGTACCCATTTATTTAAAATGAATCTCTGGGTTATTTGTGGGGCATAGGAATTCATTCATTTTTTTCCTTCAAAATATAGTCCGGCCCCCCACAAGGTCTGAGAGAGGGTGGACCGGCCCCCTGCTGAAAAAGTTTGCTGACCAACACATGGCTCATTACAATCAAACAACATAAAGTATCGTTGTGGTGCTAACAAGCCAAACGCAACAACAAGAATCACCACACTCTGGCTGACGCTCAAACAACAATTGCACAAAAACTATAATAAAGAACTGATAATATTACAACCATATAAATATCGCATGTCTAACAAAAATGATAGAACCATTCAGCACACAATAAAATGAACAAAACTCAGTGCCAACAAAAGTTCCCACAAGGTAGGTGGTCGATGAATCACAGCAAATAAAAGTCAATTGTAGGATGTGATGATAGGTGAAATCACCATTAGTCCATTCAACAAGGAGGCAACTGAGAGGAGAGAAGACCTGTCTTCCGGATTTTTTACAGGTTTCGCACTTGGTGCTTCATCAGTTCATCATGATGTAATGGATTAACCAAACATGCAGATATCGCAGGTACAGCTTTATTTATTATAGTTTTTGTGCAATTGTTGTTTGAGCGTCAGCCAGAGTGTGGTGATTCTTGTTGTTGCGTTTGGCTCATTACAATCAAAGCCTGGCTGAAAGTACATTGAAGAAGGACATCAAATTCTTTTTTCAACCCCTATGCTTGAATCCATCTAGATGGTATAGAGCAGGCATGGGCAGACTCGGCCCTCCAGATGTTTTGGGACTACAACTCCCATCATCCCAAGCTAACAGTACCAGTGGTCAGGGAGAATGGGAATTGTAGTCCCAAAACATCTGGAGGGCCAAGTTTGTCCATGCCTGGTATAGAGCAATTCAGGACAAAATACGTAGTTTGGGTATTTCTCTGGAGAGCCTTGAAGTATGTGATGACAGCTACATACTCCCAAGAATCAAGTAGTGGCTTTATGACCATGAAAAACAGCATGTGTCTCCTCGCACTCTGAGACCCTGTTCCCGGAGGCCCTAGGCATAACCTTCCCAACGAAGAGCTTTTTATGCTAGCAAGACTAAATGCTTTCCCCTCCGCAGTGACCACAGGTAGATACTTGCAAATTCCTTCTCAAGCCCACCTGTGTGCCTGTAATCAGGGAGTACCAGATTCACTGGGCCATATTCTTTTGGACTGCCCTTTGCACAGCAGACTCCGCAAACAGATCTTGCTGAGCAAGATATTGGACCCACGGCTCCAGAGAATGCCAATTGAGGTTCCTCCTAGCGGATAGAGACAAGGCTGTTACTGCCCCAGTGGCTTCCTTTTTAACCTCCATCTTACCTGAAAGGGTTCTTAATGAATCATCCCTCTAGGGCAGTGTTTCCCAACCTTGGGCCTCCAGCTGTTTTCGGACTACAATTCCCATCATCCCTGACCACTGGTCTTGCTAGCGAGGGATGATGGGAGTTGTAGTCCAAAAACAGCTGGAGGCCCAAGGTTGGGGAACACTGCTCTAGGGAATAGAGAGGGTGAAGCAGAACAATCAAGTACCTTGTGATCCTCAACAACCTCACTCTTGTCCCTTTTAAATTTATCCTAGTGTTTTGAAATGTTTAACTCATAATGTCAATAAAGATATTTGTATTTGGAGAGGGAAACATTTGGTATGGTGACCCATTGATATATTATCACATACATTCTGGACCTCACCTCTTTGGCAGCAGTCAGTTTCATGCATTTTAACCCCAGATAATGACCAATGGTAATTCTGTGAGTATCCAGCTTGTACAAAAGAAACTGAGGATTCAAAGGCTGTGCAGGCCACCAAGCATCCCATAGGCATGGCCTTGATGGAGTACCACTGGCCCTTGAAATTGAAGCCCAACCAGCAGAAATCCTCAAGGTGAATGGATAGCAGGTGACATGCTGATTCAATGTCACGCTTCCCCAGCAGAGGTCTGGCAGCATGGCGTCGATTACTGAGCCACCTTTTGGGTAGGAAGGTGGTGGATCAGGAGGAACTCCCCTGGAACCTTCATGAGCATGGTCCCAAGAGTGATGTGTGCAAGCCGGGGACTGAGGGCACCTCAAAGGGACCTGTAATTTGGCCAGCAGACATCTCTTGGCTTATTTTCTTTGTAGCAGACAAAGGGAGCTCTCTAATGGATTTGTGGCTGGCCAAGGAACCAGCTACAGGGGTAGTAGATACTGGGATGCTACAGCCCATAGTAAAGCCCTCCTATATGAAGCTGGCTTCCTGTGAGTTGGGGTATGGGGCAATGAGAGTTTTCAAATGGGAAAGTTTAATCAGAATTGGGGCTAGAATAAAGCATTTTTTATTTGGGGGGGCAGCGGTGTTGGCAACTGAGGAGGGGTCGTAGCCCAAGCCCCATGAAAGGGTAACCGGAGTCTTTTGCACGAGATGTGAGGGTGTGGATCAAGGCACCTTTCACACCCATGCGCGAATTTACATAAGGTGTGGTTGCAAGACCACTCCCAACACAATGAACTCCCAACACAATGTGTATGGATTTAAAACTTTCTTAATAAAAATTATTTTAAAAACACAAAAGACCAAGCTTGTTTATGGAATTCCTTGTCCCGCCATTGCCTTGGCCTTGAGAATGAGACTTAGGTAGGCTCTCTTAAGAAAATCCAGTAGCCAGTTGGAAAACACTAGCGGGACTGGAATGACCCTATGGCATTGTGGAGAAGGTCAAGAAAGAAACTGTAGGGAAGGAATGGACTAGAAAACCTGCTGACGGGAGGGAGGGAAGTCGCAGCTCGGCAGAGCAAAGATGTATGAGAAATTACATGTTTTTGATTTGTTAAATTTATTTAATTGGAAAAATAATAAAAAATTATTATAAAAAGAAGAAGAAAGAAAATCCAGCAGCTACCACACCCAAAAAGATGTAAAAACCCTCTGGACAGTTAGAAAAAAATCGTTCAGCAAGTGAGTCCTTATTGCTCTTGCTTGAACCAGACTGTTTGGCTTCTCTTTTCCCTGGTTAATCCTCGGGGGAGTTGGGAGAAAAAACTGACAAAACCCCCGTTAAGAATTTTGTTGCTGACTTTTTTGGAACCTGGGGGGTCATCTGCACCAGTATGTGTTCCCTTTGTATGGCTATTAGTCCAGGGCCTTAACAGTGGTGCTCACTCTAATTGTGACGTCACAATGTCGGCTTGCTTCAGAAAGGGGCTGTGCTGGCAGCAGAAAAAGCAGCGCATCACAAATAGTATCAAATTCTTCACAGGGGCCTCTCAATCTTGTTGCAGTCCCCACCCCTCTACCCCTGCCTAGAGAGGAGTTGCTCCGTGAGGTAAAAGGCGCAGTTTAAAGTCGCAGTCCACAGCATCGGAGTCCGCCTTCACTTATCAGCGGTAGGGATTGACCTCCTATCAATTTTAGTCCCTTCCGTGGCCAAATTCCGTGGCCAAGCTTGTTTATGGAATTCCTTGTCCCGCCTTTCTGTACTTAATCACCAAAGTTCCTAAGTGGTGAATGTGTGGCCTTAAAGTAGAAATTCTGTGAGGTTATCTCATCATCCCTGACCACTGCTTCTGTTAGCTAGGGAGAGCCTAGTTTGCCTATGCCTGCCATAGAGTATGCTACCCAGCCAGGCTTAGTGTACCTTGGAAAGAAATGGGTTATCAACCCTATTCCCCTCAGTCTACCGAAGAAGTTTTTAAGCTATATTTCACTGCCTGTGCAACGTTTCTGGCTGATATATGGCAAAGCACATGAGCCTGACCATTTTTAACTTACCAAGCGTTAAAATGGTAAGTTAATGGTAAGTTCCCCATCTTGGAAGTGGGGTATTTTGGAACTCGCATGGAAGAGCATATTTTAAAGGTCAAAAAACCTATATTTCCACACTTTACTTTGCTTTCGAAAAAAGGCCAGAAGTGTTCCTTCTAGGTATAGTGACAAAACGCATCCCCAATGACATAAAAATATATTCTTATATGCAACAGCTGCCTAGAATTCTAGTTGCGAAAAATTGGAAGGGAGACTTTGTCCCTTTAGTAGCGGAATGGCAAAATAAACTTTGTGAGTTTATCAATCTGGCCAAAATGAGGGCAGGAATCAGATTACAACCAAATCCGAAATTAAGGAAGGAATGGGAGTATGTAGAAGAATACATGACAAAACATTGTTCCAAAATACATTTATTGATATGCATACCAGTAGACTGAAATTCGCAAACTTAAGGTTAAAAAATAAAAGGATTTTATGGGTCAATATGTAAAATATATCTCTTTAACACAATATTAAATGATATAAAATGATTGATCTCTCGCCTGAAATGGGATGGAAAAAATCAAGAAATGCGTCTCCCTGCTGAACGAGAATAATAATACAGGTCATGAATTGGGGACCATGGAATGGAACATCTTTCCTTAAAAAGAGAAAAGAAAAGAAACCAGAAACAGAGAGAGAGAGAGAGAGAGAGAGAGAGAGAGAGAGAGAGAAGGCGAAATGCAGCCTTTTGTTGTCTACCCTCTTGTATGAACCTGGAATTGTTCTGCCCAGCAGTTGAGATTATTTGTGACATAGCACCAGGTGTATTCAGAGGCAGCCACCAGGAGGCTGGTACTTAAAACTCTTGCTGGTACGTTAAATGGTTTCCTCAAGAAAAACATGAAGGAGGTGGCTGCAGAGAGTAGGGAGCCCTGCCTGGCAGGAATGCCTCTTACCATCCTTCCTGTATCGTCTGTTACCTCTGCCCAGTCTGCTTGTTAAGAGGGACAAGACACTGCCATGCATTGGTTTCCATCAGATGTTGACCGGTTTCAGCGCATAAGGTCAGATTGCCTATGCATTTTGGGGCACCAGGGATCCTGCCAAGAAAAGTGGCTTGAATTTGTTCGACCCTTTCCCTCTATTCTGACCTATGTAGGGATAGAACAAAGATGTCCAATCATTTGTATGGTGGATGGGGAAAGACTTGGTAGGTCAGGGTTCCAGAAGACCTAGTGGACCAGCCTCCACCACATCCCATGTACCTAGAATGCCTCAGATCTATTCTGTGAAGACGACAGATCCTAATCTTGCTGCACCCCCAGTTTCTTAACTGGGGTCTGTTCATACATCATAAAGGTGTTCTTAGGAAGGATTCAGAAGGATGAGTGTAGGGGATTGGAGGTTATGAAGACCAACCAACCAACCAACCCACCTACACCTTCTGTATTCTCTTAGCTTTCACCTCTCTTCCCCCGCTTTGGGGTAGCCTGCCTAGGTTTCCCCAGAATTCTTATCCTTGAGTACATCAAACACAGTTCTCAGTCCATGTTGGCTCCAGTCTTCTGCCCCCCTTCCTTCTGGGTTGTGGGTCAGGGCCTCCCATCTCACACCCTCGGAGAATTTCTCCAGCTGCTTGAAACACAGGATCCCAGCTGCTTCCTCTCTGGCACATGGGGAATCTCCTCCCTGGAGATCTCCTGCCCCATCTTCCAACTCAAAGTCTTGCCCCCACCAGCCTTTATCTAGGGGCGCTTCCTTCAGATCTCTCGGCCCAGCCCACCCACATGGTGGTCACAATCAGAGCTGTCTCTACCGTTTGGCTTCCTGGCGCGGTGAACCAGGGCGCCAAGCTGTGGAGAGCGCCGTCCGGGGAGGGGAGAGTGGGGCAGTGTTGGTGGTGGATGGCTCATCTGAGTGGAAAAGTTTGCTTTGGGTGAGACTGTGCATACAAACACACCTGAGGCATGTTCACTACCTGAGTGGCACAATGGGTCAATGGGTCTGGCTGTTAACCATAAGGTTGGTGGTTCGAGTCCACACAGGGATAGCTGCAAGCAGGATTTCTGCATTGTGGGGCAGAAGGGGGGGGGAATTGAACTGGATGACCCTCAGGGTCCCTTCTAAACCTACAATTCTGTAGCTCCTTTAAAAGCTCTTTGTGCATCCAATATTGCTACTGGATTTTTAATTTATTTGAGAAAGTTCTACTTCATTAAAGACATTCCAAGTAGCACATCTGACATAAAATGATCCCCACCTAACCTGCCCCACTCTGAAGGAGAAATAACCTGAGCCATGTCTACACCAGTGGTGTCCAAACCTTTTTCAAAGAGGACCAGATTTGATGAAGTAAAGGGCCGTGGGGGCTGACCAAAGTTGTTGACCTTTTTTTAAGATTGAAGTTGTTGAGGTTTTTACCCCAGGAAATAAACTGCCACATTAAACCGACTGGCGGACCAGATTAGGCCCTTGAAACGGACTGTGTCTGAAGATCCCATTCTTCTTTTTCTTCTTTCCAGGAGGGGTGAGGGGTTAAAATGAGAAGGAGCTGGATTTGTTTTGATTGCTGGCAGCTTATTAATCTTTAAATTCTACCTAAGATAAAATGGATCAGCCCTATGGATAGATAAAGAGTGTGTGTGTGTGTGTGTGTGTGTGTGTGTGTGTGTGTGAGAGAGAGAGAGAGAGAGAGAGAGAGAGAGAGAGAGAGAGATCAGACAGGAGCAGCTTTTAGGCTGAGTGGCAAGGCTAGGCTTGCTGGTATTTGGAAGCTGTATGGCAAGTTTGCAGCAAGATCATATGCATAACATCCCATTGTAAAGCAACTTGGGGGGAAAGAATATGGGAACACAGAACAGTTAAAAAAATAAAGCTTTTGTGTGCATGCTCACAAAAACTTATATCCAGAACAAATGCGGTGGCGTTGTATACTAAATAATAAGTGCAATATAAATAAACGAGCAACTAAAAAAAGTTGATGTTTCAAGCAGAGGTAATGTGTAAGCATGGTGTCTGCTTCCTAAAAAAATCTCAACAACTTTGGGGTCCCCCCCCCTTAAAAAAGGTTGACGACTCTGGGAAACGGGGGGGGGGGTGCCGGAGGGATCTTTGCACCACGGCGCCAGATATGCTTAAGACGGCGCTGGTCAGAATCCCCCCTTTTTCCTTACTCATGGAGCTAAACAAAGACATATTGCTTCGCCAGTGACTTTCTTTCCCCAAACCCACAGGACTCTGGGCGACCCTGGTTGTTGCTGCCAGCATTGAGACAGGGCCCCACTCATTTCCAAAAGGGAAGGTAGACAATCCTGGAGAAAGAAAACTCTGGTTCTAGACCAAGGGTAGGCAAACAAAGGCCCGGGGGCTGGATGCGGTCCAATTGCCTTCTAAATCCAGCCCGCGGTCAGTCTGGGAATCAGTGTGTTTTTACATGAGTAGAATGTGTGCTTTTATTTCAAATGCATCTCTGGGTTATATGTGGGGCATAGGAATTCGTTCATTTCCCCCAAAAAATATAGCCCGGCCCCCCACAAGGTCTGAGGGACAGTGGACTGGCCCCCTTCTGAAAAAGTTCGTTGACCCCTGTGTTAGACCTTTTAGAACACATGACAAAACAGCCGGCGTCCAAGCAACTCTAGAACAAAAGCAAACGATTCTCAGTGGAATAGAACTGAGAATATGGAATGCTACAGCATCATGCACCTCATGTGGAACCCAGGCACTTTCTTCTGAAGGTGAAAGGAGTAGAGACGTAAGCCATTTCTTCTTTCACTAGTGGAAGGTAGCCCGTTACATTAACAGGCGCTAGAGGAGGAGGAGGCGGCGGCAGGAGGCGGCAGAGGCTGGCGGCTGACTGCAGCTGACAGGCTGGAGAGACGGGGGGAGCGGCGGCCACCCTCCTTTTCCTTCTTAACCCCGCCGCCCTCCTTCCCCTCAATCCTGCCGACTGCCTCTCTCTCTCCTTCATCCCGTCTCGCAAGGAGAAGGAGGCCGTGGTCGCTTCCGCGCCCCGCTCTCCGACCCCGACGCCGCCCATCGCCCAGCAGAAACCTCAGGGTGGCCAGGCTGCGCTCCTCTTGGCCGCCCGGTTCAGGAGGCCCCGCGGCCCCGGCGGCGGCTTCGGGCAGGTAGGCCTCGGGTGAAGCCCGGGGCTCGCGTGATCGGCATGGCCGGGGGAGAGAAGGAGCGTGGCGGCGGCCGGAGGAGGAGGAGGCTCCGTGTAAGGCGACGGCGCTGCCCCAACTGACAACGCGCGTGTGCCGCCGCTGCCTCCCGGACACGCCCCCCTCTCCGGCCGTTCCAATGCCTGCGCCCTTATTGGGGGGGGAAGTAGAGCTGTCCAATCCGTGCGTCCCTCTGACACACAGTGGACATCAAGAAAAACTTTATGGACAAAATAGTTATGGACAAGTCTGTGCAGAAGGCTTATTTATTTAGTTGTTCACTTACTTACTTACTTACTTACTCTGACAAATTCTCTCTTTTCTTCTCCCTCGCCGCCCTGTCCTCCAGTGTTGCAAAACGTGGTACACGATAAACAAGATGTCTTCAGACAACTTTCAGGATCCTTTTTGGACCGGGCTCTATCTGAAGGTCAAGGCACTGCCCCAAGCTGAACCACTGGATATAGTCTACTTCTCCATCATCATGTTGTTAATAGGTAAATTATAATCCGGCCCCCCACATGGTCTGAGGAATTCTAGAAACTAAAATTTGCTCTCTCTCTCTCTCTCTCTCTCTCAGTCATGTTCTTTGCATGTGCTGTACTGGCATGCACTGGATGCTTTAAGAAAAGAAAAGAATTTATGAAGGTGAGAAAGATTCAAGTCTTGCCCTCTTCATTGGTGTAAGAATCAAAATAGATCCCTGCAAGACGAAACGCCCAAACCCACAAGCACAGCAGACGTCGAAAAACAGATGGAAGCTACGTGGGGAAAGGTGGTGGCGGAGGCATTGGAGGAGAAACGCTGGGAGGAAGAGCGAGCAAGAGAGGAAGAAGGAGAAAGAAGACAGGATCAAGCCCAGAGGATAATGGCGGAGCTGGGATGCTGACTGATGGAGGAACAACAGGAAATAGAGTAACAAAGGAAGAGGAAGGAGGAGAGCGGGTAGCAAAGAGAAGACACCGACAAGCAACAAGGCAAGGAACGGCACACAGCGACACCCAGAGGACCATTTATAATCTCCGGGAGGAGCCCAAGGGCCCCCCCATACCAGGAGGTGTTTGCAGCTGGATCAGATAGAACTATGATCCAAAATAACTGGGAGGAGAACAAAGGACGCTAGATCTCCAGATGTGAGTCTGCTCCTGCTTATCTGAACTTTTGAGATAGGATATACCAGTAGGCTCTCTGGACTTAAAAACGCTGGAAAAACTGCCAAGCCATCCAAAAGTAACCAAACTACTTCTCAAATTTCAAAGTCATGCCATCCCCTGCTTATCCCCAAAATGTGCAGCTTCTTGAGTCGCTTCCACATCATAGACAAAAGGGTGTTTGCAGACTTGGCCGCTGTACCTCGACTCCCAGCTATACAGAGGCCGGCAAATCGGTTAACCCCTGAGCAACCCCCCTCCCCCCGGCCCAAGCTTTGCTCCACCCTTAAGGTTAAGCCAATGAGAAAATCTACCAGCTCCCCTGACTGATATTAACACAACTGTAGTTAATACAGGAGGGCTTCAAAGAGTGACTCCAAAGAAATCTCCGCTCCCTAGGAAAGAGCAACGATAAACATAACCCCAATTAATTCCATACTAGAGGAAATTGAAGAAATAACAAACTGCATCCAAGATTCGATGCGTAACTTCCTCAAGCTCAGGGCAAACCCCCATGAACCTGCTAATGTGGGCAGCAGGAATACGAATAATGATAGGCCTGGAAAAGAGGAGATACTGGCCTTTCTGGCGCCCGAGCGGCTTCCTCCACCATTGCAGACACCCACACCAAAACAGCGTCCGCTACCCGCTTGATCCTGGGAGGCAACTCTAAGAAAGGAGACAACTTTAGGCTTCTTATAAAAGTGCAGAGGGGAAGAGGAGCCGGGTTGCCCACGCCAGAGCCCGAGACCAGTCCCGCATTTACGTATAAGCTAAACAAGCTATAGCTTAGGGTCCCACTCATTCGGGGGGCCCCCAAATTTAAAGGAAAAGAAACCTGGATCTACATTTCCAAAATATAAGATAAGAAACCAATAAAATAAAATACTTCGATAAAATACTTATTTTGTTATGTACAAATGGCTTCAGATACCTGTTAGGTCCATAAATGACCATATAGCATATATTCAACGCAAAAAAGCAACAATTTGTTGTTGACAAGGGACAACTGGACACATTAAAGGCCCATCAGTAGCTTAGGGCCTCATCAAACCTAAATCCGGCCCTCCCCGAGACAGAGCCGGGGTCGCCCACCCCTGAACCCGGCGTATGGCAGCCCTCACCTAGATACAACCCTCCAGCCCCACCTACTGCCTGAAATACAGATTGACACTGTCTAATCTCCTGTTGCAAAAGGTTCCGTCTTAAAGCAATGGAAAATGTTCCCGATGCCCCTCCTTAGATTTGGACCTCCTAGGCAGAGAAATCCAGAAGCTAACATATCCCTTCAGAACCCAAAATATTTAGGTTATCTCCTGGGCAGGTATAGGGCAGCATACAAATTAATTAATTAAATAAATGCAGAAATAAATACATACATATCTTTGCATCACTAACTTTTCTTTTGTTTCCTATATCCCACACACAGGTCTCAAAGTATTCAAATGGTTCATCTCCAGCGGCAGCAGCAACTTTCAGCAGGTCACTGACTCTATAGAACATGCCCTGACGTCTTGCTCCCCTCACATCCGCTACTGTCCAGGATGGGATGCAAAACTCTTATACGTTCCTCTTTCTTACTTGTCAGCCTCCATTTTTGACTTCCTGATGAGATGCATTTGGCCCAAACCAGCACAAGCCGTGTAGAAGATTCTGAAGAAACATCTCAGTTCTCCAAATGGAACAAGGAAGTCTTCGCACTATTCTGAAGTACTAAATCAGTGGTTCTGATACTCTTCTTCCCACGGACCACTTGAGAATTTCTGAAGGTCTTGCTGGACCACTCCATCATTTTGCTACCCATTGCAGCAACTGCAATGTGCCATGTGCTCAGTGATTTTTAATTTTAGTTTAATGCTTCTTTTATTTCTTTATAGATACAATGTATTTTATTGCATTACAATTTGAATTCTATAGAGTGGAAGTCTATTAAAATATTTATCTATTGCAATATAATGTCCTACATAGTAATCATTTCTCTCATACCATACAGATGCACCACTGAAAAACTTGTTTGATGTGGCATTTGGCCTATAGTTGCAGTGAACAAATGAATACCTTTGGTGGATCCCCAAAGTACACTGAGTTTAAGGCAGGATCATCCCTCAGGGTTAACCTCAGGGTCCCCATGACTTTCTCATGAATGAGTTTGGCTGCAAGGCAGTGGAGGTTTAGAACAGGAGTCAGCAAACCTTTTCAGCAGGGGGCCGGTCCACTGTCCCTCAGACCTTGTGGGGGGCCAGACTAATATATATATATGGGGGGGGGGGGGTGTGAACGAATTCCTATGCCCCACAAATAGCGTAGAGAATACAAAGGACGCTGGATCTGCAGATGTGAGTCTGCTCCTCCTTATCTGAACTGAATATCTGGAGATAGGATATACCGGTAGGCTCTCTGGAAAAACTGCCGAGGCATCCAAAAGTAACCAAACTACTTCTCAAATTTCAAAGTCATGCCATCCCCCTGCTTCTCCCCAAAATGTGCAGCTTCTTGAGTCGCTGCCACATCATGGGCATGTTTTCCGCCCTGGGTGCAAGGGCGGGAATGCGAACACGCCCTGGGGCACGGAAACCTCGGGCAAGTCAGAGAGGGAGAGAAACAGTGCCAGGGCAATGGTGCGCAGCCTCCTCCCGCAGCTCCCAAAGCTTCCCGGGGCTTCAGGGGAAAGGGGAGGCCGCTGGCAAAGCCCGCGTGTCTCCCCCACCCCAGAGAGCAGCCCGGGAACGCAGGGAAACGGCGCGCAGCCTGCCCGCAGCTCCCAAGCCTTCCCGGGGCCTCAGGGGAAAGTGTTTGCAATCACTACTCACAAGGAGCACAGAGGACAATTGCAAAGAAATTCCTTCCTTCCTTCCTTCCTTCCTTGTAGAATTAATGGGCTGGAGGCAAAGAGGAGGAGCGGGTAGGTTTAAACACGGCAAACAATGTCCCCCGGCAGCTGGATTGGCATGACGCAGGCCCAGGACTCCAGTGATGCAGGGGGCAACAACGTGCCCCCTGCAAGCGCGACAGAGGAGGGGCGGCGGCAGAGCAAGGCCAGGCCGGGCACCTGGAGCCGCAGCGCCTCGCTCGCTGCCCCAAACACGAGCATTACGCGGACTCCCGCTGTTGGGTGGGCCCACACCCACCAGCCCTACTGAAGAGGCTCCTCATGAGGCCAGAGGAACATTCAATTCGTATTAACACGTTTAATTCATATTAACACATTTAATAATTTATAAGTTCGCTAGTGAAGTTCTCCTTTCTTCTTCCTGTGTGAGGCATTAATTTTAACCAATTGTTCCTTTACCTGTATACATTTGTCAAATATTATGTCCACCTTGGTTATTCCTCATCTCTGTCGTGCCTTGTGGTGCTGTTGACTCAGTGTCGCTCTAGAGAGATCCCTCCTCTTTTGTTCTCCAGCCCCTCTGATTGCAGCTGTACAATTCCATCGCCATTACTTCCAGTCCCAGGAGGGGAGTCGCCTGGTACCCTACCAGAACCCAAGTTCTCCCTTCTCTGTCTAACTGAAGAAATTAGCTATAATTATTCGTAGAAGAGTGATCTGGCAAGTCCTCAAAGTCCAATCTGTCTCCCCTCAACCAGGGGAAAAAATGAAAATTAACTGTAGAGATTCCAAGTCCTTTAAAAATTATTCCATACTATTATGTTTTCCTCACACAGTTCCGTTTCTCATTGTAATCCATATCTATACTCCTGTCTCCGTTCATCTTCACTTGCTATATGAAATTTGTTTTTTTGCATTCACGGGAGATTTGCCAAGTCATTTATATAACAAAGGATTTATAATGAAGCCGTTGGCTCCCCCCCATACTGTCTTTTAGATCGAATGAAGTCTTCTTTCCGATTCAAATATTTGCAACCTTGTAGCTGTTTCAATTCGACAGTTTTTGATCTTGTCCCATCATTTCCAGCACGCATCTGTACATTAATCCCAAATAATCTAATCTTAAATGAACAGAAGAACCTCTACTCTGAACGGTGTTGTTCAAGGGTTACCAAGAGGCGAAGTGCTTTTGCACTCAGTGCCTCCCTGCCTCCCGCGTTCCATGCCGGAGTGAGAGCCAGCTACCGAGACGATCTGCGAGTGTAGCCCATTTCCCCCATCCCTGGGAGGACTTTTCAAGGATAATTACTCACAATCATCCTTGATTAACCTTCGCCAACAATCTCCCGTTGTCATGGGAGATGACTCCATTAAGGCAGACAGGAACCGGAAGCCCTTTCCCACTCAGATTTAAGTCTGAGTGGCAATGCACTGTCAGCTGTGCTTTTGCCCTACACCACAGCCACATGGTCCAGAAGGAGCCAAATGTAGCAAGATAAAATATGTTGTTTTTATAACCCTTGCCTATCTGGGCCCTATCCTGTGTCCCATCCACACAAGTGGGCAGTGCTTGATGGAATGCATTTGCCTTTGTGTTGTTGCCATCTCCCACCAATTAGTACTTTCCACCCTCCCTGAGTTCAGGAAACCTGAAGTCCACGGTGGGCATGCATGTAAGCATTGATTTACCTGTGAGCAAGGCCATTTTTGGGGTGTGTGGGGAACCAGTTTTCTGATATACCAGACTTGGGGTTCAAATAATTAATTAACATGTGTGTTTCTCACTTGGCCCCACCCATTGCAAGCCACCTAAATTACATAATTGGCTATGTGATTGATTTGTATTTGAATTGGTATTGTAATTTGGTATTCATATAATGAGGCTTATATTGGATATTTGTAAATGAAAATTAATAAAAAATAGTTTTTAAAAATCTGAGTGGAAAAGATTCTGGGATGAGAGATCCCACAAGATCATGATTCCTTCTCATTAAATTATATACATATCATGGTTAAAGAGATACGCAGAGTCAGTGCTGCCAGGGTTTTGAATGCAAACCAAATACCGTATTTTTCGCTCCATAAGACGCACTTTTTTCCTCCTAAAAAGTAAGGGGAAATGTCTATGCAAAAGAGAGAGAAGGGGGTGTTGAAAGGAAGCCCACTGAGCAGCAGCTCAGCAAACGATCGGGGAGAGAGATAAGGGAGAGAGATTCCAGCCCCGCCCCCTTGCAGAGGGAGGCTGTTTCCCCAGCGACATGTGACTGGCTGATTAGATTATCTGTCTGGAAACTGTAGAAATGGCTTCCTGAAGCCACAGAACTGCGAGTTAAACCCCATAAAACAGGGTTTTTTCCCTTTGCAAAGTAAGCTCAACAACTTTGAGCTGATCCACAAAAAATTGGGCTTTTCTCCTTTGCAAAAGAAGCTGCAGAAATTTGAGCTGATCCTCAAAAAAATGGGGCTTTTCCCCTCTAAAAACTAGGTGCGTCCTATGGTCAGGTGCGCCTTATAGAGCGAAAAATACGGTAATATTACTAACAATGGAATCTATCGGAGAGTGAGTGGGGGTGGGGGGGGAAAGGGAGTTTGTCGTAACAGGCAAACTCATGCAATGCATTACAGTATTGCTGCAAGAGAGATGAGGCAAAAGCAAGACAAATTCTTGAGAAATTTGTTTACTGAATGTTGTAAGAAGCACCTGCTGTTTTCAAAAACACAATGCAGTTTTACAATGTTGTGAAAGGAAGCAATGTGCTTCCTTGCTTATCAATGAACACTAAGGGTAAAGGTAAAGGACCCCCGGATGGTTAAGTCCAGTCAAAGGCTACTATGGGATTGCGGCGCTCATCTCACTTTCAGGCCAAGGGAGCCTGCGTTTGTCCACAGACAGCTTTCCGGGTCAAGTGGCCAGCATGACTAAACCCCTTCTGGTGCAATGGAACACCGTGATGGAAGTCAGAGTGCATGGAAACACAATTTACCTTCCCACCGCAGTGGTACTTATTTATCTACATGCACTGGTATGCTTTTGACCTGCTAGGTTGGCAAAAGCTGGGACAGAGTGGGGATTCGAACTGCCGACCTTCTCATCAGGAAGCCCAAGAGGCTCAGTGGTTTAGACCACAGCGCCACCCGCATCCCTAAAATGAACACTAGCATTTAGTAGAAAATTCTTTACTGAAGACAACATACCTTCAAAATGTAAGAGTAATTACGAAAAGGGGCTGTCTTTTCAGGGTTCCTAGATAAACCTGTTTACATTTTGTACGTCAGAAATCCTCTTCAGGGTTAATCCTAGCCCAGCTGTACCAAGGAGGAGAGTCACAACATTCAGAGGGAGGATTCCCAAGCACATTCATAGTTCATGGCTGAATCCCGGGAATGGTAGCGTACCCCTCATGGAGCTGCGATTCCCAGCACCCTTAACAAATCATGGTTCTTTATGGGAAGTCCTGCATCTTCTGGTTAGGAGACTGTAGTGTGTAGGTGTGGAACGTTCCGCTGATCAACCCAGACATTCCGAGTGGTGATTTCATGGTGTGTCTGTGCAGGGAGTGGGATTTATATGTTTTAAAATTCCCCCTTTGTTGATGAATATCCCTGTGAATTAACCGAAAGCTCAGTAGATTGATCTTGGTGCAAAGCAGAATGAGTGGGAAGAAGATGAGAGCTCCAGTTGCTACCAGCCTGGAGATGGTGAAAGTGGGAATGAAGGCATCTTGCAGCCGTAGTCAACATTCCTTGGCTCTCCTAAAAATTCCCGTCTGAAGTGTGTCTATGATCAGCAAAGAGCTTTGGCTGGTCTAGGCCTACCACATGCCACAATATAGTCTGCAAGTGAGGCTGGCAGGTACGAGAGGGGGATGAAGATGAATTTGGCATCCAGACCCGCCGTGTAGCGGCTGCGGGGGTAGCAGGAGGTCAGTGCATGCTGCATACAGTTTGTGACCAGGCAGAGGTCTGTATTCTTCCATTTACTGCAGAAGAACGTCTTGGCAACTAGAGGGGGGAGAGAATAAAGAGAAATCATCCCTGCCTTGTAACTGACTGGGCACAGAGCCCTGGCATCTTCCACAACAGATCTGAAAGGGCTTACATTGGGGGGGGGGTATTACTGTCAGATTTCTGAAGCAGGTGGACCTCAGTTCCAACTGGGCAAAGCTTTTGAGTTGTAAGGGTGGGGGAGAATCTATGAGGAACACAGGGCTGCTGCTGAAAATGGCAGCCTGGGTCAAGTCCCCCTGCACCTACTGTGGAAGAATTGTGTACCTTGAGGAGATGGGTGGATTGGTTTGTACAATTCTTCCTCCTTGCTTATTGGCACCTTTGGGACTGGCAGGAGTTTTCGGTTTGCTTCATTGCTTGATTTACTGTTTGCGCTCCAGGTATAAGTAGCAGGAGGACATGGCGGGCAAGCTTTCGGCTGAGTAGTGCAGCTGCCGTGCATTAACTAAACTCCTTTCTGGAGAGTTTAGGTAGGCGCATCTTCTCAGCAGGTACTCACTGGCCCACCTTTCCTTGCAGGCCATATTTCTGTCTTCTTGCTTTATAGTATCCCACGTCTACCTCTCAACTGGAGTTCAGGGACCTGGATCACAGATTCAGTTCTGCCTGCCCTGCCAGTTACTGATTAACTCATCTGCTCCTGAGTGTTAGTCATACACGACATCTGCCTGAGGCAGCAGATGTTTTTAGATAAGTGTAGAAGGTGCAGGGGAAGAACTGCAGATTGACCCATCTGCTTTTCAGAATTTAAGAGCTTCTTAACCAGATGAGTTCATGTAACTCACCTAACCCAGCTATGTGGCCAATGCAGTCCAGTGCAGACAATGCAGAATGTTATAGGAAATGAGCTGGAATGACAATGGCAACTTCCCCTCTGGTTTCAGCGACCATTTGGAAGAGAGAAAGAACGGAATGGGCAATGTCTCACGGTAGGGGGGCGGGTTCCAGACAGTTTCCGAAAATTCACCACACAGCTCCACCATGTTTGACCCTTCCAAAGTATACCAGCTTCTCCTCAGGATGAGGAATTATTTTTGTATATAACGGCAGCGGCCAGAAACTTGATTGCTCTGTATTGGAAAAAACAACAGGTCCCAGGAATTGACGAATGGAGAGAAAAAATATTTAATTATATGGATCTAGCCAGATTGACAAATATAGTAAGAGGTAACAGCAATCAAAAATTCAAGAAAAGCTGGGAAAAATTTGGAGATTATATGAAAAAAGAATGCCCCACATTAAAATCTTGGTATTATTTCTAATTACTACGTATTAAACACTTTAATGAGGAAAGGATTAGGAAAGGGAAGCTAAATAAGAAGCATAAATTAAGGTATCAAAACAGTTATATGTATAGTTTAATTTAATTACCTGAGAACACAGTCAGCGGAAGCCACGATGATTTTGTGTGTTTTGTATATGTTTTTTTTTGGTTTTTTTTTTTCTTTTCTTCTTTTTCTTTTTTTTCTTTTTGAATAGTATTGATTTGTCATTATTTGCAAATGATGGGATAGGCAAGGAGACGACTCTGTTAATTAGGTAAAAAAATTTTATTCTTTTTTTCTTTTATTCGTATGGCATGTGTATATCGTTTATTTATACATAGCGTATGTGTTTTATGGATTATCTGTTATCTTTTTAAAATTCAATAAAGATTTATTTAAAAAAAAAAGTATACCAGCTTCTCATCAGCATCAAATAAAAAATAATATGACTAATACGCACCCACATGCATGCATGGATCAGGACCCACCTTTGCCACCGCAAGCCGGTTCACTCTGCCTGCTCAAGGCTTCTGGATGTGGGGCCTGCAGGGTGGAGCAGCGGGTGTGAATGAGGTGTTGGCTGCCAGGCTGCAATAATTCTTGATGATCTGACTGCGAGGAGTAAAAGGTGTATTTTTGAAGCTAGGTCTCTCCCCTTTTCTCCTCGACTTTTCTTTCTTTCTTTCTTTTTTATTAACTTTATTCATTTTTAAACATTACACAACAAAAACACAAAATCCAATTCAAAACAAAATTCAAATTCACAAGCACAATATAACAAAAAGAAAAGAAAAAAGAAAAAGAGCAGAGAAAAATAAAAAATAAAAAAATGATGCGTATATTTTCATATAAACAGTCTTACAATGCAAGGGTTCAGATATTAAAATTTAACTATACATCAACCATCTTGTTCATTATCTTGTGTGCCTTGCATTGCTACCATTCCACAAAAGAAAAATACGCCAAGTGTTGACTTCCACCTGACATACAGTATTTTAACCAACTTTTTTGTCTGTCTGTTTTAATTTACTTTCCCCCCCTTATATCTTCCCTAAATCTATTTCACAATAAGCCTTTTAACAATTTTTTTAGATCTTCATGAATTCCTTTTATTCCAAACTCAACCAGATTATCGATTTTCCTCCTTGCTTTTTAAAATACTCGTTCAGACACTCCCATTCGTTTTTCACTCGGCTTTTAGGATTATGTCTTACTATATCTGTTAGTTTGGCTAATTCTAGATATTCACATACCCTACAGAGCCATTCCTCTCTGGAGGGTATGTGTTTCTCTTTCCAATATTTTGCTAGCAGAATTCTTGCCGCAGATGTAGCATAAAGGTACACTGTTACTTTATCTTTTGGCATATCCTCATTTATTATCCCTAAAAGATACGCCTCTGGGTTTTTGCTAATATTGATCTTAAGTATTTTTTCAGTTCTTCATGAACCATACTCCAATATCTTCCTATTTCTGGGCACGCCCACCACATGTGAAAGAATGATCCTCTCTGTTCCTGGCATTTCCAACATTTATTTTGGTTTGTTTTATTTATTTTGGCTAGCCTTTCCGGTGACAAATACCATCTGTGGTGCATCTTGACTTTTCTTTTTATTTACATGCCTTACTTTTTGGGAAAAGCCTTTCTTCATTTGTCAATATTTTGATGGGATTATAATCATTATTGTGGATTAGGCTATACAAGAGGCCGAAGGGGGGAGCTTGTTTGATCTCCATCCTGAGGGTTGGTGCCCTTGTGGATCCGTTATGTGGTCGGGGTTCGTAAATTTGGATTAGGCTGAATTGGCAGCTGATGAATTTTTCTTTCATTTTATGAACTGCGTCATCTGGTTTTTTCCTTTGGTCTTCATTTAATTTTGGATAAGCGCCATCAAGTGGTCAGTGTAATTTATTACAATTGAATCCCCTTTCCCTTACTTTGTGGGACACCAAGTGGCCAAGTACATTACTGCATTGGTGAATTTGATTTGAGCAAATCGACGCCACCTGTTGGGCATGTCTGGTATTGCAGGAAATGTGCTGAAGGTGCATTCTGTCAGTTACTTGTCAGATATCTTACCTAGAGGTACATCTATGATTTATGATGTTTGGCCAAGAAATACAAGAGGAACCAGTTTTGAGAAAGGTGATTACAGTATAGGGGTTCTCAAAAAAGCAAAAGCAGAATAGAACCCTATTGACAAACCTGACAAGACTAGGATCTTCACAGAAAAGATCTGGGACAAGCTTGTCATTCCAGGTAGGTGGGATGCAGTGGAGCCTGGCCCCCTCGGTCTACAGGAGCACTGACCGATCAAGAAAGATTTAAAAGCCTTTCTAAAATACAAAACAAAAAACAAAAAAACCCCCAAAAATCCAAGAACCACACAGTTTCCTGCTCCTCACACATTCATATGCTTCCATTTGAACTTAGGGAGACTCCTGGAGATATTTCTGTCAGTTTGCTGGAAAATCAGCTCTTTGCACCATTTAACACATCCCAAATCAAAACTACAGACCCCCCCCCCCCCCAATGCAGTTTTTCACATTATTTTTTGTCCTGGAAATAGAATTTTGAGTGTGGAGTTTGAAGGTCTGAAATGAAAGAAATTGCGTGTGTCCTTTACTAGCAGACCTGCCAATTAACCTAAAATAGAACCTTAAATGCCGCCACCTCAAGCAGCCAGCAATAAGTTTCATCCAATGAGGGAGGAGCTATTGGCAGTTGGTTGCTGTGGCGTTTGCCTGTTCTTTTGGAAATGTCTGTACAGGGGGAGAGAAAGGGTTAATAGGCAGACCAATAGAAAAGTCCAGGGGAGGAGCCTACCTGTTTTTAAAAGGCATAGCCAGAGGTTTAGACAGTTGGGAAAAGAGAGGCAGTTGGTTCGGTTGGTTTCTTGTGGGTGGGAGGCATAGGAGTCAGAGTGAGTTAGAGACAGAGAGAGCGAATTGGATTACAGTGTTTCAAAGTATTTAGAACTTGTTTGCATTCACAATAAACTGGAATCTTTGTTAATATGTTACAACCTGACCGAGTCTGAATATATTACCGGGGGAAACTGGTTGGTGGCAGTGGAAGAGATAAGCTGTGGTGGTGCAGGGTCAATAGTCTGTGGAAAGAGGGGCTCTGTGCGAACGCCACAGTTGTATGGCTCCGACTTCAGCAACAGCAGATGTTGCATAAACAAACTGCAACAGGCAGAAAGGGGGAAATTGGAAAGAGGAGGAGAAGCCAACATCTGCAGCTGGGAGTCCTTCTTTTAATCACCTGCAGGTGAGTAACCTCTGTCAGTTCATTATTATTTTTTAAAGATAATTTTTATTTGATTTTACAAGCGTAGAGTTATTACAATACCAAATCCATATCCACATTTAGAGATTTCTCTGAATCTCTGGACTTCCCCCCATCCCCTCCATGGGTCTTATTGTCAATATTTTCAACTGCATATTATTTTGTAGTCCATATTTTGTATCTGTCCATAATAATTGTTACATTACAGGTGTTATTAAAATCCTGCCAATTATTTTCATCTGCTTACAGTGGTCTCCTAAATAAATGGCACATTCCCCCCGTTCTTTCTCAAAGTTTTTGTCTTCTTGGTTTCTGAGCTTTCCAGTCAGTTTTGCCATTTCAGCATAGTCCATCAGCTTGGTTTGCCATTCCTCTCTGGTCGGGACCTTGTCTTCTTTCCATTTTTGGGCTAGCAACGTCCGTGCAGTTGTCGCAAACCTCCCGCAACGCACTCTGTGTCACCCTACTAATAAATGTTTGTCAGTAATGCCGGTGCACTGGTTTATCTTTAAACCCCTCGCACCCTGCCCTCCGAGGTTCGACTAAACCGACCTCCTTAATGATTCTGGAGATCCCAGTGACAAGAGTGTTCACGTCCAGTTATACCCCCCTGCTCCAGGCTATCCTGATGCAAACCTTTTAACCTACAGCCCTGGGTTCTAATCACCAAGAACCCCTCTTTGCTGTCTCAGCTGGCTAGCCTCTGCTAGCTACACTGTGGCACTTAAGGTTTACACCCCCTTAGCCCCTCCTTAATGAATCTCTAGGACACAGACTGTTTCTAATTTTGTCCTCTCTCTGAGATCATTAAACTGAGCCTGGGTATAACACGGTGGACCTCATGGACGACGATACTACGATGGTTTAAACAAGAGCTAGTTTTTATTGTTTAACAAACATAACGGTTTCAGGTTTTATCACACGCAGTTCATACTTTCTTTACAGTTCTTTACAGTTTCTGTTGACTCCTATAGCCTACCCATATACCTCCCTCAGTCTATCTATCTATCTCCTCCCTTCTCTATCTCTCTCTCTCTCACACCAACCAACCACCAACTCCCCCTGACCAACTGCCGTTCCTCCCCTTTAAACCCCCAGGAGGTTCCGCCTCTCTGGAGTGAACTGTCAATTAACAGGTTCTATGTTTAACCTTGTAAACGCTGGGGAAAACTTAACATTCTACAAGGCCAAAAGGGCTGGTTCGCCACACAGTTGTTGTGGCATACATAAAGAGTCTTTTCTGCTCCTTTAGAACAGGCACAGGCAAACTCGGCCCTCCATATATTTGGGGACTACAACTCCCATCATCCCTAGCTAACAGGACCGGTGGTCAGGGATGATGGGAATTGTAGTCTCAAAACATCTGGAGTGCCGAGTTTGCCTATGCCTGCTTTAGAATATCGGTGCCTACAATTCCTAATAGAAAAGCTTCTGGTTTATTTTTTACAAAAGTTGTTTTAAACTTTTTTCTTCAATTCATTATATATCATTTCCCAGAAAGCTTCTACTACCTTACATGACCACCACATATGATATGTACCTTCTTTTTCTTTACATTTCCAGCAGGTATTTGTACTTGCTTTATACATTTTTGCTCACTTGCTAGGAGTCAAATACCACCGGTACATGATTTTCATATAATTTTATTTCAGGATACAACATGCTGTGAATTTCAAATCTGTTTTCCATAGCCTTTCCCAAACTGAAACCTGAATATTATGCCCCAAATCCCTTGCCCAGTGTATCATTACAGATTTAACCTGTTCATCTTTTGTATACCATTCCAAGAGCAATTTATACATTTTCGACAATAATTTCATATTGTTTTCTAACACATCTTTTAAAATCTTGATATCTCATAGCTAAAACGTTTATTTTTGTCTGTCTTAACGATATCATTTAATTGGTGGAACTGTAACCAATCCGTTAATAAATCCCTTATCTCTTCAAAATCTTTCAGTTTCACCTCATGTTCTACCTCGGTTAACAACTCTCCATATGTCGCCCAATTACTTCTCATATTGAATTTTTTCAAAGATATCACTTCTACTGGGGAAAGCCACCAAGGTGTTTTCTGTTCAAGTAAATTATTATAGTTTTCCCATACAGCAGATATGCCCAACCCATTGATCGCGATCGATCTATCGATCACAGGCCCGATCCTTGTCGACCCGGGCCCAAGGCAGCCCGAGAGAGCATAGCACGCTTCTCACCAGAAAGGCAACAGCTCCAAAGCCGGGTGCGAAAGACGCATGCGCACAAGAAAGGCAGAAGGAGAAGCCGATGTGAGGCAGGAAGTGGGAGCAAGTAGGAGGAGGTTGGGTTGAGAGTAGGCAGTGGGCAGGCAGCAGTGGTGGATGGTGGAGCAATGTTAAGATGGTGTCTGATGTCAGTTTTCCCTTTGGAGGCTTGCCGAGTTTGGAGGGTCTCCTCACCGAGGGAGAGCCTGGAGGGTTCAGTGCCCCCAGCCCCCTCTCCGTAAAGAGGCAATTGATGGGAAAAAACAGTTTAATGTTGGAGTTCTCCTTCTCCTGCCAGCAAGTTATGAAGCGGGCACAGGGCCGTCTTAAACATATCCAGCGCCGTGGTGCAAAGATCCCTCCGGCGGCACCCTCCCCCATTTCCCAGAGTTGGTGACCTTTTTTAGGGAGGACAGCGCTGCCGGCGATGCACCCAGCTTTGCGGGGCTGGAGGAGGTGGGCAGCGGCTGGAGGGCAGCTCCTCCGGCGGGGAAGAGGTGGAGGCTGGACACGGCTGCTCCCGACTCAGCTGGCTGCTTCGTGCCGTGGTGGCCATGGCAGGCGGAGGGTCCAGGCGTGGCGCTGCTTTGGCGCGGCATGCCGGAGGCGGGCGAGGGTGGTAAGCAGATGCCGGGAGGCGCTGCGTCCAACCTCAGCTTCCCTGGCGCCCTCCAGAACTTGGCGCCCTGGTGTCCGGCGCCACTACCCTCTATGGGTAAGACGCCCCTGAGCGGGCAATAGATCAGGTCACATTGAGAGCTAGTGACGAATTAGTGAGATGGAAAGGACTCCTAATTACCCTTTGGAGTTGATTCCAAAGTAACATCACAGGAGGCAAACATGCCTTCCTAAGCGGTGGGGGATTTGCTAGGACATTGGCATGGCCCCTTCTCTTTGGTTCAGATCCTTCTGCCCCCAGGGGACAGCTGTGCACACTCAGTCTGCACTCTTGTCCTCAGAAGCCCCTTTCTCTGGGCCTTGGAAACCCTGATGCTGCTGGAAGGTGCTGTCAGAGGTCCTCCCCAGAGTCAATCCCTGTGCTTGGCCCCAGAGCTGTGGGGAGCCTCAGCACCAGCAGGGGCCAGGCTGCTTGGCAGTAATAGGTCTCCACTGCCCCTTTTCACTGTTGGCCAGGAAATGTGGTGGCGGTGGCAGAAGCGGGGTGATTTTCTTGAGTCAAAATGAGAGTACCCCTAAACATTTTTTTTTGAAAACGAGTTATACCATAAAATTATATATGAATGGAAAGATAATTTAATGAAGAATGTAATACAATAACTTTTATGAAGGATTATTTATTACAACAGCACCCATAAAGAAGAAATGTGAAGCACACGGAAAAAATGAGATATCATATTAAATTGCCGTGTGGGCACTTTGTGAAAAATAAGTGGGTTTTGGGTTGCAGTTTGGGCACTCGGTTTCTAAAAGGTTTACCATCACTGCTAAGGCATGCTAGGTGTGTGAATGCCTTGCACCTGAACAGAAATAGTATTGAATGTGAAAAGTCCAGAGCAGGACATCAAGCTATGTCTTCTTACGTCCCTACATGCAAGTCCTTAGGTTATCCTCTGATCAGCTTGCTAGAGCTGTTATTCTTTTAGCCTGCCTCTGCTCCAAGCAGCTCATTGCACCATGCAAAATTTCTCCTTTCCCTCAACAACACTGCAAGGGAGGCTAAATTCAGCAGTGGCAACATAAAAGGTCTTCCAGTGAACTTCTTGGTGGAGCAGGAATTAGAAATATCCTCCTCCCAGTCCTGCCAGGGGTGTTGTGCCCTCACTCTTGCAAGCTTCTTCTCTGCAGGTTTCAGCCATGTGGCTCTACCTGGCTGCCCTGCTGGGGCTTTACTTCCTTCGCCGATGGTACAAGGAGAGACAGACGGTGGAGAACCTGACGGAGAAATACGTCCTTATCACCGGCTGTTCCTCCGGCTTTGGGAACCACCTTGCCAGGCAGCTGGATGCCCAGGGTCTGCGGGTGTTGGCAACCTCTACCACACAGAAGGGGGCAGAGCAGCTGGAAAAGGTCACCTCAGAGCGCTTGAAAACCACCGTTCTGGATGTCACCAGTACAGAGAGCGTTGCGGCAGTGACGGAGTGGGTGAAACAACAAGTGGGGAACAAAGGTAGCTTTTTGTTGTGTTGTTTCCATGCTCCAGATCAGGCCAGGCATTATCTGTATCATCATCTGCTTATCTTTATTCTACTTTTCCACAAAATGTGGCCAAAGTGACTCCCAATATATCAAAATAAAAAAGTACAGCCATTTAAAAAAGTATTAGAAACAACTAAAATCAGTAAGGCAATGGGGAAGGAATTCCATGGGATCACCTTAATTCAACCTTGATTAAGAGCTGCTAGGATTGCCAACTAACCTGAAAGATTATTGCTTTGTGCTTTTGACAGCAGCTTGTTCTGTGAAGTCACACAGTAAAACTTCATTTTGTATGAAGATAAATGTTACTATCTGATAATGTCAGCTGATCAACCTGATTCTAAACGCACAGATACAAGAGATCATAATCAGTGTTGCAAGATTTTAATTTTAGCTGACAAGCAGCTGCAGGACCTCAAACTGATTAGCCGCATTTGCAGTGTAGGAGAAGCCTCTGGAGTCATTTTGCTGATCTAAATTGAATAGTAGCTGGGAAAAGAGAGAGAGAGAGAGAGAGAGAGCGCTCACAAGAATGCAGATTAAGGCTGGTGGGAACCTGCAATAATAAGAGTAATTTTTTCTCCTTACACAGGGCTCTGGGGCTTGGTGAACAATGCAGGCACTGCTGTCCCTGGAGCTCCCAGTGAATGGCTGACCAAAGATGGCTTTGCAAAGGTGATCGGTGTCAACTTTCTTGGGATGATTGACATGACGCTACACTTGCTGCCCCTGGTGAGGAGAGCCAGAGGGAGGGTGGTCAACGTGTCCAGTATGATGGGACGACAGGCATGCTTTGCAGTACCCTATGCCGCATCCAAGTACGGCGTGGAAGCCTTCTCTGACATCCTGAGGTAAAATTGATAGTTCTGTATCTTCCTCTTTTTCCTTCCTTTAGTGGGATGTCGGCTTCTCCAGCTAAGTTTCAAGCAGACATGTGGACTGCACCAGACTTACAAAGTAATCAGCAGGTGTTTGCACACCTAAGTCAGCTCTTTTTCTTGAGGAAACAATTTAATGTACTGGCTACATGACCCAGAAGCTGTACGCCGGCTCCCTCGGCCAGTAAAACGAGATGAGCGCCGCAACCCCCGAGCTGTCCGCGACTGGACCTAATGGTCAGGGGTCTCTTTACCTTTTAAGAGTTGTAAGCACCAGCCTCCTGGTGGCTGCCTCTGAATATACCTGATACCGTGTCATAGACAATGCCCTGGTGCCTGCAAGACAGAAGAAGACAGGAAGGTGCATTTCACCACACCTCTCTCTCTCTCTCTCTCTCTCTCTCTCTCTCTCTCTCTCTCTCTCTCTCCCCTCCCTCCCTCCCTCCCCCCTCCTTCTCCTCCTCCTTCCTCTGCTTCTTCTTCAAGGAAAGATGTCCTATTCCATGGACCTGCATGATTATTCTGGTTCAGTAAGAAGACGTGTTTCTTGATTTCTCCTCCTCAATTCAGGCGAGAGATGCATCCTTTCGGGGTCCGAGTCAGCATTATTGAACCTGGCTGCTTCAAAACACCCATGCAGTCAAACATGGTAGAGAGCTACAAGAATGCATGGAGCCAGGCCCCTTCTGACATCAAGGAAGTCTATGGGCAGCACTACTATGAGCGCTGTGAGTAGAGATGGGCAGGGGGAATAATTCAGTTTGGTTTGCATTGTAATACAAAGCTACCTAATTCACACTTCAAGAAATTCACACTGAAACACAGCTATCCTTCAGAATCCAGAGTCATCTAAATTCACTGATGCAGTTCTCAAAACCTAATAATGTGCATGAAAGCATATATATTAGGGAGAAATGTGCATTTAAAATGAAGAAAACAAAAGGGGGGAAAGTGAAGATAATATATAAAATGCACCATGTTAGGGGAAATTGCTAGCAAAAATGTATATAGCATTGTATTTTATTGAAAATCATATATAATAATAGCAGGAGAAATTAGCACTAAAATCCTTTACATATACATATATGAAATCTTCTGTTGTTCTTTTATACCTTCTTGTCTTTAAGGTTTCTTCAGTCTATGCAGAGTCAGATACCATTGAAATATAACACTGAAAAAATTCTTTGCGATTTGCACTTATTAATACAGTTGGGATATTTTTTTTAAAACATCCATTTTCATTCTGTTTATGAGACTGTTAAGACAGTTTATGAGACTGTTAAGACATGTGGGTGGTGCTGTGGTCTAAACCACAGAGCCTAGGGCTTGCTGATCGGAAGGTTGGCGGTTTGAATCCCCGCGACGGGGTGAGCTCCCATTGCTCTGTCCCAGCTCCTGCCCACCTAGCAGTAAATACGTACCGCTCCAGCAGGAAGGTAAACGGCATTTCCGCGCGCTGCTCTGGTTCGCCAGAAGCGGTTTAGTCATGCTGGCCACATGACCCGGAAGCTGTACGCCAGCTCTCTCGGCCAGTAAAGCAAGATGAGCGCCGCAACCCCAGAGTCGTCCAAGACTGGACCTAATTGTCAGGGGTCCCTTTCCCTTTTTTTAAAAAAGTATTTTTTATTAAAGATTTCTTGATTCACAGAAGTTTGTGCAATGTCTCTCTCTCATATTTTTACAAATCAGTTTCATTTGTTGAGACATTGGGAAGAAAAAAGGGGAAGAGGTGGACAGGGGTGGGAGGATGGGTGGGATTGGGTGACGATGTTTCTATTTTACTTAGTATATGTAGGGTTTGATGTCAGCGTTGTTTGTGCAGGTTCTCTGCTGTTCGCTTGTGTTCCTTTGGTGGTGAGAGAGGTTGGGGTTGGCCTAGGGTGTGGTTGTTCATTTGTAATTGGCTGTGGTGGTCTTTGTTTTCATGTGTGAGTGGGGTGGGTGGGTGTTTTGGATCA
This sequence comes from Darevskia mixta, assembly GCA_034641385.1. Classification (NCBI taxonomy): domain Eukaryota; kingdom Metazoa; phylum Chordata; class Lepidosauria; order Squamata; family Lacertidae; genus Darevskia; species Darevskia mixta. The sequence continues at coordinate 134,658 of JAWWNH010000047.1, forward strand.
GGTTAGCGATATTAATTTGTATGCTGTTGGTAGATTTATGTCATTGTCTTCTTGGGCTGTGTGTGTGATAAAGGGGAGCCATACCGGGGTGAAGGCCTCTTCTTCTATTTGTCCCCATGTCAGTTTCAGCTTATTGGTTAATTTTTCTAGTAAGGCTGTTTCCCATACTATTTGGTACCATTGGTCCATGCTTACTCCTGACAGGACTCTCCAGTGTCTGGTTATGATGTTTCTGGTTGCTGAAAGTAGGTGGGTTATGAGTTCTTTGTGGTGTAAGTGGGCATTATTGTCTTGGAAGATATTTAGTAAGGTGAATTCTGGGGTGATTTCTAATACTTGCTTGGTTATTTTACATATTTCTCGTATGGTTGCTGTCCAGAATGATTGGATTTTGGGGCACTCCCACCACATGTGGAGGTATGTGCCTGTGGACATGCACCCTCTCCAGCATATTGGTGAGGTTCCTGGGCATATTAGTGCTAATTTTCTTGGCGTTAGGTACCACCTGTAGGAGAGTTTCAGGGTGAGTTCTTTTCTTTTCATTGATGTGGATTTAAAGGGGGGGTTTAGACCACATTCTGATCCATTGGGTGGGGTTGATTTCATATACTATGTCATCCTCCCATTGTTTTTTGATTGCGTCCAGGGAGTTTATGGGATTTTGGAGTAGTATCACATATAATAATGTTCAAGTGTCCCTGCGTCCACTGTGTGTCAGTGGAACTGCGCGAGTGCGCATGTCCCACAGGGACGCACGGATTGGACAACGCAGAGACTTCGGGCGGCCAGGGATTGGAGGAACAGCTCTGGCTGCCGGAGAAACCGTTGGGGCTGGCGGGGCGGCGGGTCGCAGCCGAGGGCGGTGCTGATGCGGTTGGTCTGAGGGGCGGCTGCTGAGGCGGCGGCGGCCGAGGCAGCCGCCCGGCCTGAGGGGGAGAGAGAGAGAGAGAGAGAGAGAGAGAGAGAGAGAAAGCGCAGGATGGCGGCGAGGCGGCTTCCCTTGCGCGCTGCAGCGCGCGCATACACACACACACACACACACACACACACACACACACACACACAAAGGGAGCCTCCGCTGCGGCACGAGGCCGGGCTCTGTGCCTTCTCCCCAACGGAAGCAAAGTTAAGGGGGGAGGGGAGAGAGCGCGCGGAAGGAAGGAACGAAGGCTCCTCCTGCCTCTACCTCCTCCCCGCACCCCAACCCGTCACTCCAAAGACCCTACTTACCGCCCGGCGAGCGGCGAAGAAGGGCAGGAGAAGCCCCAAGCCAAGGGGACCACGCGCGTGCGCACACACACACACACACACACACACACACACAGTGAGCCTCCGCCGCAGCGCGAGGCCGGGCTCTGTGCCTTCTCCCCAACCCAAGTGCGGCTCCCCAGCCCGCCGCGCTTGAACTGAGAAGAACCCTCCGTCGAAGCAAATTTAAGGGGGGAGGGGAGAGAGCGTGCGGAAGGAAGGAACAAAGGCTCCCGTGTGTGTGTGTGCTCGCCGACCCCAGCCACCTCCCTGGCGGTGGGAGCAGGCGGGGCCGCCAGCGCCAACAGCAGCCGCCTGCAGCCCATGCGGGCGACGGTGCCTTTCCAGCTCAAGCAGCACGGCAGCTCCACGAGGGGTGGCAGCGGCATTTCACACGCGGCGGCGGCGACATCGCCTCAGCCGCCGCCTCCACCTTCTTCTTCTTCTTCGCCGCCGGCGCCTCCTTCCTCGCGCACCGCCAGCGGCGGGCGAGCGATGTCAAGCGGGAGCCGAGAGTGCAACCCCCCCTGGGAAAAAACCCCTTTACCTTTATTCTATAAAATAAAAGTTAGCTTGCACTGAAGGTCAGGAGCTTCCCTCAGTCGGTGGTTAATTTAATTTTTTAAATTAAAACTGCTGTGTGGTAATTGGGTTTGCTTGGGTAGTTTGTGTGTGAGAGAGACGGGGGGGGGAATAGTGTAGTATAAACTAATTTTATTGAGTGTGGGGTTGTTGTTTTTTGCTCCCAAGAGCCAAAAAGTTAAGAACATGGGGAGCTTGCCTTGGACCATGGGCCCATCCAGCTCAGTACTGCCCGCACGGACTGGCAGCAGCAGCTCCCCCAGGGTTTCAGGCAGGAGATGGAGTCCTGCCTCTTGCTCTGCAGGGGGGGGGGGGGTCTTCTAGCGCCCGTTATTTTAATGGGCTGAACGTCCACTAGTTTTGTATATTGCGGATACCATCCTTCTGCCGTGTCCCTTTGTTGTTAGGAGGTTTTCGAAGGTTGTCTTTTTTATTTTTTTAAATAATATTTATTGATTTTACAATTTTATAAGCTTCATACATAGACACTGGTTAAATTTTCATGCTTCCCCTCTCTCACCATGGGAAGCCAAAATCCACCCCCCCCCTCACAAGGGTATAAAAACATAGTACATTTAACCTTTCTTTTTTTTTAGTAACATGCTTAGCCTGGCCTCCTTCCGAGGTCAGAATCAGTCCTTCTCCATAACATATTTCAGTTGACTTCCTCACCCCCCCTCTAATTGGATTCATTTTCATATCATCATTAGCAGAATAAACTTTTCATATTAACATAGTACAAGAACCATAAAAACTTTAATTGTTTACCTAACTTCACTGACCAAGCCTACTAGTAGTTCTGCACCTTTCTATTTTTCTTATCATCTTAATATAAACTTAAACATAATAGCATTTCTTATCATTAATTCATCCTCGCCTTCCTCCCGTTAATTCAAGGGTTTTTGGCCCTATTTTCATTACATAATCATTTTTTAAAATTATTCATCATAGGTAATCACTATGCCAGACATCATTAACCATAAACCGTCCTTCTTACAGCCAGAAAATTAACCCAGTTAATATATCCTCAATTTCAACCCACACCCACCCGTATCACATGCACACCCCACAGTACTTTCTGCCCCAAAGGGGCCAACCTCCTCTTCTTTTCCGACTGGCCCCATCTCCAGCTGTAACTTTTTCTTCGGGCTGATTTTGCTCCACGTACCAAATTTAAGTCCTTTCGCAATTTCCTTGTGGTTTTCTGCTTCTTCTTCAAAGGTCCCTTTTTTTGGCCCTTCGTGCTATTTTTCCGACCCTTTGTTTTGGCAACCGAAGTGCCCTTTATCTTTTGTTGTTTTCTTTCTTTCTGTTTGTGGGATGTTGCTCCTTCCGTGGCGTGGGCTGTTTCCCCGCTTTCCGGCAGTTGAACATCTGGTGGGTTTTCGAAGGTTGTCAGGGGTGTAGTTGCTGCTGCTGTTACTGCTGGATTGTTTAAGAGGGCATGTAGTTGGTGTTGTGCTAACTAGGGCGTTTGGGTGTCTTCTACTTTGTCCTGTATTTCTTGTGTTGACAAAGGTTTGTTATTTTCTATAAAAGTCTATTAGGCGATATAAGCCTTCGGTTTGCCAGGTTTTTATTTGGAGGTTTTGTGCTGCATGGTGGAATAATGGGTGGTAAGCCAAGGGAGTTAGTGGGGATGGGGTTGGGGATAGTTTGCCTGTTTCTGTTTTCCATGCTTTGAACATGGTTTGTGTGTACCGTGACGGAATGATGCCTGCTGATGATTCAGGTTCATCATGGGTTAATCTATCGCTCCCAAGTTGGGCAGGTGTGCTCTGGGAGGCGGAGCTTGTGGGCATTCTAAAAGGAGGAAAAGAACGGTGAAAAGGCAGTTGGGGGGTTGGCAGTTGGGTGTGGAGGTTTAGAGAGAGAAACTGGGAGGTTAGGCTCTGGGGAAGGACTAAAGGAACATAGGAAATGTTATAACAAAGCTGAAGTCCATGAAAGGAAGATTTGTACCAATAATAACCCGAGACATCCATGTTTTCTAGTTACCTAATAAAGTTAAATGTGCTTAAACGTTCGTTGACTCTGGCAGTGTGTCAGTACCTTAAGAGGTGTGGCCAAGAGGAGAGAGCAAAGCTTTCCTGAGGAAGAGGAAACTGTTTGCTTATTCTCACGTCATACAGAGGGCTGGACAGGGAAGCCAAGTGAGCCACTACTGTGCCTAAAGGGAAGGCAAATTGCAGTAGGTGGGAACCCAGGAAGGGAGATCCCACGGGTGGCAAGAGGTTTTCAAACGCAGAGCCCTGAGGTACCCCAGTGAGGGGAAGGATACAAGAAAAGGGGGCGGGGATTAGTATAATCCTCACATGTACCTGTTAAGTGTTGTGGGAATTTTCCTTAGTTTGTTTGGGAGGAATGGGTATGCTGTGGTGCAGATATTTTCAATTGTGTCCTTCTCTAGGTGTATCCATTGTTTTGTCTCATCTTCTAGTATATATGGGATTATATGGCGTATTTGGTTGGCACTGCAATATGCTTCTATGTTGGGGATTCCCCATCCTCCTGACACACAGAGAAGCGCACACACGGTCGACTCCAGTGGAGAAAATGGAATAGATTAGCCGGGGGGGGAGGGGGAGAGACGCACAGACACCCACACCAAAACAGCGTCCGCTACCCACTTGATCCTGGGAGGCAGCTCTAAGAAAAAAGACCAGTTTATGCTTTTAAAAAAGCACAGAGGGGAAGAGGAGACGGGTCGCCCGCACCTGAACCCAGCATATGGCAACCCTCACCTAGATACAACCCTCGAGCCCCACCTACTGCCTGAAATACAGATTGACACTGTAGCGCTGTGGGTTAAACCACAGAGCCTAGGGCTTGCTGATCAGAAGGTTGGCGGTTCGAATCCCCACGACAGGGTGAGCTCCCATTGTTCGGTCCCTGCTCCTGCCCACCTACCAGTTCGAAAGCACGTCAAAGTGCAAGTAGATAAATAGGAACAGCTCTGGCGGGAAGGTAAACGGCGTTTCCGTGCGCTGCTCTGGTTCGCCAGAAGCGGCTTTCTCATGCTGGCCACATGACCTGGAAGCTGTACGCTGGCTCTCGGCCAATAAAGCGAGATGAGCGCTGCAACCCTAGAGTCGGACACGACTGGACCGAATGGTCAGGGGTCCCTTTACCTTTTTTAATCTCCTGTTGGAAAAGGTTCCGTCTTAAAGCAATGGAAAATGTTCCCGATGCCCCTCCTTAGATTTAGACCTCCTAGGCAGAGAAATCCAGAAGCTAACATATCCCTTCAGAACCCAAAATATTTAGGTTATCTCCTGCGCAGGTATAGGGCAGCATACAAATCAAATAAATAAATGCAGAAATACATACATATCTTTGCATCACTAACTTTTCTTTTGTTTCCTATATCCCCCCCACAGGTCTCAAAGTATTAAAATGGTTCATCTACACTGGCAGCAGCAACTTTCAGCAGGTCACGGACTCTATAGAACATGCCCTGACGTCTTGCTCCCCTCGCATCCGCTACTGTCCAGGATGGGATGCAAAACTCTTATACGTTCCTCTCTCTTACTTGCCAGCCTCTGTTTTTGACTTCCTGATGAGATGCATTTGGCCCAAACCAGCACAAGCCGTGTAGAAGATTCTGAAGAAACATGTCAGTTCTCCAAATGGAACAAGGAAGTCTTTGCACTATTCTGAAGTTCTAAATCAGTGGTTCTGTTACTTTTCTTCCCACGGACCACTTGAGAATTGCTGAAGGTCTTGCTGGACCACTCCATCATTTTGCTACCCGTTGCAGCTCAGTGATTTTTAATTGTAGTTTATTGCTTCTTTTATTTCTTTATAGATACAATGCATTTTATTGCATTACAATTTGAATTCTATAGAGTAGAAGTCAGTTAAAATATTTATCTATTGCAATGTAATGTCCTACATTGTAATCATTTCTCTCATACCATACAGATGCACCACTGAAAAACTTGTTTGGTGTGGCATTTGGCCTATAGTTGCAGTGAACAAATGAATACCTTTGGTGTATCCCCAAAGTACACTGAGTTTAAGGCAGGATCATGATATTACCTCAGGGTTAACCTCAGGGTCCCCATGACGTTCTCATGAACGAGTTTGGCTGCAAGGCAGTGGAGGTTTAGAACAGGGGTCAGCAAACCTTTTCAGCAGGGGGCCGGTCCACTGTCCCTCAGACCTTGTGGGAGGCCGGACTATTTTTTTGGGGGGGGGGGATGAACGAATTCCTATGCCCCACAAATAACCCAGAAATGCATTTAAAATTAAGCACACTCATGTAAAAACAAACTGATTCCCGGACTGACCATAGGCCAGATTTAGAAGGCGATTGGGCAGCATCCGGCCCCCGGGCCTTAGTTTGCCTAGCCATGCTGTAAGACTTGCAGAATCCTGTCAGATCCTTCACATAATTCTTTGTTCGCTTCTGGTGGTGCATGGTCATGGTCTTGACGACTTGGGCTAATCTGATCTTTTGAATAAGTGCATCTCCTCAATGTAGGGACTTTGCTATAGATGACCTTTATATCTTTGAGGAATGACACCTGTGCAGTTCATTGCATTGTGGCAATAATCCTCCTCCTTTTGCACGTGGTTGGATCCATTCCTTTTGCCTTGTACACACGTAACTCTTTGGAAGTTTCTTGGAGTGTAAACCAAATGTCCACAAGGTCTGCCTTTGTGGAAATGGATTTCCTTTCAGTTGCAAACTGTAGCTGGGCAGCTCATTCTTGGCTGTGCTTCTAGCTGCTGCACACATTTCCTGAAATAAACCAGCCCTCGCTGTATCTTATTAGCTCTGTGTACAAGCACACTTTAAACTACAGACTTTAATCTTTTTATTATGTTCTTTCCACAAATAACTCTAAAAGTGGAGGTTTACCCTTGTCCCTCTTGTAAGCTCTCGTAGCACAACTGCCTTAAATAAGATATATGAATACCACAAATATAAACTATTCACATCACATATATTTAAGAGAATCCATTTAACTACAAACCCCAAGCATATAAACAATAAGTTGTTCCCTTTTCACCATACTAAAGAACTGACAGTAAAAAATAAAGAGCTAGATAAAACAGTCCACGAACTAAAATCCAAGATAAATAAGCCAAGAAAACATTCACTGTAAGGCATGCAAGCAAAACGACTCCAGCCACTTTTTTCCTTCTCGGTCCTTCCTTGCGTTCTCTCCTCTCCTCCTTTCCTCTGCTCACGCCTCCTCCACCCTTCGGTCTCCTGTGTTCCCTCGGCTTCCTGTTCTTCCCTCGGCGTTCATCTTCTCCTTTCTCCTTTCTCCCTCTCCGCCACTATTTTAAAGCTCTTTAGGGAACTGCTTGTATTCAACGTCTTCCTGGAACTCCCCCAGGTGGAGAAGGATAAACAGTCTTAATCCTGGCTAACTTGCTTGTGACATTTTTGCTCACTTTTATGGATTAACTCACTGGCCAGCCATGATGCAGTTATCTTCATCTTGATGGTAAACTGTCTGCAAAGGGGCAGAGAGAGAAATACTGAACTCCATCACTTCATCAGTGCCCTACAGTGACCATGGCATAAAACCTTTCTCCTTTCTCCCACTCCGCTGCTATTTTAAAGCTCTTCTGTCCCGCGTTTCTTTCTCATATGTATTCTGCTGGTTGGACTTGAATATGTCTCACCTTGAGAACTGGTGTTCCTTTTTGACAGGGTGCACAGCAAACACTGCAAGCTATGATCATCATTGAAAGTCCTGTGACTGAAAGTTCCTTTTCGACAGGGGGCACAGAAAACAGTGCAGGCTATGTTGCAAATTGCAAGTACCGTGACAGAGAGAGAAAGGGAGAGAATATTAGCTTCTGAAATTGCTAGCCAGGAGCTAGAACAACCCAACCTGCTAATACAATGAATAGACTCACCAGAAAGGGACAGTTGTGGCTTTTACATTTGTCTTGTGTCTTCTGGAATCACTAGAGGGCACAAGAGTTGCTAACAACAAGAGCTCTAGAATATGGGGAGGCAAACTAAGGCCCGGGGGCCCGATTCGCCCAAATCGCCTTCTAAAACTGGCCCGCGGACAGTCCGGAAATCAGCATGTTTTTACATGAGTAGAATGTGGCCTTTTAAAAAAAAATGCATCTCTGGGTTATTTGTGGGGCATAGGAATTCGTTCATTTTTTTCCTTCGTCTGGGTCTCGAGGTGTCACGATGTTTCGGGGCGCCCCTTTTAAGTGCCGGACTCTTCCTGCCACCTTCCACCTCTTGTGCCGGGTCATGGACATTCTCCGGATTCTTACACAAATCCAGATGGCAAGACTTGAATCTTTCTCACCTTTAGAGATGGTCTTCTTTTTTTACACAAACCAGTGCATGCTATCGCAGCAACTGCTAGTGCCATGACTAAGAGAAAGAGAGAAAGAAAATATTAGTTTCTGGAATTGCTAGCCAGGAGTTAGAACAGGGGTCAGCAACCTTTTTCAGCACCTCAGACCATGTGGGGGGCCGGACTATAATTTTGGGTGGGGAAATGAACGAATTCCTATGCCTCACAAATAACCCAGAGATGCATTTTAAAGAAAAGCACACATTCTACTCACGTAAAAACACACTGATTCCGGGACCATCTGTGGGCCGGTTTGAGAAGGCAATTGGGCATGAGTAGAATGTACCCTTTTATTTAAAATGAATCTCTGGGATGTTTGTGGGGCATAGGAATTCGTTCATTTCCCCCCCTTCAAAATATACTCCGGCTCCCCCAAGGTCTGAGAAAGGGTGCTGAAAAAGTTTGCTTACCCCTGTTCTAGAACAAGCATGCCCAAACATCTGGTGAGTCCAGAAAGTTGCAAGCATGATTCATACTTATGCATGAGCAAGATGAGGAGGAAGAAGGAGGCAATCTCCCAAGGTTCAGCATTGGGTAGTCCCTTGAGCTTGAGCCATAGCCAGGTCCCAAAAGAATAGAATTCGTTCTGAAAGTCATCGGAAGATGTCCTGCTTGGGTTAAACCATGTTTTGTAACACTGGAGAACAAAAGAGAGAATTTGTCAGAGTTTCTACTGTTAACTTTCATAAGCTGAACACCAAGACGGAACTGCCTGTTCTGTGGTGCTAACTAAATTGAGATCCCCAGCAAAATAAGTTGAGCAGGGCTCTGCCCTTGATTTTCTAGTCATGTGCACAGCAGTTCAGAAGGGGGCTTATTAGACACACCCAAAGAGAATGTACATTCAAGCCAATCAGAAATTGATTTCCCTAATTCTGACTCTCATTATTTCAGAGGCTACAGCAATAATCTTGCTCTTCTTCCTGAATTACTTCCTCCACAGAAATATTTGCCCATATAAGGTATTTATTTAAAATATGTACTAGAAATATGTATTAAAATGTATTAAAAGTCATCGGAAGACATCCTGCTTGGGTTAAACCACGTTTTGTAACACCGAAGGACAGGGCGGCGATGGAGAACAAAAGAGAGATTCCGGGACCATCTGTGGGCCGGTTTGAGAAGGCAATTGGGCATGCGTAGAATGTACCCTTTTATTTAAAATGAATCTCTGGGTTATTTGTGGGGCATAGGAATTCATTCATTTTTTTCCTTCAAAATATAGTCCGGCCCCCCACAAGGTCTGAGAGAGGGTGGACCGGTCCCCTGCTGAAAAAGTTTGCTGACCAACACATGGCTCATTACAATCAAAGCCTGGCTGAAAGTACATTGAAGAACGACATCAAATTCTTTTTTCAACCGCTATGCTTGAAGACCGTAATCCATCTAGATGGTATAGAGCAGGCATGGGCAGACTCGGCCCTCCAGATGTTTTGGGACTACAACTCCCATCATCCCTAGCTAACAGTACCAGTGGTCAGGGATAATGGGAATTGTAGTCCCAAAACATCTGGAGGGCCAAGTTTGTCCAAGCCTGGTATAGAGCAATTCAGGACAAAAAACGTAGTTTGGGTATTTCTCTGGAGAGCCTTGAAGTATGTGATGACAGCAACATACTCCAAACAATCAAGTAGTGGCTTTATGACCATGAAAAACAGCATTTGTCTCCTTGCACTCTGAGACCCTGTTCCCCGGAGGCCCTAGGCATAACCTTCCCAACGAAGAGCTTTTATGCTAGCAAGACTAAATGCTTTCCCCTCCGTAGTGACCACAGGTAGATACTTGCAAATTCCTTCTCAAGCCCGCCTGTGTGCCTGTAATCAGGGAATACCAAATTCACTGGGCCATATTCTTTTGGACTGCCCTTTGCACAGCAGACTCCGCAAACAGATCTTGCTGAGCAAGATATTGGACCCACGGCTCCCAGAGAATGCCAATTGAGGTTCCTCCTAGCGGATAGAGACAAGGCTGTTACTGCCCCAGTGGCTTCCTTTTTAACCTCCATCTTACCTGAAAGGGTTCTTAATGAATCATCCCTCTAGGGAATAGAGAGGGTGAAGCAGAACAATCAAGTACCTTGTGATCCTCAACATCCTCACTCTTGTCCCTTTTAAATTTAGCCTAGTGTTTTGAAATGTTTAACTCAGAATGTCAATAAAGATATTTGTATTTGGAGAGGGAAACATTTGGTATGGTGACCCATTGATATATTATCACATACATTCTGGACCTCACCTCTTTGGCAGCAGTCAGTTTCATGCATTTTAACCACCAATGATAATTCTGTGAGTATCCAGCTTGTACAAAAGAAACTGAGGATTCAAAGGCTGTGCAGGCCACCAAGCATCCCATAGGCATGGCCTTGATGAAGTACCACTGGCCCTTGAAATTGAAGCCCAACCAGCAGAAATCCTTAGGGTGAATGGATAGCAGGTGACCTGCTGATTCAATGTCACGCTTCCCCAGCAGAGCTCTGGCAGTATGGCGTCATTTACTGAGCCACCTTTTGGGTAGGAAGGTTGTGGATCAGGAGGAACTCCCCTGTAACCTTCATGAGCATGGTCCCAAGAGGGATGTGTGCAAGCCGGGGATTGAGGGCACCTCAAAGGGACCTGTAATTTGGCCAGCAGACATCTCTTGGCTTATTTCCTTTGTAGCAGATTCAGGGAGCTCTCTAATGGATTTGTGGCTACCCAAGGAACCAGCCACAGGGGTAGTAGATACTGGGATGCTACAGCCCATAGTAAAGCCCTCCTATATGAAGCTGGCTTCCTGTGAGTTGGGGTATAGGGCAATGAGAGTTTTCAAATGGGAAAGCTTAATCAGAATTGGGGCTAAAGCATTTTTTATTTTGGGGGCAGCGGTGTTGGAAACTGAGGAGGGGTTGTAGCCCCAAGCCCCATGAAAGGACAACCGGAGTCTTTTGCACAAGATGTGAGGATGTGGATAAAGGCACCTTTCACACCCATGCGCGAATTTATATAAGGTGTGGTTGCAAGACCCCTGAATGAACTCCCAACACACCCTCCTGAAGGGGTCGTGTTTTAGCAGGAATCATAGAATCATAGAATCATAGAGTTGGAAGAGACCACAAGGGCCATCCAGTTCAACCCCCTGCCAAGCAGGAAATTTACTATTCTTTTGCATTCTCAGTTTTCTTCTCAATGCTGTGGTTCACCACCAATTGCCACATGCTATTGTTCATGAGATCGCAACAAGTGCAGAAATTATTCAAAGATTGTTTATGGAACTCTGTAACTCTGGATTGTATTGTTTGACAATGTGTATGGATTTAAAACTTTCTTAATAAAAATATTTAAAAAACACAAAAAACAAAGCTTGTTTATGGAATTCCTTGTCCCGCCATTGCCTTGGCCTTGAGAATGAGACTTAGGTAGGCTCTCTTAAGAAAATCCAGCAGCCAGTTTGAAAACACTAGCGGGACTGGAATGACCCTATGGCATTGTGGAGAAGGTCAAGAAAGAAACTGTAGGGAAAGAATGGACTAGAAAACCTGCTGACGGGAGGGAGGGAAGTCGCAGCTCGGCAGAGCAAAGATGTATGAGAAATTACATGTTTTTGATTTGTTAAATTTGTTTAATTGGAAAAGTAATAAAAAATTATTATAAAACAATTAAGAAGAAAGAAAATCCAGCAGCTACCACACCCAAAAAGATGTAAAAACCCTCCGGACAGTTAGAAAAAAATCGTTCAGCAGGTGAGTTCTTATTGCTCTTGCTTGAACCAGACTGTTTGGCTTCTCTTTTCCCTGGTTAATCCTCGGGGGAGTAGGGAGAAAAAACTGACAAAACCCCCGTTAAGAATTTTGTTGCTGACTTTTTTGGAACCTGGGGGGTCATCTGCACCAGTATGTGCTCCCTTTGAGGTCGTCATCAAGGGCTGCCCCCAGCCCTCAAACATGACCCCATGTTTCCTGCATTAAGTTTTTCAAGATGCAAGTCTGGGGTGCCATGTATGGCTATTAGTCCAGGGCCTTAATAGTGGTGCTCACTCTCATTGTGACGTCACAATGTCGGCTTGCTTCAGAAAGGGGCTGCAGAAAAAGGGGCAGCAGAAAAAGCAGCGGATCACAAGTAGTCCACAGCATCGGAGTCCGCCTTCACTTATCAGCGGTAGGGATTGACCTATCAATTTTAATCCCTTCCGTGGCCAAATTCCGTGGCCAAGCTTGTTTATGGAATTCCTTGTCCCGCCTTTCTGTACTTAATCACCAAAGTTCCTAAGTGGTGAATGTGTGGCCTTAAAGTATAAATTCTGTGAGGTTATCTCATCATCCCTGACCACTGCTCCTGTTAGCTAGGGATGATGGGAGTTGTAGTCCCAAAACATCTGGAGAGCCGAGTTTGCCTATGCCTGCCATAGAGTATGCTACCCAGCCAGGCTTAGTGTACCTTGGAAAGAAATGGGTTATCAACCCTATTGTTCCCCTCAGTCTACCGAAGAAGTTTTTAAGCTATATTTCACTGCCTGTGCAACGTTTCTGGCTGATATATGGAAAAGCACATGAGCGTGACCTTTGTGTGTGTGTGTGGGGGGGTTGTAAGTAAACCATTTTTAACTTACCAAGCGTTAAAATGGTAAGTTAATGGTAAGTTCCCCATCTTGGAAGTGGGGTATTTTGGAACTCACATGGAAGAGCATATTTTAAAGGTCAAAAAACCTATATTTCCACACTTTACTTTGCTTTCAAAAAAAGGGCAGAAGTGTTCCTTCTAGGTATAGTGACAAAACGCATCCCCAATGACAATAAAAATATATTCTTATATGCCACAGCTGCCTAGAATTCTAGTTGCGAAAAATTGGAAGGGAGACTTTGTCCCTTCAGTAGCGGAATGGCAAAATAAACTTTGTGAGTTTATCAATCTGGCCAAAATGAGGGCAGGAATCAGATTACAACCAAATCCGAAATTAAGGAAGGAATGGGAGTATGTAGAAGAATACATGACAACACATTGTTCCAAAATACATTTATTGATATGCATACCGGTAGACTGAAATTCGCAAACTTAAGGTTAAAAAATAAAAAAAAGATTTTATGGGTCAATATGTAAAACATATCTCTTTAACACAATATTAAATGATATAAAAATAATTAAATGATTGATCTCTCGCCTGAAATGGGATGGAAAAAATCAAGAAATGCGTCTTCCTGCTGAACGAGAATAATAATACAGGTCATGAATTGGGGCCCATGGAATGGAACATCTTTCCTTAAAAAGAGAAAAGAAAAGAAACCAGAAACAGAGAGAGGGGGGGGGGCGCGAAATGCAGCCTTTTAGACAGGAGCAGCTTTTAGGCTGAGTGGAAGGCTAGGCTTGCTGGTATTTGGAAGCTGTATGGCAAGTTTGCAGCAAGATCATATGCATAACATCCCATTGTAAAGCAACTTGGGGGAAAAGAATATGGGAACACAGAACAGTTAAAAAAATAAAGCTTTTGTGTGAATGCTCACAAAAACTTATATCCAGAACAAATGCGTTGGTGTTGTATACTAAATAATAAGTGCAATATTAATAAACGAGCAACTAAAAAAAGTTGATGTTTCAAGCAGAGATAATGTGTAAGCATGGTGTCTGCTTCCTAAAAAAATCTCAACAACTTTGGGGTCCCCCCCTTAAAAAAGGTTGACAACTCTGGGAAACGGGGGGGGGGGTGCCGGAGGGATCTTTGCACCACGGCGCCAGATATGCTTAAGACGGCGCTGGTCAGAATCCCCCCTTTTTCCTTACTCATGGAGCTAAACAAAGACATATTGCTTCGCCAGTGACTTTCTTTCCCCAAACCCACAGGACTCTGGGCGACCCTGGTTGTTGCTGCCAGCATTGAGACAGGGCCCCACTCATTTCCAAAAGGGAAGGTAGACAATCCTGGAGAAAGAAAACTCTGGTTCTAGACCAAGGGTAGGCAAACTAAGGCCCGGGGGCTGGATGCGGTCCAATCACCTTCTAAATCCAGCCCGCGGTCAGTCTGGGAATCAGTGTGTTTTTACATGAGTAGAATGTGTGCTTTTATTTCAAATGCATCTCTGGGTTATATGTGGGGCATAGGAATTCGTTCCTTTCCCCCCAAAAATATAGCCCGGCCCCCCACAAGGTCTGAGGGACAGTGGACTGGCCCCCTTCTGAAAAAGTTTGTTGACCCCTGTGTTAAGAACTTTTAGAACACATGACAAAACAGCCGGCGTCCAAGCAACTCTAGAACAAAAGCAAATGATTCTCAGTGGAATAGAACTGAGAATATGGAATGCTACAGCATCAGGCACCTCATGTGGAACCCAGGCACTTTCTTCTGAAGGTGAAAGGAGTAGAGACGTAAGCCATTTCTTCTTTCATGGAAGATCAAGAAAAACTTTGCTATAAACATTATGGACAAAATAGTTATGGACAAGTCTGTGCAGAAGGCTTATTTATTTAGTTGTTTACTTACATACATACTTACTTACTTACTCTGACAAATTCTCTCTTTTCTTCTCCCTCGCCGCCCTGTCCTCCAGTGTTGCAAAATGTGGTACAACCCACGAAGCGTGTCTTCTGATGACTTCCAGAAAAAACTGTATCCTTATGGGAGCAGACTATGGTTGAATATCAAGGAAATCCACAATGCTGGATCTTGGGAGATTGCCTCCTTCTTCCTCCTCATCTTCTTCATGCGTAAGTATGAATCATGCTTGCAACACAGATGGTCCAGGAATCAGCGTGTTTTTACATGAGTAGAATGGGTGCTTTTCTTTAAAATGCATCTCTGGGTTATTTGTGAGGCATAGGAATTCGTTCATTTCCCCACCCAAAATTATAGTCCGGCCCCCCACATGGTCTGAGGGACAGTGGACAGGCCCATGGCTGAAAAAGGTTGCTGACCCCTGTTCTAACTCCTGGCTAGCAATTCCAGCAACTAATATTTGCTCTCTTTCTCTCTCTCTCTCAGTCACGGTATTTGTACTTGCTGTACTGGCATGCGCTGGATGTTTTAATAAGAGAAGGCCATCGCTGAAGGTGAGAAAGATTAAAGTCATGCCCTCTTCATTGGTGTAAGAATCAAAATAGATCCCTGCAAGACGAAACGCCCAAACCCACAAGCACAGCAGACGTCGAAAAACAGATGGAAGCTACGTGGGGAAAGGTGGTGGCGGAGGCAGTGGAGGAGAAACGCTGGGAAGAAGAGCGAGCAAGAGAGGAAGAAGGAGAAAGAAGACAGGATCGAGTCCAGAGGATAATGGCGGAGCTGGGATGCTGACTGATGGAGGAACAACAGGACATAGAGTAACAAAGGAAGAGGAAGGAGGAGAGCGGGTAGTAAAGAGAAGACACCGACAAGCAACAAGGCAAGGAACGGCACACAGCGACACCCAGAGGACCATTTATACTCTCCGGGAGGAGGCCAAGGGCCCCCCCCCATACCAGGAGGTGTTTGCAGCTGGATCAGATAGAACTATGATCCAAAATAACTGGGAGAACAAAGGACGCTGGATCTCCAGATGTGAGTCTGCTCCTGCTTATCTGAACTTTTGAGATAGGATATACCAGGCCCAAGCTTTGCTCCACCCTTAAGGTTAAGCCAATGAGAAAATCTACCAGCTCCCCTGACTGATATTAACACAACTGTAGTTAATACAGGAGGGCTTCAAAGAGTGACTCCAAATAAATCTGCACTCCCTAGGAAAGAGCAACGATAAACATAACCCCAATTAATTCCATACTAGAGGAAATTGAAGAAATAACAAACTGCATCCAAGATTCGATGCGTAACTTCCTCAAGCTCAGGGCAAACCCCCATGAACCTGCTAATGTGGGCAGCAGGAATACGAATAATGATAGGCCTGGAAAAGAGGAGATACTGGCCTTTCTGGCGCCCGAGCGGCTTCCTCCACCATTGCAGACACCCACACCAAAACAGCGTCCGCTACCCGCTTGATCCTGGGAGGCAACTCTAAGAAAGGAGACAACTTTAGGCTTCTTATAAAAGTGCAGAGGGGAAGAGGAGCCGGGTTGCCCACGCCAGAGCCCGAGACCAGTCCCGCATTTACGTATAAGCTAAACAAGCTATACCTTAGGGTCCCACTCATTCGGGGGGCCCCCAAATTTAAAGGAAAAGAAACCTGGATCTACATTTCCAAAATATAAGATAAGAAACCAATAAAATAAAATACTTCGATAAAATACTTATTTTGTTATGTGCAAATTGCTTCAGATACCTGTTAGGTCCATAAATTACCATATAGCATATATTCAACGCAAAAAAGCAACAATTTGTTGTTGACAAGGGACAACTGGACACATTAAAGGCCCATCAGTAGCTTAGGGCCTCATCAAACCTAAATCCGACCCTCTCCGAGACAGAGCCGGGGTCGCCCACCCCTGAACCCGGCGTATGGCAGCCCTCACCTAGATACAACCCTCCAGCCCCACCTACTGCCTGAAATACAGATTGACACTGTCTAATCTCCTGTTGCAAAAGGTTCCGTCTTAAAGCAATGGAAAATGTTCCCGATGCCCCTCCTTAGATTTGGACCTCCTAGGCAGAGAAATCCAGAAGCTAACATATCCCTTCAGAACCCAAAATATTTAGGTTATCTCCTGGGCAGGTATAGGGCAGCATACAAATCAAATAAATAAATGCAGAAATAAATACATATACAGATATCTTTGCATCACTAACTTTTCTTTTGTTTCCTATATCCCACACACAGGTCTCAAAGTATTCAAATGGTTTCATCTCCAGCGGCAGCAGCAGCTTTCAGCAGGTCACGGACTCTATAGAACATGCCCTGACGTCTTGCTCCCCTCGCATCCGCTACTGTCCAGGATGGGATGCAAAACTCTTATACGTTCCTCTTTCTTACTTGTCAGCCTCCATTTTTGACTTCCTGTGGAGATGCATTTGGCCCAAACCAGCACAAGCCGTGTAGAAGATTCTGAAGAAACATGTCAGTTCTCCAAATGAAACAAGGAAGTCTTCGCACTATTCTGACGTTCTAAATCAGTGGTTCTGATACTTTTCTTCCCACGGACCACTTGAGAATTGCTGACGGTCTTGCTGGACCACTCCATCATTTTGCTACCCGTTGCAGCAACTGCAATGTACCATGGCAGGGTGCTCAGTGATTTTTAATTGTAGTTTATTGCTTCTTTTATTTCTTTATAGATGCGATGTATTTTATTGCATTGCAATTTGCATTCTATAGAGTGGAAGTCTATTAAAATATTTATCTATTGCAATGTAATGTCCTACATAGTAATCATTTCTCTCATACCATACAGATGCACCACTGAAAAACTTGTTTGATGTGGCATTTGGCCTATAGTTGCAGTAAACAAATGAATACCTTTGGTGGATCCCCAAAGTACACTGAGTTTAAGGCAGGATCATGATATTACCTCAGGGTTAACCTCAGGGTCCCAATGAATGAGTTTGGCTGCAAGGCAGTGGAGGTTTAGAACAGGGGTCAGCAAACCTTTTCAGCAGGGGGCCGGTCCACTGTCCCTCAGACCTTGTGGGGGGCCAGACTAATATATATATATAGGGGGGAATGAACGAATTCCTATGCCCCACAAATAACGTAGAGATTACAAAGGACGCTGGATCTCCAGATGTGAGTCTGCTCCTCCTTATCTGAACTGAATATCTGGAGATAGGATATACCGGTAGGCTCTCTGGAAAAACTGCCGAGGCATCCAAAAGTAACCAAACTACTTCTCAAATTTCAAAGTCATGCCATCCCCCTGCTTCTCCCCAAAATGTGCAGCTTCTTGAGCCGCTTCCACATCATGGGCATGTTTTCCGCCCTGGGTGCAAGGGCGGGAATGCGAACACGCCCTGGGGCACGGAAACCTCGGGCACGTCAGAGAGGGAGAGAAACAGTGCCAGGGCAATGGTGCGCAGCCTCCTTCCGCAGCTCCCAAAGCTTCCCGGGGCTTCAGGGGAAAGGGGAGGCCGCTGGCAAAGCCCGCATGTCTCCCCCACCCCCAGAGAGCAGCCCGGGAACGCAGGGAAACGGCGCGCAGCCTGCCCGCAGCTCCCAAGCCTTCCCGGGGCCTCAGGGGAAAGTGTTTGCAATCACTACTCACAAGGAGCACAGAGGACAATTGCAAAGAAATTCCTCCCTCCCTCCCTCCCTCCCTTCCTTCCTTCCTTGTAGAATTAATGGGCTGGAGGCAAAGAGGAGGAGCAGGTAGGTTTAAACACGGCAAACAATGTCCCCCGGCAGCATCAAGAAAAACCTGTTGACAGTAACAGCTGCTTGACAGTGGAAGGGTCTCCCTTGGGAAGTTATGGACTCGCCTTCCTTGGAGGCTTTTAAGCAGAGGTTGGATGGCCATCTGTCTTGGATGCTTTAGTTGAGATTCCTGCATTGTAGGGGGTTGGACTAGATGACCCTTGGGTCCTTTCCAACTCTATGATTCTATGAATGCCAGAGTTTTTCTGTTCAAAGATTGGGGAGATGCTTAACAATACAATATATAGACTTTGTAGCAGGTTTGCTTGCAAAGTGCTGAAAAACTGAAGATTTGAGGCTAGAACTTCACATTTTGCAGTATCTGACATAAAGTTGTGAAAGAAGGGGGTGGTTTTCAGGGGGGAAACCAGTGAGAGGAGAGATAGCGCTTAGATTTCCTCAAATGCTTTCTTTCTAACTGGGGTTCCAGAAACGTGATTGCCCAGAAGGGAGCATGACCACAGAAACCCCTTCTGAACCAAGGTTAGACACTTCTAGGTGCTGAGGATTTGTACAAATGTACTGCTTAAGAGTCTACTGTTTATTTTCAAGAGAAGAGTCTTCTGCTAGGTTCCACCCTGGCATCCCACCGGGATTAGGTGGCACCTGCCTCCTCTGCTCTGTATCCTTCTTCCTTAGCCTGGCCCATCACATAACAGAAGTTGTCTCAATTTGATGCTCACCTGGTTTTGGCTGTTTAATGGAGTGTGATTGTTTTTGTTTCATATTTTCATGGATCTACTGATGACAGTGTTGCAGGCTACACAAATCCAGAGTTCTTGAATGTTAATAGTGTGTGCATAACCCAGCAATGGAGAACCAAACCAGGCTATTGTAAAACTTTCTTCAATTACTGATGTGTGTGATACGAGTAATATTCTAACCCATTCACAACTCTAAACTAAAAGGTCCTTTTTGCTATAAGAACTGGCAGGTATCAGGAATTGCCTCTTATTTGCCCCAGGGTGTGATGGGTGGAATACAGCTATATCTGCGAAGGACTACTGACTAATAAGCAGAAATGGATTTTTTGTTTGTTTGCAGGTTTGCACCTAGGCAAAATAAATACCCTCCAGTCCCGTGGTCCAAATCCAAGGCTGCATCCTTGGGAATGTCGGCAACTAGTTGGAGCTTAGCTCCTCAAATTGCCCTTGTCATCTTTTCTGTCTAAACCCATCTCTTAAGCAACCACCCAACACAATGCATGTGAAAGGACGGCTTTGGGGATGTGAGGTAATTCTGTTCTGGGAGAAAGTACATGCTGAGACACTGTGAAAATAGCTGGTTCTGCTGTCTTAGACAATGATACTTTCTGCCAAGCAGGTAAGATGATGCTCTTGTTTTGTGCTTGGCTTACTTTGAGGAGCTGCCAATACCATGAAATTGTTGATTGTGAGTTATGGTCAAAATGGCCAAAGCCATCTTACATCAAGCGAGTGTGTTGCACCATGTTTCAGAAAGGCGAGTGGGCGTTCTGCAGGGTGCCTTTTATGGTTGCCAAATCCTAAGCTCCAAATGAACCAGAGGCTGTTCTACCTGTCAGGCGTAACTTCACAGGTAAGAATTAATGAGCAGTTGATAAGATTTATATTACAGCGGCATGTTGCAAGCACAAATACACAGCTCTTTGCAAGGAGGCAGTTGCCTAGTCATGAAAGCCGCTCCCTGCAAAGCCCTTTCCACCTGGCCTAGGGGGCGAGGCCCACACCCACCAGCCCTACTGAAGAGGCTCCTCATGAGGCCAGAGGAACATTCAATTCGTATTAACACGTTTAATTCATATTAACACATTTAATAATTTATAAGTTCGCTAGTGAAGTTCTCCTTCTTCCTGTGTGAGGCATTAATTTTAACCAATTGTTCCTTTACCTGTATACATTTGTCAAATATTATGTCCACCTTGGTTATTCCTCATCTCTGTCGTGCCTTGTGGTGCTGTTGACTCAGTGTCGCTCTAGAGAGATCCCTCCTCTTTTGTTCTCCAGCCCCTCTGATTGCAGCTGTACAATTCCATCGCCATTACTTCCAGTCCCAGGAGGGGAGTCGCCTGGTACCCTACCAGAACCCAAGTTCTCCCTTCTCTGTCTAACTGAAGAAATTAGCTATAATTATTCGTAGAAGAGTGATCTGGCAAGTCCTCAAAGTCCAATCTGTCTCCCCTCAACCAGGGGAAAAAATGAAAATTAACTGTAGAGATTCCAAGTCCTTTAAAAATTATTCCATACTATTATGTTTTCCTCACACAGTTCCGTTTCTCATTGTAATCCATATCTATACTCCTGTCTCCGTTCATCTTCACTTGCTATATGAAATTTGTTTTTTTGCATTCGCGGGAGATTTGCCAAGTCATTTATATAACAAAGGATTTATAATGAAGCCGTTGGCTCCCCCCCATACTGTCTTTTAGATCGAATGAAGTCTTCTTTCCGATTCAAATATTTGCAACCTTGTAGCTGTTTCAATTCGACAGTTTTTGATCTTGTCCCATCATTTCCAGCACGCATCTGTACATTAATCCCAAATAATCTAATCTTAAATGAACAGAAGAACCTCTACTCTGAACGGTGTTGTTCAAGGGTTACCAAGAGGCGAAGTGCTTTTGCACTCAGTGCCTCCCTGCCTCCCGCGTTCCATGCCGGAGTGAGAGCCAGCTACCGAGACGATCTGCGAGTGTAGCCCATTTCCCCCATCCCTGGGAGGACTTTTCAAGGATAATTACTCTCAATCATCCTTGATTAACCTTCGCCAACAATCTCCCGTTGTCATGGGAGATGACTCCATTAAGGCAGACAGGAACCGGAAGCCCTTTCCCACTCAGATTTAAGTCTGAGTGGCAATGCACTGTCAGCTGTGCTTTTGCCCTACACCACAGCCACATGGTCCAGAAGGAGCCAAATGTAGCAAGATAAAATATGTTGTTTTTATAACCCTTGCCTATCTGGGCCCTATCCTGTGTCCCATCCACACAAGTGGGCAGTGCTTGATGGAATGCATTTGCCTTTGTGTTGTTGCCATCTCCCACCAATTAGTACTTTCCACCCTCCCTGAGTTCAGGAAACCTGAAGTCCACGGTGGGCATGCATGTAAGCATTGATTTACCTGTGAGCAAGGCCATTTTTGGGGTGTGTGGGGAACCAGTTTTCTGATATACCAGACTTGGGGTTCAAATAATTAATTAACATGTGTGTTTCTCACTTGGCCCCACCCGTTGCAAGCCACCTAAATTACATAATTGGCTATGTGATTGATTTGTATTTGAATTGGTATTGTAATTTGGTATTGATATAATGAGGCTTATATTGGATATTTGTAAATGAAAATTAATAAAAAATAGTTTTTAAAAATCTGAGTGGAAAAGATTCTGGGATGAGAGATCCCACAAGATCATGATTCCTTCTCATTAAATTATATACATATCATGGTTAAAGAGATACGCAGAGTCAGTGCTGCCAGGGTTTTGAATGCAAACCAAATACCGTATTTTTCGCTCCATAAGACGCACTTTTTTCCTCCTAAAAAGTAAGGGGAAATGTCTATGCGTCTTATGGAGCGAATGTGTGGTCCCTGGAGCTGAACTGCCCAGGGGCAAAAGCAGATCGTGCTTTTTTAAAAAAAAGAGAGAGAGAAGGGGGTGTTGAAAGGAAGCCCACTGAGCAGCAGCTCAGCAAACGATCGGGGAGAGAGATAAGGGAGAGAGATTCCAGCCCCGCCCCCTTGCAGAGGGAGGCTGTTTCCCCAGCGACATGTGACTGGCTGATTAGATTATCTGTCTGGAAACTGTAGAAATGGCTTCCTGAAGCCGCAGAACTGCGAGTTAAACCCCATAAAACAGGGTTTTTTCCCTTTGCAAAGTAAGCTCAACAACTTTGAGCTGATCCACAAAAAATTGGGCTTTTCTCCTTTGCAAAAGAAGCTGCAGAAATTTGAGCTGATCCTCAAAAAAATGGGGCTTTTCCCCTCTAAAAACTAGGTGCGTCCTATGGTCAGGTGCGCCTTATAGAGCGAAAAATACGGTAATATTACTAACAATGGAATCTATCGGAGAGTGAGTGGGGGTGGGGGGGGAAAGGGAGTTTGTCGTAACAGGCAAACTCATGCAATGCATTACAGTATTGCTGCAAGAGAGATGAGGCAAAAGCAAGACAAATTCTTGAGAAATTTGTTTACTGAATGTTGTAAGAAGCACCTGCTGTTTTCAAAAACACAATGCAGTTTTACAATGTTGTGAAAGGAAGCAATGTGCTTCCTTGCTTATCAATGAACACTAAGAGTAAAGGTAAAGGACCCCCGGATGGTTAAGTCCAGTCAAAGGCTACTATGGGATTGCGGCGCTCATCTCACTTTCAGGCCAAGGGAGCCTGCGTTTGTCCACAGACAGCTTTCCGGGTCAAGTGGCCAGCATGACTAAACCCCTTCTGGTGCAATGGAACACCGTGATGGAAGTCAGAGTGCATGGAAACACAATTTACCTTCCCACCGCAGTGGTACTTATTTATCTACATGCACTGGTATGCTTTTGACCTGCTAGGTTGGCAAAAGCTGGGACAGAGTGGGGATTCGAACTGCCAACCTTCTCATCAGGAAGCCCAAGAGGCTCAGTGGTTTAGACCACAGCGCCACCCGCATCCCTAAAATGAACACTAGCATTTAGTAGAAAATTCTTTACTGAAGACAACATACCTTCAGAATGTAAGAGTAATTACGAAAAGGGGCTGTCTTTTCAGGGTTCCTAGATAAACCTGTTTACATTTTGTACGTCAGAAATCCTCTTCAGGGTTAATCCTAGCCCAGCTGTACCAAGGAGGAGAGTCGCAACATTCAGAGGGAGGATTCCCAAGCACATTCATAGTTCATGGCTGAATCCCGGGAATGGTAGCGTACCCCTCATGGAGCTGCGATTCCCAGCACCCTTAACAAATCATGGTTCTTTATGGGAAGTCCTGCATCTTCTGGTTAGGAGACTGTAGTGTGTAGGTGTGGAACGTTCCGCTGATCAACCCAGACATTCCGAGTGGTGATTTCATGGTGTGTCTGTGCAGGGAGTGGGATTTATATGTTTTAAAATTCCCCCTTTGTTGATGAATATCCCTGTGAATTAACCGAAAGCTCAGTAGATTGATCTTGGTGCAAAGCAGAATGAGTGGAAGGAGATGAGAGCTCCAGTTGCTACCAGCCTGGAGATGGTGAAAGTGGGAATGAAGGCATCTTGCAGCCGTAGTCAACATTCCTTGGCTCTCCTAAAAATTCCCGTCTGAAGTGTGTCTATGATCAGCAAAGAGCTTTGGCTGGTCTAGGCCTACCATATGCCACAATATAGTCTGCAAGTGAGGCTGGCAGGTACGAGAGGGGGATGAAGATGAGTTTGGCATCCAGACCCGCTGTGTAGCGGCTGCGGGGGTAGCAGGAGGTCAGTGCATGCTGCATACAGTTTGTGACCAGGCAGAGGTCTGTATTCTTCCATTTATTGCAGAAGAACGTCTTGGCAACTAGAGGGGGGAGAGAATAAAGAGAAATCATCCCTGCCTTGTAACTGACTGGGCACAGAGCCCTGGCATCTTCCACAACAGATCTGAAAAGGCTTACATTTGGGGGGGGGTATTACTGTCAGATTTCTGAAGCAGGTGGACCTCAGTTCCAACTGGGCAAAGCTTTTGAGTTGTAAGGGTGGGGGATAAGTTATGAGGAACACAGGGCTGCTGCTGAAAATGGCAGCCTGGGTCAAGTCCCCCTGCACCTACTGTGGAAGAATTGTGTACCTTGAGGAGATGGGTGGATTGGTTTGTACAATTCTTCCTCCTTGCTTATTGGCACCTTTAGGACTGGCAGGGGTTTTCGGTTTGCTTTATTGCTCGATTTACTGTTTGTGCTCCAGGTATAAGTAGCAGGAGGACGTGGCGGGCAAGCTTTCGGCTGAGAAGTGCAGCTGCCGGGCATTAACTAAACTCCTTTCTGGAGAGTTTAGGTAGGTGCATCTTCTCAGCAGGTACTCACTGGCCCACCTTTCCTTGCAGGCCATATTTCTCTCCTCTTGCTTTATAGTATCCCACGTCTACCTCTCAACTGGAGTTCAGGGACCTGGATCACAGATTCAGTTCTGCCTGCCCTGCCAGTTACTGATTAACTCATCTGCTCCTGAGTGTTAGTCATACACGACATCTGCCTGAGGCAGCAGATGTTTTTAGATAAGTGTAGAAGGTGCAGGGGAAGAACTGCAGATTGACCCATCTGCTTTTCAGAATGTAAGAGCTTCTTAATCAGATGAGTTCATGTAACTCGCCTAACCCAGCTATGTGCCCAATGCAGTCCAGTGCAGACATGTTATAGGAAATGAGCTGGAATGACAATGGCAACTTCCCCTCTGGTTTCAGCAACCATTTGGAAGAGAAAAAGAACAGGATGGGCAATGTCTCATGGTAGGGGGGCGGGTTCCAGACAGTTCCCGAAAATTCACCACACAGCTCCACCATGTTTGACCCTTCCAAAGTCTACCAGCTTTTCATCAGCATCATTAAATAAAAAATAATATGACTAATACGCACCCACATGCATGCATGGATCAGGACCCACCCTACTGGGGGAGGCTGTAATTTGTTTCCAACTGTTTTTAATATCATATTTCAAATTGCTGTGACCTGCCATGGGACCGAATAGGGAAAGGTGGGCAATAAAGCAAATGCAAAAGCAATCACGGTAATAATTAAAATATGAGAGAGAGAGAGAGAGAGAGAGAGAGAGAGAGAGAGAGAGAGATTGTTGGCATCTGTCTGCTTCGGGAGACAATGGAGTTGCATCTCTGGAGGTGAAATCAAACTACTGGAGAATCACAGGGCCTGAAGTGACCTCCCTGGGGGGCAAGCCTGGGCAGTGTGTATGGAGGTCCTGGGCTGCCCAGACAACAAGACCCCCCTCTTGGCCTCACTGATGTGGTCCAAAGGAAAGCAGAGCAAGATGTTTGGCACCAGCTTGGCTGCAGGAATTCCCATCCAACCGTCTTAGGGACTCCACTCCAGATTTGTGTAGTTTACTCTTCAGCCTTTTTTAGACGGGTCACAGCAATTTAAATTATAATTAAAAACAGTTTAAAACAAAGGCAGCGGGTATGGATTTTTCCTCGAGGTTTACTCCTGAAACCTCTTTAACAAATGAGAAGAGCTGCAAGGTAGCGGGGGTTTAGGACCAGAGTTTTCCTTCTCCATATACTGTATATATATATATATATATATATATATATATATATATATATATATATATATATATATATCCCTGGGTGGGGTAAGGAAAAGCAATTTCTATGTCTCGACTCACAGTTATTCCAGTACTGCAGCCCATAGAGGTCTTTGATCTCAGCAGGCAACTTGTTCCATAAGTCGGCGTGGTCCGTTTTGTGAGATTCATACAATTCTGTTACAAAGCCGCCTGGCTCTATGATGCTAACTTTGACCCCAAAAGGATGTAATTCACGCCTATGATGAAAACGAAAAATTTGAAGAGGCAGCATGATGACTCCTGAGACCAGAGTTCGTATCTCTCCCTGTGCCCAACCTGCCACTTACATACAGATTTCTTACCCATTTTAACGACTGCTTTACCTTTCTTGGGGAGGATCAAAAGCAACAGAACTGTTAAATACAATTGGTTTGTGAGCATGCATAAAAGAGACATGAAGATAGTTTCTTTTTAGGTTAAAAACGATATGAATTAGGGTTTCTCAGGAGTGTAATCTCACATGCCATTCAAAGTGTCTCTTCCCTACAGTCGCAGCAGTAAATGTAAAAGCAGAATGAATGATTTACCTGAGGCTGTCAGAAAACGCTTCCAAGGCAAATTTTGAAGGGCTGTAGCCTCCTCCACTATAAGCAAACCTCCCGACTACGCTAGACACATTGACCAGCCTTCCTTGGGCTCTCCTGATAAGGGGCAGCATGCGCAGCGTCACATCAATGGTTCCAAGCAAGTTGACATCCAGCACCCTCACAAAGTCCTCCTTGGTCAGCCACTCGTTGGGGGCGATTGGCATGAGGATGCCTGCATTGTTCACCAAGCCCCAGAGTCCTGTGGGAAAAGACTCATGGTCTCTCTTTGGAACACATTTTGGGTGGATAGTGCATGAATCCGTCATCTCAAAGAGTGGGAAAACAGCAATAGCAGTGGATGCAGAGGTCAGATGGAGGGGGGGGGGAACGAGCTGAGCTTTAATCCTGGCAAGGCAGAGGCACTGTGGGTGGGG
Organism: Darevskia mixta; assembly: GCA_034641385.1. Classification (NCBI taxonomy): domain Eukaryota; kingdom Metazoa; phylum Chordata; class Lepidosauria; order Squamata; family Lacertidae; genus Darevskia; species Darevskia mixta. The sequence goes on from JAWWNH010000047.1 coordinate 161,293, forward strand.
AGTTCCTGTGTCAGAGAAATTGGTCCGTTGTCCACCCTGGATGGCATTGCACGCCCCATGAAGGAGCAGGTTCACAGTTTGGGGGTGCTTCCGGTTCCAGCTCTGTCACTGGAAGCTCAGGTAGCCTCAGTGGCTAGAAGCGCAGATATGATTTGACAGCTATGAATATTCCTGGACCTGGAAAGCTTGGTCATAGGAATTCGTGCATGGGTTACTTCAAGCGTGGATTACTGCAATGCGCTCTGTGTGGGACTTCGCTGGCACTTGGTCCAGAAGTTGCAGTTAGTACAGACGGCTGCAGCATGGTTGCTGACAGGAGTGAGACGTTGCCAGCATGTAACACGTCTGCTCAGAGAACTGCACTGATTGCCTATTTGCTACCAGGCAAAGTTTTAACTGCTTGGGACCAGTTTACCTGCGAGATCATCTTATCCTATATATGCCCACATGACCACTTCAATCTGCAGAACTGGCACTGTTACATAATACCCATTCCGTAGGTGTAAGAAATTGAACTTTGAGTGTGGCAGCACCTACAGACCATGGGCATCTGGCAGGCACCTTCACTGCAGTCTTTCTGGCGCCTCCTAAAAAACAATTTGTGTTTAGACAAGCCTACTCAAGCATGTTGAAAGTTGATGTAAGTCTTAATCCATTTTTAGTTTATTGCTGATTTTATTTTACTGAATGTTTTCGGTCGTTGTTTTTAACTGTTTCCACAGATCGTTTTATTGTTTTACACTCTTTGTAAACCACTTTGAGTTTTTTGTTTTCTTTTACAGCCCATCAGTGTTACATTTTATGAAATGTAATCAAGGAAGGAAGGAAGGAAGGAAGGAAGGAAGGAAGGAAGGAAGGAAGGAAGGAACGAAGGAAGGAAGGAAGGAAGGAAGGAAATATTACCAGACTGGTGAGGAAGAGAAAGTGTGGGTTTCTTGGTTTCAGAAGCAGCCAAACATTGGATGCAACATACAGCCTATGAGATCCATAAGAATAGAACACTCAATGAACTGTGTTTGGGTCAAACCTTTGCTTCCTGCTTGCTCCTTCACCCACTCCGTCGCTGCCGCCACACTCTCTGTACTGGTGACATCCAGAATGGTGGTTTTCAAGCGCTCTGAGGTGACCTTCTCCAGCTGCTCTGCCCCCTTCTGCGTGAGACAGGCTGCCAGCACCCGCAGGCCCCGGGCATCCAGCTGCCTGGCAAGTAGGTTTCCAAAGCCAGAGTCACACCCCGTGATGAAGACATATTTCTCCGTCAGGTTCTCCACCGTCTGTCTCTCCTTGTACCATCGGCGCAGGAAGTAAAGCCCCAGCAGGGCAGCCAGGTAGAGCCACATGGCTGAAACCTGCAGGGAAGATAACAGACAGAATATAAGGGCCAAAGGCATCAACAGCAGGGCAGCTAAAATCTCCATGGAGGATATGAATCATGCAGAATGTTATAGCCAAGGACACTGACATGAGGAATCCCCAATTAGATCTCCCAATATCTTTTTTATTTAGAAGTAGCATCAGGATCCACAGGCCTGAGTTGCTTTCAAACAAGGTCTCTATTGTGGAGTATCCATAATAAAAATGCACACGTAATGTCACTTAAATAAGTGTTGCATAAAGATGCTATGAAACTCACTCATCCCAAAAGAACCTTCCCTTCTCTGCAGGTTAACATTGGAGCAGAATACTTAACCCACACATTTTTAAATGTTGGGTAGCTCACAAGGGACCCAGGTGGCGCTGTGGGTTAACCACAGAGCCTAGGGCTTGCTGATCAGAAGGTCGGCGGTTTGAATCCCTAGGACGGGGTGAGCTCCCATTGCTCGGTCCCAGCTCCTGCCCACCTAGCAGTTCGAAAGCACGTCAAAGTGCAAGTAGATAAATAGGTACCGCTCCGGCGGGAAGGTAAACGGCGTTTCCGTGCGCTGCTCTGGTTTGCCAGAAGTGGCTTAGTCATGCTGGCCACATGACCCGGAAGCTGTACGCCGGCTCTTGGCCAATAAAGCGAGATGAGCGTCGCAACCCCAGAGTCGGACACGACTGGACCTAATGGTCAGGGGTCCCTTTACCTTTACTTAGCTCACGAATGCCAGTGGGACCCCCTCTTCACTCTAAGCTCTCCAGAAGCACCGTTGTTCTTTCCTGGATCATGGATCAAGTAACTCTGATTGACACAGGAGAGACTCTGTAGGTTTGTAGGTCCAGATTACTGCCAGGGGAAGCATAACCCTCTGGCTGTGGGCAGGCAACCCTTTTCTCTCTCTCCCCCCCCCCCCCCCGGCGTTCCTTTGTCACAGTTATAGATTAGTCATTTGAAGTGGACTTTCTCTCTTCCTTCTTTCACTCTCTGTTCACTTCAGCTTTCCCTCTGGATTTCCCCTGTCTGCTTTCCTCTCCCTCAGGCTTTGCGCATTTGCATGTGTATGCACACGAGAGCACACACGAAATCAGGCCAATACAAGATTAGGCAACACAGCCATTGAGCCATGGGTTCGTCACCGCTGCCCTGAAAGGATGTGCTGGAGGACATGCGCAAACCTTGGTCCTTGCACAGATATCAGAAGATGCCTTTAATTAATAAAAGTAGAAATTGGATTTTTGAAATAAGTTAAATCTAGAGTGGGCAGATGGGAAGAACATAGGGAAAGAGCAGAAGTACCTGGATGCTTAGGTGTGAATTTACCTATGTACTTGACGATGTTTTAAAAGTAGATGTATGAATCTGTTAAAGAGGATTTATTATGAATTCAACAGTAGGGGACTTGAGGAAGTCAATTGAAATATGAAATTGAGAAAATTAGAAATGCCTGGCCTACAAAATTGGGCCAGGCCCAAGCAATGTTATTGAAAAATGTCAGTAAGGTTAAATGTACAATGAATATGTATACCCCTGTGAGAGGGGGGGATGGATCTTGGCTTCCCACAGTGAGAGGGGGGAAGTATGAAAATTTAACCGCTATGTTATGTGCTTATAAAATTGTAAAAACCAATAAAAATTATTAAAAAAACAAAACAAAAACAGAAGATGCCTTTAAACACGGCAATGAAAAATCAAAGACTGAACACTTATTTTCATGAGTTTCTTACCTCCTCTGTAGAACTTTCAACTCCTGGCGGTTGATGGGGTGTTGTTCCTGAACTTCAGTGTCCTTTGTGTTATACAACCAATGTTTGGACTTTTTAAGCTTTAATCCGGAAGTGTTGGAGGCCTTTTTCCATTGGCTGGTGGCATGTGCCAGTTTCAGATTTCAGATTTCTTCTCTGCTTCTGCCTCTGATGCCCTCTAGGTGGTACTAGGAGGGAACAGATCCTTCCAGCTAGGCTGGGCATGGAATATTTGCTCTGACTTACAGGCCATGAAGTCCCTACATTAAATTCAGAAAAAAAGAGGATAAAAAATACATTAAATTCAGAAAAAAGAGGATAAAAAATACATTAAATTCAGAAAAAAGAGGATAAAAAATACAAGTATGTTTGCCCTTGTGTGTGTGTGTGTGTGTGTGTGTGTGTGTTGTGTACACACATCTACACACAAACACACACACATTTTTATGTTCTGAATATTAAAAGGCACTTTTATGACCTTCTTATAAATGGAGGGGACGTGGGTGGCGCTGTGGGTTAAACCACAGAGCCTAGGGCTTGCCGATCAGAAGGTTGGCGGTTCGAATCCCCACGACGGGGTAAGCTCCCGTTGCTCGGTCCCTGCTCCTGCCAACCTAGCAGTTCGAAAGCACGTCAAAGTGCAAGTAGATAAATAGGCACCGCTCCGGCGGGAAGGTAAACGGCATTTCCGTGCGCTGCTCTGGTTCGCCAGAAGCAGCTTAGTCATGCTGGCCACATGACCTGGAAGCTGTACGCCGGCTCCCTCGGCCAACAATGTGAGATGAGTGCCGCAACCCCAGAGTCGGTCATGACTGGACCTAATGGTCAGGGGTCCCTTTACCTTTACCTATAAATGGAGAGAGAGAGAGAGAGAGAGAGAGAGAGAGAGAGAGAGAGAGAGAGAACAAAAAGTGCATCTATGTATCTTGATGCGCACAATTGATTTGCTTAATTCGGAAAAACAACTCTTGATCTTATACCTTTCATTGTATTCTCCAGTTCATCATATGACAAAATATGTCCAGTGTTTAAAAATCAGGTCAATAAAGAATCACTAAAGAATGGGGGAAATACGTGGATTGTTTTTAAAATCTTTGCAAACATTTAACAACATTAGCAGGAATAACACAACACAAGAAGTTAAACAATAATTTATTTGGAAACTAGACAATTATAAGGAACTATAGGGGAAATGCAGTAATAAAAGTCAAACCAGAAGACGAAACAGAAGAGGAGGAAGTCAAATTATGTTTTTATTTCTGAAGATGTACTACATTACATATCTATTGTAAAACTGAAAACTCAAAAAATAAAATTAAAAAGCAAAACAAATCGGTGATCGGACCTTGAGCAAGTGCAATATGTGATGCAGTGATGGCAAAATAAGGCATATGACCTGTTGGATACTAATGCTGAGCTTGCACAATATTTGACCTCAGTGTTGCTTAGAGATGTACTGTTCCACAGAGATGTACTGTTCCACTTTATTAAGATGTTCAGTTAATAAGCAGCTAGCAGCTAGCTAGAGCTATTATTAATATTTCTTGCCTCTGTTCCAAGCAGCTCATTGCATCATGCAAAAATTCTCCTTCCCCTCAACAACGCTGCAAGGGAGGCTAAATTGAGTGGTGGCAACATAAAAGGTCTTCCAGTGAGCTTCGTGGTGGAGCAGGGGTTGGGACTTGGTTCTTCCAAGGCATTCTAGGTGCCCGTGTGCCCTCACTCTTGCAAGCATCTTCCCTCTTCCTGCAGGTTTCAGCCATGTGGCTCTACCTGGCTGCCCTGCTGGGGCTTTACTTCCTTCGCCGATGGTACCAGGAGAGACAGATGGTGGAGAACCTGACGGAGAAATACGTCCTCATCACCGGCTGTTCCACTGGCTTTGGGAACCACCTTGCCAGGCAGCTGGATGCCCGGGGCCTGCGGGTGTTGGCAACCTGTACCACACAGAAGGGGGCAGAGCAGCTGGAGAAGGTCGCCTCAGAGCGCTTGAAAACCACCGTACTGGATGTCACCAGTACAGAGAGCGTTGCGGCAGCGACGGAGTGGGTGAAAGAACAAGTGGGGGACAAAGGTAGCTTTTCGTTGTGTTGTTTCCATGCTCCGGATCAGGCCAGGCATTATCTGTATCATCATCTGCTTGTCTTTATTCCACTTTCCCACAAAATGTGGCCAAAGTGACTCCCAATATATCAAAATGAAAAAGTACAGCCATTTAAAAAAGTATTAGAAACAACTAAAATCAGTAAGGCAATGGGGAAGGAAATTCCATGGGATCACCTTAATTCAACCTTGATCAAGAGCTGCTAGGATTGCCAACTAACCCGAAAGATTATTGCTTTGTGCTTTTGACAGCAGCTTGTTCTGTGAAGTCACACAGTAAAACTTCATTTTGTATGAAGATAAATGTTACTATCTGATAATGTCAGCTGATCAACCTGATTCTAAAAGCACAGATACAAGAGATCATAATCAGTGTTGCAAGATTTTAATTTTAACTGACAAGCAGCTGCAGGACCTCAAACTGATTAGCCGCATTTGCAGTGTAGGAGAAGCCTCTGGAGTCATTTTGCTGATCTAAATTGAATTTTTCTCCTAATAGTAGCTGGGGAAAGAGGCAATTTAGATGGGGGAAAATACTTGGGAGAAGAAGGGACCAGAGCAGTTTTATTGCAATATACCGGTATTTTAAGATGCTTCCTATTTAAATGTGTTTGGGGAGCCCAGAGCAGAGAACGTGGAAGGTATAACCTGCTGGATCAGGCCAATGTCTCTTCTAGTCCAGCATTCAGTTATCGCAGTGGCCAAGCAGATGACTTCGGGAAACCAGCAATCAAGTGCACTCTCCCTTCCTGTGCTTTCCAGTAATTTGTATTTTGAAGCATTTCTGCTTCCAACTATACAGGTAGAGCATAGACATCTTTGCTGTCCAATCCACTTTTAAAACCATCCAATTGGGTGGGCACCCCTATCTCCTGTGGCAGTTAGATCTATATTTTAATTAAGAGAAGTACTTTCTCCTAACTGTCCTGAACCTTCCAACATTCAACTTCATTGGATGTCCATGAGTTCCAGTGTTGGAGAATGAGAAGCAGGGTGGTGTAGTGGTTAGAGTGTCAGACTAGGACCTGGGAGACCTGGGTTCAAATTGCCCACTTGGCATACTGCTCATTGGGTGACCTTGGGAGAGTCACTGCCTCTCAACCTAACCTATCTCACAGGGTTGTGAGGATTAAATGAGGAAGGGGAGAACCGTCAAGCTCCTTAGAGTGGGGAAAATATGGGCTCCCCCTAATTCTAGATCATTTATGAATAAGATAAAAACCACAGGTCCCAACACTGATCTTTGGAGAACTTCAGTTTCTACATCTCCCCATCCAGATTGTCCATTTATTCCTATGCCCTGTGTCCTGCTTCTTAACCAATTTCATGACTGCTCAGCTTATTCAGGAGTCGGCAGTCAAAGTACACTAGGTCAACTGGATCAGTTTTATCCAACAGTTCTACTTTGGATAAGCCTTCGTGCTCTTTGCTAAATTTAACGTAAAGGCCGCCCAAAATGGCCGCCCAAAATGGAGGTCACTGGTTGACCTTACTTTTAAAACTGCGTGAATCCCTGGGGAAATATTGGATCTCCAGAAATACTAAGATCAAATGCAAGAGCAGGTCCACATACTGAAGTCTCTCTCTCTCTCATCTCCAGAGATAAACGTTTGTTGGTTAAAATTGTCTGTTTCAGTCCAGTGTTTTCTGTGTTTTCTCTCTCAATTTGTAGATACCCGTTTTTGGTTTTTTGAAAGAGTGATGTGAATAGAAGCTTTAGGATTCCTGTGCTTTTAATTACAGCTTTCCTCTTAACAAATATTGCCCATTTTATTGCTTCCTGTTGATAGTAGTTGGGGAAATTATGATGAACCGCCCATTCAACTTTTTTTTTTAAAAAAATCATTTTTATTGGTTTTCAATTACAATCCAATAATAGCCTCATTATAACAATACCAATTTATAATACAATTATTAATACCAATTGTTCCAATGCCGAATTATATAATTTAGATAAAGTGGCCCCCTGCATGCTAGATTTGATGCTTCTATTGTTTTCTTTATTTCTGTGTTCCAAAATCTTATTAATTTCCATTACATTCCAGTCATAATAATAATTCCTTATACAACAACTGCAATATTAATAACTTCTATTCGTGTTGACACATTAAATGATTTATAAAACTACAAGTGAGGAACTCAAACTATATCCTTGTTCTTCCTGTGTGTGGCAATTCTTCTGCCTGTGGTGTTTCTTCCTGTCTTTGTAAGATGTTAAGTCTCTCCCACTCCACCCCAGCCCCCAGTTGTTGCTGTTATTCTTCATGCCTTGGGTGGAGCTGATATCCCAATGTTGTTCCAGAAATTTCTCCCTTGCTCCATCCCGTGCTTCGTTGTTTTGCAACTTTAACAAATCCTAGAATACATAACAACCAAAATACAGTGGTACCTCGGGTTAAGTACTTAATTCGTTCCTGAGGTCCGTTCTTAACCTGAAGCGTATTTAACCTGAAGCACCACTTTAACTAATGGGACCTCCTGCTGCCGCTGCGCCGCCAGAGCACGATTTCTGTTCTTAGCGGAGTTCTTAACCTGAAGCGTACTTAACCTGAAGCGTACTTAACCCGAGGTACCACTGTATAGACCACAAGAATAATACTACATCCACACTTCCAAAATCTAGCATACATCCAAATGTTATGCTAGGTGGGAACCTAGAACAATAACTGTCTCTTCTTCTTCTTCTTCTTCTTCTTCTTCTTCTTCTTCTTCTTCTTCTTCTTCAATAATTTTTATTTGATTTTTACAAGATTATAACAATACCGATTACATATCCACATTTAGAGATTTCTCTGAATATTCAGACTTCCCCTCTTCCCCTCCATGAGTCCTATTATCAACCTTCACAACTGCATATTATTTCCTCATCCAAATTTTATGTCTCTCCATTTTATCCATAATAATTTCTACATTACAAGTGTTATTTGCAGTCCTGCTAATGTTTTCATCTGCTTACAGTGGTCTCTCAAGTCAATTGTAAATTTTTCCCATTCTTTATTGAAGTTTTGGTCTTCTTGGTTCCTGAGCTTTCGGGTCAGTTTTGCCCTTTGGGCATATTCCAACAGCTTAGTTTGCCATTCTTCTCTGGTAAGGACTTTGTCTTATTTCCATCTCTGGGCAAGTAACATCTGTGCACCTGTCGTCGTATACAAAAAATGTCTTTTCTGTTTCTTTGAGATCTTGGTATCTACAATTCCTAATACAAAAGTTTCTGGTTTCTTTATAAAAGTTATTTCAAACATTTTAAAAATTCATTATATATCATTTCCTTTGGGAAATAATAACGGTCTCTTCTTGCACAGGGCTCTGGGGCTTGGTGAACAATGCGGGCATAGCTGTCCTATCAGGTCCCAGCGAATGGCTGACCAAAGATGACTTTGCAAAGGTGATCAATGTCAACCTTCTAGGGTTGATCGACGTGACGCTACACATGCTGCCCCTGGTGAGGAGAGCCAGAGGGAGGGTGGTCAACATCTCCAGTGTGCATGGACGAGTGGCAAGCTTTGGAGGTGGTTACTGCCCATCAAAGTTTGGTGCAGAAGCCTTCTCTGACACCCTGAGGTAAAAACAAGCTCTGTAGCTTACTTTTTGGTTTGGTTTAGTGACGGGGTGTTTCTCCAGGTGTAGGGAATAAAAAACAGGTGGTGGGAAATCAGGCTGCTGTCAAGGGCTGAACCTTAAATTACAAATCAGAAAGCAGACATTTGCACTGTTTGAGAGAAAAGGATCCAGGCTCATGCTATGCCCACACTGGGCCTGAAATATGTTTGCTCATCTCCAGGTCTGGGGAGGAATACGTTATTTTCAAAATGCAAGCCTGAGATGAGATGGGAGGGAGAGGTTGGGTGGGTGGGTGGACTCCACTGATCTGTTTGAATTTGCTCCACCACCTATGAGAACCCATCACCTCTGCCAGACCCCCCCCCCCCGGCAGACCCCCCGATCCACACAGGGCCATCAAGGGGCTGCAGGGTCCCTGCCAGAGAGCTTGGCACAATTAGGACATGTTCAATTTTTCACCTTTTCAAATTCCAAAAAAGCTAAAAAGTTGTAACATGACTTGGGAATTCAAAAGCTTAAATTGATACAATTTAGTTTTGCTTGGTAAGTGAAATTGCATAGAAATCATTAAAAATGATTGCCAAGGACTTGCAGTTATATTATTATTATTATTATTATTATTATTATTATTATTAAGCATTCATTACCTGACGTTTTCAGAAGGCAAAATAAAAATTCTATGATTTGCTGAGAGCAGCTGATGTGCTTTTTAATCAAATGTAGGTTTACCAAGCTAACTGTTGCCAAATCAAAACAGTAACAGTAGATTTGAATTCCCCACACCCAAACGCATACTTTTAAGACCCCCTCACTGCAGAAATTTGGAAAAAATTAAGCTTCCGTCCCTAAAAGAACACACCCTAATTGGCACATGGCCAAGGTGTGCAGCACTCGGGCACATGCCAGGAAAAACGAAAGATGAGAGAGTAGAGCAGCCAGCTAAGAAGGGACACAGCCTGGGTGGCTGGGTGACCCTGGCGCAGACCCCACTTGCTCCTGCTGAGGGCCCCCTACCTCTCGCAAGGCTGCAGCACCACCAGCGCCAAATTTGTTTAGCGGCCACTGACTGCACTGAGCATGCCCGAGACCTTTCCTAGCAGTCAAACAATCCTCTGTTTTTTAGACTTCAGTAGGAAATGATGCTTCTTGACTTTTCCTCCCTCATTCAGAATAGAGCTCCATCATTTTGGAATCAAGGTCAGCGTTGTCGAACCAGGTACCTTCAAGACAGCCATACTGTCAAAATCAATTGAGTCCTACGAACCTTTATGGAGCCGGTTACCTTCTGACCTCAAGGAATGCTATGGGCAACAGTACTTTGAGCAATGTGAGTAGACATGGGCGAGAAAGTCAGTTTGGTTGGCATTTTAATGCAAAGCTACCTAGGGCTTGCTGATCAGAAGGTCGGCGGTTCGAATCCCTGCGACGGAGTGAGCTCCTGTTGCTCGGTCCCAGCTCCTGCCCACCTAGCAGTTCGAAAGCACGTCAAAGTGCAAGTAGATAAATAGGTACCGCTCTGGCGGGAAGGTAAACGGTGTTTCCGTGTGCTGCTCTGGTTCGCCAGAAGTGGCTTGGTCATGCTGGCCACATGACCTGGAAGCTGCACGCCGGCTCTCAGCCAATAAAGCGAGATGAGCGCCGCAACCCCAGAGTCGGTCACGACTGGACCTAATGGTCAGGGGTCCCTTTACCTTTTTTACCTAGTTCACACTTCACAAAACAACACATGAAGCAAAATTCAGACTCATGTAAATTTAGTAATGCGCTTCCCCCAAACAATAATGTGTACAAAAACACATATGGTTACAAAAGCCTGGTGTCTGCCCCTCTCAAGAACTTTGCAATCCCCCCCCCCAAAGTCATGCCAAGTCCAATCCATATCCCAATTAAGCAAAACCCTGGTATTTATTAATTTCTAGGGCTTACCTATATCTGTAACAATACATTAGTAGGAAGTATGTATCAAAGGTGAAGCTAGCATACAAGAATACTCTGTGTTAGAGAAGATTGCTTGCAAAAATGTGTATATTGTGGCAAATTGCATAGAAAAATATTAAGAGAAATTAGCACTAAAATGCTGGTAAAATTTTGTGAGAATTTTAAAAACCACAAACTGAAATATGGGGAACTGAACTTAAAGGTTGGGGAAATGAGAAACAGAATCTAAAATTGACAGGCTGAGCCATCCCTGACTTAAATTTCTTTTTTCAATAAATTTTATTAAACTTTGAAAGAAAATATACACGTTAATATCAAATATCAAATATATTTTTATCAATGTTAAAAAACTAATCTAAATTAGAAACACAAATCAAAAGGAGGAAAAGAAAAAAGGAAGAAAAAAGAAGAAGAGAACTTCTTAATTCTTTGTCTGTCAGCTATATATATAGAAAATTATTCAAAACATCCACTCCAAGATAACACCCAATGATTCTACTTTAGAAACCAATATTTCCATTAATCCTCAAACCTAGATATCATAAGTTCATTTTCTTTTGCATGCAAAAAGCTATATAAGGAGTTTCCAATCTTTAATAAATAGTGACAATGATTATTCTCTGATTAAACACGTCAACTTTACCTTCTCAGCTAAATCCAATATTTTTTACATCCATTCCCTCATGGTAGATAATGATGAATCGTTCAACCTTTGTGCATAAAAAAAGTATTGCCACTGTGATCATGTATTGAAATAATATTCCATAGTTTTTTCTAATTGTCTATCCATTATTCCTAGCAGGAAAGTTCTGATGTCAATTGAATGTTAAACTTTAAAATATTCTGCATCAATGTATATATTTAAATCCAATATTTCTGGGCATTTTTACAAGTCCACCAAGCATGACAAAATGGGTCTTCATATTTTTCACACTTCCAACAAACATTTCAAACACCTTTATGCAGTCTAAATAATTTCATCGGAGTTAGATACCATTGGTACATCATTTTATATAGCTAATCTATACCTTCAGCTTCCAAATGATTCTGGGTGCCTCCTAGGCTGTTGCAAGGATAATGTTTCTTTTGCTTCACATTTCTCACAAACAGGTTGCAAAATAGCCAAAACTCTCAGTAAGACTGGCAGCGACAACCTTCACTTGGTCACCGACTGCATAGAACATGCGCTGATATCCTGCTCCCCTCGCACTCGCTACTCTGCAGGCTGGGATGCAAAGCTCTTCTACCTACCTCTCTCTTACTTCCCAACCTCCATTACTGACTTCATAATGAACTGCATTTGGCCTAAACCAGCTCAAGCAGTATAGGGTTGTTGTTGTTTTAAAATAGTGACTATAGAATAATCAGAACATACAATACAACAAAGTAAAGAACTATTACTATTATAGATCCACCATTCATAATTAGATATTACTTTGAAACATAGGAAGGTTTAATCCAAGACTGATCAAGAAAATTGGAATTTTATTTTCATGGAAGCAAAGAGGGCTAATAGTATTGAGTACAGTGGTACCCCAGGTTGCGCACTCAATTCATTCCGGGGTGCCGTTCGCACCCCGAACAGTGTGCAACCCGGGCGGCACTTTTGCGCATGCACGAGATTTCGCGAGAGCGCGCGAGATCAAGCTATCTTGCGCTTCTGTGCATCCACGGACTGTGCAGACATGCACAGAAGTGTCCGCATGGCGAAAATCTACTTCTGGGTCGCTGGCGTTCGCATCCCGAACGTACGCAACACGGAGCGTACGCAACCCTGGGTATGACTGTATTCACATTTATTTAGTACTAAATAAAATCAAATGTGGTGGGATTGCTCCAGTGTTTTTTATAGACATCAAAAACATCCCCTACATAATCCATTGGTTTAGCAGTGCATCATGAAACTGTCATGTGACAAAGGTATTTGAGAGCAGAAGCAGTAAAGGAGTCTAGAAACATTGTGAAATGTTGAAAAGCTGCAGAATCATTTAGCATGCTGAATCACTGTGACTCATCTTGAGGATGACTCATTCGCTCTATGAGTATTGTATCTGCTTGCAGGCAGACTCCGTGACTTAGTGTCTGTGTCTCAGTCTGAGTGTGTGCTGGAGCTTGTGCTCTGTGAAGCCTGTGCTCAATGGAAACTCTGTGTATGCTCTGAAGCTAGTTTATCTTCTGTTCACTATGCTGTTATTTGCAAACAAGTTTATTTTAACTCAATAAAGCTTTGATTCTTTTACTGAAGAAGACTCTGCGTTATTAATTTACTCCAGGGGTCAGCAAACTTTTTCAGCAGGGGGCCGGTCCACTGTCCCTCAGACTTGTGGAGGGCCAGACTATATTTTTGGGGGGGAAATATGAACGAATTCCAATAATAATAATAATAATAATAATAATAATAATAATAATAATAATTTATTATTTGTACCCCGCCCATCTGGTTGGGTCTCCCCAGCCACTCTGGGCGGCTTCCAGCAAATATTAAAAAAACAAAACATTAACATGTTACAGATTAAAAACTTCCCTAAACAAATAACCCTATAACAAATAACCCTATGCCCCACAAATAACCCAGAGATGCATTTTAAATAAAAGCACACATTCTACTCATGCAAAAACAACAGGCAGGCCCCACAAATAACCCAGAGATGCATCTAGATAGATAAAATCGTTCAAGTTGGATGTTTGTTAATGATCGCCTTTCTCCGTAACCCCTTGATCGATTCCGTTCAAATTTGGACACAACGTTCCATGCCCATATGGGAGTGATCATATGTACTTACATTGCACAAATACCACACCTTTCCCAGGTAAAAATGGTGATTTTGTGCAAAAAAATATAGCGCCCTCCAGTGGACGTTAAACAGCACAGCACAACACACCTGTTTCTGACCCCTCCTCCTCCTTTCCCGACGTCACTACCACCATCCAATCGACAGACAGACCGCTCACAAACACTACTGCTGGCTCCGCCGGCGGGTATAGAGCCATGCCGGGAGGAATCGCCATTTTTCCAGTTTACGACACTACCTCGACCGGCTGTAGAGAGAGGCCGGACGACAAAGCCGCTACTCACATTTCGGGCCACATACCACACCTTCCACAGATACAAACGTGTTCCTATAAAAACAAACATACAGCCCACCACTACACGTCAACAACATTGAAGTAGGTCATTGACAAAATCAGGACAAAGAACCTCACAGACTATTACTACTATTTTTGTAGTACAGTTGTAGAAACAAAGACAAAAACGAGAGGGGCAAACGGAGGACACATAGACTGAACTTCAACGAGATAAGGTGTAAGTAAGCATACGCTTTCTCTTTCATACTGTATCTTACTTTTGCATTTCACCAAATCAGCCACAGCAAGGTGTGGCCGGGTCAGCTAGTTTTAAATAAAAGCATACATTCTACTCATGTAAAAACATGCTGATTCCCGGGCCGTATTGAGAAGGCGATTGGGCCCCATCTGGGCCCCGGGCCTTAGTTTGGGGTTGCCTGATTTACGCTGTGCGACAGAAACATGTATAAAACGAGTCGTTTCCCCCCTGAAACTGCAATATGCAGGGATTTATTAAACCAGATGTTAAGGGGAAAGTCTCATATTTCTCCATCCCTACCAGATGGTCAGTCTGGCTGCAACCAGCAAATATAACAGTTTTGTAGACTAATGATGTATTGACATCTTCAAATATTGATTGCAAACATCGTTTGGCATCTGAGGTTAACTCGTCTTCCTACAGTCTCAGATTCTTCTTTTGTAAAACTCATCTCCAGAACTTAGGTACAAATTTGCGGTCAAGTATGTTTATCTATTTGAAGGAGTTGGTAAAGGGACAGCTGAGGGATGAGAAATTTGCTAAAAAAGAAGAAAATGTTAATTGGAGACAAATTTGTAAAATAAGCAGTATGTAAAAGGGGAAGAATTGGATTATATCTGAGAGACTGGGAAACCAGTTTTGAAAAATTTGTTTTAAATTAATTTAAATTTGGTTTTGTTGCGCTATAAATTTGAAAATGAATAAAAATTACCGGTAATTGGCAAATTTCCAACACATGTAGAAGTATGTCCCCCTGTCATGTTCCTCCAGCACAGTGGGGATCATCTAATTATATGGGCCAATTGCACCAGGGTTAAATAAGGTCACTGGACTAACTTCAGGGTGTTTTTCCAGATGGTGGCAGATGTCTCCCAGTCTCCCAGACTGTTTTCAGTGAGGAGAGGGGAGAAAATTGGAGTTTTAATAAGAGGGAATGTATAGTGGAAATCACACCATTACCTAAACTTCTTTATGGTCCAGCTCTCACTTCCGTACATCACTACTGGGAAAACCATAGCTTTAACTATACAGACCTTTGTTGGAAAGGTGATGTCTCTGCTTTTTAAGATGCTGTCTAGGTTTGTCATTGCTTTTCTCCCAAGAAGCAGGCGTCTTTTAATTTTGTGACTGCTGTCACCATCTGAAGTGATCATGGAACCCAAGAAAGTAAAATCACTCACTGCCTCCATTTCTTCCCCTTCTATTTGCCAGGAGGTGATGGAAAGCCACTCCAGTATCCCTGCCAAGAAAACCCCATGGACAAAGACCCATACTTAGGGGCCATTAACTAACTAACTCATTAACTCACATAGCGTAGCTATTCCAACAATTGAATCCTTGCTGGATCCAGGAATTAGCAAGGACTCAGGTGTACAGCCTCACCACCAGCAGCAACAATATCCAGAGAGTTGAAGCTTATTATGATAAAAATCAAATCGATAAATTCTATTGCCTCCCAACATCTGGTGATAAATGGAGTGTCTGTCTGAGCATTGAACTAGTGGAAAATATGGAAGAGGGATTAAAGGTAAAGGTATGGAGATTACCTTGCATCTCCATCAGTTCCCAGACTCTAATATTCAGTGCACATAAGAATTATATCCCTCCACCTGGAGCCACTCCACCTGCTGGGCAGCAGGAAAAGGACTTCAACCTTTGATGGCTATGTTGCAGGAATTTATGTATAAGTTGGGGGGCGGGTTGCCCCTCCAGCAGATATCATGCACATGCACCCCACTACCAAAATCAGCACAATCATTTTTGTGACTTTTGTGATTTGTCCCCACAAAACACTTCATCACAGTTTCTTCCTACTATTCAAAGGGCCTCTGCTGCACAATACCAAATGTAACAATTCACTGATAAATGTATCTATGTACTGGCTCACTGGGAAAACTTCAGAATTTCATACAGACATGTGAAATTCATATAGACATGTGAGTTCAGCTACTCAGCAGCCCCTCTGCCTGAGTGATAATCCCTGCCATCCTGTTACCTGAGTGCCAGACAGGTAGGCATTCCAGAAATAGCAAACCCAGATGAAGACAAAAGGGCGTGTTTAACTTGGCTGGGAAACAGGGAAATGTAAATATCTCTTTTGTTTCACTTGATGGGTGTTTGGTGGAGGGCAAGGGGAGGCATGGGGAGGGTCAAGGATGCTCAGATTACTGCCACCAGACCTCCCCTTTCATGATGTAACCATGATGTATTAGTGATGTAGTCTGGGGTGGTGTAACATAGGGATTAGCAGCTAATAAAAGTTTGGGTTCTCTCTTGTACGGGGCCTCCATCTTGTTTCACCTGGTGGCAGGTGGGAGTCCTGTCGCGACAGTCTTCAATAAAGACCAAACCTAGTAAAGGTAAAGGGACCCCTGACCGTTAGGTCCCGTCGCGGACGACTCTGGGGTTGCGGCGCTCATCTCGCGTTACTGGCCGAGGGAGCCGGCGTTTGTCGGCAGACAGCTTCCGGGTCATGTGGCCAGCATGACTAAGCCGCTTCTGGCAAACCAGAGCAGCGCACGGAAACACCGTTTACCTTCCCACCAGAGCGGTACCTATTTATCTACTTGCACTGCATGCTTTCGAACTGCTAGGTGGGCAGGAGCAGGGACCAAGCAATGGGAGCTCACCCCGTCGCGGGGAGTCGAACGGCCGACCTTCTGATCGGCAAGCCTAGGCTCAGTGGTTTAACCCACAGTGCCACCCGCGTACAAGACCAAACCTACTGGCTGCTGTTTTGCTCTGGTATTCCTGGCTGGTATTCTTGTTTTTTTGTCCAAGTGAGCCCTCAGATTTCTCCGTTAACAGCTACCAATTGCTTAGTCATTTAACAATGCTTTATTCAAGCTTTTTCATAATACAATAAAATAAAAGAAACTATCTAAACAAAAACAAAGAGAGAAAGAGAAATGAAACTTATGGATGGATGGAACAGAGGCTGAATTTGGCACATGAAGGTTTACAGAAGGAGGGTGTTGTTCCCTTCATCAGCAGATTTCCCAGTTAGCCTAGAAAGGTTATTAAATTCCACCTCCTCCATTGGCCAGTTGCCATGGGATACCACAAAGGGCTGTTTTGAATCTTCCCTTGTTTGTGCGAAACTATTACTGTACTTGAACTGCTGTTTCAGCGTATGGTGTGCTGTTAGACCATTGCC
This sequence comes from Darevskia mixta, assembly GCA_034641385.1. Lineage (NCBI taxonomy): Eukaryota > Metazoa > Chordata > Lepidosauria > Squamata > Lacertidae > Darevskia > Darevskia mixta. The sequence goes on from JAWWNH010000047.1 coordinate 178,479, forward strand.
TCAGAAGAGCGAGGAACATTCTCAGGGATGACTCACACCCTGGCCAACACCTTTTTAATCTCCTGCCCTCGAGCAGGAGTTATAGTAGTATGATAAGCCGAACCAACAGGTTAAAGAACAGTTTCTACCCGTGGGCCATGAGGCTGCTGAATGGAAGAAAGCAACATTGCAGCTGATGTTCGGGGTCGGTGGTTGTACGACAGCACATAGAGTGTAACAAGGACTGAAAGATTGTGGGGGTGAGAGGGGGGCTCGTTTAATCTCACTGTAAAAATGTGGTACAGTGACAATAAAGTATTTCTATTTCTATTTATTTCTATTTCTATTGTGACAGACTTCCAACCACAGACCCGAAGGGAAGGGGGGGGGATTTCCCCAACAATACTTAGAAGGCTTACTGTATCTATAGCTATATTGCTGTATCTCTCCTGCCCTTTGCAACATGCCCTATCTTGAAGCTCATATCTGGAAGCCAGCCACTATACCTTTGTCTCTGACGCACCCTTTCACCCACTCAGTCGCTGCTGCAATGCTCTCTGTGCTGGTAACATCCAGGAGGGTAGTTTTCAACCGATCTGATGTGAGCCTCTCCAGCTCTTCCGCCCCTTTCTGTGTGAAATATATTAGGATATATATTTATATATAAATAAATAAATATATAAAGATTGGTGTCCTTCATCTGCAAAATACTTAGTGAAACTCAATTGGGAGAGTTTGATCACACAAAACAAATTGGGGATCGGATCTTCAGCAAGTGCAATATGTGGTGCAATGATTGCAAAATAAGGCATGTGACCTGTTGGATGCTAATGCTGAGCTTGCACAATATTGGAGATCAGTGTTGCTTATGTCAATAGATGTATATAGGATCGTACGGTTCCACTTTATTTAGTTGTTCGGTTAACAAGCAGCTAGCTAGAGCTATTATTTATACTTCTTTTAGCTTGCCTCTGCTCCAAGCAGCTCATTGCTTCATGCAAAAATTCTCCTTTCCCTCAACAACGCTGCAAGGGAGGCTAAATTGAGTGGTGGCAACAGAAAAGGTCTTCCAGTGAACTTCTTGGTGGAGCAGGAATTAGAAATATCCTCCTCCAAGTCCTGCCAGGGGTGTTTGTGCCCTCACTCTTGCAAGCTTCTTCTCTGCAGGTTTCAGCCATGTGGCTCTACCTGGCTGCCCTGCTGGGGCTTTACTTCTTTTGCCGATGGTACAAGGAGAGACAGACGGTGGGGAACCTGACGGAGAAATATGTCTTCATCACGGGGTGTGACTCTGGCTTTGGAAACCTACTTGCCAGACAGCTGGATGCCCGGGGCCTGCGGGTGCTGGCAGCCTGTCTCACGCAGAAGGGGGCAGAGCAGCTGGACAAGGCTACGTCAGAGCGCTTGAAAACCACCATTCTGGATGTCACCAGTACAGAGAGTGTGGCGGCAACGACGGAGTGGGTGAAAGGGTGCATTGGGAACAAAGGTGAATCTCTATCTTCCTTATGCTGCATCTGTGCTATTAGTGGGACCAGGGATTAGAATTGTCTCTCTGTATTCATTTATAGACCACGTTCCCACAAAATAGTGCCCAAAGTGGCTCACAACGTGTGAAAGGAAGAATAAAGGTAAAGTTAAAGGGACCCCTGACCATTAGGTCCAGTTGCGGACAACTCTGGGGTTGCGGCACTCAACTCAACTGGCCGAGGGAGCCGGCGTACAGCTTCCGGGTCATGTAGCCAGCATGACTAAGCCACTTCTGGCAACCAGAGCAGCGCACGGAAACGCCGTTTACCTTCCCGCCGGAGCGGTTCCTATTTATCTACTTGCACTTTGACGTGCTTTCGAACTGCTAGGTTGGCAGGAGCAGGGACCGAGCAACGGGAGCTCACCCCATCACGGGGATTCGAACCACCAACCTTCGGATCGGCAAGCCCTAGGCTCTGTGGCTTAACCCACAGCGCCACCCGCATCCCGAAAGTAAGAATAAGTATAGCAATTTAGAAAATACCTTAGAAATAATCATTATGAGCATTCAATAATAAATATCAGCGTCAGCTCCAGATATTTGGGTGCCTGAGAGCATGGGATACCCCCCTCCTGGAATCCAACGCACAGCAGCCACTATGCCCCAGTACAGACCCCTGTGCCGCCCTACCCCCCACAACAGGGCGGACCCCCCCCCATGCTACTGCTGGGCAGGAAAGAAAGGGAGAGAAAAGCAAGCAAGCTTTTCCTTGAGATTAACAACGGATTGCCGGGGGGGACGGGGGACTTGTGTGCAAATCAGCAACCTGCCACCACTGTAGCTGCTGGGCAAATTAGCAAAGTCCTGCTCTTCATTTCCCCCATCCTTTGCAAGTCTTGCTTTCACCGCTGCCAAGCATACACAAATGTCAGCTCCCGCTATTACTAGGAAGGCATTGGTGGCTTGGCTGGAGAAACTGCCTCTCACTTCTTCTCTGCCCACTCACAAGGAGGGTTCTCAGCAGCACCTTGGCCAGGTGACATTTGTGTGTCGTAGTAGAGTTTCCGCTTGTCCCTTATAACAGGGGGTTGTCCCTTATTTCAAGGGAAAATGCTGCATAATAATAATAACAATACCTTTATTGTCAATGTACCGTATGTACTCGAGTATAAGCCGACCCGAATATAAGCCGAGGCACCCAATTTTACCACCAAACACCTGGGAAAGCTTCATAGGAGCCACTGCCTGCCTCACTCGAGTATAAGCCGAGGGTGGCTTTTTCAGCACAAAAAAATGTGCTGAAAAACTAGGCTTATACTCGAGTATGTAGGGTACAACCTGTGTACAATGAAATTAACTGAGCCTCCCTCCCCTCCCACAAACACTCAGTCTCATTGCACTCTGTGTGCTTGTCGCACAACACACCAACCCTGAAAGTCAGTTGCACTATATTATTTTCTGTTCAGCAGCCTAACAGCCCATGGATAGAAACTGTTTTTTAGCCTGTTGAGGGATGTAGTTTGTCCCTTATGTCTGCCTTGCTTTCTCCCCCCCCTTCCTCTGCTGAGCTCAGCTCCTCCCTCCCTCCCATCTCTACCAGAGCTGTTGCCTCTCTCCTGCCTGTGTCCGCTTTCCATTTCTCTCCCTTTCTCTCCCCCTTTCCCTACCTTACCCTCTCCTGTTACACTAAATCCAGTGAGAGACTCAGCTGCGGCCCAATGGATGGCAGCAGATGATAGCGAGCGTTTGGGGATGGAATGGAATGTGGGCCCTCATTCCTTTTACATGCTTCCCTGACCATAGCTGTCAACTTTCGGATTTGAAAATAAGGGATTTTCCCAAACTTTCAGATTTGAAAATAAGGGATGCCGCGAGGCCGGTGCAATGGCACCAAGTAGCCTCGCCACCCTGCTCTCCAGAGGCTGCGCGCGAACGGGTGAGCGAAAGAGCGAGCGTGTAGACGGCAGGCAGGCTGGCTTTCTGGTTGGGCGTGAGGGTCTGGCTGCACAAGGCATGCAAGCTCCGCCTCCAGTCGGTCTCAGACTCCTTATTGGCAGCCGAGCAACGCTGCGGAGGAGCCTCCCTGGCCGGCAGGGAGGGAGAGGAGCTGCTTCCTTTGAAATCCGGGAAATTTAAGGGATATAAACAATCCGGGATAGCAGCGGGAAACAGCATTGGAATAAGGGAGTTTCCCGCAAAAAAAGGGAGGGTTGGCAGCTATGTCCCTGACCCTGTTCCTTTATAGAGGGGTAGGGTGGATATTGCAAACCTATTCTTTAGGTACCAAAGAAAAAACGACCCCCAGTAAACCCACTACTATTTAAAGTGCTATAAATGTGTATCGCAACAAGGACTCCAAATCCCTTGCAAGAAACTGTCACAATCCTAAATTCATGTGGGTTAGGGTTGCTAATAGGAAAAACATACGTTCTTTCTCACAGGGCTCTGGGGCTTGGTGAACAATGCGGGCACAGCTCTACCATCAGGTCCCAACGAATGGCTGACCAAAGATGACTTTGCAAAAGTGATCAATGTCAATCTTCTTGGGATGATTGATGTGACGCTACACATGCTGCCCCTGGTGAGAAGAGCCAGAGGGAGAGTGGTCAATATCTCCAGTGCGAATGGACGACTGGCCTGCTTTGGTGGTGGTTACTGCCCATCAAAGTTTGGTGTGGAAGCCTTCTCTGACAGCCTGAGGTAAAAAGAGCAGCTCTTTAATGTCCTCTTTTGCTTAGTTTAGTGCAACATCTGCCATACTCCCTAACCGCTTGTCAGGCTGGAAGTGGCTGATGCGAGTCCTCCTGGTTTAGTTGCTTAGATATTTCACCATCTAAGTCTGAAAAAAGTGGGCTGCAGGGAAGAAAGAGCTGGGAAATATGGCAGCTGCCCAGGGCTTTACCCAAGACTCGCACAACTTGAGATGAATGTATCCAGGCACAGGCCATGCCCACATCTGGCCTGGAACCAAACTTTTCAAATCACAAGCCTTCAATTGGATGTGTGGCTCTCAGTCCAGGACCTTCTCATTAATGGTGAACATGCTATGGATGTCCCCCTTTTTTTACTTAGAATAGCCCGGGCCCAACATGTTTCATAGAAATGTTGATTACCATGTTGAAAAGTGTGTGCTTTTTCCAACTACCGGTATTTACATACCATTTAATTATCAAAGTGTGGGACTGAGCAGTTATCTGCAGTTATACACTGCCCAGGCTCAAGTAGCAGGGAGGTCTCTTTGGGGCTGCTAACAGTTTGACTTCACCCGCATTGTTCATTAATTTATGTTTGAACCCCAAGAAAGAAAGGACATTGATTTTTTTTTTAAGGGGGTAATGTTTAATGCATACTTTGCAAGCTTTGTGTCTAGGTTTCTACATTAGTTGAACTTCTAAAAGTCACTTGTAATAAGATGAATAAGGTTTTAAAATGGGATTAAGAATATAAGATTTTATGGACATGCATGAATCAGTATAAAATAATGGAACCAGGAGCAGGAGTGGAGGGAAGTAAATTAAGATTTATGGTTTAAATTTTTTATTGTGATGAGTGTTTTTCTTTTTTTGTTATCATAAAATTAATAAATTTTAGAGAGAGAGAGAGAGAGAGAGAGAGAGAGAGAGATACATGGATGCTAACAACTAAGTCATGAATGTGTAGCATTCGGAGAGAAATTCTGTGTGGCATCTTATCATGGTTGTTTGCACTGTAATCTTTTTCTGCACAAAGGAGGTTTGGCAAAATCCTTAATTGCTCCTTTTTTAGAACACGGGGTCGTAGGGCTTCATGGCCCCCCAAATGGTTCAGGAGGGTTTCCTGAACTTAGAAGGAGCTGCTGTGGTGTCAGAGGGTCTCTGAAAAGCGAGCCGTGAGGTTCGGAAGGAGATCATGGACGCCGGTAACAGTGTTCCCTCCCCCCGGTGAGAAAGCCTGATTCTGGGAGCGACCAAGCGGCAAAGCCTCCACTCATAGCTGTCAACTTTTGGATTTGAAAATAAGGGATCAGCAGCCTCACCTGTCCCGGGGACAGTCTACGGTTCTCGGGGACAGTCCACGCCGTGCTAATCCCCCCAGGCTACAAATTAATTTCCACCAGGCTACACACCATCATCTTTCCCCACCTCAGGGTCTCTTTTCCAGGGAGTCTTCTCTTCTCATGAGATGCTTCAGGATCTGTCCTTCCAGAGAGCAGCCAGGGCCGATGTCCTTCAGAACGGATCGGTTTGATCTTCTTGCAATCCACGGGACTCCAGCACCACAATTCAAAAGCGTCAATTCTTCATGGGGGGATTGATCAGGTTCACTCTTTTGGCTCTCTGGCATCCATTAATGACTTATTATACAAACGTGTTGCAGACTTTGCATCCTTTAACACTCTTTTGGAAGGAGTGTATTTGTGGGCTGGGCCAGAGTGGTTGATTTTATATGCAAGCAAAGCACAAACAGTGCTGTTGTCTAAGGACATCCTATTCTCTGTAACTATTGGTGAGCAACGCAGCTGAGGAGCCTCCCTGGCCGGCAGGGAGGGAGAGGAGCTGCTTCCTTTGAAATCCGGGAAATTTACGGGATATCTAACAATCCGGGATAGCAGCGGGAAACGGCGTTGGAATAAGGGAATTTCCCGCCAAAAAAGGGAAACAGCGAAAAACAGTGCTGGAATAAGGGAATTTCCCGCCAAAAAAGGGAACGTTGACAGCTATGCCTCCACTGAACATCGACGTCTGGTATTTAGTTATCTATTTAGTCTTATAAAGCTTTAAAGAACGAAGATAAAGACCTTGCAAATGAACTAATTGGCTCTACAGGTTTGAAAGCTGAGTAAGCTGGTCAGAAGATTAATTAGAAGTCTTTTGCTTGGCCAGCCAGACGGATAGTCGACGCAAGGGAAAGAGGGGGTTAATTCCGAAGTATTTAGATAACAGTAACCGAAGAAACCAAGCTCAGGAAAAGAACATTAATTATTGTCGTTGGCACGATGTGCATAGGCTGAAGTAATACTTTGAAAAAGAAAGAAGCAATATAAGAACAAAATAATCTAAAGAATGATTTATTCCTTCACTTGTTAAGTTACCGCGGAGGAGAGAGAGATGGAGGGAAGATACGAGGCTTAGAGAATTAATGACTGCTCCAAAACCCAGCGCTGAAGTTGCTGTTTAACCAGAGGCTACCTATTTATAAATGAACTGTTGGAAAAAGGGATGAGTCTTAAAATTGCCTCACTGGTGTGATAAACGTTTGAGTACTTTTGTGTGTGTGTCTCTGTTGGCGATACCTTGAAACAGGTGTCTTCGTGACTACTTTATTTATCCTGACTTTTTACATTTAATTCTGCTTCTTGATAAACTCCAAGGGGATGAGGCAGACTGAAATATAGACTTTGGGAGTGAAATATTGAGTTGGAGATCAAGGGTAAAGGAACTAAAAGACGCTGAGGGGAGCTTGGAAAGGAAATCGCTCTGTCATAGTTGCACAAGCGGTTTCCTTTTTGTGAGATTCTATTGCAAGCGGCTCCCCCTACAGGGGAAACTTACGAAGTGAGCATCAAAGGGAGAAGAGAGGGTATAGAAACAGCGGGATACTGACATCTAGAGGACAAAACCAGAACTCCTCAAAAATTGTGATGCTCTTCTTGACTATCTGGATTGCCTACATTCACTTATAAATTTTCATTACCATTACAAATAGATTATTGAAGTGTGCAGGATAGTGCTTGGGAAAGATACGATGTTGATTTCCACTACCTTCCTATTCCTTTAGTTTGTCTTTTTAATTTCTCTCTATCGTTATCACCCCTCCTACTGGGTGTGTGTGTGTGTGTGTGTGTTTGGTCTTTTCTTTCTTTCTTGGTTGCTTTCAATATTATAAATATATGTCTTTCTCATTTTTATTTTTATTTTTTTTCCTTCCACCTCCCCCTCCCGCCTTTTTTTTATTTTATTTTATTTCATTATTTATTTTTTTAACTTTATTCCATTATTGGTGGTTTATTGGTGATTACACGACTATTTCTTTTCTTTAATGTGTATTATGACATGGGTGGCACTGTGGTCTAAACCACTGAGCCTCTTGGGCTAGCCGATCAGAAGGTTGGCGGTTCGAATCCCCGCAACAGGGTGAGCTCCTCTTGTTCGGTCCCTGCTTCTGCCAACCTAGCAGTTCGAAAGCACATCAAAGTGCAAGTAGATAAATAGGTACCGCTCTGGCGGGAAGGTAAACGGCGTTTCCGTGCGCTGCTCTGGTTCGCCAGAAGTGGCTTAGTCATGCTGGCCACATGACCCGGAAGCTGTACGCCGGCTCCTTCGGCCAATAAAGCGAGATGGGCGCCGCAACCCCAGAGTCATCCGCGACTGGACTTAACTGTCAGGGGTCCCTTTACCTTTACTCTTCTCCCTCCTACGCAGCTCCCAGTTAATATGGTAATTGATGAGACTAGCAATCTATTACCGTAAGGCGGCACACGTGGTGTGGGGGAAGAGTGTTGCTGGCGTAAGTTGATTGACATGATGAATGGTGACAAACATCCTGCCCTTCACATACAAAGCAGGAAGCAGGTGGCATGCATACTTAAACTACGGGAAATATAATGTACATAAAAGTTTTATAAATCATATAGTAAGGAACACTCTGTTTAAAGTCTGGGAAAAATATAGAAGATATTTAGAACCAAAAACCCCCAGATGGATATCGCCATTGGAAGCCAATGCGGTTAAAAAGAACATGAAAGGAAATTGGATAACATACAATACATTATTAATAGAAATTGACGGTCAATTAAAACTTAAAAGGTATGAAGAAATAAAGGACCAGCTTTCTGGCTGGTTGGAGTACCATCAAATATACGAAATATTTAAGCAGGACAAACAGATTGGATTTGATAAAGACCCCTCAAAATTTGAAACTGAATTAATAAAGAACAAAACAAGGATAATTTCGAGAATGTATCGACTCCTCCTCGACTATCAAGTCCAGGAGGAGGAGGTTAAGGCTATAATGATAAGATCAGAACAGGATTTTGGACGTCCAATTATGATGGCCAACTGGGGAAATCTTTGGAGAGTAAATATGAAACTCACTGCGTGTTACAGCATCAGAGAAAATATGCTAAAGATGCTACACAGATGGTACCTCACCCCCTCAAGGTTATCTAAGATGTATAAAAATCTAGCGAATATGTGTTGGAGGTGTGGTGGGAGTAATGGCGATATGTACCACATGTGGACGTGTCGGAAGATTAAAACGTTTTGGGATTTAATTTACGAGTTGAAAAAAATGATGGGTATAACTTTCCCCCCAAAACCAGAGGCATTTCTGTTGAGTACCGTTAGTAAGGACACCCCAAAATCTCTGAGGGAAATATTTTTGTATGCAACGGCTGCAGCTCGAATATTGATGGCTAAGGAGTGGAAGGCAGAAGGGGTCCCGACAATAACGGACTGGCAGAATAAAATGCAAGAATTTGCTGAAATGGCTCAATTAACAAACAGTTTGAGAGGCAATTCATAACAAAAATTTATGGAGAAATGAGAAAGGTATAAGATATATGTTCAAAAATATAGTAAAGGTTCGCTGTCTATGCTAGGGTTTGAATGACTTTGGAATGAGAAGGATTTGAGTAATAGAATCAAGGATACTAACTGATGTAGGGATGTATTAGATAATTAGGTAAAGAAGTATAGAATAATTAGAGTACATTCAAGTGTAAGATAAAAATATACATTAGGGATTAACAGGAAGTCCAAATTGTGGTAGTAATTATATGATTTTGGAATATTTTGGAATATAATTTCATAAAAAACCCTTTTCTTTTTTTGTTCGGTTGCTATGTATATTACTAATATATGTGTGGGGAAAGACAAAGACCAACAAGCCATGATGAGTGATATAATACTGTTTATTTTTGTAACATAAGAAAATGCTTTATAACCTGTGATATATAGAACTTTTGTATTGAATATCAACTTTATGCATTGTTTTGTTATGTATTCTTTTGTTTATTAGTTTACTTTGTAATATAAAATTCTTAATAAAAAAATCATTTAAAAAAAAAAAAAGAACACGGAGTCCCAGAACCCAAAGAACAGGGTCTTGTTCATTTGATGCAAGTGACCTGCCTTGTCCCTCTTAACAAGAAGACTGGGCAGAGATGGCAGAGGCTGGTGGGAAGCAGTCCTGGCAGAAAAGGCTCCTTGCTCTCTGCGGCAACCTTTCCCAACTAGGTTAAAGTCTCCCTTCAGGAAGGCATTTGATGTATCAGGTAGACCCATAGCTGTCAACCCTCCCCTTTTTTGCAGGAAACTCCCTTATTCCAATGCCATTTCCCACTGCTATCCCGGATTGTTGATATCCCTTAAATTTCCCGGATTCCAAAGGAAGCAGCTCTTCTCTCTCCCTGCCGGCTAGGGAGGCTCCTCAGCTGCGTTGCTCGGCTGCCAATAAGGAGTCTGAGACCAACTAGGGGCGGAGCTTGCATGCCTTGTGCAGCCAGACCCTCACGCCCAACCAGACAGACAGCCTGCCTGCCGTCTACGCGCTCACTCTTTCGCTCACCCGTTCGTGCGCAGCCTCTGGAGCGCAGGATGGCGAGGCTACTTGGTGCCATTGCACCGCCCTCGCGGCATCCCTTATTTTCAAATCCGAAAGTTTGGAAAAATCCCTTATTTTCAAATCCGAAAGTTGACAGCTATGGGTAGAGCAGGAGTAGTCAACCTTTATATACCTACCACCCACCAATGCATCTTTCTTGATGGTAAAATTTCCTTACCGCCCACCAGTGCTCGATGGAAGGAGGATTTAGCTTGTGCCGTGGAACCCCCTCCCACCCACCTAGAATCCTGAAACGCCCACTTGACAACCCCTGAGCTAGACTTTTTTCAGCAGGGGGCCGCTCCACTATCCCTCAGACCTTGTGGGGGGCTGGACTGTATTTTTTTTGGGGGGGGGGGAAATGAGCGAATTCCTATGCCCCACAAATAACCCAGAGATGCATTTTAAATAAAAGGACACATTCTACTCACGTAAAAACACACTGATTCCCAGACCATCCGCGGGCCGGATTGAGAAGGCGATTGGGTCGGATCTGGCCCCCGGGCCTTACCCATGCTTTGAAGCATGTCATCATGACTGTCTCTTAATACAGAGGTACCTCTGGTTAAGTACTTAATTCGTCCTGGAGGTCCGTTCTTAACCTGAAACTGTTCTTAACCTGAAGCACCACTTTAGCTAATGGGGCCTCCCGTTGCCGCTGCGCCACCAGAGCACAATTTCTGTTCTTATCCTGAAGCAAAGTTCTTAACCTGAAGCATTATTTCTGGGTTAGCGGAGTTCTTAACCTGAAGCGTATGTAACCTGAAGCGTATGTAACCTGTACAACTGTTGCTGTGTCATACACAATCCTCTCCTGGGTAGAGTGTGTCCAGGCTCCTGCAAGAGGGCAGAAGGCACGTGAACTGCATTTTCCATATTTTCTTCCTCCTCAATTGTGATTTCTTTTTTTAAAAAAGAAAGATGTTCCTATCCATGGACCCCAGTTCCTGACCTGCATTCCTGACCTATGACTCAGTAGGCAATGATGTTTCTTCTTTTATTCCTCTGCATTTCAGGCGAGAGCTCCATCTTTTAGGAGTCAAAGTCAGCATTATTGAACCTGGTAGTTTCCAAACAACCATTGGCACACGAGCATTAGAGGGTTTAAAGACAGTATGGAACCAAGTGCCGTCTGATATCAAAGAAGTCTATGGGGAACAGTACTTTGAGAACTGTGAGTAGACGTGGAGGGGATTGCATTTTCCTGCAAACTTACCCGATTCACACTTCATGAAGCAATATATTAACCAATACATAGCTCTGCTTAGGAATTCAAACTCCTCTAAATTTAGCAACAAGTTATCCAAACCAACAATGTGTACAAAAATGTGCATATTAGAGAGAAATTGGCATCAAAAGGGAACATAATATACAAAAACGCACTAAGCAAATTGATCACAATAAACAAAAAATCACTATGCAAGGAAATAATGTTTGTCAAAATGTGTATACAGTGGTACCTCGGTTTAAGAACAGTCCAGTTTAAGAACAATTTGGTTTACAAACTCCACAAAACTGGAAATAGTGTCTTGGTTTGAGAACTTTACCTCGGTCTAAGAATGGAATCCGAACAGTGGAAGGGCACCGGTGGCGGGAGGCCTCATTAGGGAAAACGCACCTTGGTTTAAGAATGGTTTTGGTTTAAGAACAGACTTCCGGAATGGAATAAGTTCGTAAACTGAGGTACCACTGTATTGTGAAAACTGAAATGCTGATGACTTTCAAAAATCATAAACTGAAATGAGGAGAACCAAACTCAAAGATTTTGGATATACTGAAACTGAGAGGAACCAAAATGGACAGGTTCATCCATTGTAGATTTAAATCTTTTGAGACTGTGTTCTGTTTTGAGGCCTCCAAAATAGTTCCAGATCCATCTGCTTTGATTTAGTTCTTCTAGGGAGAGGTATCTTTTTATTTTTTATTTTTAAAAATAAACTTTATTTAATTTAAGAGATTACAAAAAAGAGACATCACAAAAAAATCAAAACACAAGGAAAATAAAACGTGTACAATATACAAACATTCATTATACATTTTCCACCACCCCACACCTGGTGTTTGCTTCCAGCCTATCTGTTATTGCAGTTTTATATAACTGTATCTTTCGTATACCTAATTTTATTGTTGCTCATTTAATTTGCTTTGAACCCACTTATATGTTACCTAGAATGTTGGCTCTTTCCACTGTATTTCCTATATATTCTTTGAAAGTTTCCCAATCTCTCTCTATTTTCTGATCTGTTATTCCTCTGACTTCTCCTATCTTTCTTGCCATTTTTTGGTATGTTACTAATTTTACTTGCCAATCTTCTACATTTGGTACCACTCTGCTTTTCCAATTTTTAGCGATGAAGAGCCTTGCTGCTGCTGTGGCGTACATTATTACGCATCTATCTTTTTCCTTGATCTCATCTCCTAGAATTCCCAGCAAGAATATCTCAGGGTCTTTTTAAAGGAATATTTTACTATTTTTTTAATCTCATTGTATATTATCTCCCAATTTTTTTTTATTTCTTTGCAATTCCACCAAATGTGTATAAAGGTACCCAGTTCTTTATTACATCTCCAACAGGTGTTATTGCTACCTTTATACATTTTTGACAATCTCTTTTTAATTTTTTTTATTAAATATACAAATACATACATACATACTATCACAAACATTTCCTACATATATATACATACCTATACATACCTATGTTGATCTCATTGTTATCATTTAAAATCTTCCTCTTAACGAGGAAAAAGAGAAGGAAAAGAGAAAAAAATGAAAAGAACAGAAAAGAAAAGAAGGACGTAAGAAAAGAAGAAAAGAAAGAAAAGAAACAGTAAAAAGCAAAGATTACAAAAGAAAGGAGTAAATACGAATCGAAGAATAAAAGACAAAGAAATACAAGTGACTTCCATCACTGACCATAGCACTTCCTAATATCAATCTGAACCAATATTTATCTGTTATTCATTTTCCCGGTATGCTATTATCTTACATTTTCATATATTTTATTCCAGACATAACCGGTATTTTATATTGTCACCTTTTCTATTCAAGTAATCATTTAAGTCTTTCCATTGACTTTGGATTACACTCTTAGGTCTGTGTAACTCTTAGTCTGTTAACTTTGCTAGTTGTAAATATTCACAAACTTTGTTTAACCATTCTTCTTTAGTTGGAGTGTAATTTTCTTTCCAGTGTTGGGCTATCACCATTCTCGCCGCCATTGAAGCATACAAAAACAAATTAATCTTTTCCATTGGGATGTCACGTTTCATAATGCCTAATAAATATAGTTCTGGTCTTTTATTATATGTTGTTTTTATCAGTTTTTCCATTTCCTCATGTATCGTACCCCAGTATCCCTTTATCACCGGGCATGTCCACCACATATGGAAAAAATTGGCATTCAAACCGTTACATCTCCAGCACTTACTATTCCCCGATTTACTCATTTTGGCCAGCCTATCCGGTGACAGATACCACCTATGATGCATTTTCATATAATTTTCCTTTAATTGATACGATGCGGTGAAATTTATGTTTTTTGTCCAAAACTTTGCCCAATCTTTAATTTCTATTTCATACCCCAGATCCTGTTCCCATTTTAATAGACTTTTATCCTTCTTTTCTTGTACCAAATCTATATTACTTAATAGTTTATATAATTTTGTAATTATTTTTTGGTCGCTCTGTAAAACCTCCTTATCCAACTTTGATGCTTCTTTTTCAAATCCCCTCACCTTTAGATCTTTTTCAAAATTTGCTTTTAATTGAAAATACTCCAACCATCTAATTCCCTTCCAATCTCTCTGGAGTCAGATACCACCTATATTGCATTTTGTATATATTTTCTTTTCGGTCATAATTGGGGGTAAATTTTATATCCTTTAACCACAATTTTTCCCACTTCTCTAAACTAATCATCTTCCCTAAATCCTGATTCCACCTGGTCATTATTTCTTTTGTTTGTTCCTCTTTTGTCTAATAATAGTTCATACAGATTTTTTATATACCCTATATACTCGAGTATAAGCCTAGTTTTTCAGCACATTTTTTGTGCTGAAAAAGCCGCCCTCGACTTATACTCGAGTGAGGCAGGCAGTGGCTCCTATGAAGCTTTCCCAGGTTTTTTGTGGTAAAATTGGGTGCCTTGGCTTATATTCGGGTCGGCTTATACTCGAGTATATACGGTACTTCCCCTCCCCTTCTATTAATATTTTTTCTAGGGAGAGGTATCTAGAAGTTAACCAATCCATTCAGCTCCCAAAAGATTTAGGTTACCCCCTACCTTTACAGCACTAACTTCTGTTTTCTTCATATTTCTCACACACAGTTTGCAAAATTGTCCAAGATATCTTTAAAACTTCCAGCAGCAAGCTTCACCTGGTCACCGACTGCATAGAACATGCCCTGACATCCTGCTCCCCTCGCACTCGCTACTCTCCAGGATGGGATGCAAAGTTCTTGTACCTTCCTGCCTCTTACCTTCCAACGTCCATCGTTGACTTCGTGATAAGCTGCCTTCTGCCCAAACCCGCTCAAGCAGTATAGAGTGCTTTGAAGAAAAGCCGTTACAGTTGTCCAAATGACCCAACAATCCGTGGATGGAACACAAGCCTAACTGCATCTTTATGTTTACATTTTTATTTTGCTTGTTTATGCGAAATAGAAAATGCAAAAAACAAACAAGCAAACTTTTGCAAGCAGTATAGATTGCTTTGAAGAAAAAACATTACAGTTATATTGCCAAAGGGAAAGCCAGTAGATGGTGTTCCTGTTTTCAGTTTAGCTTATACTATATTTCTATATATGGTGGCGGAGATAAGGAATGCAGCTGCAGGCATGGGAAAGAAGGGAGTGGCCTCACTCTGAACCAGCTGCAGAGATAAGGAACTCTGACTTCAAAGTGTGAAATCTAAGGATGTGTCCCTGGAAGTGGATGGGAAAAAGGATGACAGCATAAAACATTTGCTACGGAAACTGTGGGAAGCTGCTCCAGGACACTATAAAAGGCCCCAGCTGCAGCAATCCAACGAGATTCCAGTTTGGACTGACCGGGTAAAGTGCCAAGCATATTTTGGTCTGAGAAAGAGGGGTGCTGTCCCCGGTTTCTGGAATGTCCCCGGCAAAAATGACGGATAGCTGAGCCAGCTTCACAACTTTATCTTTGAGTATTCTTTCATATACAGTCGTACCTTGGAAGTCGAAGGGAATCCATTCAGGAAGTCCGTTCGACTTCCCAAACGTTCGGAAACCAAAGCGCGGCTTCTGATTGGCTGTAGGAAGCTCCTGAAGCCAATCAGAAGCCAATCAGAAGCCGGACCGGATGTTTGAAAATCATTCCGGTTTTCGATCATTCAGGAGCTGAAACGTACAAGTTCCAAAGTGTTTGGCAACCAAGGTACGACTGTACTTTAATTGTATATTAGCACCTGTTGCTGTTTCTTTGCTTATTATTATAGTAGTTAATAAAGCCTGCTTCTACTGCTTAAAAGTTTGAGATCGATTCCAAAGAACTCGCTGCTGCCTCAGGATTACCAGGGCTGGGTGATTGTTGGGGAGGCATAACCATTGGGCATTCCACCGTTGTCCAAATGAGCCAACAAGCTGTGGATGGAATACAAGTCTAATGGCATCTTTTAGGAGCCTAATGAGAGGCCGATTAAAGAGAAGTGATTTATTATTATTCTGAACTATTGTCTGATGCAGCTGAAGCGGCAATGCTTTACCACTCATTTACCTAGGAAAAAAATACATTAAACTGTGGGACTTCAGTCTAAATGGACACTCTCAATTTTACCCATGGACTGCCATCTGTCCAGATTTTAATTTACTCTGAACTAATTTTAAGATGTATTTTAACTAATTGATTGCCTGTTTTTGTGTTCTTTGTATACTGTCTTAGTTTCATGATGTTAGCCGCCCTGAGCCCAGCTCCAGCCGGGGAGGGTGGGGTACAAATAAACAATTATTTATTTATTTATTTATTATGCCATGTCAGGCAAGCTTTTGCCCTACTGTAGAGTCACATGGCCTAGAAGGGGTTATAAATGGTGCAACAAGAAAAAATATAGAATCATAGAATTGTGGAGTTGGCTGGTACCCCAAGGGCCATGTAGTCCCACCTCCTGCAATGCAGGAATCTCAGCTAAAGCATCCATGACAGGTGTCCATCCAACCTATGCTTAACCATCTCCAAGGAAGGAAGGCACACTTGGCAAATCCACACCGTGATCAACTCCCGATCGGAAACCAATATCCCCACTTTGGAAGGACATGTGAGTCCAAAATCGGCCTCCACAGTCACTTATGGACTCGTTGTTAAAACCATGTTTATGGAAGACAATCTTCCTTGGCTACGAGTGACCGCCAAAGAAGAAGAATTAGAAGTCTAATGGAGAGGTGTCCCCTTTCCCTCGTGGTGAGTCCTCGCCTCCTTGCTGGGGTGGGGGAATTCTGGCGCAACAGGAAAGTCAAGATCAGGCATCCCCAACCGTTGGTCCTCCAGATGTTTTGGATTACAATTCCCATCATCCCTTACCACTGGTCCTGTTAGCTAGGGATCATGGGAGTTGTAGGCCAAAACATCTGGAGGGCCACAGGTTGGGGATGCCTGGTCAATATATTCCTTGCTTCCCTTCCACTGGTTCCTGCCTCCACTCATTTTCCGCTGACTGATAAGAGACACAGAGGACCCACCTTGATGGACAGTCAGGCTATCAAAGCCAGGCCCTAGAACAGTTTTTTTTATTACGCATGTTGTGTTTTTATCTTGCATTTTTATGTTGTGAACCACCTTGGGATCCAGTAGCGTAGCTAGGGGGGAGGGGGTGCCCAGACCAGGCGGCACTTACCTTTATGGGCAGCACACCTGAGCCCCAGGTGATGCAGAAGCCCAGGCGCCCAGCACCCTGCTAGCTACGTTCCTGGGCCGCATCTCCAGAGGCCGTCGCTGGTGCTCCCTTTGACCTGCTGGAGTCGAGCTACTGGGGGCAGGGGGGCTTGGGGGGTTTCCCCCAAGGGAATAAAGTTAGTGAGGAAAGCGACCGAGGTACCCGAAGTTCCCCTCCTGCTGCAGATCCAAGCGCCCCGGGAGCGTGCCCGCTGGAGGAACCGGAGCAGGGAAACTTCTTTGCACCCGTGTCTCTTCTGTTTGCACCTCTTAACCATGTAAACTGTATGTAACCCAACCAAGTGACAGTCACCAGCTGTAGATGGGGTTCTTCCTTTCTCTTCAGATGGAGGAACCCAATTGCAACTACCTTGCTTTGTCTCTTTGGTTGCCAATTCCCAGCTTTTCCAACCACATTCTGAACTTTGATATCGTAACAAAACAAAACAAAAAAAAACCCTTCCTACCTGTAACTTGATATCGTAATTTCTTTTTACAACACTTCCATTCAAGCTGGGCTTGGATTTCAGTTCCCAGGAGGGATGGGAAGCTGGATTGGAGCAGCAATGCTATTGAAATCAGTGGGGCTTTCTTCAATGTAAGTGGGGACTCAGATTTCAGTTTTAATAAAGGAGAAACCCTTGACTGCTGCTATATAATAAGGGTTTGGAGCCCAGCAAAATGGTTCCTTTCCTTTCCTAAAAATGACCTCCCTTGTCCCCCGCAACAAGTGGAATGGGCAGAGTGTGAGAATGTTCAGGGTGGCAGGGGAGGATATATTCTTAATATCCTTCCTAACTTGCGCTATTCGGACGCGGGTAGCGATGTGGTCTAAACCACTGAGCCTAGGGCTTGCCGATTGGAAGGCCGGCGGTTCGAATCCCCGCAATGGCGTGAGCTCCCGTTGCTTGGTCCCTGCTCCTGCCAACCTAGCAGTTCGAAAGCACGTCAAAGTGCAAGTAGATAAATACTGTAGGTACCGCTCCAGCGGGAAGGTAAACGGTGTTTCCGTGCGCTGCTCTGGTTCGCCAGAAGCGGCTTAGTCATGCTGGCCACATGACCCAGAAGCTGTATGCCGGCTCCTTCGGCCAATAAAACGAGATGAGCACCGCAACCCGTTCGTGACTGGACTTAACTGTCAGGGGTCCTTTGCCTTTTAACTTGTGGTAGCAAGTTCCTTTACTTAGCAGAGTTTGCATTCCCCTTCTCACACACAGCAGAAATCTGGCTGCAATTCAGTCTCCTTCAGATTGAATTGTATGTTCCTGGTAAGATCCCATTTTAAATCCCTCCTAAAAGGATAAAGACACCACAGTCTTATTCATGTGCAATAAAATGAAACTTTACTCAAGATCAGGCAGAGCACTGTAAGAGAGATGACTTGGGGGACTGCTTGGCTTGGTTCGCAGGACGAAAAGAAGATGGAAAAGAGAGAGAGTGGCGGCATGCCTTGGCCCTTGACAAGGTCTGGAAAGGTCACGCCCACCCACCAGTCACATGCAAGGAAGGATGTTCCAGGCCAGGGCCGTCTTAAGCATATCCGGCGCCGTGGTGCAAAGAACCCTCCGGTGTCTCCCCCCCCCCCATTTCCCAGAGTTGTCAACCTTTTCCCAAGCCTCTGCGGGGATTGCTCTCCTGCTGTGGAGGTTTGGGAAGGAAGCTGCACGCCCACCAGCCATATGGTTGACGGGGTGCAGCTGACAGGTGTGCAGGGAAAGGGGAGGCTGCCGGCAAAGAGGCGCAGCTCCCCCACTCACTGGGGTGCCCCTGAGAGGCTGACGCCCTGGTGCAACGCGCCACTAAGCCCAATGGGAAAGACGGCTCTGTTCCAGGCCAGCCAGGAGCAACAGGAGGTTTTGACTGGCTGGACCAAACATTCCCTTGCATGTCCACTCTAGCAAAACAAGGAATAATAATTTTTTTTTATATAATAATAATTTTGTTATGTACTGAGTTGAATAGGATCGAAAAGGCAGCAGTTTGATTGGTCCTAGAACAATAGGATTCAGAATGCAGCAGTTTGATTGGTCTTCAGGAGCCACCCAATCCAGCTCCAGGTGGAAGTGAATCCGCAACCTGATTGGCTTACAGGAGTATCCTGGGATTAGCCAATCACGTGGGGCCCATTGTGTAAATAATGTATATAAAGCAGACGTTCTGGGGGAACTCTCATTCCTCGCTACTATGAGCTGAATAAAGAGCATGAAATCCACACTCGACTCCGAGTATATTTCAAATTTATTATTTGTACCTCGCCCATCTGGCTGGGTCCCCCCAGCCACTCTGGGCGGCCTCCAACAGATATTAAAATACATTAAAATATCACAGATTAAAAACTTCCCTAAACAGGGCTGCCTTCAGGTATTTTCTAAATGTCATGTAGCTGTTGATCCCTTTGACCTCTGATGGGAGGGTGTTCCACAGGGCGGGCGCCACTACCGAGAAGGCCCTCTGCCTGGTTCCCTGTAGCTTTGCTTCTCACAGTGAGGGAACCACCAGAAGGCCCTCGGCGCTGGATCTCAGTGTCCGGGCTGAACGGTGGGAGTGGAGACGCTCCTTCAGGTATACAGGACCGAGGCCGTTTAGGGCTTTAAAGGTCAGCACCAACACTTTGAATTGTGCTCGGAAACGTACTGGGAGCCAATGTAGTTCTCTCAGGACCGGTGTTATGTAGGATGTTATACTTGGCTGCTCTCAGTGGATTGCATCCCACACAGAGGTACCAGAGGTTACAGATAGTTTCTTTTATTACTGATGATTGGCTGATGCAGCTTAGGCTCAATACTGTACTTTACTACCCATTTATCTAGGAATAAGCCCCATTGAACTCAGTGCCACCTACTGTAAGTCGGAGTGGCCAGGCACTTTCTGCCACACCTTTGCGTTACTCTCCAGCCAAGTGATCTAGAAGGAGTTAAATGTGGTGTAAAAAGATAAGATATCTTTTTTTATTCCCCACTTAACTGGTTCTAAGGAGTTTTATTTGGAATCATTCTTGCAAAGTTTGGAATTGACTTAGAACCAGCTCTAAAGAACCAAACAGGAACTCTTCACTTTAGTCTCCTCTCCCCACAAAAATCCTGGGAACTGTAGTTTAAGGATGCTAGGGGTCACCTATAGTTCAGGCATCCCCAAACTTTGGCCCTCCAGATGTTTTGGACTACAATTCCCATCAACCCTGACTACTGGTCCTGTTAGCTAGGGATCATGGGAGTTGTAGGCCAAAACATCTGGAGGGCCGCAGTTTGGGGATGCCGGCTCTACTTCCTTGCAGCGGAGGAAAGATGTGCTCCCCACAAACCAATTGGAATGCATATTCAATTAAAGCTGGTTATGATCTAAACTATGTGTGAGCTTTGTGTAGGTAAAGCAGGTAATCTGGAGGCCGACAGCCAGTCCCAACATTCCTCTGTTTCACCAATTGCTTGGACATGTCTGCAGTACACTATCTCAGGCAACTTTAGACCCAAAGCCGCAGGGCTAAGCAGCAAAATGTGAGCTTATAAAACTTGAAGGAGCAGCTCATGGGGGTTGCACAAGCACTGGTGTCATCAGTTTATCAACCTGGTGGTACCTAGATCTGTGCGTACCTAGATCTGTGCCAAGCAACAAAGAACAGAGATCTTCACCACTCCTTTCAGTTCTGAATGGTTTCAGCACTCCAATTTATTGACATCCACACTATGTCAATATACTCTTTTCTTCTTCTTCTTCTATTATTATTTATATACCACCCTATACCCAGGGGTCTCAGAGCGGTTCACAGAATAAAATAATATAAAACCACAAGAGACCCAATGACAATAAAACAACAGACCATTAGCCCCCAGCTCATTTTAAAAGGGCATAGGACAGGGGTCAGCAACCTTTTTCAGCCGTGGGCCGGTGCACCGTCCCCCAGACCATGTGGGCCGGACTATATTTTTTTGGGGGGGGGGGGAATGAACGAATTCCTATGCCCCAGAAATAACCCAGAGATGCATCCTATATAATAATCTTGCTGTGTCCCTGCGTCCACTTTCTGTGTGTCACGGAAGTGCGCTACTGCGCATGACCGGGACCCACACGGACGCAGGGATTGGAGCGGGCGGAGAGGGGGGCGTGTCCGCGAGGCGGTGGCGGCGCACACGCGTTGTCATTTGCGCCAGCGCCGCTGCCTCGCACGGACGCAGAGGGCCGCCCCATCCTCGCCGCCGCTACCGCCGCCGCTACAGCCGCCCCCGGGGAAAACGAAGGGGGCGAGAGCGAGCAGCGCCCCGGCGACGGAACAGCTCGCGAAGGACATTCGCCTCGCGCCGCCTCTCCCCCGAAGCCGCGCGGCTTGAAGCCCAGCCAGGGGGGCCTGTTGGCGGCGGAGGCGCTGCGGCTGCTAGCGCAGGTGACGGCGCTATGCGGGGCCTGACGGCGGCGGAACGACCATGCGGAGGCCGAGGAGTGCTGCTGCTGCTGCGCGCGCCCACAGTTGAGCAGCTCAGCCTCCTCCTCCGCTGCCGCCGCCGCTGCCACCTCGACGGAGGAGCCCCGAGGAGGAGGAGGAGGACGGCCGGCCCGGCCTGGAGGCAGCGGCGGCGAGGAGGACGAGGACGCCGCCCCGCAACCTCCTCGCCCCGGCCGCCGCTGCCGGGCGCCTCTGCGCCCGGGCGCCTCCGTGCCTCGGGTCCCGCTCGCCGCCGCTAGCGCCCGTTATTAACGGGCTGAATTCAACTAGTTTTAAATAAAAGCACACATTCTACTCATGTAAAAAACCAGGCAGGCCCCACAAATAACCCAGAGATGCATTTTAAATGAAAGCATGCATTCTACTCATGCAAAAACACGCTACTTCCCGGACCGTCCGCGGGCCGGACTGAGAAGACGATTGGGCCGCATCCGGCCCATGGGCCTTAGGTTGCCTACCCCTGGCATAGGATGTAAATCAGATCAGCCAACGTCCTGGTTGAAAAGGAAAGTTTTTGCCTGGCGCCTAAAGATGTATAATGAAGGAATGAACTTCGCTGGGGAGAGCATTCCGCAGACGGGGAGCCACAGCAGAGAAGGCCCGTTCTCATGTTGCCACCCTCTGAACCTCTCAAGGAGGGCCTCAGAAGATGATCTCGGGGTCTGTTTAGGTTCATATGGAAAGAGTCAGTCCTTAAGGTATTGCGGTCCTGAGCTATTATATCATTTTAACAGCTTGGGAAGTGTAGTTTAAGGGTGCTGGGAATTGTAGCTCAGTGGATATAATCCTAGTCTATCATTCTGGACTTGCTTTCCATCAACAGGGCCAAGGTGGAGGGCAGTTCCTCAGACTGCCCACAGCTGGGTCCCCTTTAGCTGTGCCTCGAGTTTTGAACTTTCGGAAGCCAAACGGGTTTCCGGAAGAGATTTCATTCGCGAACTGAGGTACCACTGTACTAGAATTCATGCGCCAAAGCAAGCTGGCTGGGTCCAGCCTCACCCTTTCTACTCGAGGGGAAATGGAATTTTGCAAGCAATCTGCCCGTCTTTCTATCAGCAGGAGGGATGTGCTTCCACAAGAAAGATATGCTCAACCCCAGGCTTTTCTCCTGCTCTAGACAAATTATTTGAGCAGGGGTGTAGGAAGTAGGGAGCGGGGGGGGGGGCGGTCCGCCCCAGGTTCCATCATGGAGGGGGTGACAAATTATCAAGGAACAATTACTGCCCTACTAGGGTGGTTCATAAAAAACTTTTTTTTTTTTTGAAAAATGCCTGCTCCAAAGGTCTTATCTTACTACACTAGGGATTATATAGCTATATATGAAATTTCATGCATATCAGTTAATATCTTGACCCTCCTCCACGAAAATAGCTGTTTACTTAGCCGTTTTCCTATGTCGTGAAGGCTGAAATTTCAATTCAGTGGAGCACTTACTGTCAGGACCGGTGCTGGCAATTTTGGCGCCCTAGGCGAGGGGGCGGGCCATGTGATGTCATTGCGTATGACGCACGTTGCGGAGCGGTGCCCCGTCCCCTGCCCAGCCGGGCACCCCCCCGCCGCCGCGGTTTGCTTGCTCCGCCGCTGGTTGGGGCGGCGGCAGGCGGCGGTGGGGGGCAGGCTGGCCAGCGCCCCCTCCATTTTGGCGCCCTAGGCAATTGCCTAGTTTGCCTAAATGGACGCGCCGGCCCTGCTTACTGTTCCCAACCCTAACCCTGCGGGAAGCCATTTAATTATGTATCTGATGTTAGCTGCCCTGAGCCCAACTTCGGCCAGGGAGGGTGGGATATAAATAAAAGTTTATTATTTCTTATTATTATTCCTTTGTAAGAAAATATGAAATAACGTAAAACCATTTTTGTAGGCAAAAAATAAAACAATAAATGGGGGGGGGGGGTGTGACAAGAAATTTTCCGCACCGGGTACTACCTGACCTTCCTACGCCTCTGGATTTGAGTTATTTGCTCTATCCATATATGGACAGAACACGGGGAAAGGGCCTGAATCTCTGGCACAAAGCTCTGCAGTGGGAGGGATTCGGTGTGTTTCCTTCACAAACAGATTCCCCAGTTAGTTTAAGAAGGCAGTTAAATGTCACCACCTAATTGGGATAAGCCAATCCTTGGCAGAAGGGAGGGGCTCCCTTTGCAGCCAGGGGAGAATGAAAAACAGCAGCAGGCAGATAAGGAGCAACTGCAAACGGGAGAAGGAAGCATTGCTTTACCTGCCATACATCTGAAGCTGTGAGCCTTTATTCTCATCAGTTGCAGGTCTGTCTCTTCCCTTTTCAATTATACATGATAGTTAGTAACATACGCTCATAACAACTTTATTTCAAGCTAATTTTCATTATGTGACACTTTTCTCAAGCTTCAGGCTGGGGGAGGGGGAAGCTTCACTTCCTGAATTTCTTCTTCCTGTGCACTGCTTAATGGCCCAGAAACGTTTCCAGAAAAAGTTCAGAACTTTAAAAGGTGCATGATCTACCCAGTCTCATATTTCTTCCCATTTATAACCCAGAAGGAGGTAGGGATTGAGCACTTAGTAGAAACAGCATCAAAAAGGTTGGTGTCCATCAACTACAAAATACAGTACCTAGTGACATTTGACGGGAACAGTTTGTTCATGCAAAACAAGCCTGGGAATTAGACTTTGGAACAGTTAGGATGGTGCCGCATGTGGGCCAAAATGCCTCTATGTTCTGTTTTAATTAAGAGTGAAGAAAACACTTTTAAGCTCTTACACCGACAGCATGTAACACCACAAAAATGTAATCACATTAATTTGTCTTCATCTCCACTTTCTTGGAGGGGTTTTAGTGCTGTTGGCCCCCGTTCCATCTGTGGCGCACCCATGAGAAAATAAGGCGTTTCTGCATCAATAAATAAGTCTCATTGTATTACAGTTTCATGTTTCATGTGTTGTGCAACTGGCTGTTTTTCTCACGAACATTGAAAGAACTTGCAACCTAAGAAACTAACCCCATTCCATCTTCTGCTCGCCTTGCAGCTATTAACATGGATTTGAAAGAAATTGGATCAGTTGCAACTTGTATTGTGGAGACAGAAAATATGGACCATTGTGTCCTACTTGAGCGAATGGGGTAATTTGATATTGATAAGGGGTTTTTGTAAGATGTATTTTCTGAAACTCAGTAAAACTTCATCATTATTTTTGAAGATGAAATCAGTTATGAACTACGAAGTGCTAACGCTGAGCTCTCTGTTTATTTCTGATTTGATCCAGTGATTGCAGGGTTCACGAGTTAATAAGTCACTGACAGTCAATAGAGCAGGGAGGCCTTCCCATTTGTTTCCAGCATCTGGTATTCTGAAATATCCTCTGTCTTGTGTTGCGAAGTCACACTGCCCAGGCTAGTGCCATGGAGAGTTCACAGTGCTGCTAACACAGCAGTTGGAATCTATCCCTGGAGACACATTCCACAGAGATGGATGCCAACAATAATAGTTAATTACTTATGTCATTTCGCAACAGGAGAAAGTTAGACAAATAACATAATATTTGATGGAAGATGACTTTGCACTTGAACAGAAACAGTACTGAATGTGAAAAGTCCAGAGCAGGACATAAAGTTATGCCTTCTTACAGCCCTACATGCAAGTCATTAGGGATGTAAGCTCTGATCAGCTTGCTAGGGTGCGTTGGCAACATTTGCAGTCGATACTCTAGTCCAGGGGTCGGCAAGGTTTACCGGCCATGGGCTGGATCACTCCCACAGAGATAGTCTGTGGGTTGGATTGGCGCGGCACAACGCCGAAAATCGCATCTGCGCATGTCCGCGGCACCGGAAAACGCGTCTGCGTTTTTTGGCGTCTGGACATGTGTAGACGCGATTTCCACTATCTGCGCGTGTGCATACGCAATTTCCAGCACCGTTTGGCGAGTCCCCGTGCTGCGCTGCACCGGTTTAGCGCAGTGCGCGGGGGACTCGCTGAGCGGTCGGCACGGTTCTGCGGCGGCTTGTGGGCCGGTAAAACGGTCTTCGTGGGCCGCATCTGGCCCATGGGCCACACGTTGCTGACCCCTGCTCTGGTCTATTTCATCTCTGGGTCCTCGGTCCCATGCTAACCATAAATCTCTGATCTCCTTTGAAAACTTAATAAAAACCCAGCATCAAAAAGATTGGTGTCCATCATCTGCAAAATACTTAATGAAACTCAATTGGGAGAGTTTGATCACACAAAACAAATCGGGAATTGGACCTTGAGCAAGTGCAATATGTGGTGCAATGATTGCAAAATAAGGCATATGACCTGTTGGATGCTAATGCTGAGCTTGCACAATATTTGAGCTCAGTGTTGCTTATAAAGGCTAAAGGTAAAGGACCTCTGGACGGTTAAGTCCAGTCAAAGGCGACTATGGGGTAGCGGCGCTCATCTCACTTTCAGGTTGAGGGAGCCGGCGTTTGTCCACAGACAGCTTTCCAGGTCATGTGGCCAGCATGACTGAACCGCTACTGGCGCACGGAGGACCGTGAGTGCCAGAGCGTACGGAAACAACGCTTACCTTCCCACCGCAGCAGTACCTATTTATCTACTTGCGCTGGTGTGCTTCGAACAGCTAGGTTGGGAGGAGCTGGGACAGAGCAACGGGAACTCACCCCTTCGTACAGATTTGAACCGCCGACCTTCTGATCAGCAGGCCCAAGAGGCTCAGTGGTTTAGACCACAGCACCACCCGCTTCTTATTTATATAGATGTATATTGGATCATACTGTTCCACTTTATTTAGTTCAGTTAATAAGGTGGCGCTGTGGGTTAAACCACAGTGCTCTAGAACAGTGGTGGCTAACCTTGGCACTCCAGATGTTTTGGAACTACAACTCCCATCATCCCTAGCTAACAGGACCAGTGGTCAGGGATGATGGGAGTTGTAGTCCCAAAACATCTGGAGTGCCAAGGTTAGCCACCACTGGCCTAGGGCTTGCTGATCAGAAGGTCGGCGGTTCGAATCCCCGTGATGGGGTGAGCTCCTGTTGCTCGGTAATAATAATAATTTTTATTTATTATTATTAATTAAATAATTATTATTTATACCCAGCTCCTGCCCACCTAGCAGTTCGAAAACACGTCAAAGTGCAAGTAGATAAAAAGGACTGCTGCAGCGGGAATGTAAGCGGCGTTTATTATTTATACTATTATTTATACTTCTTTTAGCCCGCCTCTACTCCAAGCAGCTCATTGCATCATGCACAATTTCTCCTTCCCCTCAGCAACACTGCAAGGGAGGCTAAATTGAGTGGTGGGAACATAAAAGGTCTTCCAGTGAACTTCTTGGTGGAGCAGGAATTAGAAATATCCTCCTCCAAGTCCTGCCAGGGGTGTGTGTGCATCCTATTGCTTGAATTCTTTTTCCCTGCAGGTTTCAGCCATGTGGCTCTACCTGGCTGCCCTGCTGGGGCTTTACGTCCTTCGCCGATGGTACAAGGAGAGACAGACGGTGGAGAACCTGACGGAGAAATATGTCTTCATCACAGGGTGTGACTCTGGCTTTGGGAACCTACTTGCCAGGCAGCTGGATGCCCGGGGCCTGCGGGTGCTGGCGGCCTGTCTCACGCAGGAGGGGGCAGAGCAGCTGGGCAAGGCCACCTCAGAGCGCTTGAAAACCACCATTCTGGATGTCACCAGTACAGAGAGTGTGGCGGCAGCGACGGAGTGGGTGAAAGGGTGCATTGGGAACAAAGGTGAATCTCTACCTTCCTTCTGCTGCCTCTGTGCTATTGGTGGGACCAGTGCCGGATTTACGTATAAGCTAAACAAGCTATAGCTTAGGGCCCCACTCTCTTGGGGGCCACCCAAAAAGTTAAAGGAAAACAACAACTGGATGTTCTGTACATTTCCAAAATATAAGATAAAAAAACAAATTGTGTTGTGTAGGCTCCTATGATGTAAGTAATGGGCCCCACCTGCTAGCCTGCTCCCTAAAATATCACTGGTTTGCTCATTTCTATATCAATTACTTTGATAAAATACATATTTTGTTATGTGCAAATGGGTTCAGAAACCTATTAGGTCCCTAAATTACCGTATAGCATATATTCAACACAAAAAACAGCAACAATTTGTTGTTGACAAATGACAGCTGGACATATAAAGAGCCCCATTACCTTCAGTAGCTTAGGGCCTCATCAAACCTAAATCCGGCCCTGGGTAGGACCAGGGTTTAGAATTGCCTCTCTGTGTTCATTTGTAGGCCACTTTCCCACAAAATTGTGCCCAAAGTGGCTCACAACATGTGAAATGAATAGGCATAACAATTCAGAAAAAAAAAATAATACGAAGAATTGTGGTTAGGGTTCCATAAGTAAACACAAACAATCTGTGCATGTGATTAGCTTATTTCCAGCTTTATTGACCTCTGCTAAGGTTGCCTAAGAGGATGAACATGTTGTGATTTTTGTCCAAGCCGAGCGGCTCCAGCTGTAGCGAGGACTGGTTTCACTTTTGCCTGTCTCACTGAACCGTGAGAAAGTTGCCTTATCATTTCCTGCATGGAATGTTTTTGTATTACTGTACTGTTGTAATCCGAGCCTTTGGGCTCACACTCTCTTCTAGCTAGACCTCGAGCTGGAAAGATGTCTTTATGGCAGCACCGTCTTAATGGGCTGGCAGCAGAGAATTTCTCTGCACTATTACTACAATAAATTAGTTTTAGCTTTATTAATGGCTTGTGTGTGTTGTTCTTCAATCTCGGAACAATCACATATTACTGCGCCACCGGACTCTCAGTAGCCGGGGATGTGCGCACACGGCTGTGCTCTAGCTTTGGGGCAGTCTCACTAACTGCCCCAGGCGGGGTATATGCTGACAGAACATGCCAGAACATGTGAGGATTTGAGCTTACAGGGTTAATAGCTCAGCCGTGCGTCTCTGCTCCCACAGGGAAGGAGGAGACACTTCCGGGGGAACCAGAGGCTTGTGATTTCTCGTGTTGCTGTTGTGTTTCCCAGACTTGGGAGAAAGCTGTAACGCTGGGAGGAGATGGCTGCGTCTTCTCCAGGCTGCGAAGTTACTATGTCAATAAATCTTTCGTTTCGGACTAATGAGACAGGAGTTGTCTGATTTACTTCACGATTGCTTGGCTAAGACTTCTGAAGCTGAAGCTGAGTGGTTTTTTTATCTCTGCTGGACTTTGTACGCAGACTGAAAGAGTAAACAGGGAAGAGTGCCAGACATTTTCAGGTCTGTGATTTATGGCTGGGAGCAGCCAAGTTCTCTGTCAAAGAGAACATAATTCATAGTGCGCACATGGCTGTGCTCTAGCTTTGGGGCAGTCTCACTAACTGCCCCAGGCGGGGTATATTCTGACAGAACATGCCTTCTTTCTTCACACAGGACTCTGGGGCTTGGTGAACAATGCCGGCATAGGGATCCTATCAGGTCCCAATGAATGGCTGACCAAAGATGACTTTGCAAAGGTGATCAATGTCAACCTTCTTGGGATGATTGATGTGACGCTACACATGCTGCCCCTGGTGAAGAGAGCCAGGGGGAGGGTGGTCAACGTGTGCAGCTCGATGGGACGCCTGGCCTGCTTTGGAGGTGGTTACTGCCCATCAAAGTTTGGTGCGGAAGCCTTCTCTGACAGCCTGAGGTAAAAAGAGCAGCTCTGTAGTTTCGTCTTTTGCAACATGCAACCTTCAGATGTTTCATTCCATATCAAGTGATCCAACTTTTTCACCCCATGTCACCCAATTTTCTTAATATTTTGTACACTTGTTGAAAGATCAAAACTAAGTTTATATCTAAAATTTTAATTTTTTTATCTCATCCCATTTTTGAGTTATGAGGGTTTGAAATTTCCAAAAAGTGACAATTTTGGCCTTGCCTGACTACACAAAAACCTTTAAAGCTCATACCAGAATTGGGATACGTCAAAACTAAAAACACCAATCTCTTCAGAAATGCATGGGCTTTAATATGATATGTCACATGATGGACTTAGTTTAAAATTAAAATTTAAGTTACAAAATTAAAATTTTCAAAAATGATTTTAAAATATTCCCATTTTCTTGGGATCTCCATGGGATCACATTTTTAAAAAAATATGTTGTACATACATGTTTGCCTTATTGGGTTCTATTCAGGATAAATGGGTCTTCTGTTATATTCTGAAAAATTTAACAGAATAAACAAAATTTCAAACTATATTATCAGTTACTTCGGGCATTTCTTTAGAAAGTCATTCAATTAAAAGGTGCATGAAAAGCTAACCAGGTTTTTCTTTTAACAATGTGTTCCAAAGCCGAGT
Organism: Darevskia mixta; assembly: GCA_034641385.1. NCBI lineage: Eukaryota > Metazoa > Chordata > Lepidosauria > Squamata > Lacertidae > Darevskia > Darevskia mixta. The sequence goes on from JAWWNH010000047.1 coordinate 208,108, forward strand.
GAAAGCTTGTTGATGCATGATAGAATTAATGCTTTGAAAGAATTTTGAATTTGCAAGCCAGAGATGGGATGTGTGGCTCTCAGTCCACTTCTGCTGTTCATGCTCTAGATCAGGGGTCGGCAAGGTTTACCTCGCCTGGGCCGGTTCACTCCAGCAGAAATCCCTCCGTGGGCTGAATCCATAGCTGTCAACTTTCGGATTTGAAAATAAGGGATGCCGCGAGGGCGGTGCAATGGCACCAAGTAGCCTCGCCACCCTGCGCTCCAGAGGCTGCGCGTGAACGGGTGAGCGAAAGAGCGAGCGCGTAGACGGCAGGCAGGCTGTCTGTCTGGTTGGGCGTGAGGGTCTGGCTGCACAAGGCATGCAAGCTCCGCCCCCAGTCGGTCTCAGACTCCTTATTGGCAGCCGAGCAACGCAGCTGAGGAGGGAGAGGAGCTGCTTCCTTTGAAATCCGGGAAATTTAAGGGATATCAACAATCCGGGATAGCAGCGGGAAACGGCATTGGAATAAGGGAGTTTCCCGCAAAAAAAGGGAGGGTTGACAGCTATGGCTGGATTGTGTGTTTGTGTGAGCGTGCGCCTGCTATTTCCGGCAGTTGCGTCTGCACAGACGCGATTTCCGGCATCTGTGCAGATGTGATTTCCGGCGCCATGGGAGTGAGTCTCCGTGCTGCACAGCGCCGGTTTAGCGCAGCATGCGGGGACTCGCCAAGTGGGCGGCTCAGTTCAGGGGATGGTCAAACGACCCCCGTGGGCTGCTTGCGGCCCATGGGCCTTAGGTTGCCAACCCCTGCTCTAGATGCTTTTGTCTAGGTCCTAGGCCAACCTGCCTGGCCGTGTTGCTGGTGTCACTTACATAGGAGAATAGCAAAGGCCTTTGAGAATAGAAGAGCCCAAAGTGATTTGTAGAAAAGTTGATTATGGTGTTTAAAAATGTGCGCATTTCAGCTATTTATATACCGCTGAATTATCAAAGTGTCGACTTGCTGAATTGATGGCCTTAAGATCAAAATTCTGCATGGCACCTTTTCCTGGTTGCATACCCTGTAATCTTCTTCCTCACAAGCTGTGCTATTTTTCTAGAAAAAGAGGTGCTCAAACTCACCATGAACACCTTCGTCATTCTTTCTCTCAGAGTGGCAACGGCGCCCACCAGAGAGGTGCCGGAACTGAGTTCCTGTGAGTTCTCCCTGAAATAAAGCCCTACAAACAAGGGAGTTTGGGAGAAACCCTTAGCTGCTCCTTTTTAATATAGATATATTTAATTTAATTTAAATATATATATATATATATATATATATATATATATATATATATATAATATATTTAATACATATATAATTTTTTATAAATATTTTTCATTGAGAACTTTTAAATTCCACACAAAATATCAGACAAAACAATCTCATATCATTTCCCCTCCCCCCCCTTCCCTCCCCACCAGGACTTCCCCCAGCTTCCATAACTGCTTTATTAGTTCAATATTTTTTCTGCATATTGTCCATTTAAAGTTTTGTTTTCATATAATTCCAGCTCTTAATTATTAATAAAATTTGTGTATGTTTATTCAAATCCTGCCAATGAATCTAAATCTGTTTGTTGTTTTTTCAAGTAATTTGTAAATAGATCCCAGTCTTCTTTGAAGTCCCAATTGTCCTTTTCACCCAATTTGTTTGTTAATTTTGCCAGTTCCGCATAACTCATCAGTTTTTCTTGCCATTGTTCCTTTGTTGGTAATTCTTCTTTCTTCCATCCTTGCACTAGCAAAACTCTTGCTGCGGTTGTGGCGTACATAAATAAGTTCTTTAATGTCTTTGGAATAGCTTGTCCTAAAATCCCTAATAAAAATGCTTCTGGTCTTTTAACAAAAGTCATTTTAAACATTTTTTTCAATTCATTATAAATCAGTTCCCAGTATTTTTTCTCCTCTTTACATTCCCACCACATATGATAAAAAGTCCCTTCTTTTCCTTTACACTTCCAACATATACTTGTCCCAGTTTTATATATTTTTACCATTTTGACTGGCGTAATATACCATCTATACATCATTTTCATGTAATTCTCCTTCAATAAAGAACAATCTGTAAACTTCAAGTCTACTTTCCACAATCTTTCCCATTCTTCAAATTGTATATTATGTCCAAAATATTGTGCCCATTTAATCCTCACTGATTTAATCTCCTCCTCTTACAGGATACTGTAAGCTGTCTTCAACAATTTCTCCTTCCCCTCTACCACCTCTTTTTGGAATCTCGAAGTTGTGTAACTGAACCCTTTTTTATTATCTTCCTTAAACATTTCATTTAATTGTCTGTAATGTAGCCAACTCTGAACATACCCTTTTGTTTCATCATAATCTTTTAATTTTTAATATAGATATAAAGAGGGTCTGGAGCCAACAAAATGGGTCCAAACAAGAAGGAGTTTGAAGCACCAGCATTCCGATGGCTGCCTCTGAATGCAGCTGACATTGTGTCATATACAACCCATTGCTGTGGTGTTTAGTTGCTGGGCAGAGCAGGGCCAGGCAAAGGATAGGGGACTACATTTCTCTTCTTTTCTCTCTCCTTTCCCCCCTTCTTTTCAAAAAGAAAGATGTTCCTTTCCACGGATCCCAATACATGGCCTGCAATATTACTTTTTTTTCCCCAAATTTTTTTTTATTGGTTTTTACAGTTTTTTAAGCACAAAACATAACGGTTAAATTTCCCACACTTCCCCCCTCTCACTGTGGGAAGCAACATTCATCCCCCTCTCTCACAGGGGTGAACATAATCATTGTACATTTAACCTTAAAAGCAATTCTTTAATAACATTGCTTGGGCCTGGCCCAATTCTGGGGGCCAGGCATTCATTCCTTCATCCTCAATTTCATATTTCGGTTGACTTCCTCAAGTCCCCCTCTGTTGAATTCAATATCATCCTTCTCTAACAGTTTTCAATCTTCTAAATTTTAAAACATCATAAAATACAAAATCATTTTGCTTAAAACAATTCTTTTCCCCAAACCTCAGCATCTTGGTGCTTCTGCTCTTTTCCTCTAGTCTTATCCCCTTCCCTTGCTTCAAACTAATTTTAAACTCATACTTTATACTTTTTGCACCCTTACCTTCCTCTGGTCTCGGAATATTTAGCTGAATTTCCCTGCAATATTACTGTAATATGACCTGCAATATTACTGTGGCTCAGTAACAAATGATAATTCTTTACTTTTCTTCCCCTGTGATCTCTCAAAGACGGAGGGATATTGCTAGGCAAGAGGACATTGCTCTTGTGAAACCTGGGATGTATTGGGGGAACAGATATCTCAGATTTCACCACCCCTTATCTGGCGCTCCTTACAGCCGCTAGGTTAAACGTTCTGGAATCGGCGGTTTTGTGGGGAAGGTTCAGGAGAGTCCCATACGCCCAGAGTCTTTGCCCCTGTGCTCTGGGAGTGGTTGAATCAACTGAACATATTCATTTGATCTGCCCATTCTATGCCGATCTTAGACAAAATCTTATAGCTCCACTCCTATGCCAACATAGCCCAGTAGACAGAGAAAGACTGGTTTTGTATTTGCTGAACAAGTTCACTGAAACAACACGGAACACGGTGGCCAAATTTCTTTTTTTGGGGCCTTTAAGCGTCGTAAGGCTAAAATTGACTGTATTGACACGGGTCTAAATGTATAATATACTTTTTGCTGTTTCTAAGTGCCACACTTTTCCAGATGTTTAGACGTTTAAACTTTTGTATAGATAATATGTGCTTTCTGACTGACGGTCGAATAAATTTTATTGATTGATACTTTTCTTCCCCAATCAGGAGAGAGCTCCATCCTTTTGGAGTCCGAGTCAGCATAATTGAACCTGGTGGTTTCAAAACACCTATTTGCACAAAAGTAGTAGAGAATTTTCAGACTGTATGGAGCCAGGTACCTTCTGACACCAGAGACTCTTATGGGCAGCAGTACTTTGAGCAATGTGAGTAGAGATGGGGGAGAAAATCAGTTTGATTTGCATTTTAATGCAGACTTATCTCATTTACACTTCAAGAAACAATAAGCGAACTGACACACAGCTATCCCTCTGAATTTGCACTTGCCAAAATATCACGATGCAGTCTGGAAGCACCTGAAGATTCTTTTCTTTGGAATCCAAAATAGTTCCAGATGTTCCTCCTTTGATGTATCTATCATAGAGAGAAATGCCCAGAAGGCAATCTTTCCCCAGAAGATTAAATTTGCTCCTGTGTTGCTGCAGATCCAACTTTTAATTTGTTTGTTTCTCTCACACAGGTTGCAAATCGTTCCAAGAACTCTTGGATGGTTGCAGCAACAAACTTCACCTGGTCACCGACTGCATAGAACATGCCCTGACATCCTGCTCCCCTCGCACTCGCTACTCTCCAGGCTGGGATGCAAAACTCTTCTACCTTCCTGTCTCTTACTTGCCAACCACCATTGCAGACTATGTGTTGACCCGCTCTGGGCCCAAACCAGCACAAGCCGTGTAGGTGATTGTGAAGAACAACATTACAGGTGGCCAAACCATCTATGGATGAAACACTGAATCCTATTGAGATGCAGGCTTAGTAATCAGGAGCTGTAAAGAGATGTGGTTTCATTTTTCTTTGATTCTCTACTATTGTATGCTCTAGGAATAAGCCCCATTGAACTCAGTGCAACTTACTGTAAGTCAGAGTGGACATGCTTTGTATCCATATAGTTCCTTGGAGTGGGCAAAAGATGTGCTCCCCACAAACCAACTGGAATGAATGCTCAAGTAAAGCTTTTTATAATCTAAACTATGTGTGAGCTTTGTGCAGGTAAAGTAGGTCATCTAGAGCAGTGTTTCCCAACCAGTGTGCCTCCAGATGTTTTGGGACTACAATTCCCATCATCCCTGACCACTGGTATTGCTAGTGAGGGATGATGGGAGTTGTAGTCCCAAAACATCTGGAGGCACACTGGTTGGGAAACACTGATCTAGAGGCCAACAGCAAGTCCCAACATTCCTCTGTTTCACCAATTGCCAGGACATGTCTGCAGTACACAAACTCAGGCACCTTTAGACCCAAAGCCGCAGGGCTAAGCAGCAAAATGTGAGCTTATAAAACTTGAAGGAGCAGCGCACAAGTGTTGCACAAGCACTGGTGTCATCAGTTTACCAACTTGGCGGTCTTTCCGCAGGGCCTATACCCCACCCCGCTGCTCCCTTCAACATGAACCTTCTGGTTATCCTTCCCCCTTCCTTGAAACATACCTAGATCTGTATGGAGCAGGAAGTACAGTGATCTTCACCACTCCTGTCAGTTCTGAATGGTTTCAACACTCCAATAGGCACCAGTTCCACTGTCCATTAAATGACACCCACACTGTGCATAGCTGTCAACTTTCGGATTTGAAAATAAGGGATTTTTTCGAACTTTCGGATTTGAAAACAAGGGATGTCGCGAGGGTGGTGCAATGGCACCAAGTAGCCTCGCCACCCTGCGCTCCAGAGGCTGCGCGCGAACGGGTGAGCGAAAGAGCGAGCGCGTAGACGGCAGGCAGGCTGGCTGTCTGGTTGGGTGTGAGGGTCTGGCTGCACAAGGCATGCAAGCTCCGCCCCCAGTCGGTCTCAGACTCCTTATTGGCAGCCGAGCAACACAGCTGAGGAGCCTCTCTGGCCGGCAGGGAGGGAGAGGAGCTGCTTCCTTTGAAATCCGGGAAATTTAAGGGATAACAACAATCCGGGATAGCAGCGGGAAACGGCATTGGAATAAGGGAGTTTCCCGCCAAAAAAGGGAGGGTTGACAGCTATGACTCTGTGTGTTTGAAGTGCAGCCTCGGAAGTGTAGTTTAAGGGTGCTGAAAATTGTAGCTCTGTGAGTGTGATGGCCTGGGATTCAGACTCAGACGCTGAACCTGAGGGATCCCAGCCTGCACAGGATTCCCTGCCTCCAGAACCAGCAGAGCCAGGGCTGGGGCCTGAGTCTGAAGGGGACTCACCTGTGCTAGATCCTCAGGTGCAGGCATCGGCTGAGTTTGATCTGGCTTCTGATGGGGTGGAGGACTCATTGCCTGCAGGTGCTCTACTCCCCACCCAGTCAGGAGAAGCTGAGGTTGCCTCTGGGTCCGGTAACCCTCCAGCTTCTCCTGAGCTGCAGAGGTTCAGGGCAGAGAGGCGAAGGGAACTAAGTTCCCGCAGGAGGAGTGCTCGCCTCCAAGCCAGGAGAGGCGAGTCACCTCAGGATCGGAGCCGCCCTGTGCCTCGGGGCAGATAAAAGCCAGCCAGTCCCAGTCCCAAGTTGCAGGAGCAACATCGTTGCTGCCCAGTTCCTGTTCCTGGTTCCTGCGTTCCTGACCTCAGCTTTGTTACTTTGGCTTCCTGACCTCGGCTTCCTGACCTCGGCTTCCTGACTTCGGCTTCCTGACTTCGGCTTTGTGACTTCTGGCTTGGACTGACCTTGGACTGGACTAGACCTCGCCTATCGGATATCCCTTGGGACCAGCACAGTGAGGCTAGCTCTCTTAGCAAACCCCTGTTTCCAAAATTCTTCACTAGAAGCCATGGCTATTTTGTTGTTGTTTAGTCGTTTAGTCGTGTTCGACTCTTCGTAACCCCATGGACCAGAGCACGCCAGGCACTCCTGTCTTCCTCTGACTCCCGCACTTTGGTCAGACTCATGTTGGTAGCTTCGAGAACACTGTCCAACCATCTCGTCCTCTGTCGTCCCCTTCTTCTTGTGCCCTCCATCTTTCCTGACATCAGGGTCTTTTCCAGGGAGTCTTCTCTTCTCATGAGGTGGCCAAAGTATTGGAGCCTCAGCTTCAGGATCTGTCCTTCCAGTGAGCACTCCGGGCTGATTTCCTTAAGAATTGATAGGTTTGCAGTCTATGGGACTCTCAAGAGTCTCCTCCAGCACCATAATCCAAAAGCATCAATTCTTCGGCGATCAGCCTTCTTTATGGTCCAGCTCTCACTTCCGTACATTACTACTGGGAAAACCATAGCTTTAACTATACGGACCTTTGTCGGCAAGGTGATGTCTCTGCTTTTTAAGATGCTGTCTAGGTTTGTCATTGCTTTTCTCCCAAGAAGCAGGCGACTTCTAATTTCGTGACTGCTGTCACCATCTGCAGTGATCATGGAACCCAAGAAAGTGAAATCTCTCACTGCCTCCATTTCTTCCCCTTCTATTTGCCAGGAGGTGATGGGACCAGTGGCCATGATCTTAGCTTTTTATGGCTATTTAGAGGGCTCTAAATGTATTCTGTGGGTGTAGTGTATGTTAATGGGTTTATATTATTATTATTATTGCTGTTATAGGATAAATAAAAATTGTTTGGTTCGTTAGACTTCATCATGATGGCCCATCTGCTTCTTGTCCCCTGAGGTAGAACCAACATTCTGATGCAGGTATGGAAACCTGGCGTTCCTTTGCCTCCGGTCGCTTTACCTTTACTCAGAGTGCCGAGGCCTAGGGCACCAAAATTTCCCATCCCCACAAAGCCATTTCCGTCCATAAGAAGGAAATGGGATTGCGGGAGACACGACCCCTTCACATGCTCGGGGGATGGCTGCCCATCCCCTGAGCCATTGGGGGAATTCCGGCCGCGTCACTCCCCTGAGCGACCAATCAGGTCGCTCCAGGGGCGGGGCCCGCTGCATTTAAGCGGGCGCACGGCCGGAGCTCTCCCTCTTGCTCCTGCTCACCGCCCAGCGGATTCGGATATAGTGGATGGCATTAGGAATTGGTTGCGGGTATGAGGTGGCGCTGTGGGTTAAAACCACAGAGCCTAGGGCTTGCTGATCAGAAGGTCAGCGGTTCGAATCCCTGTGACGGGGTGAGCTCCCGTTGCTCGGTCCTAGCTCCTGCCCACCTAGCAGTTCGAAAGCACGTCAAAGTGCAAGTAGATAAATAGGTACCACTCCAGTGGGAAGGTAAACGGCGTTTCCGTGCGCTGCTCTGGTTCGCCAGAAGCGGCTTAGTCATGCTGGCCACATGACCCGGAAGCTGTACGACGGCTCTCGGCCAATAAAGCGAGATGAGCGCCGCAACCCCAGAGTCGGACACGACTGGACCTAATGGTCAGGGGTCCCTTAACCTTTTTATGAGGGTATTGGCGGTGAGCCCTTTAGGCTCGATTGGCGGTTAGGCATTGGATTATCTCTGTAGGGGTGAAGGAAGGGGGGAGGAAGTGCCATCACCTCCCCCAAATACTGAAGGGTATTTTGTTAAAGGAATATGGGGGCGTGGCCCTGTCCGAAGTCTATCAAGGTTAGGGCCAAAGGCACGCCCCATACCGTGGTCACAGGGTGAGTTCCTAGTTGACGTGCATCAGCAGGGCTCACCTTGGGTGGCTATCCCTTCCTGGACTTCCAGCACAATGGGCTGGAGTCGGATATAGTCGGTTAGTTCCAATGCCTAAGCCAATACCGCTCATCATCCGTAACCAATAAAGTTGTGGCCTATCTATGCCCATTAACCTTACTTTTGTGTCCTGTGTCTTCATTACCACAGTGGGGGGAGGGACATCGCCACGCAATGGCCTTTATAAATGACTGCTCTGCTGAGACACCAGCAGATTTTATTTGTCACCTAGCACAAGACCCTGGCAGCACACCAGCTCTTTCAGCTTCCTGTCAGTAAACGTTTGCCTATGACCAGGGGCGTAGGAAGTGGGGGGAGGGGGGCGGGCCACCCCAGGTTCCATCATGGAGGGGGGGACAAATTATCAAGGAACAATTACTGCCCTACTAGGGTGGTTCATAAAAAACTTTTTTTTAAAAAAAATGCCTGCTCCAAAGGTCTTAACTTACTACACTAGGGATTATATAGCTATATATGAAATTTCATGCATATCAGTTAATATCTTGACCCTCCTCCAAGAAAATAGCTGTTTACTTGGCTGTTTTCCTATGTCGTGAAGGCTGAAATTTCAATTCAGTGGAGCACTTACTGTTCCCAACCCTAACCCTGCGGAAAGCCATCTAATTAGACTTTAATTTGATTTTGACATGTTTTTAGGAGGTAATTTAATTATTGTTTGATTTTATATCAATGTTATGTATCTGATGTAAGCCGCCCTGAGCCCGACTTTGGCCGGGGAGGGCGGGATATAAATAAAAGTTTATTTTTACTTATTATTATTCCTTTGTAAGAAAATATGAAATAACATAAACCATTTTTGCAGGCCAAAAAAATAAAATAAATCAATGTTGGGGGGGGGGGGTGACAAGAAATTTTCCACACCGGGTACCACCTGACCTTCCTACGCCTCTGCCAATGACTCATTTAGTGTTGGGCCATTCATTCCAGGAAGAAGTCTTAGAAAGAGTGGCTGATAGGATTAATATGTGCAATTACAACTTTTTGGAGAATTACAGCTCTTGGCTGTAATGACAGCCAAGCCAACATAAATAAATGGAAGCGCTTTATGTAACTTACTGGATCAGCTGATTGGAAGCAGAATGGAAGTCATAAAAAAAAAATGGGGACACAATTTTGAACTGCCGTACATGGGCATTCAGTTTTTAAGAAGCACATTATGTTTCTAATGAATCTTTCCAGATCCAGCAAGAGTGGGAGCATTCATATCTATTATTTCCATCTGAAATTACTGTAAAACATTGCATAAGAAAATGGAAGCAGGCACAAATATATAAAATTGGATGGAAAGAAAATAGGAAAACCAGACACATAAATAGATAAAACCACTTTCTAGCTACTTTTGCCTCATCCAAAACAGAATGCTCATTACATTTTTGCAGGCGCAGGAGGATTGTAGACTAGCTTGTGTGCTGTCTGTCTTTTGTTACTCGACACAAAGCACAATAATAATATATTTCTGGAGTTGCCACATCTTGCAGGCTTGGGAGCTCTTGTGGTACAGTAGCTGGAATAGTGGATGGACTTGAGGTGGAAAGACCCGGCCTTGGCTCCTTCACCTGCTTTGCTTTGCTTTGTTGTACTTCTGTGCCTCTTTTCATTCAAATGAATCTCCAAGAGGTTTACAAACCATAAATAACAGTAACTTAATGAAACACAATATCACAAATACTATGAAGAGCCAGTGTGGTGTAGTGGTTAAGAGTGGTAGACTCGTAATCTGGTGAACCGTGTTCGCTTCCCCGCTCCTCCACATTCAGCTGCTGGGTGACCTTGGGCTAGTCACACTTCTCTGAAGTCTCCCAGCCCCACTCACCTCACAGAGTGTTTGTTGTGGGGGAGGAAGGGAAAGGAGAATGTGAGCCGCTTTGAGACTCCTTCAGGTAGTGATAAAGCGGGATATCAAATCCAAACTCTTCTTCCTCTTCTTCTTCTTCTTCTTCTTCTTCTTCTTCTTCTTCTTCTTCCTCTTCTTCTTCGGTAAACTTGCACCTGTTCCTAACTCATAGATAATGGATGATAAATCCATTCCATGATATTCCCTCTTAGGATGCTATTCTATTTTTTTGGTACCTTGGAAAGCTCCGAGTTACCACAATAACCTTCACCTCACTGGTATTGGTGGTGTGGTTTTGGCTGCAGATGCATGAACTGAATCTATAAGAAAGAATGATATGGTATGCATTGTGTCACATAAATGGGCCATGTTGAGCATTTGCTTTAGGATCTAGTAATGATCCTAAAAAACCTATAGCCCCAGCCTCTACCCCTTTTTCTTCAACCACACTGGTTTACTCCCATTTTTGGCCATGCCACACCTTTTCTTTAAATATACAGAAGTGATCTCATACTGTATATATTCTTGCAAAGAAGCTGGTAAAATGTGGACTGGACGAGATAACTGTTAGGTGGATTTGTAGCTGGTTGACGGACTGAACCCAAAGAGTACTTATTAATGTACTCATCATCCTGGAAACGTGTGACAAGTGGGATGCCACAGGGTTCTGTCCTGGGCCCGTTGTTCAATGTCTTTAAACATGACTTGGAAGAAGGGATTGAGGTGATGCTAATCAAATTTGCAGATGACACCAAACTGGGAGGGGTAGCTAATGCCGCAGAAGACAGAATCGGGATTCAAGATGGCCTTAAGAGATTGGAGCACAGGGCCAAAACTAACAAAATGAATTTCAGTAGGGACAAATGTTAGTTTTGGCCCAGTTTGGTGTCATCTGCAAATTTGATGCACCAACATAATAAGATGGGGGACACCTAGGTTGCTAGAAGGACAGTCTTTGAGTGATTTTGGGATAGAGACTATCTTGGAGGAGGTCCAGGTTTTAAGAATGGGGCCCCCTTTTATGATGTCATTGAATAGGCGGGTCATGTAGGGCATCAGGGGTTCTTTGAATTTCTTATAAAATTCTGCTATAAAGCCGTCTGGGCCTGGGGCTTTGTGTGGTTTCAGGTTTTTGAGGACCGTACCTATTTCCTCTGGGGTGATAGGACTGTCCATGAATTCCTGCTCCTCACCAGTTAAGGTTGGCATGGTCAGTCCTGCCAGGGATTTTCTGATTTCCTCCTCGAGCAGGTTGTGGGAGGTGTATAGGTTGGAGTAGAATTCCGCATGCTTACTGTTTTCAGGATATTGAAAAGCAAAACTGGGAAAATAAAACACTCAAGTATCAAGTATTGATAAGAACAATCTATTTGTACTATTTGTAAACACATGTTGTTGTTTTGTTGTTAAAGACTGAGCTATCTGGAAAGCTTCCTCAGTCAGGGAAAGAATACTCAGAGAGAAGCCAGCTGTTTTAACTCTTCCCCACTAGGAGGCAGCAGCAGCTCATGCATGTGCAGGTTCTCCTTTGTAAGTCCTAATTCACAAGTAAAGACAAAATAAAAAAAAAAAAAAATCCTTCCAGTAGCACCTTAGAGACCAACTAAGTTTGTTCTTGGTATGAGCTTTCGTGTGCATGCACACTTCTTCATATACCTTTACTTTAACAAGTAAAGGTAAAGGTACCCCTGACTGTTAGGTCCAGTCGCAGACGACTCTATGGTTGTGCGCTCATCTCGCTCTATAGGCTGAGGGAGCCAATGTTTGTCCGCAGACAGTTTTTCTGGGTCATGTGGCCAGCATGACTAAGCTGCTTCTGGCGAACCAGAGCAGCGCACGGAAACGCCGTTTACCTTCCCGCCAGAGCGATACCTATTTATCTACTTGCACTTTGACATGCTTTCGAACTGCTAGGTGGGCAGGAGCTGGGACCGAACAACGGGAGCTCACCCCGTTGCAGAGATTCGAACCGCCGACCTTCTGATCGGCAAGCCCTAGGCTCTGTGGTTTAGACAGCGCCACCCGCGTCCCGAATACTCTGTGCTAATGAATCGGTGTTATCATGCACTCTTAACAGAAGTTATGAATTTCCAAGCTAAATCAATATCTGGGCTTACATCCACTGGGCTGAGGGAGAAATCCGGGATAAAAATGCCCCAGTGTGGCAGGCAAGGAACAGATTTTTAAAAGGAAGGTGCTGCAAGGCACCCCCATCCCCTTGATGGGTTGGTAGCTCTATTCCTGGGCTGCTAATAGTGCTTTGTTCCATCTCCAGCCACATCTCTGATTTCAGCCTAATTAATCTGTGCTATATAAATGGCAGACCTTGTTGACAAGCTTCAACAGGCAAAGGAAAGCACCAGAAAGGAGAATGTGTGCATTTCTATGGAAGGCATATGTATGATGTGCAGAGGCGATTTTAGGGTAGGGCGACCAGTGCAGTCACCCTGGGTGCCATACTGCAGAGGGCACCCCAGCAATGCTGTAGAATGGAGCATGGGGTGTGTGCGCAGACTCTTAGCATTGCTAAGCCCAGCTGTTGACTGCATCCAGCCAACATGAGCTTGCATGTGCCCTTAAGAACATAAGAAGAGCCCATCTGGATCAGGCCAAAGGGCAGAGCCCATCCATTCCAGCCTCCTCTTCTCACAGTGGCCAACCAGATGCCCATAGGAAGTCCACAAGGAGGACCTACACACAACACTCCCCAGCTGTGATTCCCAGGAACACCCATGGCAGCAGAACCTAGCCATTCCAGCCAGCAGCCCTTGATAGCCTTATCCTTCATGATTTTATCTCATCCTCTCTTAAAGCAATCCACGCTGGTGGTCAATGCTCCCTCTGACTCCTGCAGTGTGTGGTTGACGTTGGCTGTCCTGTGTCTGGGTCTGAGTAGTCTAATAAATCTATATCTTCTGGTCTGGAATATAGCTGTCAACCCTCCCTTTTTTTGTGGGAAACTCCCTTATTCCAATGCCGTTTCCTGCTGCTATCCCGGATTGTTGATCTCCCTTAAATTTCCCGGATTTCAAAGGAAGCAGCTCCTCTCCCTCCCTGCCGGCCAGGGAGGCTCCTCAGCTGCGTTGCTCGGCTGCCAATAAGGAGTCTGAGACCGACTGGGGGTGGAGCTTGCATGCCTTGTGCAGCCAGACCCTCACGCCCAACCAGACAGCCAGCCTGCTTGCCGTCTATGCGCTCGCTCTTTCGCTCACCCGTTCGCGTGCAGCCTCTGGAGCGCAGGGTGGCGAGGCTACTTGGTGCCATTGCACCGCCCTCGCGGCATCCCTTATTTTCAAATCCGAAAGTTGACAGCTATGGTCTGGAAGGACCTGGTAGAGAGCATGACGATTCCTTGCCCAGATCATTCTCCAAGCATGAACAGAGGGGCTCCCATGCAATATATGAGCTCTTTCATCATCTCTCTGGCAGGCATAATGCTCAGCCTCTTGCTCACAAGAATTATACGTACCTGCAGGGGAAAGCATAGCAATGGAGTCCTCAAGCTGAGCATGACTCAGGTTAGCTTAATAGATGGTTGATATTCTCCTGTGGGATGAATGTGGTAATTTGGGTTTCAATCAGCCTCTTGCTTTTTCCACCAGGCCAATGAAACCGTCAGCGTTGATGATAAAAAAAAAATTAAATGACCACTTTCAATTTCATCTGTACCCAAGTGCTCAGGAAGATGTAATTGAGAGGTAAATGTTCTGCCTCTTTTTTACTCTCTTTCTCAAGAAAGGAGGATGCAGCATAAAGGCTGCCTAGGAAACCTTGAGCCCTGATCCAGCAAAGGTTTGTTGCACGTCACTAACCACGAATTGGTTGCATATTTACTCAGAGGTATGTCCAGTGGTGCCAACTCCTGGTAAGTAGCCTGCAGAGGGTTGCAAGTTAAACCTCATTGCTTTCCATGGCTAGGATTGGCAACATTTCCATATGTACATTTCATTGTATCCCACTCTTCCTTTAAGAAGCTCACGGTGTGAGGGGTTAAATAATCTCTCCTCCCATTTTAGAATCATAGAATTGCAAAGTTGGCAGGGCTCCCTTGACCAACTGCATTCTTTCTGCGGCACCCCTGTCGGGCTCAGGAGCCCAGTTATGTCACCCCTTGCCTGCAGAGCTGGCAGCCTCTCACCCAGGGGCGTCTTGCCCATAGAGCCAAGTGGCGCGGGGCGCCGGGGCACCAAATTCTAGAGGGCGCCAGGGAAGAGGTGGAGGCTGGACTCTGTGCCTCCCGGCATCAGCTCGCTGTTCTCGCCTGCCTCCGCCATGCCGCGCCGAAGCAACGCCGTCCCTGGAGCCTCCGCCTGCCGTGGCCACTGTGGCACAGGCGCCAGGGAAAAGGCGGAGGCTGGGCGCGGTGCCTCCTGGCATCAGCTCGCCGCCCTCACCCGCCTCGCTGAAGCAGCGCCGCGCCCGGAGCCTCCACCTCTTCGCCAGAGGAGCCGCCCTCCAGCCGCTGCCCGCCTCCTCCAGCCCCGCAAAGCTGCTGGCAGCGCCGTAAAAAGGTCGGCAACTCTGGGAAACGGGGGGCAGAGGGATCTTTGCACCATGGCACCGGATATACTAAAGACGGCCCTGCTCTCACCCTTTTTCGAACACCCTTGTGGAGTGCTCCCTCAGCCTCCTCTCTTCTCCCTTCTCCTTGGGAGTCCTCAGAACAGGCACTGCTGCCGCCCCTGGTTTCTGAGCTGCGCCCCCCACTCCAAAAAGAGGTGCCTTCTCACACTGCCCCACAGGGGCCTAGGAAGAGGAGACCACCAGCCTTAGTGGCTCAACAGAGATTGGCCATAGGTGAATGGGAGGCCAGCAACTTACCTCAGGAAGCAGCAGTGGCAGCAACAGGAACTCAGCTCCCATGCAGGCCTTGCACACAGCAAGCAAAAGAAAGGTCAGCACTGAGCCTGCCTGCCTGGCCTCCTGCTAGTCTGTCCATTCCCAACAGCAAGGGCTGGTGGACTGGCTGGCTGGGCTCCCTCACCCGCTTGCTTGCTTACCCCGACCACCTCAACTCCTGGCAACCAGCACCCCCCGGCCAGCCCCATTCGCCTAGGGAGCTTCCCTGTTCCCCCTATTTTAAGACGTAGTCATAAAAGAAGCCATAGCAGGATTTTTTCGCATTTGCAAAATATAAGCCGTACCCCAAAAATAAGCCATAGTGATAGGCGCAGTTCTGGAGGGCGCCAAGGAAAAGGCGGGGCTGGGCGTCCAGTCCCGCCACCAAAACCAGTCAGCCCCAGAAGCAGCGCTCAGGAACTCTGCAGAGCAGGGCGCACAGGAAGGGGCAGTGGGCGCGACAAAGGCACTCCGAAGGTCTCTTCGCCCGCGCACTCGCTCAACTCCGCTTGGCGCAAAGTGCACGGGGCGGCTGCCACGAAATCCCCCGAGCTGCCCCGTGCGTTGCCCAAGAGGCCCCTTGGAAAACAAGGCTTCTGTCGAGTTTTGAGGAGTGAAGGCGGCGGAGGAGTAGCAGGAGAGAGCGCCCAGCGAAAGCGGGTCTCTCTGGGGCCCGTTTCCTCAAAGCTCAGCTTGGATTCTCCCCCCGCTGCCAGCAAGCAAACAAAGAGCTCCGCACCCGTCCCGTCCTTTGCAGCCCCAGAACTCAAGCGTGGCCTTGCCAAGGCGTGCTTACGTAATAAAAATAAGACATCCCCTCAAAATAAGCCATAGTGCGTTTTCTTGAAGGGGGCAAAAAAGACGGTGTCTTAAAATAGGGGAAACACGGTTGTAGCCAGAACTGCTGCAACAAACAGCCATGCAAGCCTTTGGCAGGCAGAGACACAAGACGGCATCAGAGGAGGGAGGGAAGGAAAGAGGGGCGGAGGCCAGTGTTGCCCGCGGCACCCCTGCCCATCATTCAAGGCACCCCAGGGTGCCACGGCACAATGGCTGGAAACCACAGATCTAGTCCAACCCCACACAATGCAGGAATCCTGCTCACAGCCAACCCTGGGTGAGCTCAAACCACCAACCTTCTGGTTAATAGCCAGACCCATTGCACCACTGGGGGACATGACTGGTCTAAAGTCACCCAGTAAGCTTCATAGCTGAGGGCTGGGATTTGCACCCACATATATCTCTGGTCTAAGGCCAATACTTTAGCCACCATGATAGGAAGATCTTGGCACCTGTGTTGATTTTAATGCCACTGTCCAGCTATGTGGCACTGAGACTGTTCAATATACAGTATTTTGGTACCTGGGACAGATTGCATCAACAACGTTTTCCTTCTCCCTTGTCCCCTCATCCCTGCATGACTGACAAAATTCCAGAGGTTTTCCAGCTGTCTGGGATAGTTCACCCAGTAGAGCATGAGATTCTTAATCTCAGGGTTGTTGTGGGTTCGAGTCCCACGTTGGGTAAAAAGATTCCTGCATTGCAGGGGGCTGGACTAGATGACTCCTGTGGTCCCTTCCAGCTCTATAGTTCTATGACTCTATGGTTCTAACTTCCCTTAATGTGTGTTGTGCGTGGCTGGGAAGGTGGACAGACCCACTTTCAGGTCAAAAAAAATCCAAGGAGGAAAACTTCAAGTGTTTTCCCCAAGACCCCTGTTAGCAAGAGATCATTCTGACTCTCCCCACTCCCAGGCCTTTGGGGTGCTCAGTACAGCCTGGATTCTGACCTTCACCTCAGCCATCTGCATCAATCTTGCCTCCAACAAACCCACACAGGGCCAATTAGATGGACCTCATGCAAATCGACCTGGTTGCCTGACACTCTTAATAGGTTGGTTTATGCAGTGGGAAGCAAATGCCCCAAGGGAATAAACATTTTATCATTCAGTTCCTCCTCTTGACTTCCAGTTGACTGATGGTCTCCTTTGGAAAGCTCTTGGGGAGCGTTGGGCAGAACGCTATAATGAGATAGGGCAATTGTTTTTCGGTCCATTGTTTTTCTGAATGGGAAGGAGGCTTGTTTCTTTGTTTGTTTTCCCAGTAATGATCCTCCACACTCTGGACTGCTTTAATTGCTGGATAATTAAGCTTTCACAGATCGGGGAGAGGGGTGATTAAGGTGGTAAACTGAGTTCTATTTCTGCACAAAGGCAGCAAAATGATTGGGATGCAGGCTAGAATTGCCAGCTTACCGTATTTCCCAACTTGGGTCCTGTGACTGCAAACAATGTTCTGAAGAATGTTCTGAAGAAGTGTGCATGCACACGAAAGCTCATACCAAGAACAAACTTAGTTGGTCTCTAAGGTGCTACTGGAAGGAATTTTTTTTTTTTTTTTTTTTTTTTTTGCAAACAATGTGTTCAACTTTATATGGTATATAGCAGGCATGTCCAACAGGTAGATCGTGATCTACTGGTAGATCACTGGACGTCTGTGGTAGATCACCGGTAGATCAGTGGCTCCCCCCAAAGAAGCTAAAAAACTTTGGCTCCCCTAAAAAAACCTCAACATCTTTGCCCTGCACCCCTAAAATGACCTGAACCACCAAAAACCTTCCTTCCTAAAAAAAAGCTCAACGTCGCTTTCCTCCTCCCTAAAGAAGCTCAACCACTTTTACGTGAACCCCAAAAAACAGGGCTTTCCTTCCTAAAACAAGCTCAACAACTTTGACCTGAAGCCCCCAAAAGGGGGTAGATCACTGCCAATTTTTAACTCTGTGAGTAGATCACAGTCTCTTGGGAGTTGGCCACCCCTGGTATATAGCAAGGGCAGCCAACTGGGTGCCATCCTTTCCTGACCATCTAATATAGGATGGCTGTAGAGCAGGGGTGAGGAAACAGTGACCTTCCAGATATTGTTGGACTCCATCTCCCAACAGCAAGGCCAATGGTTAGGCATACTGGGAGTTGTAGTCCAACAGTGTCTGGCTTGGGACGCGGGTGGCGCTGTGGTCTAAACCACTGAGCCTAGGGCTTGACAATCAGAAGGTTGGCGGTTCGAATCCCCACAACAGGGTGAGCTCCTGTTGCTCGGTCCCAGCTCCTGTCAACCGAGCAGTTCGAAAGCAGGTCAAAGTGCAAGTAGATAAATAGGCACCGCTCCGGTGGGAAGGTAAATGGTGTTTCCGTGTGCTGCTCTGATTTCGCCAGAAGCGGCTTAGTCCTGCTGGCCACATGACCTGCAAAAACTGTCTGTGGACAAACGTCAGCTCCCTCAGCCAATAAAGTGAGATGAGCGCAGCAACTCCAGAGTCGTTCGCGACTGGACTTAACTGTCAGGGATCCTTTCCCTTTTAGTGTCTGGCTTATTCAACTTCACCTGTTTCTTCTGCTTACCCAACGAAGCCTAACCAGTTGAAGTTCTGCCTGTCAACCCAGCATGAAAGGTACTGGAGCTGGAGTCCATGAACATCTGGAGGGCCACACCAGGCCCCGGGCCCTGGACTAGATGACATTTGATGCGCTTTTCAATTCTATAGATGTTCTAAGGACAAAATTCTGTTTTGTAGTGCAGGTACGGCTTGGAAGATACTGTATACTTGTGGATTCTCCTCTTTCTTCATCTGTTCTGTGTGACGGTAGAACACACTCTTCTCTGCAGGTTTACATATGTGTGCATAAGGTGGGACTTGCCCTCTGCATGCCTCCAGTCCAGATCTAGGCAAAAAAAGACAATCACGGGAATAACCAAATTATAACAAAGGAAATCTACACCGTGAAAGATCCCTGAAATGAGATGTACGTATATTTGTATAATGATACTAAAAAAAAACAATATAATTCATGATTCAGGAGCAGAATTGCTCAAAAGCAAAAATCCTCAAAGCGTTATAAACTAATTCAAAGAAATATAAATGACTCAAGAAAACCTTCCAAATAACTCCAAATAACAAAAAATAACTCAAGCTAAACTAACAAATAACCTTAACGAATTGCCGGCTAAAATTCTCGTTTCACTGTTATGATCTATCAGTTTCCTCAGAAGGAAAAAAGTTAATGTATTTATATAACTCAAAGTAGCTTTTTGCTATTAAATCTAGGGGGAGGATTAAAGAAACTTCAGAGAAGAAAGTTATTTGAGTTATTTTTTGTTATTTGGAGTTATTTGGAAGGTTTTCTTGAGTCATTTATATTTCTTTGAATTAGTTTATAACGCTTTGAGGATTTTTGCTTTTGAGCAATTCTGCTCCTGAATCATTAATCATATTGGAGTATCATTATACAAATATACGTACATCTCGTTTCAGGGATCTTTCATGGTGTAGATTTCCTTTGTTATAATCCAATCCAGATCTAGGCTTCCCGTACACTCTGTTCAGCACAGTAAAGCCCCATGTGGATCCTAACCTAATTTTCCTCTGCAATTACTACTCCACAGCTGGAGCCCATTGTCACCTGCCTCCCAACCAATAAGAGGCTCGATGCTGGTGTGGTGCTACCAGCCAGCTGTGTTCATTCCTGTGATGCCAACTAGAAGCTGGGAAACAGCTGTGACTCTCTTAGTGCCAGATCTCTGCATCCAGCAATAACATATTGAGCTTCCTTCATTCTTGGTCAGAAGAGCAGCAACCCAGCAAGCTACACATTTGTCAGGTAGCTGGGTTCCAGCCTCGACTATGGGTTGGCTACAAGCACAATTTATTCCTCGGGACCTGCTTTCATCTGTCGGTTTTTGTACTTCTTGCTAAGTACTTCTTGCCTTGGTCCTGTATACCTGAAGGAGCGTCTCCACCCCCACCGTTCAGCCCGGACACTGAGATCCAACGCCGAGGGCCTTCTGGCGGTTCCCTCATTGCGAGAAGCAA
This sequence comes from Darevskia mixta, assembly GCA_034641385.1. Classification (NCBI taxonomy): domain Eukaryota; kingdom Metazoa; phylum Chordata; class Lepidosauria; order Squamata; family Lacertidae; genus Darevskia; species Darevskia mixta. The sequence goes on from JAWWNH010000047.1 coordinate 228,012, forward strand.
AGTTACAGGGAACCAGGTAGAGGGCCTTCTCGGTAGTGGCGCCCGCCCTGTGGAACGCCCTCCCATCAGAAGTCAAAGGTACTAACAACTATCTGACATTTAGAAGATGCCTGAAGACAGCCCTGTTCAGGGAAGTTTTTAATCTGTAACATGTGTATGTATTTTAATGTATGCTGGAAGCCGCCTAGAGTGGCCGGGGAGACCCGGCCAGATGGGCGGGATATAAATAATAAATTATTATTATTATTATTATTATTATTATTATTATTATTATTATTTCAGTTTTTCAACAGTAGCATTGTTTCAAAGATCTGGGAAAGAAGCCGTGCCGGCCAACTGGCAAAACATCCTTTGCTCTACTGCCTTCTGTTTTGAGCAGCACAATTCAAGATGGGAAGGATTCTGAAAAGAGCTCCAGTAAGGAATGGCTTACCTCGGCACAAAACGTTCATAAGAACAAGGGCCATCACCAAAGAGAATATTTGTGGTTGGTGAGTCATTTGCCTTTAGACTAGTTGAAGTAATTTATTTATTTATTAAATGTATGTACTGCCCTTCATCCAAAGATCTCGGGGTGGTTCACAAAATTGATTTAGCACCACTTAGAATCCTAGAATAATAGAGTTGGAAGGGACCCTGAGGATCATTCTAGACCAACCCCCTGAAATGCAGGAATATGCAGCCGTCCCATACGGGAATAGAACCTGCAACCTTGGTGTTATCAGCACCGTGCTCTAACCCAGCGTTTCCCAACCGGTGTGCCGCGGCACAGGAGTGTGCCGCAAGCCACCGGCTCCTGTGCCGCGGGAAGACACCGGCTGCTGTGCTTCCGGGTCGGTCCGGGCTTCCCGCGCCGACCGCCGCCTTCGCGGGGCTGCCGGGCGCTTCGCCCGCTGCCTCTGCCGCCCCGGTCTTCCGGGTCGGTCCGGGCTTCCCGCACCGACCGCCACCTTCGCGGGGCTGCCGGGCGCTTCGCCCGCTGCCTCTGCCGCCCCGGTCGCGGTCGGGGACGGGCGGGAGGTGCCGGTGCCACCGGGCTCGCTCGGGGCCGGGTGGAGGTGCTGCCGGGGGGCTGGGCGCTGGAGGGGGGGCGGGCGCCTGGCTCGCCGATCTCCTGCTCCATTTTCGCCCGCCTGGGTCCTTCCCCTCCCTCCCTCCAGGGCGCGCGGACACCCCGCCCCCCGGGTCGGGGTGCATGTGGTGGTGGTGTGCCGCGAGATTTTTTTCGTGGGGCAGGTGTGCCGTTGCCCCGAGGAGGTTGGAAAACACTGCTCTAACCAACCAAGCTATTGCATTTCCATAAAACTACATATCACCACAACTTCATGCATTGCAATAGATGCCCTGTATTTATTTAATAATAGATCAAAACTAAATAACTGAAGGAATTGTGGTACAGTGTAATGCAAGAAGAGATACCAAGTTGTTAGAAAGCAAAGGCCATCTTTTAATATGTTCCTTCTCATTTTCGATAACGGCACACCAGAATCTTTTCAAATTGAAATTAATCATGCCCTACAAAACAAAACTCCATTGATTCAAATTGGCCCTCACTGATTAATCAACTCATGTTTTAGATTATTAATCTCCTTGTTTAAAGCCTTAGTTAAATTTACAACTTTAAGGAGGGCACAGGACAATTGCCCAGAACTTAATTTTTCAAGAGGCTCATTCAAATTCATCAATGCTTTTTTGTTTACCTCTGTCCTTCAGACTCTAGCACCATTTCAGATTTCAGAAGGGCTGTGTGTGTCAGGGAGCAGGGAAGGAGATTCAGGGCCTTACACTTCTGTTTGTCCCGTGCTTTCTTAGAATCTGCATCAGATCAGTAGCACCAACCTGAAAGCTTTTCATTCATATCCCAATGCAGAAACCCAAGAAAACCCTTTTTACTGCTGTATTGGAAGAAATGAAAAGCCCCTTAAAACCCCAATAGAAATGTCTTCCTCTTCTGATCTGAACAAAATAAAATTAAAAAAAAAATTCCTTCCAGTAGCACCTTAGAGACCAACTAAGTTTGTTCTTGGTATGAGCTTTCGTGTGCATGCACACTTCTTCAGATACCAGCATGCACACGAAAGCTCATACCAAGCACAAACTTAGTTGGTCTCTAAGGTGCTACTGGAAGGATTTTTTTTTTTTTAATTTTATTTTGTTTTGACTATGACAGACCAACACGGCTATCTACCTTCTTCTGATCTGATCATTTTTGGGGCTCCTCAATGGAAAAACACACACTTTCCCTTGTGGCACATTGTATGGGCTTTCACCTTCATCGCTTTCACCTCTTCTGTCTCCACTCATGCCTTGAGTAAAATTTGCCAACTGTCTCTGAAGCCCATTGCTGTGCACTTCCACTTCTTTGCCCCAAATTGCATGTGTCCCCCTCTTGTGCTCAAACAGGCATTGTGATCAGCTACATATATGTTTGGAAGTGAGAGCTGGACCATAAAGAAGGCTGATCGCTGAAGAATTGATGCTTTTGAATTATAGTGCTGGAGGAGACTCTTGTGAGTCCCATGGACTGCAAGAAGGTCAAACCTATCCATTCTTAAGGAAATCAGCCCTGAGTGCTCACTGGAAGGACAGATCCTGAAGCTGAGGCTCCAAGACTTTGGCCACCTCATGAGAAGAGAAGACTCCCTGGAAAAGACCCTGATGTTGGGAAAGATGGAGGGCACAAGGAGAAGGGGATGACAGAGGACGAGATGGTTGGACAGTGTTCTCGAAGCTACTAATATGAGTCTGACCAAACTGCGGGAGCTGTTGTTTGCTATGGGTGCTGAGAGTTGCTGGGAGACCCTTATTTCCCTCTCAGGACTACAATTCCCAGAATGGTTTAACAACCAATCCCTCTTTCCAGGCAACTCTGGGAATTGTAGTTTTTATTCCCATTTCTCAAATGGAAGACAGAGGTTGAGAGATCTGGCATGTCTCAGGGCCATGGAGACTGACCTCTCTTGGACAAGGTTTTTTATTTTTATTTCTCAAGGTCCCCCTTGGGAGGCAATGTTTGGTCTCTCTGTTGTATCAGTGGCTGGTTGGATTTTAAAGAGTTCTTTCAACCCAGGTGCAAGAGTCTCTCTCCTGTTCCCTCCCTGAGGTCAAGAGGAAACGATGTACAGCAGACGCATTTATACAGTGTGCTGAGAGCCTGAGTGGGAGAGCGCACCAGATCCCTCTGAATATGCAAATAGCTCTAATGGCACATTAGTAACCCCTCCGGCTGCTATGTGCCATTAAAAATGATTGCAAAAATGACTGCTTTTAGAGAAGAATTATAACTCCTCTCCTGCTTTGCAAAATACCTGCCTGATCCCATCAACCCTTCTTGTGCTTAGAGAAGCATTCATTTCGAGCACGACTTTTCCAGCTTCTTGTCTTCGCTTATGGGATGCATTTTCTCAGGATCTCCACGCGCTGCTCCGCCCCACCTTGCTGTCAAGATTTAGCAGATAATGAGAGTGGATTTTGTGAGCCCTTATAGTCGCTAAGAGACTTGTACTTCAATCCTGGATGGATAAACATCCACCATCTATTATATAATGGTCTAAGGACCTCACTGCCCTTGCTATATTTGAATACATTTCTTATACAATTTTATTTCACAGATAGATACCTATCTGGAATTTGGATATCAGTTTATATGTTTATATGTTTAAATGTTTAAATGAAGTTAAATGTATGGGTGTTATTAAGGGACCCAGGTGGCGCTGTGGGTTAAACCACTGAGCCTAGGGCTTGCCGATCAGAAGGTCGGCGGTTCGAATCCCCGCGACGGGGTGAGCTCCCGTTGTCATTGCTCTCCCCCTCCAGCGGCGGCGAATGGGGGGCGGGCTCTCTGGTTGAACATATATTCTCCAGAGCCAGCCCAATCCCCACACATTCTGGATAACCCTGAAGTCTCCCAGATCCCTGGCTGGGGACTGGGAAGGATAAATGCCCAATGCCTGAGCCAAGGTCTCCCTACATCTGAACATAGCTGTCAACCCTCCCTTTTTTTGTGGGAAACTCCCTTATTACAATGCCGTTTCCCACTGCTATCCCGGATTGTTGATATCCCTTAAATTCCCCGGATTTCAAAGGAAGCAGCTCCTCTCCCTCCCTGCCAGCCAGGGAGGCTCCTCAGCTGCGTTGCTCGGCTGCCAATAAGGAGTCTGAGACCGACTGGGGGTGGAGCTTGCATGCCTTGTGCAGCCAGACCCTCACGCCCAACCAGACAGACAGCCTGCCTGCCTGCCGTCTATGCGCTCACTCTTTCGCTCACCCATTCGCACGCAGCCTCTGGAGCACAGGGTGGCAAGGCTACTTGGTGCCATAGCACCGCCCTCACGGCATCCCTTATTTTCAAATCCGAAAGTTTGAAAAAATCCCTTATTTTCAAATCCGAAAGTTGACAGCTATGCATCTGAATCTTAATAAAGTTGTGGCCAATTTTAATCCCATAGCACGTTGTCTTGTGTCATTATTCCGCTCAGGGGTCGCATGGGATTTTGGGGACTCCGCCTGTCCACGCAATATTACAAAACAAATCTGAGGCACTCAACTGAACTTAAGGTAGGGCTTACCTGGCCTATGAAGAAACTTATTCACGTAGGACACGACACAGCAGATAATTAGCAATTTCTGTTTACCCTTTCTATTCAAAGAAGGGAAAAATCAGGCAACCTCATTATGATGTTGAGAGCTAATTTGGCTTGCTGGTTTTCAAGCAGAAACTGGGTCTATTGAGCACAAAATGTCAAGAGGTGTGAGAAGGTGTGATTGATCTTTGAACACCAGAACTAATTCCTGTTGGGGGATTTGGCAAAAAAGGGTGGCAGAGAGTGAAGTGTCTGCCTAAGCATGTGTGCATTGAAGAGGACATTCACTTTGAAGTGCCCTTCTGGTATTATCGAGACATGTGGCTGATGTCTTACAAAAGATAGGGAGGGACACAGTGGGAAAACAATATGTAATTTTGGTTCCTGCTCATTAGTTCTCAGCTGTTGTAGAAGTTGTAGGGCTGCCATATTTTGCAGAGCAAAAAAGAGGACACATTTTCTGACTTCTACTTTTAACTGTGGATCGTTATGGTGACTCTCAATTTACATAACCACGAAAAAGAGGACGTGCCCTGGAAAAAGAGGACATATGGCAACTCTGAACCATCTTCTTCTAGCTAGAGGCTGATCTCTTCGCTATGTCCATCTCCTCAGAGTTGGCTGTTGTTGATGTGAGGATTCCATGCAGGTGGAGAGAAAACCGCAATCCTGTGTGCATGTTCCCCCAGCCCCCGCTACCTTAATTCTGCATCCCTATTATTTGGGATGAAAGCTATGCCCCAAATATGATTTTTTTAAAACTTTGAGAAAAGGATTAGCATACCACGCCAGACTAAATTATTAACCTCCAGGAGAAAGAAGAGGACTGGGAGAACTACTAATACTTTTTTAAAATTACATTTGAAAAAAAGCCTCTGAGGAAAGGGGAGGGAGACAAATTTGGGGCCCTTCTCCATCAAAGTGGAGATGAAATTGCTGCAGCCAGCAGCAATCAGGTAGCAGGAAATGAGAAAAAGATGGGGTCAGTAGGAGAGGTCATGGTCTCACAGCTAAAGAGCCAGCCTTCTCTTCCTGCTTTGTATGTGAAGGGCAGGATGTTTGTCACCATTCATCATGTCAATCAACTTACGCCAGCAACACTTTCCATTGTCATTGCTACCTCCTCCCCCACACCATGTGCGCCGCCTTACGGTATTGGATTGCTAGTGGATTGCTAGTCTCATCAATTAAGATAAGATAAGATAAGATAAGATAATTTTATTTGTCATTGCACCAGTACAAGCACACGCTATACCAGTGCAACGAAATTGCAAGCCATCCCGTAAAAAAAGGGGGGGGGGAGAAAACAACAACAACAACCAAACACACACACAAAAACACAAAACACACACACACACACACAAGCCACACATACGCACAGCACAGCTCTCCAAGGTCACATCATTTGGTTACGTCATTTAAGAAGGCTATAGCTCTTGGGTAGAAGCTGTTCTTCAGTCTGTTTGTTTTTGCTCTGATTGTTCTGTATCTTCTACCTGAAGGCAGTGGCGCAAAGAGACCATATCCCGGGTGAGATGGGTCATCTAAAATATTGTTCACCTTTTTAAGGCAGCGGGAACTGTACAGTTCTTCCAGAGAGGGGAGAGGGTGACCAACAACCCTTTGGGCTATCGATATGACCCTCTGAATCATCTTCTTCTCCCTGGCTGTGCAGCTGGAGAACCAAGCACAAATACAGTATGTAAGAATGCTCTCTATGGAGCCTCGGCAGAAGGACACCAGCAGTCTCTCACTCAGATTCTTCTTCTTTAAAAGTCTGAGGAAATAAATTCTCTGCTGGGCCTTCTTTACCAGAGCGGTAGTATTTGCGCTCCAAGCCATACCCTGCTCTATCATCACTCCCATAATTACCATATTAACCAGACCTAATTTACAGACATGACTGCAGAAAGGATGGTAAACTCCTTGTGCCTCACATAATGCATGGAGAATTCAATCCTGCCCAGTTTGGGTGTGCCAGTGAGTTCTCACTGCAAAGTGTCTGGCTCATCCAAGCCATGCACACATCAGCTGATGTGTGGGGAGTTCAGTCCTGCTTTGTGCAGTATCCTCTACCTCCACAAGTGAGTGGGACCACCTGTCATGAACCCTGGAGTGCTATTGGGCTCGGGCTAGCAGACTCTGATAGAGGAGGAGGGAGAAGAAACGGAGGGCAGAATGTGAGAACCTGGTTGGAGGAGGGGGGGGCCCACTTTCCACCCCAATTTGGAAGGGGGAGCAAGGATGCTGGATTTCCCCTCCAGCCTGGGAAGGGCTTTGATCAGCAAAGCAGGGAGCGCAATCTTGTCACCTAGAATCAGGTCCAGACTGATGTGCGCAGACTGTACTACCCCAACAGAGCATGCACTTGCAATCTCAATATTCTCGGAAGACAAGTGTAATGATAGAGATTATAATTTGTTTACACTCTCTCAATGTTAAAGGCCTGGCAATTTAAGGACTTGTCTTGGAGCCTCATGACCTGGGCAGTTCCTTAGGCTTTGAGTTTCAGTCCTAGCAGAAGTGTTTTTTTTTTTATTTATTAAAAAAATAAAACTACTCTTCATTATTGGTGCCTGTTGTTGGACCCAGAAATTTTACAATGAGAGAATCTTGCACAGGGATCAGCAACCTTTTTCAGCCGTGGGCCGGTCCACCGTCCCTCAGACCATGTGGTAGGCCATATTTTGAAAAAAAATATGAACAAATTCCTATGCCCCACAAATAACCCAGAGATGCATCTATATATATATAAATGTTCCCATTGCGTGTTTGTCCGAAACACCCTTGCTCCGTAACCGCTGGACCAAATCGCATCAAATTAGGACACAGCGTTCCATTACCATGGCAAAATAATCTGGCATAATAAAAATTCAAAAAAAACCCACACCTGACATACCTAAAATAAAGAAAAAACGCAAAAAATTGGCGCACACATTAGACGTCACCAGCAAAACAGTGCACTCTAGTGGCGGCTATACTGGTACTACAGCTACAAAAGCAAAAAACTGGTGCAGCTATTAGACATCACCAGCAAAACCTCAGAGCTCCATCGGCCATTTGCAAACTCACAAACCGGTTATTGAAAAGGGGGGGCAAGAAGAGGGTAATAGAAAAGGGGGGGCTGACAAGAGGGTAATTGAAAACGGGGGGTGGGGACAGAGAAGGGGCAGACGGAAGTTGAACAGGGGAACACCACAGCATTCACACACATAGCCACAGCAAGGCGTGGCTGGGTCAGCTAGTTTTAAATAAAAGCACACATTCCACTTACGTAAAAACACCAGACAGGTCCCACAAATAACCCAGAGATGCATTTTAAATAAAAGCACACATTCTACTCATGTAAAAACAGACTGATTCCCGGACCGTGCGCAGGCCGGATTGAGAAGGCGATTGGGCCGCATCCGGCCCACGGGCCTTAGGTTGCCTACCCCTGGTCTTGCAAGTGACTGCGCCATGCCTTTTTATGAGAGCCGGCCTGAGACCTCCGGGTATAGGGTGGTATATAAATTCAATTAATGATAATGATAATGATAATGATGATAATGATAATGATAATGCCTTGTCTTTAAAAGCTTTGTGGGAGGGGCAGGAAAACTTGTTGGAGCATCTCCATCACTTCCATCTAATTTTGAACATGTCCTGTTCCCGAATTCCTGATTCATGACTCCTGAGCACTCTGTCTGTTGCTGTGCCTATAACATTACTTGTGTGAATAAGGTCTGCTCCTCTGTCTGTGTGTGTAAGAGCCTCTGTCTGTGTGTGTTGGGTGGGAGCCAGGACGCCATCCTATAATCAAACTTGGTTGACCAGGGTAGGAGTAGAGAAATAAAGATCTGTGCTGCCAGGCCAAAACGGTTCCCCACCCCTGGCCTATTGGAAGCACCTTTAACCTCCCAAACTATTCAAAACTATCCATGCAGATGTTCACTTTGCCAAACAGAGTTACGGTAGCACTTTCCATAATGCTATGCCTGTCTGGAAGACTGTAGTTAAGAAACTGCCCCTACTTTTCACCTTGGCCTGTTACCTTTTTCTCTCCACCTCCGCCCCCTCCAGTTCTATATATCTTGGGACCGCCTATTTAAAGGCTTGAAGATCAAAGCTGCTTACCTGGTTTGGATGAATCATCCTATATAATAAAGAGCCTGTGTCCCTCCGTAGCTTTCCGCGTGTCACTGGAAATCGCAACTGGGCATGCCCCACACGGACGCAGGGATTGGACGACGCAGAGACTCTATGCAGATGAGACGGTCGGAGGCCGCCAATCGGAAGTGCGGGAGGGGAGGGGCTGCCTCACCCTGCACTCAAAGAAAGTTGCTGGCGGCCATTTTGTGTGTGTGAGTGATGGGAGTTACACAAGGATTCCTCTCACACGCCCGTCCTAGGCCGATGGCCCTGCCCGGGAGGCAGCCTCCCTCCCTCAGGGGCTCAAAGCAGCCCCCGTCCCGTCCTCGCCATGTCCCTGTACAGGTACTCGGTGTGGTTCATGAAGGGGCTGGGAGCCAAAAGGGCAAAGGGAGGCGGGGGCTGCCATGGCCGTTTCCACACGGAGTTTGCTTACGGAGGGAAACCGGACCCCCCCCCCCAGTACGTGGGATTTGAGCCCATTCCCCCTCCTCCGCCGCACGCCACATATGTTCTAGCGCCCGTTAATTTAACGGGCTGAACGTCCACTAGTTTTCTATAATACTGAATGCCGAATGCTTGTTTTAGAATGCTTTAAATAGAAGCCATCCATCAACGTCCTTGCTTGCGACAGAAAGCTACTTCGACTGCAAATTTTCCTGTATGGTTGTCTTTCTGTGTATCTCCTTGAGGTGTAACTCATGACCTTTGGTACATACTTTGAAAGTTAATCTTTTTTGGGTTCCCTCTGCTCATCTTTCAACAAATGGTCACAATCTCCAGTAGTGCTCTGTTTTATTGCCTCTGCAGCTGCCTGACTAGCCTCATAGCCAAATGAGGTTGTGTAGACCTACACTGGCTCCCAGTACGTTTCCGAGCACAATTCAAAGTGTTGGTGCTGACCTTTAAAGCCCTAAATGGCTTCGGTCCAGTATACCTGAAGGAGCGTCTCCACCCCCATCGGTCAGCCCGGACACTGAGGTCCAGTGCCGAGGGCCTTCTGGCGGTTCCCTCGCTGCGTGAAGCCAAGTTACAGGGAACCAGGCAGAGGGCCTTCTCGGTAGTGGCACCCGCCCTGTGGAACGCCCTCCCTTCAGATGTCAAAGAGAACAACAATTACCAGACCTTTAGAAGACATCTGAAGGCAGCCCTGTTTAGGGAGGCTTTTAATGTTTTATAGATTATTGTATTTTAATGCTTTGTTGAAAGCCACCCAGAGTGGCTGGGGAAACCCAGCCAGATGGGCGGGGTATAAATAATAAATTATTATTATTATTAATATTATTATTAATATTATTATTATTATTATTATTATTATTATTATTATTATTGAGACATCCATCTTTGAGGAACTGTGGGGGCAATGTCCTGGTTATAGCAGCTCTAGCTCAGGGGTCAACAATGTGGTGCAGATGAATGTCAGCATGCTTGCCAGTACTTCCTATAGTGCTCACGAAAGGTCTCATTTTTCCTTGTAACAGGGGAACGTCAGGTCATGAGCTTCCTTGGGTTTCGGAGGGCGGCCTGGGGACAGGCATGACGGGGTAAAAGTGATTTTGTTAATATTGCCAGCTGGATCTTTGATGAGGATTGGGCTATTTCTTGGAGCTGTGGCCTCCTTGTTGTTGTCCAGTAGACTGGTCGGTGAGAGTGTAGACAGAGGAATGGGCGGTGGAGGATGTATGGAAGATGCCAGAGAAGAATGGACTTCTAGTTGAGCATCACAAAAAGAGGATTCTAGTTCTGGCATTGAAGAGAAGGACCCCAGATCGTCCGCTGATCGTCATCTATATCCTGCAGGCCCTGAAACTCAGGGCCACCTCGGTAGGTTAACCTCCTTTAGCCCTGGACTTGTAAACTTTCCAATAGTTTACATAATTGCTATTGCCTGAACCATTTTGTCTCTTTCTGCTCTTTAAGAAACGGCAGCCATTTTGTGTTGCTTCAATATGTCAAATGGCCATTAAAAAGGAATGAAGGAGAGGGGCAGCCTTCCTTTGCCTGAGGAGGGGTCATCTCAAAGTGAAGGGAAGGAAACATCTTTGACCCATTAAACATGTTTATTAAAGCTGAGAGATGTTTTTGCTCTATTATGTGAGAAAGAGGGAAAGGAGAGGAGAGAATCAGTAGTAGCTGGGAAGACTTTGGTCTTTCAAATTTCAGCAGCGAGGCCAAAATTCGGCACCCATTCTGCTCAGTTCACTACGTCACAGTTGCAACGCCCTGCAGCACCCACTCAGCTCAGCGCCCAGGGTGACAGAACTGTTCACGCTCAGGAAAGAGTTGTGGCGGCCCTGAGGCATAGTGGAAATCAAGAAGAAGTTGGTAAACTGTGCCAAAGTCAAGAAATGTCATGTAACACACTGCTTTGTCTCCAAACCATCAGAGAGATCAGGGGTCAATGGAGGGAAATGTGCTTCCTAATGGGTGGGGTCTCGTGGAGAGTGAAGGAGCAGAAAATTATAGAATCATAGAGTTGGAAGAGACCCCAAGGGCTAAAGTGGTACCTCAGGTTAAGAACAGTTTCAGGTTAAGAACGGACCTTGAGAAGTTCTTAACTCGAGGTACCACTGTACTAGGAAATCCCCTTTTGTACGCAAGATACCAGGGGCCCTCACTTCATCCATGTCTGATCTCCCCACCGAGTAACTAAAGTGCCTGGCAGAGTTTCTTGCTCTGTGTCTGGAAACTGTCCTAGAATCATAGAGTTGGAAGAGACCACAAGGGCCATCCAGTCCAACCCCCTGCCAAGCAGGAAACACCATCAAAGCATTCCTGACAGGTGGCTGTCAAGCCTCTGCTTAAAGACCTCCAAAGAAGGAGACTCCACCACACTCCTTGGCAGCAAATTCCACTGTCGAACAGCTCTTACTGTCAGGAAGTTCTTTCTAATGTTTAGGTGGAATCTTCTTTCTTGTAGTTTGAATCCATTGCTTTGACCTATTTTGGTTGCCCTCCTCTGGACACGTTCCAGCTTGTCAGTATCCTTCTTGAACTGTGGTGCCCAGAACTGGACACAGTATTCCAGGTGAGGTCTGACCAGAGCGGAATACAGTGGTGCTATTACTTCCCTTGATCAGTGTGTCCTCTCCAGAAACCCTTCTGCTCCAGCCAGTATCCGAACGCTGGGATGAAATGCAGCCTGCTGATCAGATTCCAGGCACATTCCTGCTATTTCTGGTTCTCACCAATTGGCTTCCAGCTTCTGTCTTTATTGGGGCTTCTAGCCTATGCTGTCCCCAGAGGCTTGGGATAGGTAGTAGCATTTAGTAGCAAAGAAACAGAACATTTTAATTAAGTAAAATTAAGTATAATTATGGTTTGTGCGTGACAGGAAATGCAACAAGTGCTGCTGTTAGCAAACCTGTTTGTATAAACCGACGAAAAGGAAAGCTGTGACCTTTCCTTTATAACTAGCATTCATAACTAGACCAGAGAGGCACTGTTGGCATGTGGGGTTGATGTGGATCAGATTGTAGATCAAGAGAAACTTGGTTCAAATCTGGATGCTGCCTCTTTTCAAAAGCAGCAACAAGGTACAGGCACATCTTTTTTTAAAAAATAACTACATTTTTAAGTCAGTCAGTGTAAACAATACAAAACTAGAGGGACCAAGAGTCTGGCTCAGTAAAAGGTTGTTTTCAATGTTTCTATTGTGCAACAAACAGGTCATCTAGACAAGGGAGGGTCCTAGTGTTAAAAGATATAACTTGGATATGCATAAAATGATTTGGTTTGCATGCATTATATTTCAATGCTATGCAGAGAGATTTGCATTAGCCAGGAGAGAATTGTCTCTAGCACAGGGTTTCCCAAACCTGGGTCTCCAGCTGTTTTTGGACTATAATTTTGGACTATAATGCTAGCTATGGATGATGGGAGTTATAGTCCAAAAGCCGCTGAAGTCTCAGTTTTGTGAACTGCCCAGAGACCTCTGGGTATAGAGTGGTATATAAATTAAATAAGTAAGAAATAAGAAATAAGAAGAGACTGGAGTTTTTCTGTTGGCGTGTTCAGCTTGATGACTCATCAACAGAAACCTGAGATGATATCTCTCTTCAGAAATGTGATTATTAACAAGCAAGTTGCTTAGGATCTCCCTCTCTGGGACAAGAGAGAGGAATGTTTATTGAACTGCATTATGTGGGATGTATGACACTGGTGCAGTCAATCACAACATTCCTAGAGTGTACACAAGGGGTCTTGGTCCTCCAGGTAGAGTTTCCTGTGCCAAGACTGAAATCACTTCCTTTGTGTGACCAGAAGTGGGAGTGGCCTTACCTGTAGCTATTCAAAGATACAGGTGAGCTGCTACTCTCCCTCTCTTCCCACCAGGACTCCGAGGATGCAACATCTCAGGAGATGCTCTCTTGGCTTCCAGCCAAGAGAGGCCCACATGGAGCCTTTCTCCCTTAAGGAGAATCTCCACATGTACATACATTTAATCTAAGCTAGCCTGCCTTCTGAGACTTATATATTCTTGGATGTTTGTGAGTAAAACCTTTATACTTTTATAAGCTTATGTGTCGTGTATTTTCTGTTAAGAGGGAACCAGGGGATATATGCCAGGAATCTGCCTTGTTCTAGAAGTTCATAGGAACTTAAACGCCACGTTTTGCTGCGCTTTATTGGGGATGAGAAACTCTGCTAGTTTGGAGCTTGTTAGCACAAGCTGGGATAGGAAATATTAAACAATATTCCCTCATCCACATTCCTCTCATCTCCCACACATTAAGGACTAAAAAAGAAAGAAAGAAAAGACTAGGCCACATTGCTTGCTTGTTTAAGAGCAATGTGTTGTTTTGTATTTTGTAAAGTTTATTTGTAACTGTTTTAAGATTGTTTCCAGTAAAGCTTTGAAACTCTTGTGGTGGCGAGAAAATTCATTTCTACTGTGCACAAGGTCCAGATCAGGGATTCCGCTTGCAGCAACGCTTAACACCTAGGTGTAAGGGCTCAGAAACTCCCAAATTAGCTGGACAGACTACGTTGTGGCAGAAGATTCACCCTACCTAGTTTTTGCAGACCACTGTTTTTTAAATTGTTGTTGTTGTTAGAAAAAGTTATACAAAGAAGTTGGTCAATAGGGAACCAGCCACCAGATCTGCCACACGAGGTCTTCCAGACTGACCTAGGCAGTTTAGGAAACATTCATATTCCATTTGAGCATCTGATAAAGTTGGTCAGCTTTCTGGGGTCCATGAATGATTTAAAGACTCACTAAACCTGACAAGCTGGAACATGTCCAGAGGGCAACCAAAATGGTCAAAGGCCTGGAAACGATGCCTTATGAGGAACGGCTTAGGGAGCTGGGTATGTTTAGCCTGGAGAAGAGAAGGTTAAGGGGTGATACGATAGCCATGTTCAAATATATAAAAGGATGTCATATAGAGGAGGGAGAAAAGTTGTTTTCTGCTGCTCCTGAGAAGAGGACACGGAGCAATGGATTCAAACTACAAGAAAGAAGATTCCACCTAAACATTAGAAAAAACTTCCTGACAGTAAGAGCTGTTTGACAGTGGAATTTGCTGCCAAGGAGTGTGGTGGAGTCTCCTTCTTTGGAGGTCTTTAAGCAGAGGCTTGACAGCCACCTGTCAGGAATGCTTTGATGGTGTTTCCTGCTTGGCAGGGGGTTGGACTGGCTGGCCCTTGTGGTCTCTTCCAACTCTATGATTCTATGATTGTATGAAACCCAATTCTGAAGCCAGTGTAAGTCCTAATCTATTTCACATAGAATAAGCTTGGCGTGTGTATATTCTTTCCTCCTTCAGATATGTAATGTGTGACACAGCTTTCTAATCCAATCCAGATGTGACACATGTTCAGTGCTTTCCCATTTCTTACCAATTTCAATCCTGCCTGGATTTGTCACAAGCTCACGGCCTCCACTTTCCCCCAGTCCCTTAATATCCCCAAGAGTAACAATATTGTTGGACTTCATGGCAATTCATAATCTGGAAATGTGACTGAACTTTTTCTTTAGGCAGAACGAGGCCAAATGAAACATGACAGCAGCCAACCCTTCTCCTTAAATAATGAGTTTGCTTCAGGAAAAATGGAAGCTGGGGTTGGGTTAATCAGTCCAATTTTGAGATCAAAAGGAATGTCTGCAGCTTACTTCCCTCCAACCTCTTCCCCCAGATATGTTCCCCACCTCCCTACTGTAGTCCAATACTAGAAATGAACTCCAGTTGGTAAAACAGGCTGGCTATCTAAAATGATGGAATACTTCCATACTGCCGAATTAACAGGGAGGATAAGAGGAGATATGGTATTAAAAAAAGTGAATAAGGAGTGGGCTATCTTTAAGGAATACATCAAAATCTATGTGGAAAAAGTAGAACTTTTGACAGATATTGAGTGAATCCAGAAAATGATTAGAGTGAAAGGAGAGTAAAATTAAGATAGAAGAAGAGATTAAAGAAATAATGAAATGTGTTTAAGCTATTTGGAAAAATAAAGTAGCGTAACAAGAACGGCTGGAAGTCAAGTCACTTGGTGGGTGTCTGTGTGGGGTAGGTGTGTAGGTATGTTGATATGTATAGTATAGGTAGGTATAATATAGAGTAATGTAGGAAGTGAGAGCTGGACCATAAAGAAGGCTGATCTCCGAAAAATTGATGCTTTTGAATTACGGTGCTGGAGGAGACTCTTGAGAGTCCCATGGACAGCAAGAAGATCAAACCTATCCATTCTTAAGGAAATCAGCCCTGAGTGCTCCCTGGAAGGACAGATCCTGAAGCTGAGGCTCCAATACTTTGGCCACCTCATGAGAAGAGAAGACTCCCTGGAGAAGACCCTGATGTTGGGAAAGATGGAGGGCACAAGGAGAAGGGGATGACAGAGGACAAGATGGTTGGACAGTGTTCTCGAAGCTACCAACATGAGTCTGACCAAACTGTGGAAGGCAGTGGAAGACAGGAGTGCCTGGCGTGCTCTGGTCCATGGGGTCACCAAGAGTCGGACATGACTAAATGACTAAACAAACAAAAAGGTATGTTTTATGCTATGAAAAGAAGGTAGTGTGTTGTGTATATGTATTGTGTAAATGTAAATGTATGCGTTTTATATGTTAATAAAATAAAATATATATATATATTTTAAAAAGAAATGAACTCTAGTTGGAGCAAAGTGCTTGGAGAGGAGAGACTGCAGGGAGATAAGTTACGGGAAAGAGGAGGGGTCAGCATCTCTCAACCCCTCAGCATAAAACACAATCTGGGAGCAGACCCACATTTAAAGAGATGGGTCTCTGCTGCTGTGATGCCTTGAACAATAGTTGCCCAGCAAGCTGAGCTTATTTCCCCATGAGCCAGTTCACCTATTGCTGTCCCCCTTTGAGACGGGGTGGTATGTAGTTTATTTCCAGTTCATGCGCTGCTGTTTTGACAAGCAGGAGAAGAGTCTGTTTAAAAATAAGCTTATTTTCATTGCAGGTGACGATCAGGAAAGTGAACTCTATAAATAAAACTGTGTATTTGCTCCCTGTTGCCTGCCTATTTGGCTCCCTGGCAAATCAGTGACGCCTATCTTAACCCCTTTGACATCAGTACAGCAGCAGCAAATCCAGAGCCCTCATTTCTCAGAGTCTATGCTCTTTTGTAGGTGGAAATTTACAAGCTAAGAAGCCAACACTGTTGAGATGACGATCTTATGTAACATATAAAAGGAACAGGGGTACTCTCTAGGTCCGTACCAAGGCATGGGCGGTTGGTCTGGAAGGAGCCCTACCTACTGTACATAAGGAATCCAGATTCATTTGCTTCAGAGAAAGTTGATACATGTGTGGAGCCTCTTGGGATTCCCACATATTCCCCACAGAACATTAAGCAGGCAGCCCAGCCAAGGACTGGTATTCCACCTGCACAAAAAGAGTCTGGTGGCCTCCTCAAGGAACAGGATTAAGAGAAGCCAGCAGATTTGGGAAATGGATATTTAAGACACCTTTATTGGCCTTCTGCTGTCATGTGATTCCTTGGGGCAGGAGAAGTGAGGGCTGTTGGTCAAATGTCTTAGCTACAACTGCCTGCAGTTCTTTCCTTCAACCAAGAGCCCCAGGGAGCACAGAGCCACTGCCAATTTCTCAATTTGAACTTTGTGTTGCCTGACAAAAAAACCTGACATTTACCACATCAGCTTGGCACTTAACTGTATTTGAGATTTTACTGGTGGATGCCAACATTTTCTGTCATTGCCCACCAGTTTTCTATAAACCTTAAGAATGACTGGTAAAAGTCAGCATTTACTGAATTTGTGGCATCTTCCATATTAATAGGACAAAACTGGCCCACTCCTTAGATAAGAGAGAAACTCTTTGTCAGTTTTTATGAAGTAGGAAGGAGCACTGCTGAAGTGGTGTGCTTGCGAGCGGAATATATCTGTGTGCTTTTTGTGCCCTGTGTGCTGATGAACAAGATTATAATTGGAACAAAAGCAATTGAGTGAAAGCATCTCATCTGCCTGAATATTTGTAATGTTTTTATGTTTCGTATTCCTTCTCTCTTTTGTCTGTTCTAAGGAACACCCTTGAGAGGGTAGTAATCTTTACTAAATAGGCTCTTGTTAATAGATTCTCAGACATGTACACTTGGAACAAAAAGAAGTGAAGAAATGTTGGAATGAATGCACAGAGAAATAGAGAAAGGAAGGAAGGAAGAAGAAGGAAGGAAGGAAGGAAGGAAGGAAAGAAAGAAAGAAAGAAAGAAAGAAAGAAAGAAAGAAAGAAAGAAAGAAAGAAAGAAAGAAAAGGGGTTTGCATGTAACCATAATATTAATTATAGTTTATTAAAATATGGTTTATTAAACCATAACTTAGCATTATGTGTGAACCTAATCCAGGAGCTTAACTATAGTTTGGTTACTGCCAGCAAGCCACAATCTGTATCCATGGTTTGCTGCTGTTTTACTAACCTTGGTTTGAATATAGGAAGCTACTGCATCAGACCAGTATTATCTAGAATGACTGGCAGCAGTTCTCCAGGAGTTCAGACAGAGGCCAATCTCAGCCTTACCTGGAGATGCTGTGAAATTAAACTGGGACCTTCTGCATGCAAAGCAGATGCTGTGCTACTGAGCTATGGCCCTTCCCCAACTGTTTAAACTATGATCTGACTTCATGTGTGAGTCCAACATTCTTCCTTCACTATGGTTTGTTTGACCACCCCACTCCAATGACACTCACCCAACTGCATAGGGACAAGGCAAAAGCAGCTGGAAAACAAACTAGGCTTTGGTGAATCAAGCCATGGTTTGTTTGATCATCTGTGGGACAACTTGTAGTTAACCCATGGATTGTTAAACAAGCCATGGCTTTGCTTTATGTGCAAACCAGGCCAATGAGAGACAAAAACCGCAGGGCATCAAGTGTTGTGTTCCTTAAACATTTAGTAAAAAGATGGACGAAAATACTTTGGTAAATAAAGCCCCAGGAGAATCAGTATCTTTGCCTAAAAGACAATGATTCAAAGACACACACCCCTTTTTTAAAACCCTCACTCTTCTGCAAAAAAGAACCAGAGTAGTTTACAGCAATAACATTGGATATGCAACAATATCAACAGTAAATTTAAAACAACGACAAAAGAACAGCAACCCAGTAAAATGATGCAATGGTTTTGTGATTCAACATGTGGTGTTGGCCACAGACCAAAGATAACTTTGAAAGGAGATTATATTCTTTCACAGAGGCTGTTGCACTAGCCATGGCTACTAGCCATGATGAGTATTTAGTGGCTGGGGAAACTCAGCCAGATGGGCAGTACAAATAATTGTTGTTGTTCAGTCGTTCAGTCGTGTCCAACTCTTCGTGACCCCATGGACCAGAGCACGCCAGGCACGCCTATCCTTCACTGCCTCTCGCAGTTTGGCCAAACTCATGTTAGTAGCTTCGAGAACACTGTCCAACCATCTCATCCTCTGTCGTCCCCTTCTCCTTGTGCCCTCAATCTTTCCCAACATCAGGGTCTTTTCTAGGGAGTCTTCTCTTCTCATGAGGTGGCCAAAGTACTGGAGCCTCAACTTCAGGATCTGTCCTTATAGTGAGCACTCAGGGCTGATTTCTTTAAGAATGGATAGGTTTGATCTTCTTGCAGTCCATGGGACTCTCAAGAGTCTCCTCCGTACAAATAATAAATTATTATTATTATTATTATTATTATTATTTAGAAGTTCCAGCTTCAGAGAGGCAGCATACCTCTCTCAATACCAGATGTGGGCAGAATTACAGCAGGAGAAGGATATTGCCTTCAAGCTCTGCTTCACAGAAGCATCTGATTGGTCACTTTGGAAAACAAGATGCTGGACTAGATGGGAATTTGGTCTGTCCCTGCAGGGCTGTTCTTATGTCCTTATGCTGGAATCCAGGGCTGGATGGGAAAGGTCTTGCGTGAGTCCTGCAGAATCCTGAAAATGGCCCTTCTGTTCATTAGCCTTTCTGTTTGTGGGCCATGCAGTCTCTTTTTTCCTGTTACTGTACTATGAGCTTGTTATGGGCGCTTCACAGCCACCAGATTCAATTTCATATAATGACAGAGGGGGAACTCAATGGCTGGCTGGATTCGAAATACACCAGTAATTTCTCTCTCCCCTCTGCTCATCACCTCCTCCTTGTGTCTTGACCTCCTTTTCGTTCTCTTGCTTCCAATATTGCCAGCTTCCACTGGCCTTTTGCCACTAGGGTCTGGAGAGCAGGCTGCCATGTCCTGACACCCCAGATGTGGGGTTTACTGTTATACTTTGGGAAGGAAGGTTGCATCAAATTTAGATCACTGCTTTCTCTCTCCATTCAGTCCCTTTGCAATCACTCAGTGGGGATTGTTTAGCCCTGGCAAGCTGATGAAACAATTGTCATAGTGCTATGTACGTTTCCGAGCACAATTCAAAGTGTTGGTGCTGACCTTTAAAGCCCTAAATGGCTTTGGTCCAGTATACCTGAAGGAGCATCTCCACCCCCACCGTTCAGCCCGGACACTGAGGTCTAGTGCCGAGGGCCTTCTGGCGGTTCCCTCACTACGAGAAGCCAAGTTACAGGGAACCAGGCGGAGGGCCTTCTCGGTAGTGGCACCCGCCCTGTGGAACGCCCTCCCTTCAGATGTCAAAGAGAACAACAACTACCAGACCTTTAGAAGACATCTGAAGGCAGCCCTGTTTAGGGAGGCTTTTAATGTTTTATAGATTATTGTATTTTAATGTTCTGTTGGAAGCTGCCCAGAGTGGCTGGGGAAACCAAGCCAGATGGGCGGGGTATACATAATATATTATTATTATTATTATTATTATTATTATTATTATTATTATTATTATTATTTGGAATTGTTCCCTGCCCTTCTCTGTCAAACTACATTCCTTCTCACTCCCTCTATTCTTCTGATCCACCCCACTCCCCATTACACCACAACTTCTTCCCTGTTTTTATTCTTTTCATCATACATTTCGGCTTTCTGTTCTTGCTTTTTGCAGTTGCTTATTGCCCAATAGCCGTGCTGTCTCACCTAAGCAGACCTGAGGATTTGAAGTGGTGCAGCATGGCCCAGGGAACCCTGGGAACTATAAAACTGTGAACGGGTGCTACGGATTTCCAACAGAATAGCCAGCACTGTCATCAAACTACAATTCCCAAGACTCTTTTGGGGGAAAATGTGACACTTAAAGGTAAAGGGACCCCTGACCATTAGGTCCAGTCGTGACCGACTCTGGGGTTGTGGCGCTCATCTCGCATTATTGGCCGAGGGAGCCGGCGTACAGCTTCCGGGTCATGTGGCCAGCAGGACTAAGCCGCTTCTGGCGAACCAGAGCAGTGCACGAAAACGCCATTTACCTTCCCGCCGGAGCTGTACCTATTTATCTACTTGCACTTTGCCGTGCTTTTGACTGCTAGGTTGGCAGGAGCAGGGACCGAGCAACGGGAGCTCACCCCGTTGCGGGGATTCGAACCGCTGACCTTCCAATCGGCAAGCCCTAGGCTCTGTGGTTTAACCCACAGCGCCATCCGCTGTGTTAAGTGTTAAGTGTGACACTTAAACTGGTATAAAACAGATATCACTGTATGGTACAGACCTTCCTTTCAGACTCTTTTAAACAAGAAAATAAGCCTCGTTCAGGCTTTCTCTGCCATGCAGTTTTTATCATCCACATGGACTCTTTGTCATCTGAGGGCAGCATCTCAAGAAGGGAGGCTGCTGTACGCATTCAGTCTCCATCTGTTCAATCATGGTTCCCAGTCATAGAAGGAGCATGCACATATAGTAGGCTCCCCTTTACAAATGTCCTCCCACTAAAAAAACCCCACATGTTGACAGCAGGTGTGTGTGTGTGGTAGTGTCATGGGCTGGTTGGATGCCGATGAGTAGTGGGGGAACCTGCAAGGCTCAGAGCCCGGGGATTAGTGGTGGAACGGCGATGAGTGGTCCAAGGGAGAAGAAGGAGCAGACTGCGAGGAGGAGGTGTTGGGTGCTGAAGAGGCAACAGGGCTTAGTGAGCAGGAAGAGGCTGGGGCAGAGAGCTGTCTAGGATCAGAGGCATAAGTGGAGGCTGGAGAGGAGGCGGCCCAAGAGGCAGAGATGAATCAGGCTGGTGAAGAAGCCAGGGGGTCTCCCCCTCCAGCTGGGAAATCTGATATCCTCCACCCTAGTCTCCCAGAACCAGAAGCGGTATGAAGAGGGAGCAGCAGAGACAGGCATGGCGACACAATCTCAGATCACTTGGGAAGGACCCAGGGCAGGGAACTTAGACAACAGGTAGGGACCTTCAGTCCCCGAAGCTGCCTCATTCGGGTGAGTTGCTATGCTCACTAGGCCTGGCCTCCTGAGTCAACCTTGTTTCCTTGAATAATGAGTTAACTTCACTGACGCCATGTGATTTATTGCCATCTTGCTCCTGACTCCCACTCCTGGCAGATAGGGGCACACCCCCTTTCCCCCTATACACGATTACAATAGGAATCTTTTTGTGATATTTTTCTTCTCCACCCTTCCTCATATTTAAGTTCAATGCCTCATCGCCTGTTTTCAAATCTGTTTATTCTTAGCTGTCCTCGTGTGTCACCTTTAAAAAAAAAAAATACTGTCAAAGCTTGAGAGCTGTGGATGTCTAATTCTTTATTGTGATGCCTTCTTACTTGAAAACAAGCTCTGTTATCACTCCACAACTGTGCAGTGATAGCAGAGCTGCGCCTCCATCTGCACTGTCTGCCTGTCCATTTCCAGGCCCATTTCAGAGTGTTTGTGTCCAGAGTGTTTGGAGCCAGGTTACCTGAAAGGTTGCCTCCCTGCATATACTGTATTTTTTGCTCCATAAGACTCACTTTTTTCCTCCTTAAAAGTAAGGGGAAATGTCTGTGCGTCTTATGGAGCGAATGTGTGGTCGATCGCTGGCTCCCTTTCTGGCCCCGGCCCCTTGCCCAGGCCTCCATTGTTCAATGTTCTGCAGACAGAGGCTGTTTGTTTCCCCAGCGACATGTGACTGGCTGATTAGATTATCTGTCTGGAGACTGTAGAAACGGCTCCCTTTCCTTTCCTAAAGAAGCTGCAGAACTGTGAGTTGAACCCCATAAAAACAGGATTTTTTCCCTTTGCAAAGTAAGCGCAACAACTTAGAGCTGATCCTCAAAAAAGTGGCTTTTCCCCTTTGAAAAGAAGCTGCACAACTTTTAGCTGCCCCCCCCCAAATAGGGCTTTCCCCCTTTCCTCTAAAAACTAGGTGCGTCTTATGGAGCGAAAAATAAATGGACCCTCAACTCATCTTCAGGACTCTTCTCCCAATAGTTCTAAAGCAAGGGTGGGGAAAATGTGACCTTCCTGGTGTCACTGGGCTCCAACTCCCATCAGCCCCAGTTGCTTGATCATCAGTCAGGGATGATGGGAGTTGCAGTTCAGCACCATGGGGTGGGTCACACCTTCTCCATCCCTGTAGTGGGCCATCCTGCTACAGTTATTCCTCTGCCACCATCACAGGGGCTTTGCAACAAATAAGTGGGTATTGGATGAGTGCCCAAGTACTACGGCAATGAGAAGCCTGATATGTCAGTTGTTTACAGGTCTTTGATTGGAGTGATTTTCCAGAATGCCATGAAATCAGTTGAAAATTGCATCTTCCTGGCGCGTTTGCCCTATTCAGTTCCAACTCTGTAACTGATTAAAATCAATAGATTAAGCCTGAAGCTTTCAAATCTCTCTCCATATAAAATATTTCACAAAGGATTGTAGGAGCAACAAGTGTCATAAATGTTGAGGAAGTTGCAGGGAAATCACTGCCACTAAAGCTTTTCAGCTCCCTATTTCTATGCAGTTCTCTGTCTCCATCCTCTGCCCCAGTTTACTACATCTTTCAGTTAACGACTCAAGCTCTCTGAGATTAACTCAAATGTGATAGATGGATAATACCAGAGATTGGTAGGTACCATAGATGATAAGGTACATGCTAAAGGTGGGGATATTCTGATTCATTGGCATTCCCTTTTCCGAATACCATGTCCAGCTGCCAGCCGCTGTCAAGTTTTAGCTTCTGGTGCTAAACTGTTCAAGTAAGATTATGATTATGATTTATTAATTTTCTATACCACCCTTCATCGAGGGATCACAAGGCAGTTTACAATATTATTTGCATCCATCTGCCTCAAAAGCTACAGCGTATTTGCATCTGACTCACAAGGGAGAAGTGTGCTGTTGCACTTGGGTGCTGCTTGTCAGCTTCCCATAGGCACCTGTTTGGTCACTGCGAGAATAGTATGTGGGACTAGATGAGGCATTGGCCTGATCCAGCAAAGCTGCTCTTCTTACATAGCTCAGTTGGTTAACACCAAGGTTGTTGATAACACCAAGGTTGCAGGTTTGACCTCCCTATGGTAGGGTTACCAGACGTTCCCGTTTCCCGGGGACAGTCCCCGGATTTGCAAATAAGACCCGGACAAATTCCATCCCCAGAATGTCCCCAGATTTCATCTAATGTCCCCGGGAAACACAGCAGCGGCAGTCTCAGCAGCCCGGAGCAGTTGGCTCTGGCTGGCTTTAGGAGCTGCTCGGAAGTCCCCATATGATGGTGGTGCAGGGGCTCTAAGATGCAGCTTCCGGGCTGCCTCCACCTTCCCTGACCCCAGCAACTAAGCTGTGAAGGGAGGCTGCATGCTGCCTATCAGAGCAGCCTCCCAACTCCTACTTGCGTGCAAGCAGGAGCAGGGCGGGGATCTCTCAGCTGGGAAGGGAGGCTTCACGCTGCCTATCAGAGCTTGCGTGCAAGCAGGAGAGAGCAGGGATCTCTCAGGTAGGCAACGGGAAGCCTCCTTTCCCAGCTGAGGGATCCCCGCCCCCTCCTGCTTGCACGCAAGTAGGAATGAGATTGGGGCTGCTCCAATGGGAAGGGAGGCATTGCGCTGCCCGAGCCTTGCCGTCGCCGCCGCTCTCGGCCCTCCTTCTCCACCTTCCATGCCTGACCCACCGTGCACCGCTTCCCCACCACCACCACCGAAGAACCAACAACTCAGGGGCTGCCCAGGCTCATGGAGAAAGGAGATAGAAACCTTGGAGGAAGGGGAAATGTGGCGGTTGACTGCCACTGCCATCGCTGCAGCATCAACGTCCTGAACGTGTAGTATGTATGTATGTATGTATGTATGTATGTATTCATTCATTCATTCATTCATTCAAAGTGTCCCCGGAGTCATTGAAAAAAAATCTGGTAACCTTATGGGACAGTTGCATATTCCTGCATTGCAGGAGTTTGGAGTGGATGATCATCAGGGTCCCTTCCAACTCTACAATTCTATAATTCTTATGGTCTTAATAATTATTTCCCTTAGGGAGAGGGTACAGGGTACAGTTCACTGTCAAAACGCTTTTCAGCTTTTCTAATAACTCAGCCAATCCTGACATTGTCTTTTGGCTTAACGTTCAGTTGTGGCTTCAGCATTACAGAAATGTATATTCCTTCATTAAAGAGGATTCTCCTTTCCAGCGTTACTTCCTCCCTGCCCCAGTAATGCACACACATTATACTTTAAGAGGCCCAATTAATCTCCTCTTGGGTGGGAACAGCAGGCTGCTTGGCTTGGTCATCTAATCAGCTCTCTTTACTCAGCAGCTGTGCCTGCTTCCCGGGGAGTATGAAACATTAAATGGCTCTGAGCTGGTGAGTTACAGCAAAGAGCTAAGATCCAGCTGGAGAATGGCATTACACAGGAGGAGCAAAAAGACTGCAAGATCAGAAGGTTAATTAAAAGATCTGAAGGCTGACGAGGCAACAGGCAGCTCCGCTTCTCTCAGCAATGCATGCCTTCTCCTCTCCTGCGCCTTCTACCTGCTTCCGCCTGGAGAACCTTCATTAGGACTTGGGACATCTGCCTACCTGCCTCAGGATACAGAAACCAACAGAGGCATTTCTGCTGACTCGTGTGCACTTTCCCATGATGCCAGGGTGTGATGTAGAAGTGAAGGAAAACGCGCTTGACCCAACTGCTGGTCACAAATGGGGAGAACTTGGAGGAAATCTGGTTTTTGCCTGGAGGATAGCTGGTTTTACGCTACAAATAGAAGGGGAAGAAATGGAGGCAGTGAGAGATTTCACTTTCTTGGGTTCCATGATCACTGCAGATGGTGACAGCAGTCACGAAATTAGAAGACGCCTGCTTCTTGGGAGAAAAGCAATGACAAACCTAGACAGCATCTTAAAAAGCAGAGATATCATCTTGCCGACAAAGGTCCGTATAGTTAAAGCTATGGTTTTCCCAGTAGTGATGTATGGAAGTGAGAGCTGGACCATAAAGAAGGCTGATCGCCGAAGAATTGATGCTTTTGAATTATGGTGCTGGAGGAGACTCTTGAGAGTCCCATGGACTGCAAGAAGATCAAAGCTATCCATTCTTAAAGAAATCAGCCCTGCGTGCTCACTAGAAGGACAGATCCTGAAGTTGAGGCTCCAGTACTTTGGCCACCTCATGCGAAGAGAAGACTCCCTGGAAAAGACCCTGATGTTGGGAAAGGTTGAGGGCACAAGGAGAAGGGGACAACAGAGGACGAGATGGTTGGACAGTGTTCTCGAAGCTACCAACATGAGTCTGACCAAACTGCAGGAGGCAGTGGAAGAGTCATGAAGAGTCAAACACGACTAAATGACTAAATAACAACATGGAACAATAGTAACGTAAAGGCAGGGCTGGCCCACCCATGAGGCAAGGTGAGGCAACCACCTCGGGTGGCAGGATTCACAGGGGCAGCAGATCTGGCCTCTGAGGAATGCATTGCCCACTGCTGCTACTACGGTACCAGCAACAGCTGCAACAAGCTCCTTAGAGACCATATCTGCCCCTGCCCAATGCCGCCTCTACAGCCATTTTGGGGTTCGCCTCAGGTGCCAAAATGTCTTGGGCCAGCCCTGTGTAAAGGACATGTACCGAAATAAGATTATCACCTGCAATCGGGAACTTGGCTTTTTTAAATTCTTCCCACTTCTGGGATTGGAACTACCACCACGGGCTTGCTCCTTCCCCCTTCTCCTCCCCATTCAATACACCCAGTTGCTTGCAGCAACAGGACTGCTGTCTGGTTCAGGGATGGGTCATCTGTGCGCCCCAGATGTTGCTGGACTGCAACTCCCATTATCCCTGAGGCTGATGGAGAGATGGGAGTCCGGCAACATCTGGAGGACCGCAGCTGCCTCATCCCTGGTCTATCTCAGCCATTTCCAAATTGTTTGCCCTGACACACCTACCTACCAGAGTTTGCAACATGAATCTAGCAAGAGAAGGAGACACAGACTTGAGGGTTATTCCTACGTGAGGCTGAAAGGCTTTTTTTTTGCTTCAGGTGGCTGTGCAATGATAATATAAAGCCTTCATTGACTGAAGTGCTCAGTCACATTACATAAGCACCTCTCTTCCACAGTATGAATCATTATATATATTACACACACTCACCTATCAGAAGCATTTATGCCTCATTTATGGAAACACTCAGCTGGGAGAGAGGCAAGGATGTGCTGTTGGTTTTGCAAAATGGATGAGCTCATGTCTTGCTTGTGAGCTTCCTAAAAGTATCCGGCAGGCAACTGAAAGAGAAGATTGCTGCACCAGAGAGGCCTTTGGTTTCATTTCTTATGTTTATTTTATCTAACAAAATTTATATACTGCTCTACTGCAAAACAGAAACAGAAACCTCTGAGTGGTTTACAAAAACATAAAATAAAATTGTGAATAAAGATCACTTAAAAACAGGTAGTTAAAAACATTCAAAAGATGATTGAAATCAACAGTATTGGAAAACAGGATAAAACATATGTCATTTTTACGTCTGGATAAAGGTAAAGGGACCCCTTACCGTTAGGTCCAGTCGTGTCTGACTCTGGGGTTGTGGCACTCATCTCGCTTTATTGGCCGAGGGAGCCGGCATACAGCTTCTGGGTCATGACTAAGCCGCTTCTGGCGAAACCAGAGCAGCACACGGAAACACCATTTACCTTCCCGCTGCAGTGGTACCTATTTATCTACTTGCACTTTGACGTGCTTTCGAACTGCTAGGTTGGCAGGAGCTGGGACCGAACAATGGGAGCTCACCCCGTCGCAGGGATTCGAACCGCCAACCTTCCAATCGGCAAGCCCAAGGCTCAGTGGTTAGGCTTGCCTAAACAAAAATGTTTTAAGCAGGTGCCAAGAAGAGTACAACAAAGGTGTCTGCTTGGCGTCAGTAGGCAGGGAGTTCCAAAGTATAAGTGCTGCACCACTAAAACATCAAGTTCATGAAAGTATGGAACAAGTCACCAGTGCCTGAGCCACTGTGTTCAAGCTATTATGTTCTTATGCTGTTGGGGGTGGAGGGTGGGAAGTGATGCTACAAGACTCGCACTGCCTGTCTACTCACACTTGCACAATTTTGGGCCCAATTAGAAGTGATGTGGGGGATCTTGATCATGGAGACTCCAATATGTCATGGCTTATTTGGCCCGAAGCTGAACAGTGAAGAGCAAACAGATAGTTTTCTGAAGGAGCATCACTTCTCACGAAGCGACAAAATCTTGCCACTGTGCCTTGCCTGTCCCCAGCCATCTTTCCAAGTAAATAACCTTCAGTAGAATTTTGCCTCCGGGATGACTAATGATCAATCACGCCTTAATTGAACATGCAATGTTGGCTTAACAACAAGAGTGTAAGATGTCTCTGGGATGTGCTAATGGAACAGAAATGCCTGTCCACTGGGATTGCTTCAAGCCTTAACATCCACTAGTTCTCCACTTGCAAAAGCAACACTTGACCGCAAGGCATCCTTTGAACTAGTTAGCATAGGAGTAAATTGTTTTGCATAGGCAGGCATAAGGAGGGTGTTCTGGATGAGGGAGGAAGCAGGGATTACAATGAGGCAATGCTATCCATTACTTATACACATGCATTCACACAAGTGTGTATGCTACTGCATTTAAAAAAGAAAAACCCTCCATTTGTGTGACTTTAATGGTGAGGGGAGGGCTTTTCTCCCAAGCTGACTATTATGGAGAAGAATTTGGATTCAAGCAGGGTGGATTTGATTTAAATCAAACTGATTTAAATCATGATTTAAATCACTAGTCAGTAAGGCTCAGGGTGGATAAAAATCAACGATTTATTTTTTAAAAAATCAGATTTTTTTTTTAAATTTAAGTCAGATTTTTTTATTATTTTTTTTAAATCATTGATTTTTATCCACCCTGAGCCTTACTGACTAGTGATTTAAATCGTGATTTAAATCAGTTTGATTTAAATCAATTCCACCCTGGATTCAAGCCAGTGCAATGAACAATAGATTAAAGCGTTAACATCATTCTTAACTAGATCGTTCAATACCAAGCAACTGATAGAGTGAGTGTTCTTGATTCTAATCTTCTTAGCTGCTGCCAGACATAAAAATGCTTTTGTAAATAACATATTTAACATGAGCACATTGGCCAGAAAATAAATAATCTTTTTTTTTTTTTCAATTAATATTTTTTATTTTTAAACACAAAAATAAACAAACAAACAATCAAACAAACAAAATACACATACATATAAACTACATTTAAACTAAAACACTACAATACACTACATTTATCTTATGCTCTTATCCTATCTCCTTAACATTTTCTCCTAACTTCCTCCATTCTTTCCTTCTGTGCCGATTCTCCTTATCTATTTTCTACCAGCAATTTCTTAATATTTCTATCTTCTCATTTCTATTACCTTATTTCTTATTTTAATTTCATTCTTTAAATTTAAAATAACATCCAGATTCTTTTTCAACAACCTTATGTTTCCTTACAAATATTTATAAAAAAGAAAAGACCTTAAATTCAATAGTACTTAACACTTGTTCCTACCATATATCTACCATACTATTCACTATATTATTCTTTTATAAACTAATCTTATACATTGACATTTCTATTTTATTTTAATTCTGTACTTTATAATGTTTTTTAAGATAGTCTTTAAACTTTCTCCAATCTTTTTCCACTGCGTCGTCCCTCTGGTCGCGGATTTGCCCCGTCAGTTCAGCGGTTTCCATATAGTCCATCATTTTCATCTGCCACTCATGCAATGTCGGTAAGTCCTTTGTCTTCCAATATTTTGCAACAAGGATTCTTGCTGCCGTAGTGGCATACATAAACAACGTGTGGTCTTCTTTTGGTAAGACTTGGTGTACCATTCCAAGGAGGAAGGCCTCTGGTTTCTTCAAGAATGTGCTTTTAAACACCTTCTTCAACTCATTGTATATCATCTCCCAGAAGGCCTTCAACCTTGGGCAAGTCCACCACATATGATAAAATGTTCCTTCCATAGTGCCACATTTCCAACATTTATTGTCCTGCAAATGATAGATTTTTGCCAGCTTCACTGGGGTCAGGTACCATCTATAAATCATTTTCATTATGTTCTCTCTCAACAAAGTACAAGCTGTAAATTTTATGTCCGTTCTCCATAGTCTTTCCCAGTCTGCCATCATAATATTATGTCCCACATCTTTTGCCCAATCTATCATTGCAGATTTTACTAACTCATCTTGCGTATGCCATTCCAGCAGCAAATCATACATTCTTGACAAGGTCTTATTCTTTAATTCTAGCAGTTCTGTTTCCAGTTTTGACTTTTCCACTTGAAAGCCAATCTTTTTATCCATTTTAAAGAGTTCATTAATCTGATGATATTGTAGCCAGTCTCGAATTCTTCCTCTTAATTGCTCAAAGGGTTTCAACCTGACTTGTTCTCCTTCATATATTAACATCTCAGAGTATTTTAGCCAATTTTCTTCCATGTTGACTCTTTTATGGGCCTTTGCTTCTGCTGGTGACAGCCATCTAGGTGTTTTCCTTTCAAGGAGATCCTTATATTTCATCCAAACTCTAAAAAGAGCCTTTCTTATTATATGGTTTTTAAATCCTTGGTGGGCCTTTATCTTATCATACCATAAATATGCATGCCATCCAAATCTGTTGTTGTATCCTTCCAGGTCAAGTATATCTGTATTTTCTAATAGGAACCAATCTTTCAGCCAGCAGAAGGCAGCTGCTTCAAAATAAATACTTAATTCCGGCAGGGAAAAGCCCCCTCTTTTCTTGTCATCTGTTAATATCTTGAATTTAATTCTGGGTTTTTTCCCCTGCCAGACAAATCTTGATATGGTCTTCTGCCACTTCTTGAAAGGTTCCATCTTATCAAGTATTGGAATTGCCTGGAAGAGAAATAATAATTTAGGCAGCACATTCATCTTTATGACTGCAATTCGGCCCATCAAGGACAATTTCAAATTATTCCAGATCTCCAAGTCCTTCTTTATTTCATTCCAAACTTTTTCATAGTTGTCCTTGAACAGGTTTTGGTTTCTCGCTGTCATGTTGATACCCAAATATTTTACTTTTTTTGCAAATTGAAGGCCTGTTTCTTTCTCGAGATTCTCTTTCTCACCTTGTGTCAGGTTTTTCCCTAAAATTTTGGTTTTGGCTTTGTTTAATTTAAGTCCTGCTGCTTCCCCAAAGTCTTGTATCACCTCCAGTGCCACTGGTGCACTGGAGTCTGGTTTTTGTAGTGTCAAAACTAAGTCATCAGCGAAGGCTTTTAATTTGTATTCTTTGGCCCCCACCGCCACCCCTTTAATGTCTGAATTTTTTCTAATCACATTCAGCAGAACCTCCAGGACCGTAATAAACAATAACGGGGATAAGGGGCAACCTTGTCTTGTTCCTTTCTGTATTCTGATGTTTTCTGATACCACATTGTTAATAATGATCTTAGCCTTTTGATCAGTGTAGATCGCTTCAATCCCGTTCATGAAACCGTTCCCCACCTCCATATGTTGCAAATTCTTTTTCATAAAAGTCCAAGAAACATTGTCGAATGCTTTTTCGGCGTCCACAAACATCAGGATTGCTTTGTTATTCTTATCTTGTTCAAGATTTTCGAGGATATCCACCACGTTCCTTATGTTATTGTTTAAGTGCCTTTCCGGTAAAAAACCGGCTTGATCTTGGTGGATAACCTCCTTTAAAACCTTCCTGAGTCTGCTAGCCATGATATTTGCGAAGATCTTGTAATCAACATTTAGGAGGGAGATAGGTCTGTAATTCTTCATCAATGTCCGATCTACATCTGGCTTTGGTATCAGTGTTATGTAAGCATCCTTCCAAGACTCCGGTGCCCCTCCTCCCTTCAATATCTCATTGCATACGTCCATTAAAGGTTGTATTATCCAATCTTTCAATGTTTTGTAATATTTAGCTGAAAGTCCGTCAGGTCCTGGGGCTTTATCCAATTTCATGTTGCTAATTGCTATTTCCACTTCATTCGATGTTATTGGGTGGTTTAGGGGGCCTTTCATTCTTTCCGGGATTTTCTGTAGGCCATTTTTAGCTATATATTGCTCTATTTTATCTTTTTCTTTGGTTTCTTCTTTGTACAACTGTTTGTAGAACTTTTCAAAGTTTTTCCTTATCTCCGATGGGTTCACTACTTTATTTCCGTTGATACTAATGCTTGTAATGGTATTCTGTTTCTGTCTCTGTCTCAGCTGCCACGCTAGCAATTTTCCACATTTATTTGCTGATTCAAAAGTCTTTTGCTTCAACATTTTAATTTTCCATTCGATTTCGCAATTGATTATTTTAGAGAGTTCAACTTGTAGTTGTTTTATTTCTTTTTGTAATTTGCTATCTTTAGGTGTTATCCTCAATTGTTTTTCTTTTTCTTTCAATTGTTGCAAAATAGCATCCTTTTTCTCTCTTTGCAGCTTCATTTTGATTGCTTTTTGTTGTATTAGAAATCCTCTCATCACCGCTTTGCTTGCGTCCCAAATTGTTCTTTTTTCCATTGACGTATTTATATTTATTTCAAAATAGTCCTTTATTGTTTTTTGAGCTTTTTCACAGATGATTTGGTTTCTAAACAGTGAATCGTCCATTCTCCATCTGAAGGAACCCTTCGGGTTTAATCTCAAGTCCAGTTGTACCGGGTTATGGTCTGAGCATGTCCTTGGATGTATTTCTGACTGGATCATCCTGGGTGTTAATTCCCTGGATGTCCATATTTGGTCGATCCTACTCCAGGCTTTGGTTGACTCACTATAAAAAGTTGCTTCTAAGTCGGTTGGATTCAATGTTCTCCATGCATCTATCAAGTCTAGGTTGTCAGTCATATCAAAGAAGGTTTTCGGTAGCCTTCCCTCATTTGTGAATTTTACTCTTTGTGATCTGTCCATAAGCGTGGAGGCTACCGCATTGAAATCTCCTAGAACTATTATTTTGTAATCCATGTAATCCAACAGCCTTTCGTGGATATTCTTGAAAAATTCCACTTTCGCATCATTTGGCGCATACAGTCCCAGTATCAGAAAGTTTTCGCCTTCCACTGTGATCTCTATTGCTACAAATCTTCCATCCTCATCCTTAAATTTCATTTTTGGATTATATTTCTCTTTGGCGTAGATTACTACTCCTCTCTTCTTCACTTTTGCTGAAGAGATGAATTCCAGGCCTATTCTTTTATTTTCCAAAACTCTCCTGTGTAATCTTGTTACATGGGTTTCTTGAAGACATATTATATCCAAATTTTGTTTCTTCAATGTATGAAAGACCTGGTTTCTCTGAGATTTAATGTTTAAACCGTGAACATTCCAAGTTAAGATCTTTAATGCCATCTTTTATTATGCACTTCCTCCTGCTGCTCCTTCGGCTTCTTCCTCTGGTGTTGGTGTAGGACTTTCCGCTAAAATTCCAGGAAATTCGTCCAGATTATTCTGTATAAACTTAATTTTATCTTCTTTTGATTTGATTTTGATGAGTCTTCCTTTGAATCCAAAAGCTAGGCCTTGAGGGAATTCCCACCTGTAGTTGATCTTCTTTTTATTTAAGGCCTGTGTCAAATCAGTGTAGTTGGGTCTTAGGTCCAGGAAGAATTTGGGGATGTCTTTGTATAGGATGACCTTCTTTGCTTCCACTTCCAAGTTCTTTTCGTAGTGGAGTTTCAGGATCTCGTCTCTTTGAGTTTTGGTTTGAAATTCAATTAGACAATCATTAACTGTCTTTGTATTCTTCCTATCCTTTGGTCCAAAACGATATGCTTTGACGATGGTGTTTTCCAATTTTTGTTGATCCAGTCCCCAATATTCTCCGAGTACCTTGACTATGTAGGCTTTTAAATTATCTCCTTCCCGTTCTGGCAGGTGTCTCAATCTCAAGTTGGTAGCCCTCTGCCTCATTTGCATGAAAGCAAGAGACACCTGAGTGTTGTAGTGGTCTCTGATGTGTGTCTGCTCCAAAGTTAGAACCTGGGCCTCGACTTTGCCAACCTTCTCTTTTGTTGATTCTAAATCTTGTTGAAATTGTCCAATTTGGTCCAATTGTGTTTTAATTCCTGCAATATCCTGTTTGAGATCTTCGTTGTTGTCTTTAATCTCTTTCCTTAATGCCTCAAAATGTTCAAGTAGCTGATTCATGCCTGCAGGGTCCACTTGCTGTGACTGTCTTCTTTTTTCCTTGGTTGCGCCTTCTGATGCTTTAGTCACACTTCTTGTTGAGACTCCTCTTCCTACTCCTGCAGACATTTAATTTCAATTTTGCAGTCAATTGCTATTTCAGAATCTACTCAGTCTAATTGCCCAGGCCTCTGTTGCTATGGAAATAGGTTTTCCTGTTAATTCTCTGCAGCTCACACGGTTTCCCTGGCAGCTGTTGTCTTTATCACCTAATATAGCCAAAACAATTGCTGCTCAAGGTCAATTCACAGCAGGCGCTTCCAGCAGATACTTGCTTGCCTGAGGAACAAAGGATTTTACATTCCACTCTGATCTTTAAAGTTGGTTTCACTTTTAAGGGAATAGCAGTCTGTCTATTGACAAGGATGTAAGAAAGTTACAAAATCCATTAAATTGTAATCCACAGGGTTGTAGCTTATACAAAGTTACCTATTGTCCAAACTTAGAAACAGTAACCAGAATAAAAAAAAACGAAATAGCAGAGTTATAAATTCTTCAACCCCTGTACTGCCCGGCTCATCCACAATCCAGAGGTGACAGTGGGTCTAATCCACACGTTAATGTCTTTTATTTAGCTGTACAGCTTATTTCTCTGTTCCTCCTGCCAGAAAACCTAGAGGAGGTTTTTGACAGCTGTCAAATGTCAAAGTTCTAAAATCAAAAAAAAGCCTCTAAACGTTTATACTTGGTGACTTGCTTCTCCAGTCTCACAAAAGGGAAAGGTGGACCTCCTTTTTTCAGCCTTTCCCGTGGCCAAATTATGAATATCCTAATTAATAACTTTAATTGTCCCAATTACTCACGGTTCCGTTGAAACTTGAGTTGATTTTTTTGAAGGAGGTGTTCTGCGCTCGTCGCAGCCCGCTACGCTGCTTCACTGAAGCGGCCGTTCTCGGAGCCACAGCGCCCAGACCTCAATCCGCTCTTCCTTCCCGGACCCTTTACGGGGTCCTCCGAAGGTGGGGAGAGGTCCAAATGGGCGCCGCCGGCTCTCCAAGCCTTCAGCCCGCCCTGGCTGAAGTTTAAATGGGGGTTCGTCGCGCGGTGACAGAACCCCCAGCCGATCTTCAGCAGACCCCCGCGCTACGCGACGGAGATCCAGCTAGCTGCGCCGGCACGAGAACCGGAAATAAATAATCTTGTCAGGGCCCATAATTCCATAGACATAATTCCAGAGACATTTCTAAATGGTACCATAAGGGAATTGTCTCTGGGATCCTTGCATAACGAGCAACAAAAAAGTACGAGCTATCTTCTGTAGAATATGTAGGCACACCAGAGGATATGGCAATGAAATTGTTTGGAAACATGGAAGTCCTCCTTAGAGGGTTAAAGGTAAATAGCCAATCATCAGGGATGATGGAAGTTATTCATCAATCTCTGGTGGCAAACAGCACCTGTTGAAATACATGGCCCATGTCCAGTGTACAGTGGTACCTCTGGCTACATACATAATTCGTTCCGGAGGTCCGTTCTTAACCTGAAGCACCACTTTAGCTAATGGGGCCTCCTGCTGCCACTGTGCCACTGCCCGATTTCTGTTCTCATCCTGAAGCAAAGTTCTTAACCCGAGGTAATATTTCTGGGTTAGCAGAGTCTGTAACCTGAAGTGTATGTAACCTGAAGCGTATGTAACCCGAGGTACCACTGTATCTAGTATCTCTGAAGCAGAGGTAGCCAACATGGTGCCCTTCACATGACCTTTGACTTTGGCTGATGGGACTTGCAGCCCAGCAACATCTGGGGCACACCACATCAACTACCCAATAATTTGTCTCTACTTACACTTGTCTTAGGGACCCAGGTGGCGCTGTGGGTTAAACCACAGAGCCTAGGGCTTGCTGATCAGAAGGTCGGCAGTTCGAATCCCTGCAACGGGGTGAGCTCCCATTGCTCGGTCCCAGCTCCTGCCCACCTAGCAGTTTGAAAGCATGTCAAAGTGCAAGTAGATAAATAGGAACCGCTCTGGCGGAAAGGTAAACGGCGTTTCCGTGCGCTGCTCTGGTTCACCAGAAGCGGCTTTGTCATGCTAGCCACTTGACCTGGAAGCTGTATGCCGGCTCTCGGCCAATAAAGCGAGATGAGCGCCACAACTCCAGAGTCGGACACGACTGGACCAAATGGTCAGGGGTCCCTTTACCTTTACCTTTACACTTGTCTTGGTGTATGCAGTACGTGAACAGACTTTGAACAAGGAAAGCTGGATTTAAATCCCCACTTAGCTATGAAGTTCACAGTGTAACCTTGGGCTACCCAGTCTCACACTCAGCCTAATCTCTTGTGGTGTAGTTGTGAGATTAAAGTGGGTCAACTTCATCTATGCTCAATGAAGGAAGGGTGGAATAAGCATGCATTTCTCTAAAACGACGCTTGCAGAGGTATGAATTCTGTCAGACTATAGCAGGCTTCCTCAACCTCGGCCCTCCAGATGTTTTGAGACTACAGTTCCCATCATCCCTGACCACTGGTCCTGCTAGCTGGGGATCATGGGAGTTGTAGGCCAAAAACATCTGGAGGGCCGAGGTTGAGGAAGCCTGGACTATAGTGTTACAAACACAGAACTTCCTAATTAAAAAGTAAATAGGAATATCTGAGGCAGAGGTATTATGCTCACATTATTACATCGTTTTGGCCTACGTCACTGGCTGTTGTGAGATGTCAAATTCCTGGCAAATCCCTGAAATTGCCTTATAACTTACAATAATGAATAAAGGGCCCAACTCACAGACGGCAAATCAGATCACACCTGAAGTTTTACTTAGTCAATTCTGAAGCTAGAAGGGATTCTCTGTTCAAGCAAGTCTGGAAAAAGCCCGTCTTTCCTTTTTTGTTTTTGCTAGTGTCTTGACTCCCATCCATCAGAACTAAACTCTTAAGTATTTTGCTCAGCTGGAGCCGAGTTCTCGTCTTCTTCAGCCTCCATTAGCACCAGTCTCTGTGAATCCATTTTGAGCTGTTGCATTTACCACCACACGGCTCAAAGCACATATTCCTCCTACACACACTGTCTCTCCCTTCCTCTAACAAAGGAGAAGACAATGGGGGTCTTGTGATTCAGTAGAAGTGCTGTCAGAGCTTGGAGAATTAGTAATCCATCTTCAGGAGAGTTGGATATCCATGGCAGGAAGTGGATTCACCAGATGAATAGCTTGCAAACTGAGTTACCAGGTGATGTTTTTAAAAATTTAAACATTCCAAATTATTTTGTCCATTTCCTTTCAGAACGCCAGAGCTCCACAGAACATAATGGACTCAGTATATTTTGGAACATGATCGTTCCGTGATATCCTATATATTGGATATTTGGATAAGGTGACCTTCTCTCTGTGTCAAGTGGAACCAAACAAAGCTTGAGATTAGTAGATAGACTGAGAGCTCTAGTTTTAATCCCCACCGCAAAACTTGAAAAAATGCATTTTGCTGATGAACAAGGATCTGAAAATTGCTAGGGGAGAAAGTAAACAGAATAAGTTTGCAACGGTGTGGCATTGCTTTATTGGGTATACAAGAGCATAGGCCATGTAAGGTCATCCCCTGCCTGCAACATATTCTTGTTTGTAACTGCAGTAATAATTTTTGGCCTGGAAGGAAGTAAAGAGTAACCTTGAACCTGCAAGGAAGATTATTATTAACCTGAAATTGTCAACAAGCTAGAATGTATTTGTCTGCTCAATTTTTCCAACTGTAATAGTAGATGATCTACAATTTGTAACCACCCTTGACCATGCTTTTGTAATTTGTTTTGTACTGGTTGAAATTGCTTTCCCTTATAAATTAATAAAAATTATTGAAACAGAAAGAAAAGAACAGGGTCCCCCAAGTAAGTTGCAGTCAAATCAGGTCCTCAGTGAGGAAATCTTGCAGTTAATCCTATACACTCCCTACTCCCAAACAAGCCCCATTAAGCTCAATGGCACTTCCAAGCAATTGTATTTAGGCCTGCAGATTTACTTGTTTACTTGTATGATAAATTCTACAATTGATAAATCTCCATACATTTGTATGTGGAAAACTTGACTATTTTAAAGAAGGGGTGGCTAACCTGTTTGGCTGAGGTTTGCATTTGTTGCTGGTCAACCCTCTGGGGTCACCAATGGGGTCCCTGATGCCAGTAGTAAAGGTAAAGGTAAAGGGACCCCTGACCATTAGGTCCAGTCGTGTCCGACTCTGGGGTTGCGGCGCTCATCTCGCTTTACTGGCCGAGGGAGCCGGTGTACAGCTTCCGGGTCATGTGGCCAGCATGACTAAGCCGCTTCTGGCGAACCAGAGCAGCGCATGGAAACGCCGTTTACCTTCCCGTCGGAGTGGTACCTATTTATCTACTTGCACTTTGACATGCTTTCGAACTGCTAGGTTGGCAGGAGCTGGGACCGAGCAACGGGAGCTCACCCCATCGCAGGGATTCGAACCGCCGACCTTCTGATCGGCAAGCCCTAGGCTCTGTGGCTGAACCCGCAGCGCAACTAAGACCATAATTACTAAGACCTTAATCCTATGCACCAGGGAAATCAGTTCTCTGAAACTCAGAAGGACTTTCTTCTGCATAGCCATGTTCTGGATTGCACTGATAAGATTATTTCAGTTCTAGGAGATCCTAAATAGAAGCAAGAGTTATAAAAGCAGTTAATTGCACTGCTGTTGTAGTTTCAGCAGTTTTAAAAAAAGGAGATATTAATCTTTCAGTATTGATTTGCTGGTCATGCCTCTTGGGAGTTTTGAATAAAAAACGCACAGGGAAGGGACAAAGAAATTACTCTAGTTAACAACCCAGTACATAGAATCATAGAATCATAGAGTTGGAAGAGACCACAAGGGCCATCCAGTCCAACCCCCTGCCAAGCAGGAAACACCATCAAAGCATTCCTGACAGGTGGCTGTCAATCTTCTGCTTAAAGACCTCCAAAGAAGGAGACTCCACCACACTCCTTGGCAGCAAATTCCACTGTCGAACAGCTCTTACTGTCAGGAAGTTCTTTCTAATGTTTAGGTGGAATCTTCTTTCTTGTAGTTTGAATCCATTGTTGCATGTCCTCTATTCTCCTTCCTCTATATGGCATCCTTTTATATATTTGAACATGGCTATCATATCACCCCTTAACCTTCTCTTCTCCAGGCTAAACATGCTTTATGCTGATGCAGTATTTGTGATAAGAAAGGCTGGGAAGGTCACAACCCCAAAGGTATGTGACCAAAATGTCAGGCCAGTCATCGCCAGGATATTGGTTTTTATTATGAATAAATTTTAAATGGCATAATTTGCCTGAGAGGGTATACTTTTTGTAAGTTGTTGTTTCTTCTTTAGCATTGCATAAGAAGACCCCTGCTGGATTAGGCCAATGGCCCATCTAGTCCCGCATCCTGCTCTCACAATGCCCAACCAGAGCAATCTCCCCACTTGTGCCCCCCTGCAAATCTCCCCCCTGTTACTCTGCTAAATTATAGAACTTGCTAACGTAAATTGCGAAGGATATTATTAAACAATATATCCTCTCCTGCCTCCCTGAACATTCCATAAAAAGAAGGACGCAGAGTAGTAGTCAGAGTGGCTGCTGCTCCCTGCTGACAGCTGTTGCATGAAATTCACCCCCGATATAAGATGCATCAAGCACTAGGATGTGAATATGTTCTTTTGTTACCTGTGACTGCATTTCCTCTGCACCTGTATGCAGGCTGGAGAGTCTGCAGAGGATTCTCCCCCACCCTTCACCCTAAACTTGCACTTGCCTTGATGTTTGTTTTCCATTATTCCTATTGCTTGTGTCAAAATTTTCAAGCAATTGTCTGTCCTTGCATGTCACACCCTCGCGCTGACAGCTTATCATCTTGTCATCACAAGTGGGCTGTAGCGGTTCGGAGGTGTCATTAGCTTTTTGCAGTGTGTATCTGCGCACACATATGCACATGTGTGTAAATGCACATCTACAGCGCACCTTGTTCACTCCTTCCCTCTGCTTCTAATATGCGCTAGTTTAGACAATGTGAGATAAATTGGTGGAAGGGAGAGAATAATGAACATGTGAGTGATCCTGTCTTGGGGCAAAGGCAGTAGGACGTTAGAACTTTATAAATTCTGGTTCCTTCCAACCTTGTGCTTTTATGTATGAGCACAACCAAGGCAGAGAGAATGTGTTGGGTGACTGCATGCATGTGTTGTACAGATGGATGGATGTGCTGATAATGTTTTGTGATGGGTGCATATTTGTGTCTGTGTGAGACCACAGGTATATGCATATGTGCTCCTGACACAATGCATATAAATTTGTTTAACATGTGTGGCATGCACAGAAGTAAATACATGCAGTGCTTTTCTACTAGAAAAAAGGTGTCACTTACTTATAGTAAGTAAGGTAAAGGTAAAGGGACCCCTGACCATTAGGTCCAGTCATGTCCGACTCTGGGGTTGCGGCACTCATCTCACTTTATTGGCCGAGAGCCGGCGTACAGCTTCCAGGTCATGTGGCCAGCATGACTAAACCGCTTCTGGCGAACCAGAGCAGCGCACAGAAACGCCGTTTACCTTCCCACTGGACTGGTACCTATTTATCTACTTGCACTTTGACGTGCTTTCGAACTGCTAGGTGGGCAGGAGCTGGGACCGAGCAACGGGAGCTCACCCCGTCACAGGGATTCGAACCGCCGACCTTCTGATCAGCAAGCCCTAGGCTCTGTGGTTTAACCCACAGCGCCACCTGGGTCCCATTATAGTAAGTGCCATGATCCTAATAACATTTACAGATGTTGAGGTGTTCCAAAGGCATTTGTATTTCTCTCTTAGTAACACTGTGCTGAATCCATGGAGCTGCATATTTTGTGTGATTATGACTAGGGATGCCAGAGAATTCTGAAAGAAACAGAAGTGGGAATGGAACTTGCCAGGTTTGCTTATTTGTCCTGTATATCGAATGCAACTCAATCCAGTGAATACGATGTGAATATTCAATGTGAATATTCACTGTTGACAATGGATCCCCCCCCCAATCTTGTCCCATTTGCACCGAAATGAATGATGTGGAACATGATAATATAAATAATTGCATAATTAATTACATAAAACCCCACCACAGCGAACAGCAAGCTGAACGTCAGTGGAAATAGCACTGCATCCTACCACGACAGATCAGAATGGAAATCAAAGCCTTCTCACAGCCCTAATCATAACAAGCAGTGTCTGTATATATCCATATATGAATATATATCCATTTGAAGGGTGTGACATATAGAGCATTTATTTATCTATGAAGTGAGGGGCTTGTGCAAGCATGTTACAGGCAGTGAATTTTTATATGCATAGTATTTTGGTTAGGAATGACTTCATATATGCTACATGGGGTTCTACGGGTTGAAGATGGAGCACTGTGCATTAGTAAACGTGAATAGCTGCTTTTAATGTGTCATTTTATTTGTCACATTTATTTGTCCCACCCTTCCAAAGGAGCTTAAAGTGGCATGTAAGGTAAAGGGTAAAGGGACCCGTGCCCATTAGGTCCAGTTGTGTCCGGCTCTGGGGTTGCGGTGCTCATCTTGCTTTACTGGCCGAGGGAGCTTCCGGGTCATGTGGCCAGCATGACTAAGCCGCTTCTGGCAAACCAGAGCAGCACATGGAAACACCATTTACCTTCCCGCTGGAGTGGTACCTATTTATCTACTTGCACTTTGACGTGCTTTCAAACTGCTAGGTTGACAGGAGCAGGGACCGAGCAACGGGAGCTCACCCTGTCTCAGGGATTCGAACCGCCGACCTTCTGATCAGCAAGCCCTAGGCTCTGTGGTTGAACCCACAGCACCACCTGGGTCCCTAAAGTGGCATGTAGCT
The DNA here is from genome assembly GCA_034641385.1 of Darevskia mixta. Lineage (NCBI taxonomy): Eukaryota > Metazoa > Chordata > Lepidosauria > Squamata > Lacertidae > Darevskia > Darevskia mixta. The sequence goes on from JAWWNH010000047.1 coordinate 269,495, forward strand.
ACCTCATTTTCATCCTTGGTTAGCCCGAGAGAGAGTGACTTGCCCAAACCCATTCACTTTTTATTCCCTGCTCTCTTGTCCCTCTGTTTCACACACAAACTCTCTCTCTCCCTCCTAGAAACAGTGTCTGGAGTTTCTTTTGGCCCAGTCCCAGGTTGTTCCTGCATAAGCCTATCCCTTTAATTCCACTTTGTGGGAGAGTTCTTTCAATTCCCTTATACTCAGCACATCAAGGATTCCCACTGTCTTGGCAAATCAGCTTCATCAAGGTCCATAATTCATAACTGTCTCATGTGGTGAGATTTGCAACTGGCTCCCCTTACTGGTACCAGTGAGGGGCTAAGCTGCCAACCGGTGGGAGCAATATTCTTCTGAGTATCCTTGCAGGGAGGTAGAGGAGAGTAATGATTTTGACTTCATATGCACTGGAAATAAATATCTGCATCTAAACTCTTGTCTCTCCATAGTGCATAAACAAGTCCATGCAAGTAACTTGCTCACTTCTGACATGGCTCCATTTATTCATGTCTATCTATCTAGTTATCTAGTGGTTTCCTAGAATTCAGGAATCCTCGCTCCAGCTACCAACCCCACCTATGAAATCTTATTCCTTACCTAGTCAGGGACAGAACACAGAAGTTCTGGAATGTAAAGCAAAGAAGCCATTAACACACAAGTCAGCTAACTCATACATGCACCTTGACAAAGTCACTTGCCCCATAGGTGTAAGGTTTGCATTGTCAATGGTAGGACCTATAGCAGCAAGAACAACAAAGAACTCATTTTATCATGTTGTTGTTAGGATGAGACCCTAATCTAATGTTCCAAAACTATTTCAGTATTTTTAGATCAGCCTCTCTCTTTTAAGTATAGCTCTGTTAGGGACTGCACTATGTTTGAGGTTCATCTACATCATATGACTGGGAAAGGATTAATAGGAAAGTGTCTAAGATGCTCAATTTTAGAAAGATGGCTTTAAAAAAAATGGGGATAGAGATACCAGCAGAAGTGTGGGAATGGGTTTGGGCCAATGTAACAAAAATATTAATTTAAATTACGCTAAAGCAGAGTGTTCACAAAATATCAGTGGTTTCTTACTCTGTATCTTAAACTAATCTATAATGCAATGGAAGGCTCCCATACCCTTGGCATTGTGATGAGCTGCATACTGATTTCTTACATAAGTTTTGGAAATATTTTATTATCCCTTCCTTTTCTGTTTCCCCTGTGTCCATATTAGACTGATAGCCCCTTTAGACAGGGGCTTGTCAAACCTCAGGCCTTTTGCATTATTTCTCATGATTCAGTGTGGCTCAGTATTTGATATTGACATCTTAACTTTAGTACCTTATTTATTATTTACTGTACAGAGTGTATTTGAATGGCTCTGTGTTTATTTAATTATGATACACTTATTCTTGCATGTGTGTGTATAATATTTGTAAATAAAATTCCAACTCCACAGGGCTGGTCTAATCACTGAACTTTAATATATTCTGATGCAGTAGGTGGTTAAGTATTCTGGAAGAAAGAGCTGATTGTTCCAGAAAGATTTATAGTGAAGTTGATGTGTTAGTGATTAGCTAATCAAAGTTGGAGCTGGTTTCTCAAGTGGTATTCTGGACTGTTCAAAATCACACTAGAATTTCAATACTAAAGTGTAAGCTAAAACAAATAAAAGAATGGAATCTTGTCAAATTAGAAACATGAGGAAGTAGAGATGGAAAATGTAGAACTTTCTGGAATGGTTATCAAGAATTCATTCACTGTGGGTGCACATGTGAGGGTGCACAGATTGGATCTGGGACTTGTTAATGTTCTGATGTAGTCATGGTGGGGTTGCCCTATAGCATGAATTTAGGATAACTATGGATTCTTTGCTATCTTTCATAATCATAGTTAGTTGTTGTACATTTTAAAGGAATTACGTAACATTTATTCCTTGAAATGAATTGAAATGAGTATCCATGAAATGAATTGACCAGCAATCTCTTTTAAGGTTGGGGCAGTTTCAGAAATTAAGGCATATTTCCTTTCATCCTCTGTTGTTTTTATATTAAAGTGGGTCTGAATCAGCCGGCCCAATTAATGTAATGAGATCAGGTTGTGTCTGGCAGCACCAGCCGGCATGGTACGGTCCTTGTGCCATGAAAAATGAATGTCACATAACAGCAGCCATCGGATTGGCAGGAGCAACACCCAAGGTGGTTGTTTCCCTCGCAGGAAGTTTTCAGGGGGAGAGCCATTGCAGAGCTATTACAACTTTGCAATTAGGTGGGGCAATGCGTTTATTAATTAGTCCTTCTCTTCCCAAGACTCATTTAATTATCATCCCAGCCTTCACAGATGCTCCCCTTTGCTTGGGGCTGAGAGCTGGATTCGTACATGACTCACAATGTCCCAGTTGTTGCCACATGTGTGTTCAAGTGACACTTTAGACTGAAGAGGCCATTGTAATGGAGATGATGACAAAGCGGATGGAGCAGATGTGTGAATCCTGAAGTGACAAAAAGAAGGGGGAGGTGAAAGAGAGTGGTAAACAGAAGGCTAGGAAGTTGAAAGGTGACTGTGGCTGTCCTTGCATCTTGTTGTTTCATCTTTATGTGGTATGCATTATCACTACAGCAGCACAACAGCTTTGGGTAAATTATAAACCTTAAAAAAAGTAAGTCACTGTCAGGGACTGGGCAGAGGTGGAATGGTGGAGACCACCTCCCCATCCTGACCCTTCCAGGGAGGTGGAAGAGGAAGACAGTATAGATTTACAACAGGGAGTTGAGGGAGGTAGTAGCTCAGAGGCAGATGAGGGAGAAAGCTAGGAAATCATGGGAGAGCCGGGACAACACCCAGCTGACACATTCTCATTAGAAAGCATTCCAGACCCTCCATCTCCCAGAACCTGGTGAGCCTTAAAAGTAGGAGAGCAAAGAGCTCAAAGACAGAGGGCATGTTGCAGCACCCGTAGATGAGATGATGATGATGACGAATGAGGAAGTGGGAGAGAAGGGGAGGTGGAGATTCACTCAGGACAATGCCATTATCCAAGAGGCTGGGGTCTATAGCCTCTATCGGTAAAGGTACCCCTCACCGTTAGGTCCAGTCGCAGACAACTCTGGGGTTGCGCGCTCATCTCGCTCTATAGGCCGAGGGAGCCGGCGTTTGTCCGCAGACAGTTTCCGGGTCATGTGGCCAGCATGACTGGCGAACCAGAGCAGCGCACGGAAACGCCGTTTACCTTCCCGCCGGAGTGGTACCTATTTATCTACTTGCACTTTGACCTGCTTTTGAACTGCTAGGTGGGCAGGAGCTGAGACCGAACAAAGGGAGCTCTCTGTAAAGATCCAAATAAAAAAGGTCTGTAAGAAACCTTTCCTTGTCTTTATAATTTCCTGGGCAACCAGCCGGGAGCCGCTGACAGCATCCTGACTGTCACATAGTTTTCAAGCCCACTTTGTGACTGGGAGGAACTTTCTTGACAGGTGATTTTTTAAAAAGTGTTTCTTTGGGGTTCCAAGTGCTCCAACATGCCAATACATATGAAGGGTAATGGACTCGACAGCTCTGTCCTATGCATGTACATTCACAAGTTCTTCTGGGTTCAATGAGACTTATTCCCAGGTAAGAATTATAGGGATGCAGCCTGAAGCTTATAAAAATAATATCAATGGGAGGGGATCTTCAGTCTGTTCTCTGTCGTTTCTCAAATTAATTTTCAAAACACAAAACCACCATCTAGATGAACACGCACTACTGGTTCAGCTGGAGTATTTTAGCAGTGATGATTTCCATGACAGTGATTTGTTAGCTTCTTTACAATATGGTGGCTGTTGCAGAGACTGGCAGAGTCAATGTTATCCTATGCATGTGTTATCTTACACATGCTTACTCAGAGATAAGTCACAACAATGACAGCATGGTGTGCAACAAAGCAGCATAATTCCAGTCTCATACCATAGCTGTCTTCTGCTGGTCACTTCTATTATATTCTTCAATTGCATTAGAACACTGATGTCTCATAGATGTTGAGAATCCTTCAAGTATATTGATAATTGCTGAGCCAAGGAGAATTTAGCCTGCATATACAAAACCAGCCTTCTCCAACCAGCTGCCATCCAGACGCTTTGGACTCCAACTCCCATCAGACATCAAAACATCATCAAAAGTCAGAGATGATGGGAGTTTTAGTCCAAAACATCTGGAGAGCATCAGGTTGAGGAAATGCTGGACAAGATAAATAGATGCTTCAAACAGTCATTTTTTTTTGCAAAATGGCTTGAGAAATGGCCTCCATGCAGTAACATAATGTCCCGGGAATGACATGGTAATATGATGTAACCACATGAGATTGCACTCTGTTTGCATAAACAATTTGATTCCTAAAAAGTGGTCTTGTGAATCAGCTCGGAAAAGAAAATGTGGGTGTGGATGGGGAAACAGAGGGGCTAGTTCACGCACAAACCACTCCTTAATTAGAGAGATGAGACTGCATGAGATAGCATGTGGTTCCAGGAACAAAGCTGGTGTTCTGGATCCATTCCATATGGAATTCAGTCCTAGTTTGAGAACTAACAGATAACCTAGGAGGAACATCAGAGATGGAAGCTGATAGTACAATTCTCTTTGTTATTCTAGACCTCTCAGCAGCTTTCAACATAATTTGAACACTAAACATTACTGGATCATCAAATATTGACTCAAAATGTTCTATCCATTTGTCATGCTGGCTGCCTTTCCCTCTGCCCTCTCCATCAGTTGCTTGGGAGATGCCATATATCAGGGGTGGCCAAACTTTTTTTTTTTTTTCTGTTGAGGGCTGCACTCAGTTGGGGGTAGTCTCTTGAGGGCTGTATACTGGCAGCACAAGAGGTCAGAGTCAAACATGGGCAGGGGTAGAACCCAAACACGCCAGGAGCTCATTCTTTCTGCCACTTATCTCTCTTTCTCTCTGTTTCTGCCACCCTCTTTTCTTTCTTGCTCTTATTGGCAAGAGGACGGAAGGAAAGCTATAGCCAGATCAACATTTTGTGTCTTGACATGTGTGTTTTAATAAATTACAAATATCTTTATTACGGTCAAAGACCAGAGAACAGATAATGACAATCCATAACCAGATATAGTATTGGAGATTGAGTTATATTACAGAATTAGAACCCATCTCATAGAACTGATACTTACATTTAAAATTAAAATTTTAAACTCAAAATTTTAAAATTTTACATTAATAGATCTTTACCACCTATTAACATTCCTTCAGAGATTAAAGCTCAAATCTCAGTCTCACGTCATTATTCGTCTTACTCTTGTCGCAATAAAACAGAATTTTGCAACGATCCTAGTGGTCTCCATATCTTTATCCGCTAGGAGGAGTCTGATGTAGGCTTCCTCAGAGCGGCCTGGCAGTTTCCCCAACAGCGGTTCAATCAGTTCTTTCCTTGAGTCACGATACAGTGGACAGTATAAGAGAACGTGCCCAGTGGATTCAATCTCATTACAATCACAGGGGCATAATCTTTGATCGATCGGTATCTTACTATATCTGCCCTCTAAGAGAGCTGAGGGGAGGGCATTAAAACGAGCCCTGGAAAAAGCCCAGCGGTGTTTGGGGCTGTCTAGTGATTTTAATAAATTAAATAAAAATGACATTCATAGAATCATAGAACTGTAGAGCTGGAAGGGACAAGGATAATCTAGTCCAACCCCCTGCAATGCAGGAATCTTTTGCCCAACGTGGGGTTCAAACCTATGACCCTGAGATTAAGAGTCTTATGTTCTATTGGCTGAGCTGTGCACTAGAGTTAAAATGGATCCCCATTCATTCAGATATTTAACTTCTTAAGACCCAGGGAAGGGACCTGAAACAGAAAGCCCTCCAGTGGAAATAACAACAACAACAACAACAACAACAACAACAACAATTTTATTATTTATACCCCGCCCATCTGGCTGGGTTTCCCCAGTCACTCTGGCCGGCTTTCAACCGAATATTAAAAACAATACAGCATCAAATATTAAAAACTTCCCTAAACATATGTGCACGCTAACGTTCTTTTAAAAGTTGGAAAACAAAACAGGGGAAATGTACCTGAACACAGAAACATTTGGAGCAGGAATGATGAGTGAAAGATTCATTAGGATGGATTCTATTGTTTACAAGTGTGACAGCCTTACCTCTGTGTGACTGAGTGACATGTGCATGAAAGTGAAAGTGTGAGTGGGTAGCACTAAGATACAGAATTCTTTATTTTACATAACAGAGGGGAAGGTACGGTATATGAGCGATACACAGTGAGAAACAGCGAGGAGTAATATGTTTGGTTTTGAGATCAGGAATGCATGTGTCTGTTGAGGCTGAAATTACAAATGCATTTTCACACACTTTGATCATCATAACACAACAATCTCCCCCCACTTCTGTTAATGTGTGTTACCACCACTATTCACAATGTATACTTCCCCAGCTTCCAATGTCATCACACCACCCTCCAGTTAGCAGGTTCAGAAGACTCCCCAGCTTGCCTTCTCCAGATTCATGGTACATTGTCATCAGACTCTGATCATGATGTGGCTGGTGACAGTCCTGACAGCGTTGCCATCCCATTTTCTGAATTACCTGCTTGCTGCACTATTTTCTCCAATCCCAGAGCTAATGAAATAGTAAGCTAGGAAGATAGTTCTTGTCAATTTCACTGATGCCTTCTCGGTGTTTCTAACAATTATTGCTATGCTTTAATGAAACTGAAAATGCTTTCTACTGACATTTGCAGTGACTGGATAGCAGAGGGTAGGTAGGAGGTGCTTCCAGGTGATCCATTTATTGAGCATTCACCCTGATTCGTTTGCAGGGAGGTTTGATGGTGCTGCATCAAATCAAGTGTTATCACACACTTTCCAGTGCATTTTGCTGTCTCTTTCCTTATTGCAAAAAGTCTTATATTTGGGGGAAGTGCGCTTGTTTGGACAGTGTTCTCGAAGCTACTAACATGAGTTTGGCCAAACTGCGAGAGACAGTGAAGGATAGGCGTGCCTGGCGTGCTCTGGTCCATGGGGTCACGAAGAGTCGGACACGACTGAACGACTGAACAACAACAAGCGCTTGTTGCACATGACCTCCCAATTTGCCAGTATGTGATTGAATCCCAACCAAAACTAGCAACAGTCCAGAAATGCCCTAATATAGGGTCATGCCACAGTTGAAGGCCATGGCAGACTTTGGGCTTTCAAATTTCAATGGCACCCTGTGACTCCAAAATTCACCTCCTCTCCCCTTCCATTCTACATCATTGTTTCAGTGTGCAGTGCAGGCAAACCGGTTTCACCCCCTTAAATCCACCTCTGATGGAAAATTGAGGGAACTGGTCTGCTCCTGTGAGTGATCACTGTCAAAGCAGCACTTGTGATGTGAGAAACTGTGAGCAGGTGAGGGGGGGAGTCACTTCCACATGAATATAAGAATATTATAGCAATGCAGGATCACATGAGTGCAATAACCTTCTCCTGCTCATGTTCCCCAGAAACTGGTATTCTGAAGCATGGGAGTTATTATACCCACCATGACTAAAAGCAGGCATAGGCAAACTCCGGCCCTCCAGATGTTTGGGACAACAATTCCCATCATCCTACAAGACCAGTGGTCAGGGATGATGGGAATTGTAGTCCCAAACATCTGGAGGGCCAGAATTTGCCTATGCCTGACTAGGAGCCACTGACAGCTTGAAATGGTGGAATCCCCCTTTAAAGCAGTCCAGATTGATGGCCATCAATCCCCCAGAAAGCCAGTGTAGCGTGGTCAGAGCATTGGACCTGGGATCAAATGCTCACTCATCCACCAGTTTCACTGAGTGACCTTGGGCCAGTCACAGACTCTCAGCCTAACCTACCTCACAGGGTTGTTGTGAAGACAGGAATGGAGAGGAGGGAAACCATGTCGGCCACCTGAAGCTTTGCTTTGGAGGAAAAGCGGGATAGAAACGTCACAAATAAGCAAATGATAGCTCAACCATGCGCTGTGTAAAGAAGTGCTTTTGATTTTTGTGTGCCTTCCAACATCTGGCTTCCTTTAATGGCCATGGGTCCTGCTGGTGTCATGGCAGAGGGAGAAAAGTTTATCTCTTGCCACTTGGGATCATAGCTGTCAACCCACCCTTTTTTTGGTGGGAAACTCCCTTATTCCAATGCCGTTTCCCGCTGCTATCCCGGATTGTTGATATCCCTTAAATTTCCCGGATTTCAAAGGAAGCAGCTCCTCTCCCTCCCTGCCGGCCAGGGAGGCTCCTCAGCTGCGTTGCTCGGCTGCCAATAAGGAGTCTGAGACCGACTGGGGGCGGAGCTTGCATGCCTTGTGCAGCCAGACCCTCACGCCCAACCAGACAGACAGCCTGCCTGCCGTCTACGCGCTCGCTCTTTCGCTCACCCGTTTTGCGCGCAGCCTCTGGAGCGCAGGGTGGCGAGGCTACTTGGTGCCATTGCACCGCCCTTGCGGCATCCCTTATTTTCAAATCCGAAAGTTTGAAAAAATCCCTTATTTTCAAATCCGAAAGTTGACAGCTATGTTTGGGATCGCTCACTAAGTAGACATGAGACCTTTCGTCTCGGGGTCCAGGGTTTGAGCCCCATGTTGGGCAAAAGATTCCTGCTTTGCAGGGGGTCGGTCCAGATGACCCTCGTCGTCCTTTCCACCTCTACAATCCTATGATTCCTCTGGATGCCATGCTTTATCTTACGCACCAGCTCCTCTCCTACGACAAGCCTTCTTCACGGGCGAGTTGTTCCGGGCCCTTGGCCATTTGCCCTTTTCTCCACATCTACGAGATCGTTCCAGAGGTGAGTTAACGGCGCAAAGTATCCCTGCGCATTTCCCCTCCCCCCGCGCGCGAGCCTCCTTTCCGCGCCTGCGGTTTCGTGGGTCGCGGGGGGGGGGGGGAGGAAGGAGCGCGCGCGCAGGCGGCGCGTGGGCGGGCAGGGGGGCGCCGCTCCCAGACCCCTCCCCCGCCCTCCCCGAGTGGCGCTCTCCAATCCCCGGCAGCCAGCCTCTTATTAAAGTGGCGCTGCGGACGGGCGGCGAGGCACTCTTCGCCGCGGCTCCTCCGACTTCCAGCGCGCTTGCTGCTGCTTCTTCTTCTCCTCCTCAAGCGAGCCGAGGCTGCTGCTGCTGCTGCGCGAGCGGGGGCCGAAAAGGCGCTCGGAGAGCCCGCGCCGTCCTTCGCCGCCGCCGCCCTCAGCCGAGGCAGCGCTTGCCGTCCGCACGAGAGCGCGCGCCGCGGACTTCTTCCCGCCAAATCGCCCTCCTCCGCCAGGTGGGTGGTTCTCACGGCGCCAGCTCGTGGTTGGGAGAGGGGGGGCGGGGAGGGGGCGGCAGACCCCCAAGTGCGGGAAATGGGTTAGATATAGCCATAGAGTGCGGGACAAAAAGTTTCAGAGCTCACCGAACTTCATGGATGAGGATGCACCATCGTTTAACAGGGGGACAGGATCTTCTAAGACAGGGGTGGCCAACTCCCAAGAGACTGCGATCTACTCACAGACTTAAAAACTGGCAATGATCTACCACCTTTTTTGGGGTTCAGATCAAAGTTGTTGAGCTTTGAGCTTTTTTTTAGGAAGGCCCATTTTTGGGGGTTTCAGGTCAAAGTTGTTGAGTTTTTTCAGGGAGGAGGTAAAATGTTCAGCTTTTTTTAGGAGAACCACAGTTGTTCAGTTTCTTTGGGGGGAGCCCATGATCTACCAGTGATCTACTGCAGACATACAGTGATCTACCGGTAGATCATGATCTACCTGTTGGACATGCCTGTTCTAAGAGAATTGCCACTATCTCCTCCTGACGAGGCTTTCGGAGCGTTTGAACCAATACTGTGTAGTAATACAGTAATAATAATAATAATAATAATAATATACTGTGTAGAGCACAGGGCAAAAATTCGACAGACGTTTTCCCATCACTCAGTTTCTGTCATGAGGAAAGCTGCACCTGTTGAACTTCCGCTTGCAAAAGAATTTGCTCAAGGCAGAGGGCATCTTTGGCAGGGCAGCTGCTGAAACTTTGTGCAAGTTAACTGTTTGCTAACAGACTGGCTGCATTTTAGAGGAGTAGCTTGGACGAAGAGGTTAAGGTTCCAATGATTAAATGGGCCCAAGATGTGGGGCATCCAATTATGTTAAAAGATTGGGAAACTCTCTGGAATGTCAATATGAAATTTACAGCTAGTTACAACATAAGGGAAAATATGATGAAAATGGCCCACAGATGGTATCTTACCCCTTCCAGGCTTGCGAAAATGTATAAAAACCATGCGAATGCTTGCTGGAGGTGTGGAGGGAATAACGGAGATATGATACACATGTGGTGGACATGTAGTAAGATAAAGAAATTTTGGGGAACAGTATACGATGAATTAAAAAAGATGATGGGAATTACTTTTACAAAAAAACCGGAGGCATTTCTTTTAAGCATTTTAGACAAGGATATTCCAAAATCACTAAGGGAGCTGTTTCTATATGCCACGGCAGCAGCCCAAATCTTGATAGCTAAAAATTGGGACTGCTATTTTCAGGGTTATAGCAATTTTGCTGTAAGTGTGGGGAGGTAAACTGTTAGTTTACCAAATGATTTTCCTTTAATGGAGAAAACACTTGCCATCAGACCAAGCAAGTAAGTTTTGTATACCACCTTTAATCTGGTATATTTTGGGGTATTTCTCTATGGATTACAGTATCTCATTTCAGACATAACACACTTCTGCTTCAGGTATGTGTCTAAGCAAATGTGTGAGTGGCATTGGATGGCTGACCAAGGCTGAGATAGCATGAGGGTGAACATCAATATCCTGGGACAATATTTAGGAACAAGCAGGAATGTGAATGCAGGAAGGAGTATGTATGAGAGAGAAAACTTTTTTATAGCAGTATGTTTGTTTAGTATGACATGCACAATGCTTACAGTAAGCAAGCATATGTATGCATCCATGTAATGTGAACGCGGGTGGCGCTGTGGGTTAAACCACAGAGCCTAGGGCTTGCCGATCAGAAGGTCGGCGGTTCGAATCCCCGTGACGGGGTGAGCTCCCTTTGCTTGGTCCCAGCTCCTGCCCACCTAGCAGTTCGAAAGCATGTCAAAGTGCAAGTAGATAAATAGGTACCGCTCCAGGCGGGAAGGTAAACGGCGTTTCCATGCGCTGCTCTGGTTCGCCAGAAGCGGCTTAGTCATGCTGGCCACATGATTCGGAAGTTGTACGCCGGCTCCCTCGGCCAATAATGTGAGATAAGCGCCGCAACCCCAGAGTCGGACATGACTGGACCTAATGGTCAGGGGTCCCTTTACCTTTAATGTGAATATATTGATAAGCATGGGTTAAGATGAGCATCTATGTAATTGCACACTGCAGTTATGTAAAGACTGCAATCCTCAAAGTTAGGCTCCTTATGTTCAGAATAACAGGATGGCAGCCAAAGTCATCAGCCCTTGCATGCTCTCTCCTCTCCAAGGATCTCATGACTATCAGCTATTTAGAATTAGGGTTGCATTTCTAAGGGACTGGTAAGAAGCAATTGTTATGCATTATATGGGGCACTTTCACAACACCTTTCCTATGACCAAAGACACATGCACAAGCTCAACACCAGCGCGCAGCCCAGTTGGGCACTGGGTAAGGACTCCAGAGAATCAGAAGGCCCACTACCAGCCTGCCCTGCCACCCATCACCCACCTTACTAGGCCTCTAGAACTGCTTTTGAATGGGAGCAACCTTGGCTGCCCTCTGCAGTCACCACCCACTAAGTCTAATAGCAAAAAATGCACTGCCCTGGCCTATAGAGCTATAAAATTCATTCCCAAACATACTGGGGGCAGGAGGTGGGAGTGGCAGGGAGGATGGTGAGTGGCAGCCCAGAATAAGGGGAAGTGGTGGTGGTGCTGTCCCTATGTGTGGTGGCAAGCAGGACAGGTGTCCTGTCCTGGTTTGGGGGCAGGGACAATGTTGGGAGAATGGGGTGACCCAGTGAGAGAGGGGCATTGCTATCACTGCATGCAGAAATGGGAAAGAGTCCTGCCCTAGTCTGGAGCGGTGAGGGACTTGTCAGCAACACTGGGCTGAGAGCCCCCTTTAAGTCTGGCCCTGGCCCTGCTTTTGCATAGAAATGTACATATGTGGGGGAGGTAAGTTGTTTGCATGATTTAAAATATTGTTGTTCTTTGCTTGATTTAAAATATAGTTGTACAAGCCTTTTAATAAAAGAATACATTTATTTTTTCCAAAATAATTTAATATTTGGACAAAATAATTTAAGAACATTAGTAAAAGCTGTCATTCCATCTTTCCTGTTATCCTGCTTAGGAAAATGGCCTGGAATTGTAAATGTATGAAATTGTCTTGTGTAGAGTCATAACATTCTGGCTGACATTAGCTCAAAGACTAAGGCAGAGGCTTTTTCAGGTTTTGCCAGAGATCCTTTAAATGGAGATGCGCTGAACCCCAGACTACAAACTACAATCCTTGTCTGAAATAGTGATTGTTGGTGGGTTTTTGGCAAAGTTACCCTTATATACATTTTGTCCCTATAATGATGATGACATTTACACATTTCTATGTGCATCTATATCCATTACGTGGTACTTAAATTAAAACACCATAGGTGTAAGGAATTGGGAATTGAGTTTTTAAGGATTGTGTGCAAGGGTGAGTATGTGTGCATGCATATACGTTGTAGTTATTGCCTGAAATTTGGTGAATGACAGTATCCACATGTGAATATTGATAATCTGGCATCATTGTGCATTTAATTTATAATTATTTTATAAATAAATATTTTATGCTGGCAGTTTATGAGGTTGTTTATAATATCCCTTGAGTAGCCACCCACCTGATTTATCATTCTGCATTGCTTTAATAGGATTTTATGTTCCTGCACATCACCCTGATGTTTTGCAAAAGGGCAGTACAGTATATAAATACTTCTATAAGTAAATGAATAATTTTCAGTGTGTAATGTTGCATATTCACACTCGTCAGACATACACAAGAGCAGGAGTCAGCCTACCTGGTACCTTCCAGATGGTGTTGGACTCTAACACCCATCAGCCCTGAAAATTGGCCATCCTGCTGGGGCTGATGGGAGTTGTTGTCCAACATCATCTGGAGGCCAGCACATTGACTAACCCTGCATGCTGATAATCTGATTTGGGTTACTATGAACCATTGCTACTGTACCTCCAAGTTTTTGTAACCCACCTAGAGGTTCTTTTTACAACCAAGCAGTACTGTATATAAAGGTAAAGGTAAAGGGACCCCTGACCATTAGGTCCAGTTGTGTCCGACTCTGGGGTTGCGGTGTTCATCTTGCTTTATTGGCTGAGGGAGCCGGCGTACAGCTTCCGGGTCATGTGGCCAGCATGACAAAGCCGCTTCTGGCGAACCAGAGCAGCGCACAGAAACGCCATTTACCTTCCCGTCGGAGCGGTTCCTATTTATCTACTTGCACTTTGACGTACTGCTAGGTGGGGAGGAGCTGGGACCGAGCAACGGGAGCTCACCCCGTTGCAGGGATTCGAACCACCAACCTTCTGATCAGCAAGCCCTAGGCTCAGTGGTTTAACCCACAGCGCCACCTACTTATGGTTAAATAGCTAGCTAAATAAAGATATGGTACCTCACCAGTTTTAACCCTGCATTCTGTTTTTGAAAGCATTCTTTGTGTGTGTAAACTCACAGAAAAGTTTGTAATCCTGGTTGAGATGAGTTTAGAAAAGCTTTGAAACTGAGAATGAGACTGGGAAAGTAAGAGTGATAAAAAGAGAAAACATGCAGGAGAAAATGTAGAAACGATTAATTTTGTTTACAACTATTTTATTCGTATAAAACATTTTTAGCTGTATTCTCTGTCTGCTGCCTCCAAAGTTGCAAACAGTTACAAATAATAAAATACTGAAATAATGTGTAACCATATAAAACCTGACAGGAATAGTAGCCAGCAGATTTAAAAGATACTATCTATTACCTAGCTTTCTTTACAAGCCACATTTTCCCTCGTTTCTGGAAGGAAACTGGGTAGACTTAAAGTGGACAACGTATCATGTGGGTGCCATGGAGGAGACCACTGCCCTCGCTGGCCTTTCTTGTCTAAAAAGATTGGTCCCAGATTGTAAAGGGCTTTAAAGGTTATATATCAGCACTTTGTAATTAGTTCCAGAAGGAAACAGGCAGCCACAGTGGTTGAATCAAACAGTGTTAGAAACTGAGATATGAAAGCTAGGAGCTAAATGGCACCTTAAACCTAGGTTATGGGCACAACAATGGAATATCTAGGCATGCTATTTTTATAACAAGGATATAAAGCTGAAAGCGAATGAACTGCAGCTAAAATATTATGTCAATTGTTCACATTGTCTAGTCCTTCCCCTGCCCACCCCCCTAATATTTTTAAGAGGGTCTGTTCTCCAGTCTCCAGAGAGTAGCTAGAAGTGGGGAGGCAGAAAAGGGTCCTCCTTTCCTTCCGCTCTGCAGTTTTAATCTGAAATCTTAGGCGCAGCCAGAGCTCAGAAGCTACCGGTACTTGCGCTAATGAAATTCCCTGTTGCAAAATGAACAATGGGAGTTTCAAACACTGGAACCAAAATGAGAATAATGCATGTGCCCTGTGACATGCCTCTCTCAGGCTGCTGCATTTTGCACCAGCAGCAACTTCAAAAAGGCAGGGCACATTGCAGTCACCCAAGTGCATTTTAGGCACCCATCTATGTCTTAAGGTAAAGGTAAAGGGACCCCTGACCATCAGGTCCAGTCATGTCCGACTCTGGGGTTGCGTGCTCATCTCGCTCTATAGGCCGAGGGAGCCGGCGTTTGTCCGAAGACAGCCTCTGGGTCATGTGGCCAGCATGACAAAGCTGCTTCTGGCGAACCAGAGCAGCGCACGGAAACGCCGTTTACCTTCCCGCTGGAGCGGTCCCTATTTATCTACTTGCACTTTAACATGCTTTCGAACTGCTAGGTGGGCAGGAGCTGGGACCGAGCAACAGGAGCTCATCCCGTCGCAGGGATTCAAACAGCTGACCTTCTGATCAGCAAGCCTGTGGTTTCTATGTCTTAGAAAAGGGCAAAATGACCCATTTCCCTTCTTGAATTTTTAATTTTTTAATTATTTGTTTATTACTTTCCCCTTGCCATGCACAGGGATTCCACCCCCCCCCCCATTGTCGCCTGTTCAGGAGCACAGTCAGTAAGGCAAAAAGCTTACCATGGTGCATCCAAACTGAAATCATAAACTTCTCTCCTTGCTGGTGCTACAGTCCAGCTCTGGTGTTGTATAGTGGCCTCCAGCCAGTGACACCCTCTCAGCTGGGAACAATGGCATAAATTTCACCAGCTCATCAGCAAACCTGAATTTGCAAGCTACCGCTAGCTTATCAAGGACTTTATTTTGAAGCTTAATTAGGAACACAATATTTTAAATGCACCAGAGAAGAAAACCTACTTCATGTATGTTTTACATGAGGAACATGCAAGTCACCAGATGAGATTCTTGCAAGTGTTGGCATACTCATGAGGTGCAGAATCTTGTCGTTTGGCTAGTAACAAATATGAGCCTGTGCTGAAACAACTGAGTTGGTTACTAGTTTGCTTCCAATCCATCCGTTTGCCTCTTTAATGCAGTTCCCTAAACAAGTGACGTGAATCTTGTTTTGCTGTCCTGTTGGAAGTTAGTCCCTTTCCAATTTTCTGCTGTTGATGTTTTTGTATTGAATCTTGTTTCACTCTAGGTTATTTTATTATTTATATTCTAATTGCTTTTATATTATTGCTTGCACGTCACTTCAGAGCATAAGCTGAAAAGAAGCATATGCGAAATAGTGAAATAGAAATTTATTGCGGCTATAAGCCCATATAAATATATCAACATAAACGTAAACATACATAAAACAACCCATATAACACAGAAATACAGAGATACCACAATAGCAGAATATCGTACCACGGCCGTCAAAAGTAACCATCCCCCAGAGATATTAAAACTGCAATCTAAAATGGCAAAAGACCTTTAGTAGTTATGTAATTGGCCATTTTGTCTTTTTTGGGGACAAAACGGAGTTTAAGAACCTTGCCACCTGCAAGGTTATGTAAGGATCATTGTCTTGCAAGATTAGGGCAAGATGAGACTCTGCTGAAGTACCAGCCATTTTCTGAGTTATTGGTCTTAGTAAATTTGCCCGGGTATCTCTGTGAAAAGAAGCATATGCATCTTTTAAATAATTCCCAAACAATTGTGGCCAGTGTACCAAATGTTTCCTGCTACCGAGGAGACCTTTTTTTATCTTACTGTGGCCAATGAAGCCAGCTGAGACTGTACCTTCTTAATTAAATATCAGGGCAGACAGCATTCTTGATCCATGGTGGTTTTATTAGATTGTGCCCACAATTAACCTAGGCTTGTTAATCCAGTGATGGGTTCCAAATTCTGACACATGGGCTGATTGGCTGGAGAAGTAATGCTCTTGTATTCAGTAGAGAGGATATGTCTGACTGATAAAGGTTAATACAAATATTATATTGGGTTGTATCAAAGGTCGTAATCTGTGAGTCCAGATTGCATGCCACTAGGTAGGTAATTTCAGTTCGATTCGTTCTGTTCCTGAGTAGGAGACAGAAAGCAACATTTTGATTGTGTGCAAAGAGAGCAGCAGAGATGGAATTTAAGCCTAAGAGTTCAAAGAAGGGAGGTACAGTAGCTAAGAAAGTATTGCTTTATTGTCTTCTAAGGCTGTGCAGAGAAACTATTTCTGTGGAGCAACTTCACATCATTACGGTCACACTAGCCAGATTCTGTTTCAGTAGCTTGATCATTTTTATTTTTATTTTATTTAATGAAAGAGAATGGGAGCCTTTTTGTAGGTGGGGTTGCCTGATGCATGACATGTTCATTTAAAAGAAATTTAAACACTCACAAATGTTGTCCACAGTTCATGTGTCTTGCTGTAGGAAATAACCAGGTTTGCATATGCAGTAAACATGTTTGACAGGTAAAGTATGGTGCTGTTTTGTTTCTAGCTTTAGAGAGGATTCAGTATAATATTTTTTAAAAAACAAAGTACTAGCTTTTCCAGAAATTAATTGGCCAGTCATTTTGTAGTACTTATAAGGGAATAATAGGCAATGACCTCTTGTTCCCCTTACAAATCTGAAGCGTGAAAATGGCAGTGTGCTAATTAAAGTTCCACACAAAAGTGCTTGCTATTATTGATCTGCTTTTTCTTTTCATGATGAAGGATATGTATGTTGGTACTCCTGTGCTCCCCCCACACCTTACAGTTCCCATTTTTCACACTGATATTCTCCCGCTTTCTCTCTCTTTCTGAAACCTCTCCCACCGCTCCCCTTCCCAAGCTGTCCCTCCCTCAGGAAAAGAGAATGAAGACTCCACTCCTGCTGACAGTGCTGCTGTCCTTACTAGCAGCAAAATTATGCCATGCTTACTGTATCGAGTCTCAGGAGCAGCAGATGCCCAGCGGAATGCAAACAAAGGTGAGAGTGACTAGAATTTTGTTGGAAGAGGGGATAGGAGGTTGCTGGTGAGTGGAACGGCTTATGTGCTGGGTAAGGATCTGCTTCAAATACGTTCCTGCCATGGTACCAGTGTGGTTTTTAGAGCCTTGCATTTCAGGAGTTGAAACGGAACCCATCATCCACTTCGGAAAACCTGAGGACTCAAAATACTCAAGTTAATGCATAATTTTGTTTTACCCAGATAGCAGCTAATTAAACAAAAATAATAATCCCCAAACACTCTCCTGTTGTGACTTCTGCAACAGTAAATTGTCCAAGGCTTGGAAAAGTTATTCTGATGTTTCACTATATTTCATGGGTTTCTTTCCAACATAGTTTTTCTTCTAACGTTTTGCAAACAGGATATATTTCAAGTTTTGACATACAACACAAAATTGGATTCCGCCCCCTGCCCCAAATTTCATTATTTTTACCTGATTTCCTACAGTGTAAAATGGGAACGAACAAACAAATAATTGAAAATATATTACCAATGTACACTGTTTTAGAGAACCAGGAAATGTGACCATTCCTAGTTATTTTCTCAAGGCTACCTGAATCAATTAAAAAGAAATGTGGTACTGTGTAATTTATCTGTTAACTTTCATCTGCAGTTGCTACAGTTTGAAGGAGTATTGAGGTTTATAATACAGAGGAAGATTCTATTTTCTTCCCTATAAAATATTAATTTGGTTGCCCCATAAACACACCCCATGGCAAGACATTCATACATCCTTCATCTAAGGCAGTGGTTCTTATCCTTTTTGGGGGTCACAAACTTCTTTGAGAATCTGATAAATGCTGGACCCTGCTCCCAGAAAAGTGCACATAGACACAAAAATAATTTTGCATGTAATTTGGCTTGGTTCACAAACCCCTGGAATCCAGAGTAATGTACTTCAGACGACTTCTCCTTTTATCCACACCACAACCCTGTGGAGTAGGTTAGGCTGTGATACAGGAATTTGCCTATGGGACTCATGGCTCAGTATTGATTGAATCTTTGTATTCCCAGTCTTGAGTCCAAACTTCTAAAATGATAAACTGCCTTCCTGAACTAGTGAATTTCTCAAGAGAGAAAGTTCCGTAATGTTCAGACCACAGCAGAGAACCCGAGCAGCTGCTGAATTAATCTTGTTTGATGATAACATGTTGAGCAAACCTGAAACTGAAAACAAATACTGATTTCCCTACTACTCCGTGTTTTCATGGTGACTCCTTTGGAACAGGGATTAACTCTCCTGAGCCTGCTTAGAGAGCCCAGAAGCATCTGCCTGGCCATGGCCTTTCCCTAAGGACTAGAAGTTCAACTGGAAGGGATTTCCAAAAGATTGGGCCCACACTACTGAATGTATGGGCTCCTTGTTGGTATGAGCTGTGCATCCAAGTCATGGGGGGCCACTAACAGCTAAAACAAAATAATAATAATAATAAAAAATCCTTCCAGCTACTCCCTAACAGCTACTCCCCCAAAGACCTCAAGGGTCAAAAGGAGAGATATAAGGGGTCAGGATCTTGGTCTGTATCCTGCTCTACTTTTAATTCCTTGGAGTTAGTTTTGATTCCTCAGTGTTAGGTTGTTGGTCCCTCACTGTTTTTTTGTGATGTGGCTTTGTACATAATGAAACAACAAGTGACTCAAGGAGGGCTCTTTGGTGCATTTACAGAAAGTTGCTCTTTCTTTTCTTTTCTTTTCTTTTCTTTTCTTTTCTTTTCTTTTTTTTTTTACTCAAAGCTGTTTCAATAACCTAAAAGCCTATACATCCTGTGGAGAATAAAATGTTGGTCTGCGATAATGACTACACAGTAGGGAACATCTCTCCCACTGCAGTCTGAAATGAGAGCTTCTGTGAGCCACTGGTCTCTTGGTAGCCAAGCGATGGCTTGAGAGCCAAGCACTTCAGTGCATCTGCAGGTGCAAAGAGGTTGATTTCTACGTATTAGAGAAATTATTTAAAATACTGTAGCTTCACCATGAAATGAAGCAAATATAAAACCATCCAAGAGCCTGGCTTCAAAGGCTAATGCTTTTGGCTTTGTTCGCTTTTTTGCAACTAAATTATATTGTTGAAATGTTTACCCCACAACCTTTCCCCATTTATAAAGATATCAAAGTATTAAATCATTTGCCCAAGGTCATGAAGGCAGCTTTTAATGGAACTCAAATCTCACAGTCCCTAAAATACTGTAACCAAACAGCTTCAATCTGGTATAAAATTAGATGTCTTGCTAATGAGAGGTTGAGGGAGACCTGTGAGCTTGATCACTAGCTGTCTTGTTTTCAAAGCAAAAGCAGAAAGTTCGGAGAGAACAATTTCTATTGCTGTCTTTCACACGCAGAGATAATGGCAGCTTCAGTATTGTATATCACCTAGGACAAGGCTGGGGAACCTGTGATCTCCAGATGTTATTGGACTACAGCTTCCACGATCCCTATTAGCCATGTTGGTTGGGGCTGATGGGAGTTGTAGTCCAAAAACAAATGGACAGGTCGGTGAAGGCTGATCTACAGTACTTGTGGTGCTGAATACATAGATCAGGCCGCACAGTCTCCTGGCATTTGGAAGCAACATGCATGGTGGAGCACCTTCTTGGTACCCAAAACTATAATCATCTTTCCATATTCTAAGTCTGCTGAAGAGGCTTTCAATGTGTAGATGGTCTCTAATGTGATGTAAAAGGGGCATTCTTTCATAGGAATGAAAAGGGGTAGTTAAAAAGAGGATAAGGTGCCCCCCCAATCTCTCTTAAAAAGAGCTTTCTGCTCTGCAAATTACTTTTGTAGACAAGACCCAGCTGGAGTCTTAAGTGGCTGTTTTTGTCAAATCTCATCTGAATCAGATCTGCTGAGGATAAAAAAGCTTTGAGAAATCCAATTCAACCCTTTCCCATCACCTTCTCTTCCTGTCACATCCTTGCTGTCCAAAAAGAAAAAAAGAAAAAGCCTCAAATTACTGTAGCTTTAAGGCTCTCACGAAGCAATTCCACATTTTTGGATGCAGCTGACCTTTGGACCAATTTCACATTTCTCTCTCCTGGAATTACTTCACTCTTAGCATAGGCAGCAGTTTTAACCAGCTTAAATTAGAGGACACCCCCACCCCCCGCCCTGCCCCCGATTTCTTCTTCAAAGATTTAAATTCTGTAACTACCGGTAGATGTAATTGACAAAGTTTTTCACTTGAAAATTATGCTTTGATTGCGGGAAATAAGGATGGAACTTCATATCCATCAAAATCTGCAGACATTCTAGTGCTACCTGTCCAGGACTGCCTGTTGGCTATCAAAGGAGATGTACAAGTGAGAGCCTTGTGCCTAAAGACTGTGTTTTCTTCACATCAGAACCTTTAAGTCTGATGGCCTATATTTACTCCAAGAACTTGCTTCTCACATGATTTGGATTTTTGTGTGTTGAGGGGGGATGTCTGGGATGACAGAAGCCATCACGTAGGAGAAGGGCAAGGAAGTCATTTCCCACTGGGAGCAATGCAAGGCATTCTTCTTTGGCAATCACTCGTAGCCAAGTAAGATTGTCTTCCATAAACATGGTTTTAACAGTGAGTCTGTAAGTGACTGTGTCCTTCCACAGTGGAGACATAGGTTTCTGGGCAGGAGTTGATCATGGTGAGGGTTTGCCAAGCGTGCCTTCCTCTTAGCACGTTTCTCCCTTTCATCCTGAGTTCGAGCATCTTCAAAGCCCATGACATCTTTGGGAAAGGCTGTTCTCCAATTGAAGCACTCACAGACAAGTGTTTCCCAGTTTTCAGTGTTTATACCACATTTTTTTTTTTTAGATTTGCCTTGAGAGAATCTTTAAACCTCTTTAGTTGACCACCATAGCTGTCAACTTTCGGATTTGAAAATAAGGGATTTTTTCAAACTTTCAGATTTGAAAATAAGGGATGCCGCGAGGGCGGTGCAATGGCACCAAGTAGCCTCGCCACCCTGAGCTCCAGAGGCTGCGCGCGAACGGGTGAGCGAAAGAGCGAGCGCGTAGACGGCAGGCAGGCTGGCTGTCTGGTTGGGCGTGAGGGTCTGGCTGCACAAGGCATGCAAGCTCCGCCCCCAGTCGGTCTCAGACTCCTTATTGGCAGCCGAGCAACGCAGCTGAAGAGCCTCCCTGGCCGGCAGGGAGGGAGAGAAGCTGCTTCCTTTGAAATCCGGGAAATTTAAGCGATATCAACAATCCGGGATAGCAGCGAGAAATGGCATTGGAATAAGGGAGTTTCCCACAAAAAAGGGAGGGTTGACAGCTATGTTGACCACCAGCATAACGCTTTCCATTTTAAAGTTCGGAATAGAGTAGTTGCTTTGGAAGACGATAATCAGGCATCCGCACAACATGACCAGTTCAACGAAGTTGATGTTGAAGAATCATTGCTTCAATCCTGGTGATCTTTGCTTCTTCCAGTACACTGGCATTAGTTTGCCTGTCTTCCCAAGTGATGTGTAAAACTTTTCGGAGACACTGTTGATGGAATCTTTCGAGGAGTTGGAGATGGTGTTTATAGGTGGTTCATGTTTCACAAACATACAGTTAGGTTGGTAGTACAATAGCTTTGTAAACAAGCATTTTGGTTTCCCTGCGAATGTCCCGGTCCTCAAACACTCTGCACTTCAATCGGGAGAAAGCTGCACTCACAGAGCTCAGGCATTATACTCCAGCCTTTTGAACAATGGATGCCCTGCAGAGTCACACTCTACTTTCTGACTCTTCACCTTCAAGTTTCTACATGCTATGAAGGCTGTAGTAAATATGCTGTTGAAATTCTTACACTGCACTCAGGCTGTCAGAACCACAGACGCATCCTTTTTTGGTACAAATATTAATCACAATGTCAAAAGATGCAATGTGCCTGTCAGATCACAATGTCGGAAATAATAGCACCTGTTCTGTGGAGTGCTGAGCATACGAAAGAAAAATTGAACAGAAGATAGAAGACAAATTTTAATTTAAAAATACTACTGGGGATGTTTACATTGCAATATGTGCAATAACAATGGAAGTCAAGGGCAGTTATTTTAGACAAAGTCTAGATACTATTGCACGCAAAACCTGTCTGCTGATTTTCACATTTCAGAAACAAATGTAAGCCCTGCAACACTGACTTTTGCATCCCAAAATGCTTTGTTAAGCACCATTCAGTTCCATATTGATAGAGTATTATTTTTATAAGATTGTATTTGGAAATGATGAATTCAAAGGTTGAAGATTTTGCTATGTTTTGAATCTGCTCAAACCTTTTAAAGACTTGTATCCCACCATACACCCTAAGGTTTGCCAGTTGCCACAATAAGCAAAATGCAAAAGTTTATATGAATGTTTATTCACAATGGGGGTGGGGGGGGAGGCAGAGCCCACTTTTACCCTCTGTGACAAAATGGGTAGATCTGGCACTGGAGGAGCCTCACTATCAATCACAGAAACACATAGGGAGCACCTCCGCCCCCCTGGAAGGCTTATACCCCATTTTATCTTATTCCCTGTGTCACTATGTACATAGTAAAGGTAAAGGGACCCCTGACCATTAGGTCCAGTCGCGGACGACTCTGGGGTTGCGGCGCTCATCTCGCTTTATTGGCTGAGGGAGCCAGCATACAGCTTCCAGGTCATGTGGCCAGTATGACTAAGCCGCTTCTGGCGAACCAGAGCAGCACACGGAAATGCTGTTTACCTTCCCGCTGGAGCGGTACCTATTTATCTACTTGCACTGGCATGCTTTCGAATTGCTAGGTTGGCAGGAACAGGGACCGAGCAATGGGAGCTCACCCCGTGGCAGGGATTCGAACAGCTGACCTTCTGATCGGCAAGCCCTAGGCTCTGTGGTTTAACCCACAGCGCCACATAGTATTCATATGAGGTTCTTCTAGGTGTTCATAAGCTTTCCTGCTTGGGAGGGGGACACAGCTGAATGGTAGCTACACAGGTGCCCTTCTCCTCAATTGCTCAGTGATGAGGTCAGCAATATAGAAATCATTTTGAAGAGATCCATTGAGGAATCATATCTTCCCCACCTCGTAGCCCTTGTTTCTTTGTGAGATGTGTTGCCTTGCCAGTCTTGCTGCTGGGATCTCAACGCTTCTCTTCCTACTGCGACTCACTCTCTGAAGCAGGCAATTTCTCTTCACAGTGAAAGCAGCTCAGCGCATGGACTTTCTCAGATTGAGGCAGGTCACCAGGGTCCTGCCTACTGTACAAGTAATAGCAGCAGTGTATCAGAAAAGGGATTCTGTATCAATCTGGCTTTAACGGGAGCACACGTTCTTTCCCAGGAGTAGATTTCACAGACCAACAGGAATCTGACAACAATTATTACTTTTCACACTGTTTCACACTGAATGCTGAAGAATAAAATACTGGTTGTAATTTCTGTTATGCTTCTTCAGATAGAAGTTTTCTCTGAATTGTTGTAGGACGGAAGGGGTATGGGCCTCCTTAAATCACTCAGCCTTTTATATGCCCATACTCAACAGCTCAACCCGAGGAATGCAAATCCACACAGAAGTAGGAGAGAGAGAGGACAAAACTCAAAACTTTAGAGTAGTAGGTGTCAGCAACTGGAAGTCCATGGGACAAGTCCAATTTGCCTAGAAACAGAAACAGGGTGGGGAGCTGAATGAAGACAGTTGTATCTGTGCCAGCAAAGCTTTCTGACTATCCATTTTAGAGGGTGAAGGTTCTGGTACAATACCTCCCTCCTCACCCCCACCCTATTCTGGAATCTGAAAAAATGAGACCCAAAAGTCTTCATATTGATTTGCATTCAGTAGTATTCAAAAATCTCCAGTGAGAATTTAGAGAATTCCATGCAAAGCAACTGCAAAATCCCACATAGTTATATTAATAATTTTGAGAAGTGATTGGGAGGTGTGCATGTCAAACTTTGCAACATATCTATTTAAAATTTATGTTCTGAATCCCTACCCCCTTTCCCAGGGAATGGGGAGGAATTGCTCTTTCAGCACTAAACATCCTGTTGTTTCACACATGTCTTGCTACATACGGGTACAGATTAGTATGCTTTTCCCACTGGTTTGGGAACGACCCCCCTGTTCCCTTACCCATCTCCAAGACAGCCTTCCACCACAGCCTTATGTATTAGGCATTCTCATATTTTGCACTGGACAGAGTCTGTGAGTTCCCCATTTCCCCTTGTGCAAGTAGCTTGGAGGTTGCACATTTACCTGACATTAAGCTCCAATGAACAAATTGCTAATTTCTTCCAGGTTAATAATGTGCATAGGAACCAGGCTGCAAGAAAGAGTGACAGATGAGGTTTTCATAGCAAGCAGTGTTAGGCAAATCTTCCTGACAGATTCACTGCTGCCCAGCAGGCTGGATAAAGTTTGGCCTTGTCTTCTCTTCTGGGCTTCTGGGGATTCTGCAATAAGGAAGCACCCTCTGGACCATGATGGTTGTGACCAGAGGGGACAGCAGGAATGGGCATGTCGAACCACAGAGGCATCACTTGATGTGCCAGGGAGGAAAGGGGGAGAAGGAAGCTTGCTGTTTAAACCTGCCATTTTTTCCTCTCCAGGGAAATCTAGCCATAGGGAGAAAATGGGATTGGTGGTTGCATATCCCAGCACATTATGTGGAATAGCCTTGAATACACAGATTGTGAGGAAAAGTTCAGAAATAACAATGAGCACGCAGTATAGAGGAAGATGGAGAAAAGCTTGGGGTTTGAGAGCATTCTGGGGGAACGACTAGAAAAGAAGGCTAACAGAGGACTAAAAACATTTTTATTCTGTGTGTCAGCTCAGCTACTACATTTTGCATTAATGCTTTTCTCCATAAACTCTTCTTCTTCTTCTTCGGCAATCACTCGTAGCCAAGTAAGATTGTCTTCCATAAACACTGTTTTAACAATGACTGTGGAGGCCAATTCTGGATCCACACATCCTTCCACAGTGGGGACATTGGTTTCCGCGTGGGAGTTGATCATGGTGTGGATTTGCCAAGTGTACCTTCCTCTTAGCATGTTTCTCCCTTTCGTCCTGAGTTCGAGTGTCTTCAAAGCCCATGACACCTTTGGTAAAGGCTGTTCTCCAATTAGAGCGCTCGCATGCCAGTGTTTCCCAGTTGTCAGTGTTTATACTACATTTTTAAAGATTTGCCTTGAGACAGTCTTTAAACCTACTACTACTACTTTCCTTTATTCGACCGATAGTCAGAAAACATTTCTCAATAAAAACATCAAAAGATATACAAGTAAAAACAACACAAAAGACAGCAGCATTATTAACATTATACAGGTAAACCCACATCGAGGCATTCGATTTTACGCTTCCGACACTTAAGCGCCAGGAAGAGGAATTTAGCCACCGATAAGGCTATTTTCCCAGAGGGCTTGTTCAGCAGATATGCAACCTGCCTTTCTCTTGACCGAAAACTAAGATGGGAGTCTTTAAACCTCTTTTGTTGACCACCAGCATTACGCTTTCCATTTTTAAGTTCGGAATAGAGTAGTTGCTTTGGAAGACGATCATCAGGCATCCGCACAACATGACCAGTCCAACGAAGTTGATGTTGAAGAATCACTGCTTCAACACTGGTGATCTTTGCTTCTTCCAGTACACTGATATTAGTTCGTCTGTCTTCCCAAGTGATGTGTAAAAATTTTTGGAGACACCATTGATGGAATCTTTCGAGGAGTTGGAGATGGTCCATAAACTATTGTACAGTTAAAGCCATGTATCAGTTTAGTTCCTAAGCAGTGATACCCCTTAATCGTGAACTGAATTCTACAGTTAACCTTTAGCTCTTCCCACAAAAAGGTGGCAGTGGCCATTGCTGAACCAACTCTTTTGCTACGTACCTTGTACGGATTGGGGAACGTAATATTTTTTAAACTGCCTTCTCATTGAAATTTGATACACCCGTGTTAGGGTTCATGAAGGTGACAGTGGGAAGTATTTGTTTGGGGAAGATTTAAGCTGATTCTGCTATACATTGCCACATGAGCTTTGGTGCTTCTTTCCAAGTTGTCTTCTCCTTTCTTTCCAACAGAAGAGCTCAGACTTCTATAAGACTCCTCCATCTTTGCTCCGGCGATTGTATGATGGCCAAGGGATTTCGTATGAGGCGCTGCTCAGACTGTCAGGCAAAGAGGAAGTCAGTAAGTCCTGTTCCCCTCACCTTCTGAATAGTTACGGCAGTTTCACATGAAACAGAAGAGTAAACTTGGTATTTAGGCAACTCAAGGCACCTTGGTTACTTGAAGAGCCTTAATTGTAAGCTGCTTTGAGACTTTTTCTTACAATCAAGAGGTATATAAATTTTATGAAATAAAAATAAAGTGTGAAATAAAAAACTGAAAATGGGACATTTTAATGTTTCTCTTTCAAAGTACATTCCATGAAGTCTACTTTACAATAGCAGCAAGCATTCCAGCAGAGAGCCAGGCAAGCTATGCATGGAATAGAATAGATTTGGGGGTTGCCTTCACATATATGAACCATCCTCAGATTTCTGTTGTAATTATTATGTTTATATCTTGCCTTTCCTCCAAGGAGCTCAAGATTTTTCACCTTCCCACCACTTCAAAATGCTAATGATTTTTTTAAATCTTCACAACAACTCTGTGTTGTGAGAGACAGTGACTGCCCCAAGGTCATCTAATGTGCTTAACAGCTGTGGGGAATTGAGCTCTGGTCTCCCTCCTAGGTCCTAGTCCAACATTTGGACGAAGGGGAGATTTGCAGCGGCAGCCAAAAATGTATATCTAAATGCAGGACGAGCCACACCTACAACAAAATGGACATTGTGTGCGAGAGTTTAATCATCCTTGGATTTGGGATGCGAAAATTTCTAGAGAGAGTCAGGAATATTTCTATTAATGCAAAATGCAAGCTGTATTTCCTGGCAGGAATAACAATAACACCTTAAGATATCGAAATACGTAGTCAACACCTGAAAGAGTCATTCAGTGACACAAGTCTTCAGCCCAATTATTTCAGAATACTCTTGATGACACCATTGGGCACCAGCAGTTAAATAGGCTATGCGCTGGAATCCTAATAAACACATGAACACACAAAGAAAAAAATCATGAAATAAAGACTTAAAAGAGGTGTAGAACACCATTGCTTGTGCATTAGCATAATCTCTAAAGGCGTCCAGTACATCAAGGGCCATGATAAGTAAGCCCCCTGCCTGACTATCAGAAAGCACACTGCCCCCTTTCTGAAAGTCCATGGAGATACATAGGAACAGAAGCAACCTGGAAAGTAAGTTAAGTCCATAGATCTTCACCCAAAGTATTTAAGATCTTAATCTTAAATTAAAAACTCACTACTTAAGTCCCAGCAGGCATCTGTTCCACCTTACAAACCAATCATGGCCTGGAGATGTGTATTGTGTCTTGGTAGCCCAGAACCCCTGTTCTTTCTTTTTCAGATCCTCAGGCACTTGCCTCTTCCCAGAAACGTAAGTCAGCTCTTCTTTTGCTTGCTTTGCACACCAGGAGGTCCCTGGGCTATGGCTTGATCCCTAACGATTGCTTGAAGTGGCCGTTGAAGGGTGAGGCTAAGGGCTCAACCAGACTTACGCTTGCCCTGCCACTTCCCCCGGCAAAACCCCATCTTTACCGCTGAATCGGAGCAAACATCAGGTTTTCTCCAAATTGACGTTTGCTCCAATTTAGCACTAAAGAGTGGATTTTCTGGGGGGGAAACAGTGGGGCAAAGGCTTGGACCGCACAGGATGAGATGAAAAACGCTCATACTCCTGCTTTCTAGGCACAGAACAAGTGGAAGCTTGGACAAGCCCTAAGGTTGCTTACAGCCACCTAGTGAATTTATGGTGGAGGAAACATTTTCATGAGAGAGTCACAGTCTAATAAGGTTTTTAAACCATGCGTAAAAAGCAGAAGAAGCTGAAATGGGGCTCTGTGCCTCATCTCCAGCCACCCATGTCTTTCACTCTGGGGGTTTTCTGTTCTCTCTCTCCCCCTATGGTACTTGGCATTTACAGCATGGCCAGTCCAGGCCAATGGCTTCACTGAGGCCAGGATTCCCAATGGCACTGCGGTAAGAGCGATGGAAATAGTTCCTAGGATGACTGGCATAAGAATTAGGTAGAAGTGTGTGCAGGTGAGACTGGGGACAGCATGTAAGAATGCTAGAATAAGACAGGAAGAAGAAAAGAGAGCAGTTTTCTGCTTGTGATAAAAAGTGATGAGAGAGTGAAAAGAAGACTTCTGACTGTTGATTAAGACTGCAATCCTATACAGACTTACCCAGGAGTAAGTCCCATTTTACCCGGACAGGTAAAGGATTGTTTTGTAAGGCTGCAGTCCTAAACCTGGTTAGTGAGGAGTAACCTCCAATTAACTCTTTGTGCTTACCTCTGAGTAAACATGCAAAGGATTACAATTGAAAGCAATGCCCCACAGGGGAAAAAGAACCTGTTATCTTTGCCACTGTCAGTTCCAGATGACAGCAACAGCAACAACTATTATTGTTGTTGTTGTTGTTGTTGTTGTTGTTATTATTATTATTATTATTATTATTATTATTATTGTTATTCCCTGCCCATCTGACTGTTCCATGACACTTTTTTTAACAGAAACATTATATAGTAAGAAATGAATGAAGTGTTCAGCATGATACTGATATTCCATACGTTCCTCAACCTACAATCAGCAATATCTCCCTTTCTGAGAAGCTGGTTTAAAATGGTGGTGGCAGTGTGTCATTTATAGAAAATTATTTGTGACCACTGTACTTCACAGCTAACTGGAGTCATCTCTGATGATCAGAATGCAAGTATCTAATCAGAGTCTACAAGAAAGGAACACAACCAAACCCTAGAAGCCATTCATTACAATAGTGCTGTTGTTTCTTTTCTAAAATCTGAAATCCAGCTGATACTTTGATCTGTTGTAACCCTCTTGTTTTTCTCTGTAGGAGACATGCATGATTTCTTTGTTGGACTCATGGGGAAAAGGACCACAGAGCCTGGTAGGTGTGTAAGCCAAGAGATTTCACACTCAAAACACAGTCCTTGAAAATCTTGATAGGTTTCAATAGATTTCTTGGTAGATTTCTTAGTTGGAACATACACTAAGGGTTCTTCCTTTCAACTTTCTAATTCTTAGGCAGGGCTGTGTGTGTGATGCAGTTCTGTGGAAACGAAGGAGGAAAAACTCAAAACACGGCATTAGTTTTAGAGTGCAGTTTTATGGGAATCTGAGTTTTCATTTTAAAAAGCAATGACCTGGTGGGTTTGGTGGTTAAGGGCCAATATCCAGGGCTTAATCTGAGGTGGCATCTACTTTTCAGATTGCATTAAACTAGATCATACAGCAGCATAGCTGTCAACCCTCCCCTTTTTTGCGGGAAACTCCCTTATTCCAATGCCGTTTCCCGCTGCTATCCCGGATTGTTGATATCCCTTAAATTTCCCGGATTTCAAAGGAAGCAGTTCCTCTCCCTCCCTGCCGGCCAGGGAGGCTCCTCAGCTGCGTTGCTCGGCTGCCAATAAGGAGTCTGAGACCGACTGGGGGCGGAGCTTGCATGCCTTGTGCAGCCAGACCCTCACGCCCAACCAGACAGACAGCCTGCCTGCCGTATATGCGCTCGCTCTTTCACTCACCCGTTCACGCACAGCCTCTGGAGCGCAGGGTGGCGAGGCTACTTGGTGCCATTGCACCGCCCTCGCGGCATCCCTTATTTTCAAATCCGAAAGTTGACAGCTATGCAGCAGTGGAGAAGGTAGAACATGGTAAAGTAGCTACAGCTTAAAAGCAAAGCGAAAAACAAAGGTAAGGGAAGAGGAAGGAGAAACTGTCATATTTGTAGTGGGTGATTTTTATTTCTTGTTTGGTCTGCTCTACCCCTGGACAAATGGAACTGCAGAAACAGAATCTGGCTGTAGCTTGTTTCTTCCCTCCCCACCTTCCATAGTTGGTCCTCAGGATAAGCACACTCGTTCCTTCAGCTTTCCTCATAGAACTTTCCATCCTGATGACCACCATTTGAGGTGTAACAACAGGAGTGAGATGTGTCCCATCGCTAATGCATGTCCGAATCAATATACTCTCAGAAGAAACTCCATGTGCTCATAGTGGTTATTTATGACTGTCTGAATTGGAAATATTATTTACTCATAACTCAAGAGTTGAATGAGGAAATGAATTCTGCCATGTTAACTGATTGTAAAGGTTTGGAAGGAATCCTTTGATGCCATTCATTACCTTTGAGTTAGAGGGAAGATGTGGTACCCACCAAAGGGACTGAACAGAAATGCCTCTGGGAAAAACTAACTTGCTTCGTTCTCTAATTTCAGATAATCCCACAGATGTCAATAAGGGAACACTCACTGGTTTTGGCGACCTAAAGTATTCATTGAATGCAGAATGAGGTAAGGAAGAAGGGACCCTGAACTTGACTATAAGGGAGAGAAGGATTCTTTGAAATACTGCTCCGCACACACACACACACGCGCACACACACACACACTCACCAACACATGCACAAATGCAAACATAAGTGCACTCACACCTGCTCATACATTTTTCTTTTGTGATTAAGTTGAAGTGTAGATTCCTGCCCCTCGTCATAGAAGAACAATATGTCGATCTCCAGGCATTTCCAGTGCAAGTCAGAGGCACATTGCAGATGCCACAAACCTGGCACCAATGTCATCTATTCAGTACATCAGGAGCAGGGGGAAAGGATATTTAAAGAGAAATGCTCATACAAGGAACAAAGCTACTTTGATAGGTTGCTGCATGTAGACCTTGAGACCACGACAAGTCCAACTTTGATGGGTTCACAAGATAGCAATTTACAAGTGGGAAAGTTACACTAGAATTAGTTAGCCCAGTCACTTTTATGGAAGAAAGCAATGGACAAGAAGTGGTCATGGAATTATTTTCAGAAATCTTATGACATGATATGGCTAGTAAGAGAGGGTAAACTCATAGCTCCCCCCCCCTTGTGTCTTTAAAATGAGTTCACCCTTGTCTCTTAACAGTATCATATCATTCATAAAATGGGTGGAATTGATGAAGGGGTGGCTTTCAGGAGGCAATCTTTCCAGCTTGGTTAAGAAAATAAAAGAGAAAGTTACATGTCCTTATTGCAGCATAAAACTACCCTTCTTCTTCTGTTACGCGAGGAATATGTTACAAGCCAAAGCTGCTTTTTCAGCCATCTGGGAAAACATTAACCATCTACATCAGGCTGTTAACAGCCAACTGTAACTAAATGGCATTTCTCCAATTAGCATAGTGAATGGGTATGTGACCTCCTTTTCTGTTAACTCTTCAGTTCCAATAATTTGGTGAATGACAGTAGTTATTCCATTATTATGAATTTGTGATATAATTTCAATGCTGCTGTTGATAAGCCAATGGCACTTAGACTGTAGAACAATGCTTTCGCCAGAGCCACTAACTTCCAAATGTAATTACTATGCATTTTCAGTATACAGAAAAATCAAGCGTTTTGGGAACCTCACACAGATGAATCAATGCTATGCCCACTGCTTTCTACTAGTTGGCTCCTGTGCTTCTGTGTGTGTCTACAATAATTTTATATATATGTAACTGAACACTGTTAGCATGTGGGTGTATGTTGTTGGTATAATGTTTGTGTATACAATACCTAAGTGATGCTGCATGTGCGAAATGGCTATATCATTGGCTTCACACTTCAGACTTCGCTCCCTCCTCACTTCAAACACAGAGTTAACAAAGCAGTGGAGTCAGTTCACGAATTCACATTCAGTTATGAGTCACTTGGTAATAAGACAGTGATTCAGCGGCACATAATTTGTCAAAACACTTTCTAGTTTGAAATGCAGCTAAAAATTTTAAAATTGTATTTTAATAACCTGTTCCTTGCTTTTCTCTAAGGTTGAACCCAAAGTAGGTAAAAACCAAAATAATCAAATACTGTGAAACCACAGTATTCAGCAACTACTAAAATCCATAAAATATGCAAATTTCATTGCCATTCAGAACTAGAAACAAGCATTGATGTATCTAATGATGCAACAGGTGGTGGCCTTTTTCCGTGTTCCATCCTGCCAACATTGCAGATGGCAGTGGCAGTGGAAGTAACAAGGGTCAATTCCAGACTGTTGCTCTTTTGTGGGTGGGATTCAATACCATACCCACACAAATTCATGTTCTACAAAGTGGATTTCTTGTGCTACAAACCTGATTCCGAGGAAATTAGGCATTTTGAAGGAAGGAAGCAGCAGGAATCTCTCTATAAATATGTAAAAATGGTTGCTATATTTTAAAGGATTTTTAAAATAATATAGAATAGGCAATAACCAAGTTTTTTTTTATATTCTTTCAGTTTTTCAGATCCAAGATTAGTAAAGAATATAGTTTGTTCCCCCCTTCCCCCCTCTGTCTCACTCTGCCTTTAATATTACATAATTAGTACTGAACTCAGATGCAATCGTCTTTTGTGCATTTTTTTTTTACAGAAACCTGTACATGCATTTTTTTTTTACAGAAACCTGTACAAAAAAATTAAATGCCCCTCTAACTCAGATTGTAATCTGAATTTTTAAATTACCCACCTAAAAGTTTTGGCTACTATTTTGGACACAATCGTTGAACCAATGCTTTGATAGCTGTCATCGATAATAACGTTTCCACACTGGGTGTGCAAATTTGGCTTGCCAAGCTGATCTCACAGTTGCACATACTTAAGGGATAAACGAAAGCTGAACAAGGCGGTAGCATGGGCCTGTAGGATACAGATCAGGTGTGCACACCATGTTCCAAAAGCAGCCATCCTGTGCCGTCCCCACTGAACACTGATACAAAACTGCTTTATCTTGAGCAAGTGCCACTGAAATTCTTGGGAGAGCTCCTACGTTAAGTGGAAACTGTACTTGCTCCAGTAGAGAGACTGAAGTAATAGTTTTGGCTTGACAAACAAAACATTGGAAATGTGGTGTTCTGGGTGAAACACAAAAGCAATATCCTGCTTGATTTCATTCTATCCAATCATAGTCTAAGGGGGGCTTCCTTCCGTCACCCCCACTGCGCTTCATTATCTATCTATTTTTAGTAATTTCTTCTCATCTTTAAATTATTCCTTCCTTTAAATTATCCTTTATTTTACTTCTAACTTCTGATTGTTCTAATATACCATTCATATTTCCCTTAGTAATTGCTTAATCAATCTGTGAACTATTGTTCCTTCCAGCTTTTTCCTAACTTAAATCTTACAATGCGTTTTTAAATAGTCTTTAAATTTCCTCCAATCTTGTTCTGCTGCTTCTTCCCTCTGGTCGCGTACTTTCCGGGTCATTTCTGCGAGTTCCATATAGTCCATCATTTTCATTTGCCAGTCTTCCACTGTCGGTAGATCCTGTGTCTTCCAGTTCTTGGCGATTAACATCCTAGCTGCTGCTGTGGCATACATAAAGAAGATCTTATCCTCCTTAGGGACCTCCTTGTTAACTATTCCAAGTAAAAAAGCCTCTGGTTTCTTAACAAATGTGTTTTTCAACACTTTTTTCATTTCATTATATATATTTCATTTCATTATATATCATTTCCTAGAAGGCTTTGATTCTTGGGCAAGTCCACCAGAGGTGATAGAAAGTTCCTTCCACCTGTTTACATTTCCAACATTTATTGTCCTGCAAATGATAGATTTTGGCCAGCTTAACTGGGGTTAGATACCATCTGTAGATCATTTTCATTATGTTCTCTCTAACATTACAACATTACATGCTGTAAATTTAATATCTTTTTTCCACAACCTCTCCCAGTCCTCCATCATTATGTTATGACCAATGTCCCTGGCCCAATCTATCATTGCAGATTTAACTAGTTCATCCTGTGTATGCCACTCGAGCAAAACATTATACATTCTGGAAAGATTTTTCGTTTTAGGTTCTATTAATTCTGTTTCCAACTTGGACCTCTCATTATGAAAGCCAATCTTTTTGTCATTTTTGAAAGCTTCATTGATTTGATGATAATGTAACCAATCTGTTACTTGAGCTTTGAATTGTTCATATGGTTTCAACCTGACACTGTCACCCTCCTGGATTAACAAGTCATAGTATGTAGGCCATTAGAACCACAAAGCCTTTCCATGAAACTGAGAGAGCTTTAACACCAGCCACTCCCACCCATCTTACATGACAGCTACTTTTGAAACTGATGGACATTTCCCAAGCAGTTGGTAGTATGGGATGGGGATCAGCTGTTGAAGTGGGGGAGTAAAAAATACCACTTGTGCAACCCCCTAATCTAAGCAGCTATTTGGATTCCAGCCTGCCATTTTCTTCAGTGCCCAGACCTGATTCCAAGACAGGTAACTGTGCTGAATGTGGGAACCAATTTAACTTCAGCCTTCTCTGCCCTCCTTGATCTCTCATACAGGTATCCATGTAGGAGTGTGGACAATCACAATGTCTGCAGGACCTCAAGAAACCAACGCAAAGCTGATTTCATCCACCAAAGCCCAGCAACACTCTCAACCAAACCAGAACCCTTCAATGTACTATGGAGACCTCATATTGTCCTGTGCTTCCTTGCCGCCATGTTCTTTTCCTTGATTCTGCCCTTTATTCCAGCCTTTTCCTCACTGTAACTCTCTAGTGTTTACTGTTTGGAAATTTTGAACGTAACCCTTCCCCATGGTGCTTTGTCCCTCTGTGTACATATTTACCTGATCTGCAGAAAGCTCCTATGCCACAAGCAAAATCACCCTTACTGCCCACCCTTTTGTGGCACAGATTAAGAACACCTCAAAATCTTCTATAATTACAGGGTTTTTACTTATGACCTGCCACTGTGTGTCTCTCGTTCTTTGTTTGATATTTAATACAATTGTGGAGGGGATTCTGCTGTCACAAAATGAACCAACACAACTTAAAATGGTGTAACTTGGAGAACGGAGGTGCTGTGTTATTGGCAGAAAGGGGTAGTCAAGAGACTGTGGTGCTGAGGAGGCTAAGGAACTTACAGTTGGGGAATGTAAATACATAAAGAAGCAGCTCGAGAGGCAAATTTCTAGCTGACACCGTGAGACCAAGGAACACTCTATCCTGCTAACCAGGATTCTATAATATTCTCTGAGTGTTTCTGTGCCTCAGGCAGAAGCGTTTCCTAGCCATCCGCAGCCGAGATAGTTTTCAGTCAGAGATACTGGGGATTGAACCTGGGACTTTATGTGCACAGATCATGGCTCTTTATGATTGAACTATGCCCAGACTCTCATCAACAACTTGCGCTGCAGGCCAGTAATTAATTATTTTTTCGAATGAGATGGACCTGGCCTCAGACCTGCTTGGAAGTTGAGCCAGATAGGTGGAATTGCTAAAATGCAGCCTCACTCAAAGTTAATTCACTGGAACTGGGCTCCGAAGTTTGAGTTAACCTCTTTCTGTTCCTGGGCCTGGGTAGAGGTTCTTTTCTTTTCCAGGGACTGAGAACCTGTGGCTCTTCAGATGTTGTCAGACTCCAGCTCCCATCTGCCCCTGCCAGTCTAGTCAGGGACGATGGGTGTTGTGATTCAACAGCATTTGGAGTGGTGCGGGTTCCGCATGCCTTCTTTAGCCATGCATAATATCAGAATCCAAAAGCCTTGGTGGATCAAACTCATATTCTATCTTAGTCCTGCATTCTGTTCCCAGCAGTGGCCAGCCACATCAGCCTTCAAAATTTATCACGGAATTCATTTTAAATTACTCTACACATTTCTTTTCTGCTGTCTGTGGAGGAAATTGTCCTGTGCTAAAGGCCCACGGTCAGAATTGTTACCATACTGAGCTAGATGAACTCAGCATAAGGTGGCTTCATGCATTTGCATTGTAACAGACAGCACAAAAGAGTGATTGAAAGCAACCATTGCAAATTTACTATAATTGCAAAACAGCCCTTATGTTCAACATTCTACCACTGTTCATTTTACATAAAATTAACGCACACGGCAAAGTATGCATATTTAGTAGCCTACAGTATCTTATTTTGCTGTGTGATTCTATCACAATTAAGAGTGTGCTCATTTTGTTCCTCCCATTTATTTTGTTTGGCATTTTATGTAAGGTAATTCAATTAAGTATGATTCACTAATTACTATTTTATTACTGTTATTTCTTTAATGCATATCAATATATCTCATAATATGCTGTTTTTGATTTGCCTGCCTGGGCTGTGAGGTACATCATGCTACTAGATGTATCTTTTAACTTAATTATTTCTGGAGGAGCCATGTAGGCAGTCTGTATTCAGTCTGCTCCCACCACTGTTTTAGGAAGCAGTGTATGTATGACGTTAGCCACAATCCATATCTATTCTGTATTTATCTTGTCACTTCTTATGAAATGATGCATTTTGATGCACTTTCCCCCAACCTAGCTTCAATCCAAATTGAGAAAAACCTTGCTATGGGCATTCACTAATCTTGCCTGCTTTGGTGTGTCTTGTTCTCTTGTCACAAGGAAACAGATCTGTAGTAAGGATTAAAGAGTAAGCTGAGGTGAGCAAGTTATCAAAACATGAAATCTGTGGAAAGGGTTCCCCATATTATATTTGATTCCACAGTACGGAAACTTCTAAAATGTACCCATCAAATTGGGCAGGCAGCTCACTGGCAGCTCATTGGCACCTGTCCCCCTATACAACAAATTCAGCAAGCACAGGACATTAAAATCTTAAATTATTCACTTTACTCTAGAGTCCACCCATTAGAGGTCTACATTCTCAGTGATAAGCTTACAGAAGGGATGAGAACCTTGTGTTTGTGAAGTAGTAGTACTGAATTTACTATAGATATATTTCCATGGAACTGTTTCTTCTCACTTCAATTTTCCATTTCCACCCCCCTTTAAAAAAACATTTAATCCAAATTAAACACTTGTAAGTGAAAATGGTTCCAAGTTTCTCTCCCCCCCTCAACTTTTTGCATTCCCAGTGCAACTCTTCACATCAGTATTTATGCTGAAACAAACTGGCAAGGAAAATATAAAAAGCTTGTGGCTTTGAAATAAGTCCAGACAAATGATAAAATAATCATGGATATCAAAGAACACACTGCTTATTTACAGAGTTGCTTCTCTCGTGCATCAGTTCCCATAGAAAATTCTGCATTTGTCTGCCCTGCTGTAGCACAAAAGCCACTGACTTCAGAACGAGTAAATTGACTTCAGAAAGAATAAATACGGTTGCTATTTTGAATTAGCAACATGGGTAATTTAACAGGGGGGAAATGCCCTTAGGCTCTGCTTATCTGCTGTCTCCGCTATTTGAAAAGGTACATTACATCTTAAAATTCAAGAGACCTCCCTGGGAGTGATGAAAAAAAAAGGGGGGGGGGACAAAAAAAACCAGTATTTACACAAAACTTTGTAGGAAAAAGAATTTACACAGGCTGCTGCTCCCACACTAGGAAAATAAGGTTCTCTGGATACTGAAGGGAGACTGCCCTCTTGTGTGTATAACTTTATATTGCAGCTTTTTAATAACCAGAGCAAATTGTTCGGTTACATAAGAGCGCCTCGGTCAAATTAAGCGACTAGCTGCTTCAGTACAGTACAATGATCAAAGCACCTTTGGGAAGTGCTTATCGTGCTATCTAAAATGAGGACTTTTACTCATCCAAGCATTTCTGAAGGAGACAAGAGTGCTCATTATGCTAAGTTCCCTGTTGCCAGAATTGGATGGTGGGTTGAGAGGGCTTTTTACTGCATTTATATCACACCTTTTTATCCAAATAACTCAAGGTATCATATATGGTTCTCCCCCTCATTTAATCCCCCCAACAACCCTGTGAGGTAGATTAGTCCGACAGGCAGTGAGTGGCCCAGTGAGCTTCATAGCCGAGTGGGGATTTGAACTCTGGTCTCCCAAGTCCTAGTCGGACACTAACCACCACACCACACTGGATTTTCCAAGACAAGTTTCTCATGCGCCGGCTACTTTCCTACCTTATCAGAATCGGGGGAAATGTTTCTTTTGAATCTATAGGACTATCCTACTGAGACTGCAAACTATGCCTATTTATGTAGAACAAATATCTTTGAACTCAATGGGACTTGTTTCAGGATAGAAATACATGCATTAGGTTGAGGGGGGAAAGAGGGGGGGTGAGCAGCAGTCTTCAGTTTTAACAGACTTGTCTTGAAGTCCAGTCCAAGTTTGGAACACACTTTTTGTTTCTTTCCAAGTCTGCATAGCTTTGTTTGGATTGCATGCGTAGTACGTTTGAAGTACTTTCAAAATAAATCAGCAGCAGCAGCAACAAGAGATGCACTACATTTCAGCAACATTCTTTGTTGCTGCTGCTAACAACAGCAAACATACATTCTAGCCAATGTGAGTTTTGAATTTGAATCGTTTCTACGGAAGCCTAAACCATCTCACAAAAGAGCATGTGCCACAGCTGGAAACGGAAGTTCTAGTTTCATAATTCACAGCCTTTCCTTTCTATGTGGAAACACCTCTGCCCCTCAATTCACATTATTGCAGGTTCACACGGAATTTCTCCTTAACAGTGAAGCATACCTGGCAACTATGCTCATCCAGTTTGCAGAATAGTGCTTGCTGCATATGGAAAATGTATCTTATTACTGTAGCTCAGGGTTGGCCAACTCCCAAGAGACTGCGATCTACTTACAGAGTAAAGACTGGCAGTGATCTACCCCCTTTTGGGGG
The DNA here is from genome assembly GCA_034641385.1 of Darevskia mixta. Taxonomy (NCBI): domain Eukaryota; kingdom Metazoa; phylum Chordata; class Lepidosauria; order Squamata; family Lacertidae; genus Darevskia; species Darevskia mixta. The sequence continues at coordinate 308,667 of JAWWNH010000047.1, forward strand.
GGTTCAGGTTAAAGCTTTTTTTAGGGGAGCCAAACTTGTTGAGCTTTTTTGGTGGGAGCCAGTCATCTACCAATCATCTACCGCAGACGTGCAGTGATCTACCTGTTGGACAAGACTGTTATAGCTTTACAAGTGTTATTCAGTACTGTAGGACACTTCCACTGGCAAGCACATTTTCCACCGTGCAGACACATGGCAGAGGTGAATTGCAACCAGTCCCGCTCCCTTGGTGCAGTTGCATTTCTCACCTCCCTGAGGTCACCCACTTATGTGTGCATGCTGATCTCCAACACCTTGCTTGTGCCTCTCACCTTCATATAGCAAGCTAGGCCTCTGCACCTCAAACTTAGAACCTTTATACCCCTATTATGCATGAACTTGCATCATGGCCACTTTTAATTCATTTTCTGCCTGTTCTCAATAGAGCTCGAGGCAGTGCAGCTAGGGTCCCCAGGCCATCTGTTATCCAGGCACTGACAATGCCTGGACCTGGTTAGCTGCATCACATTCCTTTAGATCAAGCAAGGGAAACTGTGGCCCTCCACATATTGGACTCAATCTCCCACCAGTGTGGACAGTTCCCCAGTCCTGCTTAGACCAAAGTCCTGGGCATTAGGCAGGGTGCTGGGATCTGCCTTAGGCAGTAGTTACTTAATTACTGTTTTACATTTTTGCCACCATAGAAAGGCACCACATGGACTTTTCTTTTTAATGCCACACACACACACACACACAATGATTTGGACTATCCCACTCTCTCCAAACACACAAACATATAAACATGTTTTGCATAGCCTAGGTAAAGGGACCCCTGACAGTTAAGTCCAGTCGCGAACAACTCTGGGGTTGCGGCGCTCATCTCGCTTTACAGGCTGAGGGAGCCGGTGTTTGTCCACTTCCGCAGTTTTTCCATGTCATGTGGCCAGCATGACTAAGCCAGAGAAGCACACGGAAACGCCGTTTACCTTCCTGCCGGAGCGGTACCTATTTATCTACTTGCACTGCATGCTTTTGAACTGCTAGGTAGGCAAGAGCTGGGACCGAACAACAGGAGCTCACCCCGTCGCGGGGGCTCGAACTGCCGACCTTCCGATCGGCAAGTCCAAGCGGCACAGTGTTTTAAACCACAGCGCCACTCGCATCCCTTTTTGCATGGCCTACACCTACAATAAATGTAAGGTGAGAAGCAGCACATAACATTCAGAGAATGAGCTGTTTGCCTGCTTCATCTAAAATGCAGAAGTTTATGAAACGCATCACTTTTTTTCCAGGTGGGCAGAATGGGGCAGAATTTGCAGGTGTGCATTTTGGCAAAGAGGATTTCAAACACCCCTTTCCTGTTGGGCTGGACACCAGCCTCCATTTCTTCACCACCAATGGAGAGCATTGTCCTCTACTGCACAGCTAACTGCTCCCTTGTTCCCCAGGCATAATCTGATAACCAAACAAACGCCTTTCAATCTTCAACAACCACATTATGCCACCTTGAGCTCCAGGAAAGCGGCAACTTGCAAGGCACGATATACATGTAATAAGAAGAGGAAGAACAAAAGTTTTTAAACATCCAGCAACTGGGGTTCTATTATGTGTGCTAGGGCTTCAGCAGCACAGCTCCCATTCCCATGCCAGGGTTCAAGCTGGAACCCAATTTTTTATTTATATAAATGTCCATACTGCCCCTCATCTGAAGATACCAGGGTGATTCACAACAGAAAAACACAAAATGAGAATACATTAACTAATTACTGGTTGGCATCTATCAGTCTTGGGAGACAATGGGCCTGTGGGGGTGGTCAAACTGTTGCAAGGTTGCAGTGTCTGCTGTGGCTGCATAGACAGATACGGGAGAGACATGCTTTGTTGCAGCTGGGGCAGGTGAAGGTGTCTGGTTGTTGTGCTGCTGCAGCTGCACCATGACGTTTCTTCTCTCTGTGCTCCTCCCAGTGACTGTTCCTCCTCTGGTCACTGCTAGGGATGCACGACCTGTCTGTCTCCAGGTACTGTGGTCATCTGCAAGGGATTCTCACACAGCAGGGCTGATATTGCCAGCCTCACATTTAGCTGTCAACTTTCGGATTTGAAAATAAGGGATTTTTTCTAACTTTCAGATTTGAAAATAAGCGATGCTGCGAGGGCGGTGCAATGGCACCAAGTAGCCTCGCCACCCTGCGCTCCAGAGGCTGCGCGCGAACGGGTGAGCGAAAGAGCGAGCGCATAGACGGCAGGCAGGCTGTCTGTCTGGTTGGGCGTGAGGGTCTGGCTGCACAAGGCATGCAAGCTCCGCCCCCAGTCTCAGACTCCTTATTGGCAGCCGAGCAACGCAGCTGAGGAGCCTCCCTGGCCGGCTGCTTCCTTTGAAATCCGGGAAATTTAAGGGATATCAACAATCCCGGATAGCAGCGGGAAACGGCATTGGAATAAGAGAGTTTCCCGCAAAAAAAGGGAGGGTTGACAGCTATGTTTGCAGACATCTTTGTAACGCAGAAACGGGCCTGGTGCATGAAGCCAGCTCCTTGGGGAGCCTGCCATCTTCCATCCTGTGGACACGACGGAGCCAGTGTACACACAAGTGTGAACATGCTTGGGTGGGGGCACCAATACAGCTCCTTGCCAAAGGCACAAGGGAGCCTAGCTACTCCTCTGAACAGCCAACTCCTAGGGGCTGAGGTCCCTTCACCCCCCCACTCCCAAATAAAATATTCTCCCCCCCCCAAGTCGATGTGCATTTCCATTCCAATGCTGTGTGTGTGTGTGCCTGTGCCACCTCTTGTGATAGATTGTGCAGGGTGGGGCTTATCTGGGCTCCCCAAAATTTCATTCACGTCAGAGCCCCACCTCTGAATAAAACAAAACCAAAGCAAATCAATAACCCTTTCCAGGGCCGGATTTTAGGTTTGATGAGGCCCTAAGCCACAGAAGGCAATGGGGCCCTTTATATGCCCAGCTGTCCTTTGTCAACAACAAATTGTCGCTGTTTTTGTGTTGAATATATGCTATATGGTAATTCATGGACCTAATAGGTATCTAAAGCCATTTGCACATAACAAAATATGTATTTTATCAAAGTAATTGTTGAACTGAAATACAATTAAGAAGTAGTATATTAATAGTGAATTTTTTTGGGGGGGGGCCCTAGAGAGTGGGGCGCTAAGCTACAGCTTGTTTACCTTATACGTAAATCCGGCACTGACCCTTTCCCACAAACACATTAAAAAACCATATAATGTTAATCCACCCAAGAAGCTGGGGTGCAGCAGGCAAAAGTGCCCCTGAGCGGGCGCAGAGTGCGTCCTCCCCCCCACACCTCAGGAAGGGGAAGGAAGGCCTTCCAGAGGCCGGGGGGTCACGGGCCTGCTTTTGGTGTCGCCTTCCCCCGCCTCCCGCGACCCCTCGGGCGGATCCCCTCTCCCCTCTGCGCCGCATCTCCCCGCGCGCCTCCCCTGCAGCCGGGGCTGCTGCAGTGCCCCCTCCGGGGCTGGGGGCGGCGCTGGGCCCGGCCGTCTCGGGGCCGGATGGAGCCTCTTGGCCGGGTCCGGAGCAGCGCCTCCTCGGCGAGGCCGGGCGGGCTGGCGGGGCGGGCAGGGAGGCCGGGCCGGGGGAGCCGGAGCCCTTTGTGTATGTGCGAGAGAGCCGCGGGGATGGTGCCCGCCGCCGCCTCCCGGGTAAGGGCCCGCCGCCTCCCCGGAGCAGAGCAGCTCCTTTCCCTGAGGCGCAGCTCGCCTCGCACTTCCCGCCCCGCTCGCCTCAGGCTTGGCGACCCTCGCTCGCCCCTTCCCCCGCTTTGCCCTCGGCTCCCCATTCCAGGACAAGAGGAGCCCCTTCGCCCCGCCGCTCGCTCGGCTTCCCTCCTTCCCCCCCCCGGGGGGGCTTGCTCTGCCTCTTTATCCCTTCTGCGCATCTCCTTGCCCTCCATCCTATATACTCGCCCGCACTTCCCCCCCCCCTTTCGAGTCCAAACTTCTTTTCCCTCCCACTTTTGGCCGCTCTCCTCTCTCTCCCCCCCATCCATCCCCGCTTTCTCCTCTGGGTCTGACCTGCCCCCGAGACCCATTTCTCCTCCCCACTTGCCAAATGAAAGATACCCCCCCCATCATTCCAATTTTAACGTTACTTCCACATCTCCTTACCAAAAAGAGAGAGAAAGAAATCGTGTTCACGACCCTGACAGAACCTTGCGCCTCAAACCTATTTGCACTTGCGTCTTTTTTTTCTTTTCTTTTTTTGCATGTCCATCGTTGTCATCATTCACTTTGGTTATGAAGAGATCCCCATCACCTCATGTTGTGGCACGAAGAAGGGACATAGAGTCGTCTTCTGCCTTAGTATTAGTATTCTTCTGAAATAAACAGAAATCTGCTCCAGTTTTTCTCTGGTTGGCCTCTGTAATTTACTCCTTCCGATGGAGAACCTCAAAAGGCTCTTGTGTACCCCATAAGGGAATAAGAACAGATTTCTGTTTATTTCACTTCCATCCTGCTTTGATGCAGAGTTGGATTTCTCTCTGGAGTTTCCTTTCATTTTCATGGTGGGCATAAGGGGCCCAGAGCGCTTGAAATTGCGCTAAGATTGCATCCCTGCCTGCTTGCTTAATGCATAGAACCTTAGGAAAGAACACAAGGGAGTTTTAACATGAGTATTGCACTGCACATATTTATTTTATTGTGTTGGTCAGTTGGGTTGAAAGTTAAAACCCGCCTGGAGGCTCATAAACAAAGACAACAGGTTGTGTTTGGAAGGAAATGTGCAGAGGGGAGTTTGAATTTCTAGTCTTTTGGCCTTCTGCCAACCAAGTTTTAAAACTTTCAGCCCAGTTGTTAAAAAGGGTTGGTAGAACTTATATTCACAGTAAATGTGTGTCTTTAAAAAGGAGGTTTTCTGAAAGTGTGACAAAGGCTAAAAGGAAGAAAAAAAATAAACATAGATAGGAATAGCAGTTTTGAAAGGGAATGGTGTGAACTGGCAATCACACTCCCCCCCCCCGCCCCCCAATTTGGAGAATTACTGTTATATTTCTGATGGAAAGATAGCTGGCGAACTGGTTCCAGAACTGTGAATAAGTAGACGTAGAAAATGGTATGGAAGTGGGTAATGTTACATTATGCAGAGTGATGCTACATTCTGACTTTCTAATTTGTAGTATATGCACCACACTCTTTCCCACCTCACACCCTCAGAGCATTTTGTCAAAAGCAGCTATGTTTTCTTGTAATATAAATAATAAATGTATGGAGTTTTCTTTTTTATTAAAATCATCTTTACTCCACCTTTCCCTTTACAGAATGCCCAAGGTGGCATACTAATATTTTAGGTTTATTATATTTTGGACTTCATTCAAAACCAGTAAGAACAGAAACTAACTTTTCATTTTCTCCTCCCTAGAGGACCTTGCCAGGTGAGCTTCAGAGCCTGGAAGCCACCTTCTGGTGCAGCTGAGGAACGAACAGGAGTAAACAAGAAGTGAGCAGGAGAAGGAGGTTTTCAGCAGCTGTCAAGATGGGCATGAGGATCAAGCTGCACAGCACTGACCACCCCAACAACTTGCTGAGGGAACTTAACAAATGCCGGTTGTCAGAGACTATGTGTGATGTTACCATTGTGGTGGGTAGTCGTACCTTCCCTGCACACAAAGCAGTGCTGGCGTGTGCAGCAGGTTACTTCCAGAACCTTTTCCTCAGTACAGGTCTGGATGTGGCCCGCACCTACGTGGTGGATTTCATTACTCCAGCCAACTTTGAAAAGATTCTGAACTTTGTCTATACCTCAGAGCTCTTTACAGACCTGATCAATGTGGGTGTCATTTACGAGGTTGCTGAAAAATTGGGCATGGATGATTTGCTGAAGGCTTGCCATTCCACGTTCCCAGACTTGGAAAACTCAGCCAACACGAAACAACCTTCTGTCTCAGGTGAAAGCCGGCCAACTGGCATGTCGACTGAGCCGAACCATGCCCTGGGTGAAATCCGAAACAGTGGGGAGCACCCGGGACCTGAGCGGAGTTGCAGTATGCAGAGTGACGCACCAGGTGGCTACAAAGAAGATTCTGCAAATGAAGGCAGCCATAACTTAATGCACCAGCAGACTCCCAAAACTGAAGAACAGGAATCACCAGCACAGTTTACCGGTGCCATGAGCATTATGACACAGGCTGGTCTCAGCAATGTCAGCATGGCTGTTCAAAACACTGTCAACTCATGCCATCCATATAAACTCCAGAACAACGGGGATTACAACAAAGGCAATTTTTTTGCTTCGGATGCATCACTGGATATATCAACAGGCAGCAACTCCTGCCCTAGCAATAGTGATCACTCCAAAGACCAGGGCTTTGGGCAGATGGATGAGCTGCAGCTAGAAGATCTAGGAGAAGATGAACTACATTTTGAAGATCCCAGCGAGGAGCTAGGTGCTGCAGAGGAAGTTATTGAGCTGAGCGATGATAGTGAAGAGGAGCTATGCTTTGAGAATGACAACCGTGATAACAAGGCCATGCCCTGCCAAGTGTGCAAAAAGGTTTTGGAGCCCAACATACAGCTGATCCGCCAACATGCCAGAGACCATGTGGACCTCCTGACTGGCAACTGCAAAGTCTGTGAGACCCATTTCCAAGACAGGAACTCCAGAGTCACCCACGTCCTGTCTCACATTGGGATATTCCTCTTCTCCTGTGATATGTGTGAGACTAAGTTTTTCACCCAATGGCAGCTCAGCCTTCACCGCCGCGAAGGGGTGTTTGACAACAACATTATCATCCATCCTAGTGACCCACTTATAGGAAAGGTCAACTTGTTCAGTGGGGATTTAGCATGTGCCACCTGTGGGAAACCCCTCGCCAAGGATTTTCATATGGTTCGGGGCCACATCTTGGACCATGTTAACTTGAAAAGCCAAACATGTGGCGTGTGTGACCAGCGGCACCTCAATCTCTGCAGCTTGATGTGGCACACCCTTTCCCACTTGGGCATTTCTGTTTTTTCTTGCTCCGTTTGTGCCAACAGTTTTGTGGACAGGCACCTCCTGGAGAAGCACATGGCAGTCCACCAAAGCATGGAGGAAGCCCTCTTTCGGTGTCACTACTGTGGCCAAGCTTTTAAGCTGGAAGCTGCTTACCGCTACCATGTGAGCCAGCACAAGTGCAGCTCTGGCTTGGACCTTGTCCGGCCCAGTTTTGGCGACCGACTCCACCAGCAAGCTCTGCAGAAGAGGAAGCTGACAGAGGAGTTCCTAAGTGAGGATGTGGCTCTTCAGGGCCAACCTGGGAACAGTAAGTACAGCTGCAAGGTGTGCGGAAAGAGATTTGCCCACACAAGCGAATTCAATTACCACCGGCGGATCCACACAGGGGAGAAGCCATATCAGTGCAAAGTGTGCCACAAGTTCTTCCGCGGTCGTTCCACCATCAAGTGCCACCTGAAGACACATTCTGGGGCTCTCATGTACCGGTGCACAGTTTGTGGGCACTACAGCTCTACCCTTAACCTTATGAGCAAGCATATAGGTGTGCACAAAGGCAGCCTTCCACCCGACTTCACCATTGAACAAACTTTCATGTACATCATCCATTCCAAAGATACGGAGAAAAACACAGACAGCTGATGTAGCAGTATTTGTGGAGTAAGCACTACTTGCAGGTAGCAGAGAAGCTTGTTTCTGTTTTTAAAAAAACAACGTTACATTTTAATGGTCAGGCATCATCAGCATTGTACTTTATTTCCCTTTGCCTTGTTAGAGGGTTTCTTAAATCGTCTTTCTGTGAAAACAACAGCACGTTACATGTGTTATTGTTCTTGAGAAACCTGTCTATTTACCTCCTGCTGAGTCCAGGGCTCATTATTTCAAGTCTTAGAAACAGGCTGTGCCCCCCCTCCTTCAACGGATAGGTTTCACACCTCATCTCTCTCCTCCCTCCATCTCTAATTTGAGATCTTGAAAAGATTTATGCTGCTAAGATATATTAATGCTACACATCAGTAGGGATAGCAGGAGAGAAAGTGGGAGGTAAAATGAATTGTTTATGTGCTGCTATTGGGAGGGTAGAAGTTCCATAAAAACTTAAAATACAGTCCCCAGTATGCTTACTCAGAGGTAAGTCCACCTTTGTTTAATGGTGACTTGCTCTCTGCCTTGTAAGTGTGCTTTGGATTCTTAGCCTTAGCTTCATGTCAATAAGTTTGTATTTCCCTCCCACCAGGATTGCCATATATATATATTTGGCCAGCTCTTCCTCCTGTGCCTTTAACAACCATGTGATCTGCAGACATTCATGGGTGTTAGGGCTGATTTCCATGTCACTTGCTGATTTCTGTAGGTAAAAACTGCCAGAAAAAGGCACACTAGTAGATTAGGCCAGTTGTTTTGGTTTTTTTTCCAGTTCGCACCCAGCCTCTGCCTTTTGCCCTTTTCCATGAAACTGTGAGTCGATTTTACAAAGTTCCGCTTTAACAAAATCAAAAGAGGGCGTAAAAATGGTGTGGTGGAATGGAGGAGAGTTTTGCCAAATGTGAACATTCTGGATTTTTTTTTCTTTTTTTGAAGGGGTGCCCTAGAAAGGACTCCTAGCTTTGAGCATAAGCATATAGAGGCTTTAGCAATAGTGTTTCATCTCCAACATCCACTTTCAAAAAAGAAGTGTTCTTAGGGCATCATAAAACAGCTCCGGGGCTCCTTCCTTTCCTCCAGCAATATAAACTCAGTGCTGGTGTCTTGAACATTGAGATGAATGTCTCAAGGGTCACATTCTTGAAAGTCTTTGACATAGCTCTGTGGACAGTTCCAGGGTTTTAGGTTGCAGTTCTATACACAGCTGGGAATAAGTCCCATTGATCTCAGCGGGGCTTACTTCAGACTAGTTATGTATATTATTGCACTGTTAGTTCTGTTTGAAAAGATATTGTTGCCTTAAGGAAATGTCTCTGGAAGGAGGAATGATGGGTTTAGGGCAGTTTATTATCTCTCTTTTTTGAAGGGTTTTTTATTTTTGCATATTAAATATTCAGCTCTTAATCATTTGTTTGGAGGGATTCATACATCTCCTCAAAGTAGCACTTTTGTTGCAGGGGTATCCTATTTTCCAGCACACAAACCATAGCATTTTGTTGCAGGGGGAAAAGCAATCACTCCCTCTCCTTGCCCCACCCCCCTTCTAGCACATCCACTGTGACTGTGTCAGGGTCTTACTCTTGTTGGTGTCACAGATGCTATTGGCATGAAGAGATGTAATTTTTGTGCAGCAGTGAGGCCAGTTTGAATGTGCCTTTACCACTCAGTACAAATAGACCTTTTCTCCAGGATTATGCTCTGACCAAAAAACAAACCCAAACAAATTTATCCAAAACACCCAGTTCTGCAAGTTTGCAGCAAAAGCCGGCTGTGGATGGCATCAGTTTCCTTATACCAATTACATCACCAAGAAGCATGTACCCAAATCCCCCACAGCTTTTAAAATAGAAGGTACAGGATGAACAAAAAATGAGTAAGCATACAAGTGATGCTTTATAAAGAGGTGGGTTCCCCCCTCTGAAGTATGGGAAGAAGGACAAGCCTAGTGGTCAATCCAGCATTTGACTTGAAAGGATGTGTGTTTGCCATACAGATTATTTAAACTGGGAGGATAAAGAATTTGCAGCGAAGGGTCATTCTTAAATTACATGTCTCTTCATCCTTGGGCAGCATGACATCACAACCATGGAGTGACATGACTTCCCCCTGTCTCCATTGCAGAGCAATTATATAAACTTTTAAAATGTTTTATTCTCATTAATATTTGTAAAGTCGTCTTTAGAGTTTGAGGGCTCTCATGCTGGAATGCTTATTTAGCCCATCATCAAGAAGTAGTGGAAAACACCATCAATTGATTTTTTTGTTTTTAAGTTCTTTAAGGGCTGTGCACTTCCCACCTCCAGCCTGGAACACACTTCTCTTCTTATTTTAAATTTTTACACTATAGCAAAGTATCCCCCCTCCTTTATTACAGTGGTACTGGATTTGTGCTAGCATATGGGTTTTTTTTTGTCATCTGAAATGCCTCTGGGTGTTTGTCCCTTGTGGCAATGAAAAACCAGCGTGTGCTTGTGTAATTGACAATAACAATTCTGCTGTCTTTTGAAGTGAGGTTGTAACCTACCTTCCTCTTCCTCTTCCTCTTCCTTTTCCTTTCCTTTTCCTGCAACCCTAACAGGTGCTTTCTGGAGGGATGCAACAGAACAGATTGATCACAGGGCACAGATCCTGACTCAGTTTGAACTACACTTGTGGCTTTATCCTATAGGTTGTACTTTATGCTTTCTAAGTGCAGTACTATGTGAAATCCAGGCAGGGGGATGGATGAGAGAAGCGAACGTTGACAAATGTAGCAGCTGGCTTGAGATCTGCCCCTAAGTTTAATGCAAACTACCTCATAAGGAGGAAGTCCTGGAGTCTTAAAAACCAGTGGTATGTACAAATAGGCTTCCAGGCTTCTGTATATGAAAACACTGTTGTTAAAGAAAAACAGAAATCCACATAATGCTGCTCTAGCTCTGACCTATTTTTTTGGGGGGGGGGATGAAAAACTACAGCCCCAGGAATCTCAGCTCTGACAGTAATTCCAGTAGGGCAGCCTTGGGCAGGTTGCTTTGCTCTCTGCTTACAGTACCTACCTCTAAGGGTGTTGTGAAGATTGACTGCTTTGATTTTTGTCAAGGAGAAAAAGCACTTAGGTATGTCTTCTTGTTTTCTTATAAGAAAGTTGCCGTCTTAAAATAGCCCCCAGCATGCAGCAAGTGTTCTGACATACCGTGTTTCCCCTATTTTAAGACACCGTCTTATATATTTTTTCCCTCAAGAAAACGCACTATGGCTTATTTTGAGGGGATGTCTTATTTTTATTACGTAAGCCCAGCCCAGCCTTTTCCTTGGCGCCCTCCAGAACTGTGCCTATCACTATGGCTTATTTTCGGGGTACGGCTTATATTTCACAAATGCGAAAAAATCCTGCTATGGCTTATTTTATGACTACGTCTTAAAATAGGGGAAACAGGGTATCTCTCAGTTCCTTTCCTTCTTGTGGCCTCTGAATAGCAGACACCAGACAGGACACACTAAGGAATTAACTCAACACTATAGCGGACAAGACTATTCCTAAGTATAAGTAATGCTGGAAGCATTCAGTGTAAGGATATAAGAGTTGTCATAGGAATTTACTACTTCTAGTATAGTACCACTAGTATTAAGTTAATGTCAGGGCCACATGGCTAGACCCACAGGGCTTGAGAAAGGAACTGAAGCCTAAGAAAGCCCAAGGTCCAGCTGCGGACTAATGGCAAATGGGCAGTATTTTAATATTTATATGAGCCCTGGCCAGTCAAAAAGCTTCATACTACCTATCAACTGGAGGGGCTGATGTTACACACTCTTATTGCTCCTCTATGCCTGAAGAGGGCTGAGCCCATACAGTAGCACATCAGGCTAAGCCCCAGTCTTGGTTCAAGTTCTGGAGTCCAAAACAATTATGGTGTTGAACAGAACCATGTTTTCGTAGTTAAGATGCCTTCATTGGAAGTGATGGAGAAGAAGCTATATTGGATCTCACCCAGTAAGGACTGTTCCTTATTCTCGACTTCTAGAGCTGTTTTAGTCTAGTTCTCCAGTGCCAAACTGCATCCAATGCAAACTTGGCCAGCTTTAGAAATTCCATTAAAAAAAAAAGCAGCATTCTGCCACGACAAAGATATGAATCATTGTGCTTGGTAGTGTAGCTTGGCCCAAGTCACTTCACCTGTCTGCCTCAAACACCCACACATCAACTCACCCCGAATTGTGAGTGAGGAATATTTAAAAATACCTACCTCACAAATGGAAAAGTTGTGAGGTGTAGTAAATGTCTGTAAAGTGCTTTGGAATCCTTAGGCGTGTAGAAAGACAAAGTATTGTAATTAAATAGCTTTGCTCTGTTTGATATGCTACCATTTGTGAAGAATCCCTACCATTACCACCACAGCAGGGGAGGGTTCAGGCATGGAACAGGTGTTCCAGTCTAACACAGAAAGCTTTGAAAATAATAAACAACAATGTTTTTGGAGACTAATGCTTTATTATTGCTCTTATTTTTGTGAACTCAAAACCATGCCCTCTCCCTTTTCCTCCAAAGATCCAGATGTCTTGAAATAAAAAACAAAACAAAACAGAGCATTGTGATTGCTGTCTAACCTTTTGGTTACGTTAATTGTAGGTACTGACCTGGTTATTTAAGTGTTGAATATCTATTTGCTGTAAAGTTTGTACATTTTGTAAAACTTTTCTTCCTCAAAGAAAAAAAAAGTAGATGTCTAAAATCGTTGTACATCGGATTCTTTTATACTCCATCATTTGGCACAAAAGTGTGGTTTTTATTTAGAATAATAAAATGAAAAACTCGAGAGTTTGGTGCATTGCTCATAGTTTGTGGTTGAGACGCTATGGAAATATTTTCAGTTCAAATGATAACAGAGGCTGCTCACCTGAGTCTTCTGCCTATGCCAAAGGACTTTGCTCTGGGCTGCTGGTGCTCCTGACTTCTGTAAATGCCTTGCATAAGGAGAGGCTGCTTTGCATGCAGAAGGTTCCAAGTTCAATCCTGAGTATCCCCAAGTAGGCCTGCAAGAGACTGCTGCCTGCCACCCTGAAGAGCTGCTTCCAGTCAGTGTAGACAGTACTGAGCTAGGTGAACGAATAGTCTGCCCCTGTATAGGGCAGCTTCCTTTGTTTCTATATTCATACATACAGGCTTGTAACTTACATTTTTGCCAGTATTGGGGGAAGTGTTTGGGTCTCTCTACCCCCTGCAAAGGAACCAATGTGTTGGGTTATTTCTGATAAAAAAATGGTTTGGAATTAATTTTTCCTGCCTTGGCCTGAAAAACCTTTGGCCGGGCTGTTCATAAATACTTTTAGATAACATTCGAATGCAAAAGTCAACTCAATGTGTTATAAACATCCTGCCTCCTTGTCTTCCTTCCCTAAACTTTATCCAAGTATATATTTTTTTAATCCAGATGTTCACTTATGTCCTTCAGCCCTTGGATAAGAGTGCTATTTTTAAGTGATTTGTTATCTTCTAGCAGTTGTAGTAACCTCCTCTTTTACCTTCTGTTCATATTGTTCTGAGATTATACTTGACCTGGATCTGTTCCCGCATCACAATTCTTGTTGTAATAAAGGCCAAAGTGGTATTACATAGGAAATGCTGAGAACATTTTGCTCAGCGCTTCCTCTCGTGTCCGACCTTGACCTCTAGGAGCATGTGCCTTCCTATAACCACTTAACTCTCACTTTAGAATGAGGGATCTCCAGATCACATACCCATTTACCCCATGTTTATGTGGCAGATTCCATGATTAAAACGCGAAGGCCTATTCACATTATTATTTGAACGTTTTGACAGCCAGGCACCCCAACCCACCAAATCCCACCTCCATATGTTGGCACCCACTCCATGGTTGTGTAATCTCATCACATGCAAGGATCCAGTTTTTTTTTTACATGCCTTTGCAAATACATTTTTGAGCTAATGATACCATGCTAAAATCTGAGTCCTTGGTTTTGTGAACAGGCCCTCAGATCCTCAACTTCCATTTTTTAAAGCTTTATTAAGCACCACTGGGCTGGAACCCTGTCAGTAGGGTTAGCAGAAGCTTCTTGATTCAGTGAGTGGAACTGCAATGCTTCTGGTTAACTCGGGAACTGAATCATCACATTTTCTGACTCTACCAGAAAGGACAACAGAGTTTACCCCAAGCCAAAACTTCAAGGTGGGAGTGCATTCCCTTTGGGAGATAAATCCCAGGCACCACTTGGGAGAGGTCCATACCGGTAGCCCCAACATTGCCTCTCCTTCTCCAACCTCAGGTTGGCATCCCTGGGTGTTAATGTCTCTGTGGTAACAACTTTTTTAAATAAAAGACTTGTCTGCGTACAAACTGCTAGAAGGGAGTTGTTGGTATCCTGGTTCCTCAGCCACAAGAAGTAACTAGTTGGATGCACACAAACGAACCTTGGCAGCCCCTGTCCCACCCTTGCAGGGGCAGAATTACAGTCTTTGTGCCATCTATTTAATGATCAAGACCCCCTTATGTTTTTAGAATGTAATTTTCATTCAAAACTCTCCACAAATAAGAGGAAATTGACAGAAATCTACCGGTATATCTTCCAAATAATCATACAATTACAGGGTAGCAGAAATCAGAACATTTATTTCCATAGTTATTTTTTTGAGGTGGGGGATTGGATGAGGGTTACTAGAAAACACGGGGCACAGCAGCATATAATCTCCAACACATTTCACCCTGTATGGCCCTGCTTTCCCAAGGTTTCAAGAAGCACTGATACGCAGAAGTGTGTGCAGAGTGGTTCTTACTTCTGAACTTAGGTTCAGAGTACTGAAGACTGCCCTTTGCTAGCAAGAAAGAATGTCTGAATACGCAGGATCGTGTTGTGGAACTACAGCAATAAACCAAATCAAGCGCACTTTTAATTTGGCAAGGTGTTCTCTTTTGCTATGACAATGGAATGTTGGGTGTTAGAAGAGGAACCATCGCCCCCCTTTCGATCCATTTGGTCTTTGGGGATGTACCTGACCACAGCAGAGATGAGCTTCCCTCGGAAGTTCTTGCTGAGGAAGTTGTACAGGATGGGGTTGACCACGCAATGGAGAAGGGTGAAGCAGTCTATGATTTCGTAGAAGAAGTAGAGGAAGTGCAAAACGTGGCAGTGGAGGAAGATGCTGGTACCTTCGAGCGTCAGCAAAAGCAAAACCAGGTGGAACGGCAGCCAGCTCACTAGGAAGACGGCAATGTAGGCGTAGATGACACGGCAGTGCTTCCTGCCCTCGGGCTTGTTGCTGCGTTTGATGTGCCTCGCTGTCAGTATGTTGAAGACCGCCATGATGGAGAAGGGAATGAGGAACCCAATGAGGGCAGTGAGCACGGTGAGAGCAAGGGCCCAGCTGTCGTAGGTCTCCAGGGGGGCCATGAAGAAACACATTGGCTCAATGCTGTCAATTAACTCCATGTGGGACACCTCTGGCAAAGGGATGATGGCAGCCAAGGCCCATATGCAGCAGCAAGCAATGCGTCGCACCAGGTGCTGGTGTCGGTGCCAGAAGTGGGAGGAGGTTGTCAAGGACACATAGCGGTCCACGCTAAGGCAGGTGAGAAAGAAGATGCTGCTGAACATGTTGGCAAAGTAAAAGTAGTGGGTGAAGTGGCAGAGGAAGCTCCCCCAGAGCCAGGTATAGTCAAGCATGACTTCCAGCATCCAGACCGGTAAGGAGAGGATCACTCCCAAGTCTGCAATGGCCATGTTGAAGATGTAGAGGTTGACCAGGTTCTTGTGGCTTCGGGTCTGCCAATTTACCCAGATCACCAGAAGATTCTCCACCAGCCCCACCACAAAGATGACGAGGTAGAGGACAAAGAGGAACACCCGCTTCACGCTCTCATCCAGCTCCAAGCTGCAGTAGTTGAAGGTGTAGTTGAGCAGGTGAGCAAGCTCTGTCAAGTTGTGGTACTCTCCGTATTCATTAAAAGGCAAGAGGTGGTCGGGCTCTCCCATTTTGGGTCAAAAAGGTAACTGTAAGAAGAAATGGTGGAGAGACTTCAGTACTAGTAGATCGGGGCTGGTTTTTCCACTGAACCAAATTAAGGAGGAAGAATCAATACCGGAAAGTGTGATATGCATTGCTCATTAGCACAGTTGCAACCCTTTGCTATGAATCCACATCAATCAATCCTAAGCGGTTTTGTGTGTGTGTGTGTGTGTGTGTGTGTGTGTGTACAAGTTCTGAATTATTAAAATAACGGGTTGCTGTTTTTTCTCCCCTTCTATCCATGTGGGTCACTGGGACTCCTAACTGATTTGGGATTTTAAAGGTTTATTTATTTAGATAAGAAGAATGTCTAGTCCAATATTCCTTTTCCTATCGTGGGAAACCATATACCCATGGGAATCCTGCAAGCTTGGCATGAATGCAGTAGTCCTATCACATGTACCTCATTCACTGCCTTTGATACCTGACATGAGAGGCCTTCATTGAGATGGGTAGATAATGACAGCCTTATCCTCCATGAATTTATCTTAACCACCTTAAAAAATCATCCAAGTTGATGGCCATTACCACAACTGGTGCTGGCAAATTCCATAGGGGTGTGTTTGTGTGTGTGTGTGTGTGTGTGTGTGTGTGTGATGTTTTAATGTAGTTCTATGTATTTTAATCAAAGGCAGGTGTATTTTCATAATTGGCTTTATTCTGGTTATTTTGCCGTTGTTTTTTAGTTGCTTGTGACTCACCTTGGTATTTCTTCTTGAAATGAAAGGTGGTATATAAATTCTTTTAATAACTATGATGACCACAACTCTGCGCTGTGTGAAGAACTCTTTCCCCCCTGTCCTGAATCTACAACCCTTCAGCTTCATTAGTTATAATATGTGAGAGGGAGAAAACCGACTCTTGATTCACTTTATCTACACTATGCATAATTTTATATGCCCCTAGAATCCTAGAATCGTAGAGTTGGAAGAGACCACAAGGGCCATCCAGTCCAACCCCCTGCCAAGCAGGAAACACCATCAAAGCATTCCTGACAGGTGGCTGTCAAGCCTCTGCTTAAAGACCTCCAAAGAAGGAGACTCCACCACACTCCTTGGGAGCAAATTCCACTGTCGAACAGCTCTTACTGTCAGGAAATTCTTCCTAATGTTTAGGTGGAATCTTCTTTCTTGTAGTTTGAATCCATTGCTCCGTGTCTGCTTCTCTGGAGCAGCAGAAAACAACCTTTCTCCCTCCTCTATATGACATCCTTTTATATATTTGAACATGGCTATCATATCACCCCTTAATCTTCTCTTCTCCAGGCTAAACATACCCAGCTCCCTAAGCCGTTCCTCATAAGGCATCGTTTCCAGGCCTTTGACCATTTTGGTTGCCCTCCTCTGGACACGTTCCAGCTTGTCAGTATCCTTCTTGAACAGTGGTGCCCAGAACTGGACACAGTATTCCAGGTGAGGTCTGACCAGAGCGGAATACAGTGGTACTATTACTTCCCTTGATCTAGATCCCGAAGGGGACAATGACAATAAAATATTCTATTCTATTCTAGATGCTATACTCCTATTGATGCAGCCCAGAATTGCATTGGCTTTTTTAGCTGCTGCGTCACACTGTTGACTCATGTCAAGTTTGTGGTCTACCAAGACTCCTAGATCCTTTTCACATGTACTGCTCTCAAGCCAGGTGTCACCCATCCTGTATTTGTGCCTTTCATTTTTTTTGCCCAAGTGTAGTACTTTACATTTCTCCCTGTTAAAATTCATCCTGTTTGCCTTGGCCCAGTTCTCTAATCTGTTAAGGTCATTTTGAAGTGTGATCCTGTCCTCTGGGGTATTAGCCACCCCTCCCAATTTGGTGTCATCTGCAAACTTGATCAGGATGCCCTCAAGCCCTAGCATGTCTCTGTTTAGCTGCCTTTCCCCTGTAAGTTAAAGCATTGCTCACAGGGGACTTGCTTGAGCCCTTTCATTATTCTGGTTGACCCCTTTCTGCAAATGATATTATACTATGACAGCAGCTTCCATTTAGGCAAGTGTGGTCAGTCAAATTTCACTGGGCAGACTGCCCTCTGCCCTTCCATCCCAGAGTTATCCTTTCCCCAGTGCACCTGGGACTCACAGTCGCAACTGAGAATGCTGTGCAGCGACAGATGAGTGGGTGCCTGAGGATTATCACTGTCACAAAGAGACACGAGGCTTGGGAGAGAAGATCTGGCTGCTATTGAGAGAGGCAGAGGAAAATGTGAGGCAATGGCAAGGAAGCAAGAAGAGGCAGAGGATTGGCAGGCCAATCTGGGAGGTTCAGTGGGAGAGATAATAATAATAATAATAATAATAATAATAATAATAATAATAATAATAATAATAATTTTTTATTTATACCCCCGCCCTTCCTGATCAAAACCGGGCTCAGGGCGGCTAACAACAAAAACATTGATTAAAAACGATTTTAAAAACAGCTTAAAAAACAGCATAAATACAACATAAATGTGGCATCACTAGGGCTAACTGGCCAGATTAGTCCTGCTAGGCAGAGGCGTAGCAAGCCCAGGTGGTACCCGGGGCAGAATTCTTTTTGTCACCCCCCACCACTTTAATTTTTAAAAAATTTAAAAAAAAATTAAAAGTGTCACCCCCCCCTCTGATGGTGCCACTTTGCGAGGTGTGGGGGTTTTGTGTGTGTGTGTGTGTGTGTCTATTATCTCTCCCCCCCCCAATAAAGTTAAAATAAAAATAATAATAAAAATGTAAAAATGTAAAAATAAATAAAATTAAAAAGTGTCACCCCCCTCTGATGGTGCCACTTTGTGAGGTGTGGGGGGTTGTGTGTGTGTGTGTCTATTATCTTTCTTTTCAATAAAGTTAAAATAAAAAAATAATTTAAAAAAATGATAATTTTTTTTTAAAAAAAGTGTCACCCCCCCTCTGATGGTGCCACTTTGTGAGGTGTGGGGGGTCGTGTGTGTGTATCTATTATCTCTTTTTTTCAATGAATTTAAAAGTAAAAAAAAAAAATTTAAATTTTTTTTAAAAAAGAATTTTTTTTTTAAAAAAAAGTGTCACCCCCGTCTGGGGTGGAACCCGGGGCGGCCCGCCCCCTGCCTCCCTTGCTACGCCCCTGTTGCTAGGGCCAGCAAGGAGACCAGGGAAGAAAATTAATGTGGGATCTCAGTAAGGGTTTCTTCATAGAAAAAGGGGAAGGGAAAAGGAAAGAAGGGTCAGGCTAAGTTGGAGACCAGGCAGAATAGCTCTGTCTTACAGGCCCTGCGGAAGGAGGTCAAGTCCTGCAGGGCCCTAGTCTCTTATGCCCTGCGTAAGGTACCAGGCTCAATTTCGGGCATCTCCAAGGAAATGATCTGGAGAGAGAGCACTGTACTGGGGCTTACAGCACTTAGCACATTTATATATAAGCAGTGAATTAGCTGTTAATTCATTTTTTATATATCCTGACTACTTACCGCACATTGCTACAGTTAAGCTACAAGCCACTCTAGAATTATGATTCATTTGATTTAATGCTCAAAGCTAAATCAAAAGGCTTACAGAGATGCTGCTCTTCAACAGGGTATGTAGATAACTCAGTAAAGAGCAGCTGTTAGTGAATAGGTTTAAGTACTTACTCCCTAAGGCCTTGGCTAAGGTGAACTATAGTTCCCAATATCGGCCCCCCCCATTGCCCTTGCAACCTGGCGCCTCCTGCCCTAACTGTTCCCCTATGAAAAATTGCACCGCACAACACTGGCCACTGGGTTGTGTCCACCTGGGTTCTACTCAAAGCAGACCCATTGAAATTAATGGAGGTAAGTTAGTCGGGTCCATTAATGTCAATGGGTCTACTTGGAATAGGTCTAACATTCACTACAGCTCATACTTGCCAACCGTGGAATTCTGCAAAGTGCAGCTTAGTGAAAAAGCTCAGGGATCTCTACCTGAGAATCAAGATTCTCAGAATCAATTAATTAGGATTCTCAGAATCAAGATTTCACAGAACAATAGCTGGGATAGCTCAGTCAGTAGATCATGAGACTCTTCCTCTCAGGGTCGTGGGTTCAAGCCCCACATTGGGCAAAAGATTGCTGCATTGCAGGGGGTTGGCCTAGATGATGACCCCCATGGTCTGTCCCTTCCAACTCTACAATTCTATGATTCTATGAACTCCTGAAATTAATTAGGAGAAGCAACAACAGTTCAATCATATGCACACAAAGGAACAGTGCTGTAAATATGCCCTCAGTGTAGCTTTTTTTTTTTTTAAACCCTTGTCTCTGTAAATGCAGATAAACCTGAATACTGGGGGGGAGGTATTAGGAAGCTGTGGATAATATAATCAATAATATCACAGAATTGCAGAGTTGGAAGGAACTCTTAAGGATCATCTACTCCAATACCCTGCAATGCAGGAATATGCAGCTGTCCTATACAGGGATTGAACCTGAAATCCTGGCATTATCAGCACCATGCTCTAGTCTAACCAATATAATCCATAATCAAACAGTTGTTGTCCTACCCTTCTCTTAAGAGACTTAGGAATACTTCATTGAGCTTGTATGTTAAAATTCCCCAGGTTTCAATAAGGGTGGCTGTTAGAGCACATTCATGCACTGTTATGTATGCATCTGTTTCCTCACTAATGATATTTATATTTTACATTTCTGCACATGCACTTGGTGCACCTTCCAATATAAAACTATGGCTTACTCTGGTTGGCTGTTGATTCTCCAAGGTTTATATTAGGCAGTCCTGCGATTTGAAATCCTTTATCTAGAGATGTCAGGGATCGAACCAAGGACCGGAGTGCTGAGCTACAGCTCACAAGCTCAGAAAACGGTCAACATTATTTTTAGCGCCCATTCTGAAAATCTTTCCCAGGCCTGCTTCACACGAGAGCCTTTAATTGAAGATGATGCCAGAAAATATAAGCCTGGGACCTTATACGTTCAACCTGCATGCTGTGCTACTGAGCTGTGATCCTCAAGTTTTCCCACACTGATACTGGTTTTGGAAGAGGCTGGTTCTCAGACACTGATTGGTTTGATCCTAGCAACAGAAAAACCTTTTGTTAAAGTGGTCCAGATGAGACCTTTTTATAAGATCAGATGTGTGATAGGTGAATGGTTGGCTTTTGAGTGCCAACTCTTCCTTCATGCAGGAATAGGAACAATTCCACACCATAAACGCAAAGCAAATCCAACACACACTTAAAGCACTTGACTTCCACCGAGAAGACGGATATGATGGCCATCTTCAATTATCTCAAGGGCTGTCACATGGAAGAGGGAACAACCTTGTTTTCTCCTGCTCCGGAGGGTAGGGCATGAACCAATGGCTTCAAGTTGCAAGGAAAGAGATTCCAACGAAACATCAGGAAGAACTTTCTGACAGCAAGAGCCGTTCGACAGTGGAATGGTCTCCCTTGGGAGGTGGTGGACTCTCCTTCCTTACAGGCTCATAAGCCGAGGTTGAATGGCCATCTGTCATGGATGCTTTAGCTGAGATTTCTGCATTGCGAGGTTGGACCAGATAGCTCCTTGAGTCCCTTCCAACTCTACAATACTATAATTCCATGATCAAAGAATCCTGAGAACTATAGTTTCCCCTCACAGGCAGTGCTGGATTTATGTATAAGCTAAACAAGCTATAGCTTAGGGCCCCACTCTCTTGGGGGCCCCCAAAAAATTTAAAGAGAAAAAAACCTGGATGTACATTTCCAAAATATAAGATAAAAAAAACAAATAAAACCTACATACAGCAACAGTGTTTTGTGTTGTGTAGGCTCCTATTTGTTATGTGTAAATGGCTTTAGATACCTATTAGGTGGCACTGTGGGTTAAACCACAGAGCCTAGGGCTTGCCGATCAGAAGGTCGGCGGTTCGAATCCCCGCAACGGGGTGAGCTCCCGTTGCTTGGTCCCTGCTCCTGCCAACCTAGCAGTTCGAAAGCATGTCAAGTGCAAGTAGATCAATAGGTACCGCTGCAGCGGGAAGGTAAACGGCGTTTCCGTGCGCTGCTCTGGTTTCCCAGAAGCGGCTTAGTCATGCTGGCCACATGACCTGGAAGCTGTACGCCGGCTCCCTCGGCCAATAATGCGAGATGAGCGCCGCAACCCCAGAGTCGGTCACGACTGGACCTAATGGTCAGGGGTCCCTTTACCTTTACCTTAGGTCCATAAATTACCATATAGCATATATTCAACACAAAAAACAGTGACAATTTGTTGTTGACAAAGGACAGCTGGACATATAAAGGGCCCCATTACCTTCAGTAGCTTAGGGCCTCATCAAACCTAAATCCAGCCTGTCACAGAGCTATAATTCCCAGCATTCCTAACAAATTGCAGTTCCCAGGATTCCTTGGGGGAAGTCATACACTCTACTTGTGCAATGGATGTACTTTAAATGTATGGTGTGGAACTGCCATAATTCTGAAGTACGTTCTGACTTGGTGAAAGGAGAATTCGGTGCATCTCAAAGGCTCACTTTTATCAAATAAAAGGTATCAGACGGACAAATGTTGTCAAGAGAGTTCGAAAGAGGCTTTACTTCCCCTTTCAGGCACACATTATTTTGACTCACAGTCATTTCTGGTCAAACAGATTTTTGCAGGTTGTGTAAAATGATGCAAAGTCCTGCCACACCTGCTTAACAGTGGGACACGCAGCGATGCCTCTCTCAAAATTCCTTCTTTCACCCTCCCCAAAAGGACAACAATCACTGCCTGCCTCCAACCTTAGAAAAGGATTCATAACTTGGCAGCCACTGCAAACAAATAAATAAAATAGCTCGCACTTTCTCCAGGGCATTTGGAGGAAGGAAGGGAAAGTTGCTGCTTCTTTAAGCAGACGGAAATCTGCCATCTGTAACAGAGGTGTCTCTGGGAAGATCTCTATACAAGCTTAGATGCTGGCGAAAAGTTTTGTTTCTGGAGAAGAGATGGAAAACTTGAAGTTTGTTTTTATGCATTGCTTACCTTACTGGAAGCCAAAGACGATCCTTTGCTGTGCTGAGATGATGGACCTCTGGCCTGAAGTCTCTCCAACTTGGTAGCTCTGCTGGGTCTATCGGTGCAGTCTTTCCAGGAATGTGTGTTTGCTGCTGGCTGCCTTGCGGTTGCTTTTCCTCCCTCTACACAGGAAATGAGCATCATAGCCTGCTATCCTGAGAGCAAAAGGCTTTGGTGTAAAAGGAGCTGTCAAACACGGTCCCATCCCTTGGACTTCCCTTTTCTTGAATGCATGCAGATTTGGCTCAGATGGCCTGGCAGGCACCAAGGACAGATATCAGTCCATTCATAGAGGCCCATGACAACTTTCGAAGAAAATCCGAGGATGCAGATTTTTCCTGAGGTTGATTTCCTTTCTCCGAACTGCTGTTTCATAGCTTGCCTCCCTGGTCAAAACCACAACATCCATAACAATGCAACCAGAGTGCATTGGGTGTTGCTACAGAGTCAACAAGAATGTCCCCTGGGATTCCAGTTGCGAGTCGCTTTCCTTCTCTTTGGCCTCTGTTTCCCTGTCTGCAAAATGGGAGGCCAATAATGATTCCTTGTATGCTTTATGCCAGGGGTGGGGAAGCTTTGGCCCTCCAGATGTTGCTGAACAACATCTCCCACCAGTATAGCCAATTGTCAGGGCTGATGGGAATTGTAGAGAAAAATATGTTTCCCCTCTACAGAAGGAATCATGACAAATATAATTAAAGGTAGATATAATTGAAGAATGAATCCATGAAAGTTTATTAGCATTTCAAATGTGATTTTCTCCCTATATACACATTTTTATATACAGTTTTGATTGATATACACATTTTTTTTGCAAGCCATTCCCCCTAATATAATTAATTTTTGGATGTTATTTTTTTACTAATGTGTGCATTTTCCTGCAGGTTTCCGCTTAGTATATGCATTTTATATGCATTGGTTGGTTGGAGAACTGCATCACAAAATGTGGAGAACTGTGAATTTTGAAGGATAATTGTGTTTTGTTTGAGAAGTGTGAATAAGGCAGCTACTCATTAAAAGCTGTCACAGGCTGGCAGCAGAGGAGACGCGGGAGGCACCACCAGCTGGGAAACCCCCAAGGGAACCTCCAAAGGAAGAAGGGAGGAGGTATCAGAAGCTGAAGAGGAAATAGGACTTAGTGAGCAGGAGGAGTCAGTGGCAGAGTGCAGTTCAGACCTGTCTGTCTGTCTCCAGACACTGCGGTCGTCTGCAGGGCCGGATTTAGGTTTGGTGAGGCCCTAAGCTACTGAAGGTAACGGGGCCCTTTATATGTCCAGCTGTCTTTTGTCAACAACAAATTGTCGCTGTTTTTTGTGTTGAATATATGCTATATGGTAATTTAGGGACCTAATAATGGGATCAAAATAATGGGATCAAAATAAACAAATTATGTATTACATGAAATCAATCAGTAGGCATAAGACTCATACCTTTAGTCTATGCTGCCTGATCATCAGTCTACAAGCACTCTTTAATATTAGACAACAGGTACAACAGCTTGACCTACATTCAACTGGGCTGCACTGCGGTCTACAGCTGCATTCTACAGGCTGCCATGCCGCCAGTCCATGCAGAATGTAGGCACCCTATATATAGAAATGAGCAAACCAGTGATATTTTAGGGAGCAGGCTAGCAGGCGGGGCCCATTACTTACATCATAGGAGCCTACACAACACAAAACACCGTTGCTGTATGTAGGTTTTATTTTATTTGTTTTTTAGCTTATATTTTGGAAATGTACATCCAGTGTTTTTATTCCCTTTAATTTTTTGGGGGGCCCCCCAAGAGAGTGGGACCCTAAGCTATAGCTTGTTTCAAAGTAAAGGGACCCCTGACCATTAGGTCCAGTCGTGACCGACTCTGGGGTTGCGGCGCTCATCTCGCTTTATTGGCCGAGGGAGCCGGCGTACAGCTTCCGGGTCATGTGGCCAGCATGACTAAGCCGCTTCTGGCGAACCAGTGCAGCGCACGGAAACGCCGTTTACCTTCCCGCCGGAGCGGTACCTATTTATCTACTTGCACTTTGACATGCTTTCGAACTGCTAGGTTGGCAGGAGCAGGGACCAAGCAACAGGAGCTCACCCTGTCGTGGGGATTCAAACCTCCAACCTTCTGATCGGCAAGTCCTAGGCTCTGTGGCTTAACCCACAGCGCCACCCTTGTTTAGCTTATATGTAAATCCGCCACTGGCGTCTGCAATGGATCTTCACATGGCGGGGTTGACGTTGCCGGCCTTCATGTCACATTTGCAGGCATCTTTGTAACAAGAGTTGGTCAGGAGCACTGCCTGAAGCCAGCTCCTCATAGAGACAGCTGATTTTGCAACCGGCCTGTGGACCACATGATACCTGACCTGATGCTCCTAAGTTTAAAATACCACTAGATCTTGTATAGGGGTCATCGTGGCCCAAGGGTAGGGTACATACTTGGTATATTCAAGGTCCCAGATTCAAATTTTCTTTCATTCCAGATAGTAGATCTGGGAAAGACCCAGGGGGCTGGGAGAGGAACATCTGTATTTTGATTTATAATTGGAACTGCATCTCACCAGAAAAGGTATGCCTTTCAAAAGTGTGATGAGGTAAGAAAGGCTTGTTGATTGGAAGAGCAGCAACATGCGGAGATGCAATGGTCCATCTCATTTGAGCTTGATTAATTCAGATGACTCTCTGCTCCGGGTTGTTCCAGTCACACCTGATCTGGAGGTGTGGCAGAATTAACTATCCCACAGTGGAAGCTGATTGGAAGGGGCTAAGGCCTCCACAGTGGGCAGGAACCATTGATTATGTACTTCACAGTTCTCTCTTGGCTTGCAGAGTCTGGTAATCACTCACGTTGGTCTCCTGGAGAAGAGGTGTAGCGGAATAAGAGGGAAACCTTGCTGGATCAGGCCAAGGATCCATCTAGTCCAGCATTCTGGCCAACCAGATGTCTCTGCAAAACCCACAAGCAGCATATAAAGCAGGCATGTCCAAAGTCCATTTTGGGGGCCTAATCCGACCCACCGGTCAGTTTAATCCAGCCCCTGTGGCAGTTTATTTCCTGGGGTAAAATCCTAAAAAAAAACCTCAACAACTTCAATCCTAAAAAAAGGTTGGTCGGCCCTCACGGCCCTTCACTTCATCAAATCTGGCCCTCTTTGTAAAAAGTTTGGACACCACTGAAAAATGGCCTTCTTCTGGTGATTGCTCTCCAGCAACTGGTATTCAGGGGTCTCAGAACACTGGAGGGTCCATACAGCCATATAATCCATATAGTCTGTATATCAGGGATGGGGAACCTGAGAACCAGGGGGCAACGCCAGCTCCCCCAGTCCTTTCCATTTGGCCCTTGAAACTCTCCCCAGGCTACAGACCTCCTCTGCGAATTTTCCTCATTCCCCTTGGAAGTGCAACGTTATAGGGGTAAACTGAGGGAACCCGGGATAGTTGGGGGTATGACGTTGTGTAGTAAGTCCTAGACCAGGCATCCCCAAATTTGGCCCTCCAGCTGTTTTGGGACTACAACTCCCATCACCCCTGACCACTGGTCCTGTTAGCTAGGGATGATGGGAGTTGTGGTCCCAAAACAGCTGGAGGGCCGAGTTTGGGGATGCCTGTCCTAGAAAGCAAACTTTAAGTTATTAGGCGGGGACAGACTCAGATCTAAGCCCAGGGCCGCTAGGATTGTGACACAACTAATCAGCAAAAGTTGATGGCTCTGCACTTTCTGGAAGGGAAGAGGGTGAGGAGGGGACTTTGGCTTGGCTCCAGCGAGGGGCCAAAAGGCCTTTATGTTTGAAACAATTGCTGGAAATCTCCATTTCAGGCGAGGTCAACAATCAGATCGGAAGGAAGGCTCGGCTGGAACAGGGAAGTGCACTTGCACAGATAAGTCAGGCCCTTTAAACAATAAACCGAGCCTGGAAAACAGGTATCCCGGGTTTGCGACAGAACAACTGCCCCAGGAGGTGGTACCAACTTATTTAGCCTATACCTTGGACTGTGTCCCCTCTGCCCAACCCGTCACAGTAATTGTCCACAATTGGAACTGGTTTGGAGAACATCAACTGCTATGTTGGGCCTCGTATGGTTCAGGCAGGCAGAGGGATTACTTTATTTCTCATTACTTGGTTACATGCAGCTGAGGCTAGATCTATACAGGGAGTGGGGCAGAATTCTGCAAGGGCAAAGTGGAGTGCATCATTTTAGTTACAGGTAGGTAGTCATGTTGGTCTGCCGTAGTTGAAACAAAATAAAAAAAATCCTTCCAGTAGCACCTTAGAAACCTTGGAGCGGTACCTATTTATCTACTTGCACTTTGACGTGCTTTCGAACTGCTAGGTGGGCAGGAGCAGGGACCGAGCAACGGGAGCTCACCCCGTCGCGGGGATTCGAACCACCGACCTTCTGATCGGCAAGTCCTAGGCTCAGTGGTTTAACCCACAGCGCCACCCGCGTCCCTTAGAGACCAACTAAGTTTGTTATTGGTATGAGTTTCATGTGTGCACATGGTATCTGAAGCAGTGTGCATGCACACGAAAGCTCATACCAAGAACAAACTTAGTTGTTCTCTAAGGGACGCGGGTGGCGCTGTGGGTTAAACCACTGAGCCTAGGACTTGCCGATCAGAAGGTTGGCAGTTCGAATCCCCGCGACGGGGTGAGCTCCCATTGCTCGGTCCCAGATCCTGCCCACCTAGCAGTTCCAAAGCACGTCAAAGTGCAAGTAGATAAATAGGTACCGCTCCAGCGGGAAGGTAAACGGCGTTCTGGTTTGCCAGAAGCGGCTTAGTCATGCTGGCCACATGACCCGGAAGCTGTACGCCGGCTTCCTCGGCCAATAAAGCGAGATGAGCGCCGCAACCCCAGAGTCGCTCACGACTGGACCTAATGGTCAGGGGTCCCTTTACCTTTAATGTGAATATATTGATAAGCATGGGTTAAGATGCGTAAGAGCATCTATGTAATTGCACACTGCAGTTATGTAAAGACTGTAATCCTCAAAGTTAGGCTCCTTATGTTCAGAATAACAGGATGGCAGCCAAAGTTAGGGGTCCCTTTACCTTTAAGGTGCCACTGGAACGAATTTTTTTATTTTTTTGCATCATTTTAGACTGCTTTGTATCTCCTCGCTTGAGGCTCCTCTGGATCCAGAGATCAGTTTCCTCTCTGTTTGGAGTAGAGATAAAATGAGAAGCCTTTTCCGTTACAAAAAGGCAGCTTGAGAAGGGTCTTTCTCCAAGGCCCTGACAGATAGCAGGTTATATAAACTGCCTTCAGGAAGAGAGAAAGGAAAGCGCGATAAGAGAGGCTGATGAAGGCGACTTCGTTTCCCTGCCTTATCATCCACCCCACTCCCATCCAAACTGAACCTTGTCAGCACTTTCGTCCCATGCGAAATCTTGCAAAGGAATAAGGTCTCTGGCATTCTCTTCGAAGTGCATTTTCACACGTGCCGCCTGGTGGGGCAGCCCCCTCCCCAAATGACCACTGAGAGGGGCAGATGGTGGTGGCAAAGGCAAAATGGCCGAACACCCGGGCTGGCATGAATATTGCGCGGCCAATGGGGCAGCCAGCTGGGGACACCCATGGTCACAGATGCTCTTCTGAAAAAAGCACATTATACTTTTACACAACAAAATAGTGCCTATTCCTGATGTTTAGCATCGGGGCAGCAGAAGCAAAAATCCATTTTATTCCAGTAGTCATGATGGTGCTGTGATTTAAGCGGATTTTGAATGAGGAACCACACATGCTCAGAGTTTTCCTTTTCCTGGCAAGCTGCTTTGTATGTTTTGTAACATGATTAGTACTCCAACGTATCAGGAATGCTGAAGCAGTTGTAAGGCATGGAATGGCAATATGTGTATTATTCTTATTTATTAATTAACTTTGTTAGTCACTTTATCTTGCCCAGGACAACCCAAAGTGACTTACAACCAAACAAATAACAAAACAAAAAACTCCACATGGATACATTAAAACTGGGGGTGGGGTGGGGAGAGAAATACATTAAAAACATTCCACCCACTTCTAAAAGGCCACAGATAATTAAAAGCCAAAGGCCTGGTTACAGAAGAAAGTTTTTGCCCAGCGCCTAAAGATATAATACCAATAGTAGTAATGATAATAATAATAATAATAATAATAGTAATAATAATAATAATAATTTTTTATTTATACCCCGCCCATCTGGCTGGGTTTCCCCAAGCCACTCTGGGCGGCTTTCAACAAAACATTAAAATACAATAATCTATTAAACATTAAAAGCCTCCCTAAACAGGGCTGCCTTCAGATGTCTTCTAAAGGTCTGGTAATTGTTGTTCTCTTTGACATCTGAAGGGAGGGCGTTCCACAGGGCGGGCGCCACTACCGAGAAGGCCCTCTGCCTGGTTCCCTGTAACTTGGCTTCTTGTAGTGAGGGAACCGCCAGAAGGTTGCGGCTCTCATCTCGCTTTACTGGCCAAGGGAGCTGGCATACAGCCTCCAGGTCATGTGGCCAGCATGACAAAGCCACTTCTGGTGAACCAAAGCAGCGCACGGAAACGCCGTTTACCTTCCCGCCGGAGCGGTAGCTATTTATCTACTTGCACTTTGACGTGCTTTCAAACTGCTAGGTTGGCAGGAGCTGGGACCGAACAACGGGAGCTCACCCCGTTGTGGGGATTCAAACTGCCAACCTTCTGATCGGCAAGCCCTAGGCTCTGTGGTTTAACAAGTTCCGGATTCTCATATTTTCAGTCTTTAAGTTTAGTTCTCCTCATTTTCAAATGAGCTTGTGTGAGTTTTACTTTAAAAAGTCCACATGAAAATTCTCCAGCATTTTAGAACTTCTTCTAATGCACATACTTTTGCATGCAATTCTGTATATTAGAATGTATTTTTGTATGTTGCTAAGATATGCACATACTTGACTCCAGCATATGCATTTTTGTACAGAATGTGTGGCTGGGGAACCGCGTTGCAAAATCTGGAGAAATAAAAAAATTCGAAGGATATCTGTTGTTCGCATATTGTTTTAGAAAGAGTGGTTTTCTTAAACTTTGCCTTTAAATGTGAATTGAATCAAATTGCACCCCCTGCCCCTAGCCCCTCGATCACAGTTTCTCCTGCTTGGGCAAAGCAAACCCATCTGAACTGAAACACTCTGGACCCGCGCTGCAAGAATTGAATCGGTATGGGGAGCCCGTGAGGCAGAGCACTACTCCATAGGGAGAAGCCAGTTCTGGTTGTTTATTGAAATTTGATTTATATTAGAGACTGGCACTCCTGGAAAGGGGTATGTGCAAAGCAGGGGAGAGTAGCAGCGTGAAGAAGTTTGGTGAATAACAGGACGAGAAGATGGCGATGGTCGGAATGTGGCATTTGGAATTAAGAAGATCGACCTCATCCACACAGAGACATTGTTTATTATAATTTAGCCTGCTTGCTGGCATATATCAGCGGCTGTGGAAATATTGGAAAGAATTTTAGTACCACTGTATTCCGCTCTGGTCAGACCTCACCTGGAATACTGTGTCCAATTCTGGGCACCACAGTTCAAGAAGGATACTGACAAGCTGGAACGTGTGCAGAGGAGGGCAACCAAAATGGTCAAAGGCTTAGAAACTATGCCTTATGAGGAATGGCTTAGGGAGCTGGGTATGTTTAGCCTAGAGAAGAGAAGGTTAAGGGGTGATATGATAGCCATGTTCAAATATATAAAAGGATGTCATATAGAGGAGGGAGAAATGTTGTTTTCTGCTGCTCCAGAGAAGCGGACACGGAGCAATGGATTCAAACTACAAGAAAGAAGATTCCACCTAAACATTAGAAAGAACTTCCTGACAGTAAGAGCTGTTCGACAGTGGAATTTGCTGCCAAGGAGTGTGGTGGAGTCTCCTTCTTTGGAGGTCTTTAAGCAGAGGCTTGACAGCCATCTGTCAAGAATGCTTTGATGGTGTTTCTGCTTGGCAGGGGGTTGGACTGGATGGCCCTTGTGGTCTCTTCCAACTCTATGATTCTATGATTCTATGAATTTTGAAAAGCAATTGATGGAGGTGATCAGGGAAGCTCCGGCGTCCGAGGCATGAGAAGTCCATATATATAAAAAAATTATAATAATTAGGCATAATTGGAATGTTTCTTTTAATTGGGATTTGTATAATTAATTTGGATTGTAATTTGAAATGTAATTGGGAATAATTTCAATGTGATTTGCTGTGATTTGTATTGGAAACTTCAATAAATAGATTATAAAAAATAAATAAATGAAACACTCTGGACCCAAAGAGGCAATTGTGTGTTTCGGCTTCCCAGTCTGCATTAGATCCTGCTCCCCACCATCTCCAGGCAGCCCTGCTTCGGAAGGGAAAGAGCCGGCTCCCGGTCATCACATCAAGTTTTATGATTCCTGTTGGTAGTCGCTGGTGCCCCTAAGGTGCTGTCGTCTCCTGCTGTTCTGTTTCCTCTGCACTTCTGTGGGTTTCCTGCCCCTTCCGCCAGTCCATGCGGCCTCTGCCCGCTGTGCCCCGATGATCTTCCTCCCATTGTCTTTGTGGCATGCCAAGATTCCTGCACTTCAGCCAGGGGTTCCTGGAAAAAGGCCAGATGGATGAACTTCCCAGCGACAGCAGCAGGATGCGGCATCCCAAAGCCACACTTTGTGACTCAGGAGGGCAGAACGCACAGCGCAGATAATGAATGGCACCAGTTCCCAACATTTGCTGCCCCAGCATCCGGATATGTAGAAGGGTTGTGTATTCGCTCCTACACTGTGATAATAAGAAAAGGCAGAAACCCTGCAGAAGTGTAAGATGCCTGTTGTATGCATGTTTATGCAGATGTAAGTCTCGCTACGTTCCTTCCCAGTAAGTGCAATTTAGATAAGATAAGATAAGATAATTATTGTCATTGCACAAGTACAAGCACAACACTATACAAGTGCAATGAATTGCATGCCATCTCATTAAAAAAACAGAAAGAAACAAAAAACAGCACAAAACACACACACACCAAAAAAAGCCACACATCACCCATCACAGCTCTCCAAGGTCATATTATCTGGTTACAGCATTTAAGATGGTTATAGCTCTTGGTAGAAACTGTTCTTCAATCTATTTGTTCTTGATCTAATTGTTCTATATCTTCTACCCGAAGGCAGTGGTGCAAAGAGACTATATCCTGGATGAGATGGATCCTTTAAAATATTGTTAACCTTTTTAAGGCAACGGGAACTGTATAGTTCTTCCAGAGATGGGAGAGGATGACCAATAATATTTTGGGCTGTGGTTATGACCTTCTGAAGTACCTTCTTCTCCCTGGCTGTGCAGCTGGAGAACCAAGCACAAATACAGTATATAAGAATGCTCTCTATGGAGCCTCGGTAGAAGGACACCAGCAGTCTCTCACTCAGATTGTTCTTCTTTAAAAGTCTGAGGAAATAAGTTCTCTGCTGGGCCTTCTTTACCAGAGCAGTAGTATTTGCGCTCCAAGTCATACCCTGCTCTATAATCACTCCCAAAAACTTGAATACAGCCACCCTCTCCACCTGGTCCCCGCCGATATACAGGGGCTGAATATCCACCTTAAGCTGGATTGCAGTTTAAGTATTACCACATTTTTTCGTGTATAAGACGCCACATTTGGACTCCAAATTGAGAAAATGGAGGGAGATTGCCCAGAGTTGTTGAACTTTTTTTGGGGGGGTGGGATTGTCCACAGTTGCTGAGCTTTTTTTTGAGGGGGGATTGCCCATGGTTGCTGAGCGTCCCCCCCCCGGGTTTTTTTGTTTTGTTTTGTTTTGTTTTTGCAAAAAACCACTCACCCGCAGATTGCCACAGCCAATCGCATGCACATTGACGAAGCCACCAATCATATGCACGCTCGCCAAAAGCAAACGCCAATCGCACGCCGAATTCCCGCAGCAGCCAATAGCCAGCGGACCTTTGCCGCATGCACCAATCACCTGCAGAAACACTGCTGACAATCTCCAGCTCGCGGCAGCTGCCAATCGCACATCCACCTCTCCACTATCCGTGTATAAGACGACCCCAATTTTTTTTTGCATATTCTTCAATAAAATAACCTCATCTTATACATGGAAAATATGGTGCATGCCAGTTTTCTATTGGCTACATCAGGCATCCCCAAATTCAGCCCTCCAGATGTTTTGGGACTACAACTCCCATCATCTCTAGCTAACAGGACCAGTGGTCAGGGATGATGGGAATTGTAGTCCCAAAACATCTGGAGGGCCGAGGTTGAGGATGCCTGGGCTACATGCACACAAATCTGGAAAGGCTTCCATTCTTCTGATGCTGTGTCAGGCTAGGTGTGCTTAAACCTAACTAAGGCTGCTTCGCTCAGCAGAGTATTGGGCAGGCTGTCAGGATCCCAAATGAGGCTGTGGTCACCCCCAAACTGTCAGTATTTCGTGAGTTGGATCTGAGTGCGCACAAAAAATTAGATTTATGCAATTGAAGTCGATTACTTGCTCTGTTGGCCTGGTGGAACAAATCTACTTAAAAACAAACAAACTGACTTTTTGTGGTTAGAAGGGGAAATTCTCATGGATGAGTGAGTGATTAATGGAAGATGTACAACCACACCACAAGCAAATCAGGATGAATCCGGATGAATGCTGATTGTCATATGACCTCTCAACAAACAAATCAGAACAGATGCTTGGTAAAGACTGGGCATAATCTAACCTCGCTTCGAAGCAAGTGCTATCATGCACTTTCCTGTGCAATTTTCTATCACTTTCCTTATCACAACAAAATTGGTTTTTTGGGGGAAGTGGGTTTGTTATGTAAAGGTAAAGATAAAGGGACCCTGACCACTAGGTCCAGTCGTGACCGACTCTGGGGTTGTGGCGCTCATCTAGCATATGCTGAGGGAGCCAGCGTAAGGCTTCCAGGTCATGTGGCCAGCATGACAAAGCCGCTTCTGGTGAACCAGAGCCGCGCATGGAACGCCGTTTACCTTCCCGCTGTAGCGGTACCTATTTATCTACTTTCACTTTGACGTGCTTTCGAACTGCTAGGTTGGCAGGAGCTGGACTGAGCAACGGGAGCTCACCCCGTTGCGGGGATTCGAATTGCTGACCCTTCTGATCGGCAAGCCTAGGCCATAGCTGTCACCCTCCTTTTTTGTGTGGGAAACTCCCTTATTCCAATGCCGTTTCCCGCTGCTATCCCGGATTGTTGATATCCCTTAAATTTCCTGGATTTCAAGGAAGCAGCTCCTCTCCCTCCCTGCCGGCCAGGGAGGCTCCTCAGCTGCATTGCTCGGCTGCAATAAGGAGTCTGAGACCGACTGGGGGCGGAGCTTGCATGCCTTGTGCAGCCAGACCCTCATGCCCAACCAGACAGCCAGCCTGCCTGCCGTCTATGCGCTCGCTCTTTCGCTCACACCGTTCGCACGCAGCCTCTGGAGCGCAGGGTGGTGAGGCTACTTGTTGCCATTGCACTACCCTCGCGGCATCCCTTATTTTCAAATCGAAAGTTGACAGCTATGGTCCCAAAACATCTGGAGGGCCGAGTTTGGCCACACCTGGCTAAGAGGAATTAGTGATTCCATTATAAGGAGCATGCTTCTTTTAATGCTGCCAGGAAGTTTAGGAACGAAACTTTCCGCAGCTGTTTTGGATGTTGTTTCCTTTCTTTTGGGCACTAAATGTGCCACTTCTATCCTCCAGCAGGTGGTGCTAGTGCATCACAAACAGCCCTAGTCCAAAGACCAGAGAACACTGACTTTCCTTGAGAATGCATAGCATCTTGCAACTCTGGTTCTTTTAATTAAATGATCAAGGGAAGCAAATATTTTTCTCCAGAACCAGGAGTAGGCTGGGGTGGCTCTGTGTCCTCTAACTTCGTATCAGATCCAGTTCCTTGCCTCCTCCAAACAAAGGGTGTTTATTGCCTAGATTGGGGCTTGTCTGAATCAGGCGAATGTCCTCCCCCGAACCCACTTTCTGAAGAAGGTGACCCTGACCCTTCTGCTTAGATCTGGAATGGACATCCTGCAGCGCTCCAGATGTTGCTGGACTAGGGCTCCCATCACCCCTGACCCACCTCTGGCCTGGCTATTCTAGGAACCCAGCTGCTGGCTCTAGGGGTTGTTAACTGAAAGAAAAAGAACCAGATGAATTGATGTCTTTAAACAGGGGTCAGCAAGGTTTACCTTGCCTGGGCCGGTTCACTCCAGCAGAGATCCCTCTGTGGGCCGGGTTGCGTGTGCATATGAGTGCGCCCGCAATTTCCGGTATCTGCGTCTGCGCAGACACGATTTCCGGCGTTCTGCACATGCGCAGACGCGATTTCCAGCACCATGGAAGCGAGTCCCTGCGCCGCGCCGGTTTAGCACAGCGCGCGGGGACTCGCTGGTCCGGGGGCGGCTTCTGGGCCAGCTAAACGACCCCCGTGGGCCGCTTGTGGCCCATGGGCCTTAGGTTGCCTACCCCTGCTTTAAAACATGGCCCGACCATTTGCTATGGCTCCTTCTGCTATTAGTCATCTTCCCAAGAACTTTCTGAAAGTATAGGTTGGCCTGGCTCTGATGATGCTGATGACTGCTCCCTGTTGTATAGTACCCAGTCAAGGGATAAGCTTCATTTCACTTCACTCCTCGTTGCAAGCCAACTTCACATGTGTGTGTGTGTGTGTGTGTGTGTGTTTGTTTGTTGAAACTGTACCCCACCATGCTTGCTCCCAGACTCCGGGGTCTGGATGGTGCAAGCTTTGCAGGTACAAGCTCATTTAGCACAATTTGGAAACTAGGTCAGAGCAGGAATAATAATAATAATAATAATAATAATAATAATAATAATAATAATAAAAAATTGCATTTGCACAAGACTGGTTGAATTATGGGAGGAAATGTGTGCATTAAAAAACAAACAAACACTGTATTAAAAGAAATACAATCTTTAAATAATCTTCCTAACAATACTATATTAGCCACGATGGATGTGGAATCTCTGTATACCAACATCCCACACAACGATGGTTTACAAGCTATAAGGAATTTAACTTAGGGTTTATTTACACTATCTATTATTAATATATAATATTATTAATAATATATAATAATATATATATTATTACCAATGAGAGCCAGTGTGGTGTAGTGGTTAAGAGCGGTAGACTCGTAATCTGGTGAACCGGGTTCATGTCTCCGCTCCTCCACATGCAGCTGCTGGGTGACCTTGGGCTAGTCACACTTCTCTGAAGTCTCTCAGCCCCACTCACCTCACAGAGTGTTTGTTGTGGGGGAGGAAGGGAAAGGAGAATGTTAGCCGCTTTGAGACTCCTTCGGGTAGTGATAAAATCCAAACTCCTCCTCCTCCTCCTCCTCTATCTCAAATTTTACCTTGTAGCTTTGCCTCTTTTGGCATTTTGGGGGTATGAGGGTGACACCTCAGTTTTCCTGGAGGTAAAACCCACTTTTTGCCTAACTGATAGTAGCATAGAAAGGTTTTCTAAAATTATTACATGCCACTGGGAATATAATGTGTTCTGAACCTCAAAGTTATCCTTTTTACTTTTAAGGAAAGAATCCATATAATGTTTGTTTGCCATATAATAGTTCCTGAGTTATCCCGTTTCCCCCTAGGTCAGCTCCTCCTCTGTGCCCATGTCCCACCCACCAAATATCATTCCTTTTTGCCTCATTTCTTTTTGTTGTTGCTGAAGTTCATTTCCAGCTGCCCCTTTCTCTCCTTTCTGGGTGGATTTACCTAGGAGGAAGTCCCTTTGCACTCCATGGGGCTGGCTTCCAAGTAGGAGTGCCTTTGACTGGGTTGTGGCAGTAAGGGATGCAGTCACTTGTGGGAGGGGGGCTGTTGGGAGACCCTGCAAACACACCCACATAATGTGTGTCTATGAATGTGTCCCCTGTCTATGAATATATTCAGAGCAGGTCACTTGCATGGCTGCTATTGCTGATAGAAGAAGAAGAGAAGAGTTTGGATTTGATATCCCGCTTTATCACTACCCGAAGGAGTCTCAAAGCGGCTCACATTCTCCTTTCCCTTCCTCCCCAACAGCAAACACTCTGTGCGGTGAGTGGGGCTGAGAGACTTCAGAGAAGTGTGACTAGCCCAAGGTCACCCAGCAGCTGCATGTGGAGGAGCGGGGAATCGAACCCGGTTCTCCAGATTATGAGTCTACCGCTCTTAACTACTACACCACACTAGATCTCCAGTGCTGACCTCTGAAAACACATTGTTAGGCGGATGTGGATATTAAATATAGTTATAAGCACGAAAGCAATCTAACGGTGCCTTGAAAATGCGAGAGAGAGAAAGAGAAGCAAGCAGAGTGCATGTGTTTTTCTCGTTTCTGCCAGAGACAATGACAGAAGGGAGTGTCAGTCGGTTTTATGGGCTGCTTCCAGAGGGTCCGTAAACAGTGTTGTTGTTGTTGTTGTTGTTTTTTTTAAAAAAAATGAGCAGCAGCATGACTTTAGATCATAGCTGTCAACTTTCTGATTTGAAAATAAGGGATTTCCCCAAACTTTCGGATTTGAAAATAAGGGATGCTGCAAGGGCGGTGCAATGGCCCCAAGTAGCCTCGCCACCCTGCGCTCCAGAGGCTGCGCGCGAACGGGTGAGCGAAAGAGCGAGCGCGTAGACGGCAGGCAGGCTGTCTGTCTGGTTGGGCGTGAGGGTCTGGCTGCACAAGGCATGCAAGCTCCGCCCCCCAGTCGGTCTCAGACTCCTTATTGGCAGCCGAGCAACGCAGCTGAGGAGCCTCCCTGGCCGGCAGGGAGGGAGAGGAGCTGCTTCCTTTGAAATCCGGGAAATTTAAGGGATATCAACAATCCGGGATAGCAGCGGGAAATGGCATTGGAATAAGGGAGTTTCCCGGAAAACAAGGGAGGGTTGACAGCTATGCCATAAACAGTGGTGATTTTTTTTTAAATGAGCAGCAGCATGACTTTAGATTTGAAATACAAACAGGCAGAAAATGTGGCTCTGGTACAGCAGAATGCAAGGAGAGTGAACCACAAAGGGCTGCAGTGACCAAAATAGGTTTGGGAAACGTGAGTTTTCAATAGTGGTGCGGGAGAGCCCACATATGTGGGAATCCTGAGGTTCCCCTACGAAGGGATTGTGAATTAAGTTTGCAACACACTTAACACTAGGGGGCAGCAGAGGAAAAGGAATTCAACTAACTGTACAGTACTTTGATTTACAGATGGCATTTCCTGCAGCAGAAAACAGTCACGGTAGAGGCTCTTATGGCACATTAAATACTAATATCATTTATTAAGCTTTTGTGCTCTAGACTTCACATCATCAGGGAACTGCAACTGCGAATATTTCCTTGTCCCAAAGGCAAGAGAATGCTCGCTCCCAGGACTGATCAGTAGTCAAATCAAAGCAGCGGTCTCCACAAAACCTAGTGTGATAAATAAGCTGGCAGGATTAGGACCCTCTGCAGCATCCCAGTACACTTGAAAAGCCGGGACCTTAAATCTTAGAGAGAACTTTTGCCCGGGAATCAACAAGGTGTCGGTCTGTGGTCCGTTGCTGCCACCTAATGGCAATGTGATGTGATGGCATATTTTACTTTATTTTGTAAGGTAAAGGTAAAGGGACCCCTGACCATTAGGTCCAGTCGCGGACGACTCTGGGGTTGTGGCGCTCATCTCGCTTTATTGGCCGAGGGAGCTGGTGAACAGCTTCCGGGTCATGTGGCCAGCATGACTAAGCCACTTCAGGCAAACCAGAGCAGCGCACGGAAACGCCGTTTACCTTCCTGCCAGAGTGGTACCTAATTATCTACTTGCGCTTGACGTGCTTTCGAACTGCTAGGTTGGCAGGAGCAGGGACCGAGCAACGGGAGCTCACCCCGTCACGGGGATTCGAACCGCCGACCTTCTGATCGGCAAGTCCTGGGCTCTGTGGTTTAGACCACAGTGCCACCCGCGTCCCATATTTTATTTTGTAGAAAGTGATAAAAGTTAAACAGAACTATTAGCTTAGGTGAGTGCTTAGGGCAGGCATGGCCAAACTTGGCCTTCCAGATGTTTTGGGACCACAACTCCCATCATCCCTAGCTAACAGAACCAGTGGTAAGGGATGATGGGAATTGTAGTACCAAAACATCTGGAGGGCCGAGTTTGGCCACGCTTGGCTTAGGGCTTATCCACACTTACCTTTTGCCCTGCTCTTTCCAGGCACAGGCCTCTGCTTAAAAACTCTGTATCATAGCAGCTTCCTTTTTGCTCCAGAGCTTTCCTGGTGAAAATCCCCTCTTTATTGCTCAATTGGAGCAAAAGTCAATTTGGGTTTTCCATGGACTGCAGTTTGCTCTGATTGAGCTTTAAAGAGCATATCTTCACAGAGACAGCTCTGCAGCAAAAGAAGGATGCTCAGACGCGGAGCTTTACATTGCGGAAAGAGCAGGGGGAAAATAAATGTGGACAAGCGCTTAGCGTTCTTGGTTCCACCAAACTGACCTTAATGTTCAGGTTAGGCAGCATGCAGTAGCTGGTGGGCTGTGCTAGACTTGGTGACTCACAAGTTGCGAAGGTCAGTAATGCACGGTAAATGTTAGTCTTACTCACAGTAGACACATTCAAGTTGATGAACATGATGAACTCAGGTTCATTCAGTTCAATGAGTCTACTCTGAGTAGACAACCTTAATTGGAGACAACCCTCCTGTAGTGGGATCTCTATTCGCTGCCCTAGAAAAAAGGCAAAGGACCCTTGACAGTTAAGTCCAGTCGCAAACGACTCTGGGGTTTCGGCGCTCATCTCGCTTTACTGGCTGAGGGAGCCGACGTTTGTACGCAGGCACACGCCCTGTGGAACGCCCTCCCACCAGATGTCAAAGAGAAAAACAACTACCAGACTTTTAGAAGACATCTGAAGGCAGCCCTGTTTAGGGAAGCTTT
Organism: Darevskia mixta; assembly: GCA_034641385.1. Taxonomy (NCBI): domain Eukaryota; kingdom Metazoa; phylum Chordata; class Lepidosauria; order Squamata; family Lacertidae; genus Darevskia; species Darevskia mixta. The sequence continues at coordinate 348,095 of JAWWNH010000047.1, forward strand.
TAATGTTTAATAGATTATTGTATTTTAATATTTTGTTGGAAGCCGCCCAGAGTGGCTGGGGAAACCCAGACATATGGGCAGGGTATAAATATATTATTATTATTATTATTATTATTATTATTATTATTATTATTATTATTATTATTATTCCACTGAACCTCATTTGCCATTTTCATGCCCATATAGCATTTTGGGAACATTCTTTTGCAGCCCTTCACAACCACCCATTCCCCCCATCACCCCGAACAATTTGGTGGCATCTGTTACCACCAGGTCCCCATTTTATCGTATTCAGGATTCCCCATTAGTAGACTGAAGGGATATTATCTGTTTGGATCAGTGCTTCTGCCAAACACTTGCCACTGCCTGCCAAGGGGCTGAATCCACCACAGACTTTGACTTCCAGGAATAAGACACATGATGGACACATGTGAAGCCAAGAACAAACTTAGTTGGTCTCTAAGGTGCTACTGGAAGGAATTTTTTTTATTTTATTTTGTTTTGACATGTGAAGCCATCAGCGTGGTTCTTCAGACCACAGATGAGAGGAATGCTGTTTCTGAATAGTCCCCCCATGTAAAAATAAAAAATCCCCGCAAGTAGAAAACAAGCATATCAGGGTGAAAAGCTCTATTCCAACCTCCACTACTGTTCTACTTGCAGGGAGGAGGTTGTATGGAGAGGGACATACTAAAATGTAATCACCTACCTGCAGCCTGCCATGTGGCACAATCCACTCTATGCTTTCATTTTGCTACTGGTCCCTGTCTTTGCTTTATCCGTACAACTCACTGAGCAGTATTACTGTTATTATTTTGCAGATGGGCAAACTGAGGCAGACAGCCCGAGTAGCTTGTATGTAGCGGGGGAAACTCTGCAATCTCGAAAAGCTTTCTCATTAAACTAATATCAAGGAGTATGTGCATGGAAGCCTCCAATTCAAATCCTGCTGCTGCCATCATGAATTTACTAGGTGGCTTTGAGGCAAGCCATTATTCCATTAGGCTCAGTCCCTTCCCTCGCCCCTTTCTGCAACAGGGGAATAATAATACTGGTGCTGTGGGTTAAACCACAGAGCCTAGGGCTTGCTGATCAGAAAGTCGGCAGTTCGAATCCCCGCAACGGGGTGAGCTCCAGTTGTTTGGTCCCAGCTCCTGCCCACCTAGCAGTTCGAAAGCACGTCAAAGTGCAAGTAGATAAATAGGTACCGCTCTGGCGGGAAGGTAAACGGCGTTTCCGTGCGCTGCTCTGGTTCACCAGAAGCGGCTTGTCATGCTGGCCACATGACCTGGAAGCTGTACGCCGGCTCCCTTGGCCAATAATGCAAGATGAGCGCTGCAACCCCAGAGTCGGTCACGACTGGACCTAATGGTCAGGGGTCCCTTTACCTTTACCTTTTAATACTTGCCTACATTGGAGGGTTGTTGAGATGATAGTTGTGCAAGATTTAAGAATATATGGCATATTGACATACTGTTGTAGGGCCCAAGAGTCAGGCTGCTCAACATTTTCCTTAAAAACCTGAGCGTGAAATCTAGCCGTTTTTAAACGTTTCCCTTTTTATCTTTGACTTAAAGGGGGCGAGGTGCGTACTTTTAAAGCATCCAGGTTTTTAAGCACCCAAAACTGGGGCACCCTGAGTACTTTTGCCCTCCTGCTTTCTCCCTCTTTCCTATCAGGAAACCAGGCAGCTGCTTTCCTGTCCTCACAGGCCGGCAAACGCGGAGCTGAACGTTCCGTACCTGCCTCTAGGACCTAAAAGACGCACAGCTTTGCCAGAGCTTGTAATTTCACTTAATTAAAGGCGTGATAAAGGATTCCGGCAGCCTCCAATTAAATGGCACGGCAGGGCGGAGGCAGAGCTGAAGGTATGTGTGTGTCCATGTGATTGTCACTGAGGTCAGGCTGCCTTTTCCCTAAGCTTGCCCAAAATGGGCCCTGCCCATTTTCTCACACTAGCATCACGGACGGCTGACACACCCTCAGGGCAAATGGGACACTTATCCTGGCGCCAGCTCCATGCCCTTTTGTGGCAGCACCTGGGCAACCCCATTCCCCCCATGTCCTGACCAGTGTCAGATTTAAAGGTAAAGGGACCCCTGACCATTAGGTCCAGTCGTGTCCGACTCTGGGGTTGCGCGCTCATCTCGCTTTATTGGCCAAGAGCCGGCGTACAGCTTCCGGGTCATGTGGCCAGCATGACAAAGCCGCTTCTGGCGATCCAGAGCAGCGCATGGAAACGCCGTTTACCTTCCTGCTGCAGCGATACCTATTTATCTACTTGCACTTTGACGTGCTTTCGAACTGCTAGGTGGGCAGGAGCTGGGACTGAGCAACGGGAGCTCACCCCGTCGCAGGGATTCAAACCGCCGACCTTCTGATCAGCAAGCCCTAGGCTCTGTGGTTTAACCCACAGCGCCACCTGGGTCCCCGTAAATGTCAGATTTACGTATAAGCTAAACAAGCTATAGCTTAGGGCCCCACTCTCTTGCCCCCCAATATACTTCTTAATTGTTTTTCACTATTAATATACGTCGTCTTAATTGCATTTCAGTTCAACAATTATCTTGATAAAATACATATTTTGTTATGTGCTTTAGATACCTATTAGGTCCATGACTTACCATATAGCATATATTCAACAACAAAAAACAGCGACAATTTGTTGTTGACAAAGGACAGCTGGATATATAAAGGGCCTCATTGCCTTCAGTAGCTTAAAGGTAAAGGTAAAGGGACCCCTGACCATTAGGTCCAGTCGTGACCGACTCTGGGGTTGCGTACAGCTTCCAGGTCATGTGGCCAGCATGACAAAGCCGCTTCTGGCGAACCAGAGCGGTGCACGGAAATGCCGTTTACCTTCCCGCCGGAGCAGTACCTATTTATGGGTTCGAATCCCCATGACGGGGTGAGCTCCCGTTGCTTGGTCCCTGCTCCTGCCAACCTAGCAGTTCGAAAGCACGTCAAAGTGCAAGTAGATAAATAGGTACCGCTCTGGCGCGAAGGTAAACGGTGTTTCCGTGCGCTGCTCTGGTTCGCCAGAAGCGGCTTTGTCATGCTGGCCACATGACCTGGAAGCTGTATGCCGGCTCCCTCGGCCAATAATGCAAGATGAGCGCAGCAACCCCAGAGTCGGTCACGACTGGACCTAATGGTCAGGGGTCCCTTTACCTTTTTATAGCTCTGTGAGGGATCTTCTAACAACTCTAAGCACCCGTAATAAACCACCATTCCCAGGATTTGTTATGGGAAAGCCATGATTGAATAAAAGCCTGGTGTGGATGTGAGCACTGAGCTTCTAGGAAGAAGCTAGAAAAACAGACAACAAGGGGGTTAAATTTTTAGCTATGGACAGGAAGAGAGAGATGAACGAAAGTCACCTACTATCTTACCGAGAGGTATCACTGGGCATGTTCTGAATGGAAAGGTGTCAGAATGGAAAGGCAGACTTTGGACTCCCTGGTCCTCCACCCAGTTGGGCTGAGGAAAGCCTTGAGAGTCAGGCCTTTATTGCTGAGCTTTCGAAAAAAACCAGGCTGCCTTCACAGCACAATTCAGCATTTTTGGCTGGCTTCCAGGCACCTGAGCTAAGTGGGGCGAGGCAACTTTGCCTGAGCAGGCCTGAACAGAGAGAGGAGGCAATCCAACAGGCGATGATTAGTTCTCAAAATAAGAATAGGCCTTTGTTGTTAGAACTGGGCGGCGGCTGTTCGAGCAGCAAGGGAAGCTGGGGAGGGCAGGCGGTGGCTGGCTGGCTTGCAAGCATTTGGGGGGTTCTGAAAATAAACAAATGGGGCCCCAGAGAGGAAGGAGTAAAGACAAGCCAAGGAGTTGCCTTAGCAATAAAGAGGGGGTAGGAACAAAGTTAAACCACAGAGCCTAGGGCTTGCCGATCAGAAGGTCGGCGGTTCGAATCCCCGCGATGGGGTGAGCTCCCGTTGCTCGGTCCCTGCTCCTGCCCACCTAGCAGTTCAAAAGCACGTCAAGTGCAAGTAGATAAATAGGTACCACTCCGGAGGGAAGGTAAATGGCGTTTCCGCGTGCTGCTCTGGTTTCGCCAGAAGCGGCTTGGTCATGCTGGCCACATGACCCGGAAGCTGTACGCCGGCTCCCATAGCCAATAAAGCGAGATGAGCACCGCAACCCCAGAGTCGTCCGCGACTGGACCTAACGGTCAGGGGTCCCTTTACCTTTACCTTTTAGGAACAAAGTGTATAAGCACAGAGGCTGCAAAAGCAGAGCCAGTTCAAATTATGGACATTGTAAAGTCCTCTTGGAGATGTTTGCCTTAGGGTTGGAGAATCCTTGGTTCCAAGAGACTCCTTGTGCACCCAAGACAGAGAAGACTACCAGTCTCCCTTGGGTGCTCTCTTCTCCCAGCTGTTCCTCATGATCCAGTGATCTGCTCTGTTTGCAGCAAATCCTCTGGCTATGGGGCTTTCAGTATGCCAGAAAGTTCCAGAAATATTGCCACATCGGAAGATTTCTTCTCTTTAGTCGCCGAGTGGCGGACCAACCGTACAATTATCACCTCAGAGTTCACAAGGAGAGAACTTTCTCTCTAAAATTAGCAAACGTTGTCAGGTGGGACAGAGATTGTAAGCCTTTGGGCAGGGGCTGTCTTATCATATTAATTTGCGAGCTGCTCTGGGAGCCTATTTTGGGATAAAAATGCTTTGAATCAATTGAACAAAGAAATAAGTGGCCCAGAATGTGAAATCTGGAAGGGTATGGCTATAAGTGAAGACTAAAGCATGCCAAGAACATGAATGCTTATCTATGGAATTTGAATGCTTATGTAGGCATTTTGATAGCTGCAGATGTTCATGTATTTTAAAATTATTTTCATGTAGAATCATAGAATCATAGAGTTGGAAGAGACCACAAGGGCCATCCAGTCCAACCCCCTGCCAAGCAGGAAATTAATGGCATATTAATGGCATATTAATTAATATGGGGATTAATGGCAGGGCAACAAAAGTGGACTTTGTGAGTCCTTATGGTCGCTTAGAGGCTTATATTTCAAACCTGGATGGATAAATACCCACCATCTATCACATAATAGTCAATGAGGACCTCACTGCCCTGGCTATATCTGAAAATATTTCATATATGCATCAATTTTATATGGATACTTATTTTGACACCTGGTGGGTTATATTAATGTATATGTTTAACATAAGATGAATGCACAGATGGTTATTGTACCCTGATGGGGTGGTTTTTTAGTTCATATATTATTTATTTTCATTTCGTTTTGTTAAATTTGAAAGAAGAGGAAGAAGAAGAGAACCCGGATACTTGAAATGGTCTTTGGATCTTGAACATATAACTATTTTCAGACAGCTGTGCTACGGCCTGCATTTGCCTGAGGGTTTGCATCAGACTAGCAAGCTGCTCTGAATTTAGAACTTAGAACGGCAATGCAAATATGGTGCTTTTGGAGATGCCATTTTGCCGTCTTGAGGAGTATGTTTGGAATGAGAGAGATTTGCAAAACCGAGTCCCTTTTCAAATCTTCGATTTCAGTCCTGAACAACCCAGCCATCCCAACCAGGGCCAAGCTGACATCTGCCCATGTGCAAAAGGCAAAGACTTCCTTTTGTTTGAGAGACAAAATTGGTGAAGTTTTACTGGCTGTGATGAAAGGAATTTCCCCCAAGGTCAAATAGGCTAGGGACAATGTGTTATCTTCGCTTGAGGAGGAGTTTGGATTTGATATCCCGCTTTATCACTACCCAAAGGAGTCTCAAAGCGGCTGACATTCTCCTTTCCCTTCCTCCCCCACAACAAACACTCTGTGAGGTGAGTGGGGCTGAGAGACTTCAAAGAAGTGTGACTAGCCCAAGGTCACCCAGCAGCTGCATGTGGAGGAGCGGGGATGCGAACCCGGTTCACCAGATTACGAGTCCACCGCTCTTAACCACTACACCACACTGGCTTGCTTTCCACTTCCTTGAATCATCTGGAGCCAAATGCTCTGCAGAAAGTGCTCAACGTGGATCCATGGCAGACATAGAGGAGACAAACTAGTGGGGAAAGGAGTGTCCGAAGGAAGGAAATTTGAACCCCCAGCTCTGTGCCACCTGCAACAGGGACAGGATTCTGAGCAGCTTCTAAGATGGGGCTCGAAATGGGTAACTCTTTTCGCAAGCACACAAGCTCTGAGTTGAGAGAAGCTGAGGGGGTGGGGTGGGGGAATACCTGCTTCTGTGAGGACAAGGCTAAAATGTTTGGCCCTGGGAGCCTGAAAACAACAACAGCAACAGCCAAAAATGCCCAGAAGCGAATGACTCGATTTGGCCAGCTGTTTAGCCCTCTTCGCTGTGCTTTTGGGCTTCATTTTCTGCTTTCCCCCCCACCCGGCCCATGGCAAGGCTTTGTTGCCTGCCTGTTCCTATCTTGCTGACCATGGGCAACAGAGCTGGTTCGTTCTAGCTGTGCAAGCAGGGTGGGGGCCCCCTGAGTCAGAGCAAAGCTCCTGACTCAGCTTGTCCTTGTTACAGAGAATGCATGGGTGGGCAGGGAAAGGGGAGGGCGATGGCCGGCCGCCAGGCGTTCTGAGTCACGGCAAGATTCTCCACACCGTGCCCTGCGGGGCAGGGCGGGTGGTTACTTCAGAACCCCGTAAACGACCAAGCAAAGCTCTGTGCTAATCCCAGAGGGAGGGGCCCCGATCCTTCATTTGCCAAGCTGTAGCTTGATTGACCAATCAGCGGCTGCCAGGTTTCTCCAGGTTTGGAGAGGCTTCTCAGGCTGCTCCTGCGCCACGTATCTGCCATGAGCCGCCTTGGCACATTTTAGGCCACCGTACGCTCCCACAACCAAGCCTCCCCTTGACGTTTTAAGCCCACTCATAAATCACTACCTGCCATGTTTGCTGACTCCAAGGATTTCGGCTTCAACTTTCGCAGGTTGCCTTTCCTTGCAAAGGCCACGCCTGTTCTGCTACCTTTTATCCTGGGAAAGATGCGGGGAAGACTTGGTTCTGAGCCATAGACGCTCTTCTCATGTATCGTCTTTTTGAATAGAATAGAATAGAATATATTTTATTGTCATTGTCCCCTTCGGGGACAACGAAATTACTTGGCTGCTCCATCCACCCAGATAGGGCGCTCCACGCAAAGACAAAACAACTACAAAAACACTGATTAAAACCATACACACTGATTAAAACCATACAATGATAAAACATAACAGGTAAGATTAGATGACTTCAAAGTCCAGGCTTCTCATTCAAGGCCGCGATCGCTCTGGAGAAGAAGCTGTTTCTAAGGCGGCTTGTTCTTGTTGTCATCGTCCTGTATCTCCGTCCCGATGGCAAAAGTTCAAAGAGACGGTGACCAGGATGCGATGGATCTTTCACTATGTCCAGTGCCTTTCTGTGGCACCTCATGGCATAAATCTGCTCTAAGGTGGAGAGCGAGCAGCCAACAATGCTCTCTGCTGCCTTAACAACTCTGCACAACCCCATCCTGTCCTTGGTAGTACAGCTTCCGTACCACACACATAAGCCATAAGTGAGCACGCTCTCAATGGCACAGTGGTAGAAGGCAAGCAGCCTTCTTCAAGATGGTGCTGGTGGAGGAAAGAGGGCCTTGAGCTCTTGTCGCAGTGGTGCTGTGTAGGCACAACTCAAGTGTGATCTAACACCAATTTGCTTAAAATTGCAGCTCTCAAAAAAAGAGCGGGGTAATCTCTTGGTTATCAGTCAACCATACGATCCAGTCCCAATAGCATTTATTTACCCTCAGTTTCTTTTTAAAGTATTATTAAAAAGTCCTCCTTCCAATTTGGTAAATGGCTAACTGGGGAATTCTATGGGAAGAGAACTGGGTGGGTGGAGATGTGGAAACTGAGCCAGACTTGGCATGGAGCAGGGGGGAGAGGTGAGTGACTTCTTAAAAATTTATATCCCTCTTAATTACTCGCTTTTCTAAGCAGTGTAGATAAGAAACAATCCACGGAAAACGGGACAATAGAATAATTTTTGAAAATCATGAACCCCAACCCTCCTTTAAAAATATCTGCAGGAACAAAGAAGTCTTAGTCATGTGCATTGATTTTAGTTTTGGTGACTAAATTTTAACTTTAAAATTCCTCTGAGATATGTTTTTACGGAAATGCTAATATTGGCCCTTGTGAGTTGTGTTCTCTTATTTGCGGCTTGTACGGTGCCGTTGTTTTATTTGATTCTCGTTTGTTTGTTTGTATTGTATGATGGGCGCAAATGCCGAAATAAATGATCTATCTTAGTCATGTGCCTGATGTTCAGCAAGAACTCAAGTGTTACCGTCCCTGACACTAGGTCTAAAACTCAACTACCTGAGTGGCTTGCAGTTGCATAGAATGGGGTACCTGCATCTCCCCACCTGCATGGCAGCCCTAGTGCAGGTGAAATGCCCTCTTCTCAGGGGCTGCGGGTGGGGAGACACACCTGAACCCTCCCAAAACACATTGGTAAGCAATGCCATCTGGAAGGGCCCTTCACCTCCAGCCCTGCTTATCTACGTTTGCTGTGATGATTTGGAAAGCTGAACTACTTCCCACTGGGCCATGTTGAAAGAGGTTTTTGCACCATGGGTACTGTTTGTTCCCAGGCTTATGGGGCAGGGAATGCCCTCTTTACAAGGCATTCTGCTTATGCAGAAATGGCCTGCTGATACTCCAGCATCAACAGCTGAAGCAGCTTCCCTCTACATCACACCCAAATAAGGAAGGCGGCCCTGGGAACCCTTGATGATTGGCGGGGACAATGGCCAAGCTGCTTGGCCTGCTTTGAGAGCGATGGCAGCGTCTGGGTGTGGTGTGAACCCAGCTTTCTCGTTCCCACTCACCTGATGTGAGGAGATGCTCACTTGGCAGCTGTCTGCTCCACACCCAGTAGTAAATCTCTGCAAAAGAAAACACCAGGAATTCACGTCCCACCCCTGAGCTGCCTTGCCTGCAGAAATGCTCGTAGCAGACTGAGCTCGCCTGCTCATGATCTTTTTTTCACCTTGCCCATGCACCAAATAACCATGGGACTGATGTTGTTGCTTAGCCCTCCACCAATAGCAATAGCCAGAGACACAAAACCGCAACTCCCTGGAAAGGTGCAGCTAAAAATCTAAGTTGTGAGAAACGCCCCCCCCCCCCACATACACTCTGCTTCATTGGCTGCTGCTTGGAGTTGGGGAAGAAGAACTGTAACCCCCCCTTGATGTCCACCTGTCTCCCTGCAAGTTGCCTCTGTTATTTGGGCCTAACTCCCAAGAAAAATAGGGGACGCAGGTGGTGCTGTGGGTTAAACCACAGAGCCTAGGGCTTGCTGATCAGAAGGTCGGCGGTTCAAATCCCCACGACGGGGTGAGCTCCCGTTGTTCGGTCCCAGCTCCTGCCAACCTAGCAGTTCGAAAGCACGTCAAGTGCAAGTAGATAAATAGGTACCACTCCGGCGGGAAGGTAAAACTGCGTTTCCGTGCGCTGCTCTGGTTCACTTAGTCATGCTGGCCACATGACCCGGAAGCTGTACGGCGGCTCCCTCGGCCAATAAAGTGAGATGAGCGCCGCAACCCCAGAGTCGGTCACGACTGGACCTAATGGTCAGGGGTCCCTTTACCTTTACCTCCCAAGAAAATATGCACAGAATCATGTTGTGTGGGAAATGATCCCACTAATAGATGCTTGCCATTTAACTATTCATTGCTCATCTGAGATCAGTAGACACTGCTGTTAGCAACCAGCCAGTATCTTACTCATCTGACCAGTAGAACCATGATTTGTCCGGTCACCAATACTGGGATTTGGGCCGGGGAGGCCTGTTGTAGACACTTCAGTCCGTCAGGAAGGTCAAAACTAGTAGTCAACAGTTCTCATGAGGGGAAGCATTTTTCCGGAGAGGTCTGGAACCAAAGAAAAGAGACCATCTCCTCCAACAAAGTCTACAATATGAGGCTAGATCAGCCCTTGGCCTGCCATTTGTGTGGCCATTTTTTCAACCACTGCAACTGTTCCACAGCAACTTGATGTTCAGGCTTTTGCAGCTGAGAAAAGTGGTGCAGGATGTGAAAATGTCCACTTGCTGATTCCTGCAATTAGGCTGGCGTGAAAGGCACGGGAGCAAGCCAAGTGTGGCCCTTTCCCCCATAAGTATTGGCGACCCCATGTGGAGAGGTATAAGTGACCACGGAGTTGTAGCCTTTGCTTCTTTCCTAGAGCCTTACATGCCAGGAAATGTTTTCTCCCCTTAGGGAAAAGGGTATAGCTCCATAGATCACTTCTGCCTGCTCCCCACCATGAAATAGGTTCCAGGTTCCTTGCCATTTCCAGCTAGGACTGGGAAAAATCTTGGTCTGAAACCCTGGAGAGCCGTGACTGATCCATATAGACAACACTGACAAGGTATAATGCAGTTTCCTGTCCAAGTCTTTCCTCCAGAGACACAACTCATTTTATTTCGGCTTTAAGTCCATAGACATAACAACCAAAAACAGAGACAGCACAGTCTGGTTTACAATTGCTAACAGTAAAATAGATTAAAAGGGATACCCAATTAAATAAAATATGATAAAAATTAAATTAAAATTTCAAGCTGTATATAACAATCCATTGCGTTTCTTAAGTGTCAGAACTGATGTCAGAAATTTTGCCATATGTAGGGTTATAATCGAGTCTGAATCTTGCAACAGAAGAGCAAGGTAAGACTCTTCCAAATACCCCGGTAATTTTTGAGTTAATGGAAGTAATAGAGTCTTTCGGGCGGCAGAATACAAGGGGCAGACAAACACTATGTGATGAAGAGATTCAAACGAACGGTTATCACAGGCACATAAGACCGAAACCTGGCCCCTAGAAAACCTATGAAAAAGGACGTTTGAGGGGAAGACATTAAACCGTGCTTTAATAAAAGCGAAACGATGACTAGCAATAGAAAGAGTTGATAGATAGGCTGGTACTTGAAGTGGGGGTACAATGCCCAGGGATCTCGGTGAGCATGTCCCCCCGCCCTGCATAACATTGCATTGCAACTCAATATCATCCAATCTTTGAGAGATGGTCTTTTTTTCCTGTCCAAGTCTTTGGCACCACTCTCCACTGAGCCCCCAGTCCCCTGCTTCCCCACGGCCAGTCTTCTCGCCTCTACCCCACTTTCCCCAGTCTAATTGTTTTATCTCCCACACTTAGCAATTTGATTGGGGTATCCCCACCACCGCCACTCTTGCATTTAAGCCCCCTCCTGTTTAGTTTGGCTGCTGTTGAGACAGCTAAGGGGTGTGTCTGGGGCATCGTTTCAAAAGCAAGAACGGACTTGCCCTGCTTTGCAATTGAAGCTCATTCCTGACACACCTCAAACTTGTCTCTTCATATTTTCACACACACACCCCTCGCAGCCTTCCTGCCTTCTTAAGTCCATTTGCTGGCAGTGTAACAAGAGGCTTTTTTTTTTTGTACTGTGATTCATGCTGCAACCCTATACTTACCTGGGAGTAAGCCCCATTGAATTCTGCGAGTCTTCGTTCTGAGGAAACCTGCATAGGATTTGCACTGCAAAGTTAACTTTTTAATCGCATTTTTATTTCCATCTTTAAATCGCATAAATTTTCCCCATAACATCTTTATTATCTGCTGTCATCTCTTATGCTTTACAAAATGTACTGATTTTTTAATTTATTAAAAAAAACCCTCTATAATGCATGTTTAAGAACCTTAATTACAATTTAGCCTATTTTGGAGCAGAGACTGTAGGGGAGTGAGAAATCACACCCTACACGGTTTAGGATGCCAACTTTTTGAATTAGCCCCTGCTCATGTGCTTATAATGGCAGCTTGATCTGCACACATAAGCAGGTGATAATGCTTGTCCCCATCTCTGGGGGTGTGGGAAGCTTTCCTGCTGATTTCTGAAGCTGTTGTCAGGGGTTCAAAAGCAATGCAATATTATTATTTTTCTGGTCAGTTGGCAACATTACGCATTATAATCCAGGCAGAAAACAGTTCTGAGTTACAACAATTGAACAAACAAAATTAAAACACCTACACCAAAATTTGTTAGGGTGTACCCTGCACTGAAATGTTCTAGGGTGCACCTAGTAAGTTAAAACACGAGTAAAGCTAAGAAAATGTGTGGAACCCATTGGTGGCATGATGGGAGATCTGGGGGAGTTTATGTTAGCTCCTGCAAGTATGCAAAGTAAATATCAGGAAGAACTTTCTGACAGTAAGAGCTGTTTGATAGTGGAACAGTCTCCCACGAGAAGCGGTGGACCATGGGTAGACAAGCTAAGGCCTGGGGGCTGGATCCGGCCCAATCGCCTTCTAAATCTGGCCTGCAGACGGTCCCGGGAATTAGCGTGCTTTTACATGAGTAGAATGTGCCCTTTTATTTAAAATGCATCTCTGGGTTATTTGTGGGGCATAGGAATTCGTTCTTCTTCTTTTTTCCTTTTCAAAATCAATCAAATCTTTATTACGGTCCAGAGACCCAACAAACAATACACAATTTCGACAGCCCGCCTTCAGGTTACACAAGCATTTTGTTCAGACTTAGGAATAGGGATCATTGGTTCTTGCAACCACCGATAGAAACTTCGCCACTACTAATGTTCTGTCATTTGTCCGGTCTTCCAGTAGGAACCTGACATAGTAAGCCTCTGATTTTCCCGGGAAAGGTACTAGCAAGGGTAATATCAGTTCTTCCCTGGCTTGCTCGAATTTCACACATATTTCAAAATATAGTCCGGCCCCCCACAAGGTCTGAGGGACAGTGGACCGGCCCCCTGCTGAAAAGGTTTGTTGACCCCTGTGGTGGATTCTCCTTCCCTGGAGGTTTTTGAGCAGAGACTGGGTGGTCACCTGTCATGGATGATTTAACCGAGGTTCCTCCATAGCAGGTGGTTGGACTGGATGACTCTCAGAGTCGCTTCCAACTCTACAATTCTACGATTCTATGCTCCAAATGAGAACTATAAAAACTCGGGAGCAGAACCGTATTCCAAATCTGAAATGCATGGTCAGACCTTAATATGCAATTATGTTTACAGCCTTTAGAGGGAGCTCTAGGCCATGCAACACTTCTCGGAGCGCTCCCTCGGAAGGTTCTCCCATGGCAAGATACCTTTATATGTATATGTATGTATATATCTTTATTGTCATTGTACAAGTACAACGAAATTGGATTAAATTAAAATTTATCTTTATTAAAATATATCTTTATTAAAATATATCTTTATTGTCATTGTACAAGTACAACGAAATTGGATTAAATTAAAATTAAATTAAAACTGGGAGCAATGATGAACCACTACGAAATAAACTACATTGTGTGGGAAGACCTATTAGGTTGTCTTTGGTTCATAGTAATTAGGCTGTCAGTTTGGTGGGGTGTTTTTTTTTTAAGCACAAGACTGCAGAGGACATTCATTTCTTATAATTGCTCCAGATCAAGATTCATTTCTGCACTAGCTTTAAATAATATTTTATGAGTGCTCGACAATGCGTAGTAGAATGGTCAATTTTTCAAAATGCAGAACTACAGAAGTATAGCTGTGTGTGTGTGTGTGTGTGTGTGTGTGTGTGTGTGAGACAGAGAGAGAGAGAGAGAGAGAGAGAGAGAGAGAGAGAGAGAGAGAGAGAGAAATTGCTAAAGATGTTAGTCTCCTTCCACAAACCTCTATACTCCAGGTTTACTTCTTAGCATTCATACAGCTATTGTTAAGAGCAGGGGTCAGCAAGGTTTACCTTGCCTGGGCCGGTACACTCCAGCGGAGATCCCTCTGTGGGCCGGATCCTGCGTGTGCCCGCAATTTTTGACATCTGCATCTGCGCAGACACGATTTTCCGCGTCTGCGCTGACGTGATTTCCCGCGCCGCGAAAGCGAGTCACCGCACTGCACTGGTTTAGCGCAGCGCACGGGGACTCGCTGAGCGGGCGGCTCAGTTCGGGAGCGGCTTGTGGGCCGCTTAAATGACCCCCGTGGGCCGCTTGTGGCCCAGGGGCCTTAGGCTGCCGACCCCTGGTTAAGAGTAATCTATAGCATTTTTTCCCAGTGCACAAAGGGCTTTAAAATTATCCTCATGACAACCCTGTGAGGTAGGCTAGAATGATAGCTGGTTCTGACAATCCACTTGGTGGAAATAAACCTGCTTGTGCAAGCAGTTAGGGTGAGTACTGGCACAATAAAATCATTGTATGTCTCTCATGGATGCGTTTACTGCTCCACTGCACTGCTTGTGTGGGCAAGGCTGCTCTCATGAAAGTGCTTCCCCCTTCCAAGGGATTAAAAAGTATTGTTGGAACAGAATCTGAGAGGTAGTGACTTCCTCAAGATCACCTGCCGGCTCAGGATCCCCCCATCTCAATGCGATGTACTCTGACTGGTGGCAACACTCTGGGGTCCCAGGGAGAAGAAGAAGAGAAGAGTTTGGATTTGATACCCCGCTTTATCACTACCCAAAGGAGTCTCAAAGCGGCTCACATTCTCCTTTCCCTTCCTCCCCCACAACAAACACTCTGTGAGGTGAGGGGGGCTGAGAGACTTCAGAGAAGTGTGACTGGCCCAAGGTCACCCAGCAGCTGCAGGTGGAGGAGCGGAGACGCGAACCTGGCATAGCTGTCAACCCTCCCTTTTTTTGCGGGAAACTCCCTTATTCCAATGCCATTTCCCGCTGCTATCCTGGATTGTTGATCTCCCTTAAATTTCCCGGATTTCAAAGGAAGCAGCTCCTGTCCCTCCCTGCCGGACAGGGAGGCTCCTCAGCTGCGTTGCTCGGCTGCCAATAAGGAGTCTGAGACCGACTGGGGGCGGAGCTTGCATGCCTTGTGCAGCCAGACCCTCACGCCCAACCAGACAGCCAGCCTGCCTGCCATCTACGCGCTCGCTCTTTCGCTCACCCGTTCACGCACAGCCTCTGGAGCGCCGGGTGGCGAGGCTACTTGGTGCCATTGCACCACCCTCGCGGCATCCCTTATTTTCAAATCCAAAAGTTGACAGCTATGCCCAGCAGCTGCATGTGGAGGAGCGGGGAAGCGAACCCGGTTCCCCAGATTACGAGTCCACCGCTCTTAACCACTACACCACACTGAGACATCTCTCTATCACCTACTGCCCGATTCGTCATCTTGTTTTTAACACTGGAGCTACTAGGGGCTGAATCTGAAACCGTCTTCATGCAACACATGTGTTGTGCCTGTGAACTCCTCGTCCTCCTGCTGATAGCTTCACTGGTTTGTACCAACGGGGAGGACCCATAGTTTGGTAGCAGAACACACAATCTGCATGCAAGCGGTTCTGGGTCTAATCCAGCTGCTAAACAATCAACGAGAGTTGGGAAGAACCAGCTGCCACCAGGGATGGTCTTTGGTAATATGGTACCCTGAGCGAAGAAAATATCCTCCCCCTGCCCCCGATACATCTTATTTTCACAATTTGGTACAGTTGCTTTTTAAATGGATCTTCTCAACAGGCTCACTGAAACTTCACATTATTGGCAAACCAGAAATTATTATTATTGTTTTGGGCCCCTTGGCTCAGTGCCCTGTGCGGGGTAACCGTCTGCATTGCCCTAAATCTGCAAATATATATATTTTTAAACTCCTCATGAAAATTCATCAGTATTTTAGTGTGGTGTTCTCCTAATAAGCAGCTTTCTGTATGTTGTTTCGATACATTTTTGCAAGAACAGTTCCCTAATGAAATGCACTTTGTTTGTTATTTTCACTAATATGTTTGTTTTAATGCATGTTTTCCCACAGTGTATGCATTTTTAAAAATGTCGGTTGGTTGGAGAACTGCACCGCAAAATTCAGAGAAGCGCAAATTTTGAAGGATGCCTCTGTTTCAGTTCTCCTGTTGTTTAGATAAGTGCGATTTTGCTACATATGCCTTTAAACATGAGCTGAATTTAATCTATCCCTCACCCCTATCTAGAAGGGACTGTTTCAACTTACAATTCCTATTTTCTTATTTTGTGCACCCAATTTTGTGTTCTCATTTTGTATTTTTATGTTGTAAACCACCTTGTGGTCTTCAGACGAAGGGCAGTATACAAATGTAATAAATAATATTGATAATAATAACCATCTGCCTGGAATATATAGCGCTCCCCCCTTTGAAACCTGACGGATAGCACGGGACAAACTTCTAAATCCATTTCTTTGAGTTTATTTCTACTTTACACCAGGCAAGTTGCTTTGTCTCCATTTCACCACCCATCATAATGTTAACCTGTCTCGCAGGGAGGCTGCACAAATTAATTAATGTTTATAAGGCACTCAACACTTCTCATACAAAAGGAGAACAGTGTAATTAAGAATGGTTTCTGGAGAATGTGAGTAAGCAAAAGTCCCCAGGAATGAGCAAGCCTGCTATGCTCTACTCAGACATGACACCTGGCTTGAGAGCAGTACATGTGAAAAGGATCTAGGAGTCTTGGTAGACCACAAACTTGACATGAGTCAACAGTGTGATGCATCAGCTAAAAAAGCCCATGCAATTCTGGGCTGCATCAATAGGAGTATAGCATCTAGATCAAGGGAAGTAATAGTACCACTGTATTCCGCTCTGGTCAGACCTCACCTGGAATACTGTGTCCAGTTCTGGGCACCACAGTTCAAGAAGGATACTGACAAGCTGGAACGTGTCCAGAGGAGGGCAACCAAAATGGTCAAAGGCCTGGAAACGATGCCTTATGAGGAACGGCTTAGGGAGCTGGGTATGTTTAGCCTGGAGAAGAGAAGGTTAAGGGGTGATATGATAGTCATGTTCAAATATATAAAAGGATGTCATATAGAGGAGGGAGAAAGGTTGTTTTCTGCTGCTCCAGAGAAGCGGACATAGAGCAATGGATTCAAACTACAAGAAAGAAGATTCTACCTAAACATTAGGAAGAACTTCCTGACAGTAAGAGCTGTTCGACAGTGGAATTTGCTGCCAAGGAGTGTGGTGGAGTCTCCTTCTTTGGAGGTCTTTAAGCAGAGGCTTGACAGCCACCTGTCAGGAATGCTTTGATGGTGTTTCCTGCTTGGCAGGGGGTTGGACTGGATGGCCCTTGTGGTCTCTTCCAACTCTATGATTCTATGATTCTATGTGCATAAAAGGCCATGCATTTCAGTGGGATTACTCCTGTCTGTTTAACAATCACCCTCCGCATGGTGTCCACTGGTTTGCCCATTTGGGGATGCTCTTTTTGGGCCAAGCTTCATTGCTCCAAGGCCATCCTGGAGTGCAGTACTGCAGAGTACAGTATGGATGGAGGAATCTTTCTCTCTTTCCCCATTCTAAATTCAAAATAAAAAAAATCCTTCCAGTAGCACCTTAGAGACCAACTAAGTTTGTTCTTGGTATGAGCTTTGAAGAAGTGTGCATGCACACGAAAGCTCATACCAAGAACAAACTTAGTTGGTCTCTAAGGTGCTACTGGAAGGTTTTTTTTTATTTTGTTTCGACTACGGCAGACCAACAAGGCTACCATTCTAAATTCAGTTATCCACATTTCTGTGCGCTAGTTCCATGTATGTGTTTTTATGCAAACTTTCCCCTAATATATGCTTTTTTGTACACACTGTTTGGCTGGCAAATTGCATAGCCAAATTTGAAGAAGGGCAAAGCTCGGAGGATAATTGTATTTCAGTTCTTGTATTGGTTCAAAAAAAATGTGGATGAAGCACTTTCTCATTTCAATGCTCACGAAACCAAATTTCTCCCGCATCCCAAGGTTTTCGGGGGAGGGAGATCAAATTTTCGAATATGAATTATTTTTTGAATATTAAAAAGAACTTCATATACGTAGAAAATTAGTACCTTATGAAAAAGTTGTAGTGTAGCTCAAGCTTTATAAAGGAAGAGCAATAATAACTCAGTATCTACCTTGATCCCTGTTTAGCCTTGTTTCATGGACTGATGAATTCCTGTGTGACAAAACATAGAATTGATCACACACACACAGTGACTTGTATTGGAACAATTTATTGCAGTACCACCACCCTGTTGGGAAATTCCACACGTTTCGATTTTCGAGGCAGTGAGTCTGGCATAATAATGTTAATACAATAATAGCCTGCAAGGTGAGCTATGATTTGAACATGTAGTACGTCATTTTTTTCTGAGACAGCTCTTTGATTTACAGCCTGACCTCCCCTTTCTTTGTGACACAAGTGCCCCAAGCAAGGGAGAATTATAGGTCTTGAATGGGCTCCCTCCAGGGGTAATGCGAGAACATTAAGTAGGCAATACACATGCACATGCTCTTGGCATAAGTTTCAGCCATTTTGATGGGCCTGGAGAAACATTTCTTATGGCTGCCTAGCAACCATCAGTTGCATTGCTGTACTCCAGACAAAATGGCACCACCAAAGAAGGCAAAAGCTATTAAATAAATTTCTAGTCTGTCCCGTCATTGACCTCTCCCTGTTACGTGCATGAAGAAACTCACTTAAGTGATGCAACTCTGGACACTCTAGGCTGACGGTTCACTGTAGGTCTTGGAGTACCTATTCACTCATCGTGTTCTTCCATGGCCATCATCTATTTTTCTTCACAGTGAGCTCCTGCTTTGCAGCTGGTTCTCTTATCTTCCAATGGCCATGAAACCACAGAACAACATTTATAATATTTGAACTACTGACTGACGGTTTTGATTCTCTTTTTTTATAATCATTTTTTATTAGTTTTATAAAAATACAATAATAAATTCACACATTTATTTTCACATCTTATACCGTTTTGGCTTTTTATGGCCGTGACTTCCGTCAAACCTTCCTTATGATATTCTAATATCTATTCCTTATATCTATATTTCCTAAATCAATCATTGTTTTACATTATTACTTTCTAGAATTAATCACTGTATCTTCGTATTAACAACAATATTTCTTCCTTACTCTACAAAGCTTCTTGCAACCCTACCAACGTATTCAATTGAATACAATTTTCCTTTAAATAGTCTGCAAATTTAGTCCAGTCTTTGATGAACTTCTGGTCCCGCTGTTCGCGGATTCTCCCCGTCATCTTGTCCAATTCTGCATACTCCGTTAGTTTCACAATCCATTCTTCCTTTGTCGGTGTTTGTTCTTGTTTCCATTTTTGACGGTTTTGATTCTTTCAGGGATAACACCCCTCCATGTTGATAATTTTGAAGAGAACATTGCCTCAAACTGTGAAGATTTTAAAAATGTCATGCATCTCTATATTCTTTTGTATGGAAAACATTCTCAATGAGAATATTCTTGAACAACTGTTAACAAACACCACCTAACAGTTTCCAGACACTTCTTCTCTAAGACTTTTATTTACTGAAGCATAAGGTTGATCCCTGAGGGACGCGGGTGGCGCTGTGGTCTAAACCACTGAGCCTCTTGGGCTTGTCGATCAGAAGGTCGGCGGTTCGAATCCCCGCGACTGGGTGAGCTCCTGTTGCTCAGTCCCTGCTCCTGCCAACCTAGCAGTTTGAAAGCACGAAGTGCAAGTAGATAAATAGGTACCGCTCCAGCGGGAAGGTAAACGGCGTTTCCGTGCTCTGCTCTGGTTCACCAGAAGCGGCTTAGTCATGCTGGCCACATGACCCGGAAGCTGTACGCCGGCTCCCTCGACCAGTAAAGCGAGATGAGCACCGCAACCCCAGAGTCGTCCGTGACTGGACCTAATGGTCAGGGGTCCCTTTACCTTTAAGGTTGATCCCTGAGGGGTGGTGAACTTCACTCTGGTTAAAATTCGTTGAAGAACATCAACATCTACCAAATTTTGAAATTATACTGTGATAGGCAGATATAAACACACAGCTATTGAAATTATACTGTGATAGGCAGATATAAACACACACATTTAAACACACAGCTATTGGCCCGGAAACCTTAGTTCAAGTTAGTTCAAATATAAGTCATCTTTACAGTACCAGCACGACAACTTGCTTTAGCATATGAATGTCCCTAAAGCCAAATATTATAAACAGAAGGTGTGCATAAACAGTGTTTGAAAGGCTATAAATCACAGTAGAGTGTCTTTCACTAACTCTTCAACTCAACAATGCAATCTGCCTCTTCTACTTTATCTATTCACCCACACTACAAGCAACAGTAGTCAGAAAGAATGCTATTTGCATTCATTTTCATGCGGATTTTATAAAGTCACATCTAGCCTCACCCATTTCGGAACTTTAAAGCAGAAATGAAATAGTCCTCCCGGTAACTGGCGTTCTGATTTCTCTGTCCCAGCTAAAAAGGTCAAATTTGGTGATAGTAGGGCAAAATGACGGTGCGTTTATCAGCATTGTTGCTGTAGTGCTTGCTCTAGGGCGGGAGAAATGAACCCATATCTTCGTAAGTACCATCCTGGGCTCAATCAGTAACTGCCTCCTCTTTCTCTTGCCCCAAGGTCTAGTAACTTAAGTTTAGGGCAGGAGAAAGTAGTGGCAGGGGTGGTTACTTCTAAGCCACCTGCTGGGAATTGGGACCAACATTCCTGACCAGAAACAGGTAAAAATGCTTGCTGCCATCAGGGCCAAGAATATGCCAGCATGGATAGTGAGCACAGTCAAGGAAACTGTCATGGGCAAGAAGGCTTGAATTTTGTTAGCTAAAAACTGGAAATCAGAGGAATTACCAATGATAGAAGAATGGCAGATAAAAATGATGGACTATATGGAACTTGCTGAGCTGACCGGAAAACTTCGTGACCAGAGGGAGGAAGTGGTGGAAGAAGATTGGAAGAAATTTAAAGTATATTTTAAAAAGTCTTGTAAGATTAAAGAGTAGAAGTAAGCTGGAAGATAAAGGAGGCTGTAGACTTAGAGGTTAGATTTAAGGTTTATAATTGTTGGAATAAATGATATTGATATTAGGATAGAAGAGATATTTGAGGTTAATTAATTAAAATGTTTTTAATGATGTCAAGAAATTACTAAAGATGATATACAATGAACGCAGGAAGAGAGGATAGGAGGAAGTCAACCCACAATGATAAGAAGGATTATTAGGGAAGGAATTATGTATGTTTTTCTGTGTATTATTGTTGTTGTTTTCTTTTTGTTTGTTTAATATTGTCTGTTTTTCTTTAATGGTATTATTTTGTTAAAACCAATAATTTTTTTTGAAAGAAAGAAAGAAATGCTAACAGACAATAAGGGATGCAAAGAAAAGAAGGGGAAAGAATTTGAGAAGAACATTGTTAAAAACATTAAGATCACCACCACCAAATCTTTACATGCATTAGTACAGTGGTACCTCGGGTTACAGACCCTTCAGGTTACAGACTCTACTAACCCAGAAATAGTACCTCGGGTTAAGAACTTTGCTTCAGAATGAGAACAGAAATCGGCGGCGCAGCGGCAGTGGGAGGCCCCATTAGCTAAAGTGGTGCTTCAGGTTAAGAACGTTTTCAGGTCAAGAATGGACCTCCGGAACCAATTAAGTACGTAACCAGAGGTACCACTGTAATAGGAGACAAGCTAAGAAGGCAGTTGGACCTTTGGATGACAAGGGTATCCATGGTGTATTAAGCCGGGGGGGGGGAGGGGGGGAGAGATTGCAGGGAAGCTAAATGAAGACATAAATGTAGGGCAGATCCATGTACCTGAACTAACTTTCACAGGAAGGGAATCTGAAGAACTGAAGTATATAGTGATATATTCATATCACTATATGTGCTGAAAGCTGCTCAGAGTGGCTGGGGAAACCCAGTCAGATTGGTGGGGTATAAATAATAAAATGATGATGATGATGATGATGATGATGCACATCCAGCTATGCAGAAGGAATTCTTTTGAGCATGGAGACTTGAAAAGGCCCAGTTACAACTCTGTCAATTGCTACCAAGCTACAGTCACTGTAATTGCAGATGGGCCAATTTACAGCCCCACACAACTGAGCATCGCTGAAGAAGTGCGTAGGAGATTTTGGTTACGGGAGCTGTTCCAGACTGCGAAAGAGGAGCTTACCCAAATGTAGCAAACAGAGCATGAAAGATTGATGGCAACATGAATAAATAGGCAAGCGAGATTGCCCATTAGCCCTTTAACGAAAGGAGTAAGAAGCATTTAATTGAACAGAGAACTGACACTTCACTTGGGCGGAACCCTCAGGGATCACACCCACTCTCTTATTTTAGGAAGGTGTTGACACCCAAAGATGCCTTCACAGCATTTCTGCATTGGAGGTGACCCAATGGTGAGATGAATGTGTGTGTTGCAGATCACAAGGAAGCTACAGAAGGTGTCTGGAGAGGGAATTCCCTAGAGAAAAAGAAGCAGCAGTGATAAATCAGTGGCAGCTTCCAGAGAGACCCAAGATCAAGTGATCTCCAGGAAAAGTGATAGCTGGAAGACACCACACAAACAAAACTTGCCAGAACGACACATCTTCTGGCTTCAGTTTTAAACCCAAACAGCTTAGATTTTAAAACATGCCCTCCAACAACTTGAGTCCCAAAACTGAGGCATGCATCTTCTCACCTGTGCATGAGTCACATGACTAGTGTGAGATCATAGAAACCAAAAGATGCATTTTTGCGGGAGCCATGTTTGCACGTACCCCAAAACACACATTTTAGGGTACCACGTGAGATTGCAGCCCCGGAAAAGCACTTTTTCGGGGGGAGGGAAGAGTATTTTTTCTGGGTGAGATCTCGGTGCGAAATCACATGAGATCACGGCACCCAAAGTGGTCACTGTGCTCTTGTGCGAGATAACAGGATCCCCCATTTCCCCCCAGGACGCTTGCAGGACATGTTAAAATGCTAAGTTTTACATAGTCCAGTATACATCTTGTTGCTTTATATATTTTTTTACTCCCTATGACTGACTTTCTCATGGTGCACTACCCATTTTACCCTGACTTAAACTCAAAGCTGCTTTGTTTTTAAGCAACCCTGCAAAGACTTCTGTCGAGTGACAATGAGGGCTGCACTGGAAGAGATGGCAAGATATTTTATAGCTGTAGCCTCAAGCCCATGGAATATTTCCTTAACAGTGAAATGAGAGAGAGAGAGAGAGAGAGATGGTGATTGCCTGACAGAGAACCCATGTCTCACTATTCAAAGGCTGTGAGGGTTAGAATAATCTGTTAAAGAACAAATAAATTCTAAAATTATATGTTGCCTGGAATTGCTCGGTAATTATGTCGTTAATCGTGAATTAACTGCAAAATATAATCTGACAGTGACTGGTATTCAGAGGTTTACTAGATCTGCTGCTCAGGTTTGCTGCTCCAAGTCTCAAACAGATGTAAATATAGTGTCATAAAGACTGTGGGTTAAACCACAGAACCTAGGGCTTGCCGATCAGAAGGTCGGCGGTTCGAATCCCCGTGACAGGGTGAGCTCCCGTTGCTCGGTCCCTGCTCCTGCCAACCCAGCAGTTTGAAAGCATGTCAAAGTGCAAGTAAATAAATAGGTACCGCCGCAGCGGGAAGGTAAACAGTGTTTCCATGCGCTGCTCTGGTTCGCCAGAAGAGACTTTGTCATGCTGGCCACATGACCCGGAAGCTGTACGCCGGCTCCCTCGGCCAATAAAGTGAGATGAGCGCTGCAACCCCAGAGTCGGTCACGACTGGACCTAATGGTCAGGGGTCCCTTTACCTTTAAAGACTGTCTGTTGAGCAAAAGAAGAAGCAATATATAGCACTGTATCAGTGGCTGGCCAGGCCGGGACAATCTTTGGATCAAGAAGGCAATGCAGGGTCCAGCAAGCCTGCCCTTTTGCTTTGGGGTTCGGACAGTGGCGGTTGGTGCCCTTGGAACCAGGGGGCAGAAAGCAGAGATCGTATTAGTAGGTGAAATGACAGGCAAAGCCACCTAGTGCTAGTTTGGTCCTTATCCTCCTCTACGATGGCAGTGCTGAGACAAAGGAGGAGGATGCTGACAGCCAGGACTGCCCCCTGGACCAGATTTAAGAAAGAAGGCAGGCAAGTAGAGGGCAGCTGGGGCTGACTGAGGTTGGTGGAGCAATGCCCAATTTGTCTGAATGGACCAGCCGCCACTGGCTTTCAGGAAGTGCAAGTCTCTATTGTGATGCGTTGCTAACATGAATTGGTGGTGTCTGTAGCTGGGGGTAGGGAATTAAGTACACTTTGTTGATTTGCATGTCCTATTCTCTCATCCCTCATTGGTTGAGAGAGATGGGGGCAAAGTACCTCCCAAATACTGACCCTGGCCTTTCCCATGGTGCACAGGGAATTTACAGAATATGTTCCTCAATCCAGCCCAAATTGCACCTTGTCAGGAGTATTGGCACACCAGTGTTACGCCAAAGCAGTGGGAGGTTGAAACCAGTTCAGAATATGTCTACATCTGATATACCGGTACCTTTGTTTTATCTGTTCTTGACGGTCTAGTTTTTATTATTATTAAAACCCCCAAAAATCCTATAGAGGGAGCATGGTCTTCCTAAGCTTCCTTGCTTCTCATCCCATAGCATCAATACATTTTCAAGCACGTTTTGTAGCCGCGGGTGCTAGAAACTTGTTTCAAAAATTGGGTGCAGGGGAGAGATTGTGGGTTTCTCAAAGTTTTGAGAAGTAGCAGGACATGGAATGTTTCTTTGAGATGCTATCAAGTACCTCCTCAGCTGGGGTGGTCAGATTCTATATTATTTAGGGCTGCTCTGTCCTCCAGAAACAGTAAGACAGGACATGGAAGTGGCAACCTGAGCCCCTGGTTAGATCTTCACCCCATTTAATCTGTGATAAATGAAGTGCCACCTACCATTAAGAGCTTCACGGTTGTGAAAGACATACGCTTGGGTGATGTAAGGTCACCAGTTAGGAAGGAACAAATGTGCTTCCTCACAGATCCACCCAGGTGGCAAGTTGGCTGTGGCTTTTCCACCACGGGGTGTGACTGTCAAACATCTGAAAATGTGGAAGTTCATGGGAGGAACCCTGTTATGTTTTATTTTAATTTTAAAGTGATGGATGAACCTCCAAGCCACACGAAAAAGCCAGTTGATGGGCCATAGGGAGCAACGTAAGTGCCTCTCGGTTGGCAGAGATGGAGATACACCACAGTGTATCATACAGAGTCCCATACGCTCAGAGAACTTGTCATTGTGCCCTGGGAGTGGTAGAGTCCACCGAACATATTCTCCTGACCTGCCCTTTCTATGCAGATCTCAGGCAAAATCTTAAAGCTCCACTCCTATGTCAACTTAGCTCTCTATCCAGAGAAAGACAGGCTCTATATTTGTTGAATAATGTTACTGGAAAAACAGCCTCCCTGGTGGCCAAATTTCTTTTTCTAGCTCTTAAGCGTCGCAAGATTAAAATTGACAGCATCGACCTGGGTTTATCGGTATAGCTTCATTTTATTGTTGGCTATGTTTTACTCCAAAGTTCTTTTAGACGTTTTGGATGTTTTGATTTTGTATGGAAATGTATCTTTTCTGACTGACGGTCGAATAAAGAACTGAACTGAACTGAAGTGAATGCAGAACCTTTCTTGCACACACAGTTGTTGAACCCAGTGCTCTCTTCCTTCTGAGAACATAACTGTGGGCAACATTCTTAATAAAATAAAGAAACCTGTGTATATATAGCACTTTTGTAATCATTACAACAGTCTTGTAGGCCAATATTATTAATGCCCACCTTCCATTTAAGGGATTTGTTTCCCCTAAGTGTATCCAATAACTTTGCGGCTAAGGTGAGACTTCTCAATTCATATTTTTAACCACACCTTGGTTAATGTTTGGCAGGCCCACAGGGGGCAGGTGTGTGTGTGTGTGTGTGTGTGTGTGTGTGTGTCATGAAACTGCTTCTCATCCTGGATCTGAATGCTTCTAGGGAAGATAATATATTACTGAAGTAAACTGAAAAGGTATTTGAGCTGTTTACTCATGGACATAATGCAATCCGAAGACAGCATCAGGCAGGCAGCTGCAGTCTTTCACTTGTTGGCTTCTGCAACAGAAAAACAACAGCAGCCTGCAGGTGGCATTGCTGGAAAATGAAGAATTCTCTTCAAGCTGGTGCATGTCAGACATTGTATCACTTGGCTAATGAACACACTTCCTTCTCTCCCTCCCTCCCTCCCTCTCTTTCTCTCTCATACATGTGGTCACCAATTAGAGGCCACAGTGCATTCTTTGTTACACGTATCACAGCAACTCCACCAACTCTCATACATATTTATTCACTGATTGAATTAATTTATGCCTTGGCCTTTGATGCAGAAGGTGTCTTGTGCAAAATAATAAAATGCGATTAAGCTGTCCCGTCCATTAAAACCAATTAAGCTGTCCCGTCCAATTAAAGCGTGCGATTTCTTTCTATTTATTTATTTTGATATTTAGATCCCCTTTGATTGGGCAATTAGAACCACATCCTTATTGCCAGACAAGAGGACATAGCTCAAGTGAAACCAGGGATGTTCCTAGGGGACCAGATATATCAAATGACATCAGCCCCCTACCTCGCGGAAATCCACTATGTGGAATAGCGCAGACTTCTTACAGCGGCTAGACTAAACGCCCTTGATTCCGCGGTATTGTGGGGAAGGTACAAGGGAGTTCCATACGCCCAGAGAACCTGTCACTGTACTATGGGCGTGGTTGAGTCTACCGAACATATCCTTCTGTCTTGTCCTCTCTATGTAGAACTTAGTCAAAATCTTAGAACTCCACTTTTACGTCAATCTAGCTTTCTACCCAGAGAAAGACAGGTTTTATATTCACTGAATAATATTACTAGAAATACAGCCTCCCTGGTGGCTAAATTTCTTTCTTTAGCTTCTAAGCGTCGCAAGATTTTAATTGATTGTATCGATATGGGGCTATTTGTTTAGTTCCATTCTATTGTGGATTATGTTTCCTTTTTTCAAAGCTCTCTCAGATGCTTTTAGTTCTGTACAAATGTATTTTTCTGACTGACGGTCGAATAAAAGAATGATGATGATGGAGAACCACATCCATATTTTGATCCTCTTTTCAAAAAGGTTCTCCCTTTCTCTATAATTTGAAATAAATCCCTCCCTAATGAATATCACTCTTTAGACCCTTTCCCTCTTCCTCCCCATCCTTTCGGGATGTGTGGGTTTTCACTAGTGGGACTAGTTAGCTGAACTCTTCATGCATTGCAATATTCCCATCCAGCTGCGCCCTGATAAAACACATACCTCTAAGCATAAAAAAACACATACCTCTAAGCATAGCTGTCAACTTTCGGATTTGAAAATAAGGGATTTTTGAAAATAAGGGATTTTTGAAAATTTTTGAAAATAAGGGATGGCAGGCAGGCTGTCTGTCTGGTTGGGCATGAGGGTCTGGCTGCACAAGGCATGCAAGCTCCGCCCCCAGTCAGTCTCAGACTCCTTATTGGCAGCCGAGCAACGCAGCTGAGGAGCCTCCCTGGCCGGCAGGGAGGGAGAGGAGCTGCTTCCTTTGAAATCCGGGAAATTTAAGGGATATCAACAATCCGGGATAGCAGCGGGAAACGGCATTGGAATAAGGGAGTTTCCCGCAAAAAAGGGAGGGTTGACAGCTATGATTCTAGTACTTAGGATGCAACCTGTCCTATGGGCATAGGACTTCCAGAGTTCTTTTAGGGCCTATTGAGGGCCAAACTAGATGCGATGTTTAATTTCAGGTAAGCATTTCATGTTCCTGATTTGGGTTCTTTAAATAGCAGCTGTGAGTGAGGGTGGGGAGGACTAAGACCGGGACTGAAGAATGTGGGAGGAAAGAGCTTAAAGTCTTAAGTCACGTGTTATGGTGCCAATGAAAATCCTCCCCACCTCTGCCTCTGCAAAGCTGCTCTTTACTTTTTATCGGTGCCTATGGGAACTTCCCTGCTAGGACAAATAGCAGCTTGGTCTCTGATGGGGGGCTGGGTAGTTGCAAGCGGTGGTTGTGTCATGGGGAAAGGGGTTAAAGCCCCTTCCCAATAAAGCATGGTCCTGATTCTGATCACCCATTTCCTGACAAACATACATAGCACTATTTAAAGAATAAAACAAGGCTTGTTAAATACTCACATTAAATGCCTTATCTACTTTACCCCTGAGATGATGTATGCAAAGCACTTTGCATACTAGGAAAAATAGTACTGCCCTACAGACCACAGAAAACTTGCCCCTAGGGCTTGTTCACTACTTCACTAAGAAAACCAGCTGCTCTCTTACTCCTCCCCCCCCTAAAAGAACATGCCTCCCCCCAAAGAACTCTGGGAACTGTAGTTTATTAATGGAATGGGAACCATAGCTCTGTGAGGGGTAAACTATGATTCCCAGAATTATCTGGGGTGCATGCGTGTGTTGTAACTGTCTGGTGTGAACGTGACATTACTGCTAATTTTAAAACATGTATTTATTTACTCTATAAGAAGACTTCTAGTCTGTTCTTCATCGTATGAAGGTCATGAGTTGCAATACCACAAAACAGGGTGAGCTGCAATGCCGTAAAATTATAAAAGCAGATTTGAATACAATGGTAAGGGCAGACGAAATGCAATGTCTCCTTAAAATACACCCCAGAGAGCCATGGCATGGGCTCTTCATGTTGCAGCACCACCAGTAGTACCAAATAATTCAGTGGCATAGCGTGGGTTGCCTGCACCCTGGACTGCATGGAGAGGGGGTAGGAGTGAGGGAAATGGATGGAATACACATGTGCATTCAACTGCCTAACAGCATCCACATCACCCAGGAGATCGCAACCACAGAGATAAGAAAATAAGTTGTTTCGTTGTCTGGAGAGGTCACTTCCTGGTTTGCATGGAGAAGCCATTTTCAATGGAGGCCAGTGATAAAAGTTGGAGCTGTATTGAGGCAGCACCGGGTGTTGAAATTTTGCACCCCTAACAATTTTGCGCCCAGGAAGTGGGGGGCATTCCATAGCAGGGAGCCAACAGGGAGAAAGTCGTGATGTTTGCATCCCCACCCCCCCAATATAAAAATATTGCCTAACTTGGGATGAATGTGTTTGTGTGAGAGAGACTATTCTGCACACGTCTAATTGTTGTATGTATACATGCTAATTTGAAGGAGGCTGATCTATATCATCAAAGGTTGGTTTCACCTTGCATTGATTTGAAGCACACACCACGCCTGGCTAATCTGGCAATCTTTTAGGTCTCAGCGTATGACAAAGTTGTGCCAGAACTCTGTGCAATTTCTCCCCTGCATTTTTTTTGATACCGGGCACATTGGATTTATCTAGCAGAGAACTGGAACAGGTGGAGGTGGCCGGAACCTCTGAAAGAGAGGAGTGGGAGGGCTTGTTTTTGGAGAACCTTGGGGAATCTTAGATAAGGGGTTTTAGATTAGATATCATTCCTAACTAACTGCCATTGGTATGTGAAGAAGTGTGCATGCACACAAAAGCTCATACCAAGAACAAACTTAGTTGGTCTCTAAGGTGCTACTGGAAGGAATTTTTTTATTTTGTTTTAACTGCCATTGGTTAAGAACAAACATATTGTTTTAAAAAAGGTAAAGGACCCTTGACAGTTAAGTCCAGTTGTGGACGCCTCTAGGCTCATCTCGCTTTACCGGCCGAGGGAGCCAATGTTTGTCTGCAGACAGTTTTTCTGGGTCATGTGGCCAGCATGACTAAGCCGCTTCTGGCAAAACCAGAGCAGCGCACGGAAACGCCGTTTACCTTCCCGCCGGAGCGGTACCTATTTATCTACTTGCACTTTGACATGCTTTTGAACTGCTAGGTGGGCAGGAGCTGGGACCGAGCAACGGGAGCTCACCCCATCGCGGGGATTTGAACCGCTGACCTTCTGATCGGCAAGCCCTAGGCTCTGTGGTTTAGCCCACAGCGGCACCTGGGTCCCTACAAACAGATTTATAATGATGCAAATCCCCAGAAAGAGAACTAACTTGAAACCTCATGTTTGAGCTCAGTGTTCCAAATGTTCAGAACTGAACATGTTTTGACCACATGGAATATCCCTCCCTGCTGACGGGAGAACAAGGAAGCCCCTGTTCATGCAGAGCTCTCAAGGTCTTGGAAATTGATGGGCCACACTTTCTGAGCCTCTGTACACCATTTAAAATGTGTCCACACTACTTAAATGTGTGTATTTAGGCAACGGCTTTGTGATACTTCAATTCCCTTCCTAATTGTCCTCATAAATTTACCTCAAATATCCTGAGATAGCTAATACAGAGAGCTGATTTGTGTGTGCATGTGTCTGCGGGAAGGAAAATTGAGATACGTACTGATAATAACAACAATGTACCATTAGGCAAACACGCTTAACAAGTGCTCTTGCTATGATGATTAATGAAATATTTAATGGATAGCAGCTCTTGAGCTCCACAAGCAATGCTTATTTGCAATAACAGGTGTTACCTGTAAGCTACACATAGTAACATAGACTTACTGCAGTAAGAAAACCACATTCCAGGCTCAGAGCTCACATTGTTGCATCCTATTGTTAACAAATGGTTGTCCTAGGTGTTGGCCTTGTTTTCCTGAACGGGCTCCTTTGATCACCTCTTTAGACCCACCTCTTCATGCTTCTTCGGTTTGGCCCAACCCTGCAATTTACCAGCTCTGTTAAATGGCAGCCTGTATATGTTGCCGCTTTGATGGGATGCGGTCAGTTCCCTCTTCACAGAAAGGGCTCCCCCCCCACCCGTGATGTGATTTCAAAGTTTTGCATTGTGTTTGTAGAGGTATATGCACAAACAGATTCCCACCCAAGTAGAGCGTCTCATTATCTACAGCTGCGTTTTTAATTCCCACACCACCAGTGCTGATGCTCTTGCTTATCTATTTGTTGGTGTTCTCTTTACGTGATGGAATAGTAGATGGGAAAATATAAGATTGTGTTCACACAAAGTACTAAGCCATATAGCTTAGTTTCATAAGCCAGACTGTAAACAAGGTGCACTCTCACTTTGCTCTCCACTTCAGGTGAGTAGGTAAACAAGCCATGAAGGGTAACTCAGTGCCTGGACTGAGGATCATGGTTTGTTTCTCCCTGAGTAAATATTACTTAGAGATTTCACTTTCTTGGGTTCCATGATCACTGCAGATGGTGACAGCAGTCACGAAATTAGAAGTCGCCTGCTTCTTGGGAGAAAAGCAATGACAAACCTAGACAGCATCTTAAAAAGCAAAGGCATCACCTTGCCGACAAAGGTCCGTATAGTTAAAGCTATGGTTTTCCCAGTAGTAATGTATGGAAGTGAGAACTGGACCATAAAGAAGGCTGATCGTCGAAGAATTGATGCTTTTGAATTATGGTGCTGGAGGAGACTCTTGAGAGTCCCATGGACTGCAAGAAGATCAAACCGATCCATTCTTAAAGAAATCAGCCCTGCATGCTCACTGGAAGGACGGATCCTGAAGCTGAGGCTCCAATACTTTGGTCACCTCAGGAGAAGAGAAGACTCCCTGGAAAAGACCCTGATGTTGGGAAAGATGGAGGGCACAAGGAGAAGGGGACGACAGAGGACGAGATGGTTGGACAGTGTTCTCGAAGCGACCAACGTGAGTCTGACCAAACTGTGGGAGGCAGTGGAAGACAGGCGTGCCTGGCGTGCTCTGGTCCATGGGGTCATGAAGAGTCGGACACGACTAAATGACTAAACAACAACAAATATTATTTCTAGCCAGCCTAAACCATCATTGTTAGCTTAGCAATTGTAGTTTATGAGGGTGAAATAAACCAGGATCCAGAGAGCAGATGTCACGCTAATAAGCTACCCTGTTCATGGTTTCATCCAAAGGGAGCAACAAAGTGGGAATGCTCAGGCTGTGAGCACCAGCTTACGCACAGGATGGCTTATAAAACCAAGCATTATGTGTGGATGCAGCCCAAGAAGGCTCCTGTTCTTTTGAGAGCCTCCGAATGTGTGTGTGTGTGTATGTGTGCATCCACAGTGCTACCATAACTAGTAGAGACTGATGGAGCTATCCATCCATGAATTTTGCTTCATCCCCCTTTAAAGGCATCTAATCCACTGGCCATCACTAGAATGGGCCAACCATGTACAGTCCTCAAAATAGGAGTGTAAGAGCCAATTAATAGAATTTGAGAAGGGTGGGATGCAGGTGGCGCTGTGGTCTAAACCACTGAGCCTCTTGGGCTTGCCGATCGGAAGGTCAGCGGTTCAAATCCCTGTGATGGGGTGAGCTCCCGTTGCTCGGTCCCTGCTCCTGCCCACCTAGCAGTTCGAAAGCACGTCAAAGTGCAAGTAGATAAATAGGTACTGCTCCGGCAGGAAGGTAAACGGCGTTTCCATGCACTGCTCTGGTTCACCAGAAGCGGCTTAGTCATGCTGGCCACATGACCCGGAAGCTGTCTGCGGACAAACGCCGGCTCCTTTGGCCTGTAGAGCCAGATGAGCGCGCAACCCCAGAGTAATTTGTGACTGGACCTAACAGTTGGGGTACCTTTACCTTTGAGAGGGGTATATTTTGGGAGATGGGGGCAAACAGGGGCAAGCGAATGTCAGCGAGTGGGAAGAAGGCACCTCTTATTTTTAGCTAGTTCCCTGAAAGCATTCAAATCCATTTCTTAGATTGTAAGTAATTGGGGGCAGTGTTAACTTTGATGAGGTTTCCAATTGCACAGGGCAGGGTGAGTATATACATTATGTAATAGGTTGCCTATAGCATTTGAGAGGCCTTGCGTCAGGTAGTCACATTATGATGCCTTCTGCACCTTTGCTTGCTGCCTTGAAAAAGGGGTGTGTGCATGTGCTGCTGAGCACATATGTACCAAGTTAGCTTGTGGTCTCTTGATGCTCCCCAATGCTCAAGGGAGATCACAGCATGCACTACTTTTCTGGCCTCCTTGAAAACAGACATAGCACTTGAGCTGGGAATTAAACTCAAAACATTTCCCCCCTGCAGCCACCTACTTGTGGTTGTGTGATTAGCATAGATTTGGGGTGTGTACACCACACACAAAACAAAACAGATCTTCTTTCTATCCGGCAAAGATGCAGCCTGGAACAGCTGTGTGCCGGCCCAACTCTTGGCCATTCCCAGAGTGCCAGCAAAGATATGCAGTCAATATTGCATGCATGCAGCAGGATCACTCAGATTTGGTGGCCATCAGATGTCTTCTAAACCTGTGCAGAACTGCAGCCTAAGACTGAGCCTTAGGTTCAGCTCTGAAGGTGGCTTTTCGTTTTCGCCTGCTTTACTATTTGATTTGGTAACCTCTGAAAACACCCACCAAGGGATAGGCTCTCTGCTTGGCTTTGATGTTGTAGTTTACATGTGCAAGACTGAAGCGCTTGAGAAAACAATTTTCACAACCTTTTCCTAACAGTAGCACCTGTTTTAGGGAGACAGGGCTGACGGAGCAGTCCTGCAACCCAGCGCAAAGCCAAAACAAGCATTTAGCATGGCATGAGACCTCCCACTCCCCCCAAAAGTATTCTGAATTGTTCTGGAGGAAGCAGCAGCTGCATTGCTGTGCCCTACATACTGTCTATAGAATGACTCAAGTCTCTCTTTGCACCATTGCAGTGAAGCAGCTGTCCTTCTTTTTCCTCTGAAGGGTTAATGTGTTCTGACAACATTTCACAAGGCTCTCCCCACTGGTCCTTTCTCAAGGGGAAACCCTTCCTATGTCATGGATGGGGTGCGGAAGCCACTTATTTGTGGCGCCATATCGCACCGCTCCTGTATTGCTTGAAGGCCCAATGTCACATGGGTGGGGCTAGACAACACTGGCCCTTCCCACCCAAATGCCATCTGGCTGGGATCAAGGCCAGCAGCCATGTGCTGCTGCGTTGTTGACACCAGAGTAAGATTAAGCCGTGGGATAAGGAGTTCCCATGCTATTGCTGTACACAGGAAGGGCCCCTGATACTGGTCTTGATACCTGATTTCTTCCTACTGTCGTCAGCCCTTGATTTGTGGCTCCAAGCACATGCTCTAAAGGTCACCCTGCTGAATCTATATTTGGAGGGCCTCAGCCACAGAGAGCCCAATAATTCACCATAATACTCTGTTATCTTACATTCATGCACTATGTAGGAGATACTAGCTTGGCCCCATCCACCAGTGAGATAAAGGAGCTGCTTTCTCTGGCCAAATGTGCTCTCCCTTCTCCTTTCTGCATTGTATCTTATTAGATTGTGAGTCTGTGGGCAGGGATTGTCGTCCTCTTTAATATTTTAGAAAACTTATTATTATTTATTATTAATAGTACCATGTGGGAATGTTTGGTTTTTATTTTTATTTTGCCTACACAGTTTGGAATGAAACCAAGCAGGTGTAAGCATGCTGCGTGTGGCGCTTTGAAGACCCGACAATCTGCTGGTAGTCGGGGCTGCAAAGCACCATGCATGGCTCTCTGCAAGCACTGGCAATCAGCCAAGGCAGGAGCAATTGTGGATACCTTAGCTCTGTTCCTGCATCATTCATTCTCGTGTGAACAACATGGGATCAAGGCCACACTGAGTAGCCATATCCCTGATGTTGTACATTCCTCACTTGACATAAGTTCGAAACTGACTGGACCCCCTTCTAAAACAAATTCCTTGGTCAACAATGTTTTTACTTAGATCTAGTGCTGTAAGGTAAAGGTAAAGGGACCCCTGACCATTAGGTCCAGTCGTGACCGACTCTGGGGTTGCGGCGCTCATCTCGCATTATTGGCTGAGGGAGCCGGCATACAGCTTCCAGGTCATGTGGCCAGCATGACTAAGCCGCTTCTGGTGAACCAGAGCAGCTCACGGAAACGCCGTTTACCTTCCCGCTGCAGCGGTTCCTATTTATCTACTTGCACTTTGACGTGCTTTCGAACTGCTAGGTTGGCAGGAGCAGGGACCAAGCAACAGGAGCTCACCCCGTAGCGGGGATTCGAACTGCCGACCTCCTGATCGGCAAGCCCTAGGCTCTGTTGTTTAACCCACAGTGCCACCCGTGTCCAAGATCTAGTGCTAGAAGTCACATAATTTGGTTTGCACTGTTTAAAAAGGGCCAATTTTGGATGCTGGTTATGACAAATGTCTGCTCATAAAATTTGCAGAGCTATGTTATGCTATGTTGCTTGGGTAATCTATAAATCGGATTCAGGAACGTGAGGGTTGTGCTCTTTGAAGCTCAGCTTGAAATTAATCTGTACCCACATGAGTAATAAACTGTGGTGACATTTTGTGTTGATGATGTAAGTAGTCGAATGGGGGTCATTCTTTGGGCTTGGTTCCCTTGGAATCAGGCTTTGATTTGCCCGCACAATTGACTTGACTCATTGCTGATTGCAAGGGTGTGGTGGCATCTATCAAGCTCCACCCTAGTCACAGCCCAAAGATAAGATGTCCCTGTGGCTCTCTTTCTTGACTCTGATAGGAACATCTAAAAGGGTTGCTTCACCCAACCCTATGTCTACCTATTAATTAATTTTCTTACATTCATACCCCACATTTCTCCAGTCATGTGGTTTCCAGGTGATCTTCTGCCCAGGCACTGACCAGACCACATCTCCTTGGTGCCTTCATTTTTTATTTTATTTTTTAAAAGTGCTTTATTAATTTACCAATGAAAAACAACCAACAGTAACAATCCATGATCAAAACAAGTAAAAAAATAAAAAAATAAAAATACAAACACAACAATAAAGACAAAAAAGACGGGAAAAAGAAAAGAGAAAAAGAAGAAACACAAAAAACACAAAAAAGCATGAGACAACAGATGGACTCCTTTAACATGGTTGCTACAGAAGGTGATATGCAGTACATTTTATTTTGCAGACACATTTGTCCTACAGGTACATTAATCCACATTTCCCCATCAGTTTGCTTTTAAAAAGTCGTCATGAAAATTCATCAGTAATTCAATGTGAATTTCTTCCAATATATGCAATTTTGTAAGCAAATTTGCCCAATATACACATTTTTTTTGCAAGACAATCTCCCCAAAGAGTGCATTTTAAGTTATTTTCACTAATATATGCATTTAATACACATTTTACATTAATATGTGCATTTTTATACACATTACCTGATTAAAGAGCAGCATTGCAAAATTCAGAGAAATTCTAACAAATTGTGTTAGAATCATAGAATTGTAGAGTTGGAACGGGCACCAAGGGTCATCTAGTCCAACCCCCTGCAATGCAGGAATTCTGTCCACAGCCATCCCTGGGTGGGCTCAAACCACCAGCCTTCTGGTGAACAGCCAGACACACTGACCCATTGCACCACTAGGGGTAGGTTTGCCTTTAAATGTGAACCGAAGTGAATTTCTCCCTCATCCCTAGTTGTGCCTTAAATAGCAACTTGAGCTGCAAAAAGGCCCTGAGTTTCATAGATGACTAGGGACTTGATCCTAAATCTCCCACACTTAAAACCAGCATTCTGTTGACCACACAACACTGGCCACTTGCCAGTTATTCCCTTCTGCTAACAGAAGAGGCAGAAAAGCAACAACTGTATTAGGAAGATGTTATCAAAACAGAAAATAACAGCTAGAAGTCAGTTTGGGAAGAGGCAATTTGTACCACTCACAATGCTTGGCTTAATTCTGTGAAGAAGAAGAAGAAGAAGAAGAAGAAGAAGAAGAAGAAGAAGAAGAAGAAGAAGAAGAGTTTGGATTTGATATCCCGCTTTATCACTACCCGAAGGAGTCTCAAAGCGGCTAACATTCTCCTTTCCCTTCCTCCCCCACAACAAACACTCTGTGAGGTGAGTGGGGCTGAGAGACTTCAGAGAAGTGTGACTAGCCCAAGGTCACCCAGCAGCTGCATGTGGAGGAGAGGAGACGCGAACCTGGTTCACCAGATTACGAGTCTACCGCTTTTAATCACTACACTACACCAATTCCTCGGATAAGGGTTTGAATCCATACAATAACATTTGCCTAACTCCACCAGTGGAAATGCAAGCTGTTTAGTGCAGAAATTTAGTTTATTGGTGCTTGGAAAACAGCCAACACCTTTGGGGTTTAACATGGACAGTAGTTGTTCTTGGTTTCCCCACTGTGAAGATCAATGAAGCTTTGGGAGTCCACCAATCAGTTTTTCTTCCATTCAGTGAGCTAGGGATAGGAGTTGAAGTTCGTGGAAATGCTTGCAGGGACATAGATTGGGCCATAGGTTTATAAGCACTACGCCCTGGTGAAATATTCATCGCGTGACACACATATCAGAGCCTTTAGCAAGAAAGATCTGCCATCATAAGCAGCAGCCTAAGATGCTGATGTGCTTGTTCTCCAAGATGTACTCATTTTGCCTGAGAAATTAGACAATACTGCATCCTCCAGGTGGATTTTCTTTGGTTGGGCTGCAGGTCTCTATCCGTCCCGCCCTCCCAAGCCTGAAATCCCGTTAAGATCTCAGTCTTTGAAAGCCTTGATTTGATGAAAGCCTTTACTGATGGATGCAAGAATGTTTATAGTTGAAACTGCCATCTTGGAAATACACATGGCATGTGACCGAGCTTATCTATAGGTGATTCCACTTTCAGAGCAAAGGTGCAACCAGCAGGGAGAAAAGGAACTAGTTGTATGGGGAAAACAACAGTCTTATAACACCTTAAACAAAGAAACATATACACCCACTTTGTTTATGCTGCAACAGACTACTAAAAAATGAATATACAGAACATGTCCAAAGGTTCTGAGTGCATTGGACTGGTGGAAGCTGAGTAAACAAACAAACCCCTGTGTTGCAAAAAGTGAGTCAGCAATATCAAATTGCATGAGTACTTTTCATTTTCATGTATATTATATCTATTTGGAAAAAAGATTGGTTAATGAAGAAGTAAAGTCTGGCACCGTGATTCATTTAAGGACCTTCAGTGACTTTCAGAGACTTCAGTTTGTTAGTTTTGATGTTTTGAATCATTCAATGAAGTTTTTTATACTGTATTTCTTTCTGGTCATCGTGTTGCTTTTGATATTGCTGACTCCACTGCATCTGGTGGGGGATGAATGGACATAGCTGTCAACCCTCCCTTTTTTTGCGGGAAACTCCCTTATTCCAATGCCGTTTCCCGCTGCTATCCCGGATTGTTGATATCCCTTAAATTTCCCGGATTTCAAAGGAAGCAGCTCCTCTCCCTCCCTGCCGGCCAGGGAGGCTCCTCAGCTGCGTTGCTCGGCTGCCAATAAGGAGTCTGAGACCGACTGGGGGCGGAGCTTGCATGCCTTGTGCAGCCAGACCCTCACGCCCAACCAGACAGACAGCCTGCCTGCCGTCTATGCGCTCGCTCTTTCGCTCACCCATTCGCGCGCAGCCTCTGGAGCGCAGGGTGGTGAGGCTACTTGGTGCCATTGCACCGCCCTCGCAGCATCCCTTATTTTCAAATCCGAAAGTTGACATCTATGTGAATGAAGTGACACCAAACCCTACATAATCATATATCAAGTACAATAGAAACATCGTCACCCCACCCCACCCCACCCATATCCCCACCCCACCCACCTCCTTCCCCCTTTTCTTCTTAATGTCTCAAGAAATGAAACTGACCTGCAAAAATGTTACATGGAAAAAACACGAGAGAGACATTGCACACACCTTTGTAAATCAAGAAAATCTTTAATAAAAAAAGAAAAAGAAAACAGTATCTTGAGCAGACTACAAGAAACAATAAAAGGCAGCCAAAAAACCCCCTCAAGGTATAGATGTCA
The DNA here is from genome assembly GCA_034641385.1 of Darevskia mixta. NCBI lineage: Eukaryota > Metazoa > Chordata > Lepidosauria > Squamata > Lacertidae > Darevskia > Darevskia mixta. The sequence goes on from JAWWNH010000047.1 coordinate 386,603, forward strand.
TCCAGTGATACTGTTTAGGAGAGCAAGTGAAAAAGCAACAACCCCTCCATTAATCTATGCAGGAACTCAAAGCATTCATCGTAAGGAGGTAGGTTTACCCATCCGATGGAAAGCTGCTAATGAGGAGATTCCAGAGCCTGGGTGAAAGGGCGTAGTGTCCCATTTCGCTGCTTGAGGCAGAATGGGAAGCGCTGCCCTGCCCTGGCTGTGCGCAATGGCGGAGAAGGCTTTGTTTTGCATTCACCTACTTGTGAAGCCTTTGAATCCGTAGTGATGGAGAGCAAGGCCAGAGTCGGTGATCTGAGAGAGCAAGGAGGTTAATATGGGGGAAATGAAAGGGGGCTTTAGGGTCACGAGGTCCTAAGGCCATTTACGCTACCGCAGAATCCTATACATGTCAACCTGCTGAAGTAAGCCTCGCTGGCTTTAATGAGAATGCTCTCCCAGGTACATGCGTATAGGATTGTAGCCTTATCGTATTTCTTTTTCTTCTTTTTTTAATATCTTTATTAAATTTTAAAATTAAGACAAACAAACAAAAAGAAACATACATACCTACATACATACACACACATACATATACAATGTTAAATCAAATCAAATAGTAAATCACACTAAATATACATTACCAAACAAGAAAATAATAGCACCTAAAAATCAGGTCGTACATGCAGAATAACAACAACCTAAGACAAAAACATACAGACAAAAATAAATAATCATTTGGCTTCCGCTTGCTGTCTTCTCAGGTGTTTTTGCTTTAGTTTATATTGTAACTGTTTTGATAGTCCTAAATCTTATATTCTATCTTTTGTATTGCTCTCTAACATTATCCCTTAGAATTTTCCAATACAGAATGTTTAGAAGTGAATCCATGATTTTAATGTGGGGCACTCTTTTTTCATGTAATCTCCAAATTTCTCCCAATTCTTTTGAAATTTTGGTTGCTGTGGCCTCTTACTACTTCAGTTAATCTTGCTAGGTCCATATAACTAAATAATTTCTCTTTCCATTCATTGATTCCCGGAACTTGTTAGCGTTTCAATAGGTTAGTCCCAGCAACTTGGCTTTTTATCAGTATTAGTTACTTCTGTTTATTTGCATTGCTTGATTTCTTATTTATTTTTCTTGTCATTTAATGTTTAATTGGAGCTGTAAGCCTCTTTGAGGGCTAGTATAGTGGGAAACCAAGATAGACCTCTTTTAAACAAAGATTTCCAAGCACTGTAGTGTCACTGAAGGCAGAGAGATGCTGAACTCGTCTTGAGATCTTTCAAGACAGCAATACCCAATGAGTCTTCTGGCTCCCGTTCAACTGTATGGGCTTATGGAGCCTGAGACTTGGGTATGTTGCAATACTGTAACTACAGGTGTCGGAGCAAATATCTTCTAGCAAGCGGGTTTCGGTTTGCTCCCTTGCAGACTTCCAGTGCCTCCCTTGGTAAGTCACAGAGGGATTAACCTGCAATCTCTAAATGGAAGTAATTACATTTCCTACCTCCACAGTTTGATGACATGATAATTGTATTGAAGAAGACAATGAAGTATTCCATTGCTAAGGGTTTCAGGGAGTGTGTAAATAATTATTAAATTTCACAGGCGTGGTGCAAAAAAGAAAGAGATCAATAAAAACAATAACTATGCAAACATAGAGGAAACTCACAGGAGGAATGAATGAACTTTGCCTGAATGAACAGGTTCAAGCTGGCAATTTATTTATTTTTTGTTGTCTGGGTCTCAGAGTGGGAAACATGGAATCTGGAAAGTTGACATTATTTAGTGAGCCAACTGCATTTATTTCAAGAAAGGAAGCAGCCAGGGGTGTTGCTAGGTTCTTGGAGTACAGCCCTGGGGCCCTGGCATAGATTTACATAAAACTGTTTTGACACAAATTTTGAGGGGGGGAACTCAAGTCTGGTTCTTCCAGTCAGGGCTTGCGCTGTGCCAGAGGTAGCCAATGTGGGTGCCATCCAGTTGTCACACAACTACAACTCCTATCATCCCTTACCAGGAAATTGTACTCCAGCAACCTTCGCTTCTGAGCTATGGAGTGCCAACAGGATTTTCCTGGGTGTTCTATATATGCATTGGGCCCTTTGTGCTATTCACAATTTGTTGGCAATGTCTGTTGCTTACATACATATTAAAGTATTGTCCAGTGTTTAACAGAACTCTCCCCTTCTCTCCCTCATTCACACACCCAACCACAAACACCACCCATATCCATGTCATGGATGCTTTAGCTGTGATTCCTTGCACTGCAGGGGGTTGGACTAGATGACCCTGGGAGGTCCCTTCCAACTCTATGATTCTACCTGCTTCCTCACTCCATCTATCTGTCTATTTGTATGTACTTACAGTAGCTGTCCCCTGTCGCCAGTCAGTACCTCCATACACAATATTCAGCAACCACAGACCAACAGAATCTGTGCCCCAACTAGAAAGCAAATTAAGAGAGTGGGCGACTGAGGTCTCAATGAAGAAGAAGAAGAGTTTCGATTTGATAGCCTGCTTTATCACTACCCGAAGGAGTCTCAAAGCGGCTAACGTTCTCCTTTCCCTTCCTCCCCCACAACAAACACTCTGTGAGGTGAGTGAGGCCGAGAGACTTCAGAGAAGTGTGACTAGCTCAAGGTCACCCAGCAGCTGCATGTGGAGGAGCGGAGATGCGAACCCGGTTCACCAGATTATGAGTCTACCGCTCTTAACCACTACACCACACTGGGTTCAGTCAAGTGGGTTCAGTCACCCTGTAAGCCAATTTCTAAACAAAGGAGCTGACCATGGCAGGCTTCCACTAAACCCTACAGCCCATCAGCTGGTGGAACCTAAGCACAGGAATTCACTCTAAGCAAAGGGAAGTGAAAAGAAGCTAAAGGATACAAGGAATCATGAAGGATGGGCGGTGGTGTTGAGCTTGGGGACTGTTCTGACCACTACACCATTGGAGCTCCATTTTTTACTCTGTGATGCTCAAACCAGTGCATAAGAATGGTTTAGATATCATAATTAACCTATGCCCTTTTGATGTCCCTTTGTAACATTCATGTTGGTATGTGTGGGTGGTATAAATTAGCCAGGGCCTGTACAATTAACATCTGTATTAGCTGTATTCTTCACTGTAAACATAAAAAAGGGACCATGGCATCTTGGCTGTTGCCTTGCTACTGTTGGGCAAACATTGAAGAAACAAGAATGATTGATTTATGTTCACAGTCTTTGTTTCACTGGGCTCCTGCTACACCAGAGTGCCTTTGAGAAATCACCACATGATGTGCTCGTATTCCCAGTGATAGCTCTGCAAGAATGGACTGCAATTCCTCCTGAGCTCAAGCAAGCACAGTCACTTAGGTCCTTTAAATGGGTCTGCACCCTTTCCTGGTTAATATACAGTGGTACCTCAGGTTACAGACGCTTCAGGTTACAGACTCCGCTAACCCAGAAATAGTACCTCGGGTTAAGAACTTTGCTTCAGGATGAGAACAGAAATCGTGTGGCGGTGGTGCCGCGGCAGCTGGAGGCCCCATTAGCTAAAGTGGTGCTTCAGGTTAAGAACAGTTTCAGGTTAAGAACGGACCTCCAGAACGAATTAAGTTCTTAACCCGAGCTACCACTGTAATTTGGGGCTGTTCCACTAAAGCAGTGCTGCTGGGAACCCTTTTTAAGCCTGATGGCCACATCGCTTTGTAGACAATCTTTCAAGGGGCCACATGGTGGGCAGTGACCAGAGACAAAAGTGAGCAGAGCAACGGTTGCAGCTCTTGCCACTATTCAGTAATGGCTGTGTTGTTTTAGTTGGATTGTTTTATTGTGCATTTTAATTACGGGTGTTTAATGTTTGTTGTAACAGGGTTTTTACACCAATTAGAAGCCTTTTTATTTTTATTTTTTTTGCATTAAGCAGTTTAGAAATGGAGCTACGCTGTATTCTCCGATGCTCCTGATAATGACTTAGATGTCATAATTAACTTATGTATCTTTGACGCAGAGAATTTATAAAGGTTAAATATTAATTCCAGCTACACAAAAGTCAGCGGATTCTACACAAATACACACACACACCTCTCCATCCTCTCTGCAGGCGAGCAAGAGGCATTTTCACAGTTGCTGCTTGGCAAATTCCAGCCTTACAAAAGCGCACTGTGTCAGGGGCAGGGGGGACGGAGCAGGGCTGTTGGGAAGGTGGCCTGGGGAGAGTTCTGAGGGCCAGAGAGACAGGACTGGAGGGCTACATTTGGTCTCTTGGTCTTGGGGTTCCCCACCCCTGAACGAGGGTCTCTGTGAGTTTTGTGGTTTATCTCTGTTGGTTTTTAGGTTTTAGTATTATTATGACATGGATCTTTTCAAAGGATCTTTTCAAAGGTGTCCATTTGGATTTGGATCTTTATGCATGTTGCAATCTGCTTTGTGTGTCGAGGTCCCAAACCACCCCTCAAATGAAACACACTTCAGACAGAAATTTAAGTTTCAGGTTTTTGGCATGATTTTGGCCACAACTTTATTAAAATACAAAATATGTGAGTGGTTGCTTAGGCATTGGTTCAGACTATCTGTCCCACTGGGGACAAAACTGACATTTGTCAGTAAAGGGAAAACACTTTGGGGAGAGAATGGTACCCGGGGGTCTGACCCTCGCCTCTCCCCAAATGTTCCCAGGGGCTCTTGTGTGGCCCTGGCCCCCGACCGGGGGATATGAACAAAAGCATGGCGAGCCCCTGGATTCCTTTAATGGAATTCCCCGCGCAGCAGCAGCATTGGAGGGGCAGCTACAGTCAGTCCTGACTCCTCCACCAACCAAATTAATAACCAATGCCTAACCGCCAACCTTACAAGTTGTGACTAATTGCTACGCAGTAGGCGAAAACCAAATGGCACCAGCCAATCAGCCAAATGGAAAAAATTCCTACCAGGCCCCTGCCCCAAAAGCAGACGACCCCATGACAGGCATAGCAAGGTCAACACAGAGGCCCAATAAAAGGGAGGGGGTGGAAGATCCGATGCACGCAGCAAAGAGGGCCGCGTGCTGCATGCACTGGGAATATATAGTCACTGGGCTGTCCATCAACAAATTGCAACATAGAAATCTCCCCAACAACACCCAGGACCCAATCACAGCAGTGGCCATCTATACGATCCCACCCAGCAACAGAGGGGTGACTTGCTGGCCCCAACCGCAACACGTGCTCTCCATGAAGGAGAACCCGCTTTGTGGTCTCAAGAAGCAGATCATAAATCCATTAAACAAATACAGTCCTAGCTTCTTTAATCCTAGCCCCAGTGTTTTGCAATAGATAGGTTGGCTTTTACTCCAAAGAGTAAGTGACGGTGGAACCCCATGCAGCGTAGAATCTTATTTCATCCCCAGGTTATGACTTATTCCACTTCCTCTTTTGCAGTCCAGAGCAAAGTCTGGAGTGTGAGAAACTCCTAAGGAAACGTTTTGCACCTCAGCCCCTTGGGTTTCAACATTTTCTTATATGCCCAATGTTACTCATTGACTTTATGAAGAAAATCAGGAAACTGGTTTGAGATCTGCTGAGTAAGTGTATTTTAATCCTATTCAAATTTGTCTCCTAAGATGTCCCACAAGATACTATCCTTCCACTGGATGCTTCCCTATCTCTTGCCATTGCACTCATGCAAACTGCAGCTAACACAGTTATGCGGCGGAGAGTGCCATGCCTAACAATTAAAATTATTGGGCAACAGCCTATAAAATTATATGGCAGACCATTAAAAATGGTAGTATATTCCTATGTCGACTCCCTTGGGAACTCCCAGCAGTTATGTCTCCAGTTGACCAACCAGGATCTAACAAGCTGGTTCTATTTTATTTTCACATGGTAGGTTGTGCAAGAAGAGAGATCAATAGCATCTCCGCCCTTCAATCTCAAAACGGCATAGCTGACAGCCAAGTAGAGCAGTCCTTGCCATTCCAAACGGTAGAAGAGGAACATTTGGGTGTGTTGCTTGCAAAGGATGTATTCTTTGATGTACACCTGTAGATGCCTTCCTTTTGGGGGCAATCAGAACCCCTCCATCTTATTGCGGATGCATTCTGCAATATGTTCTTGACGCAATAATAGTGCACTGGTGGATTTACTCTGCTTTAGTTTGTTCCGCGATGATTCCTCAGTGATACCACATTACTGTTGTCTATAGTGCAACAAAAGCAGGGAGGAAAAAAAACACCAAACATTGTGGTACAAAAAGTTACAGGATTTCAACAGGACGTTAGAGGACATACACTGATTGGAAATGAAGCAGTATGACTGCCCCAAAACCTCTGCAGGCGCAAGAGGTATTGAAAGTGGGATCTAATAATAATAATAATAATAATAATAATAATAATAATAATAATAATAATAATAATAATAATAATAATTTATTTATACCCCACCCATCTGGCTGGGTTTCCCCAGCCACTCTGGGCGGCTTCCAACAGAACATTAAAATACAGTAATCCATCAAACATTAAAAGCTTCCCTAAACAGGACTGCCAAGTCTGGAATGTATGGCTGTCCAAATTGCATCATGAGTACAAATCATCATGAATGTGCAATAAATAATAATAATAATAATAATAATAATAATAATAATAATAATAATAATAATAATAATAATAGTTTATTATTTATACCCCGCCCATCTGGCTGAGTTTCCCCAGCTACTCTGGGTGGCTCCCAATCAAGTGTTAAAAACAATACAGCATTAAATATTAAAAAGTTCCCTAAACAGGGCTGCCTTCAGATGTCTTTTAAAAATAGGATAGCTGCTTATTTCCTTGACCTCTGCTGGAAGGGTGTTCCACAGGACGGGCGCCACTACCGAGAAGGCCCTCTGTCTGGTTCCCTGTAACCTCACTTCTCGCAATGAGGGAACCGCCAGAAGGCCCTCGGCGCTGGATCTCAGTGTCCGGGCTGAACGGTGGGGGTGGAGACGCTCCTTCAGGTATACAGGACCGAGGCCGTTTAGGGCTTTAAAGGTCAGCACCAACACTTTGAATTGTGCTCAGAAACGTACTGGGTGCCTGAAGGAGCCCTTACTGTTGTGGTCATTTTTGTGTGTGTGTATGATGCTTTAAAATCCATTAATGCATATAAAAGCTGTGCACTTGTTGTTTTTAAAAATAATTACTTTGCAAGCTGTATGCATAATGCAGGTTTTAATTTTAGACATTTCAGTGTTTCCAATAGATTCCTGCCCACCTCCAGCATGTGGCCCCTGAAATGTTGGCCATGAGCGAATATGGCCCCAACATTGATAAAAGTTCCCTACCACTGCTACACTGTGAAACCATAACCCCTAGTTCAAATTTTACAGCTGTCAAGGATTCTCCAAAGTAGCCTGGGGCTACTCGCTCATCTGTCAATCATCAGCCCTGCTTCTGATCTTCAGCAGGGCTGTCACCAGAATGTTGAAAAGTGGCATACATTTAAGAAAGATAAATGTAGCCTTTGCAGGGTTGTTGTAATCATCCTTGGGATAATGGGTGGTACCCAAATTAGTGTTAAGGAGACGGCTCCATCAATGCGAACAATGAACAGAGGCGTAGGAAGCCTCTTGGGCGCCCGGGGCAGCGTTGCCACGCGGAGGCACCCCCTGGGGGCGGGGCACCCTGACGCATGCGCCGCATGCGTCGTGATGGAATGCGCATGCCCGGAAATCCTGGAATTTCCGGGCATGCGCAGTGCATCCCGGCCGGCGCTGCTGCTCCCGCGGGGACCCACCGAGCGAGCGCCGGCTCGTGGGGCTGCCCCGTCCATGCTGCTTTAAAGCGGGCGGGCCCCAGATGAGCTGCGGGGTGGAGCGGCCTCGCTCCGCGGCTTGCTCGCAGGCCGCCGAGCATGTTTGCGAGCAGGCTGTGGGGCGAGGCTGCCTCGCTCCGCGGCTTGCTCGGGGCCCGCCGGTGGGGCGGTGCCAGCCCAAGTGTCACCCCCCTCCCCTGGAACCCAGGGCGAACCGCCCCCCTGCTCCCCTCGCGACGCCACTGCTCCTGAATGCCCAGAGCTGATTTGGTGGGCAGGGGAATGATGGGAGGAGGAGGGAAAACCCCGTTGCACTAGTGAGGTTTGTTGCTCTGGCTCCCGCTTGTGCAGACATTTAGTTGAATTTGGCTCAATATGTCTGAAATTTTGTGAATTATCTCTTGGAAAAGAGTGGGGCAAGGGAGAAACCACTCGAACCCTTGCTTTCTACGCATGTGACCAGTGGAAGTATGGATGAGCCCTAGCACTGCACAGGATATCCTTCCATTGCTGAATTACCAGCAGAGCACAGATCTTGAGAAAGTTTGTGTTCGTGCCTGCATATGTATGTTTTTTTTGTTGGGAAGGTCAACGGCAAGCTTGACAAGGGGTAATTAAAGTATAAATTAAAATGGAAACAAGCAATTAGCCTTTTCTTTCTCTCCTTCCTCTCCTTTCTGCAGAAATATGCAGCCGCTCAAGAAATGGCAGGTAGTTGAGGTCTCATTGGCAATGCAGTTTACTGTGTGACCACACACAAACATGCACACATTAAGAGGAAGGGTCAGAGATCTGGCACCCACCATAAAAATATTGCCAGCAACACCCCTGTTAGCCGCTCAGGGCCAAATTACATATTTAAACACCAGTAAACCAACCCATGATCAACTTTCCCTAATAATAATAATAATAATAATAATAATAATAATAATAATAGTTTATTATTTATACCCCGCCCATCTGGCTGAGCTTCCCCAGCCACTCTGGGTGGCTCCCAATCAAGTGTTAAAAACAATACAACATTAAATATTAAAAAGTTCCCAAAACTGGGCTGCCTTCAGATGTCTTTTAAAAATAGGATAGCTGCTTATTTCCTTGACCTCTGCTGGAAGGGTGTTCCACAGGACGGGCGCCACTACCGAGAAGGCCCTCTGTCTGGTTCCCTGTAACCTCACTTCTCGCAATGAGGGAACCGCCAGAAGGCCCTCGGCGCTGGATCTCAGTGTCCGGGCTGAACGATGGGGGTGGAGACGCTCCTTCAGGTATACTGGACCGAGGCCGTTTAGGGCTTTAAAGGTCAGCACCAACACTTTGAATTGTGCTCGGAAATGTACTGGGAGCCAATGTAGATCTCTCAGGACCGGTGTTATGTGGTCCTGGCAGCCTCTCCCAGTCACCAGTCTAGCTGCTGCATTCTGGATTAATTGCAGTTTCCGGGTCACCTTCAAAGGTAGCCCCACATAGACCGCATTGCAGTAGTCCAAGCTGGAGATAACCAGTCCATAGTTGTCAACTTTCGGATCTGAAAATAAGGGATTTTTTCAAACTTTCGGATTTGAAAATAAGGGATGCCGCGAGGGCGGTGCAATGGCACCAAGTAGCCTCGCCACCCTGCGCTCCAGAGGCTGCGCGCGAACGGGTGAGCGAAAGAACGAGCGCATAGACGGCAGGCAGGCTGGCTGTCTGGTTGGGCGTGAGGGTCTGGCTGCACAAGGCATGCAAGCTCCGCCCCCAGTCGGTCTCAGACTCCTTATTGGCAGCCGAGCAATGCAGCTGAGGAGCCTCCCTGGCTGGCAGGGAGGGAGAGGAGCTGCTTCCTTTGAAATCCAGGAAATTTAAGGGATATCAACAATCCGGGATAGCAGCGGGAAACGGCATTGGAATAAGGGAGTTTCCCGCAAAAAAAGGGAGGGTTGACAGCTATGCAATGAATTAGCTAGCTTTTCAGGTGCCATCATCACACTCTTGGGCACCTAGGTATGGTCTTTGTGCCTCTGCTGGGTGACCTGATTGGGGCAGTAGCCGTTTTAGATTAGGGTACGGATGGGCTGTGGATGATTGATGACATGTTGGAGTGGTTTTCACTGGGAGGTGCAGGTGAGGACTACTGTTGCTCTGTCACCACTTGTCAGGTCTGTCAATCGGAAAACTAAAGCTCCAATTCGACAGCTTTGCGGGCTTATCACAGTGAATGAACTGTAACACTTGCCTGAATAAGTGCATTGTGATTCCATGTGAATAGCATTTTCAACAGTTCATATGCCACCTGTAATGCTCCCTGACTTGTGATGAGTCAAGTATCCCATTGTTCTACCTTTTTTCTTCTTCTAACATTAGGGATGGGCAAATCTCTCTATGTTAGTTTCTCTCAGTTTCCAGTCATAAGTGCTGTTTCCCACATTTCTGCATCAGTTTGATTTTTTTTGTCTTAACCCTAATTCATTTCCCCCCGCATGCAGTTTTGACTGATATGCCTATTTTGGCAAGTTATTGCCCCAATAGTAGAATGTGCTTTTGTATGCTCCTTTTACTAACTTTTGCATTTATGCACACTTTCCTCTAGTATATGCATTTTTTGTGCGCATCATTTGGCTGGTAAACTGCACAGCAAAATTCAGAGAAGTTCAAATGTTGTGCTTCTGTTCATATATAGTTTCGAGAAGTGCAGATTAGGTAGATTAATCTTTGAATGCAAACTGAAGCAAATCTCCTTCCCATCCTTAAGGCTTTCCCTCCCAGAGTACTTTACATGATAATGTATTGCTGCTTTTTCATTCTCTTAAAGAAGGCAGTTCTTCCTGTATTCCTGCCATATCCAGGTAGATTGAAGCATATTCGGTTTGGGATTGTTCAAAAGAACTCTGTGGTTATCAGCCGTCTTTGTCCTACTTAAATTTGAACTGTGCTGCATTTAAAATTGTAGACTCCTTGGGGCAGAGCCTTTCTGCAAAGTGACATGTGCACACTGATATACAAATATTATTTATTGCATTAGCCATATGGCCATAGCACATAATGAGAAACCAGGCGGAAACCTGTTGCGAATGTACATAAAATACAACAGATACATTTTATACATTTTGTACAAATACATTGAAAAACTTTAAGTATAAAACCATGCTGAATGAAACAGATAAAATAAGAAGCAATATCAGGGCATGTCGACAGTGACTATGTCAGGAAGTTGCATAGGTCTAGGTCTAGGGCAAGTTAGCCGAAGAGGTGGCCCTGAGTTTCAGTGCCTGTAAAATGTAGATAGCCACACCGTGTGTGAACAGGGGGTTGGCGTCTACCAGTACCGTATTTTTCGCTCCATAGCACGCTCCGGACCATAGTGCGTACCTTGTTTTTAGAGGCGGAAAACAAGGAAAATTTTTTTTTTCTGGTTTTCCTCCTCTAAAAGGCTGGGAGGGGCGGCGGAGGGATGCTGCTGGTTCTTCCCCGCCAACCCCGATCGCAAAAACAAGCCTGCTTTGGTGAACGGGGTTGGCGGGTGAGAGAGAGTGAAAGAAAGAAAGAGGGAGAAGGAAGGAAGGGATGAGAGAGAGAGAGAGAGAGAGAGAGAGAAGGAAGGAAGGAAGGAAGGAAGGAAGGAAGGAGTGTGAGAGAGAGAGAGGAAGAGAGAAGGAGGAGGGAGGGAGGGAAGAGAGAAGGAAGGAAGGAAGGAAGGAAGGAAGGAAGGAAGGAAGGAAGGAAGGAAGGAAGGAAGGACAGACAGAAAGACAAACAGACAGACAGAAAGAAAGAAAGAGAAAGAAAGACAGAAGGGGTGAGAGAGAGAGAGAGAGAGAGAGAGAGAGAGAGAGTGAAAGAAAGAAAGAGGGAGAAGGAAGGGGTGAGAAAGAAAAGCCCCATTGCAAAGAAAAGCCCCATTTGCAAAAGGATCAGCTCAAAGCCCTTTCTACAGTTTCCAGACAGATAATCTAATCAGCCAGTCACATGTCGCTGGGGAAACCAACACCCTCCTCTGCAGGAAGGGAGCCAGCAACCTTATCTCTCTTCCCGATCTCTTGCTGATCAGCTGTAAAGCGCAGCCTTTCAACACCCCCTTCTCTCTTTGTAAAAGAAAAAGCTCAATCTTCTTTTGGTCCCTGGGCAATTCGGCTCCAGGGACCATGCATTCCCTCCATAACGCGCACAGACTTTTCCCCTTCCTTTTTTAGAGGAAAAAAGTGCGCGTTATGGAGCGAAAAATACGGTAAGTATTTCATGCGGTCGTCGTCCCGGGCGATGGTCGGCGGGATTAAGAGGAAAAGCCTGGGTCTAACTGTAACATATAGAGGGCAGTAAAAGAAAAAAATGGATAAAGTCCTCTATCTTTCCCTTGTTGCATATAGATAACTGTGATAAAAGAAAGATGGGATATAATATTTTAAAATAAAGAACAAATGTACAATGACTAAATGGTTGCTGTGAGTGAGGGGAGGAAAAACATCAAGCATGCCACCTTGAGCTCCTTTGAGGAAGAGCTGGATAAAAATGCTATAAAGCCCACAAGAGGCCTTGCAAGCGACAAGTTCTTTCCTGCTTGGCTGAATATTGTCATTTATTTGGCGTTTCAAATTGAGGAAGTTTCTTTTGCTCTACCCAACCTCCCGCCCCTATGAGAAGTCTGAAAGTCAGATTCGATGTTGGATTTAATTCTTTTATTCCAAGAAGAAATGCCCAGATGTGTGGCGCAATTGTGGGTGTGTATTTTATTTATTTATTTTTAATGCGAACTCTGCATGTCAGAAGGTTAATTTTGGAACCCTCTGAAAGGAACCATCTGCCATCGAGTTTCAGAAAAGGGAGTGATGGGGATATCTCAGCCAGGGGATTATTTTCCCTGCAGGGCAAAAGAATGTCAAGGAAACCTGACATGCCCTGCCATTCAGGCAAGGCTCATAGAGGAATCTAGTCTTAGTTGACAGAAGGGTGATGCAGGTAATCTGGGGTTGCCAGGAGTTCACTGTCAAGTGGCAGGTTCTTCTTCAGCTCTTTTGGGGTGTGTTTCAGGGAAGGTCAGTTTCTGGCACAGAGTAAGAGGGAGGGTGCCAAGCACACCTAAGCTCAAGAATACAATGTAAAAAAATGACTACTTTTTTCCCTCCACTCCCCTGTCACCCAGCCAACTCTCCGAGCGGATAAAAAGGTAGATCTTCCTGCCTCCTGCCAGAGGGGCTCAGTTGCATTCATTGCTGGGACTTCTTCCTTGGAACATCCCTACTTACACTACCACCAAGACAACGTCTCCTCTAGCCATGTCTCGCCAGTCCTGTGCCCGGAGCATTGGAGGAGGGTTTCAGAACAAGGGTTTCAGCTCCAGCTCTGTCTGCTTTGGGGGTGGAAACAAAGTCAGCTTCAACACTGCTTCCATGTCCCGTGGATGTTCTGTCCGTAGCGGAGGCGGAGGCGGTGGCTTTGGCAGCAGGAGCCTGCATAACATGGGGGGCAGCAAGAGAATCTCCTATGGTGGATATGGTGGCGGTGGCTTTGGCGGGGGTTTCGGTGGTGCCTGCGGCCAAGGGGGCGGGGGCTTTGGAGCTGGTGGTGGCCTTGGCGGTGGCTTTGGCGGTGGCTTTGGCGGTGCAGGTGGCCCTGGACTTGCAATCTGCCCTCCATTCCCAGGATGCCCACCTGGAGGCATCAAAGAGGTGACCATCAACCAGCACCTTCTGCAGCCCCTCAACCTGGAGATAGACCCGGAGATCCAAAAAGTGAGGACTGAAGAAAGGGAGCAGATCAAGACCCTCAACAACAAGTTTGCCTCCTTCATCGACAAGGTGAAATGATTTTGAGAGCATTTAACTTGCATGTAGCTCCGTTCCATTTTGTTTTTCAGGATGAGGGCCTTTTGTCTTGTGTCTGTACTGAGTATCATGTCTATCAGATCTGGTCTGATTTGTATTTTTTTTTTTAAACAACAACAATGAATTTCAAGGCTGAAAAATGGTGAAGCCATTTTAAAAGTGTTAGTTTGCCAGTTTTGTTATGATTCTTTCTAATTTGCCTTGTTACAAAATCTCAAATCAAGAGGTTTTATATTTAACCTGTATACTTCATGGAGGGGTGGTCAAATGTGAGTCCCCAAGGGTATGCCATTCCTGAGTGTTTCAAGTAAACAGAGACAGAGTTGAAATTATATATATATGAAGGGCAAAAGTTTCTCCTAAAAATCTGTACCAATGTAATTGCCATGGCTCCCGACAAAGGATTCTGGTGAAGCAGATGCTTATTCTCAGAGATCCTTCCGCATTACAGAACTATGCTTCTCAGGATGCCCTGGGGTATGACCTGCCTGTTAAACCTGTGCAAGTATGTACTATTGATATGCCCAGTATCCCTGAAGGAGCGTCTCCACCCCATCTTTCTGCCTGGACACTGAGGTCCAGTGCCGAGGGCCTTCTGGTAGTTCCCTCACTACGAGAAGCCAAGTTACAGGGAACCAGGCAGAGGGCCTTCTCGGTAGTGACACCCGTCCTGTGGAACGCCCTTCCAGCAGATGTCAAGGAAATAAACAACTATCAGACCTTTAGAAGACATCTGAAGGCAGCTCTGTTTAGGGAGGCTTTTAATGTTTAATAGATTATTGTATTTTAATGTTCTGTTGGAAGCCGCCCATATTATGATTATGATTATGATTATGATTATTATTTGCATAATGTTAATAATAATAATAATAATAATAATAATAATTTATTATTTGTACCTCACCCATCTGGCTGTCAGTACTAATCAGTAAGCAGTGAAAGATAATCTGGGGAAAGGTGGGCATATGTTTCTTCCCCCAGGACAATCCTGGACCAATACCCAGAAACTACCATGTTGATCCTGTAGTGACCCTTCTCTAACATACAGATAGGAAAGGGTAGAAGCTATTTTGAATCCCACTAAACTGAGGGCGTTAGATGTGCATTGAACGTACAGCTGACCTGCATCATACGCGCATCGGTGATGCAACAAATCCTTGTCCCTTCTTATTTCCTTTTCTGGTCATCTCCTCATTGCATCCCTCAGCCACCTATTGTGACTCTTGGGGAGGCTAAAAAGTAGTGGCTGCAGTACAGAAAATGCAACTAGAAGGTCCCCCTGCTTGTGGGCAAAGCAAAGCAAAGCCTAGAATGGAGGAAGGAGATACATAAGTGGTGTTAGGCATAGCTGTCAACCCTCCTTTTTTTGCGGGAAACTCCCTTATTCCAATGCCGTTTCCCGCTGCTATCCCGGATTGTTGATATCCCTTAAATTTCCTGGATTTCAAAGGAAGCAGCTCCTCTCCCTCCTCAGCTGTGTTGCTCGGCTGCCAATAAGGAGTCTGAGACCGACTGGGGGCGGAGCTTGCATGCCTTGTGCAGCCAGACCCTCACACCTAACCAGACAGACAGCCTGCCTGCCATCTACGCGCTCGCTCTTTCGCTCACCTGTTCGCGCGCAGCCTCTGGAGCGCAGGGTGGCGAGGCTACTTGGTGCCATTGCACCGCCCTCGCGGCATCCCTTATTTTCAAATCCGAAAGTTTGGAAAAATCCCTTATTTTCAAATCTGAAAGTTGACAGCTATGGTGTTAGGAGAACGTATGGGTGTGGTTTTCTGGCAAAGCAACACCAGCAAGCAAGTTTGGACTACTGGCCATGTCCAGTACTCCATAAGAGGACACAGGTCAGAACCCAGCACCTGTTGCTGTGGTTTCAGTTATCCAGGACTTGAGCAATGTGAAGAATACCTGGATGCTTTTAAAAGCCCAGAAGGTGATGGTCACACCTTCATTATGATGCAGGCAGTGGCCACATCCTCGTCTCCAGAAAGCGAGAGCAGCTTGGCTTGTATGAGAAGGAGCAGGGCACTATTTCTTGCTCTTTAGAAGGAAGCTGGGAAGGTCAGGTCAGATCACATGTGGCATAGCTGAAAGTGGCTTTAATGTGGCTCCTGTAGCTTTCCGCATGAGCCTGAGTGGAACAAAGCCACTAGCAGTAAAGGCGGCATTGAGACAATGGGCAGGTATTGTTCTCTATCCTGTCAATTTGCTGGCACTGGAGGGAGAGGTTTGTTGACACCATCTTCTCCCCAGCCCTGAAGGTTAATAAATTTGCTAGCTCAGGAGCACTGCTAAAACATCCCTGTCACCACTCTTCTTTGCTTGCTGTATGTGCATCCATTGATTCTGCATTATCCCAAAGTTAAACAGTGAGCTTGTTCTTCTGGTTGACTTGTCTCCTATAATATATTACCTACATTTCAAAATTAAGCTTAACCAACTGCGACCTTTGAAACAGCAGGATGTGCATTGTGCCACTGCCAGCCTTGGCCAACCTGGTGCCTTCCAGATGTCCTGGACTACAACTCCCATCATCCCCAGCCAGCACAGCTGGGGGTGGGAGTATTAATTTAGAGCATCTGGAGGATATCAGCTTGTCGAAGGCTTCTCTACATATGCACATATTATGTTAATACATGGCAGTCCCTTTTGACATTGTTGGTTAGAGTGTGGTGCTGATAATGCCAAGGTTGCAGGTTCAATCCCCATATGGGACAACTGCATGTTTCTGCTTTGCAGGGGGTTGGACTAGATGATCCTCGGGGTCCCTTCCAACTCTACAATTCTATGGCTCTATTATTTAGCTTCAGAGAAGCAGAGAAGAGAAAGCCTATAGAAATTCATACTAGCATCATTTTTTTAAAGGAACTCCAAACGCTTCAAAAAACCAAAACAGGGACAGAACAGGAATAGCGATTTACCCCAGGAACTGCCCTCCCCTTTAAAGGCAATTAGAGTACACGATAATAACCCTTTCTTTCTCCACCCTTATTCTTTGTTTGGTTCAGGTCCGTTTCCTAGAGCAGCAGAATAAGGTTTTGGAGACCAAGTGGAAACTCTTGCAAGAGCAGGGCCAAGGGACTGGCATTGGTCAAAAGAACCTTGATCAGTTCTTTGAGGCTTATATCAACAACCTCAGGAAGCAGCTTGAGTGTCTTCAGAATGAGAGGAGAGGCCTGGAATCAGAGCTGAAGAACTTCCAAGATCTTGTGGAGGATTACAAGAACAAGTAAGGAATTATTGGACCAAAGAATTGGGTATCAATAAATGATCTTCCCCCCGCTGGTGCAATTGAGGGTGGATGGGCCCAGCCCAGACTACCTATTTGAAAAACCAGACCTGACCTTTTGCTGATGCTAGGATGACAGAAAATAGAAATATTAACTTTCAATTTATTTATTTATTTTAAACAAAAGCGTAAGGTAAAGGTAAAGGGACCCCTGACCATTAGGTCCAGTCATGACCAACTCTGGGGTTGCGGCGCTCATCTCGCTTTATTGGCTGAGGGAGCCAGCGTACAGCTTCCAGGTCATGTGGCCAGCATGACTAAGCTGCTTCTGGCGAACCAGAGCAGCACACGGAAACGCCGCTTACCTTCCCGCCAGAGTGGTACCTATTTATCTACTTGCACTTTGAGGTGCTTTCGAACTGCTAGGTTGGCAGGAGCAGGGACCGAGCAACGGGAGCTCACCCCGTCGCGGGGATTCGAACCGCCGACCTTCTGATCGGCAAGCCCTAGGCTCTGTGGTTTAACCCACAGCGCCACCCGCGTCCCCCAAACAAAAGAGTATATACTCACAATTAGAGTACAGAAGGCCTCAGATGTGTGTGTGTTTGGTTTGCCTCTTAGCTTGGGCACTCAAGAATGAATGTTCAGTGCCAGTGAGAAGTCACAATTTGATCATGGTGTCATGCTTCTGGTGGGACCTAACTTCCTATTGAATTTGAATTGGACCCCGGTATAAATCTGATGGGTTTGGAAAGGGATTACTCTATTTTATGCTCCCAAATTCTCTGTTGGCATTTGATGGCGTACACAATGTGTGTGTGCCACATACACCCGGACAACACCATTACCGGCCCCAACAACATCAAACATACCATCTCAGGACTATTTAATTGCTCATCGTCTAACATTGTGTATGCCATCAAATGCCAACAGTGTCCTGCAGCTCTCTATATTGGACAAACAGGCCAAACCCTACGCCAAAGGATAAATGGACATAAATCTGACATCAGGAATCACAAGACAGAGAAACCAGTAGGAGAACACTTCAATCTCCCAGGACACTCTATACAAGATCTCAAAGTAGCTGTCTTATTGCAAAGGAATTTCAGAAATAGACTGGAAAGAGAAGTTGCTGAATTGCAACTCATTACCAAACTTAAAACCATGGAGAGACCTGGATTCTTATCTCATTATACATGACAAAGCTATTTTTAACCTTCTCACCCCTTGCTTTTTCCTGTAAGACTAATTGCAGTCGTTAACAGTCGTCAACAGGTTTACCACACCTATCAGCCTATCACCCATTCCCACCACCCTTCTGAGTAATACCCCTCCCCACCCTCTCACTATATACAAGGGTCTGGTGACTTCTATTTCAGTGTATCTGAAGAAGTGTGCATGCACACAAAAGCTCATACCAAGAACAAACTTAGTTGGTCTCTAAGGTGCTACTGGAAGGATTTTTTTTTATTTTTTATTTTGTTTTGACTCTCCATAGTCTACTTACTACATCACACTGAATGATCTGATTCACTGTTATATATGAGGTGACTAATGAACATAGTATACATCCTGTGTGATCTACAGAATAACCAGGTTGTTTTTTTTAAAGGTCTTTTTTGTAAAATCATGTGATTGTATCTTTTTGGGGCTGTTTGCACCTTTATAATTATTGTAGCTAAGGTGAAAAACTATGGCTGACTTCCAATAACTCCAAACGTTGAAATATATGATTTTACAAATTGTTTTGCATTTCATTGCTCAAGACTCAATGAAGTTCAGTAACATGGTTACACTACGCCAGTGATGGCTAACCTTGACACTCCAGATATTTTGGGACTACAACTCCCATCATCCCTGACCACTGGTCCTGTTAGCTAGGGATGATGGGAGTTGTAGTTCCAAAACATCTGGAGTGTCAAGGTTAGCCATCACTGCACTACGCTATAATTGGGCAGGGAATAATGTGGGCTTCAGATGTTGTGCACTAGAACCTCCATATTCCCTAACCATTGGCCATGCTAGCTGAGGCTGATGGGAATTGTAACTCGAAACATTAGGAGGGCGCCACACTGGCTATGTCTGCTGTAAATCCTAGCAAAAATGGTGACCCACAGCTTGAATTCTGACAAACAGATCCATTGTGCAGCCCTAAGGCATGCATTTGGTGGCACTCTAAAATAGGTACTGTACTGTGATTTAATAAACTCTTGAGCCAGGAAAGTATGTTGTAAATCAGGATAGTGTTCAACAGAATCTTTGCTTGATGCCAAAGAATGTAGAATGCCTCTTGGCAGAGGAGAGAGTCAGAAGAATGGAAACAATGAAGAATGTTCTATGAGTTATAAACCTAGGATATCAAGTAACCCACAAAATTGGGGATTGGTCATTCTCTTTCACTTGCAGGCCAAGCAAATTCACAAGGCCTTTGATTGTTAAGAAAATCTAGAAAGAAGAAGGCAGGGCTAGAGATGTCCTTTGCTCAACCCCAACCCCACCTGATCTAGATTTTCTAAAAAAAAAAAAAAAAGTCCGGACCAAGATTTTTAAATCAAACAATGCTGTGGAATAACAAAGCAATATTTCACATATTACTTCTATTTTATTATTTTCTGTTGCACCCAAGATTCCAGGTTCTTAAAAGAAATTGGACCTTTTTGTTTACTAGGAATTGGGGAGTGTAGATAGATGTTGGGAAAGACACACAAAACTGTGAAAATAGAAAAGCCAAAGTATTTAAACCTGATGTTCTTTCTTTGCATTTGACCAGATATGAGGAAGAAATTAACAAGCGCACGGCAGCAGAGAATGACTTTGTGCTCTTGAAAAAGGTAAGTGTGCCATTCTTCCTGGCTCCTTTGCAGTGTTGCTATTCACATACTGACATTTAGACGAACTCTGTGTGTGTGTGTGTGTGTGTGTGTGTCAATCATTGTGTGCAAAATATGAACTTCTCTCTGTCCTTTCCTTCAGGATGTGGATGCTGCTTACATGAACAAAGTAGAATTGCAGGCGAAACTGGACTCCTTGACAGATGAAATCAACTTCTTGAGATGCCTGTACGAAGCTGTAAGTAGTCTTGCTGAGTTTTTGTGGCCTCCCAGGAGAACACTAGAGTGATGCGAATTTTGGGGTGGAGTTAAGAGTGAGTGACAGGTAGAGAGTCATTTGGGAAATGACAATCGGAGGAAGAGATATGGAAATGAGGGATGGAGATTAGAGAGGTAATGGAAGCATATATAAAATAGTTGGGATTGCTGTTATGAAAGTTAGGCTAGTCTAAAATGTTAGATTATTCTGTGTCTGATAACTACCTGTTTTGGGTGTCATATTCCTTAATTAAGTATTAGAGGTGTGCACAGGCCCTAAGTTTCCCCTTTTACCTGTGGGCTTGTAAAAATTCCAGTCTGCTTCTGAGTCACTCTGTGCTGTCTCCGCTTCGATCTGTAATTCATCTCCTGAGCTACTCTGTCTAAAATGAAGCTCACAGTTTCCCCATTCACTATAATGGGAAATATTTTATGTTCTTCATTGCTCTGCAGAAGGTGCAAAAGTCCATTGCATCCTCTCCATAAGACATCCTTGCAATGCATAAATCCACATGCACGCAACATCACCTGCTGTTTTGACAGCAATTTGACTAGTGTATTATAACAGCTAATTTTCATGTCCAGCTTTTGGGATGCCGGAAAGTTCTAAGCATAGTTTTTAGAAGGACAGACCTTTTGCAGGTGTGCCAATATGGACTACCACAGCCATTAGTCACTTTTAGAAAGAAAAAAAAAATAGACAAATTCCTCTACCAAGGGGAAAGGTAAATATAAATCAACATTTATGGTGAAAAAACATGATGTGACCATGGCGCTGTCTACATATTTATTTATTTAAGGTAGATGATGATGATGATGATGATGATGATAATAATAATAATAATAATAATAATAATAATAATAATAAATTTTATTTATACCCCGCCCTCCCCAGCCAAGACCGGGCTCAGGGCGGCTAACACCAAGTATAAAAACAATTGATTAAAATACAACTTAAAAACAAGATTAAAATACAACATTAAAGTGCAGCCTCAATGTACTCTACACTTTAGCCAAATGGACTCCCTTGGCAGCTTACAAAAATCAGTAATTCGATTTCTTTGGCAGGAATTGAACCAGATGCAGCAGACCGTTTCTGACACCTCAGTTGTCCTCCAAATGGACAACAACCGGTGTCTGGACTTGGACAGCATCATTGCAGAGGTCAAAGCTCAGTATGAGGAAATTGCTCAGAAGAGCCGAGCAGAAGCAGAGTCTTGGTACCAGTGCAAGGTGAGTTCTCAGGCCTATCAAGCCTTGCCAGTCTCAAATGACCTCCTTGAGCAAAACCCAAATCCCAACAAACAAAGAAACTCTTGTTGTTCATTAATGGGAAAGGCCAAATGCACACAAGGCAATGTATTAAACTAGGAGTGATCCGACTTCAGCTCCGTGTGCTTTGCTTTATTTTAACTAGAATCGCCATGGTTTTCCAATGTGTTTTACATTCAAAATCTCTTGCCAGTTGAGCCATAACAACCCTGAATGAAGTGGTCCTGAGTATGCTTATGAACATACAATGTCTTCTTCTTTGGCGATCACTCATAGCCAAGTAAGAATGTCTTCCATAAACAAGGTTTTAACAATGAGTCCGTAAGTGTCTGTGGAGGCCAATTCTGGATCTACACGTCCTTCCACAGTGGGGACATTAGCTTCCAGAGTTGATCACGGTGTGGATTTGCCAAGCGTGCCTTCCTCTTAGCACGTTTCTCCCTTGCGTCCTGAGTTCGAGTGTCTTCAAAGCCTATGACACCTTTGGTAAAGGCTGTCTCCAACTGGAGCGCTCGCAGTCAAGTGTTTCCCAATTTGCTGGAACAGACTAAAGCCCACACAATCCAGCATTATTTACAAAGAAGCCCAGCAAACAGCAGTTGGAACATAGGAAGCTGCCTTATACTTGCACTGACCATTGGCTCCTCTGATTAAGTATTGTCTCTACACAGAGTGGCAGCGACTCTCTGGGGCTTACAGCAGGGGTGGAGAACTTGTGGCCCTCCAGATGCTATTGGACTCCAACTTCCACCAGACCCAGCCAGCAGGACCAGTGATCAGTGATGCGGGGAGCTGTAGTCCAACAACATTTGGATGGTCACAGGTTCCCCACTCCTGGTTCATAGACTTCCCCAGCCCTATATGTAGATCTTGGGACTGAACCTAGGACAGTGATGGCTAACCTTGACACCCCAGATGTTTTGGAACTACAACTCCCATCATCCCTGACCACTGATCCTGTTAGCTAGGGATGATGGGAGTTGTAGTTCCAAAACATCTGGGGTGTCAAGGTTAGCCATCACTGACCTAGGACCTTCCACATCCAAAGTACGTGTTCTACCACTGAGCTATTGCCCTTCCCCAAGGTGCTATTTTGTCCACCTGAAACTGGCTAGTAATCTACCAGTATTGCTTCAAAATCACTTGTAGGTAAGCTTTTATTATTATTAGATTATTAGATTTCTTTGTTGTCATTGTACAAATACAAAACAATGAAATTGGATGCTTTTCCATAAAAACAACATTACTTGTGAAGCGATTGATATAGCATAGAATTGAATGCTTGAAAATATTCAATTGTTTCTCTTGAAACAGTCCTTCAGCTGGTGAGTAGCACATTCATGCCAGATTTTAACAGTCCTTGTTATAGTGAGAGCCCGTTTCTTCATTTTAACAGTCCTTGGTATAGTGAGAGCCCGTTTCCTGAGGGGATGTATGCTGGTACAAGGAACAGAGACCTATGGTCGGTTTAGTTCAAATGTGGGAGCTGTAAAACCCTGTAACCATATTTTATATTCAGATAGACCTTTCCAGTGAGCACAGTTTTAAGTTCAGCATGGTTGAAATCTGCAGCAATGATGTTCATAGTAGTCTTTTAGTCAGGCTAGTCCACCAAGCACAGCAAAACACTCCTTTCTTTTTTGGGGACAGCCTTGGAAGGATGTCAGAGGGTTTGGCAAAACCTGAGCCATTGCTCAACTGGGTTTTTGTTTGAAGAAGATGGATCTTCTCTGACATAACACAATCTGACCCCTTTCTTCTTTCTGAATACCAGTACGAGGAGCTGCAGCAAACAGCTGGGAAACATGGGGACAGTCTCCGTGACACCAAGGCTGAGATCTCTGAACTGAACCGGATGATTCAGAGGATACGATCTGAAATAGATAATGTGAAGAAGCAGGTAAGGTTGGAGGAATATATGCAAGATTAACCCGAGGGTGGAGGGGGGCAGAGATTTTTATTGGAATTTCACAATCTGGTCATCTTAGTCCTGTGCTGTTGTCTTAACTGCAGCAATTCATTTAGTAACACAACTAAAGGCAAGCCAAGAGATATCAGGCTGAAGTAGGATGGCCTCTTTGATTGGGTGTTACCTCCTGACATTGCACTTCAAAAAAATATGGCACTCACAAATGGTTCCCAGTGAATGTAGGGGGCCGCTGCATCCAGGAGGAATGCTGCTGCTGGTATTAAAAATAAAAATGATATTTCAATAATCAGTTTTTCAAATGCCTCTCTTGCCTTTCAGTGTGAGAAGCTGCAGGCTTCCATTGCAGAAGCTGAGGAACGCGGTGAGCTGGCCCTCAAGGACGCCAGGGACAAATTGAATGAACTGGAGGGGGCTCTGCAGAAGGCCAAGGAAGAAATGACCCGTCTCTTGAGGGAGTACCAGGAGCTGATGAATGTCAAGCTGGCGCTTGATGTTGAAATCGCCACCTACAGGAAATTGCTGGAAGGAGAGGAGAGCAGGTGAGTGTGACGCAAAGGAAGGAGATGCGTATCTGGGCTTTGCTGAAGAGAAGACAAATAAAGAAAATCAAATTGGAGCTTTCATTGCAGAACCACTCCCCCTTCCTCTTGGGGGGGGGAGACCATGAAATGTTTGGCTGAGTCCAGCAGTTAAATTCTAAAAAGATGAGGTGCCAAGACTGAAGCCTGCTTGGGAAGGCCTGTCCACGAGATCAGAAGTGTAAGGGTGGGCAATGTATACCCATTGGCGAGGAAAGCATGTACTGCAGTGATGGGGGATTGTAGGATCTACAAACGTTGCTGGGCTACAACTCCCATCATCCCTGATGGTTGTTGATGCTGAGAGCTGTAGTCCAGCAACATCTGGAGGGCCATTGTTTGACCATCCCTGATGTACTGCATACTGTGCACACATGTGAACTGGTCTGGCTCAGATTAAGCCATGGTTAAGCTTGATGGCCAGGGGACGTGGGTGGCACTGTGCGTTAAACCACAGAGCCTAGGGCTTGCCGATCAGAAGTTCGGCGGTTCGAATCCCCGCGACGGGGTGAGCTCCCATTGCTCGGTCCCTGCTTCTGCCCACCTAGCAGTTCGAAAGCACATCAAAGTGCAAGTAGATAAATAGGTACCACTCCGGTGGGAAGGTAAACGGCATTTCCGTGTGCTGCTCTGGTTCACCAGAAGCGGCTTAGTCATGCTGGCCATATGACCCGGAAGCTGTACGCCGGCTCCCTCGGCCAATAAAGCGAGATGAGCGCCGCAACCCCAGAGTCGGTCACAACTGGACCTAATGGTCAGGGGTCCCTTTACCTTTTTAAGCTTGATGGAATGGTCAGAGCTGAGGTTAGGCTGTGGCAGTGCAAATCCTGATTGAGAGAGTTTAGGTGGATTCTGTGACAAGAACGGGTGGGGTGGGGGAGGGCTGGTTCTCTTCTCCTTTTAAAAAAGACTGTTTTTTTTTTGGGGGGTAACTTACTGCAAAGCTAGACCCCAGCCCCCTGCCATCTTTCTTTGCCCAAAAGCATCTATCCAATTCATTTCACTTTTAATTTGTATACCCCCTTTCTATATTGCTATATGCAAAATATACAACAAAGATCATACCTCTTATAACAATCAAATTCAATGCAAATAAGTCATAATAAGAATATGAAGCATATAAAAACACCTGCAATTTTTACTACTACCATTACTATTACTACAAATAATAATAATAATAATAATAATAATAATAATAATAATAATAATAATAATAATAAATAGAACTATGTAGCAATTCTCCTGGTGGAGAGAGGTTGGGAATGTCACACACAAAGGCACACATCATTCTTCTGGGGTTGCCTCTGCTTTCAGTGCTGGAAGAGGTTTACAATGTGGACTGTGCAGCTGCAGCAATCACTGGAAGTTGTGGCAGGCTAGAGTGAGCTGAAGGATCATGCCCATCTGAATTGCAAGTTCTGGAAACAGTGTCCCTGAAGACTGTCTATCTGATCATGCCCACATTATTCCCTAGTGATCTTCATGGCCAAGCAAGCAGCTGCACCCGGGTCTCCTGTGTCCAACCCTATCTACTCTCTGCACTGCACAGCACTCACTTTTGCAGTGCTTGGTGATGAAAGCAACAAAGGGATTCAAAGGATTTGTTCATTATTGTTCAGTATTTTGTGAATGAATGTCCAATTGGATCTCATCTCTTGCCTAAACATCAGGTTTTTTCTCTCCTTCACAGGATGTCTGGAGAGTGTCAGAGCACCGTGAGCATCTGTAAGTAGTGACTCTGTACTCAACTTTTAAAATTAGTGGCACTATCCTATAACCAGCTGCTCTGGGAAATGGCATGCGCTGGCAGCACTGTGTCTTGATGTGGTTTTGACAACAGTAGTCATAGTAGATATGCATCAAGCTCTTAAGCACCGTAAATATGGACATAGAAGGAAAGTTGTGGAGGCAGAATGTGGAATCAAGGCTGTGGAAGATTCCCCCTTGCACTATCCTGGACACTTTTTGACCACCACAAATGCAACTGTGTTGGTGCAATGCCAGTGTGCTATAGCGACATGCCAGAAAGAGGTTGAAACTCCAGAAAGTCAGGGATGATGGGAGTTGCTTCCCAACAACACCTGGAGGACCACAGTTTCTCTGTCCCCGGTTTAAAATGTTACAAAAATACCACGTGGGAACAACTTTTGTATGCGATGCCGTGGTTTGCATTGCTTCATGCTCATGGGATGATAACATTTGTAACTTATTCAAAGCAAGCCAATAAACTTCATGGCTGAATGGGGATCGTTTTGAACCCAGCATCCCTTTAGTGCATAGCTGTCAACTTTTCCCTTTTTTTGAGGGAAATTCCCTTATTCCGAATAGGATTCCTCGCAAGAAAAGGGAAAGGTTGACAGCTATGCTTTAGTGCAAGGATGGGGAGCTTGTGGCCCTCCAGCTGCTGCTGGACTGTAACTCCCATCATTCTTGACCATTGGCCATGCTGGCAGGGGCTGATGGGATCTGGAGTTCAGCAACATTTCGAAGGCCACAGGTTCCCTGCTTTAGTTCTAGTTCAGTGTTTATGGGTAGGCAAACTAAGGCCCGGGGGCCAGATCCGGTCCAGTCGCCTTCTAAATCCAGTCCACGGACGGTCTGGAAATCAGCGTGTTTTTACATGAGTAGAATGTTTCCTTTTATTTAAAATGCATCTCTGGATTATTTGTGGGGCAGAGGAATTCATTCATTCCCCCCCCCCCCAAAAAATAGTCTGGCTCCCCACAAGGTCTGAGGGACAGTGGACCAGTCCCCTGCTGAAAATGTTTGCTGACCCCTGGTCTAAGCCCTTACATGCTACACACTTTCTCAATTGACTCTCATCACATGGATGACTCCCTGGCCCTGGAGACTTCACTTGTCTTATTTTAAGATGCAAAGTAGCTGGGAGTTCTTTCTTTCTTTCTTTCTTTCTTTCTTTCTTTCTTTCTTTCTTTCTTTCTTTCTTTCTTTCTTTCTTTCTTTCTTTCTTTCTTTCACGACTTTCCATCTCTTCAGGCAATGGCTTGCATGCTCCACTGGTGCATTCCTGGGACAGAATGCCCTGGAACAGACAGGAAGTAGCGCTACCCCCCTGCCCATTGCTAGAGAACTACATTCCAGGCATTAATTGGCCATATTAGTCCATAAAACCACCACAGTGCTAACCATGGTTGTCTTCCTTTCTAGCTATGGTTGGCGGCTCCTCTACTACTTCTGGCGGTGGATACGGTGGCGGATATGGAGGTGGATTTGGAGGTGGAATGTGCTATGGAGGAGGATCTGGTGGCCTTGGTGGATTCAGCTCTGGAAGCGGAAGAGGTGTTTGCAGCATAGGAGGTGGGGGAGCTTGCTCTGTCGGCGGAGGATACGGAGGAGGATATAGTTCCGGAGGCACCATTGTGAAAAAAACCACCACATCCTCCACTTCCATCAAGTCTTCAAGCAGGAAATAAGAAGCAACAGGTGCAGCGATGACAACATCAGCATGGATGAAAGAACCATTTTTCTGAAGACCTCTGCAAAGCCACCCTGAACAGAATCTCGGCGCCTTTCAGAAAAAATGGACTGTGCCCCTTATGGCCATTATGGCTGCTCTCCCAGGATATTTTTTAAGTCTTGCATTGTTTGGGTGGGATACAGACTGAGTTAGCGGAACTTAAGTACCATTGAGTTCTGTGAGACCTGGCATTGCTAACTTGTCTCATTTATGTCAGTGGGACCTTAGTTCATCTAATGTAGTCGGTATCCAACCCGAGCAACCCAACCCAAACTTAGTCTGTAACCCACCCTTTGTTCTTAACACATTATTGACACATTTCATGCCCCTAACGTAATTGGGTCTAGTCAACAGACGTGTAATATGTGAAGGCTGTGTTTGCATGAACAAGGGCAAACAGTATTAGGTAGTTCTATAGAGGTTATTCTAGGCAATGTGTGCCTTGCTTTTGTACCATTCACACATCTTTTATATAGAGCAGCACTCTCCCCCGTGTCCTACAAGGATGAATATCTCTATCCTAGATATCCCAGAATTCTCATTGGCTGTGCTTCAACTGAGGAGACACTTTTATCTCTTCGGTGGATTTAAACACCTGGGGCAGGCTTCACTCTGGATAGGTACGGTTCACACAAGAAAACAATTCTAGGAGTCAGGTTATTTGATTCTCATAACGTTTAAAGAGTACTGCTATTTCGTCTACATTCTAACTCCTCTGAATGAAACCTGGTGAGGAAATAATGTGAATTACATCAAAAACTGTTTATGTGAACACAGCCTTCATGTTTTGCTCATTCATGCAAATTAGTGCTATTTTTCTAGAAAAAAAAGAGGTGCTGGAACTCACCATGAGCACCTCCCTCATGCTCTTAAATGGCAATGGCGCCCACCTGAGAGGTGCCAGAACTGAGTTCTGGAGAGTTCTGGCTGGAAAAAAATGCCCTGATACAAATGAATATCTTTCCAGCCACTCTCCTGTGATTACCTGCCTGTGGTTTTGCTGAGTAATAATGGTTACTTACTTAAATGAATATGCAAAATACCTGCAGCTAAAAGGTAGGGGCATGCGATCTTGCCAAAGTTACGCTCCTTTAAGTCCCATTGACGCCAATGAGAGAGCTTAACCATTTGCTTAAGTCATTCCTATTGAAAGCAAGACGGCTTATCCAGATTTAACTTTGGCTGCTTTGTGCTCCACATTCTGTCTTTCTTTTTGTAATGGCCTTGAAAATCTTTTTGTTCTGGTGGTGATTCCTTTTCTCTCGCGTGTGATCACTTGCAGCTCATTAAACTCTAAGTGAAGAGAACAATGGTGTCTCCTGGATTTTTGCCAAGAGCTTTTATGCTGGGATAGTAATCATGAAAGCCTTATGATGGCGGATAAGACTATCAATGACTACTAGATGACTCTCTTCTGCCTCCATTGTGAGAGGTAGTAGTAGTAGAAGAAGAAGAGTTTGGATTTGATATCCCGCTTTATCACTACCCGAAGGAGTCTCAAAGCGGCTAACATTCTCCTTTCCCTTCCTCCCCCACAACAAACACTCTGTGAGGTATCTCCCCAGGTTGCGCATGTAATTCGTTCCGGGGTGCCGTTCGCAACCTGAACTGTGCGCAACTCGGGCGGCGCTTTTGCGCATGCGCGAGATCTCGTGAGATCTCACGCTTCTGCGCATGCGCAAACTGCGCAGAACACTTCTGCGCATCCACGGACCGCACAGACATGCGCAGAAGCGTCCGACCTCTGTTCACGCTCCGTGTTGCACTTCCAGGTTTGCGGAGTGCGCAACCCGAACATACGTAACACGGGGTGTTCGCAACCCGGGGTATGACTGTATGTCTCTGTATACCAGTAAGTGGCAATCACAAGGGAGGAATGTGTTCTTGCACTCAGGTCCTGCTTGCAGGTTTCCCATAAGTATCTAGTAGCCACTGTGAGAACAGCCTCTCTCTCTGTGTGTGTCTCCATTCTGTGCTGGAACAGAATATGGAGTTGGAGTCCATTCCCATTGCAGGTGTGAACTTCACAGCCAAAACTTCCAGTAACAGGCCAAGCAAGGCAGAGGGAGGTGGAGAAAGGGCTTCAGAGGAGGATGGCAGAATGAGAGGCTTTGGAGGGAGGGGGCAGGGAAGTGGAGGCAGATGTAAAACTGGGAGGGCAGGCAAGGAATTGATGATGGAGGGGACAGGGCAAGATAGACTGAAAGGGCTGACACATGGCACAGAGCTTGACAATGGGAGGATCTTCTAATCTGGAGTATATATAGACCACAAGGACATAGCTGTCAACCCTCCCTTTTTTTGCGGGAAACTCCCTTATTCCAATGCCGTTTCCCACTGCTATCCCAGATTGTTGATATCCCTTAAATTTCCCGGATTTCAAAGGAAGCAGCTCCTCTCCCTCCCTGCCGGCCAGGGAGGCTCCTCAGCTGCGTTGCTCGGCTGCCAATAAGGAGTCTGAGACCGACTGGGGGCGGAGCTTGCATGCCTTGTGCAGCCAGACCCTCACGCCCAACCAGACAGACAGCCTGCCTGCCATCTACGCACTCGCTCTTTTGCTCACCCGTTCGCAGCGCAGCCTCTGGAGCGCAGGGTGGCGAGGCTACTTGGTGCCATTGCACCGCCCTTGCGGCATCCCTTATTTTCAAATCCGAAAGTTTGAAAAAATCCCTTATTTTCAAATTCGAAAGTTGAAAGCTATGCACAAGCATTGGACCCGGGCCTGTCTGTGACTCCAGATTCCTTAATGCCCTTTAATCACCCTGTTAAAAAAAAAAGGTGCAAATTAGGTAGTTTCTCATTAAAATGCAATAATAACAATAATAATCAAATTTTCCCCTATATTCCTAATTTTCAGAACCCTCTCAAACATCAATTTCCAGGATTCTCCAAGAATAGCCATGTGGAAAACTTTGTAGTGTAAACTTGTGGAAAACTTTGTAGTGTAAATACCCCCCAAAGGTGAAGGACATTTCCATTCAAATGGTGTTTGTGTGCCACGTCATGTGATCAATTATATGGGGTGGGACCATAGCTGTCAACTTTCGGATTTGAAAATAAGGGATTTTTTCCAAACTTTCGGATTTGAAAATAAGGGATGCCGCGAGGGCGGTGCAATGGCACCAAGTTGCCTCGCCACCCTGCGCTCCAGAGGCTGCGCTGCGAACGGTGTGAGCGAAAGAGCCAGCGTGTAGACGGCAGGCAGGCTGTCTGTCTGGTTGGGCGTGAGGGTCTGGCTGCACAAGGCATGCAAGCTCCGCCCCCAGTCGGTCTCAGACTCCTTATTGGCAGCCGAGCAACGCAGCTGAGGAGCCTCCCTGGCCGGCAGGGAGGGAGAAGAGCTGTTTCCTTTGAAATCTGGGAAATTTAAGGGATATCAACAATCCGGGAGAGCAGCAGGAAACGGCATTGGAATAAGGGAGTTTCCTGCAAAAAAAGGGAGGGTTGACAGCTGTGGGTGGGGCTTACCTGCTCCCCACATACTTTATTCAACTTGGCCCCCCTGGTAGAACATCTGAGATTGCAGCAGCATGACTGAAGTAGAGTCATGTGCATAGGATTGCGTATGCAAGTGAGACCTTCCTTTAAGTGGGGTGGTAAAACCTCATGCTGATTCACCTTTTACTGAGACGGCTGAATGAACGGCTAGCGTCTCGCCTTAGTTTTGTAACTTTATGCTACCAAGCGCATAACCACCACCCACAAGGAGCAATGAAAGACTTGCGGCTTCCCTCAAAGAGCTCCTCCCACGGGCTTTGCAAACCTAGATTTCAGTTTCCTTTTACACCAGGTACACAACGTTCTTGATCTGTTAGATAATCAGAGAGAAGCAAGAAAACTGGGACAGTGACAAACCACTGGATTTTCTCTTAGCTGAACTATGGAATAAACAGGGGTCAGCAAACTTTTTCTGCAGGGGGCCGGTCCACTGTCCCTCAGACCTTGTGGGGGGCCGGACTATATTTTTTTTTTGGGGGGGGAAATGAATGAATTCCTATGCACCACAAATAACCCAGAGATGCATTTTAAATAAAAGGGTACATTCAGTTCATGTAAAAACACCAGGCAGGCCCCACAAATAACCCAGAGATGCATTTTGACAAGACAGAAGTACTGTTTTTGAGGGACAGGGGGCGGGTGGGTGTGGGGGATTCCCTGATCCTGAATGGGGTAATTGTGCCCCTGAAGGACCAGTTGCGCAGCCTGGGAGTCATTTTGGACTCACAGCTGTCCATGGAGGCACAGGTTAATTCTGTGTCCAGGGCCGCTGTCTACCCGCTCCATCTGGTGCGTAGGCTAAGACCCTACCTGCCCGCAGACTGTCTCGCCAGAGTGGTGCATGCTCTAGTTATCTCCTGTTTGGACTACTGCAATGCGCTCTACGTGGGGCTACCTTTGAAGGTGACCCGGAAACTGCAATTAATCCAGAATGCGGCAGCTAGACTGGTGACTAGGAGTGGCCGCCGGGACCACATAACACCGGTCCTGAGAGAACTACATTGGCTCCCAGTACGTTTCCGAGCACAATTCAAAGTGTTGGTGCTGACCTTTAAAGCCCTAAACAGCCTCGGTCCTGTATACCTGAAGGAGCGTCTCCACCCCCACCGTTCAGCCCGGACACTGAGATCCAGCGCCGAGGGCCTTCTGGCGGTTCCCTCACTGCGAGAAGCAAAGCTACAGGGAACCAGGCAGAGGGCCTTCTCGGTAGTGGCACCCGCCCTGTGGAACGCCCTCCCAGCAGAGGTCAAAGAGATAAACAACTATCTGACATTCAGAAAATACCTCAAGGCAGCCCTGTTTAGGGAAGTTTTTAACCTGTGATATTTTAATGTATTTTAATATCTGTTGGAGGCTGCCCAGAGTGGCTGGGGAGACCCAGCCAGATGGGTGGGGTACAAATAATAAATAATAATAATAATAATAATAATAATAATAATAATAATAATTATTATTATTATTATTATTATTATTTTAAATAAAAGGACACATTCTACTCATGTAAAAACATGCTGATTCCCGGACCGTCCGCAGCCCGGATTTAGAAGGCGATTGGGACAGATCCGGACCCCAGGCCTTAATTTGCCTACCCATGGAATAGAGGAAAAAACCTAGTAAATGAAATCGGAGGGAATGGCCTCTTGCCAAACAGCAAAGCAAAAGTTAAACAAACATGAGTAAGTGCACATATGCTTATTAATCCATGGCATGAAGTGTACACTAGTTGTGATAAGATTATGGGTCTTCTTCAGTTTCTCCCATGTGAGCAACAATGGAGGAGAGGGATTGAATTGACTGCCCCATTCACAACTTTCACATGTACATTGGCTTTGGAAAACAGGTGGAAAGGTCAATCAATGGCTAATTAATCTTGAAGGCTGAAAAACAGAGCCTCCATATTTCAAGATGTGGAATTCAATGCCACACTGTGCTGAACATTGTGTCAGCGCAAACATTGCAGTTTGCCAGATGGAATTATCCCCCTTTCCTCCCCTCACATTGTTCTGGGGATTCTCCTGACCCCAAAACTTGTTTGGGGGGCATCAGAGGGGCACAGGGAGGGGAGAGTGGTGGAAGGCATTCTATATCTTTGAGTACTAAATATGAAGTTTTGTGTAGTCGCTTTCTAAGAAGCCTTATCTGTCTCTGGCAACTTGAAGCCCTAGGTTTGATGAGAGAGAGAAGAAAAGGCTGCTCACTCAGCATACAGTAATTGTTGGGATGCAGAACATTGTGTAGCTTTTTGCAGTGCCTTTGAGCTATGGAAACTAAACTAAACTAAACTAAACTAAACTAAACTAAACTAAACTAAACTAAACTAAACTAAAAACTAAACTAAACTAAACTAAACTAAACTAAATGGCCTTTGTGTTGTACTTTGAAGGTCATCTATTGCATTTAGCTGCACATAGGATAGATGTTACCAGGTTAACTGATTTATTTACAGCATCCTGGCAGGGCTCTTAACCAAGGCTCTTAACGAAGGCCTCTCTAATTATTTAACTACTTGCACTTTGACGTGCTTTCTAATTGAGAAGGGGGAGGGATGCTGAAGACTGAGTTGTCCTTAAGTGAACTCCCAAGGTCTGAAATACAGTTTTATTAGGAAACAAGGAAGACAAGCAGGGCATGGGGCAATAATGGGAATATACTAAGGAGTTCTCGTTCCCTCTCTCTCTCTCTCTCTCTCTCTCTCTCTCTCTCTCTCTCTCTCTCTCTGATGTTTGCAGAAGTAGCATGTTGCTTCCCATGTCCTCCTTGCAGATCTGCATTTGTATACTACCAATTCTTCCATTGGTTGGTACAAAACATCCAAATCAAGGTCGAGCCTTAAGGCTCATAATCATAATAAAATCTGGAGTTGTCTGGAGTTACCTCCTGTGATGCAAGAGACACATTATCTCTAAGCAGATTCACTGGCTTCTTTTGATATAGGGTTCTTGCTGACTAAGGTACAGTGCCTGGGAAATGAGTGTTGCTGTTTGTTTGTTTTTTTAAAAATTAGTGAATCACTTACATGTTCTTGGTTGTTGTTGGGGGTTTTTTTGCACCTGTAGTTGGGTGTGACAGCATTGTCACTGGGACAATGCCATTCACATGTTAAGAAAAAAATAGGATGGTGTCCTATGAAAATAATGGTAAGTGTATGTGTATTAAGGGAGTAAGGGATGCGGGTGGCGCTGTGGGTTAAACCACAGAGCCTAGGGCTTGCCGATCAGAAGGTTGGCGGTTCAAATCCCCGTGACGGGGTGAGCTCCCATTGCTCGATCCCAGCTCCTGCCAACTTAGCAGTTCTAAAGCACGTCAAAGTGCAAGTAGATAAATAGGCACCGCTCTGGCGGTAAATGGCATTTCCGTGCGCTGCTCTGGTTCGCCAGAAGCGGCTTAGTCATGCTGGTCACATGACCAGCTGTACGCCGGCTCCCTCGGCCAGTAAAGCGAGATGAGCGTCACAACCCCAGAGTCGGTCACAACTGGACCTAATGGTCAGGGGTCCCGTTACCTTTTTTTATTAAGGGAGCAGGGGCTCCCTCAGTCCTCCTCATATACACAAGAGCTGCATTTGCACAACTAAGGGCTCAACCATACTACTGCTTGTCCTGCACCCCAAAATCATGGGTCTGAGAGGTTTTCCAGAAGTGTGGCTGAGCCCTAAGTGTACCTTTACCAAAGGTGCCATGGGTTTTGAAGACACTCGAACTCTGGACGAAAGGGAGAAACGTGCTAAGAGGAAGGCACGCTTGGCAAATCCACACCGTGACCAACTCCCACCCAGAAACCATTGTCCCCACTGTGGAAGGAGATGTGGATCCATAATTGGCCTCCACAGTCACTTACGGACTCATTGTTAAAACTGTGTTTACGGAAGACAATCTTACTTGGCTACAAGGGAACACCAAAGAAAGAAGAAAGTACATGGGAAACCTCTGCTGCCAATATGAGCTAAGGGTCCTCCACATGTTCCCTGGAGCCTGTGGATTGCGCTATCAGTCTAGAAACCCATTATACAGACATTAAAACTCACTGTAAATATCCATAATTAAAATACACAATAAAACTATCTCATTAAAATATCAAAATATAAGTATCCATAATTAAAGCCCACAATTAAACAATCCAATTAAAACAAGATGGCTTTTAAAACAGGAGACTCAGGTTGAGTTCAGGTAGCTAAATATAGCTGCAGTCCTAAGGTCAGGGAGGGGAATTTGGAGGTGGTTCAACCATTGCATTCTGTGCCCTGCTGGGCTTGAACTGTCAGGGCAGAAATGAAGGTAGAGGAAAGCTCTGTGTGCTTTTGCCCATTTCCTGAAGTCAAATTTTAAAACACACACACACACACACACATACACACACACACACACACACACACACACACACACACATATATATATATATAAAGGTAAAGGTAAAGGGACCCCTGACCATTAGGTCCAGTCGTGTCCGACTCTGGGGTTGCGGCGCTCATCTCGCTTTATTGGCCGAGGGAGCCGGCGTACAGCTTCCAGGTCATGTGGCATGACTAAGCCGCTTCTGGCGAACCAGAGCAGCGCACGGAAACACCGTTTACCTTCCCGCCAGAGCGGTTCCTATTTATCTACTTGCACTTTAATGTGCTTTCGAACTGCTAGGTGGGCAGGAGCTGGGACCGAGCAACGGGAGCTCACCCCGTCGCAGGGATTCGAACTGCCGACCTTCTGATCAGCAAGCCCTAGGCTCTGTGGTTTAACCCACAGCGCCACCTGGGTCCCTATATATATATATATATATATATATATATATATATATATATATATATATATATATATTCTCCACCCATTGGAAACAGTAGGAGGAAAAGATGCCCCCATTACTTCCCCATTTGGAGAGGCTCAGTGGATGTCAGGATGCTGTCAGCAGCTCCCGGCTGGTTGCCCAGGAAAGTATAAAGACAAGGAAAAGTTTATTACTGTCCTTTTTTTATTTCAATCTTTACAGAGAGAGGCTATAGACCCTAGCCTCTTGGATAATGGTGTTGTCCAGAGTGAATCTCCACCTCCTGTCTCTGCCACTTCCTCATTCGTCACCATCGTCTCCTCTACGGGTTCTGCAACATGCTCTCTGTCTTTGAGCTCTTTGCTCTCCTACTTTTAAGGCTCGCCGGGTTCTGGGAGATGGAGGGTCTGGAATGCTTTCTAATGAGAATGTGTCAGCTGGGTGTTGTCCTGGCTCTCCCATGATTTCCCCTCTTTCCCCCTCATCTGCCTCTGAGCTGCTACTTCCCTCAAACCCCTGTTGTAAATTTATACAATCTTCTTCCTCCTCCTCCTCCTCCCTGGAATGGTCAGGGATGGGGAGGCCGCCTCCACCATTCCTCCTCTTCCCAGTAACTTCATATCCTTCACTAAAGGAGAATATGAACACTTGGTTTATATAGTCAATGAAGTCTTCATAGGGTTGCATTGAAAGACCCTACTTTTAATATTTTAATATGCCCTGTGGAATATTCATCTAGAAAAACTTGGAAATATGAATTTCAAAATACAGTAACCCCCAACGTATGTGGGGGTTATGTTCTGGGGGTCACGTCTAAAGCCAAAACTGCATATAGTCAAAACACATAGGGTTCAATGGTGGGTGGTATTGCCAAAGTCTTTTTGCCTGGATGCCTGCCTCCCCTCCCCTCCCCCCTGCCTGTTTGTATGAAAGGAAAAGTCCAAAATATAATAATTGGACCAAGGGAGTTTCCAGAAATGCAATGAAGGTGCTAATCTTAAACCACAACAAACGTAACCTGCTGAGTATCACAAATATAATGTCTTATTTATTCTGTCATCACCATCAAACGGGGTATAAAGTTCAACTAAATACTTAACAAGGGTTGCAATACAACCCAAACAAATAACCTGCTGGAAATTGAAGTGGAAGATATTATTGGATACAGGATAGCAAAAGGACTACTCCCAGTATCTGTCCCTTCCTTCCTTCCTTCCTTCCTTCCTTCCTTCCTTCCTTCCTTCCTTCCTTCCTTCCTTCCTTCCTTCCTTCCTTCCTTCCCTCCTTCCTTTTGACTACAGTATAATTGGTGATGTGAGATAACTTGGAAAGATTTTCTCACTTATTAAGAGCTGCAAGGACAGACGTTGCCCTGGGATTGGAAAATGCAAATATGTGATCATTATTATGGACGGGGTATGTACAGCCTGGGATGTGGGAGGTCTCCTGATCAAATTAACAAATGTTGTATGGATTAGAGAAGTGAGACAAATGGAAAGTGTGTCGATTTTGTGGCAATACGCTGAAGCACAAGAGGAATGAAGAATTCAGCCATAGATATTTTTACAATCCAAAAGGAAATAGATAACCTACACACACTCATCATAGAAACCAGAGGAAGTCATTCTTAGTCAGGAAATCATTCTGGATTATCTCCGTTGTAATTTCTGATTCGTCATCATCATTTCCACAATCAATTTATTGTGTATTTTCAAAAGCACTTAATATGGAGTATTGACACGGTACAAAAAATAGAAGGGGAATTCTGATTTCTCTGTGCTGGCTCACAATCTGAAAAGAAAGGCATGGGACCAAATGAGAAGAGAGCAGGACAAAATGAGGGAAACTTGGAGAAAGCTTGGAGAAATAGAGAGGAAAAGAAAAGGAAAGTGTTAAAAATATAGGCTTTCCCTCAACGCTAACCCAATCATAGTAGACCTATGGAAATTAAAGGCCTTGAGTTAGGCATTCTATTTATTCATTTTATGAAATGTAACTGAAAGGAATCAAACAAGATATAACTGTTTACATGGTTTAGTAATAGGATTGATTGTATGTAGACTGTGTTTGTTATTGCTTGCTTGAGATATACTGTATTGTTGAACAAAGTGGGTAGTATTTGACTAGGTTTTACACAGAGTACACACACTGAAATTAGTGAACATGATCAAGTTAAGTCTATTAATTTCAATGGGTCAACTTGAGTAACACGAAGAAGAAGAAGAAGAAGAAGAAGAAGAAGAAGAAGAAGAAGAAGAGTTTGGATTTGATATCCCGCTTTATCACTACCTGAAAGAGTCTCAAAGCGGCTAACATTCTCCTTTCCCTTCCTCCCCCACAACAAACACTCTGTGAGGTGAGTGGGGCTGAGAGACTTCAGAGAAGTGTGACTAGCCCAAGGCCACCCAGCAGCTGCATGTGGAGGAGCGGAGATGCGAACCCGGTTCCCCAGATTATGAGTCTACCGCTGTTATTCACTACACCACACTTAGTTGACTACCACTCAGATTTCTACACCCCTTCCAAAAAAAAAACCCCACAACAACAATGTACACACCTTATCTACCTAACACAAAGATGCTCCCGTATGCCCAGATGCAGAATATTATGTATGTTTAGCACAAATTGGAGAGGGTGTTTCAACTCTTTTTAGTGCTCCAAATACTCTCCTGTTCTTGGAAATCTGACATTTATCTTCCCGTGCAGAGCACCCCCTATGTGCCAGGTTCCATAGAGCTCCTGTGCAGGTGGAAAGGGCACCTCCAGAGGCATTGCCCATGATATTGAAATGCGCAGGAAGGCAATGCAAATGAAGGTATTATATGTGCATCTGCAAGAAATGGATGGGTGTATTAATCATCAAGGATAGTGAAGAAGCACTGACCTGTTCATTCATGTACAAACAAGGCTTCAAAGAGTCTGATTGGTTCAATAGAAAATAACGCTAAGAAATTCTTTCTTTCTTTTTAAAAGGACAATATTTAAAAAATGGTTATTTTCTTAAATCTACATTATTATTATTATTATTATTATTATTATTATTATTATTGGGAGGGGAGTTAGAGCAAAAATGCTATTTGGTAAATTCAGTCATTATTACCTAAGAAATAATGTCTGGCAAAGTCATAGCAAATTCTAATTGGTATATTTAATGGATGTTAGTAAAAAGGAAAAAGAAGATGAAGACATGGCTCATGTCTTTGAAAAATGATAACTCAGCTTGTTACAGCTTAGCTCCTGTGTGATGAATGCATTTCATAATAATAAAAAAATACATTTCACAATGACTTTCTTCACAATCTTGTCTTTGCTTCATAAGCACTAGGTGACTACTAGGTCCCATTTTCATGTGGCCTGAATAGCAATTTCTTTAAGCTCGAAGTTCACAATCCAATCTGTTTCACGATTGTTTGCCCATCTCTCCATCAATGACCCATCCAATCTTTCTAATTTACCTTCAAACGTTTGTCTGCCTTCTTTTTTCTCTCTGTGACACATATATACTCATTTATATGGATCTTTTAAAGACTTTCTTTTAAGGTTTGTTTGCTTGGTTTCCCTCCACAATCAAGTGGTATATAAATTTTCTGAAACAAGCTAACTCAGATTCTAAAGTCTATAAATTGGCTGAGTACAGCATGTATCTTATGGGATTCCTATATGTGACCTAGAAGAAGACAGAGACAGACACAGACAGAAAGAAGAAGTAGAAACAGTTTTGTTCTTATTGCATGGAAGTTCATGCTGCAATTAATCAGTCAATCTCGAAGGTCCTGCAGAACAGTCGATCCTTTCCCTTCTGCTGTTTTAGCCCATCTGTTCTTCTTGAGCTTTGCCATCCACAGCCTACCATCTCCACCAAAGCAGAGGGTTGCAAGCCTCAGTTGCCTCTTTGTTTCCTTATGTTCACCATCCAAAGTAAAAAGAGAAGTGTCCTCCATGGACGTCCACCATTTGTTCATCAGCATGTGATCTCCGTTCTCTTTTAGCTGGTGTTGCCCGTCTTAAGATTCATTCAGTGTTGTTGCTAGCTCCACGGCGTAAAGGAACTGCTGCTGTTCCAAGGAGTTTTAGGGATGCCCATGCGAGAAGAGCCCAGACAGATCTGCTCTGACAAAGCATTTTGTTTACCAAGGTGATGAAGATCCTCCGTGAACTTCAAGTTGAGAAACTGCTCCTCTTAGGGAGCCAAAGGCAATTTTCCACATAGAGGCAGATTTAGGGTGTAATTGCGGGCGTGCTTTGGGGATTGTGAAAGGCGTGCTAATGCTTTGCATGCTGCAAAGCGGCTGCCTGCCGTGGAGCTTTGCAATTAGAAATGCAGATGAAGATACTGATAGATAGGACCTCCATTGAGAATAAAGAGTGATGCACTTGTCAATTAAAGAGCCTACTCCCCAGACAAAATAATCAAGCTTAAGGTATCTTAGTCACTGAAAAGACATTGTGCCATCATTGGTCATCATCATCATTGTCGTCTTCTCTTCCTTTGGCAGTGAAGGGGTGTGCTAATGGGTAGGGTCAGTGTTTGGAAAATTGAAGATGAAGATCTGTCAACCACACCAAGTTCATGAGCACAATACAATGATATCCTTCTTCCCGCCCATGCAAACTCAAGCCCAGCTCCTCCCTAAAGCAGATATAAGGGAGGCTCTTTCCAACTCCGGATCCAGAGGGATTTGCTTCCCTTGGGCTCTGCATACATCTCTTCCTCTCCTTTTTTTGCATTGCAACTTCTGGGCTTGATCATTTTCTCTGCTCCTCATTCAACTCTGACACAGTGATGTCTGTCAAAACCAGCAAAGTGAGCCGCAAAGGCTACAGCTCAACTTCTGTTATCGGCGGTGGTGGAGGTGGAGGAGGAGGAAGTAGAATTGGCTATACTTCATCATGCAAGGGATATGGTGGCGGCATAAGAGGCCAATATGGCAGCAGGAGCCTCCATAACTATGGCAGTAGAGGAACAAGAATTTCCTATGGACGAGGCTATGGCTATGGCAGTGGAATGGGTGGCGGCTATGGCGGTGGGATCTGTGGTGGAGGAATGGGTGGTGGGATCTGTGGTGGAGGAATAGGCGGTGGTTATGGTGGCGGAGGAATGGGCAGTGGTTATGGTGGTGGAGGAATGGGCGGTGGTTATGGTGGCGGAGGAATGGGCGGTGGTTATGGTGGTGGAGGAATGGGCGGTGGTCCTTTTGGTGGAGGAATGGGTGGTGGTTATGGTGGTGGAGGAATGGGTGGTGGTTATGGTGGTGGAGGAATGGGCGGTGGTCCTTTCGGTGGGGGAATTGGCCCTGGTGTTAGTGGCGGAGGCATTGGCAGTGTCCAAATAGACCCAAGTCTTCTGAGACCAGTTCGCGTAGATATTGACCCCCAGATCCAGCAAGTGAAAAATCAGGAGAAAGAGCAAATCAAGAGTCTCAACAATCAATTTGCTAGCTTCATTGACAAGGTAAGCTACCAGAGCAGGAAGAGATGCATTTTGACTGATTTCACATAATGCGTGTTGTCTGGGAAAATCCAGTTAATTTTTGCTATGAACGGTTGAGTAACGTCTGAAAATATGAAAGCTTGAATTTTGAGGTTTACATTTGTTTGTTTATCACTAATTAAGGATTAGAAGGGATTTAATTTCCACAGAATATTTTACTTAAATTCTGAAATTATGAGTTCTTTGCTTTATTAATTTATTCCACCATTTATATCCCACCCTTCTACATGCATATACATCACTCAGGGCGGTGATACTTATATATTGCAATATCTGTAACAGCCTCCTAGTTAACTGTTTACAAGCCATTAATGTCAGTTGGGGCCATTTGCCATGGAAGATGATCAGGGTGTTGAATATGTTTGTGGCATGAAACAGAGGGAAGAACATTTGCTCTGTTCCTCCCACCTGACCAATATTAAGAAAATTAAGCAGAAGCAGATGTCTGGAGTCTTTGCATTAACCAGCAGATTGGCCAAGGAACTCCAGGATAGCAATAGTATGTTGCTACTTTTTTTATTGGTGTTGGCTGAGACACAAGTGAGATTTATTGGGAGAAATATTTCTGTTACAGGTGCATGGATGTATATGGTTTCACAAGACATGTGAAATGGAAAAAGTTTAATGAAGTGTGCAGAATTGGCCCAATGGGATGCATTGAGGCTTGACACACAGGACAACATGCCAATTAAAATTGCCGTTGCCTGAAACTTGGCTTTAAGCAAAATTCATAGGGATTTCGGGGAGCTCCTCTGCTGAAACATTGGATTGTATCCAATTATATTCCAATGATAGATATGACTAACTTTGGTCCATTAAATTCAATGGATCTACTCTGAGTAGGACTAGCACTGGATACACCCAAAGCAAGGATTCTAAGGAAGCAAAAAATCTTTGGATATGACTAGCAAAACTTCTCAGCTGTGAGTTGCATTGCTCGTAAAACTAAAGTAGCTTTTTTGCATTTGTCAGGGGAACCTGGTGCCCTTCAGATGATGTTCGACTTCATCTCCTATCAGCCCCAGCTAGCATGGCTAGTGCAAGGGATGGTGGGCGTTGCAGTCCATCAACTTCAGTCCTAATATATGTCATATGAAGCTGCTGCTGCCTCAGACCACTGGTCTATCTGGCCTAGTGTTGTCTATTTTGATTGGCAGAGGCTCTCCAGGGTCTCAAGTAGGGGCCTCCCCACTCCTCCTACCTGATATACATTAATTACAGATGGCAACCTTTGACTGTCTTACATGCAATGTCATTTCCCTGGCATTGATCAGGGGTGAGTTTCCCCGCTTCTTCTGGATTGTATGAAGAGGGTAGTATGCTACATCTTCCCTATGACTCAGGAATGACCCTTCACATGACCCTACATAAGGCAACACTGCCTGGAACTCTTCTATCCCTTTGGTGCAGCTACCCACCTACCTAGGCATCCTGGGGCTGATAGCCAGGGCTATGGTGGTCTGTTATTTGTGTGGTCAGAATAGGATTTATCTGGGGTGGGCTTAAGATCCACCTTTGTGCACATCTTTTCCATCTGTTCCTCACTGTCATGTCTTCTTTTTGGGGGTGTGCTTCTCTTGTGGCTGATTTGCTTTCTGGTCAGTTTAAGGGTGGGTATGGTGGACATAAGTGTAGAATATTTGGTGAGC
Organism: Darevskia mixta; assembly: GCA_034641385.1. NCBI lineage: Eukaryota > Metazoa > Chordata > Lepidosauria > Squamata > Lacertidae > Darevskia > Darevskia mixta. The sequence continues at coordinate 429,112 of JAWWNH010000047.1, forward strand.
ACCTTGAGGCATGTGGGGTGAAGGAACATAGGAAACTACCTTGCACTGAGTCAGACCATTGATCCATCACACTCAGTATTGTCCACATTGACTGGCTGAGACTCTCTAGGAGATTCAGACAGGAGTCTTACCTGGAGATGCCAGAGATCTTTTGCATGCAAAGCAGATGTTGTATACTGAGCTATCACTTCTTGAAAGTTTGAGATGATGAGGGAGGATGCAGAACTCGGTCTAGGTGGTCCTCTTCCTGGTCAATGCAGACCAGAGAGCAAGTATGGACTCCTCAGGCTGCCTTTAGGTTAGGACATTGTGGCTGTGACAAGAGCTGGGATGGTACCTCAAGCCAGGGTGGTGTTGCCCAGATAGATGCAACTGCAGTTTACAGTGCCAACACTGGTTTATTGTTGCATGGCTACAGACCATAACAATGACCCTTCATCCCAGTTTCTTATGTTGTATCATCACTTAGGGAGCAGGCACTGATCTGTAGTCCTGCTATGAGAACTACAAAGCACAGTTCTAAGCAAATGGGAAGGTTCCGCATACCCCCAGAAACTGAAAATTGCGAGTGTTTCCAATTCTGCAATTATTAATTCAGAGTAACAACAAACAGGAAATGCAGGGTGTAGTTTGGGTCTCAGCCATGTGAATCCAGTAACCTGTGAAAGAATGGACTTTGCTGTTAGCACCCATCTCTAATGTGCTATGATGCTGAACCTCTTCGATGTCTTATACATCTTCCATTTCTTGGGTTTCAGGTCCGGTTCCTAGAGCAACAAAACAAGGTTCTGCAAACCAAATGGCAGATCTTACAGCAGCAAACCCAGGGCCGAGGCCCAGCGCAGAACCTGGATGGTGAGTTCCAGCAATTCATCAACGGCCTGAGAAGCCAAATTGAACGAATCCGTATGCAGAAGTCACAGTTGGCATCAGAACTTCAGAACATGCAGCACCTTGTAGAAGACTACAAGAACAAGTAAGGAACAACCAAAAGTGAAAGATGCTTTGTCACCACTATTTGTGCTTCAGGGGGAGATTTGCCATTAATCACTAAGTGAATTTGGTTCAGAATAATGAAATTGGCCTCAGCTCCAGGGCATTCCAAATGAGTGCAGGTTGCACTCTGCATTACAACCTTCTGCAGTACAACAGAAGATTGGAAACACTAATCTGAGTAGTTTTTGTGTGTGTGTGTGTGTGTGTGTGTGTGTGTGTGTGTGTTTCTCTGGGGGATTTGCAATGTTCAGCTTGTGTGGTTTCTTTTAATACCTTGGCATCGTGTACACTTGCAGTAGTCTATCTCAGTGAGCTCATTGTGACCTCTTTTTTCTGGTTTAAACAGGTATGAAGAAGAGATCAGCAGGCGCACATCTGCTGAGAACGAATTTGTGGTGCTGAAAAAGGTGAGGAGTGGTGCTTTGCAGCATACTATAAATAGAGAAGGCATCATGGTAGGATAGAATTGAATCAGGCATCAGAATGTTTTCAAGCTACACAAAACCAAGCCATTGCATAGTAATGTTGTTTTCTCCCAGATGTCAGGGGGAAGTCTAGGCTACAAGTATAGGCTTCTCCCTGACACGTCAGCACAAGCTGGCAAATGCGCTTCCCCCTTCCCCATTTTATCCTCACAGTATCCATGTGAGGTAAGTTAGACTGAGAATCTGGTCCAAGTCACCCAGCAAGCTTCATGGCTGAGTGTGGATCGGAACCCTTTTCTTCCAGGTCCTGAACTGACACTTTAACCACTGCACCACCTCTGGTTCTCTTGGGCCTGCCTACATGTTTAATGGCCTTTTGGAGGACAACTGAACCCCACAAGACACCTATCACTCATCTTTAGCTCTCACTGGAGAGCTCATAGTAGCAAATTATACTGGATCTATAGCAGTTCAAAAGGGCAATCATAGAAATTGCAGGGGCACGCTGCAAAACTTGGCAGCGTCTATTAAACTGCTGCTTTCTATGCGTCCAGGGTATTTGTTTAAAATCCATTGTTTCATTAATAAATTGAGGAACTGTTGGATTAAGCCTGCTTGGCAACAACGCCCTCTGACCCAGAAGCCCTTTCCCCCTACAGCCAGATGTGTGGGGAATTCCTGGGGTTTCTTGGTGAAGAGGGAAAGAAAAAATCTGTGCATGCTAGGAACATCCTGTCTTTAATTATGTCTTCATATGGGACGCAGAGTCCCTGTTGAGTCATCGCAGCTAAACATCCCAACAAGAAGGGAGAATAAAATGTTATGTATGTGGACATGCCTAAACTCTTGGTTCAGTCAGTGATAACAATCTGTGAAGCTTTAAAGTTTGCATTCCTCATAATCTCTCTTCTAGGATGTGGATTGTGCCTACATGACCAAGGTTGACTTGGAAGCCAAAGTGGGTGCTCTAGCTGAGCAGATCCAATTCCTTAGACGTATCTTCCAACAGGTAAGGAGTCTTCCAACAGGTAAGGAGTCTATCCATTCCATCTGCTAGCTAAGAATACTCTCTCCTCTACCATCACCCATTGAACCCAAATTCAAAGGAAGTGAATTCTCTCTCCTTAAAATAGATGAAGGCATACATGGGAATGTTACGTACCACTCCACATAGTTTTGAGGGAGGGATGCAAGGAACCAGAGGAAAGTATGTGATAGTCACTGAGGACTAAAGGACTAAGATGGATGGCTACAGAAGCCTCACTCCACCCTGGTGATTCTGTACTTCCCTTGACTGTGCTGAACTTCCTCCCAGCCACCACAATTAAACTGGGATGGAGACATCTGTGTTCACCTTAGGTTGGGTTGCTCCATGCCCTGCACCTGAAGGAAAAAGCTTAATCAGTGTAACAGCATGACAAGTTTCAGGTTCCCCCCCCTTTTCCTCTCTGAGATCTAGAAACTTGCATTTTTTTTTAAAAAAGTGAAAGCTATGAAAAAGCATGAAAGCAATTACAACCCAGACACATAAAAATTATGCTTTAGGAGACATAATTGATATTAATTAGGTTCCCGCCCCATGAGTGGTGAATCAGGGGAGAAATGGCAGAAGTGAGGCAGATTGCAAGTCTTACTGATTGATGGCTCTTTGGTCCTTTAACAGGAACTGTCTCAGGTCCAGACAGGTGGTCATGACACCTCTGTGGTGGTGAGTGTGGATAACAGCAGCCACTTCAACTTGGAAGGCATCATTGATGAAGTACGATCCCAATATGAAGAGATTGCCAGAAGCAGCAGAGCTGAGGCTGAAAGTTGGTACCATAGCCAGGTAGGTAATCAAGCAAAGAGGAAACCCGACACACCTTGTGGTTTCCTGGGTTTTCTTTCTATTGCAAGGGACCTGAGGGCAGATCACTTTCTCCATGGGACCCCTGTGAAGGAAGGAAAGTCACTGCAAATCTCGAACCGAGAATTCTTAGCTCCTTAGCCAAACTAGAATATTATTTGGAGGTGCGGGAAGCCATGACATTTAAAATGGCAGCCACAATTCCTAGTCCTTTGATGAAGCCATGACAGTCAAACTGGTGTAATGATATCAACATAGGCTTGTAGCATGGTGAGAAGTTCTTTGCAGTTTGCTGCTTCCATCATGAACCAGGGATGGATTTAGGGCTGTGTGAGTGGTGTGCCTGCGCTGAGTGCTGAGACGATGGGGTGCTGGGCTTTAGGAAGTAGTCATGAGGCTCTGACAGGGTCACAGAGTTCATCTAGTTAGCGCCTTCATGATTTTGGGAATGAGGTAGGAGGACCCTGGGATCCTGCCAGAGCCCTCACACCTCCTTCCCAAAACTGGGCACCTCCTCGCCTACCTTTGGAAAGGCAGTGCAAGGACTGAAGGGGGCACCAAATTTTGGCCTTGCACAGGGCAACCATAGTACCCAAATCTGCCCCTGCGTGACCCCTGTGCTTGAGGCTAATGTGTTGTGTGAGAGGGACCTTTGGATGGCATCCATGATTGGAATATTGCTGGAGGTGCTTTTGTTTTGTTGCTAAAACACAACACTGTTTCTGCCCAACAGTATGAAGCTCTGCAAAACACAGCTGGAAGACATGGGGACAGCCTGACTAACACCAGACATGAGATTCAAGAGCTGACTAGGAACATTCAGAGACTGCGTGGGGAGATTGACCGTGTCAAGAAGCAGGTATGGGACATGGACATTCCATTTGGGCAAATGCTGAAAAGTGTCTTCTTTTTCAGGAGATCTACATCACACTACATGGGTGTAAAGCTCATCTCAGCTGTCGGATGGGCTTTAGCTCAATGATAGCTTGTGGAAGCTCCTAGTCCAATCCTCGATAATTCCAGGTCTAAGTATTACATTGTTGTCTTTAGACCTTGGAAGAGACCAAATGCCTCTCTTGAAATAGATGGTATTCTGACTCAGCAACTTCATACATTTATCTCTGGAAGATGCCTGATTCCCATTATTCTCTTTTGGAATTGCCCTTCCACTCTCTCAACACTCTGTAATCTATTAAGAATGGCGGTGGCTTTGTTCAACCATTGCATCAGATCAGGCAAGCACACAATGCAAATTGCATTGCCTGTATGTAAATTCAGGCGTGACAGTGATTGAAGTTACATTTCCCTGAGAAGCTTGGGTGGTTCAAGGGACATCATGTTGCAATTTGAACATGGGAGGCTTTTAGGGTGGAAACGCTTTGGCATTAAACCAAGTCTTATTTGTAAATCCTGGGAGCTTCAGTCAGTCAATTTGGACCAGCCTGGCACCCTTGAGATATTCTGGACTACAATTCCCATAAACCCCATCCAGCATAGTTAATGGTTGTGGATAATGGGAGCTGTAGTCTAAACCATGTTAGGGAAAGCTTGTGTAAGCAATACTGACCTAGATGATCAAATGATCTGAGTCTGTTTAAGGGAGTTTCCTATGTTCCTCAGCTTTTAAGATCTGAGCAAGAAGGGATGCTGACTCGTCACTTAGTGGATTGTGCAGACAGCAGCAGTCGTTCTGTTCTGAGTCTTGTCTCCTGCCTAAAAGGAATCTGGCAGAAGCTCTGCTCCACTGCACCCATACACATGCTTTGGAGAGGAAGAGCTCCTTTCTGGGGAGGACCTTGGCTTACAACTGTTGCTCAGCAATGGACTCATGATACCCTAATTCAAGATGCATGAATGTTGGTAATGAGGGACCAGCACATTCGCCTTGGCCACATGGAGGCCACTTGGAATAGCCTCTGTGTGGTGCCCTCTCCAAGCTGCTGCCTTAATGTGCAGTATAATGTGAGCAGTGTTGCTCCACATTCTACAGAGAGTTCTCAGTCTCTCACACATCAACTGTTGCTAGAAGCTGCCACTCTTCTGTGGAAATGTACTATGGTGGCAAGTGTCAGCTGAGATATCTTAGTACAGGAAGACTGGAAAAAGCACCTGGAGGCAGACTTACCAAAACCCCCCAAATATTGCTTAATTTTCTCCATTAAATAATGATATCTAACATACCAATAAGTAGAAAAGACATGTGTTGGGAGAGCTGAACTTTATCCCAGGCTTACCTGGACTCAGCCTCTGAACCTGTTTGGAACATCAGGATTCAGACTTGAAAGAGATGGCTCAGTTCACGCAAAGTGTTGGTCCCCACCACTGCTGAGCACTCACAAGAGGTCCCTCTTCCAGATGTCATTGGACTCCAACTATCATCAGTTTCATTCAGCATGGCCAATGGCCAGTCCAGCAACATCTGGTGGGCAACAGGTTGGGAAAAGATGCTCATGGCATCTTGAATGCATCTTTCAGGGCAGCGATGAAGGCTGCTATGCAGTTTTGAGCCGCAGCACCTTTCTTTTTCTAAGATCATTAACATGGCCATATCCCTTGGCACTATGGGTCCAGGCTGGCCTATAAATCCCATTCTTTGACCTGGAAACAATTGTCCCTGATGGGTGCTCAGATCAGGGATGGATCAGTCTGTTCCCAGCCTTTGTTCCTAAATTCAGGGTTTCAGGTGCTAGACAGGAATAATGAGACAGATATTCAGAGATTGGACTGAACAGCTGTCAGAAAAACCTGGGCTTCTGATGCAATCCCTGCCTGGGAGGCTTGTTAAAGAGCTGGGCAGGTAAACAAAGCAACAAGGAAGGCTGGGATTCCAGAAGGAACAGTGTCCAAAAAGTCCATCCCAAGGCCTCAGTCGTACTGGAAATAAGTTCATCGCGGAAACAGAAAAGTTTTTATCCTTCCCGTCTTCTTGTCTTGCAGTGTGCTCAGCTGCAGTCAGCCATTGCTGAAGCTGAGGAGCGTGGCGAGTTGGCCCTCCGGGATGCTAGGCAGAAACTGGAAGAATTGGAATGTGCCCTGACAAAGGACAAGGAAGAGTTGGCTCGCCTATTGAAAGAGTACCAAGACCTGCTGAACATCAAGCTTGCTCTGGACATTGAGATTGCCATGTACAGGAAACTGCTGGAAGGAGAAGAGAGCAGGTGGGTGACCATTGCAACCTTCCACATAGGGAATTTTTTTGTTCCTTTGTAGGTTAACTGGGCCAAGTGTCCGCAAGCAGCATCTGCCTTGATTTCAAATATTGCTGGGTTCAGGAAGGATTCTGCAAATATTTGAACATTCATAGAATGCTTAGTGGCATATTGGACATCCAAGTTTTGGGGAGCAAATTTGTTATGGCTCCAGAAGGAATGCCATTGGTGGTTTTTTTGTTAGTTTTGTTTTGTTATTTTGTTATGCCTCCTTGGTGTATTGTGTGCTTTCCTTTACTTCTTTTGATCACCTTGGGTAGCGCTCGGCCTTCTCTGCTTGCTTCTCATTGGTCCGGATTATATGGATTGATTTGCGGGAGGGAATTGGGGGGTTGGAGGATGGAAGGTCTAGCCTTGTAAAATGGGCATAGGACTACATGGCTTTTTTGGTCACTTGTAAGTCAGGCCTAGTAATTCTATGACTCACAGATGCTAGACAGGACTACTATTATCTGCAGATACCACTAGGCCTATTAAGTCAGGCTTCCTCAAACTCAGCCCTCCAGATGTTTTTTGGCCTACAACTCCCATGATACCTAGCTAGCAGAACCAGTGGTCAGGGATGATGGGAATTGTAGTCTCAAAACATCTGGAGGGCTGAGTTTGAGGAAGCCTGGATTAAGTGATCATACTTGTAGTGAAAAGAAGGTTCCGTTTCATTTTGTGACCAATTTTTCTTGTTCCTAAACAGGCTGTGTGGCCAAGGATCCCAAGTCCATGTCTGTAAGTAGCTTCCATGTTCACCTTCACTGTTTCAAAAATGAATTATTTTCAACATGAAAGTGTATGTACTGAACCTCTGTTTCCTTTGCAGCTGTGAGGAGTTCCCAATATGGCGGCGGCATGGGAGGAATTGGCGGCGGCGGCATGGGCGGCATTGGCGGCGGCATGGGCGGCGGCGGCATGGGTGGAATTGGCGGCGGTGGCATGAGCGGCGGCGGCATTAGCGTTGGTAGCATGGGAGGTGGCATTAGCGGTGGCAGCATTGTAGGAGGAGGAATTGGAGGTGGAAGCGGTGGCTATGGCGGTGGAAGCGGAGGTTATGGCGGTGGAAGCTGTGGCTATGGCGGTGGAAGCGGAGGTTATGGCGGTGGAAGCGGAGGTTATGGCGGTGGAAGCGGAGGTTATGGCGGTGGAAGCGGAGGTTATGGCTGTGGAAGCGGAGGTTATGGCGGTGGAATCATAGGAGGAGGAGGCTCTGGAGGCGGTGGATACTCTCAGGGTTCCGGTTCCGGCTCTAGCACGATCATTAGGAGAACCACCACAAGCAGCTCATCCATCAAAGGCGGAAAGCATTAAATGTCCCAGCTGGTCCCTATAAGGAAAGAAACATCTTCTAGCTTCTTGTGGCAGCAGCACAACACCTTCAACCCCACCCTGGTAATACAGAAAAGAACAAACTGTGTCCTTTAAAACACAATGTTGTATCTATTTTGCTCCCCAAAGAAAACCTGCAAGAAAGCACCATTAAGCTTACCATCTTCCATCTTGCTTCTGTCACCTGTTGCTTAGTTGTTCAATGGTGGAGAATGCTAATGAAATATGCTGATGGTGTTGCATTTTAGGATATCAGTTAGCAGAGAGCAGCTGGAAGGGGGAAGGGGAGGACTGTGTTTCTTTCGGAGTATGCTGTACATTTTTTGGCTTTTTATGGTGGCTGCCAGATCATGGCATTCTGTATCGAAGTGGCCTTTCCTTCTCTTTCTTGAGGCTTCTTCCAGTTGGTTGTTCTCTCCAGGTGTTGTTGTAGTTCCTTGCTTCCCAAAAGACATAACTTGTTCCCACTGTATTTGACTATGTGCTGATGTTGGATAAGTCAACATTGATAATGCTGAGTTACGATTGCTCTTATCTGCCTAGAAACAGAAAGGAAAATAGAGCATTTCCTCCCTTGAATCAAAGTCATGATTTAATCAATGATCAGGCAGCCTGATCGAGGCTACAGAGCAACAAGGTCCTGTACAACACTGAGGAAACAATCATTTACTATAATTGTGTCATTGGAAAAGCTATCTCATGATCAAAAGTACATTCTTGTGTCAGTTTTGTGAATTACATTGCACCTGTCTTTATTTCCCATGGTTTGCTTCCCATGTTGTTGGGAGGTGGCCATTTTCAATAAACTGCAGTCAAGTCATATGTGGTCTTGATTATTCTTATTTACTTATTGGTACGTTTCATTTAATTTAAGGCTAAAACAACTTTGGAGGGATCTTGTACACGGCCAGTTTTCAGCTGGTAGATTGGGGCCACAGCTTGGTGGTCATGGCCTGATCTAAAGTGGGTCACAAAAGCAGCACTGCCACGATACAAATCTATGGGAAGAAGTTAAGAAAAGGGTCTCCAAATGCAGGTTAAAAGGTGGGTTCCTGGCCAGAAAAGGCTGGAGATTGCTGTCATATGGCATCTCTGAAGCTGAATTCACTTTCAAAAAACTCTTCCAATAAAACCCTGTGCTTGTTTACTTAATTCCTAAGGCCCATTAAGTTTCATGGGACAAACCTGAACAAGTGTTTATAGGATTGCAGCTTCAAGTCAGTCCCTTTCTCCAGCATTCATAAATGTGGGTGATGCTTGGGTTACACAGGGATTTAGTTTGGCCAATTAATACTTTTGTGTCTTAAAATTAAGCAATATAATTCATGATTTAAGAACACAATCCAACTAAAAGCACAGAGTGGCAGAAACAATACTATCAAGCGCTGACCCAAGGATAGGAATCCATCTTCCAGCCTGTAATTGCAGTTAAAACGAGTCTCTGGTTCACAGCATGCTCCCATTACATTAGTTCACAAGTGTCACAGGTGAGACTAAGAGGTGTTCCTAATGCTGGTTGTGAATATGTCCTGGGGGAGAGCAATCTAAATAAATTAAGCATTCCTTTTAAAAATGAAACAATAGTACCGGTAGCCACTTAAAGAACCGCTTGCTGCTCACTGGCTCTTAAATGTTTCCTGACAGGAAGAGGCTGGTTATGGAATAGAGCCTTTGGCTTTGCTTTGTCTGTGCTGAAAGGGAGATCTGAAGCCCCTGTGAACACCCTTTTACATGCCCTTGGCTTTCAAAATTGACAGCGGGAAGGTGTCGCCATGAGCCAGCAGGATCTAGTGGGAAGAGAATCCTGGGAGAAAACCTAGAGCCATTCCTTGAACTATGAAAAATACCATGTGTGCCAAATTCTCCCTTTTGAATAAATTATGCAGGCTGCTACATTTTTCATAAATGTTGCAAAGTATAATTTATTCTAAATTTGCTTTCTGGAGACTCAGGATTTCTTCTGAGATTTTTTTGGGATCAAGAATAGAGTGGCGGGGGTAGGCAACAGTATGTAGGTGGAGACTCAGAGCCATGGGAAAGGGGCCCAGAACTATGGGGCTGACCCTCCAATCACTGGAACCTCTTCCCAGCTTCTGGGAGTTTATTCACATAGATTAGATGTCAAACATCTAATGTATGCGTCACCCACAAATGTGAGCACAACAGGGAAAGCCTATGTCTGGAAACAGCAGGAAAACAGAAGGCAGTCATGGCATCTTGATACTCAGTTTTAAAGTGTGCATGTCCATTATAATGTTATATTATCCATTAGGAGACATGAAGTGGATGAGAACAGATTGGTCTCTTACAAACAGTAGGAACAGGTCAGTCCAAATGTTTGTTAACAGGATGGCAAATTTATCATCATCGCCCCCAGAGTTTCATGGACACCTTGCCAAAGACATCCCAGGTATTTCACCTGCTAATCATTTGATGAGTTCACCGCCATGGCAACAGCCACAATGGATCTGTACACTGTACTGTAATGGGTGGAGGCTTGCTGATGTCATCATGGAAAGTGTGAATGAGGAATAAGTTTGCCTAGATTTGTGTCCTAGATAAGAAAGGCAGCTGCAATACATCCTCCTGGTTTAAACTGAAACTGGCTAAAAGTATAAACACACACACACACACACACACACACACACACACACACACTGAAAAAAGGGGGAATGCAATTGTTTCAGATTTTTATTTTTGTACAACCACTACAACAAACCTTTCCTTCTTTTAAAGGTAACCACTAAAAGTAAGCAATTATGCTTATAGCATAATGATAAAGCCATCATATAAACAATACAAAGCATTATTATTATTATTATTAGGGACGCAGGTGGCGCTGTGGTCTAAACCACAAAGCCTAGGGCTTGCAAATCAGAAGGTCAGCGGTTCGAATCCCTGCGATGGGGTGAGCTCCCGTTGCTCGGTCCCTGCTCCTGCCAACCTAGCAGTTCGAAAGAACGTCAATGTGCAAGTAGATAAATAGGTACCGCTCTGGCGGGAAGGTAAACGGCGTTTCCATGCGCTGCTCTGGTTTGCCAGAAGCGGCTTAGTCATGCTGGCCACATGACCCGGAAGCTGCCTGCGGTCAAACACCGGCTCCCTCGGCCTTATAGAGCGAGATGAGCGCCCAACCCCAGAGTTGTCCACGACTGGACCTAACGGTCAGGGGTACCTTTACCTTTATTATTATTAATTTTGATTTCTTAATCATGCTCCACCATAAGGTCCCAGTACAAATGTAACAAACAATTTCTAAAAGCAATAACAAGCACATTTACCAGCATTTAAAAGCATACCAGAAAAACCTGCTTGGAAGGTGCCCTCTATTTGCAGGTCTTTTCTGGTCCAGGTCTGGTGTAAAGAAAGGAAAGGAGCGGCCTTGAGGTTGTCCGCCAACATTTATTCCAAGCTGGCAGACAGGTCACTTGGCCACAGTTTGGTGAGATGTACTTATTCCTACTATTTTAACTATTCCATAGTTAAAGCTATGGTTTTCCCAGTAGTGATGTATGGAAGTGAGAGCTGGACCATAAAGAAGGCTGATCGCCGAAGAATTGATGCTTTTGAATTATGGTGCTGGAGGAGACTCTTGAGAGTTCCATGGACTGCAAGAAGATCAAACCTAACCATTCTTAAGGAAATCAGCCCTGAGTTCTCACTGGAAGGACAGATCCTGAAGCTGAGGCTCCAATACTTTGGCCACCTCATGAGAAGAGAAGACTCCCTGGAAAAGACCCTGATGTTGGGAAAGATGGAGGGCACAAGGAGAAGGGGACGACAGAAGACGAGATGGTTGGACAGTGTTCTTGAAGCTACCAACATGAGTCTGACCAAACTGCGGGAGGCAGTGGAAGACAGGAGTGCCTGGTGTGCTCTGGTCCATGGGGTCACGGAGAGTCGGACACGACTAAATGACTAAACAACAACAACAACAACTTATTCCTACAGGTGGCAGTGATGACTGCCAACTGGGATTAATCTAATCTTTTAAAAGAATTAGCTTGATCCTCCCTTAATTTATCTAATTCTTTCAAAAGATTAGATTAATCCACTGACACTTTTGCTCGGCCTCCGCAATTGGAGGCGGTAAATGTTCTGAATACCAGGTGTTAGAAGCCGCAAGAGTGAAGAATGCTTTGTGTTCAAATCCTGCTTATAGGTTTCCCTTGGGGGCATCTGGTTGGCAACTGTGGGAACCATCCTGTGGACTAGATGGCCTGATCCAGCAGGGCTCTTTTTATGTATTTGGATTTGAATCTGGGAAATTATTCCTAAATGTGCATCTATTCATCCAAATCAGCACCTGCCATTTTGATGCAAATCTGTGTCCTCTTTTGCCCTCTTTGTGATGATGCATAATTGGCCACACCCTAACAGGTTACACCTCTGCAATACTGTTCTCTGCAATAGATAAATTCTAGACCCCACCCTAATGAATCCAGCCTGTTGATCCTGTCTCTTACCACACTTCTTCTCCTATATATACACCTACACCCACAAGCTGCAGTTAAGCCTGCGTGGTTCTCTAAATTTCTCCTGGTTCATATGGTTCAGTGGGCCCAGATCTTTGCTGCTCAGACTGGATGATGCTGACCTCTGTCACTTTCCCATCTTGCTCACAAACAGTCCTGGTTCAGAGAGTCCCAGGATGACACAGAGAGAAGGAAGCAACATACCACATACTGTAATATTCAATCTTAATGTCACAAAGACTCAGAATTTTTGCCTCCTCCTTGGACTCTCTAAGTAAATGATGTCCCATCCACACTGCACATTTAAAGCTTAGTTAAACCTCAGATTGAGGAGGGTCGTGCTTTTCTATATGGTTCATTCCCAGCCTTCTCCTCTGTTCTAGAATTTAAACTGTTTCCTTGATGTAGAATACCTAAACCAGGCATGTCCAAAGTCCCTTTTGTGGGCCTAATCTTGCCCTCCGGTTGCTTTAATCCGGCCCCTGAGGCAGTTTATTTCCTGGGGTAAAATCCTAAAAAAATCCTCAACAACTTCAATCCTAAAAGAAGCTCAACAGCTCCAACCCTAGAAAAAAGGTCAACAACATTGGCTGGCCCTTTGGTCGGCCCCCCACGGCCCTTCACTTCATCAAATCTGGCCCTCTTTGAAAAATGTTTGGACACCACTGACCTAAACTATGGGCGTAGGACACCTAAACTATGGGTTTTTGTGACAGGACTCATCCCTGACCCTAGAATGATCCAGTCCCTAGATCAACTGCACACTTCCAGGCTCCACCTCAACCAACCAGAGACATTTTGCCACAACCTGCTAGCCTCTCAGGCTCTGCCCTGACCCCCCGGGTCTGTATCTCTGAAGAGTTGGGCAATAATATCCAGACCGCCACCACAAGCCCTCAGTCTCCCTGTAGCCCAAGCCTTAGTTAATAGAACACTTGAATCTAGCAGATTCATTTCATGCCAATCTGCCCAGGTTCTTCTCCACCTGGCTTAGGGTTGCTTGGTCCACTGAGATCCTAAGACCCAGAGGGCAGAGGCTATAACAAGACAGGGATGGAGAACCTGCAGCCTTTCTGATGTTGCTGGACTACAGCTCATATCATCTCTAGCCATTAGCCATGCTGGCTAAGGCTGATGGGATTTGGAGTCCAATACCATCTGAAAGGCCACAGGTCCCCCTTTTCTGAAGTCAGGGATGCTGCCTGATGGAGTGGAGCCTAGTGGAATAGGGCAGAAGCCTAGCCTAACCTGACAGGAAAGAGAACCTGGTAAATCAAGGGAACAGATCCTGGCTGTGTCTGGTGCATCAGAGGTTGGAGACGGATGAGCATGGGGTGAAACCAAAATAGTCAAAGGCCTGGAAACAATGCCTTTATGAGGAACGGCTTAGGGAGCTGGGTATGTTTAGCCTGGAGAAGAGAAAGTTAAGGGGTGATATGATAGCCATGTTCAAATATATAAAAGGATGTCATATAGAGGAGGGAGAAAAGTTGTTTTCTGCTGCTCCTGAGAAGAGGACACGGAGCAATGGATTCAAACTACAAGAAAGAAGATTCCACCTAAACATTAGAAAGAACTTCCTGACAGTAAGAGTTGTTCGACAGTGGAATTTGCTGCCAAGGAGTGTGGTGGAGTCTCCTTCTTTGGAGGTCTTTAAGCAGAGGCTTGACAGCCACCTGTCAGGAATGCTTTGATGGTGTTTCCTGCTTGGCAGGGGGTTGGACTGGATGGCCCTTGTGGTCTCTTCCAACTCTATGATTCTATCATTCTATGAAAGCTATCAGCAAAGGTTATGAAAGCCAAGCAGAAAATGATCCTTGTGGTCCCTTCCAACTCTGCAATTCTAGGATTCTATGAAATTGGTTCTGTTCTCTTGCCCAGATACTTTAGCTTTGATTCTCTGACAGTCTGCAGCCATGATAATCTCTTTGTCCCAAGGGTGGGGATGCTTTCCTAGCTTTCGGAATGATGCTGCAACCGCAGCACAGAGTGCTAAGAGTTTGGCAATCCACCCCCCCTCCCAATGTTGCCTAAGTACCTGCACAACACTTGCCAAACGAAAGCAAGCATTTCCCAGTTGCCTAGGCATCACAGGTACACACCCTGCACTTTGCACTATGCTGTAAGGATGCTGTGCAGCCTAATGAACTACACTGACGATTAGTCTGGCTCCACAGAAAGCAGCTTCCTATGTTCCTTAGTCAAGCTCTAAACTCTTGCCTGGCCTTCCAATTGTTCTAGGGCAGGGGTGCACAAACCTTTTTCAAAGAGGGCCAGATTTGATGAAGTGAACATGCGTGAGAGCCGACCAAAGTTGTTGAGCTTTTTTTAGCATTGAAGTTGTTGAGCTTTTTGTGTGTGTGTGATTTTACCCCAGGAAATATACTGCCACAGGGGCCGGATTAAATTGACCGGCGGACTAGATTAGGCCCCCAAAACGGGCTTTGGACATGCCTGTTCTAGGGTCAGATGAGCTATCCAAAGTCCAGAATGGGGTCAGACTAGAGTTGCAGGACCTTGGAGAGCTCCAATCTGACTCTACCTGCCTGACTAACCACCACCAAGTGTTTGTCAGAGTGGTGGTGGTAGGTAATTTTAGATTCTGGACTTACTGACTACTTACAGACCATTGCAAATAGTTAAAATCACTGGCAGGGATGTAATGACACTTGTAATGTGGAATTAACTATGGTAACTATGGATATATAACAGATGGACAATGGTAAAAGATGCAGTAAATTTAATCTTAAATATGGAACCCATGGAGGGATGTGAGTGGCGCTGTGGTCTAAACCACAGAGCCTAGGTCTTACCGATCAGAAGGTCGGCAGTTTGAATCCCCACGATGGGGTGAGCTCCCGTTGCTCAGTCCTTGCTTCTGCCTACCTAGCAGTTTGAAAGCACGTCAAAGTGCAAGTAGATAAATAGGTACCGCTGCAGCGGGAAGGTAAACGGCGTTTCTGTGCACTGCTCTGGTTCGCCAGAAGCGGCTTAGTCCTGCTGGCCACATGACCCAGAAAAACTGTCTGTGGACAAACGTCGGCTCCCTCGGCCAGTAAAGCGAGATGAGTGCCGCAACCCCAGAGTGGACTTAACTGTCAGGGGTCCTTTACCTTTACCTTTATGGAACCCATGGAGGGAGAGAAGGAGGTCTGAAGGTTCAAAAGAACCTTTTATTTTAATGATTGAAATGGTTAAGTTAAAATGTATAAAATTGTGAAAAAACCAATAATATTCTTTTTTTAAAAGATAATTAAATAATAACAACTTCTGAATGGAAGGGGGAGGGGCAATATACTTCACAAATTGTCAACCACTCCCATAAATTACCAATGAGGGAGGGATAGATTTACTTGACTGCAGTAAATAGTAGAAAGAAACTAAGGGGGGGGGGAATAAAAGCTTTCTGAATGTTTATAGCTGACAATTTAATACCTATGTTGGTCCTGAGTGACAAGGATGATGAAATATGGATTTCAACTAGAGGCAGATACTGTGTTAATTATATAGGGGTAGCCTTCTGGAGTTTAAATGTTTGCACGGTGAACGTTTGATAATCTCAATGAAAGTCATTTTTTTTGCATTTCACCCAGACCCACTAGGTGTGACCGTATTATTTAGTGGGTTTCAAGACAGGATGGGCTGGTGCCAGACTAACCAAGCCTGTGAATAGTTCGAATTTCTTTCATTTCACTTCTCCAACCAAGCCCAGCTTCTGAAAGCCATATAAAGGAAGACTTGGAGGGGATTTGGGACTGTTCACCTCTCTCTACGCCGCCACCT
Source organism: Darevskia mixta (assembly GCA_034641385.1). NCBI lineage: Eukaryota > Metazoa > Chordata > Lepidosauria > Squamata > Lacertidae > Darevskia > Darevskia mixta. The sequence goes on from JAWWNH010000047.1 coordinate 445,163, forward strand.
TTATGCCGCAATGAGTCGACAGCTGAATGCCAGAGCTTTGAACGGAGGGAGGGGGTTTAGTGCTGGGTCTGCAATTGTTTTCGGAGGGGGCAGGATCAGTGCCTCCTCTCCCAGCCGAAGAAGCAGCGGAGCAGCAAGTGGAATTGGTGGCGTTTACAGTAGAAGCCTTTACAATCTGGGGGGTACTAAGCGCATTTCCCAGAGTGTGGTTCCTGGAGGTGCACATCGTGGATTTGGGAGCAATGCTGGGGTTAGTTTTGGTGGATTTCCTGGTGGTGGATGGGCCAACGGCAACTTTGGCAATGGAAGAAATGGCCCTGGGTTTCTCTCCCATCCTCCGGGTAGCATCCCAGAAGTCATCATTAACCAGAGCCTCCTGGCGCCACTTAACCTGGAAATTGATCCTGAGATCCAGAAAGTGCGCAGAGAAGAAAGAGAGCAGATCAAGAACCTCAACGACAAATTTGCTTCCTTTATAGACAAGGTAGGATTTTGAGCTGCTCTGTTAACTAACTGCTTCTTACTGTTGTTACATATTTCTAAATTGTTACTAAATTTCTTTTGTCAAACAGGAAATATTTACCAGCACTCCAAATTGATATGCCTGTGATTATGTTAGTTCATACATTTTTGAATTATATATAATTTATCTGCCTCTTTCCCCCTTTACTTTACAATTCTTATCTCACTTGTCACCACCAATGGACACACTGACGATTATATAGGCATCTACTTTGGCCAATTATTATCTAAATCTGGGAATGGGTCAGATTTCTTGGATCCTGACTGTCTTTTCATTATGGCAAATTAAAATAAATGAAAAATAGATATTTTAGTAGAAACACTGAACCTTAATTCACAGAAGGTGGACAGATGGATGATTTAATAAGACTGTCCTTTTTCAAATTAATTTGGGAATCTTCTAATGAAGCTTGGTGATGTTAAGGAAATGGGCTATTTTCAGTAAGAAGATCTTCTAACAATGTATTCTGGGCACACCCCCTGTTTCCATTTGAGATAAAACAGCATGTGGTAATATCATGGCATGATGCATTTGGGTTGGACTTACTTTTTGGACAATTCTTAAGACCTGCTGTGATAGATACAGGTAGATGATAGATATAGATAGATATAGATAGATAGATAGATAGATAGATAGATAGATAGATAGATAGATAGATGATAGATTGATTGATAGATAGATGATAGATAGATGATAGATGATAGATAGATGATAGATAGATGATAGATATAGATGAAAGATAGACAGACAGACAGATAGATGATATAGAATATTGAAAGGCAACTCCACAACACCACTCCATAACACATACCTTGACAAGTCTTGTAGGAGCCCAACGAACTCTCAGCATTGTTCTTGCTGGGGGGGCGGGGGTAACCAGACGCAAGCCCAAGGAGGATAAAGAAACAAAGGGTAGATCAGTTTCTTGTTGTTCAGGAAGGATGTCTGAATCAAATTCCATACTCCAATATTTGTAAATTTAAATTCATAGTTTTCCATCTAAGCCAGGGGAAATCTACCTGGTCATTTTAGTGTAGGGGAACATGGGCTGCAAGCTATATAGTAAAGCAAACAGGTGATTTCTTCAATGTAGACTGGATGGGACACACAGCACACCACAAGACTTTCTGTGATGCTGCTTCCTATGTGCTAGAGAAGAAATAAAATTGAAAAGAAAACTCAGGGAAATTTTCCTAATTTGATTCTCTTCCCCCAATTTGAATGCACAGTTTTATGATTGCTTATGATGGCAGTGTCTCCATCCAGCAAGTGATATCCATTTGCAGAAGTAGACATTTGTCTGTGCAGCCAGTCAATGGATATTAATGTCTTATTGCTCATGCATACTGCAGTGTTTATCCAAATCATACTGAATGGGCTGGATGAACTTATTGATGCAGAGAGTGAGACCACTTTCCATCCAAGGCCAACAATTGTTTCTGCAACTACAGCTGAATCAGGACCAGGGTGTCTAGAAAACGTCTTGTATGTACAGGATTTGGCAAGGAAAATATTAATAGAATGTTAAGCATTATCATCCAGACTTACCATTTATATAGTCAGTCATGCATCCAATGTCACAGTGTGGAAGGTTCCAGCCAGCCAGCCAGCCAGCCATGCCCTTTTCCAGGACTCCATTCCATTTCTCTCCTCTCAGGAAGTTTTCCATGCTCTCCCTCAATAGCCAGCATTTTGTGGTCACTCTGCATACTGTCCTCAATGTGCTGCTTTGGAAGTTCCCCTTTCCACATGGTGTTCTGATTTTTATTTTTATTTTTTATTTTTTTTTTGGGGGGGGTGCTTTTGCAAAATTGGGGTTTCCCCGTGAGTGCAGATACTACCATTTACAGCATGGATGGAATTGTTTTGACTGCATAAGGATCCATAAGGTAAAGGGACCCCTGACCATTAGGTCCAGTCGTGTCCAACTCTGGGGTTGCGGCGCTCATCTCGCGTTACTGGCTGAGGGAGCCGGCGTACAGCTTCCGGGTCATGTGGCCAGCATGACAAAGCCGCTTCTGGCGAACCAGAGCAGCGCACGGAAATGCCGTTTACCTTCCCGCCGGAGCGGTACCTATTTATCTACTTGCACTTTGATGTGCTTTTGAACTGCTAGGTGGGCAGGAGCAGGGACTGAGCAATGGGAGCTCACCCCGTCGCAGGGATTTGAACCACCGACCTTCTGATCAGCAAGCCCTAGGCTCTGTGGTTTAACCCACAGTGCCACCTGGGTCCCTAAGGATCCATACCTTTGCAATTAATATCAGGAATAGCCAATATTGTGACCTCCAGTCAGATGTTGCTGAACCACAATTCCCACCATCCCCGACCATTGACTGTGCTGGATGGAACTTATGGGAGTTGTGGTCCAACAATTTCTGAAGGGCATCACATTGGCTGCCCCTGATAGAGAGTGCCCTGTCCTTTAGAGTCGAAACCTGAATTTGAGCATTTTGGACTTCAAAATTTGCACTCAAAAATTTGGCAGTTCAGTTTATTTTTTTTTTATGTCATGTGACATTTTAGTACAGGATCCATAAGGTAAATTGAGAGCCAGTGTGGTGTAGTGGTTAAGAGTGGTAGACTCATAATCTGGGGAACCGGGTTTGCGTCTCCGCTCCTCCACATGCAGCTGCTGGGTGACCTTGGGCTAGTCACACTTCTTTGAAGTCTCTCAGCCTCACTCACCTCACAGAGTGTTGTGGGGGAGGAAGGGAAAGGAGAATGTTAGCCGCTTTGAGACTCCTTCGGGTAGTGATAAAGCAGGATATCAAATCCAAACTCTTCTTCTTCTACAGTTGCTCTCCATGCTATGCCTGGAAGGGCTTAGAGTTGCAGTGCGACTACCCTTGGCCATTCCTATATGCATGTTGAAGTTGCTCACCAGTGCTCTTGTTGGGTACTTGCGAAGACACTCAGCCTCCCTTTCAATCTGTTTGATCCTCAGGTTCGATTCCTTGAGCAGCAGAACAAAGTCCTAGAGACCAAGTGGAACCTCCTGCAGCAGCAACCCATCTCCCATGTGAAGAGCAACGTGGATTCCCTCTTTGAGGCCTACGCCAACAGCCTGAGGAAACATCTAGACTCTCTGAAGGGTGAAAGAGGGAGGCTGGGTTCAGAACTGAAGAACATGCAGGATCTAGTGGAAGACTTTAAGCGCAGGTAGGTCAGGAAAGGCAAGGCCAGCTCTCAGTTCTTCCCACCTGGAGTGCCATTCCCCAGTGATGGAGACGTACATTTTGAAGTTCAGGAGCTCATCATGACAGCCTTCATACAGTAGCTATGATCCGAACAGCAGCTCTCAAATGCAGGCAACTGTGTTATCCATATCTTCACAGACACTTCCCTGCACCAAAGCAGCAGTGTGTAGCATAACACTAAATTTAATTAGGAACAACTGACAAGTCATAGATGTTAAAGAACAAATTCATCTTGTAAACCACATCAAGCTTCAGCCAAAGATCTTTAGCCCACTGAAATGCAACCTTTAGCTTTTAATTAGAAATGTAAACAATCTTGCAAAAGTACCCAGCTTCTCCTTAACCATTTCCCTCATTCTCTGAGTCTCTAAGCTAATCAGTCACAAATAAATTAGCAATCTTCACCAGCACCGCATTCACTTGCCAGTGCATTTGCATGGCGCTCTTTGCTCCTGTTTTGAGAAAGGTCTCCTATCCTGGTTTACACATTTGATGGAAAGTGCCATTGTAGAATCAAAATTAGTAGAGCCCCTTACTCTCTATTTCACCTTGCCAGTGGTGTTTCCCCTGGTTTGTGCCCCCCCTTTACTTTAAAGAGATATTGAACAGATGATGGCCACAAATCCATCACAATCGTTGCTTTTGTTTCCGTTTACTCTCAAAAGGTACGAGGAAGAAATCAACAAGCGCACCACTGCTGAGAATGAATTTGTACTGCTAAAAAAGGCAAGTCTTGAAATGCACGCAAAGTGATGAAACTCGTTATAGACATAGCTGTCAACCCTCCCTTTTTTTGCGGGAAACTCCCTTATTCCAATGCCGTTTCCTGCTGCTATCCCGGATTGTTGATATCCCTTAAATTTCCCGGATTTCAAAGGAAGCAGCTCCTCTCCCTCCCTGCCGGCCAGGGAGGCTCCTCAACTGCGTCCAGACCCTCACGCCCAACCAGACAGACAGCCTGCCTGCCGCCTATGCGCTCGCTCTTTTGCTCTCCCATTTGTGCACAGCATCTGGAGCGCAGGGTGGCAAGGCTACTTGGTGCCATTGCACCGCCCTCGCGGCATCCCTGAGCCCAGGCAGCCACCGCCATGCCCTGCGGTGCCCCTGTTTCCCGAGGGCCGTCTGCCTGTTTGAGAAGGGGCCCCGAGCTCGCTCTGCTTCCCCTCCATGGACAGGCTTACTTTGGAGTAACACCCACTGGACTCAGGGGCTTGCTTGCCCTCTGAGCAAAACACGTGGAGGCTTAGCTTGCTTGCAGGTAAATTTGTTCAGCCTTAGCTTGTAGCCTGGTGTAAATTTGTTAATTTGTAGCCTGGGGGGATTACCATGGCGTGGACTGTCCCCAAGAACCGTAGACTGTCCCCGGGACAGGTGAGGCTGCTGATCCCTTATTTTCAAACCCGAAAGTTGACAGCTATGGTTATAGATCAGGGGTGAAATACCTCAGGCCTGAGGTCTGAACAGAGCTCTGGCCAGGCCTCTTTCTGGCTCCGGGGGATCTTCCTGCACAACCACACACTCTCTCTCCTCACTGGCCTGGCTTCATAGCCTCCAGGCTGAGACATGTCCTTGAACTCCGATAATGACTCTTGTGTGCCAGGGTGGAGGCTAGAGGCTGTGTGTGTGTGTGTGTGTGTGTGTGTGTGTGTGTGTATGTGTAAAAGCCAGCCTTCTGTACAAATGTAAAATCTACCTTCCTTTCCCTGCCCACATAGGCCTCTGGCATCGGTCCCCTGGGGGGGTGGCACAGAAGCATAGCTGTCAACCCTCCCTTTTTTTGAGGGGAAAACTCCCTTATTCCAATGCCGTTTCCCGCTGCTATCCCGGATTGTTGATATCCCTTAAATTTCCCGGATTTCAAAGGAAGCAGCTCCTCTCCCTCCCTGCCGGCCAGGGAGGCTCCTCAGCTGCGTTGTTCGGCTGCCAATAAGGAGTCTGAGACCGACTGGGGGCGGAGCTTGCATGCCTTGTGCAGCCAGACCCTCACGCCCAACCAGACAGACAGCCTGCCTGCCGTCTACGCGCTCGCTCTTTCTCTCACCCGTTCGCGCGCAGCCTCTGGAGCGCAGGGTGGCGAGGCTACTTGGTGCCATTGCACCGCCCTCGCGGCATCCCTTATTTTCAAATCCGAAAGGTAAAAAAAAAAAATCCCTTATTTTCAAATCCGAAAGTTGACAGCTATGCTTCTGTACCTTTCTTTCCCTGCCCACATGGGCCTCTGACATCGGTCCCCTGAGGGGTGGCACAGAAGGGAATGTGGCCTTTGCTCTGAAAACGTTTCTGCACACCTATTCCAAATGGAGGTAAATGAAGGGGAATGTGAGTGTGGGCATATGTAAATATACAGACAACCTACCCATCAACTGTCCTGCTTTAAGCGGAACATCCTGGAATTACAGAAGCTTCTAATCCCATGATGTTCTGTTTTGGCTCACACGAGAGCGCAGTCCTGAAAGATTTGCATTGGGGGGCCCACACTCTCACACAAGTCACATGACTCATGTAGGTGCTGCTCTCCCGATTTTCCTCTGCGGCATGTTAGAGGTTACGCAACTAGTGGATAAGAGGTTCTATTTACAATTAAAGCAGTGCATGAATTCTGTTAAATAAAAACAAACAAACGAATGAATTAACACATATGTTTAGAATGAGCTCCATGTCTGAGTGGGCACTGGGGGAAAAAAACGCACTCTGGTGTGCCTTCTCCGATGTTGATCTCTCCTGGTGGGCTTACCTGCTAGAGATTATGGTGGCAGCAGTGGCAGGCAGCTGTAGCAGGACTGGTGGCAGCAGCAGCAGCACGGTAAGTCATCTGCCATGTGGATTTCCCACAGTGCTCTAGAATGATGCTATGCTGGGGATGTTATGAGTATCTGAAATGGTGGGTGACTTTCAAAACTACCAACATCTGTACTGGGCCCTGCCACAGCCCTGGAGCCCTAGCAGCTGCTCAAGGATATCAACTGCTGATGCCATAGATGATAGATGATATAGATAGATAGATAGATGATAGAGATAGAGATAGAGATAGAGATAGAGATAGAGATAGATAGATAGATAGATAGATAGATATAGATAGATTAGATAGATAGATAGATAGATAGATAGATAGATGGATGATAGATGATAGCTAGATGGATAGATGATAGATAGATAGATGATAGATAGATAGATAGATTAGATAGATAGATAGATAGATAGATAGATAGATAGATAGATAGATAGATGATAGATAGATAGATAGATGATAGATAGATAGAGGCACAATCTCTTCCATTCAACATAGGATTTAGGTTTGGGAGAGTAGAGGGCACAAATCTGAGATCTAAGATGGTAATTTCAGGGCTTTTAGCACTTCCAAAAAAAATTGAGGGCCTATGTTTGGAAGGTGGGATGCAACGTGTTTCCATTTTTACCTCCCTGCTCCAACTGGATTCACCTTTTTTGGCAGCGGGAGGTGTGTTTTCAATGCTCTTCCCCTGCAGGCCCATTGTAGATTTGAAAGGACCCTAGAGTAAAGCAGGAATGCCCCACATTCCTGTGATTTACTCCCTGCAGTTACATCAAATGCTTAACTTAGGCTAGACCTTTACTGCTGTCTGTTCATTTGACTGGTTCTTAACCCTTTATGATCTTCAATGTAATTTCCCCCTCCCAGGATGTGGATGCTGCCTACATGAACAAAGTGGAGCTGGAGACCAGGGTGGCTTCTCTGACAGATGAACTCAACTTCTTGAGATCTCTGTATGAAGTGGTGAGGATACTTTCTGCTCTCCTAAGGACCACCTGAGATTCCCTGCGTGAAATAAACTGATTGCAAACATTCCTACCCTTATCTGGATTCCATAGAGCAACGGCTACCCAATGATTAAGATTTTTGTGTGACTTACAGGAGCTGTCACAGATGCAAGGGCAGCTAAGTGACACCAGCATCATCCTCTCAATGGACAACAACCGTGACTTGGACTTGGACAGCATCATTGCAGAAGTCAAAGCTCAGTATGAAGATATGGCCAACAGGAGTCGAGCCGAAGCAGATGCCATGTACCAAAGCAAGGTGTGTACATCTGACTTGGGCAATGGGAATGGCAATGATATATTTCAAAATTCATCTGGCAGGGGAAGAGACCCAGAACAAAACACCTAGTCTTAATTGATATTAAGGACAGAGGAGGCTTCTCACTGCCAGATATAAGTCTATACTATGAGGCCGTCTGTCTCACCTGGTTGAGGGATTGGTGTTCATTGGGGAACCCAGACTTATTAGATCTTGAAGGATTTAATATCAGGCACGGTTGGCATGCGTACCTGATCTATGGGAAGTACATAAGGACTTTACCAATCATATTATCAGAAAATCCTTATTTAAAGTCTGGGAGAAATACAGAGACCTTCTAGAACAGAAGATGCCATGGTGGATCTCACCAATTGAGGCAGTGGCTGTAAGGAGGAAAAACTCAAGTGGAAAGTGGCCCACCTACCGAACATTACTTAAAGAAACTTGACAAATTCAAAACAGGAGAGTTAATGAGAATTTCCCACCTAAAAATAATTCCCGCAGTTAGAGCACTGTAGTACTTTTCTATTCACATGCTTTCTAGTTGCAAAGAAGAGCTCAAAACAATAAAAATATATTGACTTGCTTCTAAAAAAATCCAGCCCACTCTTGTCTACTCTGGCTGGCTGCTATGGCTCCTCAAGGTCTTAGGCAGAGAGAGGGAGAGGGCTTTCTCATCAGATGCCACTTGATCCTATTGACTGGAGATGCCCAGGGACCTCCTGTATGTAAACACATGCTTTGCCACTGAGCTATGATCCTTCTTGTCTGGGAATTTCTGCATTCAAAAGCCAAAGTTGAGAATCTGAGGGACACTCGAGACTCGGATGGTTTTTTGTTTTATTGCTTCTTGCTTTTGCAATTGTATGCTGAAACATGCCATTGAACTAATGGATGGAATTCAACTTAGTGCTAGGTGGGGTTATACACTTGTGGATCAAGGTCTGCTTGCACAATGAACCCCCCCTACTCCACCTGCATGCCCCCTAAACCTGTTTTGGGGGCATAGTGCTCCCCTCCAACTCCTCTTTCACCTTCAGCCATAGCTGTCAACCCTCCCTTTTTTTGCGGGAAACTCCCTTATTCCAATGCCATTTCCTGCTGCTATCCCGGATTGTTGATATCCCTTAAACTTCCCGGATTTCAAAGGAAGCAGCTCCTCTCCCTATCTGCTGGCCAGAGAGGCTCCTCAGCTGCGTTGCTCGGCTGAGGCCGACTGGGACCGACTGGGGGCAGAGCTTGCATGCCTTGTGCATCCAGACCCTCACACCCAACCAGACAGACAGCCTGCCTGCCGTCTACGCGCTCGCTCTTTCGCTCACCGTTCGTGCGCAGCCTCTAGAGCGCAGGGTGGCGAGGCTACTTGGTGCCATTGCACCGCCCTCGCGGCATCCCTTATTTTCAAATCTGAAAGCTTGAAAAAATCCCTTATTTTCAAATCCGAAAGTTGACAGCTATGCCTTCAGCCACTGGCAGCTTTAGGCAGCTGCAACTGGTGAAGGATTTGGCCTAAGGACTGGCAGCTGCTGTTACACTTTATGATGTCACCTAAAATCAGTTTCAGGAACTTCAGCTCACAGCTGGGAAACATGACGATGCCTTGAAAAATTCCAAGATGGAGATTTCTGAGTTGAATCGACTCATCCACAGACTAAGATCAGAAACGGAAAGTGTGAAGAAACAAGTAAGATGCACGTTCCTTTAGCAGATATGCATAGCAAAGTTTACTTGTTTTCATCCAGTGATTGCTCTACTGCAGAGGTTCTCCATAAGTTGTTGTAATTCAGTTCCTATCAGCCTCAGCTCCTATCAGAGGTCATGGATGATGCGTGTTGTAGTCCAACAACGTCTGGAGAGTCACATGGTTCTCATCCATGGTCTAATAATGTTATAGTGAGTAGTACACATTGCAGTGGTTTGGGAACAGACTTTTAACGGAGACATCTGAAGGCAGCCCTGTTTAGGGAGCCTTTAATGTTTAATAGATTATTGTTTTTTAATGTTCTGTTGGAAGCCGCCCAGAGTGGCTGGGGAAACCCAGCCAGATGGGCGGGGTATAAATAATAAAGTATTATTATTATTATTATTATTAGCATATAAATGGACTCCAGTAATTCAAATGAATGAGAAAGAAGCATTCAAAACATACAAAGCACTTTCACTTGTGGTGCAAATTCTTAAAGCCCCAATTATTAAATTGATGGGTAGACCTATTGCCAAGACATTTCCTAAGTTGCATCACTTGTACTTCAGAATGAAATGAAGATTGTGACCGTGTAAGACTTTTGTGACTTTTGCCTATGGCTCTGTTATTTGTTAAAAAGCTGTGCACTATGTTCGTACAGTTAAGTTAGTGTTCTTGTATCAGTTTGAGACTGTACTAGGCATATGGAAAATTCCTGAAAATAAATCATAAATACTAATTAAAATGGCTAATGTTTACTCTAAAAAAAAAGGAGAAAAAAAGCTCTGGTTATATGAGCTGATTTCGATGTGAGCTGATTTCTCAAATCAAATCAAATCTTTATTACGGTCCAGAGACCCAACAATTCATTACAAAACAATACACAATTTCGACAGCCCACCTTCAGGTTACACAAGCATTTTGCTCAGGCTTAGGAATAGGGATCATTGGTTTTGCAACCACCGATAGAAACTTCGCCACTGCTAATGTTCTGTCATTTGTCCGGTATTCCAGTAGGAACCTGACATAGTAAGCCTCTGATTTTCCCGGGAAAGGTACTAGCAAGGGTAATATCAGTTCAGCCCTGGCTTGCTCGAATGTCACACAGTGCAGCAAAATATGTTTTATAGAGTCAATGTCTTGGGCACATGAGCATAGTCTGTCCTGGTATGGAACTCCTCTCAATCTGCCATCCAACACTGCGGAAGGAAAGACATTAAGTCTGGCTTTTGTAAATAGCCTTCGGTAATTTGGAACTGTCAGATTTTTAATATAAGATGTTAACTTAAAGGCATGCCCATATTGGACTCCTACTGCCAGCGGACTGCAGACTGCATGTGATCGATGTCGCAAGTCACTGTGTGTAATGTCCCAGCTGATTTCTATTCTTTGCATTTTCTCAATAGTGTGTCCATCTTCAGTCATCTATTGCTGAAGCTGAAGAACGTGGAGAGATAGCCCTCAAGGATGCAAGGGAGAAACTGCTGGAACTGGAGAATGCCATGCAGAAGGCTAAGGAAGAGTTGGCCCGCCTTTTGTGTGATTACCAGGAACTTTTGAATATTAAGCTAGCCCTGGATATTGAGATCGCCACCTACAGGACCCTCCTGGAAGGAGAAGAATGGAGGTGGGTGTGGTGAAAACCAATGGCATGGCTGACAGGCTGTCCACACTAGAACTAGTTGTTTCCATACTGACCATTTTCTCTGGCATTGATGGGTTTCACTCCTTAATTTATTCTTGAGAAACCAGGAACTGATCTCAAAAGGTTCTGTTCTCATTTACCCTGTTTGCCCTGTCTTCTTCAAATGTTGATTTGTTCTGTTGTTGTTGTTGTTGTTGTTGTTGTTTGTTGTGTAAATCCCATCACAATCTCCTGAGATCAGAACAAACACTGGACTCAGCTACACAGCTGCAAAGAAAACATTTTAAGTGCAATATACAATGTGACACTGGATGGCGATGGTGAGCCTTATGGAAAATTCAATGTATTTTAAAAAATGCTTTAAAAAAGCATTTTTAGAACGTTTTTAATATGTGTGTGGATTCCACCACTATTGTCTCATGTGACGACAAGCAATCTTTCATTGTTAATGCTGCCTCCTACATCCCCCTGTATAGTCAGTGTTGGAGCAAATAATAATAATAATTAATAATAAATAATAAATAATAATAATAATAATAATAATAATAATAATAATTAATAATAATGAGCCTGGGTGTTACTAACTAGCTTCTAGCTAGTTTGATGAAGCTCAGTGCTATTGGCACAGGGGAAGCCAGTTTTGCCAGCAAATCCTGAAGAGGGCACACAATCAGTTTCATTCAGTGCTGCTTGAAAAAATAATGGAAAATGTTGCTTTCCCCTTTATATAAAGACTAGATAATGCAATCACCTAGTGAACAGTGGCAGTACTAGTGTAGCACTAATGCTTGTTTGTTGGTTTTTAAAAAAGTTGTATGGCAGTATTCAATGTATGGTGGATACAATTTTCACAATGTAAGTAGATGATCAAGCAATTTGCTTTGCTAACAATAATGCTAGCAAGTACAAATGAATTCAGCCTAGCAATGCTCATATTCAGCATGGGAATCCTGTGGTCCTCCAGGTGTTGATGGTCAATCACCCAATCCTGCCTGGAGAGGCGTTGCCAGGGGATCGGCCAGGTAGGGGGAGGAACTGCCCTGCCCACACAATGGAAGGTGAATCTTACCTGCGAAGCGTCAGTTGGCTCCAGAGCTTCTCCCACCCTCCACTCCCTCAGTTAAGCCTTCTTTCGCAGGTTAACCTCTTCTCAGCAGGTACGTGGGCACTGCTACGCAATGGTCGCTGTTGAAGGGCCGGAAAGGAATTTTCCTGCATTGGCAGGCTTTGCCTTTCCCGTAGCAAAACGTCACAACTTTGGCAGTTTCAGGCCTTGGGCAGAATCCTTTAGTCTATCCTCACCAGCACCACATTCACTTGCCAGTGCATTTGCCTGGCACTCTTTGCTCCTGTTTTGAGAAAGGTCTCCTATCATGGTTTACACATTTGATGGAAAGTGCCATTGTCTCCCAGATCCCCAGCTGGAGACTGGGAAGGATAAATGCCCAATGCCTGAGCCAAGGTCTCCCTACATCTGAAACTTAATAAAGTTGTGGCCAATTTTAACCCCATAGCACGTTGTCAGGAGTCAGTATTCCGCTCAGCGGTCGCCTGGGGTTGGGGGGACTCCGCCTGTCCACACTAATCGAGTTTTCATTCAAACTTAACCAAATTCCCTTGATGAAGAACATCAGCAACTGCTGCCGAATCGATACTGCACTCTGAGCCGTTTTTCACTATTTAAAGGTAAAGGGACCCCTGACCATTAGGTCCAGTCGTGTCCGACTCTGGGGTTGCAGCGCTCATCTCGCGTTACTGGCCAAGGGAGCCGGCGTACAACTTCCGGGTCATGTGGCCAGCATGACAAAGCCGCTTCTGGCGAACCAGAGCAGTGCATGGAAACGCCGTTTACCTTCCCGCCGGAGTGGTATCTATTTATCTACTTGCACTTTGACGTGTTTTTGAACTGCTAGTTGGCAGGAGCTGGGACCAAGCAACGGGAGCTCACCCCGTCGCAGGGATTCGAACCGCCGACTTTCTGATCAGCAAGCCCTAGGCTCTGGTTTAACCCACAGCGCCACCTGGGTCCCCTTTTTCACTATTTATCAGAACCTATTCCTGCAATTGCTGCAGAAAGACTGAGTTTGACTGCGTTTTAGCAAATGCAGTGACTCAAATTGCACCAACCATTTCTGTGTCAACTCTGTTTTCCCCATTGAAGCACATTTATAAAATTTATCTTAAACAACAATTCTAAAAACAAACAAACAAACAACAACAACAACAACAACTGGCAGATTTAAACTTTTCAAGCTGAGAGAGACAAACAGTCTTTCATGGAGAAGAAAGCAAGTTGCAGGCAGGTGTAATTACTGAGAGAAGTGTAAGGTGGCGAAAAAGTTTTGTTTTGCTGAGAACAAAGACACCACAAGAACCTGGAAGCACAACAGCCTCCCTGGAGATGCAAAGGACAATTTCAGGTTGATTTACAAGGCATTTTGTTAGCTGTATGATTTTGTGAGCCAGTTTTGGGCAAGGTAATTTCAGCAGCCAACAAACACCAAAATACCAGTGAGTTCAATCCCTGCTCAACAATAAGCTCCATTGAACCCTATATACTCTTACTTGGGAGTAAGTCCTATTGAATTCCGTGGGGCTTAGTTTGGAGTAGACCTGAAAGTGTGCTAGGTTTAGCCGCTAGGTTAAACGTTCTGGATACGGCGGTTTTGTGGGGAAGATACAGGGGAGTTCCATATGCCCTGAGATTTTGTCCCTGTGCCCTGGGAACGCTTGAGTCAACTGAACATATTCTTTTGACCTGCCCATTTTATGTAGATCTTAGACACAAACTGATAGCCCCACTCTTATGCCAACTTAACCTAGTAGACAGAGAAAGACAGGTTTTGTTTTTGCTGAGCAATTTTACTGGTACCACAACCCTCTTGGTGGCCAAATTTCTTTTTTGGGCCTTTAAACGCCGTAAGGTTAAAATTGACAGTATTGACATGGGTCTAAATGTATAAGCTACTTCTCATTGTATGTTTTAGTGTAAAGCTTTCCGAGATGTTTAGACTTTTTAAAAATTTTGTATGGATAATGATTGTGCTCTGACTGACGGTCGAATAAACTGTATTGTATTGTATTGTATTGTATTGTATTGTATTGTATTGTATTGCAATAGTATCTGCAGACTAGCTTGAGAAGGAGGACATGGAGTACTGAATTGCTCACTTTTAATTTTATTTTTTATTTTTTCTGCTTTCCCCAAACAGGATGTCTGGAGAATATGGCAGTGCTGTAAACATATGTAAGTAGCCAAAGATTTTGTGCTGGCATTCTGGGTTTGCAACGACAGCATGTTTCTGAAGCACCTGGGCAGATTCAAGGACCCCACTCTACTGGAAGCCAGAGCAAGGACCGTCGCTGGTGCAGTGAAGCTTTCCCTCTCTCCTCTCTCTGTGCCTCACCAAATCCACTCTCCAGAGGCAGGAGAAGCCCAGTACAGCATGTGGGGGCAGGAGAGGGGATATTCCCTTATACTGCATTGGTCCATTAGCTCAGCATTGTCTACTCTGACTGGCAGTAGCTCTCCGGGGTTCCAGGCAGAAATCCTTTTACCAGCTCTACCTGGGGATACCTGAGGTTGAAGCTGGGACCGTCTGCATGTAAAGCAGTTGCTGTACCACTGAGCTATGAACCTTCCCCAAGCTACAGCCCCTAATGAATAAGGATTGTTTGCACATTAAATGTTCCAAATATTTCCAAAGCTTTTAAGTGTGAATATAATATACTAGCAGGGAACTTGTTCTCCCAAAGAGGGCCCTTAGACAAGACCCAAACCAACTCAGTGGGGACTGAACATCCTCAGATGGTGTAGAATAGTGACTGAGTCAGGGGCGGAGGAAGCTTCCTCGCCACCCGGGGCGGCGAACGGAGGCTCCCCCCTGGGGGAAGGGCATCATGACGTTGCATCATGATGTCACGACGCAACGTGACGACAGAGTGCACATGTGCGAAAAATGTGTGTGCGCACTCCATCCAAGCCGGCGACGCTGCTTCCGCAAGCAGCGGCGGCGGGGCACCCCCACCCACGAGCCACCGTACGTGATCGGTGGCTCGTGGGGGTGCCCTGCCGCTGCTACTTTTGGTGCGGCGGCTCACAAGGGTGCCACGGGAGTAGCGGCAGGGCCAGCCCAAGTGTCACCCTCTCCTCCCGTGGAACCCAGGGCGTACCGCCCCCTCCGCCCCCCTTGTGACGCCAGTGGACTGAGTGTTGGGAGAAAAATGGGAAAAAACCTGGATGAGAAGAGGTGGGTGAAATGGAGTTTCTTAGAAAAGGACCCGGCTGGCTGGCTAGCTAGCTGCTGGATTTCAGAAAAAAGGAACTCCTCTCTACAATGTTTTGATGCATGGGCAATTTGTATTATGCCAAATTGTATCCTATCCTATACAGCAGGGGTCAGCAACCATTTTCAGCCGTGGGCCAGTCCACCATCCCTCAGACCACGTGGTGGGCTGGACTATATTTTGGGGGGAAATGAACGAATTCCTATGCCCCATAAATAACCCAGAGATGCATTTTAAATAAAAGCACACATTCTACTCATGTAAAAAGCACACTGATTCCCAGACAATCCGCAGGCCGGATTGAGAAGGCGATTGGGCCACATCCGGCCCATGGGCCTTAGGTTACCTACCCCTGCTATACAGGCTTAACTGAATGAGTGTCTCACTTGGGAATTCTCTCTAAAATTAGTGTGCCACAATTCAAATGATCTTCTTCTTCTTCTTCTTCTTCTTCTTCTTCTTCTTCTTCTTCTTCTTCCTGAAGCTGTAGTTAGCAACAGCGGCATGGCAGGAGGAAGTGGACTGAGCCGCAGAGAAGGGCTCAGCATCAGAAGCGGCTCAAGTTCTGGAAGTGGCAGGGGCACCGTGGGATATGGCTCTGGAGGTGGAGGAAGTTGCTGCGGCCTGAAAATCATATCAACAACCTCTACGAGCAAAAGGACAACCACCAGATGAACCATAATCATAATGTACTGAAGGACCAAACTGACCACTTGCAAAGCCTAGAGGCTGTCAACACTAAATATCTGCTGTGAAGAAACTTGCCCTTTGTGTGCAACAACTCTTTTTCATGGCTTCAGAACGGGGTTGGGAAACCTGTGGCACTCCACATGTTGCTAGACTATATCTCTCAACATCCTTGGCCACTGACCATGTTGGCTGTCACTGATATATATATAAAATCTCCTACAAGCTGAGAAGCCTCTAGTTATATAATAATAATAATAATAATAATAATAATAATAATAATAATAATAATTTATTATTTGTACCCCGCCCATCTGGCTGGGTCTCCCCAGCCACTCTGGGTGGCTTCCAACAAATATCAAAATACATTAAAATATCACAGATTAAAAACTTCCCTAAACAGGGCTGCCTTCAGGTATTTTCTAAATGTCAGGTAGTTGTTTATCGCTTTGACCTCTGCTGGGAGGCCGTTCCACAGGGCGGGCGCCACTACCGAGAAGGCCCTCTGCCTGGTTCCCTGTAGCTTTGCTTCTCACAGTGAAGGAACCGCCAGAAGGCCCTCAGCGCTGGATCTCAGTGTCCGGGCTGAACGGTGGGGGTGGAGACGCTCCTTCAGGTATACAGGACCGTTAGGCTTCGCTAACCACCCTTGCACAAAGAACTACAATTCCCAGGGTTCCCTTGAAAGAGGGGGTGACAGTTAATCCAATATAAATCTGTGGTGTGCTGGGCTGTTAATATGCTGTCAATATTATTCCGCACTGTTGCTTTGTGTTGCAAAAAATGGTTTGTGACACAACAGCTCAGAATGGCACCCTAACACACATTCTCTCTCCATTTTCCCCATTTTGCAAGCTTGAGTTCATCTAAAGTGGGCCTGGCTCATAGCTGTCAACTTTCGGATTTGAAAATAAGGCATCAGCACATAACTGTCAACCTTCCGCTTTTCTCACGAGGAATCCTATTTGGAATAAGGGAATTTCCCACCCAAAAAGGGAAATGTTGACAGCTATGCAAAGTAAGCCTGTCCACGGTGACGCGAGGAGGGGAAACAGAGCGAGCTCGGGGCCCCTTCTCAAACAGGCAGATGGCTCAGGGATGCCGCAAGGGCGGTGCAATGGCACCAAGTAGCCTCTCCACCCTGCGCTCCAGAGGCTGCGTGCGAACGGGTGGGCGAAAGAGCGAGTGCGTAGACGGCAGGCAGGCAGGCTGTCTGTCTGGTTGGGCGTGAGGGTCTGGCTGCACAAGGCATGCAAGCTCCGCCCCCAGTCGGTCTCAGACTCCTTATTGGCAGCCAAGCAACGCAGCTGAGGGGCCTCCCTGGCCGGCAGGGAGGGAGAGGAGCTGCTTCCTTTGAAATCCGGGAAATTTAAGGGATATCAACAATCCGGGATAGCAGCGGGAAACGGCATTGGAATAAGGGAGTTTCCCGCAAAAAAAGGGAAGGTTGACAGCCCTGGCTACCATTATAGCCCTTTAGGTGAGGGACTCCCTGCCCAATCACCCATCACTTGCTCCCACTGTGCTTTCCAAGACCCTTCTGTGATGTCAGGACCTCCCCCAAAGCACTGATCTTTTACTTTACTGATGGGCTTGTATGGCACAATCCCAGACTGAGAAAAGAATCATAGTCCCACCAATGCTTATTTGTGACAACATACTATCTCCCAGGTTTTTTGAGGAGGGGGCGGTTTGGGGACGGATGGAACATCCTATCTATAGCTCCCATCCCCAAACAGAAAACCCCTGGAGGACAGAAAGTTAGCAAGAATGCACTTTTCTGCAATGACTAATGAGAAAACATCCCCAATGGAATCCCATCTCCTCATTGGCTGTGAACAGAGCATATGTTAACTCAGCAGTTAACTCAGCAGTGAGCAAAGGGCATGAACTTCCTGAGCTACCTAATTGTGTCTACACTAAAGGTGGGGACTGCCTGCTGACCCAGCCAATAATAATAATAATAATAATAATAATAATAATAATAATTTATTATTTGTACCCCGCCCATCTGGCTGGGTCTCCCCAGCCACTCTGGGCGGCTTCCAGCAAACATTAAAATACATTAACACATCACAGATTAAAAATTTCCCTAAACAGGGCTGCCTTCAGGTATTTTCTAAATGCCATGTAGTTGTTTATCGCTTTAACCTCTGATGGGAGGGCGTTTCACAGGGCGGGCACCACTACCGAGAAGGCCCTCTGCCTGGTTCCCTGTAGCTTTGCTTCTCGCAGTGAGGGAACCGCCAGAAGGCGCTGGATCTCAGTGTCCGGGCTGAACAGTGAGGGTGGAGACGCTCCTTCAGGCATTACATGGGTGTTGGGCATTCACCTTTTGGAAGTAAAAAGGTAAAGGGACCCCTGGCCATTAGGTCCAGTCGTGGACGACTCTGGGGTTGTGGCATTTATCTCACTTTATTGGCCGAGGGAGCCGGCATACAGCTTCCAGATCATGTGGCCAGCATGACTAAGCCACTTCTGGCGAACCGGAGCAGCAAACGGAAACGCTGTTTACCTTCCCGCCGGAGCGGTACCTATTTATCTACTTGCACTTTGACGTGCTTTTGAACTGCTAGGTTGGCAGGAGCTGGGACCGAGCAATGGGAGCTCACCCCATCGCGGGGATTCGAACTGCTGACCTTTTGATCGACAAGCCCTAGGCTCTGTGGTTTAACCCACAGCGCCACCTGCATCTGTGTTGGGCATTCACCTTTTGGAAACAGGAATGCTCAATGGGTGGATGTCGGGGGGAATTCAGGGGCGGGGCTTGTGATATCAGGGACTATAGTGCAAGTCTGCTTCCCCTTCAACACAGGGGTGTCCTACACGTCTGTAATAGATGAACAGAGCTACTCAGAGGTTGGTGGCTGGAGTTCAGGGTGGGGCTTGAACCTCCCTGGGTAAGGTGCTGAGCACTCTGCACTTCTCACCATCACAGATATACTGTGGAAAATAGTCTTTGAGCTCATGGGCAATTATAAGTTACTGTGAAATTTCACCATTTCTATTATGGCATCTTTTCCATCTATCCATACATCAATCACTTTATTTCAGCTTTAAGCTCATAAGAACAACAGAACTAGAACAAATACACAGTACAATTTGATTTAAAAAATTTTTTAGAACCAGTAAAACTTAAAAGAGTACAAATTAGAAATAGATACTATAAGGAATTTTCAGCTTCCAAACAGCAGTCCATTACGACATTTATACGTCAAAACAGAAGTTAAAAATTTCGCCATTTGTAAAGTTGCATGCTGATCTGTATCTTGCAATAAAAAGGCCAGGCGAAAATCTGCCGGGTGCCCAGGCAACTTGTGGATTAATGGTAACAGTAAGTTCTTCCGGACAACACAATATAAAGGACATATAAATACTATATGGTGAAGTGTTTCGATCGATCTATTATCACAGG
Source organism: Darevskia mixta (assembly GCA_034641385.1). NCBI lineage: Eukaryota > Metazoa > Chordata > Lepidosauria > Squamata > Lacertidae > Darevskia > Darevskia mixta. The sequence continues at coordinate 464,661 of JAWWNH010000047.1, forward strand.
AACATAAAACCGAGACTTGGCCCCTAGAAAATCTATGAAAAAGGGAATTTGAAGGGAAAACATTGAAACGTGCTTTGATAAAGGCAAAACAATGACTGGCAATAGAAAGGGATGATAGGTAAGATGGCACATGAGTTGGAGAAATAACTCCCAACTGACGCGGGGAACATAACCCCCCACCAAGCATAAGATTACGCTGCCACTCTATGTCGTTCAGTCTTTGATTAATAATTTTCCTTGCTAAGGTAAGATCTTGGTTCAAGAGTTCTATGGGCGAGATTCCTATAGATAAAAGTTTAGCATGAATCTTATTGGCCCAAGGGCTGCTAAACTCATCGCGCCAAAGTATCCATACATTAGTTAGGAAAAAGAGGCATGTCACACTCACATATAGTCCTGGCATCTGTGTTCTATGTACATCATAGGCACCAACTCCTCAGGGCTGAGGGGTCTTTGCCCCCCTCAATAAAATATTTGAGGGTGCCAGGAAACCCCCCCCCCCAAATCGATGGGCCTTACTATTCAAATGGTGTGCATGCGCCGTATTATGTGGGGCATGGCTTACCTGGCCCCCCTCCCCAATATTTTATTCAAGTTGGCTTCCCTGATGTACAGTGAGGTGAGGAGGAGTCTGTGGTTCACATACAACTTCCCTTCCGTCCCACGTAGAGTAGGGGTAGGGAATGGCAGTTCGACGGCAACCCCCATCAGCCCTGACCATTGGCCATATTGCAGCATAGTTTGAACTGAAGAAACGTGGCATACAATTGCAGGTATATCTGTATGTATGATGCGAGTTAGAGTCTACCAATGTCTGGTGGGTCATAGGTTTCTTATCCCTGACACAGAACATAGGGAAGGGACCATAGTTCAGCAGCAGAGCACATGTTTGCATGCAGAAAGTCCTGGGTTTAACTCCCATCTCCATTTTTTAAAAAAGCAATATTCACAGAGCAGGTGATGGGAAAGATCTCTGACTGAGGAACAGTTGGGCCCATCAGAGTAGACAATACTCGGCTAGATGGACAAATAATCTGACCTCATGCTGGGTGGCTTCTTATGTTCCTATAGTGATTGATGTGAAGCATGCATGCTTACACCTCTTTGGGTGGGTGGACTAAATGCATGGAATCTGCACACATGCACAAGCCTGAGGGTGAACATCACATGCTTATTTCTTGCATGTTCCTTATGTTTAAAGACCATCACTGCCAGAGTTGTATGTGAGCCAGCCCTACATTTATCATACGCCAACCCCCGTACCAGAACTCCTGATACACAATTCCAGAATTGAACTTGTTCCATGCTTGGGGAGAAGAAAGGCACCTGGTCCTCTGGACTGGTGACAGCAGTCACATTGGAACGCTTTCCTACATAAAAAAAGTCTGAGCTTATTAAGAAGTTATCATTGCCAACGCATGGTTTATAGCCTTAATCTTCCCGAAATCTTAATTTTCTATGAGAAAGTAGTTATTGCATTGGGGAGAATTCATATATGTGGCCCCCTTCCCTTCCATCATGCATTTGAGTCCAAAGTAGTACAGTCTGGGGAAAGTTGTACCATGCGCTCTTTTCTGAATGTGTAGATTGGCTTCACTTGCCATGTGTCATGGCAGCGCGTGCAGTTCCATCACCTGAGGCAAAATGGGAAGGCGCCTCCCTGCTCTGCTGCTGCACCCCCAATGACCCCCTTAAATGCCCAGTACAGTGGCACTGGAGGCAGTTAGGGGTGCATTGCCTCTTGAGTTTCTGCCGCCTGAGGTGGTTGCCTCAGCCGACCTCATGGGTAGCCTGGCCCCGATATGTGCTTATATGTTTTTACTATATTCTTGATCCCTCTCAACCCTCCAGAATTAAAGCATATCCTTAGTTTAATGATGCCAGTGGGAGACCTCCTTAAAAACAGGAAGGTGCAATCAATCAACTTTATTTCAGCTTTAAGCTCATAACACAAGACAACACAAGAACAGCAGTTACACTCACACAGTTGAATTTAAAATTATTGGCAATAAAATTAGTGGTAATCAAGACTTAATAAGTATACAAGATAGTGTAAATATTAATTCCAAACAATTTCAATTTCCAATCAACAGTCCATTTCGTCTCTTGTATGTCAGAACGGAAGTTAAAATTTTTGCCATTTGTAGGGTTACAAACTGGTCAGTGTCTTGCAAAAAAAAGCAAGGAGGAAGTCAACCGGGTGCCCAGACAGTTTTTGGATTAATGGTTGCCCTAAATTCTTCCGGGCAGCATCATATAGAGGGCAGTTAAACACCATATGGTGGAGAGATTCTATCGATCTGTTATCACAAGAACATAAAACCGAAATTTGACCCCAGAAAATCTATGGAAAAGGGAATTCGACGGGAATACATTAAAACGCGCTTTAATAAAAGCAAAGCGGTGACTGGCGACAGAGAGAGATGATAGGTAGGTTGGTGCATGGGCTGGTGGAGCAATGCCCAACTGCCTCAGGGAAGCATGTACCCCCCACCAAGCATAAGATTACCATAAGAGCCATAGCAGTCTTCTGTCAATACCCCAAGAGGCTAGTTTCACCCAAAGCTGATTCCTAGGAATACTATCAAAGGCTGCCTTCAAATCAATGAAAGCAGCACAAAGTCGGCCCCGACTAGGGGTTGAGTATTTCCATGCCAGATGATACAAAATTACAGCATGATCGGTTGTGGAATGATTTGATCTGAAGCCCGCCTGCTCGTGGCCAATTAAATTGGACTCTTCCGTCCATTGCATTAATTTGAGAAGCAGAAAGCGGGCATAAACTTTCCCTAGGATTGATAGTAAGCTAATGTTACGGTAATTCCCTGGATCAGAGGTAGAACCCTTTTTATGAATAGGAATAATAATGGCCTCCTCAGGAAGGTGCAACACAAACACAACCTGTGGCTATACTCACAAAGAAAAGGTAGAAAAGACTGGTAGTTGAGAATGAGACCTATTAAGAAGCTATAGAATAATCAGGTCACGAGGCAACAGATGAATTCCTCATCCCCCCAACACCTCATATTAGATTTTTAATAAACATCCCTCTCTTTGCCCCCTCAGGCACATGGCAGTTTGAAGCAACTCCAGCTGGGAACATGAAACAATGTGCACCCCAGGGATGGTATTTGATAGCACCCACCTGCCTCGGATCCCCCACATTCGGCTGCTTTTGACTTATTGTGTGCAACATTACTGCCTACTCAGATAATACATTGCTTCAGGCCAAGGCAGGTCCTTCCAAATAATGAGGTTAATATCCTGCCAAGGAGTGGGCTTTCTGCCAGGTTGTTTAGTACGGTTGGCACTGTGGCATCTGCCTGTAACGTACGAAGGACCAGAGCTCTTCACCTGTAGCATAAGATGCTATACTGTACATAAGACCAGGGGTGTTCTGTATACTACTAGTGGTAAACAATATGATAATTTTATCATATTATTTGGAACACAGATAGCATATGTGGTGCTCTCCAGTTGTTGGGCTACAATTCCCACCATCCCATAACCTCTGGCCATGCTGTTTGGGGATGATGGGAGCTGTGGTCCAACAGGCATCAGGCTACCTCTGATTTAGAATGCTTCTATTCCATTTCTGAGCCCTGAGAGGCTCTCCAAGTGGCTTACAAAAAGTTCTCAAAACACAAACAAATCTAGAACAGGAAGAGAAATCACATAGTGTCCATAAAGAATCAAGATTATTCAGGTAGCACTTCCTGTAATCATCCTGTGTCCCCCCCGCCCCCCCAGTGCCATACCAGGCAGTAGTAGGAATGATAGAGTGATTTGATTTCTGTGAATTCCAACATGAATGCACCTGATCCGCACCTCCCAAACCAATGTGTGAATAGTTACCCTTTTGTGAGAACTAGGCCAACCAGATAGCCAAACTCCCACCAGTCCCAACCAGCATGGCTAATGGTCAGGGAGAATACAAGTAGGTGTACATAGTCTCCCCTGCAGAATGATGGTGGGAGGATCACAAAGCTTGTCTCTATGCAGCACTGGATTCATGATGCTGCTGGACTTTAAAATATATATATATATAATAATATCCTAGATGCAGAGCAGATGGAGATGCATAGATGTTGCTACATCTCCCATAATCCCTGACCATTATCCTTCCTGAAATTAGGGCTGATGCGAGTCAGACTCCAACAGCATTCAGAGGGCACCGTGTTGGCTACCTCTGCTTTAGAGTAGTAATTTGAAAGCTTTGGACTTTGAAATAATCAAAAGGATCCACAGACTCTTTCATGCATCCTCTTTAACCATGTGGAAGGGAGAGACTGTGCCCACTGGCCCTACCATCATCCCTCCACTGGTCCTACCCCCCCCCCCCCCGCTCCACCATCCACACTATGGATGGCAGGAATGTTATGTATCTAGAATGTTATGTATCTACATGTGTTCTCCCCACCCTCAGTATTGCGTGTCGAGGTCCCCAAGCCACCCCCCAGCCGATCAGCCAGATGGAAAAATTCCTACCAGGCCCCTGCCCCAAAAGCAGACGACCCCATGACAGGCATAGCAAGGTCAACGCGCAAGCCTAAATATAGGGAGGGAGGGCGGGTGATCTGATGCACGCAGCAAAGAGGGCCGCGTGCTGCCTGCACTGGGAATATATAACCTCTGAGCTGTCTATCAAAAATTGCTACACAATATTCTCCCCAACAACCCGCAGGGCCCAATCACCTGCCATGGTCATCTATCCTAACCCACCCAGCAACAGTGGGGTGACTTGTTAGCCCCCACCGCAACACGTGCTCTCCATGAAGGAGAACCCGCTATGTAAAACACTGACTGGGCAGGTTTCCACATCATGGAGGGAAGCCTACATGCATAGAGAAGGTTCTTTTCTGCAGACATGACCCCCAGTGTGTAGATGGTGGGGGCAGAACCAGCATCCAATGCCTCTCCCCCATTTCTATTCCACTGCGTTCAGGTCAGCCACATGTTGCAGAGGATTCTGTGCCTATTGTAGGGGGCAAGGTTGGCTCAGGCAGGCAGAGCCCTGGCTTAGATCTGCTGGGCTCCTTTTTAACACCTGCATAGACTAAGGTTGGGACCCGGATGGCGCTGTGGGTTAAACCACAGAGCCTAGGGCTTGCCAATCAGAAGGTCGGCGGTTCGAATCCCCACGACGGGGTGAGCTCCCGTTGCTCTGTTCCAGCTCCTGCCAACCTAGCAGTTCGAAAGCACATCAAAAGTGCAAGTAGATAAATAGGTACCACTGCAGCGGGAAGGTAAACGACATTTCCGTGCGCTGCTCTGGTTCGCCAGAAGCGGCTTTGTCATGCTGGCCACATGACCCGGAAGCTGTATGCCGGCTCCCTCGGCCAATAATGCGAGATGAGAGCCACAACCCCAGAGTCATCCATGACTGGACCTAATGGTCAGGGGTCCCATTACCTTTTTTTAGACTAAGGTTGCAAGGACTCAACCTTCTTTCTCCTGCACATGTAGGGCGAGAGATAAGCAATCCTCCTTTCCAGGACCTCTTGTTCTGCTGCTTCAAAGTCCTCTGATGTTTGGGGAGCTGCTGCTTTCTAGCATTGTTAGGCCTTCCTTTGGCCTCTGCTGTTCTTAAGGTAGAAGAAAGAAGCACATGTCTCAAGGTTCCTGGGGAAAGGCTGTCCTTTCATCTACAGCGGCAGAAGCAGCAAATGCTGTTGCCCAGGGCAGCTGCTGGGACTGGCCTTGGGCTAAGAAATGTACCGTTCTTGTTCCAAAAGAAGATGAATGTCATTCCATGGCTATCTGGAAAAGGGAGCAAAAAAAGAGAATTGAGCCAGAATCACCTCAGGGGTTACATGTGATTCATCATAGCTCTTGGAGGCATTATAGATTTCAAGCCAATGATGTGAGGAGGGGAAAATAGGGAGCTTTGAAGTAAGATACTGAAGAGGGATAATCCACAATTAAAGCAACTTTTAAAAAAATTAGTTGGGAAAAGAACCATTTGCTGAGGTGTATTTATTATTATTTGGCTGAGGTGTAGAGGTGGTGGTGGGAAAATTAATTTGTTAGCGTAGGTTTTGTGCCATTAAAGCCTGCAAGCCAAGCAATTTTGGTGCTTTGCTTCACTTCAAAGGAACACTTAGAGGACGTTTTTAAAAAATATCTGTTGCTGCCAAACATAGCCCAGCCCACTAACGAGCTTATTCTTGATTAATTACCTAACTCCAGCCAAGCCCACCTCAACATACATATGTGTGTATATATAGGAAGAGGAGACAGAATTTCTACCTCAGAGAGGGGTCTGGCATCCTTCTCTCTCTTTCTTCCTCTCTCTCTTTTCCATAAAAACTCTTGGCTAAATTTTCTTCCCTATACTTTGAATAAGACACCATGAACAGGCAATTTAGTTCCAGGTCTGGGGGTGGGGTCAGGATCTCCCGCGGCTACAGTTCTTCGACTGCTGCCATCCCTGGGGGGACGAAAGGCAGCTTCACCTCAGTTTCTTTATCCCGGGGTGGGAGAAGCGGCGGGGGGCTAGGGGGCGGCTTTGGGAGCAGAAGCCTATACAGCCTAGGAGTTAACAAAAGCAGCTCCATTAGTCATGGTACAGGTGGAATGGGAGGCGTCTGGGGTGGTGGAATGAGTAGTGGTGGTGGATTTGGTGCAGGCGGGTTTGGTGGTGGAGGGTTTTCAGTTGGGGGGTATGGAGCTGGAGGTGGTTCCTTTGCAGGCTTTGGTGGCGGTGCGTCAGGAATGGGGGGCTTCGGTGGTGGTCCAAGGATGGGCTGTGTGGTTCCTCCCGGGGGCATCCAGCAAGTGACCATCAACTCCAACCTCCTGTCACCACTCAACTTAGAGATTGACCCCGAGATCCAAAAAGTGCGTGTGCACGAAAGGGAGCAGATCAAATCCCTCAACAACAAGTTTGCATCCTTCATTGACAAGGTGAGTCAATTAAACACAACATTGTGGTAGAGTTTGCAAGAAAAGGATGGGCCACTCAAGGGTATGCTGGGTGGGGAGCAGATGGCAGGCATCATTCTTCCCAACCAAGGTTTCAGTTTGCCTACCTCCGGGGTTTCCCACAAACCATGTCTGCAATTGTAGATTGTTAGATGTCACGGATCTCTTTCACAGGACTACATTTCCCAGAGTCCCATGGGAAGAGGGAATGACTATTAAAGCAATAGTGTGGGTTTGCCTGCTTCTTCTCCAGCTGTTTGCCTTATTAAAGCAGCTGCCACACCCCATCCCCATTAACAAACCTTAGGATAAGGTTGCGGGTCTTGTTTTTAGTAGAAGACATTTTCAAGCCTGAGTCACCGTTATATGCAAGAGCATTTGTGTTCATGTTCATCGATGTTATGGATCTAGATGAGGGGTAGTCAATGTGGCATCCTCCACATGTTGTGGGCTGCAACTCCCATCAGCCACCTATCCACTGGCTATGCTGGCTGAGAATGATGAGCACTGCACTGGAAACCTTGATTTAGATTATGAGTTGCCAGCCTGTAGCATGGGGAGGGGCAGAGGTAGCAGGGCTTTCTTGTGACATTCCTGGAGAGAAGCAGGATGGCCTGTGAGCCTGGCTATGCTATATGCTCAGTAGATCAGAGGCAAAACACCCCGAAGTGGCATATATACTATCGTGCACACTACTAGGATGTTATGTAATACATTGGGCTTGACTTTTTGGTAGGATTGCTACCTTTCCAGTTTTCAACTAGCCACTTAAGTTGTGTCTAAAGGTGGCTAGGGACCCCTGACCATTAGGTCCAGTCGCAAACGACTCTGGGGTTGCAGCACTCATCTCACTTTACTGGCCGAAGGGAGCCGGTGTACAGCTTCCGGGTCATGTTGCCAGCATGACTAAGCCGCTTCTGGCAAACAGAGCAGCGCACAGAAACACCGTTTACCTTCCCACCGGAGAGGTACCTATTTATCTACTTGCACTTTGATGTGCTTTCGAACTGCTAGGTTGGCAGGAGCAGGGACCGAGGAACGGGAGCTCACCCCGTCACGGGGATTCGAACCACCGACCTTCTGATCGGCAAGCCCTAGGTTCTGTGGTTTAACCCACAGCGCCACCCGCATCCATTAAGTTGTGTCTAACAGGACCTTTATGTGAGATTTTGGCTGGTGAAAATATCCCCACCCCCACCCCATGCTGTGGAAACTAAATTTCTGCTTGCGAAGCTGCTGTTGAAAATCACAAGAACAAGCCCATCTGTTTTGCCACGGTCAGCTGGCAACCTGGGTCACTCAGTGCTCTCAACAGCACAGCTATTTTAGGACTAGGTGGGGGTAGTAGATTGATATGAAAGTAGCATACAGGTTGACTCCTCGTAAGTAAAGAGTCTCCAAGAAGATTCTGGAGGCAAAAGCAGGCTCCTTTTAAGACTGTCATATTTTGGTAAAGAACAAACTGCTGTCACAGGCAGAAGACCAGTCCAGGAATGGGGAGGAGGCATGTTTTGGTCATTTGGCAGTACTATTTATGGGACTCTTGTTGGGAAGCCTGGCTGCCATTGATTTAGAATCATGTTTCACAAAAAGGAGGGTACTGAATTCCCTTTATTTGTAGCAATGACGATTAGTTGAAGCTTTGCTGTTTCCACAAAAACAAGCAAAGGCAAGCTTGCTGCATCCTCCTTATGATGTGTTGAGAGAGTTGCGTGTTGAGGTCCCCAAGCCACCCCCCTAAATAACTCACACTACACACAGTAATTTAAGTTTAAGGTTTTTGGCATGATTTTGGCCACAACTTTTATTAAAATACAAAATGTGAGTGGTTGCTTAGGCATTGGTTCCAACTAGCTGCCCCCTCCTGGGAGCAGACTGACATCCGCCCGGTTAGCGGAAGTCAGTAAAGGGAAAACACTTTGGGGAGAGAATGGGGGTCAGGGGCCCGGGCCCTCGCCTCTCCCCAAATGTTCCCAGGGGCTCTTGCGTGGCCCTGGCCCCCGACCGGGGGATATGGACAAAAGTATGATGAATCCCTGGATTCCTTTAACGGAATTCCCCGCGCAGCAGCATTGGAGGGGCAGGCACAGCCAACCACATCCCCTCCACCAACCAAATTCATAACCAATGCCTAACCGCAACCTTACAAGTTGTGACTAATTGCTACGCAGTAGGCGAAAACCAAATGGCAACAGCCAATCAGCCAGATGGAAATATTCCTATCAGGCCCCTGCCCCAAAAGCAGACGACCCCATGACAGGCATAGCAAGGTCAACGCGCAAGCCTAAATAAAGGGAGGGAGGGAGGGCGATCCGATGCACGCAGCAAAGAGGGCCGTGTGCTGCTTGGACTGGGAATATATAACCTCTGAGCTGTCCATCAAAAATGGCTACATAACATTCTCCCCAGCAACCCGCAGGCCCAATCACCTGCCATGGTCATCTATCCTAACCCGCCCAGCAACAGTGGGGTGACTTGTTAGCCCCCACCGCAACAGGTGCTCTCCATGAAGGAGAACCCACTATGCAGGTACAGCACAGAGGAAACAAAAACTGGGCAACATGTGAGCAATATAAACGAACAGAATGTATTCACAATTAGTATCAATAACAAGACTTGAAACCAAGCATATCTAATGTAATATACACAAAACAAAAATCTATCAGGTCTCTGAAAGTCACTGCTGAAATGAATAAGGACAAGCTGAAAAGTTTTGTATTGCAAAGTTCCAAAGTAGCTTCAAAACTTTTCAGCTTGTCCTTATTCATTTCAGCAGCCTCCGTTGCTGCTGCAATATGTGGATAATAATACTGGTCTGCCTTACAGGAGTGCTGTAAATGCTTTGAAAACTTGAAACACCCAAGGGTATGCACGCCAATTTAAGTCATTCCCTGAGTGTTTTGCATTCATTCAAATATGTGTATCTCCAGGGTCTGAAACTGTCACAACTGGGTCTGCACTGAAGAATATGTGATTGTCCATTGTGACCACAATGACTCATTCTAATATGTGTGAATGAGTTTGACCAAACTGCGGGAGGCAGTGGAAGACAGGAGTACCTGGCGTGCTCTGGTCCATGGGGTCATGAAGAGTCGGACATGACTAAACGACTAAACAACAACAACAACAACAAATAGTGTGAAAGTCTTCCTTTGATGATTTCGGGGGATTCATTGACTAGTGCAGCTAATTCTCATTGGTCAGTGTGTAATAAGGACTGGGCTCTGGTTCAAGTATGCTTTTGACTCAGTTTATAGTTGTGATGATATAATAATAATAATAAATTTTATTTATACCCCGCCCTCCCCAGCTTAGACCGGGCTCAGGGCGGCTAACACCAAGTATAAAAACAATTGATTAAAATACAACTTAAAAACAAGATTAAAATACAACATTAAAGTGCAGCCTCATTTCAGTAGAAACTCAAATCAAAAACTATTTGGGGAAGAAACCGTCAAATCTTCACCAAGGCCGACTATCCAGACTGGTCCTACAAGGGTCAGAAAAATGTCAGGGAAGTCCCCAAATAGGAGTTCCATCACAGGAGGAAAAAGGAAAGTGGGGGGAGGGGATCAAGTTGATTCCAAGTCAAAGGCCAGGCGGAACAGCTCTGTCTTACAGGCCCTGTGGAAAGAAATCAGATCCTGCAGGGCCCTGGTCTCATGAGACAGGGCGTTCCACCAGGTTGGAGCCAGTGTTGAGAAGGCCCTGGCTCTGGTTGACTGGTTGATATGACTTTACATACCATGGGTCTCTTGATGGGTTTCAGGTACGGTTTCTGGAGCAACAGAATAAGGTTCTAGAGACCAAATGGGACCTACTACAGCAACACAGCAGCACAGGTACTAAGATCAACATCGAGCCAATGTTCGAGGCTTACATCACTAATCTCAGGAGACAGCTGGATACCCTGACCGGTGATCGTGGGAGGCTGGATGGAGAACTCAGAAATGTGCAGGATCAGGTGGAAGACTTTAGAAAGAGGTGAGTGAGCCATGAGGGCCTACTTGGGTAAGAAGACTCAGCATACTCATCGATGCAGCGAAATAAGAGGGTGTAAAACCTTGAAAAGGTGGCATGGACTTTACCATTTCAGACTGCAGGAGTTTATGTGTGTGTATGATCCCATTTTTAATGCTCCCCTTAATATAAACCAAAACAAATCTTCCTGGAAGTAGAAAATGAGCATGTAATGATGAAAAGTAGCATAGCCTGGCTCTCTATATGCTGTGTTTATTTTCTGCTTGCAGGGAGGATGTTGTTGTTTTTTAATGTAGGGATTGGGAGCATTTTTTTAAAAAAAAAATTCTGTTCCTGCTGTCTGAAATGGGGAGCGTGCCCCACGAGAAACCCATAGGCTTCTGGTTGGCCACTGTGAGAGAAGGATGTTGGACTAGATGGGCCACTGGCCTGATCCAGCACGCTCCTCTCAAGTGGCAAATTCCATCCTACTGCCATCTCAGGTCTCTGATGAGCTCAGTGGTCTGTCATGTGCCAATCCAGCATTAGGAATGAGCTGAAGATGCAATCTAGATGTTTTCTGGCCTCATAGCAATGCTATCTTCTTTTCTTGGCTTGGATCCCAACTTGTGGTTTAGGCTGGAGAAGTTTTCATTGCATATTAAAGAAATGAGGGCATTTAAAGCAAGTATTTACAGGATCATAAAATGCAGCTTGGCTCACAAAAAGAGCCGTAAAAACTTGCAGCAGCAAATTCTGTCATATATATTCATGACTCCTTGCCCTGTTGAAAAGTGTGCTGGTAGAAAAACACTGTAGAAACTTAGGGGCACAACTGCATTAAAGGCAAGTGGGACTGAGGCACTTGAGGCAGACTTTTAGGACCCCCCACACAAATCAATTTATTTCGGCTATTTGCCCATATATAAACAAAACAACCAGCCAAACAAGGCAAAAGAGACAAAACAAAACAAAACAACCAACTAACAATGCAAAATAGAACAACAACAACAACCGGTACAGAAGAAAAACTGTCACAACGTTAGGCAATCAACTCATGGTAGTAATTCAATGCTGGACCCCCCACACAGATGGGATAGTCATTATCCTCTGACTTGGCAGATTTGAAGAATATTGTTGCATGCAGACCCTCACATATATGCAGCACACACAGATGATCATGCATGCTGTGTAATCTGGGCTGCATCTGCACTATACCTTTAAAGCACTAACATCCCACTTTAAACAGTCATAACCTGGGATCCCCAAACTTGGCCCTCCAGATGTTTTGGGACTACAACTCCCATCATCCCTAGCTAACAGGACCAGTGGTCAGGGATGTTGGGAATTGTAGTCCCAAAACATCTGGAGGGCCGAGTTTGGGGATGCCTGTTCATAACTTTACCCCCTAGAATCCTGGGAATTGTAGTTTGTTAAAGAGTTGTAGTTTGCCCAATTTTTTTTTGGGTTATCTAAAAAAGAGGTGTGACCTGAACAGGCTACATGCTCTGCAATAGCGCTTGCATAAAATTGTTAGCTAGTGAAAAGCAAAATTTTAAACAAAATAAATACCAATCGAATGGATCTTTAACATTTGGTTTCAGAGCTTAAAAAAAAAGGAAAACAATAACAACAACAGGAATATAGTAATTGGAATTGGACTATTATATTATATATATATGAGTTATCATGTGATGCAATGGAGTGCTAGTTGAGGGAAGTCAATTTAGATACAAAATCTACACAATATTAAGTATGAAAAAAATATGTATCAGTTGGTTTGTTTATAGACTATTATTTAGTTGCTGGAGATAAAGAATCCAACGTATTATGAAGAAATCTGTGTAGACATGCATAATAATTTTTTGTTTGTGTATTTGTGTATGCATTTATGTATTTTTGTGTTTGTTAGTTTTTGCCCTTTTTTTTCTTTTGTGATCTCTTTTCTTTTTCTTTGTAAAATGAAAAATGAATAAACAGAAATTGGGGGGGGAAAAGAGTTGTAGTTTGCTGAAAGTTGTTAGCAGACGTTTTTCTTCCCTTACGGGATGCAATTCCCAGGAAGAGGGATGGACTGTGAATTGTAGCCCTTTGAGGGGAATAGGGGTGTTTCCTAATAACTCTCAGTGAAACTTACTTCTGTGTAATGCATTTAACACTAGTATGTTAGGTTGCAATCCAGATTTGTAAGTAGCAACTAACCTACTCATCTGGACCAGAATCGTCTCTAGAGTGATTGACATTGCATCAAAGGAGGGAACCATTCTCTTGCTATTCTTCCTCTTCCTCAGTTCTCCTTGATCTCATAAGAATCCAAATCTGTTTCTTCTCTTAATAGATATGAAGATGAAATCAACAAGCGCACTGCGGCTGAAAATGACTTTGTTGGCATCAAGAAGGTGACTTTTTTAATATTTAAAAATCGGTAATAAGTAGGAGACTACTTTCAAGGGGAAATAACATTTTGTCTCAGCTCTTAGAGGAGCCCAGATTAAATGGGTTTCAAATTCCAGCTCAGCTGCCTGTTTCTGAAATACTTGCCTACTGGCTCTATTATTTAATCAATGAAAGGAGGATGTAGTCAACCGATTGAGGCTGCAATTCTATACCCACTTACCTCAAAGCAAGCATTATTGACCTCCATGGGTCTTACTTCTGAGTAGATATGTAGGATACTTGGCTCTGAGTCAGGAGGCCCTTGGCCCTTGGTTCAAACCTTTGCAATGTAAGGCTAATAGTACTGACCTACTTTACAGATTTATTGTGACAAATAGTGAAATAATATATGTGAAGCTCTGCATATGCTTTAGGAGTCTCCATGATACAGAAGAAGCACATAAGTGGATCACCACTTCTAGGGGACAAACAGCATTGCCTTCTTGGTGTCCTGCTTATGAGCTTCCAGACGCATATTGGAAAATTATGCAGAACTTCATGGAAAACACATGCTTTGGTGAAGGAGGTCCCAGGTTCAGTCTCCAGTATCTTTAAGGTTTTCTAATGCCCCTGGGAAAGTCCTCTACCAAGTCTGCTGCCAGTCAGAGTAGATGTTGAAGGGCTGAGCAGACCAACAGCTGTCCATGACTTCTAGGTTGGCTCTAGTCATGTTTAATGTAACACGAATTCACTGCATTTATTTCAGGATGTGGATGGCTCCTTCATGCACAAAATAGAACTGCAAGCAAAAGGTGATAGACTGAGAGATGAAATTGACTTCTTGAGAGCCCTCTTTGAGGCGGTAAGTGCTTAATTTTCTTGATTCAAAGAAATCAGAGTAATGGGGAATCTCATAGGCTGTGTCCTCACAGCTGGAAGCCAATTTACTTTTTGTAGAAAGAAGTGGGCTGACTTCATAGGTCTGCTGGGGAGTTAAATGTGAGCCTTGTTCAGTCATTTTTTAATTTTGCACAGCCCTAGGAATGAATCATGGGGATTGTGAGTGAACTGCCCTCAATATTGCAATGATGGTGCTCTAAAATATTTGTTTTCTCTCCATAAGTTCCAAGTGGTGTTGGGATACTGCAGGACAGCAAGGGAGGCAAAATGAAAACAAAACCAGTTGCTCCAATAATAATAATAATAATAATAATAATAATAATTGTAAATAATTTATTATTTGTACCCCGCCCATCTGGCTGGGTCTCCCCAGCCACTCTGGGCAGCTTCAAACAAATATCAAGGTCCTCGAATAATAACATTTTGGAGGTCTCAAGCCACAAGGATGCTAGGCTGGCCTCAACTAGGGCCCAGGGCCTTCTCAGTACTGGCCCCGACTTGGTGGAACACTCTGTCACAAGAGACCAGGGCCCTGCGGGATTTGGCATCTTTCCGCAGGGCCTGCAAGACAGAGCTGTTCTGCCTGGCCTTTGTTTTTTTAATAAAAATTTTATTGGTTTTTTTCAACATAACAAATAACAAGAAGCATACATTACTTCTACACAACACACAAATCATCATTTTCTTAACATTATTCTAATATTCGGTCATATAAACAAACACAACATGAATCATATTTTCATTACCTCTTTTGTATCATCTTTAGGGTGGCTTCCTCCCGCCCACCCCTGCTGCGGTTCATTTTATATCCTCTTAGTAATCTCTTAACATCTTTGACTATCCTTTAACTGAATATCCAGAGTTAAAGGATATTCTGCCTGGCCTCTGGGTTGGTTTTAGTTTAACCCTGATGTTTTATTCCTTTATGGTTTGATTGGTGGGCTACTTAAAAATGAGGCTGCATTTTAAACTTTAAATGGTATTTTAACCTGCATTTTAATTGTTTTGTATGTTTTGATGTGATTTTATTGGTGTTAGCCGCTCTGAGCCTGTTCTTGGCTGGGAAGGGTGGGGTATAAATAAAAAATTATTATTATTATTATTTATTATTATTATTATTATTATTATTATTATTATTATTATTACAGTATGTGGAGCAACTGCCATGCAAAGGCAGAGAAAGATGGTGGTGGTCCCGTCATGGAGAGGTTTTCTCATTTAGTCACTTCTTAATAATTAAGTTTTTCACCCAGCTGTAATCCTAAAATCCCCGAGTTTGTGGATGGGTAGGTGGAGGGATACTAAGAACTTATTTTCTCATGCAGGAACTGGCTCAGATCCATGGACAGATCAGCGACACCAGCGTTATCCTACAGATGGACAACAACCGAGATCTAGACCTCAATAGCATCATTAATGAGGTGAAAGCACAGTATGAAGACATTGCCAACAGGAGCCGGGCTGAAGCAGAAGCTTGGTATCAAAGCAAGGTGAGACCTTCTGTGACTAAGAGGCCTCTGATCCATATCTGGGCCCTATTTTTCAGCCAACAGAGAAGCCTGAGGCAAATGAAAACAAGTTGAACTTGCAGACCAAACAGATTTTAAATCCAAAATGTTCCATTTTCATGGGAATATTTGCCAAATTGGATCTCAATTCCCAAATTGGAGTTGGATCTGGAGGAGAGTAAAATCAACCACTGGTGGAAAGCCTCTGATAAGCAAAAGGCCTGCTACACCCAATAGCACTGCCATTCTTACTTGATATGGGAGTATCCCAGAAGTTCATAAGACTCTAGACATATTTCTTTATTGTGCATTCATGATTATCTTTTGCTCAAGGCAACATGAGGGTGATTATATCTGCAATCCCACTTTCGATGACATTTGTGTCTGGAAAAAGTTTCAGGGTGAACACCAGGCTCCGACCTGGTGGAATGCTGTGTCCCATGAGACTAGGGCCCTGCGGGACCTGATCTCCTTCCGCAGGGCCTGTAAGACAGAGTTATTCCGCCTGGCCTTCAATCTAGCCTGATCCCCTATTCCTTTTCCCCCTTCCCTTTTTTCTGAAGAAACCCTTCTGGGTCCCCACATTAAAATTCTTCCCTGGTCTCCCTACTGGCCTAGCAAGACTTACTTGACCAGTTAGCCCTGGTGATCCCACTGATGTTTGTTTTTTATGCTGTGTTTAGCTGTTTTTAAAGTTGTTTTTAATCATTGTTTTGTATTTGTTGTTAGCTGCCCTGAGCCCGGTTTTTGGACCGGGAAGGGTGGGGTATAAATAAAAATTTATTATTGCGTGTCGAGGTCCCCCAAAACCACTCCTCAAATAACTCACACATCAGGCAGAATTTTTTTTTTGGTTTTTGGCATGATTTTGGCCACAACTTTATTAAAATACAAATAATGTGAGTGGTTGCTTAGGCATTGGTTAAGACTATCTGTCCCACAGAGGACAGAACTGATGACCGTCAGTAAGGGGAAAACACTTTGGAGAGATAAAGGGAGCCGGGTGGTCTGACCCTCCCCTCTCCCCTCAGGCTCCTAGGGCTCTTGCACGGCCCTGGCCCCCAACCGGGGGTTCGGACAAAAGCATATCGAGTCCCTGGATTCCTTTAACGGAATTCCCCATACACCAGCATCAATAGGAGGGGCATACACAGTCAACCATACCCCTCCTCCAACCAACATAATAACCAATGCCTAACCGCCAACCTTACAAGTTGTGACTAATTGCTATGCAGTAGGCGAAAACCAGATGGCACCAGCCAATCAGCCACATGGAAAAATTCCTACCAGGCCCCTGCCCCAACAGCAGACAACCCCATGACAGGCATAGCAAGGTCAACACAGAGGACTATAATATAGGGAGGGAGGGCGGGTGCTTCGAAGCACTCAGCCAAGAAGGAGATCATGTTGCACACCAACCATTATATATACGCTGGGCTGTCCATCAACAAATTGCAACATACAAATCTCCCCAATCACACCCTGGGTTCGATCACAGCAGTGGCCATCTAAACGTTCCCGCCCAGCACCAGAGGGGTGACTTGTTGGCCCCCACCGCAACACGTGCTCTCCATGAAGGAGAACACGCCTTATTATTATACTGCTGTGGAAACCCTGTAACTTTTTGTGCCACAAATGTTTGGGGCTCCTCTTTGTCCTGCCTGTCCAAATGGCAATAACGTAGAACCATTGGGGAAGCATCACAGAAAGATGTGCAGACGATGCAGTATAGAGGCAACACTAATGCACTATTATTATACACCCTTCTTAAAAAGCCTGGAAGGATTCAAAGAGGCAGTGCAAGAAGAATCTTCTGGGTGGCAAGCCTATTACTTGGGTTGCCTAGCCTATTATCGTGGTGGTGGTGGTTGTACTATTTATTTATGTCCCACCTTTTTTCGTGGTGGAACTCAAGGCAGCTTACAGATAAAAGCACAAATTGCTAAAAAAAAAAACATAGAAAAATAATAAACATTAATAGATTCAAAAGTATATAGATATATATAAAAATTCAAGCATTTGCTACCAAGGAAGAAGAGTTTGGATTTGATATCCCGCTTTATCACTACCCGAAGGAGTCTCAAAGCAGCTAACATTCTCCTTTCCCTTCCTCCCCCACAACAAACACTCTGTGAGGTGAGTGGGGCTGAGAGACTTCAGAGAAGTGTGACTAGCCCAAGGTCACCCAGCAGCTGCATGTGGAGGAGCGGGGAAGCGAACCCGGTTCACCAGATTACGAGTCTACCGCTCTGAACCACTACACCACACTGGCTCTCAAAGCTATCAAACCACTTATAATTATAATAAAAACAGCTCGGCACCAGCACTTTCGTTAAAAGCAGTCCGTTCTCAAAAGCCTATTGAAACAAGAAGGATAACAAAGAGGGAGCCAGTCTCTCTTCTCCAGTGAGGGAGTTCCAGAGCCTAACCAAGCTTCCCTTTCTCTTTTCTTTTCTTTTCTTTTCTTTTATTACAAGATATATGCAAAATATTACAAATAAATCTTGAATTCATACCTACATACATATAAATCTCCTGATTTCATAAAAGAGAAGAAAAGAAAAGAAAAAATAAAGGAAAAAGAGGGGTAACATACAAGGGAAAGGGGAGAGAAGAAAGGAAAAAGAAAAAAAGAAAGAGAAAAGAGAAGGGAAAGGGAAAAAAGAATTCAATTTTAAAATTACATTGATTGACTTCCACCGCTGCATCTGACACCAATTAATACATTTTCCAGTAACATCTACTCTAAACACAACCAAAATCTATTATTTGTTCCTTGTCTGTTTAAATACTCATTGAAGCATTTCCATTGTCTTTGAATCACATTTTTCGGTTTTTGTCTTATCAAATCAGTCAGCTTTGCCAACTCCAAGTATTCTGCCAACTTACTCAACCATTCTTCTTTGGTTGGGATATGGTTACCTTTCCAATGCTGAGCTATTAATATTCTCGCTGCCGTTGTCGCATATAGGAAAATATCTACTTTCTCTTTTGGGATATCACTATTTATTATTCCTAATAGGTATGATTCCGCTCTTTTATTATGTGATACTTTTATTAATTTTTTAATTTCATCATGTAGCATACTCCAATATTTCTTAATTTCGGGGCATGACCACCAAGCTTCCCTTTCTCAAATCCTAGAACTGGTACTGCTTAAAGTAGCTCAGTTACTGAAGAATGTGTTTCTGCATTGCAGTTTCAGGAACTCCAGAGTACAGCAGCTGGTCACGGTGATGACCTGAAGATTACCAAGAATGAGATTGCAGAGCTGAATCGACTCATCCACAGAATGAAATCAGAAATTGAAAATGTTAAGAAACAGGTGGGGACCATTTTAATATAGCGACGACTGAATCTATGGCATGTGTGTATTTCATCCCCCCTCCTTTTTTTTCCTTTTTATTATTTATTCAATTTGTATTTTCTTGCACGTTCAGGCTGGGTGGAGCCTTTGCTCAATGGCAGAACACATGGACGGTTTGCACAAGGTTGCAGGCTCAGTCTCTGGGATCTTGATGATGCACATGGCGGGCGAATATGGGCTAGCATTTTGATGTCAGCGACATGGTGTGGGTGCTGCAAAAAACCTGCGTGCATGAGTAGTGCTGATTCCACAATAAACACCCACCTGGAAGTAGCCCCAGACAGGTGCTCCTGACAGTTGCTCACCACCCACCATTCTTCCATTCCAGATCTCTCTCACACTTAGAAACTTACTAAAATAGGAGCTAGGACCCATCTCAAAAGTGTCACCAGGCCTAATATTTGCGGCTGCTGTTTGGCGCTCAGCACTAAATTGGGGGAAGCTGAGAAAACCTGTGTGGATACGGTGCAATTTATTTCTGTCCTGCTGGGGTGTGTTCACTTCTGCTTTTCCTCCTGAGCCCCTTGATTGAAATAGCTGCAGAAGAGAAAAAAGACAGGGACTGTTATAGATCCACTGTGATGTGTTGATGTATCTTAATGTTTACTGGAAGCCGCCCAGAGTGGCTGGGGAGACCCGGCCAGATGGGCGGGGTAGAAATAATAAATTATTATTATTATTATTTATTATTATTATAGTGGCTTTGGGGTTGTAATGGGAAATAGTTCAAGTAACAAATCCTGCAACCCTCACTCATTTGTGCCTGCTGCAGCTACTTTTACTTTGGACTTGCATTTAACCCAAGGTTTTTATAGAGCCAGACATGGATCCCTCAGTCCACTGTTCACGCACCGTGATATTAAAATAATGTATTGGTATTTGACACCTTAAATCCATGCTAACTTAAGAAATTGTAAGTTAAAGCTGGGCGTATAATTCCAAACAACTCCTGAAAAGAATAAGTTTGGCCCTGTAAGTTACCTGGTTGGGAAATAATAATAAAAATAATAAAAATAATAAAAATTTATTATTTATACCCCGCCCATCTGGCTGGGTTTCCCCAGCCACTCTGGGCAGCTTCCAGCAGAACATTAAAATACAGTAATCTATTAAACATTAAAAGCCTCCCTAAACAGGGCTGCCTTCAGATGTCTTCTAAAGGTCTGGTAGTTGTTGTTCTCTTTGACATCTGAAGGGAGGGCGTTCCACAGGGCGGGCGCCACTACCGAGAAGGCCCTCTGGCTGGTTCCCTGTAACTTGGCTTCTCATAGTGAGGGAACCTCCAGAAGGCCCTCGGCACTGGACCTCAGTGTCCGGGCAGAACGATGGGGGTGGAGACGCTCCTTCAGGTATACTGGAAACTGCCTAGGAACTGTATTGGGCAGCCCATATGTGTTCCTTGGAGCAGGATTGTATGTATGTGTGTGTGTGTGTGTGTGTGTGTGTGTGTGTGTGTGTGCATATATATATTAACACACACATATACACACACACACACACACACACAGCATAAAAAGGTAAAGGTAAAGGGACCCCTGACCATTAGGTCCAGTCACGGACGACTCTGGGGTTGCGGTGCTCATCTCACTTTATTGGCCGAGGGAGCCAGCGTACAGCTTCTGGGTCATGTGGCCAGCATGACTAAGCCGCTTCTGGCGAACCAGAGCAGTGCACGGAAACGCCGTTTACCTTCCCGCTGGAGTGGTACCTATTTATCTACTTGCACTTTGACGTGCTTTCGAACTGCTAGGTTAGCAGGAGCAGGGACCAAGCAACGGGAGCTCACCCTGTCGCGGGGATTCGAACCGCCAACCTTCGGATCGGCAAACCCTAGGCTCTGTGGTTTAACCCACAATGCCACCCGCATCCCTTTATATACATAGCATAGATATCCTTAATTATAGTGAGAGATAGAAAATAATCAAAATTCACAGAGGATTCTATGAGCCGCACTTTAAATGGATTGCCTTTCAGTTTGATGTTTATCTGGCCAGCAATCCAGACTATCATCTGGAATATTTTGACTGACCTCTTGAGAAACTGAACATTTCCTACACATGTCGTGGCATGGAACACTTCAGTAGGAAGCTACTGACTATTTGACTTTTCTGATACCTGCTGCAGATTGCTCAGCTCCAGAAAGCTATTCTTGATGCTGAACAGCGAGGGGAAATGGCCCTGAAAGATGCCAGAATGAAACTCACAGATCTGCAGCACGCCCTACAAAGTGCCAAGGATGAGCTGGCACGCCTACTGCGGGATTACCAGGAGCTAATGAATGTCAAATTATCCCTGGATATTGAGATTGCGACATATAGAACTCTGCTGGAAGGAGAGGAATGCAGGTGGGTGCCATCTTGTGATGGTTTTATTTCATACCATGTGCTGACGTTTCCTCTGTCCCGCTTCCCCTCAGATCTTTGCTTCCTCCAACCATTATTCACAAGTCCAACTCACTTAGCATGCTCTCTTCCTTCAGCAATGCTGCCCCAGGATTCCTTGCTCCTTAGATGCCGCCTCCTCCCTCACTAGTATCG
Organism: Darevskia mixta; assembly: GCA_034641385.1. Taxonomy (NCBI): domain Eukaryota; kingdom Metazoa; phylum Chordata; class Lepidosauria; order Squamata; family Lacertidae; genus Darevskia; species Darevskia mixta. The sequence continues at coordinate 486,233 of JAWWNH010000047.1, forward strand.
GTTCGAATCCCTGCGATGGGGTGAGCTCCCATTGCTCGGTCCCAGCTCCTGCCCACCTAGCAGTTCGAAAGCACGTCAAAGTGCAAGTAGATAAATAGGTACCGCTCCGGCGGGAAGGTAAACGGCGTTTCCGTGCACTGCTCTGGTTCGCCAGAAGCGGCTTAGTCATGCTGCCCACATGACCCGGAAGCTGTACGCCGGCTCCCTCAGCCAATAAAGCGAGATGAGCACCGCAACCCCAGAGTCGGTCATGACTGGACCTAATGGTCAGGGGTCCCTTTACCTTTAGGAGAGGTTATGTTAGTACAAGAGGCCTTTCTCTCTCGTTCAAAAGTTTTCTCTTCTGTACAACTATCAAAGGTTGTACAGGACTCTGTACAAAACAAATGAAAGAACTCTGTATTTGAATCTGGTCACCCTCCTCCTGTACCTAAAACCTACATGAGATATTTTGTAGCCAAATGGATAGTACACCTTTCTGTGTGGGAAGTGAAATATCTCAGCCTAGACTGATCCTTTCGCCACATTCCACCATACCATGCTGAATACTCATGGACATGCTATGCCATCATGGTAGCTCAGAAAATAAAAAATTCCTTCCAGTAGCACCTTAGAGACCAACTAAGTTTGTTCTTGGTATGAGCTTTTGTGTGCATGCACACTTCTTCAGATATCTGAAGAAGTGTGCATGCACACGAAAGCTCATACCAAGAACAAACATAGTTGGTCTCTAAGGTGCTACTGGAAGGATTTTTTTGTTTTGTTTTGACTATGACAGACCAATACGGCTACCTACCTGCTCAGAAAATAGTTAGAAGGGGGTTTCAAACGATAGGCATCAGCCAGTTTATATACATTGAACATGGCATGATTTGCCCAGTTTGGGATTTTGCAAGAGAATCATTCAGGTGGTGGCCCCCATTATTCCTGCTTTTTATTTCATTTATTCATGTGAGCCTTGAAACACAGATACATTTGCATGGCATTTATCCAATCATGTAAAATGCCTCATATTTAATGGATCTCTTAGCCAATATCTATGTGCATACTTAGGAAGTATTGCCTGCTGTTGCACATCATAAGTAACATTGCATGCATATGTCATAGAATTTTATGTTTCCACATGCATTTTATTTGCATTCATATTAGCTGAAGCAGCTTATAACACAGGGTGGATTTTAAAAATGCAAATGCATAGCATATGCACAAATGTTTTACATGCATATAAGTAAGTCTGTGTTTGTTTATTAATAGATATATATCTAATGCATTAAAAAAAAACCCATAATGCTACTTAGAGACTATTCATAAAAGGAATCTCTATTCATAAAAGGGTCTCTTAGCCCCTATCTTGGGCATGAAAGGCCTACTGACAGTTATGCAATGGTGAAAAACAGGTACTCTGTGCATGCTTAGAGGAACCTGCAACTTTATTATTATTTGCTTATGTGCCTAAGGCTGACATCTGGCATTCAAAACAGATTCCAGATATGACTCCTGTTGCAAGCTTGCTCAATGAGTAAAGGGACCAGCCATTCGCTCCTGGTCGAAGTGTGCCCACATATAAGCACCCTCACCACTTGAGGGAGCTCTTTCGTGATTGCTCCATGGCTGAAGTTGCTTGGGTTATTAATTGGCCCCTGGGGGCAGGTTTTGCAACTGGGGAAGGGAGAGGGAGGGTGCATGGCGGTGTCAGGGGTGATTGCATGGATTTACACCATCCTTTCAACATAGTCCCAGCCAGTGGCAAAATGTTTCCCGTTGGGATCTGAGCTAAGCCGCACAATGACAGCAACCATGTAATGTAGGCTATCTCAGAGGCAGAGCACTGGTTCCACTGGTTCGACTGGTGTGTCCTCCACCCCAGGATTGTGAGAAATGGTTAAGCCTGAAGCTGGCAAACAACCCCAGAAACCGCTGTCAGTCTCTCACTCTGAGGCTGGGATTGCAGAATCCCCGGAGGCAGGGATACGGAAACGGCTTAGGGCCGCAGCAACTGGGGGAACAAAATAGTGTGAAATGCCCCTCTGCTTTCCAAATCAGAGTCCCAATTTCTTCGCAAGCCACCCCCCTTCATACGCCTCCCGGGGGGGGGGGCAGGTCCAAGGCCTTTTGTTTCCTGAGATGATTTGTTGTTGTTCAGTCGTTCAGTCATGTCCGACTCTTCGTGACCCCATGGACCAGAGCACGCCAGGCACTCCTGTCTTCCACTGCCTCTCGCAGTTTGGCCAAACTCATGTTAGTAGCTTCGAGAACACTGTCCAACCATCTCATCCTCTGTCGTCCCCTTCTCCTTGTGGTGAGATGAGATGATACACAAGGCAAATTTGGCCCTCCAGATGTTTTGGGACTACAATTCCCATCATCCCTGATGTTAGCTAGGGATGATGGGAGTTGTAGTCCCCAAACATCTGGAGGGCCGAGTTTGCCCTATGCCTGGACAAGACACTGACTCCCTTCCCTAATTTGATGTACAGAAGCCAATTGGACCGGCAGTTGAATTGTATTTCAATGCTGGCTAGCCTCTACTGCACCTGAGAGCTTAGCTTAGGAGGAATAGAGCAGTCTGTGTGGCAATAATCCCTTCCTCCCAGTCTTTGCTGGGAGAGCGTGTTGAATTTTTCAATTTTCAAATTCCAAATATGAGGAATTTTAATTTTCTGAAAGCCCTTTTTTTAACAAATGTAGACTTACCAAGCTAAATGGTGTCCTAACACAAAAATAATAGCAGATTTGAATCCCCCACACCAGAAACCATGTTTTGAAGACTGCTCACTGAAAAACATTGCAAAATTAAGTTTCACCCCCCTGAAATGACGCACCCTACTGTGGTTGCATCATCCTGGCAAATGGTTGGGCCGGCCCTGTGAGGCCTCCCACAAGCTCAAACCAAACCTGTGTCCCTTTCTCCCATTTAGTCAACATGTCAGAACAGCCACCTGGCTGAGGAAAAGGGCAATCTCATGGTCACTTCCTAGAGGCCCCCGCTTTCAAGTATTGGAGGATGGGATATTTTGTCAGAAAGTCGGGCACATGAATTCCTTTTTTTTAAAAGGGAAATTTCTCAAGGAACAATGCGCAATTTCACCTGAGAGCAGTATCTCCTGTTCCTGTAGTGGCTCTAAAATATATTCTGAGTGGAAAGGTCCCTTTCCACTGACAGTATGTATTGCATGTCGAGGTCCCCAAGCCACCCCCTAAATAACTCACACTACACACCGTAATTTAAGTTTAAGGTTTTTGGCATGATTTTGGCCACAACTTTTATTATAATACAAAATGTGAGTGGTTGCTTAAGCATTGGTTCCAACTAGCTGCCCCCTCCTGGGGGCAGACTGACATCCACCAGGTTAGCGAAGTCAATACAGGGGAAAACACTTTGGGGAGAGAATGGGGGGCAGGGTCCCAGGCCCTCGCCTCTCCCCAAATGTTCCCAGGGGCTCTTGCGTGGCCCTGGCCCCCGACCGGGGGATACGGACAAAAGCAAGGTGAGCCCCTGGATTCCTTTAACGGAATTCCCTGCACAGCAGCATTGGAGGGGCAGGCACAGCCAACCACATCCCCTCCACCAACCAAATTCATAACCAATGCCTAACCGCCAACCTTACAAGTTGTGACTAATTGCTGCGCAGTAGGCGAAAACCAAATGGCAACAGCCAATCAGCCAGATGGAAAAATTCCTACCAGGCCCCTGCCCCAAAAGCAGACGACCCCGTGACAGGCATAGCAAGGTCAACGCGCAAGCCTAAATAAAGGGAGGGAGGGAGGGTGGGTGATCCGATGCATGCAGCAAAGAGGGCCGTGTGCTGCCTGCACTGGGAATATATAACCTCTGAGCTGTCCATCAAAAATTGCTACATAACATTCTCCCCAGCAACCCGCAGGGCCCAATCACCTGCCATGGTCATCTATCCTAACCCGCCCAGCAACAGTGGGGTGACTTGTTAGCCCCCACCGCAACACGTGCTCTCCATGAAGGAGAACCCGCTTTGTGAGGTGCTGGGCATTACTGTGCATTTGCAAACCATAAACTTATGGCCATTACCATCTGGAAGGCTGTGACTTGCTCATCTCTGCCTTAGGACTGCTGGGCCAGTGCAACATGGAAACCTGCTATATGTAACACCAACAACCCAAGCTAGGGTGGGAGGTGTTACCTCCCATGTCACCAGTGATGGGCAAGGGCAGGAAATGCTACCTGACTGATCCTGGTAGTGCATACTAACCATTGAGCTTCCCCAGGATATAGAGTGAGGCCTTCCAGATGTTGCTGGACTACAGCTCCCATCGTGTCTGATGTTCGCTGGAAATGATGGGAGTTGGAGTCAACGATATTTGGAGGGCAAGAAGTTCCCCATCTTTGGTCTAAGGCAGGCACCCCCAAACTCGGCCCTCCAGCTGTTTTGGGACTACAATTCCCATCACCCCTGACCACTGGTCCTGTTAGCTAGGGATGATGGGAGTTGTAGTCCCAAAACATCTGGAGGGCCAAGTTTGGGGATGCCTGGTCTAAGGTATGCAGATGCAGGACTGGTATCCTAAAGGAGGGTCCTTTAGTAGGTTTTGTTGCAGGGAGAGACATGCAGCTTCTCTTGTCCTTAGATGGCAAGCTTCATTAACAGTGGTACCTTGGGTTACACACGCTTCAGGTTACAGACGCTTCAGGTTACAGACTCCGCTAACCCAGAAATAGTACCTCGGGTTAAGAACTTTGCTTCAGGATGAGAACAGAAATTGTGCAGCAGCGGCGGTGGGGCAGCAGCGGGAGGCCCCATTAGCTAAAGTGGTACCTCAGGTTAAGAACAGTTTCAGGTTAAGAACGGACCTCCAGAACGAATTAAGTTCTTAACTCGAGGTACCACTGTACTAGGAAATCCCCTTTTGTACGCAAGGTACCAGGGGCCCTCACTTCATCCATGTCTGATCTCCCCACTGAGTAACTAAAGTGCCTGGCAGAGTTTCTTGCTCTGTGTCTGGAAACTGTCCTAGAATCATAGAGTTGGAAGAGACCACAAGGGCCATCCAGTCCAACCCCCTGCCAAGCAGGAAACACCATCCAAGCATTCCTGACAGGTGGCTGTCAAGCCTCTGCTTAAAGACCTCCAAAGAAGGAGACTCCACCACACTCCTTGGCAGCAAATTCCACTGTCGAACAGCTCTTACTGTCAGGAGGTTCTTTCTAATGTTTAGGTGGAATCTTCTTTCTTGTAGTTTGAATCCATTGCTCCATATCATCTTCTCAGGAGCAGCAGAAAACAACTTTTCTCCCTCCTCCATATGACATCCTTTTATATATTTGAACATGGCTATCATATCACCCCTTAACCTTCTCTTCTCCAGGCTAAACATACCCAGCTCCCTAAGCCGTTCCTCATAAGGCATCGTTTCCAGGCCTTTGACTATTTTGGTTGCCCTCCTCTGGACACGTTCCAGCTTATCAGTATCCTTCTTGAACTGTGGTGCCCAGAACCTTGTGACTTACCATATTTATTTTGCCAAGGCAATGTTTCATACGATTGTACTGTAACACACCTTAATCTTTTTGCTCAAAAGCATTTCATCCTTGAACGATTGCCTAACTTGCCTTCAATGTTTCTCTCTCACTAGGATGTCTGGAGAACTCACCACCCCTGTAAGCATGTGTAAGTATTTTAGTTATACTACTTTTCACTATGGATGTCCATGATACCACACTCTCTCCCATAAAATTTACCTCTGGGCTGAAGCTCTCCCAATCTAGAATTGTGCAGGACTTCCGAAGGCTCTTTTGAGAACTTTATAACTTTATAAACTACTAGTTGAATTCAGCCCATTAATAATGGGCGCTAGCGGCGGCGACGGGGACCCGAGGCGCTTCCTTCTCCCCGCCTCAGCCGGCCAAGCCACCACCATGGCGGAGCTGCCTGTTGCCGCTGCCCCGCCGGCAGCCCCGGCGACGGCCGCCCTCCCCGCTGCCGCCACGGGCGGCTGAGGCGAGGAGAAAGAAGGGAGGGGGAGAAGCAGCAGCGCGCGGGGAGCGGCCGCCATTGTGGCTTCTGGCCCCGGAGCAGGAGGAGGTGGCGGTAGGAGCGGTGGCGGTGGCGCGCTGCGCTCCAAGCAATCAGGCTCCCCCTCCTCTCTGCGCTCCAATCCGTGTGTCAGTGGAGCGCATGCGCAGTTGCGAATTCCACTGACACACGGAAAGTACGCATGGACACAGGCACTTTATTATAGAGGATATAGAGTTGGGAAGAACGAAGGGACTGGGAAGGGCCATAGCTTAGATGGGGTTTGGCTGCTTTAATTGCAGGAGGTCTCATATTTCATTCTTGGCATCTCCTGATAGCTGATTAAGCTGAATTAAACTGAAATCCCACAGAGCTGCTACCAATCAATGTACTGAGCTAGATGGAACAATGGTCTGACTTACTATAAGGCAGCTTCCTATGTTGCTATGAATCTCCCATCCACGCCATACATTTAAAGCACGTGGCTTCTTCTAAAGAACCCTGGGAACTGCAGTTTTGTTGGGGTACTGGGAACTTTTAGGGGTGAGCTACAGTTCCCAGGATTCTTTGGGGGAAGCAATGTGTATCAAATATGTTTTAAAGGTATAGTGTTGTTTCTAACAGACACCTTGTCAAGTATCCCATCAAGAACCTCCAGGGAACAAAATTTCATAGCTTCCAACTTTGGCAACTTTGACTGAAGACAGAAAATAGTTTCCTTCCAGAAACCGAAGACAGTCTGAAGGAGGGGTCCCTGTGGTGTTTGCACTCATCCCCTATGTTGACTGCCTAGCTGTCAACCCTCCGTTTTCTTTGCGGGAAACTCCCTTATTCCAATGCCGTTTCCCGCTGCTATCCCGGATTGTTGATATCCCTTAAATTCCCCGGATTTCAAAGGAAGCAGCTCCTCTCCCTCCCTGCCGGCCAGGGAGGCTCCTCAGCTGCGTTGCTCGGCTGCCAATAAGGAGTCTGAGACTGACTGGGGGCGGAGCTTGCATGCCTTGTGCAGCCAGACCCTCACGCCCAACCAGACAGACAGCCTGCCTGCCGTCTATGCGCTCGCTTTTTCGCTCACCCGTTCGCGCACAGCCTCTGGAGCGCAGGGTGGCGAGGTTACTTGGTGCCATTGCACCGCCCTCGCGGCATCCCTTATTTTCAAATCCGAAAGTTTGGAAAAAATCCCTTATTTTCAAATCCGAAAGTTGACAGCTATGGTTGACTGTGGTAACGAGATTTTGTAGGTTTTTGTATTGTTTTAAAAATACTAAAACGTGTGGTTATGTGTACACCACTGGCTGTGATGCTTCTTATACCATACCTTGCCAAAGCCCCTTTCAGACGTTATACTTATATATATTTCTCTATAGGAGAAATATATATAGGATGGAAATTTACTTAAAAAGTTTATTGGTACCGGGACTGTACTATTGCATCACCTCACATCTCAAACCAAAAGTCTGATGGTGATCTGTAGATGAAAAAATATATATAGGAGAAGCCAGGGGTGGATGTTGTAATTATGAGTTACCAAATACCCACAGGTTGACCAAAATGCATTCAGGTTACAACAGGGAGATGGCATTTCTAGATACAATAAATGATGCCACCCTAGGAATAATCTAACTAGAAAGGAGGCAACACTTGAAGTAATCCTGAGTGCTGCCCAGGATCTGGTGAAAGATTTAGGTGTTCTCATACTGGCTGGTGTAAATAAGTCCAAGGGGATGCCAGTGTGGTTAACAAGCAGGATCAAGGAATAAAAGCAGAATAAAAGGCAAGGATTATTTTGGGGAAATGTAAGGCTTGCCCAAAAGAGGAATATAAAAAAGGGGCACAAATTTTGGCGGGAACAAAAATGCAAGTTGACAAGAAGGCAAGTGAAGGCAAGTAATAATAATCTGAGGAGAGTATTTCATATATATATATATATATATATATATATATATATATATATATATATACCGTATTTTTCGCTCTATAAGGCGCACCTGACCATAGGACGCACCTAGTTTTTAGAGGGGGAAAGCCCCATTTTTTTGAGGATCAGCTCAAATTTCTGCAGCTTCTTTTGCAAAGGAGAAAATCCCCATTTTTTGAGGATCAGCTCAAAGTTGTTGAGCTTACTTTGCAAAGGGAAAAAAACCCTGTTTTATGGGGTTTAACTCACAGTTCTGCAGCTTCAGGAAGCCATTTCTACAGTTTCCAGACAGATAATCCAATCAGCCAGTCACATGTCGCTGGGGAAACAGCCTCCCTCTGCAAGGGGGTGGGGCTGGAATCTCTCTCCCTTATCTCTCTCCCCGATCGTTTGCTGAGCAGCTGCTCAGCGGGCTTCCTTTCAGCACCCCCCCCTCTTTTTTTTTAAAAAAAGCAGGATCTGTTCAGCTCCAGGGACCACATATTCGCTCCATAAGACGCACAGACATTTCCCCTTACTTTTTAGGAGGAAAAAAGTGTGTCTTATGGAGCGCAAAATACGGGGTATATATATATATATATATATATATATATATATATATATATACTTATGATAAGTAATGTATCAGAGTCAGGGAAATAAATTGGAAACAAGTTGGTTTGGCCACTCAATGGGGTGCTGAATTGGACAGATCCTCGGTCTGATTCAGCAGTGCTCAGTCAGGAAACAAATGGATATATTACATTTATTTTATTGCATTTATATCCCATCTTTCCTCCAAAAAGCTCAAGGTGGCCTACTTGCTTCTTCCTTGCCCCATTTTATTCTCACAGCCACCCTGTAGGTTAGGTTCGGCTGTGAGGCAGTGATGGGCCCAAGCGAGCTTTGCAGTGCTTTGCACGCCGTGGCATTTGCTTGGAGAATTTCTCTGCAGCATCTTTCAGTAAAACGCCTTCTTCTTTTTCCCCCCCAGCGGTGATCAGCAGCTCTTCTACCATGGGCGGAAGCAGTTACGGCCTTGGTGGCGGCGGCGGCGGCCGAGTGAGCAGCGGAGGATTTTCCCTGGGTGGTGGTGGTGGTGCAGGAGGAGGTGGCAGTGGCGGCGGCAGCCTTAATCTCGGAATGGGTGGCGGCAGTGGCGGCGGTTATGGCATGAGCAGCGCAGTCACTGCAGGAGGGAGCAGTTACAGCTCTGGCTTTGGTGGGGGGCTGAGTTCAGGAGGAGGAGGGGGCTCCTCGAGCGTGAAATACAGCTCAACAACCTCGTCCTCAAGGAAGAAAGTAGTCAGATAAAAAGGAAAACTACCACGCTCACGCACGTCCAGCCACTTCTAGAAAATGTTCATATTTGTTCTAACTGCCCGCAGCAACACTCAGCCTCCAAGCTAGTCCTTGACTACATGATGGGAAAAATGGTCCCCCAAATGATCACACACAGGAACGCAGTGAAAACAAAATAAAAAATTAAAAAATTCCTTCCAGTAGCACCTTAGAGACCAATTAAGTTTGTTCTTGGTATGAGCTTTCGTGTGCATGCACACTTCTTCAGATACACTGAAACAGAAGTCACCAGACCCTTATATATAGTGAGAGGGTGGGGAGGGGTATTACTCAGAGGGGTGGTGGAAATGGGTGAAAGGTTGATAGCTGTGGTAAACCTGTTGACGACTGTTAACGACTGCAATTAGTCTTACAGGAAAAAGCAAGGGGTGACTAGCTATCAGCCCATCAACCATTCCCACCACCCTTCTGAGTAATACCCCTCCCACCCTTTCACTATATATAAGGGTCTGGTGACTTCTGTTTCAGTGTATCTGAAGAAGTGTGCATGCACATGAAAGCTCATACCAAGAACAAACTTAGTTGGTCTCTAAGGTGCTACTGGAAGGAATTTTTATTTTATTTTGTTTTGACTATGACAGACCAACACGGCTACCTACCTGTAACAGGAATGCAGTGGATATTCATGAAGAATACCTTTCCACGGTGCCCCCTAGCCTAGAGTGGATAGATTCTGTTGTTTAAGGCTATATTTACCAATTAACATCACCATTGTAGCTGCACAAACATCTAGACCTCATTGAAATAAATGGGAGCAAACATGACCAGAGAGCAGCAGATCTCCTACATTGTATATCTTTTTCATTCAGTGCCTGTTTAAGCCCTTCTCTCTGACACTGTTAACATTGGCGGCAGTGCAAGAATTCAGAACCACTTGCAGCGTGAATGAATCGAGGCACCCATATCAAATTGCATCAGCTGCTGTCCCTGTTCCAGTTGTTTGGGAGGGAGCGGGGATGGAACTGGCATGGCATTTTGAAAACTTTCAAAAAGTCTGACAAAACCAGCAGGGAATTTACTTCAAATTTTGGGTATTTTTTTCCATTGAAGGCAAATAATATAACACTTGGATCCCATTGTAATATTGCAATCATTTTGGGACATGCTCCAACTGCAAAAAAAAAAAAAAAAAAAAAAAAGCACTTTAATGCTCTGCTGATTTCAGTGAGTGAATTAAGGATGTGATTCAACTTCGCCCACTGAAATGAACGGGGCTAATAAAATGTTTAATCTTTGGCTGGATTGTATTCCTTTTTTCCAAACAACAACAAAAACCACCCTAGAAAACTTGAGTATGTCAAGGAATGACATTTATTTTAGCTTCACTTCAAAAGACACATTTGAAATACATCCCTCCTAATGACTTGTTCTAAACTTTAGGCAGCAACTGAATGTACAGTTACACACAGGGTTTTAGAATGTGTAACACTGTGTGAAGTCTAACCTTAATGTCTGTGTTTTTTGGTATGAAATTCCATTGCTCCATTTGCAGATTTGTGGACTGATCTCTTGGAGCATTGAGAAGTGTGGAATACAATGTATACCATCCTCCAGCCAAGGTGACGTTGGGAATATCAAGTACCAATTTATATATAAAAATAATATTGCCATAAAAGGCATCTGATATCCCAGTCTGTGCAATCTGATGCAACTAAGCCCCATTATGTTCAGTAGGACTTACTCACAGGTAAATGGCTGTGCAAGTTTTATGCCTGAGTGTAAGTCCCCTTGAACTCGGGGGTCTTTACTATTGTGGATTGCACTGTTCATTTATTTTGAATGATTACAAACCACTTCTGACACCATGTGGCACAGGCACAATCAAAACAGGAAATTGATTGGAGCACTTGCTCCTTTTGTTCATTAAACAATCAGCTTTGGTTCTTTTTTTAACTTTCATGAGTGCCCAGGACAATGATAGAGTTTGGCTTCATCAACGTCACAGTATTCATTCCAGTGTAGTGGTCTTTAGGTCACATACCACTTGCAGCTGCTAAGTGGAGCACATATTTGTCTTGGTTGGGTTGCTTTGCAAAGTGATGAATTTTACAAATTTGAATAGAATTAACCCACTGTTGAAGATTTTAAGGAATCCACAACTTAGCAAGCACATTCACCTTGATTGGTTTCTGTTTTCTAGTGCTTATTGTAAATAAAACTGCAGAAGCCCATCCTTTTCTGTTCTGTTCATTTTTCTGCATGATCTTTATTGCCAATAAACTGCATTGTAATATTTCTTTCCTGCAAGTGTTCTTTTTTAAAATAAAAAATTAAAGTATAATGGAAGGATATCATGCAGCCCTGCAGAATTGTCTGGATCACATACAATCTGGGCAAGGAAGAGTCTATTATAGGGAGCCTGTTGGGTCTCTGGTGAGACCAGAACATACTACCACATGGAAATACAGGACTGAACTGAGCTCCTGGAAACGAGGTTGGAAGGAAATGTGGTTTTGTGTGTGTCTGTGTGTCTGTGGATGTGCTTTAAATGTATGATGCACACACAGTCAGAGTTTCAGAATTCAATTAAGTCATCCCAGCTGAAGACGGCTAAAACTCAGAGTCAAATCACCTACTGAAGTTTACTAGATCAGTTGCAGCATCCCTAGTGCCATGGGCCACATGACAAAAGAAAGCTCAACTCCAGTATAGTCAGATGAAGCATGGAAAGATTACCACTGCCCCTAAATCTATGTGCATACGTTAAGAAGGAAGCTACACCAAGATTGTAATTGGGGCTTAATGCCAACTAAGAATAGGACACAGACTTACACCTTGATGCCAATTAGGTTCGTTCCGATGTAAGTTGCATTGAGCCCAAGGGGCCTCACTCCCAAATAAGTATGGAAAAGATTGAAACTCTTATTGTGGAGGACATAAAATGATGGCCAGGCTGACAATACAATTTATGTTGCTGTCATTTGCAGCATTAGCATAGATAGATGATAGATAAAATATTATTTCCACTGGATAAATTTGGTGAAATGTTTCCCCCCAACCCCAGTTTCTCTGACCACAAGTAAGATGGAGAATGGCAAAAGGTCATGTGCTCAGAGCTCTAAGTGAAATATACAGGAAATGTGAGAGTCAGTAGATAACTGTTTCCTGAACTGATCATTAGACCCGAAGGTACAAATCAAGATAGTTTATATCAGAATTCACAGATCAAATTCCTAAATGAATCCATTGGGATTAGACGCAACACATAATACATTCCAGGCTACCACCATGACCTACATGCATGCCAAATTTACTGTGTGAACCTTCTGGGAGAAAGAAGGCTGTGGCATGAAGACTTTTCCTGCAAACACCCACACCCACAAGAGGATTTGGACATACTGCCTTTGAAGTAGAAGCCTGATATATTAATTATAAGGTTTCGTGATGTCCACAGCCATATATGCATGGTACTGAGGTGCACCCAAGATACCAGCTCCAGCTTGCTGTTTCAAACTGCTATAGCGAGAAGAAATTTCTTAAGACAGCCATGGAAATGTTCTTGTGGTCTTCTCCATTTCACACCTTTGTGTGAATCTCCAAGCTGCTGACAACCAGGAGCTCACGATGTAGCCCAGTCAGAGATCCATGAGGCAGGAGATCATAGTAGCCAAGCACTCCAACCTAAATCTGTCCCAAATGAACAGATGTGGATCCAAAGAGGGATGGACAAATCAGTCTATCTCCAGCTGAATATCACTGTTGCATGTGTTTACTCACAAATTTGTTCTGTTTCATTTCTGTATAAATTGGTGAATAAGGGGAAAAATCAGTATAAATGTACAGGTATTTTGCTAAAAATATATATTTATACAAAATGCATTTAGATGCTATTTTCCCCAAACAGGAACTCTGCAAGTCAGCAGAGATGCTGTGGTGGGTGGTTCCTGAGTCTGGATAATGGGTCTATTACCTGTTTTGGTTGGGACCACACTCCTGTTGAAGGAGCAGGTTCATAGATGCAGGGTGTGCTACTATAATAAATAATAATAATAATAATAATAATAATAATAATAATAATAATAATAATTTATTATTTATACACCGCCCATCTGGCTGGGTTTCCCCAGCCACTCTGGGCAGCTTCCAACATAATATTAAAATACAATAATTTATTAAACATTAAAAGCTTCCCTAAACAGGGAATCCATCTCTGTCACTAGTGCCCCAAGTGACCTCAGTGGTTAGGGTTGCGTTTTCCCAGCTTTGGTCCATGTGCTGGTGACCTCCAGATTGGATTACTGCCATGTATCATGCACAGGGTGACCCGGAAGCTGCAGCCAGTGCAAAAGTACAGTGGCTCGGCTGCTCCTTGGGGAAGAATATCACCATCATATTATGCCAGAAAGAATGGCAATGGCTGCCCATCAGCTAACTGCCTAATTCCAAGCTGCTGGTACAGGTGAACAAAGCCATATATAGCTTGGGACCAGGAAAATTAAAACAGTGTATTATATATACTCAACTGATTGCTGAATTCTGCAGGAGAAGACATCCTTATCATCTTTATAAGGAGGTACATTCTGCACGATGCCAGAATTGGGCCTTTACTGTGGTGGCACCCACCCCTTAAAACTCCCCCTCTTTATTTATTATGCAGAAAAAAGGATATTCTTTTTGGTGTATGTTGAAGAGTTGCCTCTTTCAACAAACCTTCTAAGTGCAGCTTTTTGAAAAAGAAGAAGATTCCAATTGGTATCTGTATAACATCTGAAACTGTGTAATCTGCACATTAGTCTAGGAGCTGCAGGATCAGATCAGTTCCCACCAGAGTTCACAAGGATTGAATTCTTCAAGCACTCCTTGAAGGGAGCAACTTTCCATGCAAAATGAGCACTATAGCTTTGCACATTTAAGAAGTGCAATAATATTCCCTTCTCCACATGCATTTTTTAAATATAATGATGCAAAGGTGGTAATGATTAGAGGAAGAGGGGGGAAGGTGGTACCCTCTCAGGAAACTGCTGCCTTTATTCACAGCTTCACTGTGTTTCATTGTTGGTACAGCCCTACATGCAGGGACTTGTACTCCCAAAATTAAAACCCAACCCATTGCCTGGGAAGTAGGGCAGGCTTGCCATATATGGCTGCTGTAAGTTTGCATGGGCCTCTGCGGATGCTGTCTGGGCTGGAGGCTCATATATGATGGCTAGCGGGACCTGCTTAAGGTGTTACACCAGGCATAGGCAACCTTCGGCTCTCCAGATGTTTTGGCCTACAACTCCCATGATCCCTAGCTAACAAGACCAGTGGTCAGGGATGATGGGAATTGAAGTCCAAAACAAAAGGAGACCCAGTGCGTTCCCGTCAGAATCATCATACAGTGGACCCTCCGGATACGAACTTAATTCGTTCTGGGGGTCCATTCACACCCGAAAATTACATAAATAGAGGCACGTTTCTGCACGCATGCGCGGTGCGATTGAGCGCTTCTGCGCATGTGTGCGCGACGAAACCCAGAAGTATACACTTCCAGGTTTGCCGTGGCCATAACCCGAAGATTCCGTATCCAGAGAGATACGTAAGTAGAAGTATGACTGTACTTTTTCATACATTCAGCCAGTGTGGTGTAGTGGTTAAGAGCGGTAGACTCGTAATCTGGTGAACCGGGTTCGTGTCTCTGCTCCTCCACATGCAGCTGCTGCGTGGTGACCTTGGGCTAGTCACACTTCTCTGAAGTCTCTCAGCCCCACTCACCTCACAGAGTGTTTGTTGTGAGGGAGGAAGGGAAAGGAGAATGTGAGCCGCTTTGAGACTCCTTCGGGTAGTGATAAAGCGGGATATCAAATCCAAACTCTTCTTCATTCATAAACTTTATTGCACTAGCCAAATGCCATGGCATCGTTCACAGGGGGAACAAAAGAAAAAACAGCAATAACCATAAAAACCTTTTAAAAAAAACATTTAGCACTACTGGTGCAATAAACCATGGTCAAATCTCCTAGAGATTATTTGTTGCATAAGCTAGAACATCAGGGAAATCTCAGATAAAACATGCCAGTTTAAATGTACGAATCCCCTTTGTAGTTGACCACTATTTTATCTAGCTCTTTTCTCCTGATCTTCTTAGCTGCCAATGCATATAATGCTACTTTATAAGTTACAAAGGACTGGACTTCCTTTGCCTGGTACACTCAGGGCAGGGCAAAGGCAGGAGGTAGCAGGGGTGACAACACTAGGGGGCCAAGGGGTCTTTGGTCCCCTCAACATCTGGAGGAAAGGGGGCGGGGCCCCTGAATGTTGAGGCCTCCTCCCAATGGCTCGCCATTGGCCTCCTAAAGGTAAAGGTAAAGGGACCCTGACCATTAGGTCCAGTCGCGGACGACTCTGGGGTTGCGGCGCTCATCTCACTTTATTGGCCGAGGGAGCTGGCGTACAGCTTCCGGGTCATGTGGCCAGTATGACTAAGCCGCTTCTGGCGAACCAGAGCAGCACACGGAAATGCTGTTTACCTTCCCGCTGGAGCGGTACCTATTTATCTACTTGCACTGGCATGCTTTCGAATTGCTAGGTTGGCAGGAGCAGGGACCAAGCAATGGGAGCTCACCCCGTCGCAGGGATTCGAACCGCCGACCTTCTGATCGGCAAGCCCCAGGCTCTGTGGTTTAACCCACAGTGCCACCCGTGTCCCTCCTACAGTCTCGTATAGGACACACGAAGATCCAAGGTGTACTGTGCTCGTCAACAGAGCCATGCCAGAGGGCTGGATCTTCAGCACTCTGGTATGAACCTCTAAGGAGCCCAGCACACCAGTGCTGCTATATGGTATCACACGTGTTTGATGTCATTCATGTGTGACATCATGCAACATGCAATGGGCCCCCTCAATGCTGGGTGCTACTTGGTGGCTCTGGGTGGTAGCCTAGCAGCTGAGTTTGTTTATGTTTGTTTATTTAGCAAGAATTATATACCACTTGATTGAAACAAAACCTCCAAACAGTTTACCAGAAATATTAAATTTATCAATAAAAACTATCAAAACTATTAAAATCCGGAACCAGCAGGACCAGGCTTTTCAGAAAGACTGGGGGAAAATTACGCTATATTTGAAAGACAACTGTAAACAATTAACATCACTAGTAGGGTTATAAAAAGTTTTGTAAGGATAAAATTATCATTTACTACTAATTGGATTTAAGTAATTCTATAAGGATATAATTTAATAGGAATAAGAAATATAGGAAAATGCAGTATAATGAGATTAGATTTGAAAACCATCATTCAGGAAGGAGGGAAGTCGCAGGCTCATGGAGCCAATTGTTTTATTTTTGCAAAGTATGTTGTTATGTAAGAAAATATCTGTAAAAACTAATAAAAATTATTTAAAAAAAACTTTTTTAAAACCCCAATCTAAATCAGCAGTAAACTAAAAATGAATTAAAGCATGTCAACATCTATGTACCTGGGTGGACTTGCCTAAGCAAAAAATGTTTTTGTACAGTTTGGAAAGGTATAAATACAGATATAATACATTGGAATAAATTGAGACTTTCCATCATCTAAAATGATGATTGTAACTCAATTCCTTTTTGTTTGTTTGTTTCAGATTCTGCCAGTTTGGATACCAATAGCTCTTCTGAACAAATGGCATTAAAACAATCAATAAGTTTATATTTCAATTAGATTGATAATGTATTTAATTTTTTTTATATACCCAAGGCTTTTTTCAGCCAGAACATTCCAGAGCTTTGATCTGGCACCTCTCAGGTGAACACCATTGCCATTATAAGAGAACAAGGGAGATGTTCATGGAGAGTTCTGACACCTCTTTTTCTCGAAAAAAATAGCACTGATTATACCTCCACCCATCAGCGGGCAGTTGGGGGCATTCCAAACTTTAGTAGCTGCAGTAGTACCTCAGGTTACATATGCTTCAGGTTACAGACGTTTCAGGTTACAGACTAACCCAGAAATAGTACCTCGGGTTAAGAACTTTGCTTCAGGATGAGAACAGAAATCGGGCAGTGGCGGCACAGTGGCAGCGGGAGGCCCCATTAGCTAAAGTGGTGCTTCTGATGAATGGATCTGGATACCGGCGTTAATAAATATATGTTTAAAAAATTAGGAGGACAGAGGTGGGAAAATTAGCTAAAAATTTTGAGACCGGAGGGAGGAAAGGAAAAAGAGGAAATTTAGGAGTTTAAAATTAGGTTGGAGTGAGGGAAATTGTTAAGGGTTTAGGAAAGTATCAGAAGTAGTTAGGAGCCGAGGTGTAGAATTAGGATTGTTAAAGTAAGTAAAATGTTTTTGGTATTTTATGATTTTGTGAATAATTTGGGAAACTGATAAAGAGGATAGATAATGAATTCAACAGGGGGAACCTGAGGAAGTCAACCGAAAAATGAAATTGAGGAAAGGAAGAATATCTGGCCTACAGAAATAGGCCAGACTCAAGCAATGATATGAAGTATGTTAATTACGTTAAATGTGAAATGTTTATTGTCTTTCCCGGTGAGAGAGGGGAATGGAAATTTGCTTCCCCCAGTGAGAGGGGGGGAAGGATGAAAATTTAACGGTAATGTAAGTGCTTAAAATTGTTAAAATCAATTTTTAAAAAATGGGGGGAAAAATAAAGTGGTGCTTCAGGTTAAGAACGTTTTCAGGTTAAGAATGAACCTCCGGAACGAATTGAGTACGTAACCAGAGGTACCACTTTATTATGAAGGGAGCCAATTTAGCCATACGGTGGAGTTGATGTCATTCAATAAGAGAACCAATTGGTCAACACTGGTGGATATAGAAATCCATAGTGTTTGCGTGCCGAGGTCCCCAAACCACCCCTCAAATAACTCACACCTCAGACAGTAATTTAGGTTTTGTTTTTTTGGCATAATTTTGGCCACAACTTTATTGAAATACATGATATGTGAGTGGTTGCATAGGCATTGGTTTAGACTATCTGTCCCACTGAGGACACAACTGATGACCGTCAGTAAAGGGAAAACACTTAAGGGAGAGAAAAAAGAGAGGTCGGGGATCAGACCCAACGTCTCTCCCCAAATGCTCCCAGAGGCTCTTGCGTGGCCCTGGCCCCCGACCGGGGGATATGGACAAAAGCATGGCGAGCCCCTGGATTCCTTTAACGGAATTCCCCACGCAGCAGCAGCATTGGCGGGGCAGACACAGCCAATCTTGACCCCTCCACCAACGAACACAATAACCAATGCCTAACCGCCAACCTTACAAGTTGTGACTATTTGCTACGCAGTAGGCGAAAACCAGATGGCACCAGCCAATCAGCCAACTGGAAAAATTCCTACCAGGCCCCTGCCCCAACAGCAGATGACCCCATGACAGGCATAGCAAGGTCAACACAGAGGCCTAATAAAAGGGAGAGGAAGGGCGGGAGATCTGTTGCACACAGCAAAGAGGAACATCACAGGGCGTGCCAAGGGTTATATACCCGCTGGGCTGTCCATCACAAATTGCAACAATTAAATCTCCCCAACAACAACCCAGGACCCAATCAGAGCTGTGGCCATCTATCCGATCCCACCCAGCACCAGAGGGGTGATTTGCCAGCCCCCACCGCAACACGTGCTCTCCATGAAGGAGAACACGCTTTCTATAGAGGTATTAATAAAAAAAAATAAGATTTGATCACTGAGTTGACTTACTAACTCCTATACACTCAAATCATTTAGAATATGGAAAAAATTTCATTTTATCATGCTTGGTGGACCTGTAAAAAAGCAAATAAATAAAAATATATATATTGGCTACATGCATTGATATGGAGAATTTTGAAGACTAACTATCAACTGAAGCCAGAATTCGTCCTGCTGGAACTTATAGATAAACAGTTAGAAAAGGACTCTGGAAGTTTGCTTCGACATTTGATTATGACGGCGAGACTTTTAGATGCACAAAGATGGAAGGGCTCATCACTATCAACAATGGAAGAATGGCTATTAAAATTAACAGATTTAGCTGAGATGGTGAAACTGACATGTTTAATGAGAGAAAAGTCATTGTTAACATTTATTAAAGAGTAGAAACTTCTCATAGACTTTTTGCATGAAAAAGAAAACGAAATAATGACATTTGGATCTGAGGATGGAAGATAATGTTTGTTTATAAGAAGTGGCTTTTTAGGGTGTTATACTGGAGTGGTTGAAATGAATATTGTTTATATACAATGGTCAGACGAAGAATTGAAAGTTCTTTAATTTCTGAATTTTATTTCTCTCTCTCTCTATTTACCTGCTTTTCTTTCTCTCTTTTTCTATGTTCTTATTGTATTTAGATTAATGTTTTAGATTTTTTTTAAAAAGGATATTTGATAATAAGCCGATAAAATATAAAATATTTGAGGGGGCCTGGGCCCACTCAAAGTTACTGGGCATTGCCATTCAAATGGTGTGTGTGCACCACATCTTGTGATCAATTGTGTGGGACAGGGCCCCAATATTTTATTCAAGTTGGCACTCCTGCCTCTGGCCATACAGACAGAGCTGTATTGATGCATGTTTCCCCCCAATGTCTCAGATGTGGTGGAGGATACCCTTACTGTCAAATTATGAGTCAATTGACAGCCTCATCAGATTGTTTGTGGAAGAGGGAGGGATGCTATCTTATCCTTCACTTCGGGAAACAAAATATATGGCCCAGTCCTGAGCTTAGATTGATAAACAGTGTATCTGTGACAGAATTGTTGCTATATTATTATTATTATTATTATTATTATTATTTATTACCGTCTTTCCCCCTTTTTAAGACACCATCTTATAATTTTTTTTCCTCAAAAAAACACAGGGTGGCTTATTTTCGGGGGATGTCTTATTTTTATTATGTCAGTATGGTACGATATAGCCTCCCCCTGCATGCTGAGCAGGTGGGGCAGAACTCCGCAAGAGGCGCGTTTCCCCCCGTGTCTCTCCCTGGTTCGCTGGCTCCCTGCGCATGGGAAACAGGTGGGGCAGGAAGAGGCGTCTCTCCCCCCCCCGCGCGCGCGTGCCTCTCCCTGCGCGCTAAGCAGGCGGGGCAGAACTCTGCAAGAGGCGCGTTTCCCCCCCGTGCCTCACTGGTTCACTGGCTCCCTGCGCACGCAGGAGGGGGCTGAGGAGGCGACAGGAACAATGGCGGCACCACGGCTTACTTTTGGGGTACGTCTTACTTCTCACAAAGGTTAAAAAACCCTGCAATGGCTTACTTTATGACTACGTATTAAAAAGGGGGAAACAGTATTATTATTATTATTATTATTATTATTATTAATTATTATTATTAGTTTTGACTATCCTTTCTTGCTCAACAATCTGGCTACCTATAGAGGTTGCCCCACAAATAACTCATTACCGTAGTTCAACCAAGAGGTTACTAGAGCATAGTCAACAGAAGTTAGGCTGCCCTTGTCCAGATAAAGTCTAATCTGATGGAAGGGCCACTGGGCCACTGAGGCTACTTGAGCCTCAAGTGACATGAATAGATCCAGAAGTACCCATAGATATGTTCCTGCTCCCCACCTAGAGCAAGCCACATCTCACCCATCCAATCTAGGGAGCCACCTTGGGACTTCTTAGCATCCCTTTTGAAAAAGTGCCCTGATGTTTTGCCTGGCCTTGGCATCCCTCACCATCAGAAATGCTGTACATCTCTTGGAGTCAAACATGTGCAGGCATGATCAGAAAGGAGTCTCTTCGTTTTAAGGCTTGATGTTATCAAGGCAACACAATTCCTCCTATCATGTTCAGTCCTGTATTATTAAATAGTGGGTTGGCCACTACGCTGGCCTAGGATGAATGAAAACGCTTGAGTTCACAAGGGAAAGAGATGGAGCAGGTGGAAGCCTCATTCCTGCCCATCTTGCTCAGCATCAGCCACCTTAGGTGTGGCTTCCTGAGCATTATCCTGGATGGCACCACAGGTTTTGGCCAACTCCGTAGCTATACAGGAGAAGGCTTCAGGACATAGAGTGATGAAAAGAGCTCCTTTGGCACTTAGGGATTCTACAGAAGGTTCATTATGCCATTTCTTGCTGTCTCTTTCTCTGGGTGGGGAACCATTTTCAGCCTGAGGACTCCATTCCCTTCTGGATAACCTTCTGAGGGCCTTATGCCAGTGGTGGGTGGGAAGAGAGGCAGAGAAATGAATGTAGGGTTGACCTTTGTGCAGTAGGCTAGTTTCTAGAAACTCACACACCCTTCTCTACTGTCTTGGCATGCAAGAGGCAGTATCAGAGTACAAGGTCACATCTCAGACAGAGAAAAACAATGACTGAAACAAGGACCAGTGAGAGGTGTGGCCTGGGGAGAGTTGTGAGGGCCAAATAGAGTTACATTAGACACACATTTGGGCCATAGCTGTCAACCCTCCCTTTTTTTGCGGGAAACTCCCTTATTCCAATGCTGTTTCCCGCTGCTATCCCGGATTGTTGATATCTCTTAAATTTCCCGGATTTCAAAGGAAGCAGCTCCTCTCCCTCCCTGCCGGCCAGGGAGGCTCCTCAGCTGCGTTGCTCGGCTGCCAATAAGGAGTCTGAGACCGACTGGGGGCGGAGCTTGCATGCCTTGTGCATCCAGACCCTCACGCCCAACCAGACAGACAGCCTGCCTGCCGTCTATGCGCTCGCTCTTTCGCTCACCCGTTCGCGCACAGCCTCTGGAGCGCAGGGTGGCGAGGTTACTTGGTGCCATTGCACCGCCCTCGTGGCATCCCTTATTTTCAAATCCGAAAGTTTGAAAAAATCCCTTATTTTCAAATCCGAAAGTTGACAGCTATGATTTGGGCACATTCCCAACCCCTGCTCTCTCTCTCTCTCTCTCCCTGGCTAAACAGATTAGGATATTTCTATAGCGGAAAAATTAACCTTTAGAAGAAAACTGAGGAAAGGAAAAACTAAACTGATGGACTTCTTTGTGGCCTGTCACAAATAAGAGGGTGTGTGGCTGGGGAGAGGGTGTGGTCTGTGCAGAGTCCCAAGGGCTGCAAAGTGTGCCCTGGAGGGCCACATTTGGCCTGATGTCGTCCCCCCCAAAAATACATGTTTAAATATGCCCTTGTCAGCTGCATGCCCAATGCAACCTTACTGCTCGCACTGCCCTAAATTTGCTGATTTAAATTTTTGAGGAATCTTAAACAAATGCTTAAGAACTTGAGAATCTGCCTGGAGTAGTGTTCAAATCCAGGGTTCAAATCCCCACTCAGCCATGAAGCTCACTGGGTGACTTTTGCTTATGGAGATCGCCATCTTCAACACTTTCCGTTTTCTGGTGGCGAGTTGCCCTGCTCTTTGGTCAGACATGCTGGGAAGTTGGGGGAACATTCTCCTATATGAGTAGTCTTCAACCTTTTCAGACCCAGGAGCCACCTTTAACCCCTCATATAGTTGTACTGTTGTTGTGGCCCAACTTGGATCAGGCTGCAAGCCAACCCACCCGTTGAAGAACAATGCTCTAGACTGAGCCTTATTTGGATTGCAGGGAAACAGTCACAGAGCAAGTTTTGTTTCATAAATTTTGCTTTAACTGGTTTTTTTTTGGGGGGGGGAACTGCCCACTTTGAGTCCATTATTATTATTATTATTATTATTATTAGTAGTAGTAGTAGTAAAAGGTAAAGGTAAAGGGACCCCTGACCATTAGGTCCAGTCGTGTCCGACTCTGGGGTTGCAGCGCTCATCTCGCTTTACTGGCTGAGTGAGCCGGTGTACAGCTTCCAGGTCATGTGGCCAGCATGACAGCTGCTTCTGGCGAACCAGAGCAGTGCACGGAAACACCGTTTACCTTCCCGCCTGGAGCGGTACCTATTTATCTACTTGCACTTTGACGTGCTTTCGAACTGCTAGGTGGGCAGGAGCTGGGACCGAGCAACTGGAGCTCACCCCGTTGCAGGGATTCGAACTGCCAACCTTCTGATCAGCAAGCCCTAGGCTCTGTGGTTTAACCCACAGCACCACCTGGGTCCCTAGTAGTAGTAGTAGTAGTAGTAGTAGTAGTAGTAGTAGTAGTATTTCTCAAATCTCTTGATTCCCTGGGCATGTTGATATCCTCCCTCTTGTTCATGGGTAGTGCTGTCTTGGCTACAAACTCTTACTTGGTGGATGTTGGGTCCATTATGTAATTGGCAGTGGTGTGTTTGGCAACATAAACAACAGCACCTACCCCCTGAAGATTGATGTTAAAGGATCCCTGGGCATTGTACCCCCACTTCAAGTACCAGCCTATCTATCAACTCTTTCTATTGCTAGTCATCGTTTCGCTTTTATTAAAGCACGGTTTAATGTATTCCCCTCAAACGTCCTTTTTCATAGATTTTCTAGGGGCCAAGTTTCGGTCTTACGTGCCTGTGATAACCGTTCCATTGAATCCCTTCATCACATAGTGTTTGTCTGCCCCTTGTATTCTGCCGCCCGAAAGACTCTATTACTTCCATTAACTCAAAAATTACAGGGTATTTGGAAGAGTCTTACCTTACTCTTCTGTTGCAAGATTCAGACTCGATTATAACCCTACATATGGCAAAATTTCTGACATCAGTTCTGACACTTAAGAAACGCAATGGGTTGTTATATACAGCTTGAAATTTTAATTTAATTTTTATCATATTTTATTCAATTGAGTATCCCTTTTAATCTATTTTACTGTTAGCAATTGTAAACCAGACTGTGCTGTTCCTGTTTTTGGTTGTTATGTCTATGGGCTTAAAGCCGAAATAAAATGAGTTGAGTTGATGTTAAAGGGAATGATAGCTGCCTTGATGGGAGGGTCCAGATAATGCCACAAAGCATTCAGATGAGATGCAAAATCTTGCTTGAAGTATGTTTGGACGACCTCAGATACTCACCACATAATGAAGAGGGAAAGGTTGTATGTCCTCACATGGTTCTAAGGGCTGTAAAGAAGTATGGGAGCATCTTTGTGAGTACTAAAGAGCCCTAGTAGGGAAGGCAAGACTTCAGAACTAAGTTTAGCACAGGGAGGAGGGGGACTGTGATCCTCTGGATGTTGTGGGCTCCAATTCCTATCAACATCAGCCAACATGGCCAAAGGCCAGGGATGATGGGATCTGTAGTCTGAGAACATTTGGAGGGTTCATGTGTGCCTCATCTCTGGTTTAGCATGAGGGTTTTTAGGGTTGCTTTTTTTAACTAGACCACTGGTGTATATGACTTATGAATGAATGAATGAATGAATGAATGAATGAAACTTTATTTGCATCAGCCATTGGCCATAGCAACAAAAGAACATTGTGATATACACAGAAGAAAATTAAAAGTCGATTATATAAAACACAGTTTTAGGGTCCTGAATCAGCAGTCAAATAGTGCACCTTATTCTGATTGCCCCAGCTAAAAACCTTGCAACCGTTGCTGTCATCTGCTCCTCTTGATCTGCCAGGAGAAAAGACACTGTGGCAGTGGTTGGGTGACCCAGAATGGACAATAAAAGAGGGGTGATAATCTCATTCCTCAGGTCTTTATAAAGAGTGCAAGCCAGGAGAGCATGCGCCACTGATTCGGTGCTGCCATGTCCGCAGGGACATAAGTGCTTTTCGTGTGGAATTTGTTGGAATCATCCCTCAAGTACAGCCGAGAGCAATACAGTCATACCTCTAGTTGTGTTAGGTTCATGTTGTGGATTTTTGTGTTGCGAACATGGCAAACCCAGAAGTGTATACTTCCGGGTTTCACCGTGCGCGCATGCACAGAACCATTCTGCGCACTTCGTGCATGCGCAAGAGCACTCTATTGAGTCACGCGCATGCGCAGAAGCAGCACTCTACTTACGGACTTTTCGGGGTGCGAACGGCACCCTGGAACAGATCGCGTCCATAAGCAGAGGTACCACTGTACATTCAATCCTGCGAGGGTAAAAGCGTGTCTATATTTTGGAATTGCTAGGTTATACAAATGGGGTGCCAGAGAATCAAAGTGGGAAGATGGAAAATGGTCATACCATGGGCAAAATTTCCTTATTGTGGCCAAGTTGTTCTGATGCTTGATATCATTTAGGCGTTGACAAATTAGACTGTATGCTTTACTGAAACCTACGGTGAGTAGCTGTTGTGGGGATAAACCACAAGAGTGACGTTTTTGATAGACAATTTTAGACCAGGCACTCTTGTGACAGTCTTGTAGCACTAGGTATATTAGACCGGGGGGATTTGAGTTTAGTCAAAGCCAGAAGTTAAATGTCCTGTGCCAGATCTGTGACTCATGCGCTAACAGAGAGACAAAGAGTGGGGAATTTCTGGTCTCTCTCAGGTATAGTGCTTCCCAGTGCTTGGGGGACTAGTCAGATCTAGGCAGATGATTCAAGTTCAGCTCAAGCACAAACATAGCACAAATTAACATAAACATCCATATTTTGCCCACCCTGGTTGAGCCCACTCTGAGGGCATGCACAGCCCATGGGGGACAGGTGCAGGGTGCGTGTATCCACTTGCAACATTTGCAGCTGCAGAAATTGACAACCTAGCTCAGAAACACATCCTGTAGAAAGACTCTGAAGGGAGTGAATGTTGGACAGGCTACTTGTTGCATTTCATTGGTCTTTCTGCCTGTTTAAACCTGAACAGAGTAAAGTAAAGCGTGTTCTCCTTCATGGAGAGCATGTGTTGCGGTGGGGGCCAGCAGATCACCCCTCTGGTGCTCGGCGGGATCGGATAGATGGCCACAGCTCCAGTTGGGTCCTGGGTTGTTGTTGGGGAGATTTAATTGTTGCAATTTGTGATGGACAGCCCAGCGGGTATATAACCCTTGGCACGCCCTGTGATGTTCCTCTTTGCTGCGTGCAACGGATCTCCCGCCCTTCCTCTCCCTTTTATTAGGCCTCTGTGTTGACCTTGCTATGCCTGTCATGGGGTCGTCTGCTGTTGGGGCAGAGGCCTGGTAGGAATTTTTCCATTTGGCTGATTGGCTGGTGCCATCTGGTTTTCGCCTACTGTGTAGCAATTAGTCACAACTTTTAAGGTTGGTGGTTAGGCATTGGTTATTGTGTTCGTTGGTGGAGGGGTAAAGATTGACTGTGTCTGCCCCTCCAATGCTGCTGCTGCGCGGGGAATTCCATTAAAGGAATCCAGGGGCTCGCCATGCTTTTGTCCGTATCCCTGATATTTGCAGGTTGCATAATGGAATGTCTCAGCTGAAATTGATTTATGACTTATTGAACATAACGTGATTTGCATCTTCTTGTCCATTGTTCTTATTGGTTGTAGCTCTTATTACTATTTTACTATTTTAAATGTTTAAACGAATATGCTAAAATGAAGGATGCAAAAGAAGGAACCAATAAACACAAGACATATAAAAAACTGGCAGTAGGAGTACAATATGGGCATGCCTTTAAGTTAACATCTTATATTAAAAATCTGACAGTTCCAAATTACCGAAGGCTATTTACAAAAGCCAGACTTAACGTCTTTCCTTCTGCAGTGTTGGATGGCAGATTGAGAGGAGTTCCATACCAGGACAGACTATGCTCATGTGCCCAAGACATTGACTCTATAAAACATATTTTGCTGCACTGTGTGAAATTCGAGCAAGCCAGGCTTACTATTGTCAGGTTCCTACTGGAAGACCGGACAAATGACAGAACATTAGCAGTGGCGAAGTTTCTATTGGTGGTTGCAAGAACCAATGAACCCTATTCCTAAGTCTGAACAAAATGCTTGTGTAACCTGAAGGCGGGCTGTCGAAATTGTGTATTGTTTTGTAATGAATTGTTGGGTCTCTGGACCGTAATAAAGATTTGATTGATTGACATATAAAAAACCAATTAAAAATTGGGTGGAATCCATCTCAGTAGTGCAAAGATTTCTGCTTGTGAAGTGGGACTCCTGCCCTTCCCCCCCTCCAATGTACGCCTTGCATTCTCCTCAAATCTGCTATGTAGGGTTTGGGGAACCCCTAGTACAGATTTAGGAGATGTCCAGGGGGAAGAGAGTAGGGAAGTCCCATTGTACATGCAGGAATCCTTGCACTGATGCGTCAGTGAATTTGTGCTGCCTTGGATACAACCCATCGAAGTTCTCACCGCGTGTAAATTTGAAATGAAATACCCATGAAAGTAAAAATTATTTTTAAGAGCGAACCCCAACGATCGAGGAATGGGGAAAAAAATGGTAGAATATATGAAAATAGCTAGACTGACATCTTTAATTTGCCAACAAGGAAGTGAAACATATGAGAAAGAATAGAAAAAGCTTGAGGTATACATAGCAAAGATTAACGCAAAATAAGATTACCAGTGTAATAAAAGACACCTCGCAACAGTAATTACACATCTCTTTATTTGCAGTTCAAGTGAAACAACAAATATAATTTACAGATAAAGGACACAACTAAGATATATGTAAGACGTATAGAAAACACATTGGAAAAGTACAGAATCAAGTGTTTAAATAATCCAAGTGATCTGAATAATTCAGGAGTGATGTTTGATGTATTACATAAGGAGAGTTAAACCGTGGATAAGGACAAATGGTATTTCTTTTCAAAGCAGAGGAAGGAAGTGTGGAAGTCAATTTTAGTTGTTATGTGTAGTTGTAGATTTAGTTTTTGGTTAATTCTAAGGTGTGTTATAAATGTATTGGCAAAATCATATACATATATAAGATTGTAAAAGGTGAATTAGGATTGATTTCTGTTAATTATGTAAAATACTAATAAAGATAATTAAAAAAAGTAAAAATTATTTTTTTTAACAGACTTTGCTTCCCATCTTTCCCCTCACCCCCCAGGTCAGGATTTTCTGTTTTCTTGATATTGTTAAGCAAAATATGCCATACAAAGCTCTCCCAAATCTTTAATTGCTGACCTGAATTTTGCAGACATTGAACTCAACAGAGCTTCACTTCTCCCTTCCTTCCTCAGCTTATGTCCATAGGTGAATGTATAGACATGGCAACAAATTGTTATGGGACAATGGGGAGTCTGGCACACATCTCCATAATTTCTTTTCTCGTATTTCTCGTCTTTATTAAGATACTTGCAGTCTGGAATTTGCATAAATGGACCAAGTCATTAGGGAGGGCTATGGTTCCTGTTACAGGTAGGTAGCCGTGTTGGTCTGCCGTAGTCGAAGCAAAATAAACAAAATCCTTCCAGTAGCACCTTAGAGACCAACTAAGTTTGTTCTTGGTATGAGCTTTCGTGTGCATGCACACTTCTTCAGATACTTCAGTGGTATCTGAAGATACTTCAGTATAGAAAAACTCAGATACATGCTGATCTCTCCATTCTCAGATTGTTGTTGTTGTCGTTCAGTTGTGCCCGACTCTTCGTGACCCCATGGACCAGAGCACGCCAGGCACGCCTATCCTTCACTGTCTCTCGCAGTTTGGCCAAACTCATGTTAGTAGCTTCGAGAACAATGTCCAACCATCTCAACCTCTGTCGTCCCCTTCTCCTTGTGCCCTCAACCTTTCCCAACATCAGGGTCTTTTCTAGGGAGTCTTCTCTTCTCATGAGGTGGCCAAAGTACTGGAGCCTCAACTTCAGGATCTGTCCTTCTAGTGAGCACGCAGGGCTGATTTCTTTAAGAATGGATAGGTTTGATCTTCTTGCAGTCCATGGGACTCTCAAGAGTCTCTATACTTGAAAAACATAGAGTTACATGATACATCCATACGTACTCTACAAATTAACATGAACTCAAAAATTAGCTGACGAAGACATCCATATCGAAACCGGGCCCTGTCCTGGTTGCTTTTCCTGAATCGACTCTTCACTCCGGCTTTACTTATAAAACGATCCTTTTGAATACTTTTGAATACGGACTGATATACATTTATTGCTACTTGAAATTTCTCATGTTCTTATACTGAAACATAGTACTGTGAATTTGAAGTTGTATTTTTCATTTGAAGCCACACATATTATTGTGAACTTGAAACTGTTTTCCTTATTTGAATTGACATTCTCTGCCGAAGATTGTAATTCTTACCAGAATACATACTTTTATTTAACTGTAACTCACGAGTAGGAATTATTCCTAGTATTGAAATTTCTGGCCAGAGCTCTTGGTGTGTATTTCCTTTCAGTATAACTAATAACAAGAACTCCAATTTATTTAACGAACCACAACATCCAACATCCCTGGCCATGGGCCATGTTTGCTAGGTTTGATGGGAGCTGTAATCCAGCTACACTGGAGGAGGGAAAGGTTCCTCACACCTGCGCTATGAGGATCCCTCCAACTGTAGAGACTGTGCCTATATATTTCATTCACAAAGCAGTTTTCATAGGAAACTTAGCAATAAGGGTATTTTAAAATTTATGTTGTCTTAGGAGATAATTCTTTGAACATTGGCTACAAACTGGAAATATTCTTTAGAATTTTTTTAAAAATCATTTCATTGAAGCGCAAGAGCAGAAAATCCTCCATCTATGAGGAGGTTTTTCCCGTTTAAAGTTAGGTATGTCCAAAATTAGGGACCAGGCGGCGCTGTGGTCTAAACCACTGAGCCTAGGGCTTGCTGATCAGAAGGTCATCGGTTCGAATCCCTGTGACGGGGTGAGCTCCCGTTGCTCGCTCCCTGCTCCTGCCCACCTAGCAGTTCGAAAGCACGTCAAAGTGCAAGTAGATAAATAGGGACCGCTCCAGCGGGAAGGTAAACGGCGTTTCCGTGTGCTACTCTGGTTCGCCAGAAGCGGCTTTGTCATGCTGGCCACATGACCCGGAAGCTGTACACCGGCTCTCGGCCAATAAAGCGAGATGAGCGCCGCAACCCCAGAGTCGGACACGACTGGACCTAATGGCCAGGGGTCCCTTTACCTTTATGTCCAAAATATTAAACAGAGGTCTCCACCAGGGATGGGCGAATTTATCAATTTCTCTCTCAGCTTCTCGTTCCCCCAAATTCATGTTCAGTTTTTCACATTTCTTTCCCCCCTCAAGGTTTGTTTGTTGACTTTTCAAAAGCAACAACATCCAAACAAGGCCAACAATAAAAAAGCAAGGAACAACGACTGTGTGGAGAACATTATTGCAGCTGGAATAAATTAAGCAGAAGGTCCGGTACAATTTTGCAGACATCATAATACAATAGATTTGATGAAACAAGATTTTGAAAGTAAGTCACCTATTACCGGTATTAAGGTAGCCTCGCCACATAGAGGCCTGTGTCGTTGGAGACCCATGAAGCACATTATTTTCATTTATAGGGCATATAAACTGTGCCCATACAACTTCAAAACAGTCATGTTTTTAACCCCTCTCAGAACCTTCTTAAATGCTCCGACAAGGCAATGTCCTCTCAAACCATCCATCCCTAGAGTTTCCCACACCAGTTTGCATTTAAAAAGTCATTGTGAAAATTCTCAAGCTTTTTAGTGTGACTTTCTCCTAATATACATATTTTGTGTGTGTGCAGTTTTGCCTAATCTACACCTTTTTGCACAGCAATTTCCCAAAATGTAATGCATTTTTAGATTCATCGAGAGGGCAGTGAGATTAAGGGCCACAATCTGAAAGTCAACTCGGCATATATGACCAGCCCATGTACCTGAGGCTTATAGATGTCACGATCAGCTTATCTCTATAGCTCTGATGAACAAGAGAACCTTACCATCACCACTGATCATATCAGGCCGCCAAACTGGGGCCTCATTGAGTTCTATATGATCTATCAGTACATCTATATACTTCTGTTCCTGACTGGTCGTTTTCCAATGTTTTTATCTGTTTTTCCCCCTGTATTTTAGTTACTATGGCCTGTTGGCTATGTGAATAAAGTCTGATTCTGTAATGCATTTTGTTTGATATTTTCAATGCTATAGGCATGCATATTCTGAGTTTTCATGATTTTTTGTATACATTACTGTATACTGTCTTCCCCCATCTCTAGTCTCTGTGTGGTACACAGAGATCTGTTTAGTCCAGCTAACAAGCAAACAGAATTGAAAAAGTGGGTAGATAGACCTTGCATATCAGTGATGCTCTAGCATGAAGTAAAATATATTGTTAACCAATGGCTCTATCCTTGCTAGTTTCTTCTCACATCACCATGGGCTCATGAGAATGCAAGTGAGTAGAAGCACCACATGCTAGCAATTCCACCTCTCCTCCTCACTGAACGACTTCTGTATTTATTGCACACAATAAATTGTCTCACGTTCTCTAAAGGATATCACCCTAAAGGTGTGCAAATTATGGCTTCTGCAGAACGTTGTTCATCCCGACGCATACTTAAATATCTCTAAGCAAGACCATTAATGGGTAGAGAATATATCTCTTGGTTAGCATCCTACATTGCGTTATCTCACCTTTGTGTCCCATAGCTTAAAGCCGTTTCAAGGAGCAAACATGGTAGCGGTTAACATGAAAGAGATGCTAACGAGCAAGTATTGCATGGCAAGCAATTTCGACAAATTAAAAGCTATCTAATAGGTGTGTTGCATTTGGTGTTGAGCCGTTAGTGGAGAACTCATTGCTTGAAGGCAAGCCAAGCCCTTGATGAATATTTTGCCTTAATCTTCTCATTCCCAGGCAACCAAGCCCAGCTCTCCAAACACATTAAGGAGAAATATCCCACTCCACATCGACAGGGGCTCTCGGTCTCCTCCAGTCTCTGCTCGTCTCTCCCTGCTTCGTAACTTTTGCCCATCCTACCTTTTGCCATCCCTCCCAAGGAGCCACAATGAGCCGGCAATTCAGTTCCAGATCATTTTCAACAGTGGAAGAAGGGGCTATTCTGTTTCTGGCAGTGGCTTCCGAATGGGCAGCTGCTCAACTTCCGTTGTCCCTGTTGGAGCCTTCAGCGGTGGCTTTGGCAGCAGAAGTCTCTACAACCTTAATGGAAGCAGGCGGATATCCACGGGCCTAGTTTCTGGTGGTGGTGGTGGTGCTCACTTTGGAGGAGGCTTTGGTGCACGAAGTGTTGGGGGCGGTCTAGGATTCAGCAGTTTTAGCAGCGGTTATGGAGGTTATGGAGGTGGGGTAGGCTTTGGTGGTGGTGTTGGCCTGGGCAGTCATGTTGGAGGCTTTGGTGGTGGTGGTGGTGGTGGATATACGCTTTCAGGCCCTGCTCCCTGTCCAGCACCGGGACGAATCCACAATGTCATTGTAAACAAGAGCCTATTGGCTCCTCTGCACATGGAGGTTGATCCTGACATCCAGAGAGTCCGTGTGCAAGAGAGGGAACAGATCAAGACCCTCAACAACAAATTTGCCTCCTTCATCGATAAGGTAAGATGGAACAGGGAGGAAGTTGTATTGCAAAAGGGGCGAAAGGAAGACAAAAATGACCTGTTAATATTCTAAAATAGGAAATGAAGTAACTTTTTCTCGCAATACAAGTGGTTAGAATTATGCTGTTTCATGTATGGGTATCTTGGTGAACACAAAACAGTCTAAGGAGGGACAGCATCACTAGGCCAGAAGCAATAAAATGTTGGTTTTTAATTGCTTGTAATTCTAGGGCAAGGGCAAATAACTTTATGGATTTAGGTTAAACACTAGGAAACTATGCAAGCATAGTTCAGCAGTGGAATTAGCTTCTTTGTTGTTCAAAGCCTGGAGAAGCAGTTGTAGGGATGCTACAGATATGAGAAGGAGCTAATTTCTGAGGATGAGATAAGTAGTTGGTTCCTTTTAACTCTGTGATTCTTATACGTGTGTAAAAAGATAAACCAATGTGATTTGTAAGCTTCTAAAGATTCCATAATGGTAAAGGGACCCTGACCGTTAGGTCCAGTTGTGGACGACTCTGGGGTTGCAGTGCTCATCTCGCTTTACTAGCCGAGGGAGCAGACGTTTGTCCGCAGACAGTTTTTCTGGATCATGTGGCCAGCATGACTAAGCCGCTTCTGGCGAACCAGAGCAGCACACGGAAACGCCGTTTACCTTACCTATTTATCTACTTGCACTTTGACATGCTTTCGAACTGCTAGGTGGGCAGGAGCTGGGACCGAGCAACGGGAGCTCACCCCGTCGCGGGGATTCGAACCACCAACCTTCTGATCGGCAAGCCCTAGGCTCTGTGGTTTAACCCACAGCGCCACTCGCATCCCATACATCATGCCATACATTCCATACATCATGCCATCTGGGCAATTTAGATGTTTATGAGCCATGGAGCTTGTGGACCATACCATGCTGCTGATCACATATGCTTAAAAGGCTGATTCTATGTTTTGTGGATGCTTACAGTGTTTCCGTGTGCTGCTCTGGTTCGCCAGAAGCGGCTTTGTCATGCTGGCCACATGACGCGGAAGCTGTACACCGGCTCCCTCGGCCAGTAATGCGATGTGAGTGCCACAACCCCAGAGACGGACACGACTGGACCTAATGGTCAGGGGTCCCTTTGCCTTTACCTTACATGTTTAGGACATTTAATATTTGCATAACATGGAATGACTAGAGCTCCCATTATCAGAGTATATGTGCAAGGACCTAATTTCAATGCACAGCATTTCTAGCACATGGGCTAGGAAAGATCTCTGACTGAGAAATTCAATAGTGATAATGCTATTCTAGTGTTCTAGGTAGCTTTGCAAACAAATGTAGGATCAACACCGTCAATTATATTGACTTATGAGCATCCATGAGGCACAAACCATTTTGATTCCTCAACAGACATTAATCTGCAGAGCAAGTCATTTGGGGCAAATATTTCATTGCTGCTTCTTAAAAGAGGATTTTGTGTTCCTAAAATTGAGATGCATCTGAGTAAATATTGCCCTGCTGGATACACAGCAGATTTTTTTTTACAAGAGCAGAGAATGGCTGAAATGCACACAGAACTCATTGCATCCATTTTATTTGTTTCCCCCCCTGAGGTTTAAACTTCCAACATGCAAGGTGATTTTGAGGACCAAACTACTTTTAAACATAGATCTATTCCAAATGGGATGGAAATGAAATTTCATGAAGTCAACAGTTGGCAAGATTCCAGAACTTAACTTTTTGAATTTGGAAACACTACAGATTTTGTGTTTGAATTTTGTCTTTGAGAGAGTTACATAATAAAATAATAAATAATAATAATGATCATGATGATGACAACAGCAATAATACACATAAATCTTAAATTTTTGATTAGTTTTACAGCAGAAATGTCAAGGATAAATTCTATGTTGTGAACAGCCCTGAGATTTACGGATGACGGGCAGTACACAAATTTTGAAAAGGAAAAGGAAAAGGAAGAATTAAACCCAATGGCAAAGATACAAAGAACTGTGGATCCAGTACTGGGGTGGGAAAAGTGTCACAAGATACTTCTGAAGTCACAATGTAGCTGAAGGCTCACTAAATTCCTCCATGTTCAGCACGATCGTTTCTGTAGCTCTTCAAGGTAGCCTTTAAGATGTGTTAATAATCTTCTAGATGGACAAATTCCAGCAATTTTAAAGGAGAATTAATGTCTCGCCTCAGTTAAAATGGTCTCTGACATTTACCTTGTCAATTTCATGCCAAACCCTCATTCAAAACATTCCCCTTTGGGAAGCTCATTACCTTCCAAAGCTTTGACGAAGTTATTAAATGCTGTACATCTACAGTTTGCCAGGTGAACGTCATTGTTTTCCCCTTTTAAAATGCAAATGGAGAAAGAGAGTGGAAGATTGCATAACTGAGTAGGGCACTAACTATAGCTGTACTGGAATGCTATAATCATAATAACTTAATTTAACTCTACTGAAGAACCCCCTCCCTCCCCCCCCCCAAATTAAGGCTGCAGTCCTGTTCTCATTTTCCTAAGAGCAAGTTCCACTGGGACTTCTCAGCAGACAGGCATAGGGTTCTGCCGTAATTAGACCTTTTTAGCTATACATTTTGATGAAGAAGGGACTATAAAAATGTACTGCAGCCACATGTGATAGCCCAAGCACTGATTTTAACAACTGATTAGCAAAATATAAATATTAGTGTTTTCAAAATGTAGGAATAGGTGAGGAATTCAATTCAGTTCCCTTTTTCTGAATCAAGATGTGAACAGAAACACATCCTTTGCAATTTGGAACAAAAGTTCTCCAGCCAATAATGTGTACAAAGTGCATATGCTAAAGTGTGTATGTATATGCAAATATTCGTAAACATACAGAAATACATTATATCAGAGGAAATTGTTTTGCAAAAATGTCTCTAGTAGGTAAATTGCACACAAAAATGTATATTCACACTAAATTCACACTAAAATGATGATGACTTTTCATTGGGATTTTTTTTTTTAAATTGCAAACATATGGAAATGTGAAGAAACTGAAAAAAGGAGAAATAAAAAGAAACTGGAATTTACAGATTGGCCCATCCCTATTGAAATATTAGGCACAAATTTTCACAGATGTTGAACACAGATGTTCCATCGGGAAAAGTGCTCCTTTTTGAAAAATTCAGGGACACATGTACATATATAAATATTGAATTTATACAAAACCAGTTCAGGCTACTTCTTGTACGTCACTGTTGTTGTATTGTGGCTGCCATAGGTGGGATAGATCAGATATGGAATCAGGGGCTGTGTGCATTCTTGTGCTGAAAGGTGAAATGGAGATCAAGTGATGACAGTCTTATGCTTCCTTGCCCTATCAGAAGAGGAATATGTAGCTTGTGGGGTGGGATGTCATTTCCCTTATTGGTTTCCCCAAAAATATATTGGGAGGATATTCTGGTCCTGTCTTCTCACATTAAATACGATGTGCACACTTAACACCCTCAAAGAACACAGGATGTGCTTCACGCATAGTTACGCGGAACATGTTTTCTTCAAAATGTTTTCTTTCATAATATCTGCAGAGTACTCTACCCACACAGCCACGGTCTATCAGAACCCATTCTCCCAGTCTTTATGTGGGTCTCCATATCCTTCTGGACTACAGTTCCCATTATCCTTGATAACTTACCTTCCTGACTGGGGCTGATCGGAACCAGAGTCCAGCAATATCAGAAGGGTCATAGGTCTGGTTTATGCCATCGTGGTTTCATCCATATGATTCCATCCAGGTTCTTGTTGCTCTCCTGTGAGATGATATGGTGTCAGAAGCCTGCATGCAGCCCGTACCAATTATGGCCTGTTGTGGAATCAGATGTTAACTCGGATCGCAGCTTTGGGATTGGGGTGCAGGCTCCTAGTGTTTAATGTTAATCTGAATCCATGTTATGCATGGGATTCAGGTATCTCCTCATCCCCCTACCCAAAAAAGGGAGATGGAAAGGCCTTATTTTAGACATACTGAAAGGAAATACACACCAAGAGCTCTGGCCAGAAATTTCAATACTAGGAATAATTCCTACTCGTGAGTTACAATTAAATAAAAGTATGTATTCAGGTAAGACTTACAATCTTAGGCAGAGAATGTCAATTCAAATAAGAAAAACAGTTTCAAGTTCACAATAATATGTGTGGCTTCAAATGAAAAATACAGCTTCAAATTCACAATAGTATGTGTAAATAATAATTCGTTACAGTATAAGAACATGAGAAATTTCAAGTAGCAATAAATGTATATCAGTCCGTATTCAAAAGTATTCAAAAGGATCGTTTTATAAGTAAAGCCGGAGTGAAGAGGCGATTTAGGAAAACCAACCAGGACAGGGCCCTGTTTCGATATGGATGTCTTCGTCAGCTAATTTTTGAGTTCGTGTTAATTTGTAGAGTTACGTATGGATATATCATGTACCTCTATGTTTTTCAAGTATAGTGTCTGAGAATGGAGAGATCAGCATGCATCTGTGTTTTTTTCTATGTGTTTTTTTCTATTTTAGACATGGCATTATTGTCAAAGAACAGCAAACAGAACTTTCATGCAGTCTGCTCCTGTGCAGAACCTAAAACCTAAAGACACTCTCAATATAATTTCACACTTTTCAGCATTTTCTCTGTACCTGTACTTCTTAGAAGCAAAATTTCCCTACTGATTATGTCAGAATTACTTCCCTCCCCCTGCAAAGATGTACAGGGATCTGTGCTCTACTAATGGGGAAAGGATCATCTTCTTCCACGTGAGCAAGCAAGGGTTTCAGAGTCCCATGTTGGGAATTGTCTTGCAACTGTGCTACACTTGCACCGAGTTTCAAAAATCATTATCCCATTAATTCTTCCAACATCCCTTTAGGCTCAGTTCCTTATTACTATGACTCTTCTTGTACAGATTAAGGCGCTGGAACTGAGATAGATAGCTTGCCCAAGGCCACCCAGAGACTCCTTGGCAGAGTTCCAGTATGCATTCAGTTCCCACAGTTTAAAAGCCTGTATTCTGGAATAATTTGAGAGTTTGAATTACTGTTAGGAAATGGGTTTCTGTGCTTGATTTATATCTTAATAATAAATGCATTTTAACTGAAAATCATTTATCAGCACCACCCAATTCCCCCTCTCCTATATTTTCACTCTCACTTTAGGGGCTCCGTGGTCAAGAACGGATCATGCCCACACCCAAAATATACAAAGCGGCTTTCATTTTATAATAAAATTTTCTATTTTTTTTCACTTCCCCAAATGTACTGAGCAGATATTCACTCAGGGCCCCTCTGGACTGGGTGGTTTGGTTGTTGTTGCTGCAGCAAATATACTTATGGTCTTAATTGTCATTCACAATAAAATTTTGAAAGTCACCATTTTTAAAAGTCACAGTTCCGCCTTTTAGAACGTAATATTTCGAATATTGCTGAGTTATAAATTCATGCATGATTTCATTTCAGTTTTAATTGGCTTTTAAAATGCACTGAAGGGGGAAGACGAAAGGTTGAAAGAAGCTATGCCTCCCCTGGTACTAATATATTGCGAGACGGGTATACCTGGGGTGGTATAGTCCTACCACAGGAGTGTAATACCTTAGAATGTGCATGGCAGGTATTTAGTACAGGGCCAGAGACTCACCATCTTCTTTTTACATGATGGGCACTTATATCTGTGAATTGACTCTGGTCACATCCACGCCACGCCTTTAAAGTACGTGGTTTCCCTCAAGGAATCCTGGGAACTATAACCTCTAGTCTCATCTCTGCCCTTACCTTGTTGTGTTTCAGGTGCGATTCCTTGAGCAACAGAACAAAGTGCTGGAGACCAAATGGGACTTGCTCTACCAGCAGGGCAGCCCAGCTCTGAGGGACAATCTTGAGCCGCTTTATGAGGCTTTCATTGACACTCTCCGAAGGCAGCTTGACCACCTAGTCAATGATAAAAACCACCTGGACATTGAACTGAAGAACACACAGGAGCTTGTAGAGGATTTCAAGAACAAGTATGTGGCAGAAAAGATGGCAGCGAGGGTGACAATGCCTCTTGCTTGCCTGCTTAGAGGACAAATAGATGTGTGTGGTGTTTCTGTGTGTGTGTGTGTGTGTGTGTGTGTGTGTGTGTGTGTGTGTGACTTTAGCCTGACTGAAATCGAGCCTACTTTACAAAAGTAAGAGTGACATCCATTGTTCTGCCCACTTTTTCCCCTCTGGCCCTTCTTGGCATGTGGCTTCTGGAAGGTTCTCTATGGAGGAATGTGGCCCTCAGGCTGAAACATATTTCCCACCTCTGGACTTTGGGGAGGTGTCTTCCATTCATCATCAGTTAATTTCCCTCAAGGATAGCATTCTCCTCAACTGTCCCAATTTGAGCAGGACATCCCGGAATTACAGAAGCCATCCTTGCTTCTGATCGGATCCCGGCATGTCCCGCTTTTTGGCCCAGTGCAGGAATTTGGGACCAAAAAGTGAGCGTCTCGATTTTGATCAGCAGGATGTTGGAGGGTGTGGGATGGCTGCGATCCAGCAGTAAGCACATTCTCTTGGGATAAAGCAGTCTTCCAAAACACGGGGCTTCCTGTAAGACTTTGAGTAAATCACTGTCTTGTAGCCTCATCTGCCTCACAATGTTGTTATGAAGATATATACAACTGGATAGCTCAGTTGGTTAGAGTGTGGTGCTGATAACACCAAGGTTGCAGGTTCAATCCCCATACGGGACACTGCATTGCAGGGGGTTGGACTAGATGACCCTCAGAGTCCCTTTCAACTGTATAATTCTATGTTTCTATTCCTGTAAGGTTTGTATTTTATGCACTTAAATTATCATAGTGACAATAATTATTTCCCCTTCTAACAGATATGAAGATGAAATTAATAAACGTACAGCTTGTGAAAATGACTTTGTGGTACTCAAAAAGGTAAGTGGCATTAGGAAAATTTAAAACCAGCATGGCAGACCACTCTTCTTTCCTATTTCTTATACACCCTGATCCTAAGTATCTGTATTCATGTATCTGTCTGTAGTGCAAGAATAATGACTAAAGACAGCACTTTTGCATTTTGTAGTTGCACATGTGCAAAACCCAGACCTAAGCCATGGTTTGTGCCATTTGACTGGTGAAGCAGACAATGGTCAGAGCTGGCATGAAAGGTCACTCACTCACTTTTCAGTTAATGTTCAAAATCATCTAAAGCTCAGCTTTGGGTGGATTTTGATTGTTAAATTCAATTTTGAGGAAGACTTTTGACAAAACAGAAGCCTAGCAGTTGAGGTTAGTTCTTAATCAACAGATTCACATCAGGGATTTTCACTTCACTTTGTTCCAGGGTGTATCACACCAATATGTTTTGGAGTTTGCCCCTAATATTGGGCCTTATTTCACACACTGCTCTGCTCGGCTTATGCTAACAGTGATTTTATGTTTACCCCTAAGGATGTGGATGGCTCCTATATGCACAAGATAGATCTGGGATCCAAGGCTGACTCCTTGACTCAGCACATCCAGTTCTTAAGAGCGCTCTTCGATGCGGTAAATATTTTTATCTCCTTTTCTAACTGTTTGAGAATGTATTCCTGAAGGGAATACCTAATCAAGATGTTTTATAGATGGTACTTCACCTACCGAAATAGCTAAAATGTATAAGACAAAAACAAAGTTAGTTCTTGGTATGAGCTTTCGTGTGCATGCACACTTCTGGAACTAAGACAAAAACAAATCTGTGTTGGAGGTGTGGTACATAGCTGTCAACCCTCCCTTTTTTTGGTGGGAAACTCCCTTATTCCAATGCCTTTTCCTGCTGCTATCCCGGATTGTTGATATCCCTTAAATTTCCTGGATTTCAAAGGAAGCAGCTCCTCTCCCTCCCTGCCGGCCAGGGAGGCTCCTCAGCTGCATTGCTCGGCTGCCAATAAGGAGTCTGAGACCGACTGGGGGCGGAGCTTGCATGCCTTGTGCAGCCAGACCCTCACGCCCAACCAGACAGACAGCCTGCCTGCCGTCTACGCGCTTGCTCTTTCGCTCACCCGTTCGTGCGCAGCCTCTGGAGCGCAGGGTGGCGAGGCTACTTGGTGCCATTGCACCGCCCTCGTGGCATCCCTTATTTTCAAAACCGAAAGTTTGGAAAAATCCCTTATTTTCAAATCCTTCCGAGGTACGTCTGTACTTCAACAAATTCGTATCCACCTGCCAACCTATTCCCCAAGGACTTGACTTTATTCCAGTTTGTTAAAAACAAGCAAACATCCTAAACTGAACTTCTCTCTTCAAGGCAGTCATTAATTTTAACTCCAGCTAAACTAATTCCTGCCATTATGGCAGAATGGTCCACCTGCTGCCCCCCCCAGCTGTAGGGTGGCTGAGGGGGAGGAGGCAGGCAGACTCTGCAGTGTGCCCCGCCCTTGCCCCGGCCCTATGAGTGGCTTGCGCTGCCCCAGGCTCCCTAGCGGCAGAGGTATAGGAAGCCTCTTGGGCACCCGGGGCAGCAGGGCATCCTGGCGCATGTGTCGTGATGTCACGATGCATGCGTCAGGATGGACTGTGCATGCCCGGAAATCCCGGGCATGCGCAGTGCATCCTGCCCGGTGCTGCAGCTCCCGCAGCGACCCACCGAGCGAGCGCCGGCTCCTGGAGCTGCCCATCCGTGCTGCTTTAAAGACACTCTCTGTCACTCTCTGTCACTCCTCCAGGGGAAAGCGGGCGGGGCACCGGCTGGCTGAGAGAGCGACCGATAAAGCAAGCCAGCCGCCGTCGCGCACAGAGCAAGGTTTTGGGCTCCCGGCTCGGCTTGCGTTGCCAATCGCGGGGGTGGGGCCCTGAGAGTATCACCCCCCAGGGCAGAACCCGGGGCGGCCCGCCCCCCGCCCCCTTGCTCCGCCCCTGCCTAGTGGCTTCTTTCACCTCTGGGGATGTGCTATGCTGTTATGTGCTGTGTGCATACAGGCACATGAAGACCAGGCTGTCAGGCACCAGGAGTCAGGGAAGAGTTTCCCCATTTTGCAACAGCGCCTTCAAGTGCAGTCTCTGCTTTACCCCATAAGGACCTCTTACAGTATCTCTGATAGTGGTGTTTGCAGCAAGGCTATAAATAAAATCCATTTCTTTTCAGCAACCACAGGTTTCAGTCCAGTTTGTAGGCTATCTCGAATGTTCCTTTTAATGGAAAGGAAGGATTAAAAATACCTCGGATTAAAAATACCTGCTGGTGCCAGAAACCACAAGATGTAAAGACCAAGACAGCACAAAGGTTTTTCAATTGATAATAAAAACTCTTTAATAATTCCCACAGGAACTGACTCAGGTACAGGCACAGGTTAAAGACACCAATGTCGTCCTACAAATGGACAACAACAGAGCTCTGGATCTGAACAGCATCATTGCCGAAGTGAGAGCTCAGTATGAAGATATTGCCAACAGGAGCAGAGCTGAGGCAGAGGCCTGGTACCAAAATAAGGTAAGATTTTGTTGCAACTCGGACACAAAGTGTTACCAAAAACTGAAATTCAATGGCCCTCCTGAATTTGAAAGTAGATTTTTGAACTGTTCCAAATTGTACACTGGAATTCAAAGCTGAATTCAGCGCCCCATGCTAAATTTCAGAATACTTTATATTTGAAAGCAAATAGTTGGCAATCAAAATCTTAAATGATTTTTCAGAAACATGGAAGATTTTATGGATATTAAAGTTTGAACAATATGAGTTCAAAAAAT
Organism: Darevskia mixta; assembly: GCA_034641385.1. Taxonomy (NCBI): domain Eukaryota; kingdom Metazoa; phylum Chordata; class Lepidosauria; order Squamata; family Lacertidae; genus Darevskia; species Darevskia mixta. The sequence goes on from JAWWNH010000047.1 coordinate 528,303, forward strand.
TATAATTTATAATTGGCACTTTATTTTTCACATGGTGACTTATGGCACCACCACTCCCCCCCCCCATTAGCCAATGCTTAGCTTTTCAAGTGGTTGGGCTAAGTCTTTAGGAAAATGAAAAGAATAGTTTGTCACACAAAATAAATCCAAACTGATATAAAACTTTTGCAATATGAAAATTCTCTCTATTCTTATTTTCTTTTTTGAGTTTTGAAATTGCTAAACTATGATCCAGTTATAGCAACTGAGAAGCACGACAATTTGAGCAATGGTTTTTAATGACCTGATGTGGAGCATCTCTCCTCGCATCGCTCTAATAACATGCATTTGACAGAACTATTTATGTTGGGCCAAAGCCATGGTTTCTTCCTGCCTCAACATCACCCTCCCAAAACTCTGGCTATGGCTTAAACATTGTTTTAACCCGGTGGGCATGGCCCCCCTGATACTGAGGGATGACTTCCAATCATCATGGGAAAAAGAGACTTTAAACGAAGTTCAGACCTGCGGACTGTCACATCTCTTCCTGGAATCTATGACATTCAGTCAAGCTAAATTTGTGATCTCTCAAAGACTGAGGGACATTGCTAGACAAGAGGACATTGCCCGTGTGAAACCGGGGATGTTTTTGGGGGATCAGATATTCCAGCTTTCACCAGCCCCTTATCTGGCGGAAATCCACTATGTGGAATACCGTAGACTCCTCACAGCCGCTAGGTTAAACGTTCTGGATACGGCAGTTTTGTGGGGAAGATACAGGGGAGTTCCATATGCTCTGAGATTTTGTCCCTGTGCCCTGGGAACAGTTGAGTCAACTGAACATATTCTTTTGACCTGCCCATTTTATGTAGATCTTAGACAAAAACTGATAGCTCCACTCTTATGCCAACTTAACCTAGTAGACAGAGAAAGACAGGTTTTGTTTTTGCTGAGCAATTTTACTGGTACCACAACCCTCTTGGTGGCCAAATTTCTTTTTTTGGCCTTTAAACGCCGTAAGGTTAAAATTGACAGTATTGACATGGGTCTAAATGCATAATCTACTTCTCATTGTATGTTTTAGTGTAAAGCTTTCTGAGATGTTTAGACGTTTTAAATTTTTGTATGGATAATGATTGTGCTCTGACTGACGGTCGAATAAACTGTATTGTAACATCACCCTCCCCAGCTAGCTGATGTTAAGGTGGAAATCAAGTAGCTACAATACCAGTTCATAGGCATCAGAGAATAAGCAATGTTTATGATTGCCTACTTCACACATTGGGTGAGATTCAGCTAACAAAGCCTGCCAGCAGAAGCTCATGCAATGACTTGCACTAGCACAATGGGGCTTTCCCTCCCCCCCTTCCCCATGCTCCCCTAATTGGTTTAGGGGTGTCAGGAGAACCCCCAAAACAGCATGCAGGGGGAGATCATTCCATCAAGCCAGCAGAAATGCTTGTCCCAATGGAGCAATCAGCTTAGCGCTACATTGAATTCCATCCATTAAGTATTTCCACATGAGTCCGTCACAAGGACACAATGATTTCCTCCCATGTACAAATGCATGTGCCTCTTTGTTGGCTTCTTCCTTGCAGAAAAGGAGAAAATAATCACACATTACACTTTAGTACAAAGATATGGACCATATGGTGTTCCTGGTGTTGTTGGACTCCAACAGTTTCCAGCTCCAACCAGCATGACAAATTGGGAGGGGTGGTGGAAGCAGAGGTGTAGCAAGCCCAGGTGGTACCCGGGGCGGAGTTTTTTTTGTCACCCCCCACCACTTTAATTTTTAAAAAATTAAAAAAAATTAAAAAGTGTCACCCCCCTCTGATGGTGCCACTTTGCGAGGTGTGGGGGTTGTGTGTGTGTGTTTGTGTGTGTGTGTGTGTGTGTGTGTGTGTGTGTGTGTGTCTATTATCTCTTTTTTTCAATAAAGTTAAAATAAAAAATAATAAAAAATAATAATAAAAATGTAAAAAAATAAAATAAATAAAAATAAAAAGTGTCACCCCCCTCTGATGGTGCCACTTTGTGAGGTGTGGGGGGTTGTGTGTGTGTGTCTATTATCTCTTGTTTCCAATAAAGTTAAAATTAAAAAAAATTAAAAAGAAAATGATAAAAATTAAAAAAAATTAAAAAGTGTCACCCCCCTCTGATGGTGCCACTTTGTGAGGTGTGGGGGGTTGTGTGTGTGTCTATTATCTCTTTTTTTCAATGAAGTTAAAATTTAAAAAAAATTAAATTTTTTTTAAAAAAAAATAAATATTTTTTTTAAAGAAAAAGTGTCACCCCCCTCTGGGGTGGAACCCGGGGCGGCCCGCCCCCCGCCCTCCCGTTGCTACACCCCTGGGTGGAAGTTGTAGTACAACATCTGGATGGCCGCAGGTCCCACATCGCTGGTTTAATACCATCCAGAACTTTATCTGTTTCCAGCATCTGTGTAGAAATGCATCCATTATACCTTTCTTTGTAAAATTGCAACAACGTGTCCTTTCTAACCGAGGCAACATGCTACCAACTGAAATCTAACTGAACACCAACTCCTTTATCTATATCCATTTACAGACATATACTTAGGAGAACTTGTTGACATGAGTTGCTTATGGAGTATATGATGATTGCTATTTTGTTTTGTGGATATCAGTTCCAGGAACTCCAAACTACAGCTTTCAAACACGGCGATGACTTGAAATCCACCAAAGATGAGATCGCAGAGATGAGCCGGCTTGTCCAAAGACTTCGCTCTGAAATTGAAATTGTGCAGAAAGCTGTAAGACATAACTTTTTTCCCTCCACATAGCCTGTAGGCAACCAATTGAGGCAGCTAGGGGCTTCATAAGGCTCAAGGTTCCTTCTCCTATAATATGCTGTATAAATCCATGACAAGCTCAGCCCATACTGGACAAGTTTTGAGCAAGTCACAAGATATCCAAACAATTCCTTCTGATCTCTTTTACTCAGTTTGTCAAGGACCTGTGTTATTGCTATTTGTACATCCTGTTCTTCCTCCTAGGAGCTTGAAGCAGCTTATATATAGTTCACCATACAATTGTCCCATCGATGCAACTCACAGGTCCAGACCTGAATAACATGCCTTCAGACAGCTCTCATATATTCTAACCCTCCTAACACCTTCCTCATCCTCAGGATTTAACCTAGGCTTACCGTATGCAATTATCGATGCTTGGGTGCATTTTTGGCTTATGAAAGGATGTGGATTTAAGAAATAGCAGGGGCAGGAGGGAGTGGAGAGCCATGGAACACCATAAACCACAGGCAAGGCAATAAGTATTAAAGCTTCAGAGGGAAAGGTAGGTGAGGAGCAGGGATGTTTCAAGCCATCATTTCCCACTCTGCCCTGTATTTGTCGCATGCAGTGCTGCTTCCGCTCTGCTGCAGTTCATCTTCTGCCAAAACCTACATTATTCATCTCACTGGTTCACTGTGGCTTATATTACACAAATTATGTAATGACAGCATCCACCCCATTCATTTCAGTGCAAAGGAAATGCAATGCAAATAGTGGGGGGAAATGCAATCAATTTTGTATTGTTTGTGGATTGAAAGCAACAACAACAGTGATTGCCAACTGTATTCTCTGGATTAGTTTCCATTCCAGACATGAAACAAATAAGAGAACATTGTTGTCGCTGGAATTATCTGACATCTCTAATGAGAAGTGACCAACAGCAGTTATGGCAAGACTCTTGCAATTTGTTTTTGTTGTTTAGCCGTTTAGTCGTGTCCGACTCTTCGTGACCCCATGGACCAGAGCACGCCAGGCACTCCTGTCTTCCACTGATGTTTAAAACCTTTCTCTTGAATGTTTGTGTGAGCAACTATAGTGTCAAAGTAAGATTTTGTAAGTGGGTAGAGTTGGCAATAGCCAATAGAATGAAAGAAAGTTCCAAGCTGGTCTTCCCTTTGCATTTTTAAATTTTTATTTTTGCCTCATTCCTTCTTACATACAGAGTACTTCTTTAGTCCTAACCTGTTCCGCATCCCTTATCCCGTAAAGCAAAAAATTCACCTCTCGTTGTAACAAGCAACAGCATCACAAATGAAAGCAGCAATATGAGGGCAGGGTGTTCCTTTCAGGGACAGGACTTAGGATATGTACACTACCTGTCCAATAGATTGGTCAGTTTTGTGTGTGGTGAGATGAGATGTGTTGCATGATGATGAAGAAAGTGGAAAGACCAATGGAAAGTGGAAGGCAAAATCTGCCATCAGGTTATTTTACCGGATCCTGTATCATAAATGGATGTTGGCAGAGCCCACAAAATCTTTGATTAAATTACAGGGGTAGGCAACCTAAGGCTGGGGGCCCGGATGTGGCCCAATTGCCTTCTCAATCCAGCCCGCTGACGGTCAGGGAATCAGCATGTTTTTACATGAGTAGAATGTGTGCTTTTATTTAAAATGCCTCTCTGTGTTATTTGTGGGGCATAGGAAATCGTTCCTATTCCCCCCCCCAAAAAAAATAGTCTGGCCCACCACATGGTCTGAGGGACAGTGGACCGGCCCCCTGCTGAAAAAGGTTGCTGACCCCTGGATTAAAAAATCTCCAGATGCACAGTTGCCTAGGCAATTGCCATCTTTGATACTCTCCCTTTCTTTCAGAATAGCATTGGGGGGAAAGATGTAGGAAAACAACCCACATGATTAATAACTAATAACCAAAGGAGGCATGTCTCCATTTTTTTATTTTTTATTTTAGATTAACGGCCTGCAATCTTCCATAGCTGAATGTGAGCAGCGTGGGGAAATGGCCCTCAAAGATGCCAGGACAAAACTGCTCGACCTGCAGACTGCCCTGCACACGGCAAAGGACGAGCTGGCTCGTCTGCTGCGTGACTACCAGGAACTGATGAATGTGAAGCTGTCCCTGGATGTTGAAATTGCTACATACAAGACGCTGCTGGAGGGAGAGGAGATCAGGTAGGCATTGGGAAATCAGACACATCTGACAGCATGTGGATCCAGGCGCATTATGTCTGCCATTTTGTGGTTGGGTGCTTTGAATGGGACTCCTAGTTCTTTTTAGAATGTGGAACATAGGAGGCTGATTTATACTAAGACAGACTATTGGTTCACCTAGCTCAGAATTGCCTACACTGACCGACAGCAGCTCTCCAGGGTTTCAGAATGGAGTCTGTCCCCAACACTACTTGGAGCAAACAGGGATTGGATAGGCATATAAGGTGCATGCTCTGTCACTGAGCTCTGCCCCTGCCCTGTATCCAGTTCATGGAGCAGCCACTGCCTAGTAGAAGTGGGTAGCCCTTGGGGAGTTTCTTCAACGAGGAATGTACTCTGTTGAACGTAAATCTGTTGAATCTTCAAGTACCATGCAATGTTCATTCTGCAGCTGTCAGGTGTCAATCCATCAATGTGGCAGTGCCTTTGCTTTGGAACTCCCTGCCTATTAACACCAGACAGGCACCCTCACTATCCTGTTTTAAATGTCTGTTTAAAACCTTTTTATTTCAGCATTTTTCTTAGAAGGGTCGTGGGAATGGGTGATTGGCTAATGGGTATGGTGAACCTGTTGACGACTGTTGATGACTGTAATTGGTCCTACAGGAAAAAGCAAGGGATGTTTGCTAAAGCTATTTTTGGTCACTATCTCTTCAAAAATCCCTTGCTTTTTCCTGTAGGACCAACTACAGTCATCAATCCTTTCCCTCCTTTTTATTATATATAAGGGTTTGGTGACTTCTGTCTCAGAGTATCTGAAGAAGTGGGCATGCACACGAAAGCTCATACCAATAACAAACTTAGTTGGTCTCTAAGGTGCTACTGGAAGGATTCTTTTAAAGACTTTCTTAGGACAAATAGACTTGATTCTTTTAAGGGAGTTTCTTTGGAAGAGCTTTTTAACAATCTTTTAAAATAATTTTTTTGTTTTACATTGGTTTGTGTACACTGCCAGGGCCGTCTTTAGCATATATGCCGCCGGGGTGCAAAGATTGGCCCAGCGCCCCCAAATTTAGTTTAGCTGGCGCGTTTTTGTAGAAATGGAAAACTAAAATTGCGTGCTGAAACGCATGTGTAGTAGAGCCCTAAGTACTAAGTAGTTAGTCAAAGAAAATGCCGACAATTAGCGAAAATAAACATTTTCTCTCCGGCGCGAGATCAGTCGTGTCAAAGGTGCCGCTGACCCCACTGCCGCGTAGCAGCTCAATACAATACGTAACATAATCTTAGCGGCTTCAGTGGCCAATGCCTGGCACCCCCCAGAATTCGGCGCCCAGGTGCCCCGCACCCCTTGCACCCCCCCGGGTAAAGACGGCCCTGTACACTGCTTAGATTTTTTTAAATCAAGATATATAAATTACCCCCCCCCTCTAAATAGAATGAATGTAGGTAGATTCAATTATTGGAGCAGGGCTGGGGAAGCAGTGGCCCTCCAAATTACGAGGCACTGTTTTCTGTTCCACCTTGTTTTTGTCACATGCAGCACTGTTTCTGTTTGCTGCAGTTTGACTTCTGCCAAAAGGTACATTATTCATCTCAGGGCTTATCCACACTTATCTTTCCTCCACTCTTAAATTGTGGCGCAGTCCACAATTTAAAGCTCTGTGTCCCAGTCCCCCCCCCTTTTTTTTTTTTGCTCTGGCGCTTTCCTCGTGAAAACCCACTCTTGGAAGCTGAATCAGAACAAATGTCCATCTGCGAAAAACCTGAATTGACATTTGCTCTGATAGAGCACTAAAGAGTGGGTTGGACTGCACCCCTGAACATTGACCATGCTGGCTGGGGCTAATGGGAATTGTAGTCCAAAACATCTGGAGGGCGACAGGATGAGGAATGCTGAGCTAAATCAATCCCTATAACTAATGAAATTACCAAGCTGGTCTGGCATGGTTTGCTCTCACTTCAATAGGTTGTGTTTATCTTTTTAGGATGTCTGGAGAATTCACAACCCCTGTTAACGTATGTAAGTATGTGCCATAGCATCCGACTCCGTTAAGAAACAAGGCTCTTTGCTTGAGGGACAGAAGGACATCTCTAATATGATTTTCCTACCCCACAGCTGTGGTCAGCAGTTCTAGCACCATCAGCGGTGGTGGTGGAGGAGGAGGTTATGGCCTTGGAGGCGGAAGCGGATACGGCGTTGGAGGAGGAAGTGGATATGGCGTCGGAGGTGCAGCAGGAAGCGGATATGGCATCGGAGGGGGAAGTGGGTTGAGCCTTGGCGGTGGAGGCGGCGGGAGCTATGGACATGGCCATGCCAGTGTTGGAGGAGGAAGAGTCAGCAGAATTAGTACCGGAGGCAGTTTAAGCGGTTCCGGAAGCCTCACTGGTGGAGGATATGGCTATGGAGGAGGCAGTTCGAGTGTGAAGATCGTGCATTCCTCTTCAAGCAAGAGAATAAGCAGCTAAGGTTTCCTTGCTCGCACCCTCCAAAAGTACGCACCATTCCTTGCTTCAAGAAAACAAAGATTCTCCCCCAATTATGTACATCCCCTCAAAGCCCATAACACACACACACAAACACACACTTACGGGTGATTTTCACCTCTATAACTTCCCCCTCAACAATGCAACAAGGAAAGTGCCAAATATTCAATTATTCTGTTTATGCCACTCTTTGAGTCATGATGAGAAAAGTTAGCTGGTGCAGCTTTGTAGATGGGAGAAGCCCAGGCTTGAATATATAGGCATATTTTTTAAAAGAAAGAAAGAAAGAAAGAAAATGAATTCCTAAATTAGGGTTAAGGAGGAGGGTTTCTTGTTCAGCTTTCTCATTGGCATGCTAGTTTTGTATGGACAGGGAGGCTTTGTAATAAATGGGAAGCAGTTAAAAATGTGCTTGCTCTCCTCACCCAAGCAAAGGGCTGATGTGGTACAGTACAGGAGAAATTGTACCAGCCGACATGACTGTTCCATTAGTGTGGTGTCTTCAGCCCAATGCTCAATCACAATAAGGTTGTAGACAGTTGCTTTTTCCTTGCGCTCTAGTTTCCTCTGTTGATACTTGTCAGGTTCCCTTATCGGTTGCTCAATAGTAAAGACCAAGTCCTTATTGTCTTTCCATCATTTTAATTGTGCAAATATATACAGTGCAGAGTTCAGTCAAAACATGACCGCCTAGTCACTAGCGGAATCTGGAAGTGCCCCCCTTCTGTTTTGGTGCCAACACCAGAGTCTCGGCACTCTAAATTGCCGCCTCCTCCTTCTACGTGAAATGGGCACCGGAACTGATGTCTCCCTCTCTGAGCGAGCCTGCTGGGTGGTGTCAGGTCTCTCTGCATCTTCCTGGAGACCTCTCACTCCCTGGCTCCCACCCACTATCTGCTCCTCCCCCGAGGAAGGGCTGGCAGACTCACTCTGAGATGAATCCGTCTTCAACACCGGCTGAGGCTCTCTGTAGCCACTCAATGCCGGACTGGCAGGGGTGGGCACATCCCTGACAATACTTGATCTTCTCTACCAATTGGGTGCTTTCTTCCAGAGCACTCTCCTCCTTTTCGTTACTTGTACAGTTGCATAATTCTGAAGCGAACTGGCACATAGCCTTGTCCCAGAATTTCTCTTTCCTCACCTAAGCGGCTCCTCCCCTGGCCCATTTCATGGCAAAGAAAAGGAATGCCCGGAAGCGAGATGAGAAATAAATAAATAATGTGGTGCAAAACAACAGAAGTGCTTCCATCAACTCCCTTTAAAAATAATAATAATCGTGTTGTATATTCCTTTTTAAAACACACAGTCTGTGTGTGTTTCCAATGTTAAACATTGCTAACAATAAGCTACAATTCAAGTATTCAACAATTTCATTGGCCGTTCCGTGAGTCTGATGAAGTATGCTCTTGTCTATGGAAGCTCATACCGCAATAAATCTGTTAGCTTTTATGGTATACCAAGACTCCTCGTTGTTTTTTACAGTTCAAAGCATTGGTATCTCTACAGGCAACAGGTAGAAATGTGCTTACGGATCAGGCCCAGGAAGACTACTCTGGAGACCGCTTATGTCAGGCATGGCCAAACTTGGCCCTCCAGCTGTTTTGGGACTACAGTTCCCATCACCCCTGACCACTGGTCCTGTTAGCTAGGGATGATGGGAGTTGTAGTCCCAAAACAGCTGGAGGGCCAAGTTTGGCCATGCCTGGTTTATGTGAAGTACAAGGTACATGTCATGTGTTCATGCTGCTCTAGTCGCGAGAGAGGGAGACATGTGAGAGAAATCAAAATGGACAGATACTCCCATCTCTAAAAACGTGGTGCCTTCCGTTAGACTCCAAACTCCCACTGAACAAAGTGAACGCAAGCAATATTCAGGGATAAAGATTTGTGGAGCAGGTACATCCTAAGCCAGGTAGGAGCCCAGTCAACTTTAAAACCCACCTCATACACTGATGTAATGCCTTTGCAAAGATTCAATGGAGGAATTTCAGAAGCTCAGTCAAAATCTGAAAATCGAAACATGCCTCTGCCGCAAGGACCGCTTACCGTATTCCAGTGTGGACATAAACAGGCAGCTCATCTGTATGCCTTGCTCTGGAACTATTCAGTTGCCGTATTCGGGGCTAGGAAGGAATTTGCCAGCAGACGAATAGGGCTTGCTGGGGTTTTTTGCCTTCCTCATAGCAATTGTCACAACTTTTGTCAAAAAAAGGCATTGAGTTGGATCCTTAGTCAAGACCTAGGGGGTGGGTGGGTGCCTGACCCCCAGGTCCAGGATCAAATTCAGGATACCCCAGGAAAAGGGTATAGGGGTTGGGTTCTCCCCAAAGCTCCACATAGGGGACTGATGGGCCATAAGGTAAAGGGACCCCTGACCATTAGGTCCAGTCGTGACTGACTCTGGGGTTGCGCGCTCATCTCGCATTATTGGGCGAGGGAGCCGGTGTGGCGATCCACACAGGGTCCCCGGACGTTTCACTGTCGATTGATCCCTGTGCCACCACTCTCCCTTCTTCCACTGCCACCAACCAGGGCCTACCTGGTAAATCTATTGAGTCCAGTCAGGGTTAAATTGTAACTTCAAAGTGATGTTTATTTAGTACAGAATAAAAATGCATGTGGTTTCATCATGTTTACAAGAATACTTATTTGTTGTATTTGTTCCTCAACTAACTGAATTAAATCCTCTTTCCCCCGCTGACCAACTGACTCCCCCCTTCAGACTCTCTCTCAGAATCTTCCTACCCAACTGCCAACCCCAACCACCCACTTCAACAACTCCTCCCACCAACCTCAACAACTCTCTCCAACAACTCCACTCAACCTCCCCAGAGTGGGTTTTTATAGTCCCCCGGACTCCTCCTTACCCCTCCCTCTGGGTTCTGATTGGTAAACTCATTAACTGTTTCACCTCCAGTACTCCCATTTTCTAGCTTCACCTACCTGAACCGTCACAGCCGGTGTCAAGCCTTACCTGTGTGGTCATGCCTTGCCCTTCTAGGCCAAACTCAGGAAGGCCCCAGTCCTGCGAGGCCCTACCAGTCACAGGGCCTGGCTCCAGCATGCACTCCTGACATGCCGGCTCCCTTGGCCTGTAAAGTGAGATGAGCGCCGCAACCCCTGAGTCATTTGCGACTGGACTTAACTGTCAGGGGTCCTTTACCTTTACCTTTTTACAGCAATATTGTCTGCAAAGTGTGAGCCTTCAAAGTACTGAATCGCTTTTTCCAGTCTTCTACCCAAAACTTGAGGATGCAACTAAGCGGAGTGCAAGGACAGAAGGGACTGCTGTTATCAGAAGCCCACTTCCACCCCTGAGCAGGAGGTGGAATTGCAGGCGTCACGACCTGATCACGCGTACAGAGGCTGGGAGCTCAGTCCTGTATGATTAGGGGGTTTCCCGCCCGCCTTGCTCAGGGGACGACCAATCAGGCCGTCCTAGGGGCGTGTCTTGCTTCCTTTAAGCAAGAGGCGGGTGGGAAATCCTCCCTCTTTGCCCCGTTCCCCAGCTGTTAGGTTCACCCACCATCCCGCCCTTAAGTCTAGCTCTTGACCTTGCTATGGACTTCGGTTGGTTGCCTTGGTTGGCCAAGGGGCCTGGTAGGACTTTTTCCCACTTGGATTAGCCAAATGGGTTTTTTCACCTACCTCGTAGCAATCTGTCACAACTCTTGGTTTGGCGGTTAGGCATTGGAAGAAGTCTCCATAGAGGTGAGGAGGGGAGGTAGCGCCATCACCTGCCCCTTATCTTGAAGGGTATTCCGGTAAAGGATTCCGGAGGTGTGGCCATGTCCGAAGCCTAGGGAGGTTAGGGCCCAAGGCACGCCCCTAACGGTGATCACAGGGGGAGTTCCAGTCGATGTACATCACTGGGGCTCCTTACTGGTGGTTAACCCTTCCCGGACTTCCAACACACGGGTTGGGGTCGGATATAGTCTGTTAGGGTCCAATGCCTAAGCCAATACCGCTCAACATCCATAACCAATAAAGTTGTGGCCTTCTCGCCCATTAAACTTATACAACGTGTCTGTGTCATTATTTCCAAGGGGAGGGGAGGGACATTGTCATGCAACCCCAGCTACTGCAAGTGGTTGCGGAACACCCAGCTACAAGGTTGGAGGATATAGTTCCAAAGGAACAAGCACTTTGGAAATTGCCTCAGACAATTGGAGAACCGGAGGTTATGCAAAACAATGGATAGGGACTTGCTCTGAAGTTGCAATTGGAGGAGGCCTCTCAGGTGGCCTAGAAAACTCTGAGGGCATCTTCTATTGCTCTGCAGGTCAGAGATATAGCTCTGGAAGGGTAGCGTGTTGCTCCAGATGGGTTACCTGCTCTAGTGGTAGCATAGGTAGATCAGCACCTTGTGGGAGTGAAGAATATGCTTCTCCCATTTTTGTAAAAGAGCATTTTTGTAGAAGTAGTGGGTATGACACCAGAGGTAAACAGAACTCTGAGAAATGTGTAGCTCTAGCACTTCAGGTTGCAGCTCCAGAGATAAGAGATACAATTGTATGCATGGGGAATGTGATTACAAAGGCTTAGGGAACTGCTGCAGGCAGAGTGTTTGGCCAGAAGATTGTAGAGATGAAGGAAAAGTTTTGGGTAGTATGTTTGCCTCCAAACATTCTGGAGATGAGCAGTTCTGGAAGTAAGAGACCCAGTTTTGGAAGTGGGAAGAGTGGATCTTGAGGTATTAGTAATTTAGAGGGTGGAATGAATAGCCCACCAGAATGTGGAAGTGGGGGGTTTCATTTTGGGACAGTTGACTGTGGGTCAACTGAAGGTGAAGGATGTGCCTTCTGGCAAGGAACTACTGTGTGAACATTGGGGTTCATGGAGTTACCTGGGCAGGGAAGATTGATTGTTAAACCATTTTGGAAACTGTAGATTTGTAGGGGGGAATGGTCTTCCAACAGCTCTCAGAACCCTTCACAAACTACTAATTGGGGGAATCCATGGTTGTTTAAAGTGGCATGATGTTGCTTTAAATGTATCATGCAGATGGGTCCTATGCAGAATACACCCACAAGAAAACACCCATCTGGAGAGGCCTGAAGTATATGGCAGACTGTACTCTTCTGAGTAACCATAAGAATATTCTATTCATCCAGCAAAAAATATTTCCTCTGTGGGTGTGTTTTTCTCCCCCCCCCACCTTAATTCTGTTCTTGACATCTTTAGTAGCCCTAAGCAGTTGTCAAATTACAAGAGGCATATATTTAATGGAGCAAATTACATCATAGATGGAAAAGGATCCTCCCTGCAGAAGGTGGTGAGCCTGGCATTCCTCATGAACCCAATAAAATTAACGAATGCCTAAGTGAGGGGATTAACAAGGCAAATGAGTCTGGTCTAACTATGCTACAGACACAGGGCTCAATAAATGCTGCCCGTTCTGTCTCAATGGCAGACATGCCTTTTAAATGAAAGGGAGTTGGTTGCTGGATCAAGGCTGGAACAGAATCCCAGGGAGGTCCTTCCTCTTCTTGCCCCACAGTCATCAGACTTGGTGGCACCTCCTGAACAGGCATGGTGATCTTTGGACGTGTCAGCTGGTGCAGAGGAATGTGATGAACAAGTGTATAGCCCAAGTGTATGGCCCCCTACAGACACACACAAACCCACACACCCAAAATCAAAACAACCATCTCCTCCCACAAAGACATTAACACTTTGTGCCAGTGTAACCATTTTTGAATGAGTTACTCACAAGGAGATGTCTGATCATGCAAGTGTAGCTGTCTAGATCCAAATGCCAAAAGCAGATGCTTTTATTCCAGCCTCACAGAATCCCCTTTCCTTCATTCTGTGGAACTGTGTGAACATAACAACACCAACCACATTTATATCCCGCCTTTTCTCCGAAGCATTCAGCGAGGCATACATGACTCTCCCCCTGTCCCTTTTATCTGCACAACAAACCTGTGAGGTAGGTTAGCCTGAAAGAGAGTGGCTTATCCAAGGTTATCAAGGAGAACCAGTGTGGTGTAGTGGTTAAGAGCGGTGGACTCGTAATATGGTGAACCAGGTTCGCTTCCCCGCTCCTCCACATGCAGCTGCTGGGTGACCTTGGGCTAGTCACACTTCTCTGAAGTCTCTCAGCCCCACTCACCTCACAGAGTGTTTGTTGTGGGGGAGGAAGGGAAAGGAGAATGTGAGCCGCTTTGAGACTCCTTCGGGTAGTGATAAAGCGGGATATCAAATCCAAACTCTTCTTCTTACCCAGTCTACCCATTCATGGCTGAGTGGGGATTTGAACTCTGTCTCCGAGATCTTATTCCAGCGGTCTAACCACTACACTGTCTTTCACATCCTTCCCCCCCTTCCATTCCCTTCTCAGGAAAATGTCTGTCCACCCCTTGGCTATATACAATAAGATGCATAAAAGGATTAAGTGGCAAGAGGTATTTTCATTTAAGGTAGCAAAAGCTGAAGCACAAGCTCCCCTCATGTGTGCCTCATGCCATCATGGATGTTTGCACTTTGCAAGCTGGCTTCCGTCTTCCATCTGTGTACAACAGCACTTATTTCCACGCAAGTTGCTTGTCTAAGAAATACTGGTGGCATTTCTCATTTACATTAGCAAATGACTCACTTGCTGGGTTGTAGCTTACCCTTGATGCTTTGCTCAGCTCCACCATTGCAGGTTGCTTGCCTAGTTTCATATTTATTCAAAGGTCCAGACCTTAACTAGCATTCCAGTCCTGAAAAGTAGCTGAGTGACCAAGAACTGCTAGAGGCTGGGCTATTCCAAATTAAAAATAAATAAATATGATTAGGAGGCATGTGAACTGCAGTACTTGCTGTCCTTGCTGGCAGGAAAGCCGGTGGCTTCAATTAGAATGCTTCTTACTGACAGATGTACAGCTGCTGGCATTTTGCCACACATGAAGAAATATGTTAAATCCAGGACGACAAATCAACATACTACAATGCAGGCAGTTTTTCAGGCCTTGATGAGGAGAATGGAACTGCTACTGCGGGGACTCTCTCCACTAACTCTCCTGCAGGATCATCTGGTGCACAGACTACCTCAGAAGGTGGTGGACTCTCCTTCAATGGAAGTTTTTAAGCAGAGGTTGGATGTCTATCTGCCACAGGTGCTTTAGCTGAGATTCCTGCATTGCAAAGGGTTGGGTTAGACGACCCATACATTTCTATGGTTCTACGATTCTGCTGTATGCATGGGTGGGTGTGAATGCAGCTGGTGTGATTCCTGCCAGCAGGATCTCTTGTAATGCCTCAAAATGGAGCAATGGGGGGGGGCAGGGCAAAGTTTGCCTGGGTCTATTGGGATGTGGGTGTGGTCTAAACCATAGAGCCTAGGGCTTGCCGATCAGAAGGTCGGCGGTTCGAATCCCTGCGATGGGGTGAGCTCCCGTTGCTCGGTCCCTGCTCCTGCCCACCTAGCAGTTCTAAAGCATGTCAAAGTGCAAGTAGATAAATAGGTACTGCTGCAGCGGGAAGGTAAACAGCGTTTCCATGCGCTGCTCTGGTTCGCCAGAAGCGGCTTAGTCATGCTGGCCACATGACACGGAAGCTGTCTGCGGACAAACACTGGCTCCCTCGGCCTATAGAGCGAGATGAGCGCGCAACCCCAGAGTCGTCCGCGACTGGACCTAATGGTCAGGGGTACCTTTACCTTTACTATTGGATTATGAGCCGGCCCCACTGCCATCACATGACAGCATTTCTGATGGTTTCTTGTTCTTCAGTTCTATGAATTTGTGCCTTTGTAGAAAACTGGATGATGCTAATGGTTCTTTTTGTTGCTTGCATTAATTGTGTCTCTGTACAACACCATCCCAGTACAGTGGAACCTCTACTTACCACCATAATCAGTTCCAGCGGCCCGTCCTTTAGGCGAAACAGGTCGCTGATAGAAGAAGAAGAGGAGGAGGAGTTTGGATTTGATATCCCGCTTTCTCACTACCTGAAGGAGTCTCAAAGTGGCTAACAGTCTCCTTTCCCTTCCTCCCCCACAACAAACACTCTGTGAGGTGAGTGGGGCTGAGAGACTTCAGACAAGTGTGACTCGCCCAAGGTCACCCAGCAGCTGCATGTGAAGGAGTGGAGACGCGAACCCAGTTCTCCAAATTACAGGTGGCATTATGGGTTAAACCACAGAGCCTAGGGCTTGCTGATCAGAAGGTCAGCGGTTCG
Organism: Darevskia mixta; assembly: GCA_034641385.1. NCBI lineage: Eukaryota > Metazoa > Chordata > Lepidosauria > Squamata > Lacertidae > Darevskia > Darevskia mixta. The sequence continues at coordinate 543,864 of JAWWNH010000047.1, forward strand.
AATCCCTGCGATGGGGTGAGCTCCCGTTGCTCGGTCCCTGCTCCTGCCAACCTAGCAGTTCGAAAGCACACCAATGCAAGTAGATAAATAGGAACCGCTCTGGCGGGAAGGTAAACGGCGTTTCCGTGCGTTGCTCTGGTTCACCAGAAGCAGCTTTGTCATGCTGGCCACATGACCCGGAAGCTGTACGCCGGCTCCCTCGGCCAATAATTTGAGATGAGCGCCGCAACCCCAGAGTCGGACACGACTGGACCTAACGGTCAGGGGTACCTTTACCTTTACCTTTACCCTCTTGTTTCTTTACTTTTCCAACACATACCTGACTCTGATTTGTACATTTTTGCTAGCTTTTTCAGTATCAAATACCATTTACGATTAATTTTCTTTAAAAATTCTTTCAAAGCATAACACATTGTGAATTTTACATTCGTTTCCCACACTTTCCCCCATGCCTGCATCTCTATATTGTGCACAATGGATTGTGCACATCTCTAGCACAATGGATCGTAGTAGATTTAACCATTTCATCTTTAGCTTCCCATTCTAAAAGCGTTTTATACAAGTTTGAAATTAGTTTTTCTCTGTTCTCTAACCACTCTTTTTCAAACTGGGAACTTTGATTAATAAACCCACATTTCTTATCTTGTTTAAAGACTTCATTCAGTTGATTGTATTGCAACCAATCAGTCACCTGATCAGTCATATCTTCTAACTTCATAAAGCTTTTACACCTCGTTGAGGATCTTTGTACCCTACTCAATCAATCACTTTATTTCAGCTTTAAGCTCATAAGAACAACAGAACTAGAACAAATACACAGCACAATTTGATTTAAATTTTTTTAGAACCAGTAAAAACTTAAAATAGTACAGATTAGAAATAGATACTATAAGGAATTTTCAGCATCCAAACAGCAATCCATTACATCGTTTATATGTCAAAACGGAAGTTAAAATTTTCGCCATTTGTAAAGTTAAATGCTGATCTGTATCAGGCCTGTATCTGTAAAAAGGCCAGGCGAAAATCTGCCGGGTGCCCAGGCAGCTTGTGGATTAATGGTAACAGTAAGTTCTTCCGGACAACACAATATAAAGGACATATAAATACTATATGGTGAAGTGTTTCGATCGATCTATTATCACAGGAACATAAAACCGAGACTTGGCCCCTAGAAAATGTATGAAAAAGGGAGTTCGAAGGGAAAACATTAAAACGTGCTTTGATAAAGGCAAAACGATGACTGGCAATAGAAAGGGATGATAGGTAAGATGGCACATGAGTTGGAGAAATAACTCCCAACTGACGCGGGGAACATAGTCCCCCACCAAGCATAAGATTACGCTTCCACTCTATGTTGTTGTACCCTACTCACTCCAAACAGAAATCTGAAGCAGTTCCTTTCTCTGGAGCTATTGGGTGGGCCATTCTGCTGTTTCAGTGGAACGTCAGAGCACAGCAGAGGTGTGAGCAGCAGAAAATGCATGTTAGCCACCTATCAAACTCAGAGGGGGAAATTTGCATCTCTGGTCAGTTTCCAAGAAACATCCAAATGAAAATAAATTTGCCTTCAGTACATGCATATCAACACATCCTCATCACATTCAGGTCACAGCAGTCAATTGTCAGGTGTCAGTCCATGAAGATAAGAGAGTTTTCCCCCCCTCTTTTTCTTTTTTCTCTTTGTTTTCTTTTTCTTTTCTTATTTCTAGCATGTGTTTATGTTTAATATGTCCTTAAATAGATGAGAGGAACAGGGTATTACATTTGTGAAGGTACACAAAGGTAGTATCTTTGGTTTCTAGTGTATGGATAAAATTGGTTATTAGTTATTGTACTTACTAAATACATAAATGTGATGTAATGTTTTATTTGTAACAAAGTTTTAAATGTATAATATGCATATTTCTAATAATTTTTTTTTTTTTAAAAAAGAGAGTTAAAGCCATTGCAAGTTTGAGCCTGGTTTCCATGCCCCCCTCCAGGGAATCAAGAATCTTCTTTTCCATTCTCTAAAAACAGATGAAATCCACTTGCTTTCAGCAACAACCAGGGAAGAATATATGGGTGATGGTCACAGAGGTCATAATTTAACACCATAGAAACTGAGCCATCTAGTAGATACATCAAGTCCAAGTTCTTGTCTTAGAGAGTTCCACACATAGCTGTCAACTTTCGGATTTGAAAATAAGGGATGCCGCGAGGGCGGTGCAATGGCACCAAGTAGCCTCGCCACCCTGCGCTCCAGAGGCTGCGCGCGAACGGGTGAGGGAAAGAGTGAGCACATAGACGGCAGGCAGGCTGGCTGGCTGGCTGGTTGGGCATGAGGGTCTGGCTGCACAAGGCATGCAAGCTCCGCCCCCAGTCGGTCTCAGACTCCTTATTGGCAGCCGAGCAACGCAGCTGAGGAGCCTCCCTGGCCGGCAGGGAGGGAGAGGAGCTGCTTCTTTTGAAATCCGGGAAATTTAAGGGATATCAACAATCCGGGATAGCAGCGGGAAATGGCGTTGGAATAAGGGAGTTTCCCGCAAAAAAAGGGAGGGTTGACAGCTATGGTTCCACATATTCCTCTTTCTTCAACTAGGGTGTGTTGAGATACGTCTAATGGCTCCCTTGTAAACTTCTTACATTTTAAAGCTTCTTTTCTCTTATTTCCTCCAAGTTTCCAGAAGCAGTCCTGGTTAACTTGTCACTAGGATCTACTGGACATTCTTGAGGCATTTGAAAAGATTTATTTAGCTTTGTGACATTGGCCTTACCTCACCCCTTAAACCCCCCTCTCAATAGTTTGTACAGTTCACAACACCAGGAACCCTAAAATCCAAGTTTGTGTGGCATGAAAGCAGCGGCGTAGCTAGCCGCTCGGGTGCCCGGTGCGGCCTGCACATCGTGCAGCCAGGGGTGGGGCGAGCCGGCCATGGGGGCAGGGCGCACTGCGTTGTACCCTCTGCCACCTCTCCCTCAGCTGTAGGGCGGCTGAGGGAGAGGCAGTGGGCAGACGCAAGCTTCACGCTGCCATTTCAGGCAGCGCGGAGCCTGCAGGCTCCCAAGCCACCACATCACTCCCAGGAGAGATGCATGACTAGGGAATGGTGCAGGCCCCACAGTATGTTTCAGCCCCCGTGGCGTGGCGCCCAGTGCCATCGTTTTTCTTTACTTTGTTGACTGAACTACAAAGTTTCGTGAGCCCATTTATTTATTTTGAAACTCATATAGTGGTATCTCGGGTTACAGACGCTTCAGGTTACAGACGCTTCAGGTTACAGACTCCGCTAACCCAGAAATAGTACCTCGGGTTAAGAACTTTGCTTCAGGATGAGAACAGAAATCATGCGGCGGCAGCGTGGCGGCAGCGGGAGGCCCCATTAGCTAAAGTGGTACCTCAGGTTAAGAACAGTTTCAGGTTAAGAACGGACCTCCAGAACGAATTAAGTTCTTAACCCGAGGTACCACTGTATTTTTGTCGTTTTGTCACACATACCCCCTCGGTGATGACAACCGGGGCATACCGCACCCGCCGCACCCCCTTCTTCCGCCGCTGCATGAAAGATGGGGCAGGATGGTGGCATCTGCAGGAGGCAGATTGCAAAGGGCCTTTCTGAAGCCATTTAGCTTGAACCTAATTTCCTTATGGAAAACAGATTAATTCGGTAACACAATGTCATCATCCAGCTGCTTGCAAGCCAAGCGACTTCTCCCCATTTCAGATTACTTCATTGGCATAAGGCTCTCTTTCTTTGATGTCTCCTTTTGTATGCATGTTGAAAAATGCATTTCATTTGCCATTTATGACTTCCAAGTCAACCAGTCCCATGGATTAAACTGAGGCCAAGCCCATCTTATTGAAGGTATATAAAGCCTCAACTTCCAGTGGACATGTGAAAAGGGGTTCCATTCTCTTCCCCTCTCTCTGGGACATCTGGTTGCAGCTCAGCTTTGCTTCAATAATCTCTGTCCCGCCTCTGAATAAGCCATCATGAGCCGGCAGTGCTTCAGTTCCCGGTCCCTTAATGGAAGACGGCTATCATCTGGCTCGGCCATCAGCAGTGGATTTAGGGGTGGCAACAGTCTGTCTTCCATCTGCTACACCGGAGGAGGCAGATGTGGTGGCTACAGCAGTATAAGCCACTATAATATCGGCCGTAGCAGAAGACTTTCTGGCGGAAGCCTTGGTGGATACGGAGGAAGTTCTGGTGGATACAGTGCAGGCTTTAGGGACTTCAGTGGCTTGGGCTATGGCCCTGGGCCACTGGGCTATGGTTTTGGGCCCGTAGGTTATGGCGCTGGCATTGGCAGGCCTGGAGGCTTTAGTAGCCGAAGTGCAGGGGCCTATGGCACGGCTGGAGGAGTCAGCGGCCCAAGCCTTGGAGGCTACGGTGGTGAAGGAAGTGGTAGCTACAGATATGGTGGCTTCAGCAGCCGAAGTTTTGGTGGTGTTTGTGGCAGAGGCTATAGGACAGTTGGCTTCGGCAGCCCAAGTCTGGGTGGCGGTGTGTATGGCAGCAGAAGCATTATTTGTGGCCGCCCTGTTTGTGGGGGTTTGGGCTATGAGCCCATTGGCCGCTTTGGCGACTCCAGGGGGATCCAGTCAGTCAGGGTCAATGCAAACCTCTTGAGGCCCCTTTGCATACAGGTTGATCCAGAGATCTCTAGAGTGAAGGTGGAGGAGCGAGAGCAAATCAAATGCCTCAATGACAAGTTTGCCTGCTTCATTGATAAGGTGAGATGGTATGGTGAGTCTGCTGGGTTACATTCTGTTTGAGTTAGCCTCTTGCAAAGAGACAAAGAGATGTCTTACTTTTCAAAGAGCTTCTAATAGTTTATGGGACTGGGCTTAAGTGGGGAAATGCAAGGATGCATAACCTTTGGGACTGCATATTCTATCATGTTTAGTTTCCAAGTTACTCAAATTATGATTACATTTCTCCTTGCCTTTTAAAAACATCTTTCATTTCTAGGCCTGTCAATCAATGAAATAAAACTGACTAATCAACTATGTTTATTTACTAATCAACAAATCAAAATGTTTATTTAAATATTAATTATTTAAATAGTTTTGCATATAACTAAAACATACAGGGCAAATACCTTTTTAGAGCATTAAAGGGCTGTGAGATCATGTCCACACTACAGGAACACACCAGAACCAAAATAGCCCTTATTAACAAGAACGATTCTAATGCCTCCAGACTCATTAAAATTGGCCCGCATTGGTTATTTTATTTCTTTTTAAGATGTATATATTGTGTATGGTGTTGGAATGGGTCACAACAAACAAGATAAAGAGATAAAACAGAGTTTAAAACAAAAATCCACCAAAAGTAATAGTCCTTCAATCTGGACAAATAAATAATAATAATAATAATAATAATAATAATAATAATAATAATAATAATAATAATAATAATTTATTATTTGTACCATGCCCATCTGGCTGGGTCTCCCCAGCCACTCTGGGCGGCTTCCAGCAAACATTAAAATACATTAACACATCACAGATTAAAAACTTCCCTAAACAGGGCTGCCTTCAGGTATTTTCTAAATAATAATAATAATTACATACTATCATAAAAGGCCTGCAAGAAGAAAGAAAGCTTTCATTGGGTGCCAAAATACATGCAAAGCAGATGCCAGACAGAGCTCAGAGGGGAGAATATTCCACAGGTGGGGTGCTACTGGGCAAGACTGCATGGGGAATGGCATTCCTTCAGGTACTCAGACCCCAAGTCATTTAGGGTTTTGCATGTTGTTGGTGACTAATAGGCATCTAGTGTGAATATTTAAGAACTGGTGTCATAAGAGCCAGTGTGGTGTAGTGGTTAAGAGCAGTAGACTCGTAATCTGGGGAACCGGGTTCGCGTCTCCGCTCCTCCACATGCAGCTGCTGGGTGACCTTGGGCTAGTCCATAGCTGTCAACCCTCCATTTTTATGCAGGAAACTCCCTTATTCCAATGCGATTTCCTGCTGCTATCCCAGATTGTTGATATCCCTTAAATTTCCCGGATTTCAAAGGAAGCAGCTCCTCTCCCTCCTCAGCTGCGTTGCTCGGCTGCCAATCAGGAGTCTGAGACCGACTGGGGGCGGAGCTTGCATGCCTTGTGCAGCCAGACCCTCACGCCCAACCAGCCAGCCTGCCTGCCTGCCTGCCGTCTATGCGCTCGCTCTTTCGCTCACCCGTTCGCGCGCAGCCTCTGGAGCGCAGGGTGGTGAGGCTACTTGGTGCCATTGCACCGCCCTCGCGGCATCCCTTATTTTCAAATCCGAAAGTTGACAGCTATGGGCTAGTCACACTTCTCTGAAGTCTCTCAGCCCCACTCACCTCACAGAGTGTTTGTTGTGGAGGCGGAAGGGAAAGGTTAGCCACTTTGAGACTCCTTCGGGTTATGATAAAGCGGGATATCAAATCCAAACTCTTCTTCTTCTTCCTTGCAAATGTACATGATGATCACCTGGCTGCTGCATTTAGAACTAGTTATAATCTCCAGACCGTCTACATGGGTAGACACACAGGAATGCAGTGAAAACAAAATAAAATATAAAAAAATTCCTTCCAGTAGCACCTTAGAGACCAACTAAGTTTGTTCTTGGTATGAGCTTTCGTGTGCATGCACACTTCTTCAGATGCACTGAAACAGAAGTCACCAGACCCTGATATATAGTGAGAGGGTGGGGAGGGGTATTACTCAGAAGGGTGGTGGGAATGGGTGATAGGCTGATAGCTGTGGTAAACCTGTTGACGACTGTTAACGACTGCAATTAGTCTTACGGGGAAAAGCAAGGGGTGAGAAGGTTAAAAATAGCTTTGTCATGTATAATGAGATAAGAATCCAATGTCTTTGTTCAGACCAGCTCTCTCCATGGTTTTAAGCTTGGTAATGAGTTGCAATTCAGCAACTTCTCTTTCCAGTCTATTTCTGAAATTCCTTTGCAATAAGACAGCTACTTTGAGATCTTGTATAGAGTGTCCTGGGAGATTGAAGTGTTCTCCTACTGGTTTCTCTGTCTTGTGATTCCTGATGTCAGATTTATGTCCTTTGACGTAGGGTTTGGCCTGTTTGTCCAATATAGAGAGCTACAGACCAACACAGCTACCTACCTGTAACTGGTTCTATAATTTGTCACTGTATACTTAAAAGTAGTCATTTCTTCTCAGATAGCATTCCCTAAGCAACTAGCTGTACTGCATAGTATATATCCATCATCCCAGAAACAGAGTGATGAGAACAGAACACTGGACTACAATGGGCCTTTGACTTGATCCAGCAGAGCTCTTCTTTATGTTCCTAGATAATTGTGGGTTCACTCTGCTTCTTCATTGTCAAATTAACTCTTCTGTTAACTTTAGAAATGCATGAAATGCCAATGCCTGGTTCTGGCAAAACAACCATAGCTGTCAAGTTCTCCCTTATTTTAAGGGAAATTCCATTATGTCGAATAGGCTTCCTCGTGAGAAAAGGTAAAACTTGACAGCTATGAAAACAACAACAACAACCCATTGGATTCAAGAACTAAGGAGGAGGTTTTTCTCCACCTCATAGGAAGACCTAGTAGGTTCCTGTGTTTAGTAGGCTATCACCATGGCTCCATTTTAATTGCAGGTGAGGCACTTGGAGCAGCAAAACAAGCTTTTGGAAACCAAGTGGAATTGCCTGCAGCAACAGGGGCCTGTTGAGAAGAAAACCATTGACCACTTGTTTGAGAACTACATTGCAACCCTGAGGAGGCAGCTGGATCTTTTGCTGAATGAGCGGGAGCAGCTGCAATGTGAGCAAGCTAAATTCCAGGATGTGGTTGAAGAGTACAAATGCAGGTAAATGGTGGGGTGTCTTCCCCCAAAAAGGTCTGGTTTAAGACATGAGTAAGGGGCCTATTTCTCATGGGATACTGTGTCCTCTAACCATTTGTGATTGTTCTAAGACACAGCTATCGGCAATTTGAGAAGAATAATGCTGGCCCACTTTATAGGGCTATTGTAAAGATTATGGTAGTAGTGTGACTAAAAACGTTTGGACACTTGAAATGTGCTTTATAACACAAGTGTTAAGTGTTACCTTTATGTTATTTTCATTCTGAGTTCTACGAGGTAGATTCAGTGGAGAAATATTGCCTACAACATGCTCGCCCTTTTTCACCCTGTGCCATAGCTGTCAACCCTCCCTTTTTTTGCGGGAAACTCCCTTATTCCAATGCCGTTTCCCGCTGCTATCCCGGATTGTTGATATCCCTTAAATTTTCCGGATTTCAAAGGAAGCAGCTCCTTTCCCTCCCAGCCGGCCAGGGAGGCTCCTCAGCAGCGTTGCTCAACTGCCAATAAGGAGTCTGAGACCGACTGGGGGCGGAGCTTGCATGCCTTGTGCAGCCAGACCCTCACGCCCAACCAGACAGATAGCCTGCCTGCCGTCTATGCGCTCGCTCTTTCGCTCACCCGTTCGCGCGCAGCCTCTGGAGCGCAGGGTGGCGAGGCTACTTGGTGCCATTGCACCGCCCTTGCGGCATCCCTTATTTTCAAATCCAAAAGCTTGTGGAAAATCCCTTATTTTCAAATCCGAAAGTTGACAGCTATGCCCTGTGCTGCTCAGCCATGCTGAGTCCCAAGCCAGAATCTCCCCAATGCAAGTCCAGCCCTCTGTCCACACTCAGTCAGTGGCTCCCTGACTCTTTGCAATAGAGCTGATTCTCAGGAACCATTGTATCTCCTTCTGTTCTCCACTGCAAGGTATGAAGAAGAAATCAACCGGCGTATGGCTGCGGAAAACGAATTTGTGTTGCTGAAAAAGGTGAGTCAAATTGGTTTCAAAGAATGGAAAAGGCAATTAAATTAAAATGTTTAAAGAGTTGGAGGCATGGTCATTACACTTTGCCCTGCTTGAGAAGCTCCCCCCAAAACATCTTCTAAGCACAGTGCTGGAAAAAGATCTTTCTTTTTATCCATCACATTCTTCATACTAGCTACGTTATAATAGGCCTTTCTTTGTGTGCACATTGTCTATATTATAGCAGTAGGAGGGAACTGATGGCCCTCCAGATGTTGATAGACTCAGCTCCACCATTGGCTCCAGCCAGCATAAGCAATGATCAAGGACGGTGGAATTTGTAGTCTGGCAACATCTAGAAGGTTGTGTGTACCCTACACCCTTAAAAAAATTTTTTTTAGAAAGGCCCCATAAAATCATAGTATACATACGTATGCAATGCTACAGTGTTTTTTTTTAAAAAAAAAAATCTAAGAGTCGAAAGCACGTCAAGTGCAAGTAGATAAATAGGTACCACTCTGGCGGGAAGGTAAACGGGCGTTTCCGTGCGCTGCTCTGGTTCGCCAGAAGCGGCTTAGTCATGCTGGCAACATGACCTGGAAGCTGTCTGCGGACAAACGCCGGCTCCCTCGACTTATAGAGCGAGATGAGCACCGCAACCTCAGAGTCGTCCGCGACTGGACCTAATGGTCGGGGGTACCTTTACCTTTTTTAGAATCAAACAAATATCAATGGATGTCAGGTTACAGACAAAACAAAATAAAAAATAGTCAAAACAAAATAAAAAATTAAAAAATGATTTTTTTATTTTTTATTTTGTTTTGACTATTTTTTATTTTGTTTTGACTATGGCAGACCAACACGGCTACCTACCTGTAACAGGTTACAGACAGTAAAACTGTGGGCTTCACTCTGTAGTAGCTACAGTGGATTGCAGGGAGTGACATAGTGCAATTCTAAGCATCTCTACTCAGAAGAAAGTCCCATTGAGTGCAATGAGACTTACTCCCAGCAGTGAGAGGCACTTCAAATGTGTGAAAATATACCAATATGGGAAGCACAGTCCCATAAGAATATATTGTTTGGGAAGTTCTGGGAAGGTGCACATTGACAGAAAGGTGCCCTTGCTCTGACTGTGCCACTACTCTCTCCCAACTCCACTTGAGACAAGGAGATAACACAAGAATGGTTGATTTAATCATCCGCCATATTAAAGCTCAGGTCTTTCTTGACTGAAAGTACAGAGACCTCCTCTCCTCTCCTCTCTCTTAAGCAAGCCTTGTTGTCACTGAATTGCAAGAGAAGTACCCTATATACTTGAGTATAAGCCTAGCTTTTCAGCACATTTTTTGTGCTGAAAAAGCCGCCCTCGGCTTATACTCGAGTGAGGCAGGCAGTGGCTCCTATGAAGCTTTCCCAGATTTTTTGTGGTAAAATTGGGTGCCTCGGCTTATATTCGGGTCGGCTTATACTCGAGTATATACGGTATTTATTGTGTCTTGTCTTTCAGGATGTGGATTGTGCTTACACTGGCAAAGTGGAGCTGGAGGTGAAAGTGGAAGCTCTAAGACAGGAGCTGGAGTTCCTCAGATGCGTCCATGAAGCAGTAAGTATTTCTCATGATTTATTTTGGATCTCTGTTTTCTTAACTTAAATTCAATTTTTCACATTTCTGCAGCAATTTGTGATTTTTTTTTTAAATAAGAAAAACAAATCCTCATGAAATTTCACCTGCAGTTTAGTATGAATATCTCCTAATAAACACATTTTATATGAAGTTTTCACCAATGTACATTTTTTTTCAAGCAATGTCCCCTAAAATAAAGCAATATTTGGCATGCTATTTTCCCCAGTATATGAATTCTTGTGAACATTGGTTGGAGAACTGCATTGTAAAATTTGATAGATCCATCTTTAAATGTGAGCTGAATCAAACTAATTCCCTATGGCAATTTCCAAGGCAACCGGAAGACAGCTTTAGATAGTTCATCCATCTCTACAGCTAATGAACTAGTGTCTTCTATTATTATTGGATACAGCAGCAAGCTTTAAAAATACAAACTAATCATGACCCACATTAAATTTATTACCTGCCCTTCACCATCAGGTCCCTGGGTGGGTTACAACACTTTAAAAATAAGAACTAAAACAATTTAAAATGTTCTAGTTACAGGTAGGTAGCCGTGTTGGTCTGCCGTAGTCGAAACAAAGTAAAAAATTCCTTCCAGTAGCACCTTAGAGACCAACTGAGTTTGTTATTGGTATGAGCTTTCGTGTGCATGGTATCTGAAGAAGTGTGCATGCACACAAAAGCTCATACCAATAACAAACTTAGTTGGTCTCTAAGGTAACTACTGGAAGAAATTTTGGATTATTGTATTTTAATATTTTGTTGGAAGGTGCCCAGAGTGGCTGGGGAAGCCCAGCCAGATGGGCGGGGTATAAATAATAAATTATTATTATTATTATTATTATTATTATTATTATTATTTTATTTTGTTTCATTTATAATGTGTTACAGTCACAAGAATAGAGTGCCCACATGGAACACCCCAAACTGTCTCCCTCCAGTATGGACAATTAATGACCTCCCTCCTGCTAAAATAATAATAATCAATTATATGTTTTGTTTTCAGGAAATAGAAAGCTTACAGACAACAACAGCTGACACCAATGTTGTTGTGTCTATGGACAACAACCGAGAGTTGGACATGGAGGGGATCATTAACTCTGTGAGGTGTCAGTATGAGGAGATTGTACAGAGGAGCAAGGATGAGGTCAACGCTCTTTATGAAACCAAGGTAAACATGATATAGGCCTGTCTGCAACAGAGAAGCAAATGCCATTGATTGTCACCACTGTTTTAGATAACTGAATCCACAGAGGCAAAAAGAAAGGCATAATTTCTCTCTGATTTTAGTTCAAAGATCTGCAGTCCACCTGGGGGCATCACTGTGACGCTTTGGCTAAGGGCCGCCATGAAATCCAGGACCTGACTCGCCTTATCCAGCGACTTAAGGCTGACATGGAAAATGCCAAGAAACAGGTGAGAGAGGTGAAGTTGAACAGGAGAAGATTGAGCAGCGGAAATAATTTTCCTGGTCTTGATGCACACCAGGGATAGTCAATGAGGAGCCTTCCAGGTGCTTTTTTTTTTGTCAAAGGGAGATGTAGTCCATCAGGGATGGTAGGAGCCAACAGCACCTGGAGGGCACCTCGTTGGCCACCCCCAGATTCACACTGTCCTTTGTGCAGAGGCGTAGGAAGGTCAGGTGGTACCCGGTGCGGAAAATTTCTTGTCACCCCCCCACACATTGATTATTTTTTTTTGCCTGCAAAAATGGTTTTACGTTATTTCATATTTTCTTACAAAGGAATAATAATAAGTAAAAATAAACCTGGCCAAAGTCGGGCTCAGGGCGGCTAACATCAGATACATAACATTGATATAAAATCAAACAATAATTAAATTACCTCCTAAAAACATGTCAAAATCAAATTCAAGTCTAATTAGATGGCTTTCCGCAGGGTTAGGGTTGGGAACAGTAAGTGCTCCACGGAATTGAAATTTCAGCCTTCATGGCATAGGAAAACAGCCAAGTAAGCAGCTATTTTTGTGGAGGAGGGTCAAGATATTAACTGATATGCATGAAATTTCATATATAGCTATATAATCCCTAGTGTAGTAAGATAAGACCTGTGGAGCAGGCATTTTCAAAAAAGAAAAAGTTTTTTATGATCCACCCTAGTGGGGCAGTAATTGTTCCTTGATAATTTGTCACCCCCCTCCATGATGGAACCTGGGGCGCCCCCACCCCACCCCCACTTCCTTTGTGCTCACCCTTCAGAACTGAAAGAAACATTTTATATCTACTCAAAAATGGGAGACGAAGAAGGAAAATTCCCAGTCCTGCTGTAATAAAAGTTAAGGCATTAATGCTGTCTTAGCTTGCTAGATTCAGTGGTTTATATTCTACTCATTCCAAAATCTGAAACTTCATTGATCATTGAAAAAATCCACCTGCTCATACATAATTTCCATTCCTGTTTGTACCAGCTGCCTTCCTTTCTGATTCTCCCCTCCAAGAAGTCATCTGATTTCCCTACCACCACCCTTCGCTTCCTCTTTCCTGCCCCAGCTGTTTCCTTCACACCATAGAGTTTAAAGACACCTCTGGCTGCTGCTCATTTCTTAATTTCTAATGATCAGAGAGCCTGGACCCTGAGGCATCCCCAAACTCGGCCCTCCAGATGTTTTGGGACTACAACTCCCATCGTCCCTGACCACTGGTCCTGTTAGCTAGGGGTGATGGGAGTTGTAGTCCCAAAACATCTGAAGGACTGAGTTTGGGGATGCCTAGCCTGGACTAAACTGAATCAGAAGAATCACATACGGCTCCAGAATCTGGGGCTGCATGCATACCATACTCTTAAAACACATTCTGCTGCCCTCCCCCAATAATCCTGGGACCTGCAGATTTACCCCTCAGAGAACTATAATTAGCACCCTTAAGAAACTACATTTCTCAGGATTCTTGGGTGTGTGTGAGCTTTGAATGTGCTTCAAAAGTATGGAATGCATGTAGTCTGTGACTATCTACTTAGACTGGGCTAGGAGGCAGAGTAGGTGCAGATCTTTCTCCTACTCATTGAATGTTATTACACTGAGGATGACCTTTCAAGCCCTAAACGACCTTGGTCCAGTATACCCGAAGGAGCGTCTCCGCCCCCATCATTCTGCCCGGACACTCACTGCGAGAAGCCAAGTTACAGGGAACCAGACAGAGGCCTTCTCGGTGGTGGCATCCACCCTGTGGAAAGCCCTCCCATCAGATGTCAAAGAAATAAAAAAACTACCTGATGTTTAGAAGACATCTGAAGGCAGCCCTGTTTAGGGAAGTTTTTAATGACCAATGTTTTAATGTATTTTTAATCTTTTGTTGGAAGCTGCCCAGAGTGGCTGGAAAAACCCAGCCAGATGGGTGGGGTATAAATAATAAATTTTCTCTTTTTTCTCTCTTTCTGTGCCGTTTGAAGATCGATGTATTACAGACAGCTATCGCTGACAATGAGCAGCGTGGCGACTGTGCCCTGAAGGATGCCAAGGCAAAACTGGCGGAGGTGGAGAATGCCCTGCAGAGCTCTAAGGATGAGCTTGCCCGCCTGCTAAGGGATTACCAGGAATTGCTGAATGTCAAGATGGCTTTGGACATCGAGATTGCTATGTACAGGTCACTTCTGGAAGGAGAAGAGAGCAGGTGGGTGGGGAAAAAATAGCACCCATGCAATACTCATACATCCTTGCTGGAACGTTGCTTATATTGCTCTTTGGAATATAGAGATTTTGATGAACAACCTAAAATCAACAATAACATTGAATTGATAAAACAAATACTGTGCAGAATAAATGAACAGATCAGATTAGTACATCATAGAAGGATCACCCCTCAGGGAGCGCTTGGGTTAAGATGCTGAATTAATCACCTGGAATCCAGGAAGAAATCTTGTTATCAAGTTATCTCAATAATGTGTGGTTGATTCTTAACTGTTACTAAGCTTTGAAATGTGGCCAAATAATATATGAAATGACTGAACCTAGCAAGCTTACACAAAAGCCTCGCCTTTCAATTCTTCAGTATTCCTCAAAGTCACAATTCAAAAGTGAGATTAGGAAATATTAAAGAGAATTTGAAAATAATTTGAATTCTGAAATATTGAAGAAAAAATTAACATTTTGACTACTTCTGTTGCTATTATTAAATCCCCGATTACTACAGAATTGTGGCACTCTTGGAATATTAACATTTTCTTCTCTTTTCTCTACAGGATATGTAGTTCTACTCCGGTTAACATAGGTAAGTAACTTGAAAGCTATATATTATTGCATTGGGATGCAAGATCAGAAGGTCGGCGTTTCAAATCCCCGCAATGGGGTGAGCTCCCGTTGTTTGGTCCCAGCTCCTGCCCACCTAGCAGTTCAAAAGCATGTCAAAGTGCAAGTAGATAAATAGGTACCACTCCGGCGGGAAGGTAAACGACATTTCCGTGCACTGCTCTGGTTCGCCAGAAGCGGCTTAGTCATGCTGGCCACATGACCCGGAAAAACTGTCTGTGGACAAATGCTATCAAACAAAACCAAAACTCCAAAACACCAAATTGGCTAATAAATATTGAGGCAATTTGGTGTTTTGGTTTTGTTTGATCACAATTATTACAACACCTGATACTTTTTTTTGTATACTGTGGACAAATGCTGGCTCCCTCGGCTTATAGAGCGAGATGAGCACCGCAACCCCAGAGTCGTCCGCGACTGGACCTAACAGTCAGGGGTCCCTTTATTATTGCATTGAAAAATGCTATTCATTTCACTGAGAGGCCTTAGATATGTGTGTCTGAGTAACTGTTTCTTTCCCCCTACTCTTGTAGCTGTGTTGGGTGGCTCCAACATCTCTCCAGGTGGTGGAGCTGCATACGGTGGTACCTTGGGAGGAGGTGGATTTGGAAGGAGACGTGTCTATGGGCTTGGATCAGAAGGACAAAGTGCCTGCGGCGGAGGAGGATTCAGCTCCAGAAGTGGAAGGCTGAACTACAGAACTGGATATAGCTCTAGGAGTGGAGGGTACCTTTCGAGATGCACAATGAGCTCTGGATTTGGGCAATGCAATAGCAGTAGTGTGGCTCCCTGTGGACCTAGGGATTGTGGCTTAGGATCCACAGGCAGTGGAGGCTTTAGTTCTAGGAGTAGAGGATACAGTTCCAGAAGCGGGGGTTGCAGCTCAAGTGGACCATGCATTTCCTCAGCTGGTGGAGGTTGCACCACTGGGAGCACAGGAGGCTGTGGAGGAGAAGCCTATTCCTCTGAGTGCTCAAGCGGTGGCTACGCCACTGGCGCCGCTTCTTCCCCTAATGCTGGATGCAGCAGCGGAGGCACGAGGCGCAACTCTGGGAGTGGATGTCGAACAGGGTATGGAGGAAGCTGCTCCATCATCAGATAAAGTTCAGGCCCAGAATATTGTTTGGGGGCAGTGGGGGATGTTTCCGTCTGCTGAGGAAAGCAATATACCATTATCCATCACTGCAATTTGTGTTTAAAAACCTACAAATGAGGGGGATCTTGGCATTAGGGAATTCCCTTTCTTTGGCCTTTTAACTCCCCCCCCTCCCAAAGTCATAATATATGTTGGTCCAGAACACCTTGATTCTGAACATCACTACAGAAATAATAATAATAATTTATTATTTGTACCCCGCCCATCTGGCTGAGTCTCCCCAGCCACTCTGGGCGGCTTCCAGCAAACATTAAAATGCATTAACACATCACAGATTAAAAACTTCCCTAAACAGGGCTGCCTTCAGGTATTTTCTAAATGTCATATAGTTGTTGATCCCTTTAACCTCTGCTGGGAGGGCGTTCCACAAGGCGGGCGCCACTACCAAGAAGGCCCTCTGCCTGGTTGCCTGTAGCTTTGCTTCTCGCAGTTAGGGAACCGCCAGAAGGCCCTCGGTGCTGGATCTCAGTGTCCGGGCTGAACGGTGGGGGTGGAGACGCTCCTTCAGGTATACAGGACCGAGGCTGTTTAGGGCTTTAAAGGTCAGCACCAACACTTTGAATTGTGCTCGGAAACGTACTGGGAGCCAATGTAAATCTCTCAGGACCGGTGTTATGTGGTCCCGGCGGCCACTCCCAGTCACCAGTCTAGCTGCCGCATTCTGGATTAATTGTAGTTTCCGGGTCACCTTCAAAGGTAGCCCCACGTAGAGCGCATTGCAATAGTCCAATGATGGGTTTTGCCATAGGGGTGAGAAGGGTGTCAGAGAGGGCAACATCACTGAGAAACCCCCACCATTTTAGTCATTGCATTGTATCCAACTAAGTTATAATCAGAGTAGACCCATTTAAATTAATTGACCTAAGTTAGTCATGTGTCCACTAGTTTCAGTGGGTCTCCTCTGAGAAGGGCTAAATTTGGTTACAACCCATAATTATTGACAACCTCTTGCCTCATGATATGGTGCCATCCTTTCATGAAGGTTTCTGCACCTAGTAACGTTGGCTGTTTGCTGGGCAACTTAAAGAAGTCAACAATATTTACATTGAAGCCCAGAATCCCAGGGAAGACACTTTGGGTGGATTTCAGCATCATGCTATGGTGAATGTCCCACCAGCACAAGCATTGCAACTTGCCAGGTGGAATGGTACTCTCTCTTTATCCCTTGTGTGTTGTTCTGGAGATTCTCCCAAAACCCTCCAAGCCAATTTCAGGGGTGCCAGGGGGCATGAGGGGGGAGAAGAAGGTGGAAAGCCTCTTTGCACAAAGGGTGGCCCTCACACAGGGCTTGTGTTGATGGGATTCATTGCGTGTCGAGGTTCCAAACCACCCCTCAAATGAAACACACTTCAGACAGAAATTTAAGTTTAAGGTTTTTGGCATGATTTTGGCCACAACTTTATTAAGATACAAAATATGTGAGTGGTTGCTTAGGCATTGGTTCAGACTATCTGTCCCGCTGGGGACAGAACTGACATTTGTCAGTAAAGGGAGAACACTTTGGGGAGAGAATGGGAGCCGGGGGGTCTGACCCTCACCTCTCCCCGCTCCCAGGGGCTCTTGCGTGGTCCTGGCCCCCGACCGGGGGATACGGACAAAAGCACGGCGAGCCCCTGGATTCCTTTAACGGAATTCCCTGCGCAGCAGCATTGGAGGGGCAGCCACAGTCAATCCTGACCCCTCCACCAACCAAATTAATAACCAATGCCTAACCGCAACCTTACAAGTTGTGATGATTTGCTACGCATTGGGCGGAAACCAAATGGCACCAGCCAATCAGCCAAATGGAAAAAATTCCTACCAGGCCGCTGCCCCAAAAGCAGACGACCCCATGACGGGCATAGCAAGGTCAAACACAGAGGCCTAATAAAGGGAAGGGGGGGCGGGAGATCCGATGCACGCAGCAAAGAGGAACATCACGCTGCGAGCCAAGCAGTATATAGTCACTGGGCTGCCCATCAACAAATTGCAACATAGAAATCTCCCCAACAACACCCAGGACCCAATCACAGCAGTGGCCATTCATACGATCCCACCCAGCAACAGAGGGGTGACTTGCTGGCCCCCACCGCAACACGTGCTCTCCATGAAGGAGAACATGCTTTAGGTGAATCCCATACCATGTCCAGGGCATTGTAGGAAACGAAAATGGCTGGTCTTCAGGCTCAGCCACGTAGTATTAGCAGGGCTTCCCACCTGGGTGCTGGAATCCCAGCAGCTATATGAAGACACTGTGGGTTGTATTCAACCAACCCTTACTTGGGTAGATCCATCAGAATCAGTGGCCAAGGCTAACTGGGGCCCCATCTGCACTATGCATTTAAAGCAGTATCATGCCACTTAAAAAGTCATTACAAGAATTCTGGGAACTGTAGCTTGTTGAGAGTGCTTGGGAGACCCCATTCCCTTCACAGAATGACAGCCCCCAGAGGTCCCTGGGAAGAGAGACTGATGGATAAACCACTCTGGGAACTGTAGCTTTGTGAAGGGAATCTTGGCACCCTTGACAAAATACTGTTCCCTTGATTTTTTAAGAGAAGCCAAAACTGTTTAAAGTGGTATGATACTGCTGTAAATGTATGACACATGTCTTATGTGCATTCGTTTTATGGGTCTGCCATGAGTAAATGTTACTTGAACACAACCCTGTGTCTCTAATGCTAGCCTTTGTGAGCAGGTTCAGAAACTTAATCTAACAATTTTTGGAGGTAGTTTAATTGACCTGTGAGATGGTGGAGGTTGATTCCTCCCATTATAGTGTTTATTACTCAATGGATCAGAGAAAACCATTTTAGGTCCATTACATTAGATGAGGGGTAGGGAACCTCTGGCCATCCAGATGTTCTTGAATTATGCTGACCGGGGTTGGTGGAAGTTGGAAGCCAACAGCATCTGGAGGGCCACATGTTCCTCATCCCTGCATCCCATGGAACATCTGTGTATCTTTGTTTCTTTGATAATATGTGCACTATGCTTGCATCAAAGTTATATTTGTTTAATTATGAAGTCTCAGAAAGAGGCCTGGGAATTATTGTTTGGTGAAGATGCTTTCTGTTCCTAGCTCAGATAACTGCAGTTTCCAATTATTCATGGGAAAGCAAAATGCTGTTATATATTCTTTTTTGTAGTTCCCAGTGGAAATAACACTTTCCTCCTCATTGCTACTGGTGGGAACAGATTTAATAGTTATTCCCATTTTCCAGAGATCCCAGGGGACTATCATTTTGTGAGAAGGAGCTAGAAAATTCTATAACATAAAATGTTCAGTACTCCACTAAACTATCACTCCCAAAATCCTTGGGGTAGCTGTTAAAGGTTCAAAAAACCAATACATATTTCTCATGTAAATATGGCTTCATCTCTCTGCTGTGTAATTGTATCTTCTGGGGTTAAATAAGGAGCAGTTGATAAATCTCTTTGTAGTAACTCGAACAAAGATTACTAATGGCTTACACTTCTTATTTTCCACTCAATATACATGAAAGAAAAGCTTTGTGATTATTATACATATATGCGATTACTATCACGCTGCCTGCCCACCACTTATCAAACAGCTCTCCCCTTTTCTCTTTGTCTGGCAAATAAACAGTATATGTAAATCTTCTTGTGTCAGATGATTATTTTTAATATGAGGTGGTTCAAGGTAGGGATTGGGGATAAATTTGATTCTGTTCATATTTAAAAGCGAACCTACCTATTTTACAATTTCTGAAACAATGTGTGAACAAAAGCTCATCCATCCTTCAAAATCTACACTTCTCTGAATTTTGCAATGCAAGGAGTGTGTATGGCAAGGCATAGATTAGGGTAAAGTATGCATAGAAATGCATATATTAATGAAATACAACAAAAGTGCATTATATTAGGGAGAACTGCTTTGCAAATATGTATGTATTAGGCATACAATAAGTATAGACATTAGGAGAAATTTGCACTAAAATGCTGGTGAATTCTCAAGCTGCCCATTCAAAGTCCCATCAGCCCAAGCCACAACATTCAGTGGGTCAGAGACGATGGGAGTTGTTGTCTAACGATATATCTGGAGGATGGCAGATTGCTTAAAGATTCCAAGTGTTCACCAATGGCCATCTAAACCAGGCATCCCCAAACTTTGGCCCTCCAGATGTTTTGGACTACAATTCCCATCATCCCTGACCACTGGCCCTGTTAGCTAGGGATCATGGGAGTTGTAGGCCAAAACATCTGGAGGGTCGCAGTTTGGGGAGGCCTGATCTAAACTATGGGATACAGTCATAATATCTCAACTGCTCAGAAATTGAACACATTTATTGAAAGGTGGCTTCCTTTGTTTGGAATGATAGTTATAGGTGGAATATTATGCTTCGAAATGACATTGCTTCATTTATCATTTTGATTGGAAAGTTATATGGCCTTGACTTTGATTTAAAAAAAAAATAAAAATCCACTTTTTCTACCTGTTCAAAACTCAATTGCAAAAAGTAGAGCCAGAGTGAGACAACACTCCCCCCTACACACACACAAACACTTGTGTTTTCCACCAACTGGCATACAGAGGCATGCCGTCTCTGACAGTGGTGGGAGAACACAGCAATTGTGCAAGTATTCACACCAGTGACCAGATTACGGCGACAATAGTGATGGGCTTTTCCCACAAGAAATATAAACAAACAAACAAGCCAACAAAAGTCCAGGCATGACAGCAAAATATTAGAATATGTATTGACTAGCACCACCTTGTGGGAAAGGAATGGCAGGCAGTTTTTGTAAGGATTAGATCTAGAATAATTTGGAGAGGAAGCATTCTTCTTTGCTGCCAAAACGTTGGATTTGAATTTACTTTCTCCCCCCGCCCCATCATTTTCAGTTATGGATATTCATGGATGGGCTTTCTGGAGGAGGGGAAAATAAAATGGAAAGTATTGGCTTGGGAAAGTCTCCATTTAATTTCCTTGAAATCCATCAACAACAAAAAAATATAAGGATGTGAAAGTGATGGACAAACACCTACAGCTTGTTTTGGAATGGGTCTGCTTAAAGCAGGGGTCAGCAACCTTTTTCAGCCATGGGCCGATCCACTGTCCCTCAGACCATGTGGTGGGC
Source organism: Darevskia mixta (assembly GCA_034641385.1). NCBI lineage: Eukaryota > Metazoa > Chordata > Lepidosauria > Squamata > Lacertidae > Darevskia > Darevskia mixta. The sequence goes on from JAWWNH010000047.1 coordinate 564,746, forward strand.
TGGACTATAATTTGAAAAAAATAATGAACAAATTCCTATGCCCCATAAATAACCCAGAGAGGCATTTTAAATAAAAGCACACATTCTGCTCATGTAAAAACACCAGGCAGGCCCCACAAATAACCCAGAGATGCATTTTAAATAAAAGCAAATTCTACTCATGTAAAAACACCAGGCAGGCCCCACAAATAACCCAGAGATGCATTTTAAATAAAAGGACACAATCTACTCATGTAAAAACACGCTGAGTCCCAGGCCATTGGTGGGCCGGATTGAGAAGGCGATTGGGCCGCATCCGGCCCACGGGCCGTAGGTTGCCTAAAGGTAAAGGTAAAGGGACCCCTGACCATTAGGTCCAGTTGTGACGGACTCTGGGGTTGCGGCGCTCATCTCGCTTTATTGGCCGAGAGCTGGCGTACAGCTTCCAGGTCATGTGGCCAGCATGACAAACCCGCTTCTGGCGAACCAGAGCAGTGCACGGAAACGCCGTTTACCTTCCCGCCGGAGTGGTACCTATTTATCTACTTGCACTTTGACATGCTTTCGAACTGCTTGGTTGGCAGGAGCAGGGACCGAGCAATGGGAGCTCACCCCGTCGCGGGGATTCGAACTGCCGACCTTCTGATCGGCAAGCCCTAGGTTCTGTGGTTTAATCCACAGCGCCACCCGCGTCTAAAAAAGTTGCCTAGCCCTGGCTTAAAGCAAATAGTACTGAAGAACATTGCACATTTGAACATAAGCCATTTTTTTTTGACATCATGCCAAATCAGGAGCTGATGAGCCCCCAGTGAGGAACTCAGGTGATAATGGGGCTTAGAGACTTTGCTCCAGTTGAAGCTGAATGTAACATCAAGGTCTTCCTGCTGCAGTAGCTTCGCCCTTTCCTCAAATTTGCTAAGGCAGGGGGGCAGCAGTGCAGAGGTCTCATTGCAACTGTAGGTCCATCTGTGTCTATTGAATATGGGAAATATGGGGACTACATTTCAAACAGGTAGAATGAAAGAGCTGCTGATCTAATAAACCTATTTACTGCCATTTCTATTAAAAGAATAAGGACGGTTTACAATAGATAGGAAAATGCAACACATGACAATGGAAAAGAACAACAGTGAACTAAAACCTACAAAAGAAAATATAAAAAAACCCCAAAATATAATAGAAAAAAACCTGACAAATTACTGGGTGCAGATGGCATCCACCTGAGAGTTCCCAAAGAACTCAGTTGTGAAATTGCTGATCTAACAAAAATGCCCTTCTCAGATGAGCCTCCAGACCCGAAGACCAGAAATTGTCCAAGGGATATGGGGTATGTCCTGGAAATTGCAGGCCAATCAGTTTAATGTCTGCCCCAGAAAAAACTGGTGGGAAGTATTGTTAAAATAACAATGCATAAAGAAGAACAAGCCTAGCTAAAGCAGAACCAGCATGGCTTCTGCAAGGGAAAGTTGTGCTTTGTGAACCTATAAAAGTTCTTTGAGAATGTCACCAAGTAGATGAAGAAGTGGTCTGGTTGACATAATGCATTTCAGAGATGTTTGAGCTGAGCTCTGTCTTTGGAGAGAGGGGCATGAAATCTGAATTTTACCACATTGCTAGGCTTGATCCATTTCCATTTGCATGAGAGGGGAAAGGTGCTTGAGCTTCTTGTTTCCAATAGTAATAATAATAATAATAATAATAATAATAATAATAATAATATAATTTATTTGTACCCCGCCCATCTGGCTGAGTTTCCCCAGCCACTCTAATAATGGGTTGCTGTGCAATTAAATTAAAGCAATTTTCAATTCTCTCTCCTGCAGTCACTCACCCGTGATACACCTCAGTCCTCTGGACCAGATTTAAGGAGGGGGGCTGCAAGGTGGAGGGGGGTAATAAAAAATGGCTTCTCTCCTTGTTCTGCTGATAGACATCTTACTAGCTGAGTGAGACCACTGGGTATTAGCCAGAGTTCTTTAGAAGTATCCTTTAAAACTGAATTACTAGTATGTCATTTGTCCTGCATTGTTCAAGAATCTGTAAAAAAAACCCTGCAAAAATCACAGGTTAGGATAAAGAGTAGAAACAAAGGTGTTTGTCTTGTTTGTTCCACTTGTTTGCCCCTCACATGCATGTAATAACTACATAATTGTATACCTTGTCAGGAAACAGAGCAAGTTGTGAGCAAGTTGTGGTTGTTCTTAGTGACTGGAAGTGGGGCAGCATACCTGAAAGGTGGTTTACACCTGAGGGCATCTTCCGATGCCGGATGTTGACAGATATGTGCAGTCCCTCAACAGTGTTGATTTTATAGTATGTGCTGACTGTTTTCACACATGAGTCTGTCAGCTGTAATAATGCTAAGATTAGCATCTGTTGCATCAGTGAGAGAAGAGGTGGTTTTTGGCTTCTGGCTATTCCAGAGTGGTAAGAAGCTTAGTTTTAAAAATAATAATGATAATAAGGTAGAAAGCAGAGATGAAAAGTGAACCCCATATATGCAAGAAGTAGAACTACATTTCTAACATCAAAGAAATGCATGCTTCTGGTTCTACAGGTTTTAATTCCCAACACCTTTGACAGATTCTGAGCAGGGCAGACATACTTGAGAGAACTCCACTGGAGGGCACTTTTAAATCATGCTGCTCTGCTCTGCCTCCTCCTCTGAACACAAGAATATCCCTGCCAGATTAGACTTATGGTGCATCTAGTCCAGCATCCTTGTTCCACAGTGGCCAACCAGATGCCTATGAGAAGCCCATAAGCAGAATATGAATGCAACAATGCTCTTACCCACTGCTATTTTTCTAGAAAAAGAGGTGCCAAAACTCACCGTGAACACCTCCCTCGTCCTCTTAGAATGGCAATGGAGCCCACCTGGGAGGTGCTGGACCTGAGTTCCAGTTGACGAAAAGGCCCTGCTCTTGCCACTAGTGATTTCCAGCAACTGGTATTCAGAGGCAGACCGTCTCTGCCACTGGAGGAAGTACGCAGCCATAATAGCAAGCAGCTACTAGGCCACTAAGCGGGTGGCGCTGTGGGTTAAACAGAGCCTAGAGCTTGCCGATCAGAAGGTCGGCGGTTCGAATCCCCGCGGCGGGGTGAGCTCCCATTGCTCGGTCCCTGCTCCTGCCAACCTAGCAGTTCGAAAGCATGTCAAAGTGCAAGTAGATAAATAGGCACCGCTGCAGCGGGAAGGTAAACGGCGTTTCCGTGCGCTGCTCTGGTTCGCCACATGACCCGGAAGCTGTACGCCGGCTCCCTCGGCCAATAAAGCCAGATGAGCACCGCAACCCCATAGTCGTCCGCGACTGGACCTAATGGTCAGGGGTCCCTTTACCTTTACTAAGAGCCTTATCCTCTATGAATTTGCCTAATTCCCCTTTAAAGCCACCCAAGTTGGTGACTATTACTCCTTCTTGTCTGATATTCATTTCTAGAAAGAAACAGTTTGGTTAGAGCAGATATACACAGTGACCATCTTACTGTTTTCTTAAGTGTTTCTCTGAGCACCTGGCCAAGGATGAAGGGATGCTGGGGACTAGCCACTCCCCAGATCCTGACACATTGCTTGCACAATTGGAACCATAGTATGCCACAAAAAAGAAGTCCCATCAGAGAGGACAGGGCTTGAAGGTTCTTCATTTACTTCATTTATCGTCCCCACCACCACCCAAAAAATAAAATAAAAAAATGACCCCAAGTGATTTACAAAATTGACTTAAAACCAAATTCAATGATAGAATAGAAATAAAGACACACAGATCTAATATATTCCATTCCACTAAAAGGTGGCGCTGTGGGTTAAACCACAGAGACTGGGGCTTGCCGATCAGAAGGTCGGCGGTTCGAATCCCCGCGACGGGGTGAGCTCCCGTTGCTCGGTCCCAGCTCCTGCCCACCTAGCAGTTCGAAAGCACGTCAAAGTGCAAGTAGATAAATAGGTACCGCTCCGGTGGGAAGGTAAACGACATTTCCGTGTGCTGCTCTGGTTTGCCAGAAGCAGCTTTGTCATGCTGGCCACATGACCCGGAAGCTGTACGCCTAGCTTCCCCTGCAAGGGAAAGTTGTGCCTTGTGAACCTATAAAAGTTCTTTGAGAATGTCACCAAGTAGATAAAGAAGTGGTCTGGTTGACATAATGCATTTCAGAGATGTTTGAGCTGAACTCTGAGCTCTGTCTTTGGAGAGAGGGGCATGAAATCTAACCCCAGAGTTGGTCACGACTGGACCTAATGGTCAGGGGTCCCTTTACCTTTACCTTAAAAGAGGCCATATTCACTTAAAAACCTCTAAATTAAGGGCTGAAGGCATGGGTTAAAAGAAAAGTTATGGCAGGTAAGCAGGGCCAGCTCAGCTGTTAGGCAAGGTGAGGTTCCTTTGCCGACACCGCTGCCTCCCCCCACAGCACAGAAGCGTCAACATTGGTGTTGATTTGGAGTGAGATCTCACCCAAAATCAGCACAATATTGGTCACAGATCAGTGCTGATGGTGGTGGTAGATGAGGCAGGGTGTGTGGCAGCAGCAGAGTGGGCAGGGGAGGCAGCGGCAGGTGTGGTGGTGGCAGGAGCGGCTGCAATGGCAGGGCAGGGCAGTATTTCCCATCTCATCTCAAGCAGCAAAACAGGATGCACCGACCCTGCAGATAAGGTGGGGGAGGCTTAATGAAATGTTGAAACTCCACTCCCTGACTTCTGACATTTGGAATCCAAGCATGCCCTCTCTGCAATTTTCTTAAAAACTGTCCCAGTGACGAGCATGTCACAAAAGGTAAAGGTGATGGTGGCCATTCACTCACCCAAATAATTTGAGCGCTGGTAGGATTTCACCTAAAATGTTGCTTTTCACCTAAAGTAAAAGTTAGAATTAATTTGAGGGTCACTCCGCAGGTGACTCATCCAAAAATTTGGAAGAACGCCCTCAAGTACTGGCAAATTTGCTCAGGGGAGATAGTTGCACATCTGCATCTCAAAGTGAATCGATCCAATCGACTTGAGCAAGAAAGCCAAGCCATGGCTTGCAAGGAAAGGCTGGATGTTGCATTCTGCTCTGGTCATCAGTCAGATCCTGAGAGGAAGCAGAACCCACCCACAATGTCACCTAGCAATAATATCGGGTGCAACATCACAACAGCAACCAACATCCTCACTTCCATCTGACTTACTCCTAGCAGCAGCTTGGAGCTCTCCTGCTCACAAAGGCTTCATCATTAATGTCATGTGAAAGGGTGTGCATGCATAGCTGCCCTCTCCATGAATGGGCATGAATGGGCAAGCCCACACTTAGAGGAGTTCTATGTGTATGCAGGATTCTGGATGAGGGTACCTGTGTGAGTGTCTGGAGGTGGTTGGAGGATGGGTGGCGGCTAACAGATTGAGGTTGAATCCTCACAAGACAGAGGTACTGTTTTGGGGAGACAGGAGGCGGGCAGGTGTGGAGGACTCCCTGGTCCTGAATGGGGAAACTGTGCCCCTGAAGGACCAGGTGCGCAGCCTGGGAGTCATTTTGGACTCACAGCTGTCCATGGAGGCGCAGGTCAATTCTGTGTCCAGGGCAGCTGTTTACCAGCTCCATCTGGTACGCAGGCTGAGACCCTACCTGCCTGCAGACTGTCTCGTCAGAGTGGTGCATGCTATAGTTATCTCCCGCTTGGACTACTGCAATGAGCTCCACGTGGGGCTACCTTTCAAGATGACCTGGAAACTGCAATTAATCCAGAATGCGGGAGCTAGACTGGTGACTAGGAGCGGCCGCCGAGACCACATAACACCAGTCTTGAAAGACATACATTGGCTCCCAGTACGTTTCCGAGCACAATTCAAAGTGTTGGTGCTGACCTTTAAAGCCCTAGTTAAAGGTAGATAGCCGTGTTGGTCTGTCATAGTCAAAACAAAATAAAATAAAAAAAATTTCTTCCAGTAGCACCTTAGAGACCAACTAAGTTTGTTCTTGGTATGAGCTTTCGTGTGCATGCACCACTCTGACGAGTGGTATCTGAAAAAGTGACGAGTGGTATCTGAAGAAGTGTGCATGCACACGAAAGCTCATACCAAGAACAAACTTAGTTGGTCTCTAAGGTGCTACTGGAAGAAAATTTTTTTATTTTATTTTGTTTTGACTTTAAAGCCCTAAACAGCCTCGGTCCTGTATACCTGAAGGAGCGTCTCCACCCCCATCGTTCAGCCTGGACACTGAGATCCAGCGCTGAGGGCCTTCTGGCGGTTCCCTCACTGCGAGAAGTGAAGTTACAGGGAACCAGGCAGAGGGCCTTCTTGGTAGTGGCGCCCGCCCTGTGGAACGCCCTCCCACCAGATGTCAAAGGAAAGAACAACTGCCAGACTTTTAGGAGACATTTGAAAGCAGCCCTGTTTAGGGAAGCTTTTAATATCTGAAGGACTATTGTATTTTAATATTTTGTTGGAAGCTGCCCAGAGCGGCTGGGGAAACCCAGCCAGATGGGCGGGGTACAAATAATAAATTGTTGTTGTTGTTGTTGTTGTTGTTGTTGTTGTTGTTGTTGTTATTTCTTGTTACATCCTGGTTTATTAGAGGAGCCAGGGGAATTTTTACTGTTTACATTTATTTCCCACCTTCCTTCCATCCTTCCATCATGTGTAATGATCTCTGGCAGGCAAGCAGGCCCCAGTAAGAAATAATGACTCTCCGGAAGTTTTATGTATGTTTATTTACAAAAACCAAAAATCAAAAAACCACATCCAGAGCAGAGCATGGCTTCTCACCTGCTCACATTGACGATAGTTGTTCAGTCTGAATCTCCGCTTCTCCCACAGCAGGAAGGACGCCAAACTCCCACCTTTCCCCTCCTTTGCCCTCTGATCTTATCCAGTCTCCTTGAATGGGGACTAAGAGGCTGGCCTCCGCCCTCCCCACATCCACTTGACACAGTCTCAGATCTCTGCTTATCTGCTTATTGCCTAGCAACACTCTGGCTGCTTTCCAACTCTTCCTCTTCTTGAGAGCTAACAGAGTCTTCCCTGGGAAGGGGAGTCAAACTGCCCTTTCTTGACTCTGTCAGCCAGCTCTCATCTGCAGAGTCGGTCCCTTGATCACTTACTTCAATTTCTGAGTCTGACTCTTCCCCTGCGCTCTGGGGCCCATGTTCCTGACATCATTGGAAGATGGTGCATGTGGGATACTTAGGTGGTTTCCCATCCAGGCACATACCAGACTCCCAGACCAGCTTAGCTGGTCCAAGGTGGCAGCCCCAATTGCCTTCACATGTGATTGTAATTCATTTTTATCACATTTCTAACCTACCATTCCCCAGGGTAGTTCTCTTAGTTCTCTCCCTTATATGTTGCTTATGGCAACCCTTTGATGGTCAGTTAGGCTGAAAGACAGTGACTCAAACATCTTGGTTAATTTGTATTTGGGTGGTAGCAACTCTAACAAAATGGCGTTGCTAACAGAACAGGCCGTGCTACCTGTTAAGAATATTACAACAGAGAGGTGTCTAAATGTAAATAAGCAATTGGGCATCACATAATTTTTATACTCTTATTAAATTGGGAACCACGAGATGTAGCCCTTATAGCAAGCCACCTAGCAAGGCTGTTCCAGCAGGTTAGTATTGGAATTACCAAACCTAGGATAAATTTGCTAAACTATAATTAATTCAGAGAGTTCCTAAAATGCATAATTTATTGTGCAGAAGCTTTGCAAACTAAGCATTTTAAATAGATCCCCCTTAGCATTTTGCTGGGGAATTTATGTTTACTTTGCTGTTTTGCAATGGTGTTTTAACTGCTGGCAGGCAAAACCAAACCCAAAGGAAGGCCTCATATTGCTTTTTTTCTGAGTTAACCAAGCCCATATATTGCAAACAGATATAAAGCAGAAGCGTGAGAGTGTCATATTAGAGGGGACCCTTTCTTGCTTTTCTGCTGCACCGACATTGTCTTACAAGGCTTGGGCATGAGCCGACAACTATACATGGCAAACTCCATCCATGGAAGAAGAAGGTTCTCTTCTGTCTCTGACATATGTTGTCTAAGCAGATGTAGACTGCGTGCATCTTCTATATCCCAGCCTGGTGGAAGAAGTGGACTTGGTGGCTATAGCACCAGGAGCCTCTCAACCATAGGTGGAATCAGAAGAATTTCTTGCGTTGGAGGCTACCAGATTGGGGGCTATGGAGGTCTTGCTGCTGGACATCACATTACCTATGGTGGTCAGAGCTATTGTGGCATTCCAAGAAGCTACGTTGAGCTCAGAAATTATGCTGGCAGTAGTCAAAATGACCATTTCCATGAAGTCAGCATCAACGAACACCTCCTAAAACCACTCTGTATAGGAGTTGACCCTGAGATCCAGAAAATACGCACTAAAGAGAAGGAACAGATGAAATCTCTCAACAACCAGTTTGTTTGCTTCATTGATCAGGTCAGAGTATGAATGACTAGTCATTCATTCATTCATTCATTCATTCATTCATTCATTCACTCACTCATGAAGTAGGAAGTGGCAAATGAGGGTTCTTTCTATGGGGCAGTAGCTGGTAGATGACCCAATGCAACATGCAGTGGGAGGGAGGATTCAATCCAAGAGCAGGTGCTTGGTCTGTGTTCAGATACCACAAAGTTTGCACATGAGAGAAATGTTTCGGAAATTTTGATCTGAAGCAATTTTATGCCAGGGCTCTTTGAAGTATGGTGTGGGGGGGAGGAAGGGGACAGGGGTCTGCTATTTTTGCTCATTTCAGTATTTATTCATTTTGATACAAAATGACTGCAAGATTCAGCTACGGATAGTATAGTTGCATATTAGTTGTCAACTTGTATCATATCAAGTATTGAATGAATGCCAAATATCCTGAATGCTAATGTACCATGTGCACCAAAGTGAACAAAGTCTAAAATAAACTGACCATACTGCGTTTTAAAAAGTAAATTGTGTTCATACTTTAAAAAAAAATCTAAGTGTGGCAACTGATACCTGTTAGAGAATCCCGAAGCAGAATTCTTGCAGTATTTTGCTGATGTTGGGTTGATGCTATTGTTACAGCAGACTCTACCATTGTCAAATGTAATGTACCCCTTTGTAATTTTGCTAATCGTGGAAAAGCTCTTTTCTTTGATCTCCAATTCCTCTAGATTGATTCCTTGAAATGGCCAGGACAGTCCCAGGTCACCATAATATGAAATCTGGTTGACACTTCAGGTGTAGCAGTCAAAAGAAAATGTCCTGTGTGAATTATTTAGACAGTTGAAGGAATTCCACACAATGATGGGCAGTTCAAAAGTGCAAGCATTAGATAGATAGATGATAGATATAGATAGACAGACAGATAGATGATAGATAGATAGATAGATAGATAGATAGATAGATAGATAGATATAGATGATATATAGATAGACAGAATAACTATGCTACTATGTTAAAGCATGATATGGGGAGTGAGTAGGGATGGGGGTAAAATTCAGTTCAGTTCACCCATGAAAAGTGAGTCTGCCTAATTTGCACTTTCCAAAATAAAAAGCGAACCAAAACACAGCCACCCTTTGAAAATTGTCTTCCTTCAAATTTTGCAGTGCAGTTCTCCAGCCATGTGTACAAGAAATGCACATTCTGGAATAAATATTGCATGTATTAGTGAAAATAGCATACAAAATGCATTGTATTAGGGAAAATCACTTTGCTAAAACGTGTAGCTTGGGCAAAATTGCATACAAAAATGGGCATATTAGGATAAGGTAAAGGTAAAGGGACCCCTGACCATTAGGCCCAGTCGTGACCGACTCTGGGGTTGCGGCTCTCATCTCGCTTTATCGGCCGAGAGCCAGCGTACAGCTTCCAGGTCATGTGGCCAGCATGACTAAGCCGCTTCTGGCAAACCAGAGCAGCGCATGGAAACACCGTTTACCTTCCCGCTGGAGCGGTACCTATTTATCTACTTGCACTTTGACGTGCTTTCGAACTGCTAGGTGGGCAGGAGCAGGGACCAAGCAACAGGAGCTCACCCCGTCACAGGGATTCGAACCGCCAACCTTCTGATCAGCAAGCCCTAGGCTCTGTGGTTTAACCCACAGCGCCAACTGGATACCTTGACACTAAAATGCAGGTGAATTTTCTTGAGGACTCCCCTCCAATGTAAACTGATTGCAGATATGGAGAATTAACTTAACATTGGGAAAGGGAGAAACAGAGAAGTTGAAACTGTCAGATTCACCCATCCTTAAAACTGACAAAGCTGGACAGCTGGATGTAATCTTCACACTGTTCTTATAGATTTTCAGCTGTAAGCCTTTGTACAACGTCACAACGTTCATTACTGTAAGCAGCTACGCCATTGCAATTAATTTTCAAAGTACACATGCTGTGCACATCTATAAGAGCAAATAATATGTGGGGGAGAGAGAAAAGGTAAAAAGAAAAGAGCTGTGTATAGGGGTAAATAGATGGGCGTCTGTTTTTAAGGACAGGTGCAATTCACTATTCTGACAATATTAAAGAAGGTGTGTCATCCTTGACCCACAAGTTTTTCTGAGACTGTTTTACTAACTGTAACAATAATCATAGAACTGTAGATTTTGAAGAGACCACAAGGGTCATCTGGTCCAACCTCTTGCAACGCAGGAAATAAAGCTAAAGAATCCCAGCCTCTGTTGAAAAGCCTTCAGTGGAGGAGAGTCCACCATAAATAAATTTATTCATTTTCTGAGAAATCTGCAAAACTGGCGTGGGTGGGTGTATTGATAGACAGATGGTGGGAGGATGGATGATAAATAGACAGCTAGATCAGGCATAGGCAAACTCAGCCCTCCAGATGTTTTGGGACTACAACTCCCATCATCCCTAGCTAACAGGACCAGCGGTCAGGGATGATGGGAGTTGTAGTCTCAAAACATCTGGAGGGCTGAGTTTGCCTATGCCTGAGATAGATGCAGCTTTTCTTAAGCGCTGCAGCTGAGGCTGAAATAGAAGGACTTGCTCAAGGCAACCCATTGGTAAGTCAATGACAATATAGGAACTGGAGTATTTTACCTCAATATGCTCTTGACAACACAACTAGGCCACTTGAATTTAGCGTCTTTCTTGCTTTTAATTGCATGTTTAGACCTTTTACCTTCCCCGAATAAATTCACACAGGAGTCAGATATTTGGTTTGGTTTTTGGCAGAAATTTAGGCCACAACTTTATTGATTACAATCAAGTGAGTGGTTGCATAGGTTCTGGTTCGACTATCTCCCTGCACCCTTGCGGGCAGAACTGTCCCAGAGCCACGTTCATAAGACAGCCAAGGATGAACACCAGGGACAGCTGGTGGAAGGTTAATACCACTCAGCCGCCCTGATGTCCCCTGGACTCAGGCGCGGGCTGAACCCCTTTTGGGGAACGCCAAACCAGTGAGTCCCTGGATTCCTTTACAGGAATATCCTGCATTGCATAGGCATGGCCACATCACGTGCCATGCCTATCACCTGAACCAGAGCCTATCCGCACCTTACAAGTTGTGATGATTTGCTACGCGGCAGGCGAAACCCAAATGGCACCAGCCAATCAGCCAAGTGGGGGAAATTCCTACCGTGCGCCTGTACCAACAACAGGCGACACACGACGGCATAGCAAGGTCAATCGCAGAATACCCTAAATATAGGGAGAGGTGGGCAGGTGTTCCGATGCGATAGCCCCAAAGAGGAAGCTCGTAAGCCTCGCATGGGTTTTATAGGTCTTTTCTAAGGCACCCCATTGGTCAAATTGCACCCCAGCAACGCGGAACCCACCTATCAGGGGTTGTGGCTGTTCCAGGACCACCACCCCCAACACTGGGTCAGGTGGCCAGGTTGCACCACAGCATGTGCCCTCTTTAATGGAGGACCCGATTTAACACTTACAAAGATATTCTTCTAAAGGTCCCTCTATTTCATACGTTTACATTTGATTTTAGGTTGCTTTTAGGTTCTATGGGCAGACATTTTTTTCAGTGGTGACCTTGCTGCATTTCCTCATGTAGATCATTTTTATTTAGAATGCTTGCTGAAACCAAACAATGTCTTTAGCAGGTGCCCAAATGGCAACAGTAAAGAGACCTGCCTGCCATTCAACAGAGGGAGTTCCAAAAGTAAGGTGTCACCACAGTTCTGACACCATGCAGAAGGGATCTCCTGACAGATGCCCTCTCCTGCAAGAATACATTGATGTGAGACTAACTGTTACCCAGAGTGCAATTTGGAAGACTAGTGTGTGTGGCTTATCCCTCTCCCCTACAACCCCTCCTTCCATCCCCTTGCATTTCGGATTTCCCCTTCTTTCATTTCAGGTCCGATGCCTAGAGCAGAGGAACAAGGTGTTGGTAACCAAATGGAATGTCCTGCAAGAGCAGATGCCACCTGCCAGGATAGATCTTGATTCCCTCTTTGCAAGGTGCATCTGCGGCCTACGCAAGCAGCTGGACTTCTTGCAGAATGAAAAGGAGCAAATGGAACCGCAGCTGCAGAACATACAGCAGAGCATAGAGGAGCTTAAATGCAGGTACCCTGTTTCCCCTTTTTTAATACGTAGTCATAAAGTAAGCCATGGCAGGTTTTTTTTAACCTTTGTGAGAAGTAAGACGTACCCCAAAAGTAAGCCGTGGTGCCGCCATTGTTCCCATCGCCTCCTCAGCCCATCCTGCTTAGCGCGCAGGGAGAGGCGTGGGGGGGGGGGAAGACGCCTCTTCCTGCCCCGCTTGTTCCCCGTGCGCATGGAGCCAGCGAACCAGCAAGAGGCGCGGGGGGGAAACGCGCCTCTTGGGGAGTTCTGCTCAGCGCACAGGGGGAGGCTGTACCGTACCATACTGACGTAATAAAAATAAGACATCCCCCCAAAAATAAGCCACCCTGTGTTTTTTTGAGGAAAAAAAAATATAAGACAGTGTCTTAAAAAGGGGGAAAGATGGTAGGTATTGGCAATGCTCGGTCATGTGCTTGTGAAGTTTCATTGTGCCAAAGGAGCCACTTTGGTTTAAGTGCTTAGAGGCTGAGGCATACTTGCGTGACGAGGTCCCCAAGCCACCCCTCAAATAACACACACTTCACACAGACATTTAAGTTTAAGGCTTTTGGCATAATTTTGGCCACAACTTTATTAAAATACAAAATGTGAGTGGTTGCTTAGGCATTGGTTCCGACTATCTGTCCCCTCCTGGGGGCAGACTGACATCCGCCTGCCTTACGGAAGTCAGTAAAGGGAAAACACTTTGGAGAGAGAATAGGGGTCAGGTGTCTAGCCCTCGTCTCTCCCCTAATGTTGCTGGGCAGGATTGGATAGATAGCCAAGGCATGTGATTGGGGTGGTGGAGTTAGCACACTCACACATACTTTCCTCTTCCCCATGGCTATCCTTTTGCTTGCTCCCTCCCCATCTATTGCAGTGAGCAAGACCCCAGATGTGTCATGAACATAGGATGCACCTGTCTGCCCCATTGTTGTTTAGTCGTTTAGTCATGTCCGACTCTTCGTGACCCCGTGGATCAGAGCATGCCAGGCACTCCTGTCTTCCACTGCCTCCCGCAGTTTGGTCAGACTTTGGTAGCTTCGAGAACACTGTCCAACCATCTCATCCTCTGTCGTCCCCTTCTCCTTGTGCCCTCCATCTTTCCCAACATAAGGGTCTTTTCCAGGGAGTCTTCTCTTCTCATGAGGTGGCCAAAGTATTGGAGCCTCAGCTTCAGGATCTGTCCTTCCAGTGATCACTCAGGGCTGATTTCCTTCAGAATGGATAGGTTTGATCTTCTTACTTCCATGTAATTCAGTCTGTGCACATCAGAAGATTTGCAAATCTTTGGGGTTCTGCTGTTGAACGCCCAAGTCATGGCATGCCCTCTTTCTCTGCTGTCTCCATACAGGTACGAGGAGGAAATCAACAGGCGCACGGCTGTAGAGAATGATTTTGTTCTGCTTAAGAAGGTCAGAAATTCAGGTTGCTGTAGGGCGATTTGTGCTGGCATTTCATAAAAGAGAGTCTGTGCATACTTTTAACCTCCGTTAATGCTCAAAGATGGTGCAGGCAGAGGTACATCAAAATCTGTATTTGCATACATCTGTGCTCATGCAGCATGCAAATTCTCTTTTCATAGGAGAAAAACACTCCCTTGGAATAAATTTAGAAGTTATTTAAAGAAATATTGTAATATTTGAATTTAGTAATGTTTCAGAAGACCAAAAGAGGCTCAGATTAGAAATAGATGTCTAGTAGACAGGATAAGTCTGAGTATTTAGAAATTAAGATTTAGAGAGTATGTGGAATAAGTTTATTAATAAAGATTATGAGAATGTGAAGATAAAAATTGAGAAATAAAAAGGAGTAAATAAGTAAATAGAAGTAAGAAATTGCACAACTGCTAAAGAAGTAAAGCACAGAACTTTAGATAGGGAGGTTCAGAGGAAGTCAATTTGTAGGTGAAATGAATTGGATAGAATTTAGGTTCAGATATATTTCTTTGTTTTGTCTTTTTATGTATGTGTTTTATGTGTTTCAGGTGTTTATGTTTATAGAATTTGTGATTGATATAAAAACTATGAAAAACCAACAAAAAAATTTTGAAGGAAAAAAAAAAGCACAGTCCAACACAGAAATTTGAGAACCTTCCCCGAATCACCTTGTAAATCAGGGTAGATATACAGCCCATGCACACCCCAAGAGATCCCAATGAATATCAATAACTTCTTTGACTGTGTTTGAGCCAAAAGCATCTGAAGGTTTCCTGTCTCCACTTTGCAGGATGTAGATTGTGCTTTCTTGAAGAAGGTGGAGCTAGAAGCCATGGTGGAAACAATGAAGAGGGAGGCTGAATTCTTGAGGTGTGTGCATAAGGAGGTAAGAAATCCTAAATAAGTTTTGATGGATGCAATAATGGAATAAGATAAGATAAGATTCAAAATGGTCAAAGGCCTGGAAACGATGCCTTATGAGGAACGGCTTAGAGAGCTGGGTATGTTTAGCCTGGAGAAGAGAAGGTTAAGGGGTGATATGATAGCCATGTTCAAATATATAAAAGGATGTCATATAGAGGAGGGAGAAAGGTTGTTTTCTGCTGCTCCAGAGAAGCGGACACGGAGCAATGGATTCAAACTACAAGAAAGATTCCACCTAAACATTAGAAAGAACTTCCTGACAGTAAGAGCTGTTCGACAGTGGAATTTGCTGCCAAGGAGTGTGGTGGAGTCTCCTTCTTTGGAGGTCTTTAAGCAGAGGCTTGACAGCCATCTGTCAAGAATGCTTTGATGGTGTTTCCTGCTTGGCAGGGGATTGGACTGGATGGCCCTTGTGGTCTCTTCCAACTCTATGATTCTATGATTCTAAGATTTCTTTATTGTTGTTGTACAAGTACAAGTACAATGTTGTACAAGTGCAATGAAATTGGATGCCATCCCAAAAAAACAAAACAGCACAAAAAACAACAACACACATTTTCAGCCACACATGCACATGCGTACACACCCATCACAACTCTCCAAGGTCATATTATCTGGTTACAGCATTTAAGATGGTTATAGCTCTTGGGTAGAAACTATTCTTCAATCTATTTGTTCTTGATCTAATTGTTCTATATCTTCTACCCGAAGGCAGTAGTGCAAAAAGACTATATCCCGGATGAGATGGCTCCTGTAAAATATTGTTTCCTTTTTTAAGGCAACGGGAACTGTATAGTTCTTCCAGAGATGGGAGAGGATGACCAGTAATCTTTCGGGCTGTGGTTATGACCTTCTGTAGGAATACTGATTGGTATAGTTTTTTGTAAAATATGCAGGGATTTATGATATGTAAAATGAACCATGGAAAGAGAAGAAGGGAAGTCATTGATATCTTCAGGATGTAAAATGAGTATTTCAAATTGTAAAACAGAAAATTTAATAAAAAAATCACATTTAAATACAGTATATAAAATGAGGCAAGAAATCCACTCACTGGTTATCTCCCAATGAAATAGGTCACTATTAGCTTTGAGAGAAAGTCCAGGTTCTGAGCCTTTTCTCATATGAGAGACCTTTGTCCCTCTATATGTTGCTGAAGTTCCCACCAGCTACAGTTCCCACCAACCCTAGCAATAATAACCAATGGCCAGGAATGATGGGAGTTGCAGTTCAGCAACGTTTGGAGGGTCACAGGTTTCCCACACCTGACATTGGGCATGGGAGTCACCGCACTGTATGCCATAGTTGTCAACTTTCGGATTTGAAAATAAGGGATTTTTAAAAACTTTCGGATTTGAAAATAAGGGATGCCGCGAGGGTGGTGCAATGGCACCAAGTAGCCTCGCCACCCTGCGCTCCAGAGGCTGCGCGCAAACGGGTGAGCAAAAGAGCGAGCGCGTAGACGGCAGGCAGGCTGTCTGTCTGGTTGGGCGTGAGGGTCTGGCTGCACAAGGCATGCAAGCTCTGCCCCCAGTCGGTCTCAGACTCCTTATTGGCAGCCGAGCAACGCAGCTGAGGAGCCTCCCTGGCCGGCAGGGAGGGAGAGGAGCTGCTTCCTTTGAAATCCTGGGAATTTAAGGGATATCAACAATCTGGGATAGCAGCGGGAAACAGCATTGAAATAAGGGAGTTTCCTGCAAAAAAGGGAGGGTTGACAACTATGCAGATGCCCCAGTATGCCCAGTGCTGACACCTGGGTTCACATAATTCCTACACCTCCAGTTGTGGAATGCCCTCCCCAGGGACACTTGCCTAGCACCTCCCTTGATGTCATCTCAGCAGAAGGGAAATACATTTTTTTATTCATTCAGACATTCTAATTGCATGTCTTTATCCCCTGTGTTTGATTTTATGTTGCTCTCTCTCTAATGTGCTATTGATTTTATTGGGTTTGTGTTATAATAGTTTTGCTATTGTGTTTTGTATTTTCAATGTAACCAACCCTGGGAAAGCTTTTTGAAAGGTAAGGGGGTTAATAAATGCTCAAAATGAACAAATAAATCTCCAAACCAAGCTTAAGCATTTATAACACAGACACCAGTAAATTCTTAACTGTTTGGGAATGTGAAGAATGGAGAACGCTTACTGGATATTCAAACTTTAGGAGGTTGCTCTGCTGGAAAATCAGATTCAGTGTCAGGCTTCAGTCATGGTGCAGATGGATAACAATCGAGATCTGGACATGAACGCCATCCTCCAGAATGTCGAATCCTGGTATCAGAGCATTGCACAAAGGAGCAAAGACGAAGTGAATACTTTGTACCGAAGCAGAGTGAGTAACCATACTGACGTCTTGTATGGAAGCCCAAAGGGCTCATAATATTGTTACAAAATGCAAAATGTATATGTGACTGCAAAAGTTATTACAGGGGTCAGCAAACTTTTTCAGCAGGGGTCCACTGTCCCTCAGGGGGGCCGGACTATATTTTTTTGGGGGGGGAATGAATGAATTCCTATGCCCCACAGAGATGCATTTTAAATAAAAGCACACATTCTACTCATGTAAAAACACCAGGCAGGCCCCACAAATAACCCAGAGATGCATTTGAAATAAAAGGACACATTCTACTCACGTAAAAACATGCTGATTCCCGGACCGTCTGCGGGCCGGATTTAGAAGGCGATTGGGCCGGATCCGACCCCCGGGCCTTAGTTTGCCTACCCATGGGTTATAACAGCCATGCAAGACTGTTATGTGTGACAACAAGGAACTTTACTGGAATTGTTCAACTCTTACAATCACATCATTTCAAGTCAGCCAAAAGCGGGACTTCTGGTAGCTTCACTGCTCTCAGAAGTTTGGAGATGGGTGGCACTCTGGGAGAGGACATGCTCTGTGGCAGCCCCTAAGTTGTGGAATTGCCGCCCCACAGTGGTGCAGCTGACACCTTCAGTATGTAGCTTCTTCTTCTTTACCTTGGCCTTTGACAGCTAACATATATGTTGATAAATACAAAACAGACAACACGGTACAGTAGAATAAGATATCCAAATGACGCAAACCGTGAAGAATATTCAATCATATATATATGCCTATGCAACCGGAGGAAATCTACTCCATACAATGTACAAATGTCTCAAAAGGTGCAAAGAGATTCAAAAGTGCAATGTCCGATGTGCAACAAGTCCAATGTCATAAAGTGCTAAAGTCTCTCAGGAGTCCACGTCTGCTTCTCCCGACGGGTGGCTAGCTTGTATTATCCCCGTGTCACTATTATCATTTCTTCAGGGACGGACATCGTCTTAAATAATAATAATTATAATTTACAGTGTACATAGTGAGCGTTTACATTCTTAGAATAAATAAACATATTCACATCTAAAAAGTTACTCACCAAATTGTTCATACATAAACACTTAACTAGGCTGAAACGCTCACAACCTGAGCCTAGTTAAGTGTTTATGTATGAACAATTTGGTGAGTAACTTTTTAGATGTGAATATGTTTATTTATTCTAAGAATGTAAATCTTTTGCACCTTTTGAGACATTTGTACGTCGTATGGAGTAGATTTTCTCCGGTTGCATATCCTATATAATAAAGTTGCTGTGTCCCTGCGTCCAGTCCGTGTGTCACGGAATTGCGCTACTGCGCATGTCCGTGTCCCACACGGACGCAGGGATTGGAGAAGGCGGAGAGGGGGCGTGTCCACGAGGCAGCGCCAGCCCCGCTGCCTCGCACGGACACAGAGGCAGAGCCCAATCCCCGCGGCTCCCCGCCACTACCGCCGCTGCTGCAGCCGCCCCCGGGGAAAAAGAAGAAGGGGGAGGGAGCCCCTCTCCACCCCCAGCGGCCGCTGTTCTGCCTCCTCCTGCCTCCTCCTCCTCTAGTGCCCGTTATTGAACGGGCTAACTTCAACTAGTGCATATATATATATGATTGAATATTCTTCACGGTTTGCGTCATTTTGATATATATGTTGATGGCTGAAGTCCAACAACAGGGGGAGGATATATATGTTGATGGCTGGAGTCCAACAACAGGGGGAGGACACCAAGTTTATAATACATGGTTTAGTGAATGGGACTACTCAGAAATGGAAACACTCTTCCTGACAGTTCCTGAGGTACACAGTGCACATCAGTGGAATAGGTGATGGCATTGTGTCCTGGAAAACAGCACCACTGTGTTGTGTGTTTGAAATGGACCTTTAGGTATTAGATGTGAAGTGTCTGTGGGAAGCAATTTAATGGCATAATGTTTGTACCTCATAGTTACTTATTTTACGAGCATTTAGTACCAGGAACTCCAGGACCAAAGATGCCAAATGAGCAACGATCTGAAGATCAACAAGCGAGAGATTGCAGAGCTCAGCCGGATGGTACAGAGACTGCAGTGTGAACTGGAAAAAACCAAGAAGCAGGTAAACAAGGGAAAACATCTGCTGTCTGGGGGGTGGGGGAGTGGGGGGAATTTGACACAGCAACCTCTTGTTACCAGCAGGAAGCTATCTCAGCTGTCCTATACACACATTTCCTTTTGTAAAAAAAATGTTTCAATGGAGTAAAAACAGGGCAAATGAAGTAGATGTTTGTTTTTTGTTTCTTTGGGTTTTTTTTTAAAGAATCATATCTGAATAATTGGGCTGGTTTAAAGCCAGCTGCTTGCACCCAATTCAGAGGATACAATGTGTGTGGTATCGGCTCTATCTCAGTTTGCTACTGATGTCCAGCAACTCAGTAAGAAGAGAAGAAGAGTTTGGATTTGATATCCCGCTTTATCACTACCTGAAGGAGTCTCAAAGCGGCTAACATTCTCCTTTCCCTTCCTCCCCCACAACAAACACTCTGTGAGGTGAGTGGGGCTGAGAGACTTCAGAGAAGTGTGACTAGACCAAGGTCACCCAGCAGCTGCATGTGGAGGAGCGGAGAAGCGAACCCAGTTCCCCAGATTACAAGTCTACCGCTCTTAACCACTACACCACACTCGTTGCATTGCTTTATACCCGCAGATACAGCCCTCTAGGCCTCTATATCTGACACTTGGAACTCTGTCCAGGCCACACCCCACACCAGCCTTACTTTGCACTCTCCTGGAGTGTTTTTGCCTAGCTGGACTGGGTATCACCTGGGGTCAGGAGGTCTTCGTCTGGGCACACAAAGAATGCAAGACAGTATTAACCTAATTCCCACTACCGTTGAGTAAACATAGCATGCTGGATTCCATGGTTCATTCAAATTTAGACTAGGTATGTGGAACTTGAGGCACCCCAGATATCGTTGAACTCCAACTCCCACCATCTCTAGCCAACATGGCAATTGATGGAAGTTGTAGACTAGCAAGATCCAAAGGTCCACAGCTTCTCCTTTCCTTCACTAGAGATACACTGATTTTTTAGCAGCATGGTAGCATTTTGAATGTGCATTTTGATAGCTTGAAAATTTAAACTTCTCAGATTAATCTGATGATGACGAATGTAAAATTGGATTTTGAAGGATGAATGTCAGTTTCCAATGAGCCACTGCCTGAGGGAAAGTAGAATCTCTTGCTTTACCAATTGGCAGGTTGCATGTCTCCAGTTGGCCATTTGTGATTCTGAGCAGCGTGGTGACTGCAGCCTTAAAGATGCACAAGAGAAATACGACGATCTACACAGTTCCTTGAACCGATCTAAAGATGAGTTGGTATGCATGCTACGCAACCACCAGGAGCTTCTGAATGACAAGCTGGCACTGGATATTGAAATAGCTACATACAAGACACTGCTGGAGGGAGAAGAAAACAGGTATTCCTTGACTACTGTACTTTCCTACGAAACAAAATAAAAAATTCCTTCCACTAGCACCTTAGAGACCAACTAAGTTTGTTCTTGGTATGAGCTTTTGTGTGCATGCACACTTCTTCAGATAGGTATATTCCTTGTTTATTTGATTTAATCGGACTGGTGTTAAATACCATCTCCACATCTCCAAACTAACTTATAATAATTTTCTTTTAACCTTATAGACGACATTTTCAAAGTGTGTTTCTCCCATATTTTCCTGCCCACACAGGGCTCTTAAATGTGGCAAACCCGACTGAGTTGTGTTCTTGTTTGCCTGAAGGTTCCCAGTTTCTCTTTGCTTACTGTTCCATGTGTGCTGTTCTATTTGCTGTTGCATTTTTGTCTACCGCTTTGATCATTTTCCACAGGGAAAAGTAGTTTATACATTTTGTAAGTGGAGAGGATGATGGATAAATAGTTATCAGAATATAACCCCTACCTCTATTAGAAAATGCTGTTTCTCACATGATCTATATTACATCTCTTTCCCAAACAGGATATTTTCGGGGAACCTTGCAAGTGTAGGTAAGTAATAGCAAAGTTTACCTGTTGGAATTCCAAAGATTGCTCTCTAGATGGGAACATTAGAAGTGGCTTTGCCATGTGCAACAGAATGAAGTGGAAATAAGGTGTTAAGTGTCCTAAAGTGGTAGAAGGCTGGACCACTTTAGACTGCCAAGGGGAAACTTGTCCCTTCAAACCAAACAAACACCAGCACCAACATTATTTGCAAGTAGAAAGCTAGCACAGTGTCAGGCTTCAGGGAATCCTATCCCTCCCACCATGGCAGCAAAGAAGCAGATAGAAAAACAAGAGTTCTTACCAAGTAGTTTATTCAAAGAAATCACAGCAAGAGACAAAGACATGTGGTCTCTCTCCAAGTTGCTCCAAGTTGCTCCCCCTCCATCTCTCCTGTTCTACATCACCCCTGCATCGGCTAATCTGAGTGTGATGGCCTGGGATTCAGACTCAGATGCTGAACCTGGGGGATCCCAGCCTGCACAGGATTCCCCGCCTCCAGAACCAGCAGAGCCAGGGCTAGGGCCTGAGCCTGAAGGGTCCTCACCTGTGCTGGATCCTCAGGTGCAGGCATCTGATGAGACTGCTCTGGCTCCTGATGGGATGGAGGACCCATTGCCTGCAGGTGCTCCACTCCCAGCCCTGTCAGGGGAAGCTGAGGTTGCCTCTGGGTCCGGTAACCCTTCAGCCTCTCCTGAGCTGCAGAGGCTCAGGGCAGAGAGGCAAAGGGAACTGAGTTCCCGCAGGAGGACTGCTCGCCTCCAAGCCAGGAGAGGCGAGTCACCAGTGGATCGGGGCCGCCCTATGCCTCGGGGCAGATAAAAGCTGGCCAGCCCCAGCCCCAAGTTGCGGGAGCAACATTGCTGGTGACCAGTTCCTGATTGAAACCTGTCCTGCTTTTCCTGCCTGAGCTCCTGACCCACCCTGGTTCCCTGCTTGCCTACCTGTTCCCGACTTTGCCTGACTCCCTGCCCTGCACCCAGCTTCAGTGACTATGGACTGCCTTTACGTTGTACCTCTGACCACGGACTGGACTTATACCTCGCCTTTTGGGTAACCCACGGGACCAGCACACTGAGCTTTCTGTTCTACTACCCTCAATGCCCATCTAGTCTTGGGAGAGGGGGGGTCAGGGATGCTTTCCAAAGACACTGAGCCTGTCAGCTGTCCCTCCCCTGGTGTTTCTTCTTCTTCCTGCTGTTCCTCTTCCAATATTTCCCAGCTTCTCCCCTCTGCAGCCTCTGAACTATGCCCTTCTGCAAACCACTGTTCTAAATCTATACTGTCCTCTTTTTCTTGGGAAGGTTCAGGAGAAGGGGGGTGGCCCCCACCATTCCTCCTTAGTCCAGCCCCTGATACATACCAGGGAGGAGACAGGTATTAGATTTTTAATTCAAAACTTGTGATGTGCAATGGTCTATTCCACCACCACATTCTGCTGCATGTACATAGGTTGCCATCTTTTTCCTAGATGCGTCCTGTTTTTCAAGGGTAGAGTCATCATAGTGATCCATAGTTAAAAGTAGAAGTCGGCTAATGTGTCCTCTTTTTTGCTCTTCAAAATATGGCAACCCTATCTCTGCCACAGTACCATTCCCTACCTCAAACTGACAGCATCTCTCTAAGATTAAGGTAAAGCCCTCCCTAGCCCTTGAGATGCCAGAATTTGCACTGGTGGGACGTAATGCATGCAAAACTCAACTGCAAAGAGCTGTAAGGCCTCCCCAAATATATATTAGATCTCTGGGGAAGTTCCAGTATTGCTGTACCCAACTAACCAAGAATGCTGTTGTCATACTCTTGTGATCATGACTGTGATTACTGTTGCAGTTATCCAAACCCGATTTCTTAGAGCCATCCTCAGGATCCCCCCTTCTGTAGCAGGGGCGGTCATGAGACTAGAGGTGGGTTGGCAGTCTTTTCGGTATGTGGCCTTGAAGACAAAACTCTGGCTATGGTTCAAGTTATGTTTTAACCCGTTGGGCTTGGCCCCCCTGATATTGAGGGATGATTTTCAATCATCGTGGGAAAAGGAGATAAATGAAGTGCAGACCTGTGGATTGTCGCATCTCTTCCTGGAGTCTATGACACTTAGCCAAGCTAAAGTTGTGATCTCTCAAAGACTGAGGGATATTGCTAGGCAAGAGGACATTGCTCTTGTGAAACCTGGGATGTATTTGGGGGAACAGATATCTCAGATTTCACCAGCCCCTTATCTGGCGGAAATCCACTATGTGGAATACCGTTGGCTCCTTACAACCGCTAGGTTAAACGTTCTGGAATCGGCGGTTTTGTGGGGAAGGTTCAGGGGAGTCCCATACGCCCAGAGACTTTGCCCCTGTGCTCTGGGAGTGGTTGAATCAACTGAACCTATTCTTTTGATCTGCCCATTCTATGCAGATCTTAGACAAAAACTTATAGCTCCACTCCTATGCCAACATAGCCCAGTAGACAGAGAAAGACTGGTTTTGTATTTGCTGAACAAGTTCACTGGAACAACAACCTTCTCGGTGGCCAAATTTCTTTTTTTGGCCTTTAAGCGTCGAAAGGCTAAAATTGACTGTATTGACACGGGTCTAAATATATAATATACTTATCGCTGTTTCTAAGTGTCACGCTTTTCCAGATGTTTAGACGTTTTAACTTTTGTATGGATAATATGTGCTTTCTGACTGACGGTTGAATAAATTTTATTGATTACTATTGCAGCGATGCTTCCTAACCCAGGCAAAGTAGCTGATGACTGTGGCCACGAACCAGCATATGCCTCTCTAAGCAGAGGGCTCAGCAGCAGAAGTGGGAAACATAGTCCTGGTGGCCCAGGGAAGAGACAGAAGTCGAACCTCAGAGATGCAGAGTGCTATGTGGTGGGATACACATCGAGAAATGTACCTAACACTGTGGGTAGGCTGTACATCCCTGGAAGTGAAGATTTCAGCCCAGACGGTGGGTACCACATCACCAGTGGTGGTGGCAACAGCAATGCCTCCAGAGCAGCTCAGAGACCCAGAGGTGCTAACTGTGCAACTGGCGGCTGTACCACTGCCATTGGGGGAGGTAGATGTGTCGTTGGCTACTCCAGTGCTGGTAACTCATCTGGTGCATGCGGTCACGCACATTCATGCAACCGTGGTACGAAAATGTCATCATGCTTCAGCAAAAGCAGCAGGATGTGAATGCTCAGTTCCCAAGGCTAGGACCAAATTATGTAAGAAGAAGAAAAGAAAGAGGCTTCCAATAATAAATGCATCTTATAAACCACAACACAAGAAAGATTATTATTATTATTATTATTATTATTATTATTATTAACTTCCATAGAAATTTCCATGTGCACAGTGGTTCCTTCCTCCTGCAGTACCTCCTGTGATGGAGCCTATGTTGGTCCCATTTCACAGATGAGGAGCTGAGGCTGAGAGATAGTCCAAGAGGTAGTCCAGAAGAAATTAAGATGTCTGGATTGTGGGTTTAAAATAATTGCTTGACCTTGATTAGAAGTTCTGTGATTTTGCAGAAAGGCTGCCATGTGTGGGCTGAGTTCAACAGGAACAAAAAAAATGCTTCACAGGGAATCACATCAATAACCCACCTAGCCCAGGGCTGGCAGTAGTGCTCCAGGGGCCCCTTTCCTGGTCTTGTTATTCAAAGTCCCTAAGCCCCATTAGGAATTCCCATGTGTGTGTGGAGATCTCTGCAGTGAATGTCAACATCTTATAAGCCCAGGATGGCCAAATGTTACTCTTCTGGCCTTGAAATCCCATTAAGGTTTTGCAAACATTCTGTGTTTTGAAGAGTCATGTGCGTATCCACAATGAATGCTTGCAAAGCCCTGCCTTATGCACTTTCTCGCCCCTCCCTTGCTGGCCCTTCAACCTTTGGCAACCAAAGTGGGAGCGAAACACTGCTATACAGTTGCAAAAAAAGGACTCAGCTTACTAGTTGACTTGTCAGCCAGTAGAAAATGAACCGATGCTTCAGGGCATGCTCAAAAGCATGGGACAGAGGTACCAACTTGAATAGAATATGGGAGGGGGCCGGTAAGCCCCGCCCTGCATAATTGACCACAAGACATTGTGCACACACACCATTTGAATGGCAATGCCCATCAACTTTGTGGGGACTGAAGGAACCTCGGTCTCTAGCAGTTGGGATCAGTGGATTGTTAGTTTTCTAAAATGTGTGACCCACCCCCCTGGAGGATTGATCCAGACCCTCTGGATTTGCAGCTACACAAAATGAGCAAAGTCAATTTTCAGGAAAAGAGAGAAGTTTATTGAGTACTATATTTGAAGCGGAGGCTCCAATACTTTGGCCACCTCATGAGAAGAGAAGACTCCCTGGAAAAGACCCTGATGTTGGGAAAGATGGAGGGCACAAGGAGAAGGGGATGACAGAGGATGAGATGTTTGGACAGTGTTCTCGAAGCTACCAACATGAGTCCGTCCAAACTGCGGGAGGCAGTGGAAGACAGGAGTGCCTGGCATGCTCTGGTCCATGGGGTCACGAAGAGTTGGACACGACTGAACGACTAAACAACAAAATTAGTTGTGGTCCTTCTCTAGGAGTCTATCGTGTTAAAAGATGGGGGATAGACTCCTAGAGAAGGACCACAACTAATTTTGTTGTTTAGTCATGTCCGACTCTTCGTGACCCCATGGACCAGAGCACGCCAGGCACTCCTGTCTTCCACTGCCTCCCTGCAACGGCATGGGAACTATTTCACTAGGCTTCCAATTCCTTGCAGTTTGAGAGTTTGTGTAAAAATGGCAGGCATGTGAATGGGAGGATGTGATGCCAATCACACAGCAGAATGGGAGCTAAACCAACCGAAAGAGCAAAGGCGGGAGGATTGTGTGTGGAGGGGCTGTGCCAACACAATAAGCACCTCCTTGCTGTTGTTTCATCATTGCATTGCATTGTTAGGCTTTTGGTGTCTTTTTCAGTGTTGGCTTAAAAAGAATGTTTCCAGCCATCATATGCTGCCCTGCTGGGAGTGGAAGAGTGGGAAATGAATATACAATATTTTATTTCACCTTTAATTTCACATCTGAAGTTGTTTCTGTGCACAAAATGCATTGTGTCTTAAATCTCCAGTGTGTGTATCAGGCCAAATTTTCCTTTGTGAGCACCAGTAATTTGCAAATGCAACACTCCACCATCAGTTGTTTTTGGTTACAAGAGCCAACTCTTTTCTGCTGTATGTACAATAAATTGTATGAAGAAACGATACTGCTCATTTGTGTATGTGTGTGTTATTATTTATCTCTATTAAGGATGGGTAAATCTAGAGATGGGAGACAGATTTGCAGCAACTCTATCTAAATTTCCCATCATCAAAGAGTAATGGGGGCAGTCATGTCCAGAGCAAAATGGTACAGATATCTCAAAATATCCCATGTTGTTCTCCTGCTAGCAGGTCCAGATCAATATATATTGGCACCGAGGTGAACCTCAAAGTGGTGCCCCCTCTCCACTAGGTAAGGGGTATGTGCATGCACACGAAAGCTCATACCAAGAACAAACTTAGTTGGTCTCTAAGGTGCTACTGGAAGGAATTTTTTTATTTTTTATTTTGTTTTGACTATGGCAGACCAACACGGCTACCTACCTGTAACTGGGTAAGTGAAGATCTACATTGGAAACAAGAGGTAATAAAAGTTTCCATTGGGATCTGCTGCCCCATGGAAACTGCTGCCCAAGGCAATCGCCTCACTTTGCCTCATGTGTGGGTCAGCTTTTCCTGCCAGACAAGATGCTAACATATTTCATATTATAACTCAGCATCAAAAGCAAAGTTTGTGCCTTTTCCTTTCCCATCTCTTGTCCTCAGATTAATTCCAAGTCCACACCCAGTATAGTAAGCTATTTTAACATCCCAAAGATACCTGGGGGTGGGGGGGGGTGGGTTGTCTTGTAATGTTTTATGTGTCACCTTAGGACCTTAGGGTTTGTTGTGACTGCAGATACAGAGCCTCCCCCCCTAAGCAAATTTAATTAATCTCATGTGAAAAGAGCTACAAGAAACCGGAGGAATTGTCTTCATCTGTTCTGTGCTAGGCACCGAAACAAAGGAAGAGAACACTTAGGAAGCAGAGGATAATGTCCTATTTTCAGTTCCTTTATTGCTTCAGGGATTCATTCTGCCCTGCATTCCATGCCTCATTAATTGGGTTTTTTTATGTAGTTAATTTATATACTGCTGCATAGATCATATCAGAAATCTGGAATCGGTTTACAAATCCCAATAAAAAGAAATCAACATAAACAATAAAATGCAAATCCCACATTCTTATGGTTTAACTATGATTTGCAAAATAAATTCCACATTTGGGACATGCATAGTTTGCCCTTGTCTTTTAGTTGTTACAGTTTCTTTGCTTCTGCCTCCATTCCTAATGCACAGTAACAAAGTAGTCTTGATCACATAGATATGATCACATCAGTATTTCTTGTTGGGCAGCATGCACTCTACAATGTTGGTACCCCACCCACCAAGTTGTATGTACAATTTATCAAGTTTGTCGTTTTACATTGTTTTATCAGTGCACACAGGTGTTATGTACTAGCAGTCCACTGAACCACATCTCATTTCTTTTAGCAATTACCCCTATTTTTCGCTCCATAAGACGCACCTGAACATAAGACGCACCTAGTTTTTAGAGAAGGAAAGGGGGAAAGCCCTGTTTTTTTGAGGATCAGCTCAAAGTGGTGCAGCTTTTTTTGCAAAGGGAAAAGCCCTGTTTTTTTGAGGATCAGCTCAAAGTGGTGCAGCTTTTTTGCAAAGGGAAAAGCCCTGTTTTTTTGAGGATCAGCTGGAAGTGGTGCAGCTTCTTTTTCAAAGAGGAAAAGCCCTGTTTTTATGGGGTTCAACTCACAGTTCTGCAGCTTCTAGTCCTACAGCTTCTTTAGGAAAGGGAGCCATTTCTACAGTTTCCAGACAGATAATCTAATCAGCCAGTCACGTGTCGCTGGGGAAACAAACAGCTTCCCTCTGCATTCAACAATGGAGGCCTGGGCAAGGGGGGGGGGCTGGAAAGGGAGCCTTATCTCTCTTCCCAATCGCTTCCTGATCAGCTGTTCAGCGGCTTCCTTTCAACACCCTCTTCTCTCTTTGTAAAAAAAAGAGCACAATCTGCTTTTGGCCCCTAGGCAATTCAGCTCCAGGGACCATGCACTCGCTCCATAAGACGCACAGACATTTCCCCTTACTTTTTAGGAGGGAAAAAGTGTGTCTTATGGAGCGAAAAATACAGTATTTATTTAGCAAAAATTTATATGCCACCAGCGTTGTGCAAGTCAGGGGAGACAGTGCCTCCTTGCTCATGCTGCTCACCAACCCTGTCATCAGCTCAGCTCTGGCCTTGCTCCTCTTTTAAAAAAACCAAGAACCAAGAACCCTCCACCCCCAGTACCCAACTGAACATTTCACAGAAAGATCCAAAGATGAACAGCTACTCTCACCACACCCACTCAATACAATCAGCTATGAGGAATGAGACCATGAGCTGCCTCCTGGCCCACCCACCTTGTTCCCATCTTACCTACCCAGCCAACAACCGCCAGATCTTCTCATTCCCACCAATCCACCCCAAGTCTTATAGCACTGGGACAAATTCAGCCATTCAGCCCCTTCCTTGGCCCTCCTGCTCCACGTCACACAGTCCTCAGAAGCTGCCACTGATGCTACCCATAATGCCAGTGTAGGTCTAACCCAGTGTTTCTCAAACTGTTTTTTTGGACTACAACTCCTATCATCCCTAGCTAGCAGGACCAGTGGTCAGGGATGATGGGATTGTTGTCCAGAAACAGCTGGAGACCCAAGTTTGGGGGAAACTGATCTTATCCCAAGATCAGGCCCATGCTCAGGCTGCTGTCTTCTCCTCAACCTCTACCCCATCCTCACCAACAACCTCTCTACTTTGTTCAAATGGAGTTGGCCTGAGCCTGTACCTATCACCTCAACCTCCCCCACTTGGTTAGAAGGCCCTGTGCCTGCCCATGCAAGCACCCTGTGTCTTTCCTAACTAAGGTACTAGGTCAGGGCTAGCCTAGAGCTTGGCGCTCCCTTCTCTGCCTCCTCTCACTACAGCAATGCCCATTGAGTGCAGACCTCTGTCTCAGCTTTGTACATGTCTACTGCCTCTGTCAATCAAGTCTACCCAGTTTACAGTGTCCCATTGAGACACATATCCTTTTTTCATTATTATTTAATAATTAACTTTATTTTCATTCGTAATTAATAGTACAAAACAATACAGAACAATACAAAACAATACAATACAATACACATCACAAGACAGACAACAACAAGCAACACACAAAAATCATACACTTCTTCACATATTACATAAATTCTGCTTATTCTTTACCGCGATGGTCAAAAAGCGAGAATATAGAAAAAAGATACGATTATTTCCAATACAATTCCATTTATACAATAATCCTAAGCGGAAAAGAAAAACAAATACAAAATCATTTAAACTTACTTAAATATAATTATCAACTTCCCTGATCCATCTCTCCATTGATTCAAAATGATGAAATTTTATTAATCTGTTTTAACTCTGACACCTCTTAATCTACCACTAGTCCAAAACATTCCAGTCTTATTCATTGTTATATCACTATATTTTTTTATGATTGTAGTACAAGAGTTAGTCCATTGAGACAATATCCCATTGAGAGAAAATTATCGTGGTGGTGAGCAGCATAAAAATCAGCCATAAAATTGCAACCATAAAACAAATAGAGAATACACCACGAATCAGACATTCAGATTAATACATGAACACAACTGGATCACCCTCTGGGAAAGTCTGGGCGAACAAGTGAATTTGAAGTGGGTATCTAAGCAACAAACTATAGATGCCTGCCTTGCAATTCCCAGAGTAGTTTAACAATCAATCCTCTACCCAGGAAACTGGGAATTGCAGTTATTATGGGGAGAATGGGCCGCTCCTAACAACTCTAGGCACCCTTAACAAATTATACTTCCCAGGATTCTTTGGAGAAAGCAATGGCTGCTTATATGGTATAATACTGCTTTAAATGTACAATGCAGATATGGCCTAAGTCAAACAAAGAAAGCTGGTTATACCTGCGTTCCTTCTACTTAAATAAATAAGTGGCACAAAGCTGTCCATAATGGAACTTTCACAGAAGAGCAGATTGCTGCTTTAGTCGCATTCTGACACTCATTTTTGTCCCACTGAAATCAAAAGAGCTTAATAAATAAAACTGGGCCATAAGAATCCATCTTTTCCCTAGTGCACAGTTCTATGTGCATTTCTATTGAGTACTTGACACAGCTGTGCATTTATTAAGTCTCCATTTATTCAAATAGGAGTGGTAAATCACATTTTAATTTATCCTTTTGTATAAACAAAGTTTGAGGAGTGCAGCATGATGGATGGCAAAGAAGCAGCAACCATGAATTCCACCTGTTGCTCAGAGAAAAAGGGACACTAAGAATAAAATTAAGATCCTAAAAGCACAGCCTTGGCTTGCAACTCTGCAGAACGTTATCAACTGCGGTCAACAAAAGAGGAAGACTCCCTTAAACAATTTTCTGTCTAAAGTATAATTAATGCATTTGAGGGAAATGATTCCCAAGTGTAATATCCTACAAGCCAAGCTTGCAAACAAAGCAATTTCTTTAAAAATTCTCATTATTTCTTAAGTTTGCATTCACTATTATGTTTTGTACATCGAAGGGCATTCCTGGG
Source organism: Darevskia mixta (assembly GCA_034641385.1). Lineage (NCBI taxonomy): Eukaryota > Metazoa > Chordata > Lepidosauria > Squamata > Lacertidae > Darevskia > Darevskia mixta. Next base: position 595,648 of record JAWWNH010000047.1, read on the forward strand.
CCTGAGGCAGGCCAAACCCAGGCATGCTCCAAAATTAAAATGTTAGACCAATCAAGGCCAACTCCTCGGCTGTATATAAGAGTTGGCTTTGAGGTATTGTGCCAGAGGATTGCTCTCTCCACTTTGCTTCTGCTGCACCTGCTTTCTTGGATCTAGCCTATCCCAGCTTGTTGCAATGACTCATCACATGTCTGCTGCAAGGCCCTTCATGGGAGGAAGGGGATTCAGTTCGGCATCTGCTGTGTGTGGACTAGGCGGGCACAGGACATATGTCGCCTCTGTACGCCATCCAGTCAGAAATGGATATGGGGTCCACGGCTTCAGCAGCCAAAGTCTTTCTAACCTGGGCGGAAGCAGAAGAATGTCCTATGGTGGCTATGGTGCTGGATGTTTTGGTGGCTATGGCGGCATGGGGTTTGGTGGCAGGGTGGGTCATTACGGCCCCCGAATTTATGACTCTGTTGGAAGTTGCGGGCCTTTCGCAGGATATTCTAACTTCAGGGGGGATGGCATCCATGGAGTCAGGATCAACGAGAAGCTCCTGAAGCCTTTACATCTGGGAGTTGATCCACAGGAACATGTCGTACGAAATCATGAGAGGGAAGAGATGAAGAACCTCAACAACCAGTTTGCTGGCTTCATTGATAAGGTGAGAAGACAAATGTTTTCGACTTAAAGCCCTAAACGGCCTCGGTTCTGTATACCTGAAGGAGCGTCTCCACCGCCACCGTTCAGCCCGGACACTGAGATCCAGCGCCGAGGGCCTTCTGGTGGTTCCCTCATTGCGAGAAGTGAGGTTACAGGGAACCAGGCAGAGGGCCTTCTCGGTAGTGGCGCCCGCCCTGTGGAACGCCCTCCCATCAGAGGTTAAAGTGATAAACAACTATCCTACATTCAGAAAATACCTCAAGGCAGCCCTGTTTAGGGAAGTTTTTAACCTGTGATATTTTGATGTATTTTAATATCTGTTGGAGGCCGCCCAGAGTGGCTGGGGAGACCCAGCCAGATGGGCGGGGTACAAATAAATAAATAAATAAATAAATAATAATAATTATTAACTCGAAATAAGAAGCCTAATCAGGGTACTTTTAGTTTGGATCACTTTAAAACTGGCTCTGCATCATCATGCAAGCAACCAATGGGATCGAACTGCGTGCACATGGTCGCACATGGGATTATGTACATTTGTGGAGGCTGGAATGAATTATAAAAGAGAGTTATCTCAAATTCATGAAGGATAAAGTCTTCACTAGCAACTGACAGAGTCACTATGTTATATATAGTGTCTCCAGAATGAAGAGGGGAAAACAATGGGGCAATGCTATAATGCCCATATTCTGCTTCTGTACTTCCCAGAGCTGGTCAAATAGCTCCAACAGGGTTCCTATATTCTTTAAATGCAACACACACAAAAAGCAATTTAAATGCCTGTTCTGAAAGTAGGTTTTCTCTTTCTGATTGACTGTATTTTGGTATCATTTGGGCGTTTCTTTGTCTTGAAACAGGTTCGAACCCTAGAGCAGCAGAACAAGGTTCTTGAAACAAAGTGGAACCTCCTGCAAGAGCATGTCACACCAGCAAAGAAAAACCTTGAACCGTTCTATGAAAGTTTCCTCTGCAACATGAAGAAGGAGCTAGACTGTTTACTGAATGAAAGACAACATCTAGCAAGCGAAGAGACTGCCATCCAACAACTAGTTGAAGAACTGAAGTGCAAGTAATTTGCATTTTAAGCATTTATTATTATTATTATTATTATTATTATTATTATTATTATTATTAAATATGGGAGGGACATCTTTGAACATCTGAACAGGGCTCTTGTGCACCTTACTATATGGGGTACACAAAGGTGCTTTTGAGCCAGTGTGGTGTAGTGGTTAAGAGTGGTAGACTCATAATCTGGGGAACCGGGTTCGCTTCCCTGCTCCTCCACATGCAGCTGCTGGGTGACCTTGGGCTAGTCACACTTCTTTGAAGTCTCTCAGCCCCACTCACCTCACAGAGTGTTTGTTGTGGGGGAGGAAGGGAAAGGAGAATGTGAGCCGCTTTGAGACTCCTTCGGGTAGTGATAAAGCGGGATATCAAATCCAAACTCCACTCCTCCTCTTTGAGTTGCACAGAGCTCTTCCTTCATGTTTCAACAGATATGAAGAGGAATTCAAAAGGCGTACAACAGCAGAAAATGAATTTGTACTACTCAAGAAGGTAAGGTGTTCAGATGGGTGTTCAGATTCAGTGGTTTTCACATGGAGCATAAAGTCTCACTGCAAATTAAGTCCTTCACTTATTTCCATCAGTGTCCTGGGGGCAACACTGAGCAATTCAACCTTGCACTTTGCCATTTCCTACATGGCAGCCATCCCTCTGAGCAGGAAATCTCTCACATCATCCCAGGAGTATCAGTTTGGTCCTGCAACCATGGATGACAAGGGCTGTGGGTGCCATGCATGGCCCTGACACTGAAATTTGTAGGTGCCTGAACCCTTCATGGGGAATTTGGTGGGTGCTTGAGCGCAGAGAGCCCCAGGGAGCTGGTACCTATGTGTCACCCTCAGAATGCCATCTGCCAGATGAGTCTCAGCACCATGCAGATACCTTTTGACCTGGCCAGACTTATTCCCTGAGGAAGTCAGGGCCAAAAGCCAGGAAATGGGAAATTGCTCCAGAGGCCTAAGCTGCCCTTTTCCAGCCTCTCCACACAAGTCTCTTTGGGTTGGATCCAGACAAGAGCAAACAGAACTCTTCATACAATAGTGCTTCTGACTTTTCTACCACCCCAACCTCCTGCACCCCCAGAAAAATCTGTTCCCAAGGGTTAGGACGCCCTCTAGAACTGCAAGGGATTCGGTATGGGTTAGTGGGTTGCAGCAGGGTGAAATAAATCAGAGCAATTTGTAGGAAAACCCTTGCAAAAGCCTTTTTTGCTCATGTAAGAACCTTTGGAGCAAAGTATTTGGTCAGATGGAGCCATCAGGCCTAGCCTCTCTATGTTGCTAAGCAATGGCCCTGAGTCTAGATTAGGGTCTTTCCGAGACTATATTTCTGCAGATTTTAAAAACTCTTTAAAATACTGTTTACTTTCTGCCTGTCTGTTCAGATACTGACAAAGGCTCTGTTTGTTTGCCATGAAAGATGGTCAGATAATCAATGCTATGTGTCAGGTACTGTCAATTGCTTTTACTGTTAGTGCTTACCAGTTACAGACAGTGACCATTTTATGTGCATCTGATTGACACGCAGCTGGGCACATGACCTGGAATTGACCCGAAAAGTGGGCAGGGGTGGAATGGGGGGGGGAGGGCGAGCCTATGTGCGCTTCACGGACATGTGGGGGGGTCAGGAATGGAACCCCCATGCAAATTGGTCACCACCCGTACTGTATTCTGTATCCAGTATACCTAAAGGAGCGTCTCCACCCCCATCATTCTGCCCAGACACTGAGGTCCAGTGCCGAGGGCCTTCTGGCGGTTCCCTCACTACGAGAAGCCAAGTTACAGGGAACCAGGCAGAGGGCCTTCTCAGTAGTAGCACCCACCCTGTGGAACGCCCTCCCTTCAGATGTCAAAGAGAACAACAACTACCAGACCTTTAGAAGACATCTGAAGGCAGCCCTGTTTAGGGAGGCTTTTAATGTTTAATAGATTATTGTATTTTAATATTCTGTTGGAAGCCGCCCAGAGTGGCTGGGGAAACCCAGACAGATGGGCGGGGTATAAATAATAAATTATTATTATTATATTATTATTATTTATTCTGGATTGCCAAGCATCAAATACCTGTTGCATATTCATGAACCCTGAGAATATTCACCATGAACAAGGTGTGTGTGTATTTATTCCCACTCTAATTCTTGGGTCTGTCATTTCTTGAAGGCTTATATGTATTTCAGTCATAAAAGAGAGCATCTCTGTTTATCTTCTTGCTTCATGGGCTTGCAGTTGGGCATATGCAGTTGCCTATTTTCTGAATGTTTAGTTACTTGTTCTGAGCATTTCCAACCTGCAGCCGGCCTTGTCATTATTACCTCAGCAATTGTTCATGTTTAATTAGCAGTTCCATCTTCTTTAGGATGTAGACTCTCTCGCTCTAAGCAAGACAGAACTGGAGGGGAAAGTGGATTTGCTGAGACGGGAATTTGAATTCCGCAGATGTGTTTATTTGGAGGTAAGTATGATTCAGTCTTAGATATAGAGACTCGTGGACTGAATGTGTAAACATAATTTGTAGCTCTTTATGCTGTGAAGACAGACCTGAGGCTTGTTTGAAGTAATGACCTTGGTCTTCTAGAAGGAGAAGGAGAATCTTCTTGGTGAATTACTACTCACAGTGGAAAGGCAGTGTCCCATGGAAATGGTGAATACAGTGGACGCTTGGGTTGCAGATGTAATCCATGATGGAGGCACGTCTGCAACCCACAGCGTTCGTATCCTGCAGCGCCACGCCCGCGCGATGTAATTTGGCGCTTCACGAGCACCTATGTCCATGCATGACCAATAAGGTGGAATCTGTTACTCACATTCTTCTATTCTGTGAACTTTACAGTGAAGAACGGTCTCGACTTATATTACCCCTTTTATCAAAATTTAAACCCTTGCAATATTATCTGGAATTTATTCCCGAAAGCCTACGCAAATTCATTTTGGAAGACTCTTTGAGCTCAGTATCCTATGCTGTGGCCAAGTTTTGCACCTTAGCCATAAAAAATCGTAAATCGCTTCTACTGGAAAATATACTATTAATTTGTTTTGCGCCATTGTTTTTTTAATTATTATTCTAATCCTTAGGATTTTGACGCCTTGTAGCGATATTCTGATCGCTGGTTTGGAATTATACTGTATTATATTGCTGGCTTTTGCTGTAATAAACTTTTTGGAACTTTTGGCTTCTGCGCATGCGTGAGCGCCGAAACCCGGAGGTAACCCGTTCCGGTACTTATAGGTTTGGTGCAGAGCGCAACCTGAAAAGACGTAACCCGCAGCATTCTCAACATGAGGTATGACTGTAGTTGTCTCAGAAGTGATTCATATGAGCAGACAAAAGAGAAACTAAGTGAATATCCTTTAGATCAGGGATGGGGAACCTGTGGCCCCACAAGTGTTTCTGGATTCCAGCTCCCATCATCCCTGACTCTGATCATGCTGGCTGGGGCTGATGGGAGTTGGAGTCCAACAATATCTGGAGAACCACAAGTTCCTGAACCCTAGTCTAGATGTGTCTCCAGTTGTGCGAGAGTTGCTCCTTTGTGAGTTGCTCCTCTACAGCTTGGTACTACACCTGGATGACACAACCATATGGGCAGGGACCAATTGTGTGGGTCAGGCCTAGTGACTGGGTATCCTATAATGCCAGCTGAGTTGGGAGATGCTGCAGAGCAGCTGCTCTCAAATGGATGGTGATACATATAAGGAACACTAGGACTAGTGTGGGAACAGAAGAAGTGGTAATTGCAATGCTCTGAAAAGGAAAGGAAGTTTACTTATTAATAGAGACTGAACAGCTCCATGAAATCAGCAGTCAAGAGTATGGGGCTGCAGTTCACGAGGATCTGGAGAATTGTCTTTGGAGAATTGCATTCTTTGAGATAAGCCGCTTAAGAATTGAGGAGCTTAAGAGGAACTAAAGGATATTTTCAGAGCCAGAGCTCAGTCCCAACACACATTAGCAATACTACTACCAACTTCCAGTTTCTTGTGCGCCAGGGGATGGATGCCTCTCCCAACACTGCAGAGAGATAGAGAGACAGAGATAATTAGAAAATGATGGGGGAATGGCATTTTCTGCATTCCTCTTCAGTTGGAAGAGGAACCTGGCTCTCATTCACAGTTTGCCTGGCGGCCTGGCACTTGCTTCCTCATGGAATGCGAGGGCAGGCACAGGTACTGAGTACATGGAGCACTCTGGCTGCCACAACCTCCCGATCCCGTTCCTGGAAGCACAGGTTATCCTGCTAATTGGGTTTTTAAAAATTGGAGTAAACTACAGGTGTGTGCTAGCGATGCTGAGATAAGAAACTGCAAAAATGAACCCAGCTACAAGGATTTAAAAGGTTTGGACTGAGAGGGGATTTCATTCAGTGAAAGAGACGATGTGGGGAGGGGAGCCCACAGTTTGTTTATATCAAAGTTTTTCTCTATATTTATGATACGGCAACTCTCCATGGAATGCAAGTTTTTTTTTTTTTTTAACTATCTGTACAAGTGAGGAAGGAAGAAATTGGAATATAAATATGGCATTTAGCAAAACTGGAACTGTGTGTGAGAGAGGAAGGAACTGACAGGGAAGAAAAAAAAGCCAATGCAATTCTGGGCTGCATCAATAGGAGTATAGCATCTAGATCAAGGGAAGTAATAGTACCACTGTATCTGACCACTCTGGTCAGACCTCACCTGGAATACTGTGTCCAGTTCTGGGCACCACAGTTCAAGAAGGATACTGACAAGCTGGAACATGTCCAGAGGAGGGCAACCAAAATGGTCAAAGGCCTGGAAACGATGCCTTATGAGGAACGGCTTAGGGAGCTGGGTATGTTTAGCCTGGAGAAGAGAAGGTTAGGGGGTGATATGATAGCCATGTTCAAATATATAAAAGGATGTCATATAGAGGAAGGAGAAAAGTTGTTTTCTGCTGCTCCTGAGAAGCGGACATGGAGCAATGGATTCAAACTACAAGAAAGAAGATTCCACCTAAACATTAGAAAGAACTTCCTGACAGTAAGAGCTGTTCGACAGTGGAATTTGCTGCCAAGGAGTGTGGTGGAGTCTCCTTCTTTGGAGGTCTTTAAGCAGAGGCTTGACAGCCACCTGTCAGGAATGCTTTGATGGTGTTTCCTGCTTGGCAGGGGGTTGGACTGGATGGCCCTTGTGGTCTCTTCCAACTCTATGATTCTATAGGGGGAATGCTACACTTTGATAGTATGGAGCAAAGCCTTCCCTAACCTCTGTTATCCACAAAGGAATATGTTTGAGATAACGACAATTGGCCATAAATCAGTGGCAGGGAGGAAAGGAGTCTACCAGCTGCGGGAATAGAAGCTTTCGGATTAACTATTTGCAGTCTGGATTCAGATCGTTCTTCTTAGGCTGGAAAAATGGTAAAGACAGTTAGTTTACTGGAAGCCAAATTACAGGACCAAATGATGCCGTGACTTTTGGAAACTGTGAGATAACCGCTTCTCCCAAGGCATGATGGGAACCATCAACAGTTGTAGAAATGAAAGATATAACACCACATATGGATGGAAAACATCACACGCAGGAAAGAATAAGGATTACAATTAGAGTTCCTCACTTGAAATTTTATAAATTACCTAATGTACCAACACAAATGATACCACAAGATTGTAGCTGTTGTATAAAGGATTATTATATCTGAATGTAATGGGAATTATTAAGATTTTGGAATGCAGAAAAAATATAGAAGAACAAAACCGTAAAATCTAGCACACAGTTTGATTAAATTGTATAATTTGACATTTGAATAAGTATATTAATTGGATAAAATTGGTTTTGTTATAATGAGGCTGCTATTGGAACGATATTGGAAAACAAATAAAAGCACATTTTTAAAATAAAAAAAACCCAATTCTACTACCACTACCTTTGAGCCCAATGCAGAGTGTTTTTACAATTCATATCTGTTGAGCCTTGGGTTCATTAGGTCAGAGCTTCTAGATTAGTGGGTGCCATCTGCCAATCTAATTCACTTTTTAGAAACTAACCGTAGAAGTGTGAGATTCCTTGATTTCCCGTTCACATGCAGACTTTCTGTGAATTGCAGGAGTTAGCACAGTTGGATGGCCATGTCTGTGACACCAATATCCTTTTGCAAATGGACAACAGTCGAGGCTTGGATGTTGACTGCATCATCAAAAATGTTGAGGCCTGGTATCAGAGCATTGCCCAGAGGAGCAAAGAAGAAGTCAATGCTTTGTATGAAAACAGGGTAAGACAGGACAGAGGTGCATTGCACTGAACTGGGAGTGCAGGCCGCTTTTGAGACCACACATTTACTGTCATGGCAGTGAGAAAACTACTGGATGCAAGTCTTGGAGTGCTTCCAAAATTTAGCTCATCTAAACTGATGACATTCCAAATTAGGCCGATCATGTTTCTGAAGTGAAACCAATGCATTACGGAATTTCTGAATTCTGTACAGGGTCCTATATATGGCTGGGTCAAAGAACCTTTTTTGCTTTTTGTCTTAACCAATGTGAAAGAGGGCCTGTGCACATCAGCAAGACACTATACTCAGTACTATTTTTTCTAGAAAAAGAGGTGCTAGAACTCACCAGGAACACCTCCCTCGTCCTCTTTGATTGGCAATGGCGCCCACCAGAGAGGTGCTGGAACTGAGTTCTGGTGAGTTCCAACCATAGCTGTCAACCTTTCCCTTTTCTTGTGAGGAATCCTATTCGGAATAAGGGAATTTCCTGCAAAAAAAGGGAAAATGTTGACAGCTATGGTTCCAACTGAAAGAAAGCCCTGACTATACTTAAGATTTCATCAAGATTGCTTTTTTGTCACAATTTTTCAGTGTGCATATATTGATAATGTAGAGCAGGCATCCCCAAACTTTGGCCCTCCAGATGTTTTGGACTACAATTCCCATCATCCCCGACCACTGGTACTGTTAGCTAGGGATCATGGGAGTTGTAGGCCAAAACATCTGGAGGGCCGCAGTTTGGGGGTGCCTGATGTAGAGGAATTAAAAGGTGCTAATGAATCAAAAGTACTGCAAGTACACTCCAGTTTCGAAGTTGTGGGAGCCCTCCATCCCACCACTGTGAAGCATTAGACTTTTTTTTTTAAAAAAAGCAACCTTAACCTTTCCTCAAAATTATTTTCATATTTTGCTCAAGGAGAAACATCCAAATCTCATTCTAAGTGATTTGGGGGGGGGGGGGAGCAAGCTGGTAACCAGTGTAGATGTGATTGGTTTTTGGCAGTATTTATTATTTCATTGTTTTATAATCATGGCGGACATGGTTGGTCTCCAAAGTCTCTCACAGTCCTAACAGTTTCTCTATAATATTTTCTGGGAATATTTGTTAGTTATAATTTATATTTTCTCCAATTATTATTATTTGTTTTGTTTCTATACTGTTCTTATAATTTGAGATGTATATGTGTTTTGTTATAAGTGTGGAATTCAATTTATTTTTAAGAAATAACAATCTACATATGTGCAGATCCCCTTCATCACAAACTTTTGGTAGACCCTACTCAAGCATCCTTCACATGTTTCACCCAAGGAGGAGCTTTCATATTTCACTTGGTGATAATTGTCTTATTAACATCCTTCTCTTTTCTGGGTACCAGTTCCAAGAGCTCCAGCAGCAAAGAGGGAAATACTCAGACAATCTGAAGATAAACCAGCACGAGATTGCAGATCTGACCAGGCTGGTCAATAAGTTGCAGTCTGAGAATGATGCTATTAAAAAGCAGGTAGGAGAGAACTTGGCACGTGCTATGTCTTTATTTGGGAGCAGATGGGTGTGTCGACCATGCCGTATCTATAAATGACATCAGGCTAAACCAAAACACCGTACTATTTCTTGAGAACTTCAGTGTTGAAGAACGTTTTCCCCTTGAAGATCTTTCTGAGACAGAAACACTGAGGAAAAAAATGCTAACTTCTTTGGTCATTTTTTTTTTTTTTTGGCCAAATCATTTTTATTAAGATTTTCTTTCTTTCTTTCTTTCTTTAATCATTTTTTTATTAGTTTTATAAAAAATACAATAATACATTCACATATTCATCTTCACGTCTTATACCGTTTTGGCTTTTTACGGCCGTGACTTCCGTCAAACCTTCCTTATGATATTCTAATATCTATTCCTTGTATCTATATTTCCTAAATCAATCATTGTTTTACATTATTACTTTCTAAAAATTTATCACTATATTTTCGTATTAACAACAATATTTCTTCCTTACTCTACAAAGCTTCTTGCAACCCTACCAACATATTCAATTGAATACTATTTTCCTTTAAATAGCCTGCAAATTTAGTCCAGTCTTTGATGAACTTCTGGTCCCGCTGTTCGCGGATTCTCCTATTAAGATTTTCAATACAACATAATCACATTGAAACATTCCAAATTACATTCCAAATTATTTATCCAATTATCAATAATAATAAAAGAAAAATAAAAGTTCCAATTCTGCCAAACTATTATTTAAATTTATTTGGTGGTTTCCCATGCTTCAAATTCCGGAGGTATCTAATCAAAACTTCTTTGGTCAATTTGACCTGCTTCTCTTTCCTCTGTACTGAGCTGCCCTCGGTAACATTGTAGCAAAATCTGACTGGTGATTTTATTTGCCATTGTTTCGATATCAGTATCAATAGCAATATCAGAAGCAGAGCAAATGGTGGAGCAAAGCTTCTGCCCTGGATGAAGTGGGCTGGGTGTCAGGAAGGCCAGCGTTGCATAGTTGCACCATCAGGAATGCCACCACCAATCCAGTGTTCTCACCAGTGCAACCATATGACTTTGACCTCAATGCTGCCCCACTCCAGCCCCGCCCAGGTAAACAGCTCTGATACAAGGGTCAGGAGGTCAGTTCCATCCCACCACAGGTGCTGCTACTGATAGCTAACAATTTATAATATGACAACAGGCCTCCAAGATGGCTTCCAAAATCTAAGTGGTTTGCAGAGTGGGGAAAGTTCAGCACTTTCTTCTTTAGTCATGGCCACTCTTTGAACTGTCTGGATTTAAGTGGGTGGCTTCTTTCGTGGTTTTGATCCTTTCCCTCCATTCAGAACTTAACATTTTTGTTAATGGCTCTGAATTGAATGGTAGAAAAATGAGAAACCGAGTGAAACAGAAATTAGCTGATTCACCCACCCCTAGTCACCACATAACCCTACAGAATTTCCTCTTAAATGAGTTCAGATTGTTTTGTTTTGTTTGACAGGTTGATATTTTGCAATCCGCCATTTGTGATGTTGAGCACCGTGGAGATGGTGCTCTTAAAGATGCTCGAGATAAGCACATTGAGCTGCAGACAGCCCTGCAGAAGGCCAAGGATGACCTAGCTGGCTTGCTGAGGGACTACCATGAACTTCTGAACACCAAGTTGGCTCTGGATATTGAGATTGCTACATATAAAACACTCCTGGAAGGAGAGGAGTGCAGGTAACTGTGAATTATACAAAAATATATGGGCACACATGCAAACATGCTAAAAAAAGTTAGTTAAACGCACCAAGATTTATTTTAGCCTCCTTTATTTATTTTTTATTTGACTCCGATTTCATTAAAGAGCAACTTTGCTATGAGCAAAATTCATTGGCAGCCCTCAATATATGTGGCTAAGTCATTGCTGCAGCCTTGGATGGCAAGGAAGAGAGGTGAGGGGTTGACGAAGTTGATGTGGTGCAAACATGCTAGTGGAGCCAATCCAGTGCTCCTGCTGGGGCATATGCACTGTACTGACCTCACAGCTTCCACCCTGTCTCCATCCTAGTATGCAGCAGTGACTCAGCTAGAGGACGGCCAGGTGAATGGTATCGCCCCACCATACCATCTGCTCCTGACTCAGCCATGAAGACATGGAGCTGAAAACATTTTGGCCTGCCAGTGAAGGCCAACTAAGGAAGTGTCCACACCGATCTCTGTTAGCAACTCATTCCAAATTGTGAATGAGAAAGACTCTGCTCCTGGCCAACAGCTGGATCCAGGCTGATCTGAAGCATAGGAGCCAAGTCCTAGGGGCCAGCCCTTCTCCGAAGTTGATGGGCATTGCCATTCAAATGGTGTCAGTGTACCCCGTCATGTGATCGATTATGTGGGGAGGGGCTTACTCCCCCCCCCACAATATTTTATTCAAGTTGGCAACCCTGATTTGAAGTTGTGCTGGTGACCTTTGTTGATCTTCTGGCTGCAGCCTGATGCCAGGCTGCCCTTCTTGGAACACAGGACTATCCACAGAAGACACACTTAGGAACAGAGCAGGCCCAAGGCATTTTGCTGTCTGAAGTGAAGAGCAATTCCCCCACATTCCACATTTAGAAGACCAGCAGCTGACCCTTACCTCAACACTCATCCCAAGACAGTGCGCCTGAGGGCAGAAGACTTAATTAGGGACCAAGGGCACTTCTATACTCTAGCACCTCAATATTGTTTCAACACACTTTCACTAACAGTCCTAGGGGGGGGGGGACACCTTAGTACAGTGGCACCTCAGTTTAAGAATAATCCGGTTTAAGAACTATTTGGTTTACAAACTCTGCAAAACCGGAAATAGTGTCCCGGTTTGAGAACTTTACCTTTCTCTAAGAATGGAATCCGAACAGTGGAAGGGCACCGGCGGCGGGAGGCCTCATTAGGGAAAGCGAACCTCAGTTTAAGAACAGTTTTGGTTTAGGAACAGACTTCCGGAATGGATTAAGTTCATAAACCGAGGTACCACTGTATAGTTCTCCATTAGCTGCTGTTTGGGTAGGTCAACTCACAACATGATGATGTCACATAATGCATTTTCCATCATCAAATGTTATGCAGGGACAGGGACAGGAGACATGCTGTAGGCTTTGCCTAAGCAAAAAGGGCTCCCACTTGTGCAATGGGGTTTCCTTCTCCCTCCTCCCTCCATGCCCCCTCGCATGCCCCCAAATGGGCTTGGTGTGGTTGGGAGAAGCCCCATCCCCAGAACAGTGCATGAGAGAAGTAAAGGTGTGATCGTTCTGCCTGGCAAGCGACAATGCTTGTGTTAATGTTGCATGAGAATGGGAACCTTAGTTCTTAGAATAATTACTAAAACGCCATTTTCAGAGAAATTGAGAGTAAGTTTTTATTGCTGCGCAATAAGGTCCAGTGGGTAACCTCCAAAAATCTGGACATCAAAACAATGGTGTCCAGAGTTTTTATAGATCTCTTCAGATATTACATATTCATACATTGCAGCAAAATTAAACCAATAAGCGTTGACATTGCCCTTCCTTTTGTCCTTTTAAAGATTACTTCTCTTTTCTTAATTTTTAGTTACATTGACCATATTAGGCGTTCCTATGATATAATCAAACCAAGCCAAAAATCCCCTTCTGACACACTAAGCCAAAAGCCCCTTCCCTCCAGACATGTGGAAAGTACCCAACTTTGATAGGCTGTTTGTCAAAAAAACATCTTGTGACTATGAGACCGTTATGACCATGATGAACATATTTCCTTCCAGACTGAAAACATAGCTAAATATATACATGTTCTGCTAACGCAGCAATAAGGCACAGTGAGACACAGCATCTTGATTTCTTAAACAAAGCCCTTATTTTAAAGCATAGAGAGTTAGTTTCAGTAATAAGGCATAAAAGTATGAGGTACAGGTACAATAATATACTTTCTTCAGGTAGCCTTGCCACATTAATAGGAGATTCACCATAGTGCAACACTGAATTCCATCCATGGTGTTTCCAGCTTTGGAGATGGCCATTCCGTTCCGAGCGCAAACATTTCTGTGAAACACAGGCATCAAAATAGGAAACCATGATGGGGCAATCTGGTAGATTAAGATGGCAATCAACTGGGCTTAGATAAGCAGTAAGCGATTTTAATTGAGATTGAACTTGTCTGATTGTATAGAAACTAGCACTTTCTAAATAAGATCTCGATGCGCTGTGTCCTCTCCATTGAAATGGAGAGATGTTGTAGGTGCAAATTCCACCCTGCATTTGCAAAAGGCATGTGCAGCAGAAGTGCCTGGGTGGATTCTCCTTCAAATCCATAATCAAGGTAAACTAACTGCAATTATGCATTTTCTTTTTTCCGCAACAGGATAGTCACAGGAAACCTTGTTGCTATAGGTGAGTAAAATCAATGATTTTTACATGCTTTTGTTTCCTTTTTCACAACTTCTGCCTTTATAACTTTTCTGCATCCTTAACAATTGGAGACTGGAGGGCTTGTGTGTGTGTAAATAATAATAATAATAATAATAATAATAATAATAATAATAATAATAATAATAATAATAATAATTTATTTATACCCCGCCCTTCCCAGCCAAGACCGGGCTCAGAGCGGCTAACACCAATAAAATCACAACAGAACATACAAAACAATCAATTAAAATGTAGGTTAAAATACAATTTAAAGTTTAAAATGCAGCCTCATTTATAAGTAGCCCACCAATCAAACCATAAAGGAATGAAACATCAGGGTTAAACTGAAACCAACCCAAAGGCCAGGCGGAACAGCTCCATCTTGCAGGCCCTGCGGAAAGATGCCAAATCCCGCAGGGCCCTGGTCTCTTGTGACAGACCGTTCCACCAAGTCGGGGCCAATACTGAGAAGGCCCTGGCCCTAGCTGAGGCCAGCCTAGCATCCTTCACTCCCTCTCCAGGTTCTTGCTTTGTACTCCTGCTTAGGTATGCTGAACCCATGCCATTTTTATGCTTCACTGGCTAGACTTTCCAGATGATTATTTGGCATTCCCCAAATAATTTCCAGACTATTCCCTTTATTGTCCCAAGGAATCTCGATATGGTGCACTCTTTGGCAGAAGTGATTCGTTGGGTTGGGCGGAGCTGTAACAGTAGCTTTCCAGAAGACGGGTCATTATTGCTTTCTGGGAGGGAGAGGGGATGGGCTGAGGTGACAGTAAGGTCAGTGTAGTGCAACTGAATTTGTTCTGCCAGTGTGTTTGCACTGCACCTTCCCTCTGCCAGTAAGCAGCAGCAGCCCACCTGCTGGGAACCACTTTTGCTCTTTGGTCAATTCCTAGTCTGCAGCATGAGGGAACAGTTCTGTTAGCCCACTGATGGATCATAGTTAGAACTGATTCTCACATTAACTTTGTCCAATATTGGCCACTTAGATAACTAATGAATGATTGTGCCAACACTGAAGGTGGCATGTCTCTGTGTTAAACTCCCACCTGAGTTGGAGGTGATCTGAACTGTGTTTAGAAAACTGTTGATTTTCAGGTCATTGCACTCATCTGGTTCAAACTGACCTACTCCAAATGAAATCCACTTCATTCAGTCATTGCCATTCATTCACTCTCTCTCACACACACAGAGAGAAAGAGAGAATGCCAGGGAGATTTCCAATGCAGTTCTCACCTCATGGCATCTCAGCAACAACAATGCTGCAAAGATAAGGTGATAACCAGGTCTCTTTCTGGCTGGGTCAGTTCCAATCTCACTTCTGAATGTTTCCTCCTTGCAGATGTTTTCAAGCCACCCTATACAGAGGGCTCTGCTGGATTCACTTCTTCAGGTGCACATGGTCCTACAGGTGGTGGATACGGTGGAAGACACAGTGAAGGACATCGTGGAGGTTATAGTGCAGGAGGCCATGGGAGATACAAAAGGAGCAATGACTCCAGAAGTGTTGGAAACCACCCAAGGACTGTAGACAGCCATGTAGATGCAGGGCATGCATCTGCAGATGCAGAAATCTACTCGGGAACACGATTCAGCTCCCATAATGTGTCTCAATCTGCTTGTAAACCAAGTTCTCCTGTAGGCATTGACAGTCCCTCAACAGGAGGAAGAGCTGGCATTGGGGTAGACTGTGGCCCAGGCGCAGGTTTTAGCTCAGGAAGTGCACAAGGATCAGCCAGCAAGGGGCATGCCACTGGGAGTATAGGAGGAGGTTGCCCAGATGGAGGCTACCTGTCTGGGGGATATGGACCACCTGGTGTCATCCCATTTGGAGCTGGATTTGGACCTAGGATTGCAGGTGGCCCGGGGGTTGTGGGTTGCCAGCCTGGAGTAGGTGGCCCATGTATTGGAGGTTTTGGCTTTGGGGGGGAACCCTATGTAGGAGTAGGTGCCCCTGTTGGTGTGTGTATCCCCAGAGCCATAGGTGCTCCTGTAGGTGTGTGTTATCCTGGAGCTGTAGGTGCCCCTGTTGGAGTGTGTTATCCTGGAGCAGTAGGAGCTCATGTAGGGGTGTGCTACCCAGGAGCAGTAGGTCCTTTCAGAAACACTGCAATGTAACATGATTCATATAAACTCCTCATTTTTTGAATCAAGTAGTTTTCAATCTGCAAACACTACTGAAGCATTGATCAGGGTCCCTGCCAGTGCTATAGGATTTCGTGACACATGAAATCTTTTTAACAACATTCCTCCTTTCCTTGGGCCATTTTGTAGTTGCAGTCTAATGAATCCACTTCTTCCTTAAAGTAAGGTGTCTGCTGCTGCGTCACATATACTTTCCCCACCTCTTCTTCCTTTTTTTATTTTTGACACTGACATCTTTATGAAACATACCCTTAATAAAATCCATCATATTTTTTTTTGTTTTATTCCCAAGTACCTCTTTAAAATAGGGACCCAGGTGGTACTGTGGGTTAAACCACAGAGCCTAGGGCTTGCTGATCAGAAGGCCGGCGGTTCGAATCCCTGCGACGGGGTGAGCTCCCGTTGCTCGGTCCCAGCTCCTGCCCACCTAGCAGTTCGAAAGCATGTCAAAGTGCAAGTAGATTAATAGGAAGCGCTCTGGCGGGAAGGTAAACGGCGTTTCTGTGCTCTGCTCTGGTTCGCCAGAAGCGGCTTTGTCATGCTGGCCACATGACCTGGAAGCTGTACGCCGGCTCCCTTGGCCAATAAAGTGAGATGAGCGCCGCAACTCCAGAGTCGGACACAACTGAACCGAATGGTCAGGGGTCCCTTTACCTCTTTAAAATGGTTTTGTGCATTGGTTCTTTTTTAAAGTTTCTCTTTGTGATGTAGACAGCCTTAAATGACTCTGATCACACCTTCGCTTCTGACTAATACAAGGATATGTATAGCTCCCCCCTCCTAGTTCATTGTTTCCTCCATATGTTTTGACTACAATGTCCTTCTCTTACTCTGGTAATGTAAATGGTACGACATCATTGCCAGACCCTTTTGCAATACAAAGCAAAAATATTTGAAGCAGAAAACAGCTTCAGAAATCCAAATGCACAAAATCAACAAGTATTCACATAGTATTTCTAACTGATTTGTAGTCCAAATTGGATAGGGTGTGGAATATAGAATTTATTGGGAAAGACTGCAATGGTGAAAAGCGGGTGAGGGGAAACTGGAGATCAATAGTAGAGATAGTATGTAAGGACAGAGTAAAGGGATAGGTGTTCATCAAGGAAGATGAACCAAGAATAAGAAGCTCAGCATCTTGACCACTCAAAGCACTAACACCACCTCCCCTCCAAACACACACATATTCTAAGGGCTTTTGAACGCTGAACCATAAACAGAATTTTCCCCAACATCATGAGGACTAGAGATGTGCTCCTCAAAAAAAGAGGTAGAAAACCTGACTTGGTTTATTTTCAAGATTCGATTTATGCCACCACATTCTTCCCCCGTCAGGTTAATTCTGTATTACATGGCATGACAAGTGACCACAGAAATGTTTAAATGCCCTATAAGTAGTAATTATGGTCATTCATAGCAAATGATGGGTTTCCCTCAAAAGTTGCTTTTCATAACATCGCAAGAATGCAAGAACACGCCATTTAAGTGAAGGTCGTTGTGTAAGACCAAAACGCTTTCTTCATGAATCATTTTTTTGCCATCATTGAAAATGCATTATATTACACAAGCTCTGTACTTGAGGTTGGGGTTCTTCGCAACTGTTCTTTCCAGGTTCTGTGCCTACAATATTTGTGGTTGGTGGTTATTTCTCAACTCAGTGCGTAAAATTGTTGCAGCATGGCATTCGGCTTTTCAGCATTGCCAGAAATCCCTGTGTCTCTGCTGTTCTCTACAATAAAATGCATGGATAACCAAACTGTTGCTTGTGATCTTTTACTAATGACGTGTCATGGAATCAAATACTGGAAGGAAACATGTGCTTAGCTAGAGCTTTTTCTTTTTGCTTCCTTCTTTGCAGCAGTTGCCTCTGCTCAAAAAATAAGATGATCTTGGTTGGATAGAGAGATACAGGACAGAGGTCCTCAAATTGTGGTCCATGGAACAATGGTGGTCCACAAGCTCCATTAAGGCATTCCATGAAAAGTTTCATAGCATTTAAAAAAAAAACCCCACCTGTACTGGTCACTGTACTTAATTTACTTCTTTTTTTATGATGGAGATTGAGGTGGTTTTGTCCAGGGCTTGATTACTGGGGCAAGAGGGGTCAGGGGAAGCCAGGTCTGGGTGCCATGGTTTCCATAAGCAGGTATAACAGTCTGGTAATGAGCTATATTTGTAGTACCATAAAAGTTTATTAACTGGTTTGCTGAGAGCACCAGCAATGTTCAAGTGGTCTGTGAGGGGAGGAACATTTAAGAATCACTGTTCTGGGATGTCTAAAGATGCTTGTGGTGGGATAATGGTGTATCCAAAGCTGCTTTCCAGTCTTAAAGTTCAGTTCTCCACATTTCCACAGCAGTTTGCAAATTATTTTTTTTAAAAAACTCAAGAAAACGTCACCAGCATTTTAGGGCAAATTTCTCCTAGTATACATGTTTGTATGCAATTTTGCCATCTGTCTATCTATTGCAAAGAAACTGCCCCCATTATAATGCATTTTTTATATTATTTTCACTAATATTTGCATTTACAATATAAGCTGGGTTTGACTAGCCCAAGGGATGGATGCATCTGTCAGTTTCTGTTGCTCCCGACTTCTCATCCTTGCAATCTTAAATTCCGTTTTCCATATTCCTATAGCAGTCTGTGGTTGTTGTTTTTAAATCCTCATGAATATTTGCCAGTATTTTAGTGTGCATTTCTAATATATACATTTTTGTATGTAATTTTGCTTAATGTACACATTTTTGCTTGCAATCTCCCCTTATGTAATGCATTTTTGTGTGTTATTTTCACTAACCTGCTTTCCCCCTAATAAACACATTTCCAAATGGATGTTTTAAGCTGGAGAACTGCATTGCAAAATTCAGAGCATCATGAATTTCAAAGGATAGCTGCTTTTCAGTCGGGGAAGAGCAGATTAGGCCAGTTCACATCAAAATGTGAACCAACCCCCCCAAAATTCCTATCTCTTGTTCATCCCACATCATACAGATTAAGTGATAAAAGTGTGGCCTTATTCTAACAAATAACTGTCATCTTTATAAGTTGGGCACAAAGTCTGCTGATTTTATAAATTTGGTCTCAGAATGTTCACTTCAATTGAGCACAGATATAACTCCTGACCTTATTTATTTATTTTAAAAAATACACACTGCCTGGTTGTTAAAATAAACCTAACACAATCCTCTATGTGGTTTACAGCAATATATTAAATCATTGATGTTTTGTCTAAAGGGCATAAACTTTGGATAATTATTTGCTCCGCCCACTGACAGCCCATGATTAAAGTTATGGTTGTGAAAGTCAAGGTGTTCAGATTTCGTGCCATAGTTATTACAAAAGAAAACCAGACCCACCTATTTGTGTAGTGACTCAAAACTGACTACATTAAGAGCCAATCTATATATTATACTTCAGCCTGTACACTGAAAATTTTGGTCACCCTCTTTCCAGTAGTGGCTTGCGGGGCAGGGATAGTGGGGACAGAGCCACTAGGCCACTGTTGCTTTCCAGGAGGGAGAGGAGAAAGGGTGAATTGGCAAAAGGGTCAGCATGGTGCAAACACACTAGTGGAGCCATTTGGCATTCCTGCTGGTGCATTTGCACCATGCCAACATCCTCTCCACCCTGCACCTTCCCATCTGTTTGCAAAGGAAAAAATGAGGAAAGGATCCACAACCAATACTCTTCTCATGGATCTATGGACCCCTGGGCATTGTACCCCCACTTCAAGTACCAGCCTATCTATCAACTCTTTCTATTGCTAGTCATCGTTTCACTTTTATTAAAGCACGGTTTAATGTATTCCCCTCAAACGTCCTTTTTCATAGATTTTCTAGGGGCCAAGTTTCGGTCTTATGTGCCTGTGATAACCGTTCGATTGAATCTCTTCATCACATAGTGTTTGTCTGCCCCTTGTATTCTGCCGCCTGAAAGACTCTATTACTTCCATTAACTCAAAAATTACCGTTGTATTTGGAAGAGTCTTACCTTGCTCTTCTGTTGCAAGATTCAAACTTGATTGTAACCCTACATATGGCAAAATTTCTGACATCAGTTCTGACACTTAAGAAACGCAATGGATTGCTATATACAGCTTGAAATTTTAATTTAATTTTTATCATATTTTATTCAATTGAGTATCCCTTTTAATCTATTTTACTGTTAGCAATTGTAAACCAGACTGTGCTGTTCCTGTTTTTGGTTGTTATGTCTATGGGCTTAAAGCCGAAATAAAATGAGTTGAGTTGAGTTGAGATCTATGGAATAAATTGCAAATATTTTTAAAAGCATGTGCTAGGCCCCTATGTGCAGGTGTTACTGCACCTGGCCTATTCACCCCAAAAGCTGCTCACCTGAGCTGCGGTCATCTGGGTATCCTCCTCTCTGGCTACTTTCTAATGCTCCAATGAATGAGCCATTCACAGGAGCAGGATTTGCAAAAATATGCCAGTCACAGCAACTTGCGAGCATCTCTAGAAGTACGAGATTGGAGGAGTCAGCTGTGGTTTGTCAGTGGCAAGAGAAATGCTCTCAGTGTGGGTTCAAAATCGCTGTGTGTTGTGACTCATATGCCCCACACAAAGCTGACTGAGCATAGCCATTCTAAACAGATGCTTGCACTGAATACTGAAATTCTTGTCTCAGAAGGCCTACTGTGTACAAACCATGGGAGCTGGGAATTCTCTAGCTCTCACTTCTGGGCCTACAAAGACATGATGGAGGCAGCTACATAGTCATGTGCCTGCCCTGTTCATCTGTAAAGGAGGAATGAGGATCTATATTCCAGTCAGGTACAACCTTATACCCTTCAGATGTTGTTGGACTACTCTCATCCTCCTTTACTGACTGAGGCTGATGGGAGTTGAAGGATGGCTTCCTGTCCTTGGGCGAGGTAGTTGCATTCTTTGCTTGGCATGAGGTTTTAATCAAAACCCATCAGCTTAAAACCACAAGTGGTTATCCCTTGAGTTCTTTTCCACAATCTCCCTAAAACTCAGATAGGAATCTGGAAATATTTGTTAGCTTGGGAATCAAACGCTAAGCCTGTACTCGTAGAACTTCAAGTACGAGAAATGCTGACTGCTTAAAGAAAATAGGTATATAATAAGTACTCTGAATGCATTTCCCAGTTGAAATAAGGGAGAGGCTTTTTAAACATTTGAGAGAACATCTGATAACCTAAGAAGGTTGCTAGAGATTACATCCAGAACAATGTTTTTCCTGTTAAACAAGGGTGGTTCTGTTTATTCAGTGCTCCTGATCTAATTCATTAACACCAGAACTGAAATGAATTTGATCCCAAAATCATTTTCTGATCTTCAGAACTGATATTTAACTTCCGTGAGATTGTATTTCAGTATTGATAGCATTCATTGTCATCCTAGCATTTGACAGTATCTGAGAGGCGCTATGCAGTAGCATTTCACATTTAACAATATTTGATAGCTTCTGAGATTTCGTATTTGACTCCTGCCAAAAATCAAAATATAATTGTTAAAAATGTGAACAACTCTTATGGCGGAAATCATATATTCACTTATTCTCAGTCCTGCAAAATGGAATGGGACTTGCTTCTGGGCAGATGTGTATAGCAATCCGTGCAAATTATTCAGCTCTCACATCCAAAATTTGAATCATCAGTATGAAATGCTGTATTCAAATGCTTCAGTCCATAAATGCCAGGATGGTGTAGTGGTTAAGAGCGGTAGACTCGTAATCTGGTGAACCGGGTTTGCGTCTCCGCTCCTCCACATGCAGCTGCTGGGTGGCCTTGGGCTAGTCACACTTCTCTGAAGTCTCTCAGCCCCACTCACCTCACAGAGTGTTTGTTGTGGGGGAGGAAGGGAAAGGAGAATGTGAGCCGCTTTGAGACTCCTTCGGGTAGTGATAAAGCGGGATATCAAATCCAAACTCTTCTTCTCTTCTTCTTCATAGAAGTACTGGTGAAAGGGAGTAGGTGGGGGATGACTTTCATGCTCCTTCTTCTCCCTGGCAGCCCCCTCACCACCACCAAAAGCATTTAAGAGGAGTCCTGCTGGATTCAAACAAAGGCCCATCTAGTCCAGCATCCTATTTCTCAAAGTGGTCAAGCTATGGGAAGTTCACAACCAAGACATTAGTGCAATTGCCTTCTCGCCATTATTGTTCCCCAGTGACTGGTATTTATTGGCATGCTGCCTGTGGTCTTGGAGGTAGTATGTAGCCATCATGTGTAGTAGCCATGGATAGTCTTATCCTCCTATAAGGCATGTTCTCCCTCTCAGAGAGCACGTGTTGCGGTGGGGGCTAGAAAGCCACCTTCCCTGTAGCTGGGGTGAGTTGGTAGCTGGCCACAGCTTGGATTGGACCTGGTGGTGTTACTGGGGAGATTTATATGTTGCAATTTGTGATGGACAGCCCAGCGTCCTATATATTGGTCAGCACATGGTGCGACCTTCCTCTTGGCTGCGTGCTTCGGATCACCCAACCTCCCTCCCTGTTTTATTAGGCCTCTGCATTGACCTTTCTATTGCCTGTCATGGGGTCATCTGCTGTTGGGCAGGGGCCTTGTAGGAATTTTTTCCATATGGCGGATTGGCTGGTGCCATTTGGTTTTCGCCTACTACATAGCAACTAGTCACAACTTGTAAGGTTGGCGGTTAGGCATTGGTTATGTTGGTTGCTGGAAGAGCGGTCGCCCTCCAAAGTGATGGTGGTGTGATGGGAATTCCGTTAAAGGAATCCAGGGGCTCGACATGCTTTTGTCCGAACCCCTGGTCGGGGGACAGGGCCATGCAAGAGCCCCTGGGAACCTCTGGGGAGAGGGAGGGCTCTGCTCCCAGCCTCCATAACTCTCCCCAGATGGGATTTCCCTTTGCTGACATGTAGTCAGCTCTGTCCCGTCGGACAGCTAGTCTGAACCAATGCCTACGCAACCACTCACATGATTTGTATATTAATAAAGTTGTGGCCTAAATTATGCCCAAAACCCAAACAAACATTATGTCTGAAGTGTGAATTTATTCTGGGGGTGGCTTGGGGACCTCGACACGCAATTCATCTAATCAAGTCATCCAAGTTGGTAGCCATCACTACAACTTGTGGTAGCACGTTCCATAATTTAATTAGTTACTGTGTGAAGAACTACTTCCTTTTGTTTGTCGTGAATCTCCAATTATTCCACTACATTGGAGTAAATTCTCCTCCAGATTCATACCTCATGTTGCGTCCGCTTCAGGTTGCATGTTTTTGTCTTGCATCCCGCAGCAACCCGGAAGTACCGGAATGGGTTACTTCTGGTTTTTGCTGCTCGCACATGTGCAGAAGTGCACTAAAACACGCTTCGCGCATGCGCAGAAGCGCTAAATCGCGCTGCGTGCACAGATGCGGCGCTTCAGTTTACGTCAGTTCCATGTTACGAACGGGCTTCCGAAACGGATCCCGTCCATAACATGAGGTTCCATTGTATTTAAAAAAAATATTTTCCTGCTCTCATCCCACTTGTTCCAGTCAAAAGTAAACTACTTGGTTAGACTGGTTTCGAAAACTTGATCCTTGTAATTTACTGTCAAGATCTTTAGTTTATTTTGCAATTACTACCCAGTGAAGGACGGTCCTGATTTTCAAGTGGTTCCTTCACGATGATTGGCAACATTATCTTCAAAGCTGGAATAACATTAAGTTCTCTCCTGAGCAGGAACCCCACCAAATTGGTACTTCTGCTATGTATCTGAGGGCTATTTCCCAGTTACATGTTCATGTTTTCTTAAAGATCATGTTTTGAATACACCCACAAGTCACTCCCAGGTCTAAAAGCACAACATGGAAATTGCTTGGTGCCACAGGCGGCCACCTAAGATGTTAGGAATGAGGATGTGTTGCAAAAGACTCTGTGGAGAAGGTAGAGAAGGTGGAAAGTTCTATCACAAGAGTAGAACTGATAGCACTGTGCAGAGGTGGGGAAGATTTGGCCCCCCAGTTGTTGTTAGACTCCAGCTCCCAACTCTTGTCAATCTCAGCCAGGGTCAGCAACATCTGGAGGACCATAGTTTCCCCAGCATTGGTGGAGAGAAAAATCTATATCTGCCCAGACTGCCCAGATAGTGTTGACCTGGGACAGAGCCTTTTCAGAAGTGCTTCTCCATCTGTATAATCCTCTCCTTGGTGAGGTGCATCTGCCTCTGTCAATTCTGCATTTCAGGAGGAATTTAAAAACATTCCTGTTTAGCCAGGGATTTGATGGCTGAAGGGTACTGTTCCTGGCAACCTTGAGATCACTGGATGAGAGAATGTTTTGAACTGTTTCTGGAATGTCTTAGATTTTTTAAAAAAACGGTGACTATTTTTTTTAAATTTTAAAACTGTTTTTAGAATGCTTCTTTTAAAAAGGGTTTTTTATTGCAGATGTGCTTGCTGCTCTGGGCATCTTTGGGAGGAACGGCAGGCTGTAAATTCAAATGAGTAAATTCAAATAAAATCCTTCTTGATGTGTAGAGCAGTGTTTTTCAACCACTGTTCCGCGGCACACTAGTGTGCCGCGAGATGTTGCCTGGTGTGCCGTGGGAAAAATTGAAAAATTCGAAAGATTTTTTTTAAAAAATGGCCGCAGCCTTCCTCCTTCCCCGCCCCCTCCTCCGTGCATTACTAGGTGAATCGCCCTGCCTCTCGCGCGTTGCGCACGGCTCCTGGTCCTGCCCTCCCTTCGGCGGCGCCCCCCCACTCGCTTATGCTTCACGTTGCTTTAGGAATCTGACTCAGGATTGGCCAGCTAGGGGGACTCTGGCTCAGGCAACCAATGGCTGGGCCGCGCCCGCCTGACTCCAAGATGTCGGCGCTGAGGCCTGGCAACGGGGCTCCCGGGGGGAGGCGGTGAAGCGGCCTCGGCCGGAGGCTTTGGGCCCCACCGCTCCGGCTCGTCCCCTCCCTCCCGGAGCCGGCGGGGTGCTCAGCCTCTGCCCCCCAGTCATGGCCGCGGAAAGCAGCAAGCAGTTCTGGAAGCGGAGCGCGAAGCTGCCGGGCAGGTGAGCGGCCGCATGAGGCTCGGTCTCCGGAGTGGGCGCCCACGAAGCAGCCGTGCCCCGGGAAGGCGGGAGCCGGTTGGCGGCGCCGGTTCCAGCGGGTGCTTCCCCGTCGCCATTCATCGCAGGGAGGTGCTTCGTGGGGGCTCGTGGCTCTCGTCCTGAAGCCGGTTAGCAGCCTCCACGCATCTAGAGGGAGCAGGGCAATTGGGGAGAGGACCTCTGTGGGTCCCCCGATGCCCGTGGGGTGAAGCTCGGGATTGCAGTCACGCCACGATTGCTCTCCGCTGCGGCGCCGGCTGGCCCGGTTAGTCAGCAGCAGCAGCTGCAGTCAGAAGCCCATCGCCAGCCGGAGAGGCGAGGCTGGCGATCGCGGGGCAAATGGGCTTTGCTAGGCTCCCGTGTTCCTAAACCCGCCGTGGGGAACGACGAGACTCGCCGGTGCCTCCGTCCTCCCTTGTCCCGGGGCCGTTTGTATTTCGGAGCCAGCCAGGTTGCTCAGCGGACAGGTGCATTGGGTTGCTACTTTGCCCAGGAGCAGAAGTCACTTCCTCATTTCTTTGTGTTTATTTGATTCCTATTCAAGAGAATTACTTTATATATAGTCAATATAGGCACAGAGTTAAATTTTTTAACATTTTCTAATGGTGGTGTGCCTCGTGATTTTTTTCATGAAACAAGTGTGCCTTTGCCCAAAAAAGGTTGAAAAACACTGGTGTAGAGAATGCCTTTGAAACGTTGTCCACCTCTGAAGTGAAACTGGGGACTGTTCCTCAGATTTTCCCTCCCCTAAAAACAAAACAAACAAACAAACAAAAACAGCCTGGAGCAAATCCAAAAGATATTCAATAAAACTAGTGACATTTCCTGGATGTGAGGTTGGGAAGAGCAGCTCTGTATATCTCTAGACCAAGCACATCACAGGAGTTCTCTTAATCATCTCCCAGAACTGGAGAACATCAAAATGAAAGGCATGGCTCTTTTCTTATGTTAAAAGCTGCCTGCAAAACAAACAACATAGATGCACAAACACTGAAGTTTGTGAGAACACTTTTGCCTGCAATGGTGAGAATACTTCCCCTAACAATGCGCAGTTTCTACAACCCTATTAGGCATTCACAAAAGGGCCTAAATGAATACGTGGGTGGGAGGAGTTCTGATAATTAAGATGTTTCTCTTCTTTAATTTATGACTAGTATCTTGTAAACTTTGACTCGACCTTGCGTTTGGCACTGGCTAGCAAAGTGCTCAAGCCAACCCAGCTTCATGCAGCCTTGCAGTTAGAACAATAAAACAATGAGATAAAATAATAAATTAAAACAAAAAAAGTGAAGCACTAAAGGGAGTTAAGAATTAAAACTGAAGAGAGGATAAAAACAAGTGCTGAGGGTTGGTTATAGAGCAAAGACTTGCCTTAGAGTTGGCCTTAGAGCTCAATACCCTGCTTCAGCATTCGGCAGCCATCTTGGATCCCCCCAATCAGAGCTGTGTGTAAGCTGCTGCTACTTCACCAACATTGTTCCCTGTCACACTGGGAACCAGCACCTAGTGTGAGAGACAGGGCTAAGCCAGGGAGTCCTGAAGTTGCCCAGGTACTATGGTAGTCAAGACAGAGTTCAACAGGGAGCTGTCCTCACTGACAAGTCCTCCTCTTCCTGCTCAGCTTCTAGGCCATTATCCACAGCTGCCTTTTCCCTCCTATTGAGGAGACCCTGGCACCTGAGGTGGACCCTGGTGCTAGGACTTCCTGATAGCCAAACAGGCCAACTCTGGGCTTCCCTCTGGGTCCTCTGCTGCCTTTGCTTTTGCAGCTCAGGTGGAAAAAGCTGGGATCAAGTAATTGTCATGGAGGTTATTGTGGGCTTGGGTGAAACACACATGAGCTACGGGGGAGAGTAGCAGCGTGAAGAAGTTTGGTGAACAACAGGATGAGAAGATGGCGATGGTCAGAATGTGGCATTTGGAATTAAGAAGATTGACCTCATCCACACAGAGACATTGTTTATTATAATTTAGCCTGCTTGCTGGCATATATCAGCGGCTGTGGAAATTTTGAAAAGCAATTGATGGAGGTGATCAGGGAAGCTCCGGCATCCAAGGCATGGGAAGTCCATATATAAAAAAATTATTATAATAATTAGGCATAATTGGAATGTTTCTTTTAATTGGGATTTGTATAATTAATTTGGATTGTAATTTGAAATGTAATTGGGAATAATTTCAATGTGATTTGCTGTGATTTGTATTGGAAAATTCAATAAATAGATTATATTTAAAAAAAGAAGCACACATGAGCTAAATCAGTTCAGGGCATCTTAGGACTTTTGTGAGTTCTTCCAGTTCCTCAGTTGTGGTGGTGCCTCTGTGGGAATCCCATGCCTCTTGCTCAGAGGATGTATCCCTGAGATCTGGGTTGGGCTGGATCTTGACACGGTGAATTCAGTTGCACCCCTCTGCAGAAGGGAAACCTCCTGGAACCAATACAAATCAGTATGGTCCCTTGTTGCACACTTTGAACATGTGGATTGTTCCTAATTTACTTGCCCCATGCCTATAGCAGTCTTGCAGCATATCCTACTGTACCCTGGATAAAGCCTTTACCTGGGATAACTTCACAGCTCACCCAGAGTTACCACCTTGCCTGTTGACAAACCTGCTTATGGAAATGGCTCTAGGACAGTTACATTGCAGAAGTGGTGATGATGAGTCTGGCTGTGGTTGAGCATAACATTCACAGATCAAAGCCCTTTAGAAAACAGAAAAATGCCATTGATGTGTCCCACTTCTAAGCAATTAGATGACAAGGAACAGGTTTCAGCTAAGGCTAAAGAAGTCAATCTTCCCCAAATAAGGGAGTGATCTGCAGGGTGTGTGTGAACTAGTTTCACTTAAATCAGATTCACCTTTCCCACAGAGGCAACTGTTCTCTGGACACTGGAATATGCTTGCAAGGAAATTTCACATAAACCAAAATCCAGCACGTATATATGTATGTGTATATGAAATCAAGCATTGTGCATTTAATGGAAACATTCCACATTTAAGAATTCCTTCTCCCAAGGTCATTACAGATCTAGCTTATACTGCTAGCTGTTATTATTCCTTCTCCTCCTCCTCCTCCTCCCAGGACCGGTGCTAGGGCTTTTCGCGCCCTAGGCGAAAATCGCAGGGCGCCCGGCACGCAGGGGGCGGGGCACCGTACGTCATGCGCAATGATGTCACGTGCCCTGCCCCCTGCGCTGCGCGCGCAGGAAACTACTGGGCGCTGCACGAGCCGGGCGCTCCGCGCGCCGCGATTTTCGCCTCTGGTTGGGGCGGCGGGGGTGGGGGCGGGGGGCAGGCTTGCCAGCGCCCCCTCCATTTTGGCGCTCTAGGCAGTTGCCTAGTTTGCCTAAATGGACGCTCCGGCCCTGCCTCCTCCTCCTCCTCCTCCTCCTCCTCCTCCTTCTTCATCTTCTTCTTCCTTAAAGAATCTAATCCACTCGTCATCCAAACAGATCCCAGGAAAGTATATAACAATAACAGAGATATTGGAGTACAGTACAATAAAAGCAAAACTTCACCCATCATGAAACAGCCATGTCATATTTTGCACTAGATGGCATTTTGTAATTTGAGAGTTGTTTTTGTTATGCAAGTTTAATTTTAAATGCACATATTTTTTTACATTATTGTTGTACAATGATTGGGAGTGTTTGCTGGGGAGCAGTTCAAAACCCATAAGCAGACTGACTAACTAAAAAACCCCAACAAGAAGTAAAATGACGACAAATGTATCCCCTCTAAAATGTCAGCCAGGCTCATTGGAAGACCAGCTCTGCATGTGGCATGAAGATTGGCAGCATCAACCCTGCCATGTGGGAATGCCCTGCAGGTGACTGCAGGGCATGGAGACAAACAGTGAAGTCGTGTATCCATAGTAGTGACCAGAGGAGAAATTACCACAGGTAGGAGTGCAGAGAGAAGAAACACCCTCGTGCCTTTGCAGCAGCACAACTGGATGCCTTCATCTGCCCCAGCTGCAACAAAACATGTCTCTCTTGTATTGGTCTCTACAGCCACAGCAGGTGCTTCCAACGGTTTGATTTCACCCCCCAAGACACACTCCTCCACAGTCTCCCAAGACAGACAGATGCCAACAACGAAATGCCCTGACCTTGGATGAACGAGTCAAGCATAAAGAGCTGATAATGGAACTTAATAGTTGCCACTCACATGCTCCTTACACAGAAATGGAAGGAGAGGTCACCGTCAACAAGAGAATGGCCAGCAAAATGTCAGAGGGTAGCAGGCATGTAAACTCCCCAAATTTGCTTAGACTAAGCAATGCTGGAAATAAAAGAAATAAACAGAATCCTTTAAATGATCCTTTAAATCTCATAACAATAACAAACTTAGTTGGTCTCTAAGGTGCTACTGGAAGGAATTTTTTTATTTTGTTTTTTCCTTTAAATGAAACCATGTAGAATATACAGATATACCATGTAGAAACCATGTAGAATATACAGATATACAGTGGTAGAAGAAGAAGAAGAGTTTGGATTTGATATCCCGCTTTACCACTACCCGAAGGAGTCTCAAAGCGGCTCACATTCTCCTTTCCCTTCCTCCCCCACAACAAACACTCTGAGGTGAGTGGGGCTGAGAGACTTCAAAGAAGTGTGACTAGCCCAAGGTCATCCAGCAGCTGCATGTGGAGGAGGGGAGATGCAAACCCAGTTCCCCAGATTACAAGTCGACCGCTCTTAACCACTACACCACACTGGCTCTACCTTGGTTTACACCCATAATCCATTCCGGAGGTCCGTTTGTAAACCAAAACACGTTGTAACCCAAGGCGCGCTTCGCCAATGGGGCCTCCAAAAATTTTTTGTTCGTAATCCCCCCAAAATGGGTTGTAATCCTTAAAAAATTTACAAACGAGGACAAAACACGTTTGACATGTTTGTAATCCAAAACGTATGCAAACCAGATCGTTTGCAAACCAAGGTACCACTGTAATATATTGACAAGTACAATAGTTTTTTCCACGTGATAAATGAATAATATTTTATAGGTTTGGGATTACCTTGGTGGCTGGCAGTGGGGTTTGGTCACTGCCCCACCAGCCTCACCTGCCTGCCTTGTTTCTTATATCCAGATCATCTTCTTCCTCAGGGTTGCCCCTAGGACCTAGGATTGGTAGGGCAGGAGGCAAGGAGCCCAGACGGCAGCTGCTGCAATGGCAGGCAGAGCTGGCTAATTCTAGCTTTCTCCCCAACCTCCTTGCTGAGTTCTACAAAGGCAACACCCTCTGGGTGGTTTGGAAGTCAGAAGAGAGGGGCATGGGGGCTGTCTGAGTGCACACTGAGGTATTGGGGATCAGCCGCCATGGGATTAGAAAGTTCATAATATTGTTATTTTATCTGTGACATGTGATATATATAATTTTATTCATTTAATGAAATTTATATACCAGCTTGAGGTGGTTTACCAAAAGAACAAATCAATGAAATTATCAGTAAAAAAAAAAGGTAACAACTACTATTAAAAAAATTCAAAAGATAATTAAAATCAATGGTGAACTTGGGGGAAAAAACAGATTAAAACATCTGTCCACAGTTTTTATGTGTGGATGGGCTTGGCTAAACCAAAAGGGTTCTGGCCAGGTGCCAAAAAGACTATAGCTGACGTCAATGGGCAGGAAGTGACAAAGTGAAGTGTATTTTTATCCCAGGAACAGAGGAATGTTTGCACTCTGAGGTAAACCTGAAGTCTTACTGGCAATATAAAAGTTGCTCACAAACCCAACAACTCAGAAGATAAAAAATATGCAAGTTTTAGCAACTTGATTTTGAGATGTGGATACTTGTGTCTGTAATAACTTTCTCAATGGAACTGGGCACAAGCCTCAATCATATTCATTTTGTTCCATTCCTGTGATTTCAGACCAATGTTTGACAAATAAGCAAGTAGATTTAAGAACAAGAGGAAAGAGTGCTACTGAATCACAGTGAAGGCCCATCTTCTCTAACCATTGGCCATGCTGGCTGAGGGCTGATGTGTATTAGAGTCCAGCAACATCTCCAGCACCAAAGTTTTCCCTGTCCTGAAGGAATAAGGGCCCATCTGGATCAAACCGAAGTCCTAGCCAGTCCAGCATCCTGTTCCTACGGCCAACCAGGTCCCTGTGGGAAGCCCTCAAGAGTAAGAGCACAAGAATATCAGACCAAGAGGTGGACATGGAAGGTGGCGAGGGCTATTTGAGGACAGACTTTCCCTCTGCTTGCACTTTAAGAGGAGTTGGCTTGACAAAAATGAGGAGGGGAAATATAACTCTAGGTCAGTGTTTTTGTTGAGACAATCACCTGAAAAATGGGGCAGATCTTTTTACTTTGAAATGACAGGAAAGAGCCTGTGCTTGTTGATAGATTTGTGCAGTGATCAGTTTTTATATCCACCTGGGAATATAAATACTGCTACATCTGCTTTGAAGACCTTTAACTGGCTAAGCGGGGGGGGGGGGGAACCAACCCAAACAAACTAGATGAAAAGGACCCTTTTGATTCCCCAAGGAGAATTTCACTTCTGGGATGGAACCTTTGCAAAAAGACCTTTTGATTGTTGCAGGACTGAAACAAAATGTTTTGAATTTTGGGCCCAGGGGTCCAAAAGGTGGGGAAAGAGTGTAGCAGATACCATCGACATAACCTTACTTTCATCTCTTGAAAACACTGGCGAAGTTAGGTAATTTTAGATGCTGGGCTTGTGGGACTTTCTCCTTAGATCGTATCGTGTATTATTTCACTTAATTCCATAGCTGTCAACTTTCAGATTTGAAAATAAAGGATTTTTTCAAGCTTTCGGATTTGAAAATAAGGGATGCCGTGAGGGCGGTGCAATGGCACCAAGTAGCCTCACCACCCTGCGCTCCAGAGGCTGTGCGCGAACGGTGAGCGAAAGAGCGAGCGCCTAGACGGCAGGCAGGCTGACTGTCTGGTTGGGCGTGAGGGTCTGGCTGCACAAGGCATGCAAGCTCCGCCCCCAGTCGGTCTCAGACTCCTTATTGGCAGCCGAGCAACGCAGCTGAGGAGCCTCCCTGACCGGCAGGGAGGGAGAGGAGCTGCTTCCTTTGAAATCCAGGAAATTTAAGGGATATCAACAATACCGGATAGCAGCGGGAAACGGCATTGGAATAAGAGAGTTTCCCGCCAAAAAAAGGGAGGGTTGACAGCTATGCTTAATTCCAGTGGTCTTACAGGGATGCTCTTCGGATGGGAATATGTATATGTATGGGAATATGTATCACTTCAAAAGGTGGTAAACCAGCCTTAATGCATTTGAGGGCCCTCTGGTTCATTCAGTGGGGTCACCTTGACCTCTGCCCCAAAGTCCTGCCCCACTGACTGAAAACAATGTATAACCAATGTGGGCATCATGATTTTTTTTTTTAAAAAAATGTTTTTATTAAAGATTTTCCAGGGTTACAAAATATTAAAAAAATATATAATAAGAGCTCTGCTGGATCAGGCCCATCTACTCCAGCATCCTTTCCTCCCATTGGCCACCCAGATGCCTGTGAGAAGCCACCAAGCAGGATTCAAGCACAAGAGCACCACCTGATATTCCCAGAGACTCGTCTTCAGAGGCATGCTGACTCTGAACTGGGAGACTTCATAGCTTTCAATAGAGCCATCTTCCATGAATGCATCTTAATTTAATTTAAAAGCCATTCAAACTTGTGGCCATTACCACATCTTTTGACAAGGAGT
Source organism: Darevskia mixta (assembly GCA_034641385.1). Taxonomy (NCBI): domain Eukaryota; kingdom Metazoa; phylum Chordata; class Lepidosauria; order Squamata; family Lacertidae; genus Darevskia; species Darevskia mixta. The sequence continues at coordinate 628,380 of JAWWNH010000047.1, forward strand.
TCTGTAAGTTAATTACTAATTGTGTGAGAGAAAGTATTTGGCTGCCTTCATAGACTGCTGTTGGTTGGTTTCGCTTGAGTGGCCACAAGTCTGGATATTATGAGGAGGAGAAAGTTCTCTCTACTCACCATGCCGTGAATATTTCTCTAAACCTCTATAATTTCAGCTCCCCGTTTCTCACCCCCTAAACTAAACAGTACTTAGCTTTTCCCCAAAACCTAGTAAAATGTGGGAACTCAGCTGGGCCCACGGAATCACTGACAAGATTCAAAGGAAACAAAAAGGCTCACTTTGGAAACATTGTGTAACTTTCTAAATTTTTGTCTGAAGAGAAATCTTAAACGTTAAATAAATTGGAGTTCTTGTTATTAGTTATACTGAAAGGAAATACACACCAAGAGCTCTGGCCAAGAAGAGTAATCTTGGCAGAATTTGGAAGCTCAGGCAAAAGAATGGGAATTATTGAAGGAGTTAAAACAAACATTTTCATTGCAATTTATTACCATAATCCGGTGGGCAGGGGAGGTGTGCTTGACTAATTTCACTGCCAGTAAAACTCAGTGATATTTGGGGAGTTCCTATTCAGACAGACACCTGCAGGGATTCTGTGGGAAGCCAACATAGTTTCAGTTAGTATAGAATCAGTCGTACCAACAGGCTAAAAAAACAGTTTCTATCTGTGGGCTGTTAGGCTGCTGAACGGAAAATAATATAGTGCAACTGACTTTCGGGGTTGGTGTGTTGTGCGACAAGTGCACAGCGTGCAATGGGATTGAGTGTTTGGGGGGGAGGGAAGCTCGGTTAATTTCATTGTACACAGGTTGTACATTGAAAATAAAGGTATTATTATTATTATTATTATTTAGATTTGCCCAATTTCTCAAGGGTTCTGGCAAATGTCTCATCCCAACCCAGCATGTCTTCAAAGAGAATTACATTCTCCAAACTGGGGTGAACCAGTAAACAACAAAAGTGTCATTTCTCAATTTTTCCAGGACTGAAAGTGTCATCCCCACCCCACACCCCACCAGTTCAACACTTGAGCGCTGATTCAGAAGCATTGGAAATTGGACAGTGTGCCTGTCAATCATAAGCAGATGATTTTATCTGCAGGTTGAAACCATTCCATTGTCTCTTTAATTCATGGACAATGAATCTGACTACAGTTCCCATCATCCCTGACTACTGCCCCTGCTAGTTGATGGAAGTTGGAGTCCAACAACATCTGGAGGGCAACAGACTCCCCACCTTAAAGGTAAAGGGACCCCTGACCATAGCTGTCAACTTTCGGATTTGAAAATAAGGGATTTTCCCTAACTTTCGGATTTGAAAATAAGGGATGCCGCGAGGGCGGTGCAATGGCACCTAGTAGCCTCGCCACCCTGCGCTCCAGAGGCTGTGCGCGAACGGGTGAGCGAAAGAGTGAGTGCGTAGACAGCAGGCAGGCTGTCTGTCTGGTTGGGCGTGAGGGTCTGGCTGCACAAGGCATGCAAGCTCCGCCCCCAGTCGGTCTCAGACTCCTTATTGGCAGCCGAGCAACGCAGCTGAGGAGCCTCCCTGGCCGGCAGGGAGGGAGAGGAGCTGCTTCCTTTGAAATCCGGGAAATTTAAGGGATATCAACAATCCAGGATAGCAGCAGGAAATGGCATTGGAATAAGGGAGTTTCCCGCAAAAAAAGGAGGGTTGACAGCTATGCCCCTGACCATTAGGTCCAGTCGTGACCGACTCTGGGGTTGCGGCGCTCATATCGCATTATTGGCCGAGGGAGCCGGTGTACGGGGTCATGTGACTAGCATGACTAAGCCGCTTCTGGTGAACCAGAGCAGGGCACGGAAACCTTCCGTTTACCTTCCCGCCGGAGCGGTTCCTATTTATCTACTTGCACTTCGACGTGCTTTCGAACTGCTAGGTTGGCAGGAGCAGGGACCGAGCAACGGGAGCTCACCCCATCGCGGGGATTCGAACCGCTGACCTTCCGATCGGCAAGCCCTAGGCTCTGTGGTTTAACCCACAGCGCCACCCACGTCCCCACCTTAGGTTGTGCCTATTTCAGCCAGCATCCCTTTACTGCTATTAGCAAGTTCCTTGTTTCATCGGATAGATACAACTAGGTGTGTACAAAACATCCCTGACTCCCCCCCACCCCCAATTCTCTCAACATTCTTACATGCCAGACTTTTTGCTTAACATAGGAGTCTCCAGATGTACTTCCAGATTTGCTTTAGGCAAAAGTCTGCTAGCAAGTCAGAGCCTTTTGGAGGTCCCCCTCCTGGAGAAATCCCATATCTTACGTTACTTTTTCTGTCCTTGGCGATTTCTGATTAAGGAGGTACCCCTCAAATTCATTTCAGACTCTCCTTTGGGGGAAATGCTGGCGGCAACTCAGAATGCAATCTCCCCCATGTCTGCCCTTCTATCTGGATGGAGGACGGTATTCCTGGAAAAATTGCTCATTAACAATAATGGTATGTTCCCTGACATAATTAAACATAAAAAGGGATGAAGCTGCAAGTGAAACGCACCTGTAAACAAGCCACTTGAAGTATTTTGCTGAAAGATAATTACACATTGAGGAAGCAGATTAATTAAAGTAAAGCACAAAGGCCGCTGAGAAGAAAGCTTGCAAGCAAAGCAAGTTTTTTTAATTTCACACTATTTCATATATGATAAGTGTTTGCTCTGGAGCAGAGGCTGCACTAAAAGGAACTTTTTCTGGCTGCTAGGCAAACCAAACCCATGCTGTTTCATTTAATTTTTTTGCACCCCATGCAGCTCTTGAGCCATATATAAGAGAGGAGCTCCTGATTTCATATCAAAGGGATTCTCTGTACTTCTGCTCTTCCTTCGTCCCATTGCTTCACTTATAGTGCCAGCTTGCTTAACTTTTCAAAAAGCTACCATGAACATATGTGGTGGTCCTCGATATCTTGGTGGACGAAGGGGCTACTCCTCTGTTTCTGTCACTGGTGGCATGGGTGGTGGCCGAGGCAGCTGTGCTCCTATGTGCCAGCCAGTTGCAAGGACGCAGGGAGCTGGTGGCTACTCCAGCATGAGCCTTAATAACTTTGGTGGTGGAGGTCGAAGGATTGCTTGTGGTCAGGGCTATGGAGGACAAATCTATGGTGGCGTTGGTGGTATGGGCATGGGCATGGGTGGTCAAGGCATGGGCATGGGTGGTCAAGGCATGGTTATGGGTGGTCAAGGGATAGGTATGGGTGGTCAAGGCATGGGCATGGGTGGTCAAGGGATAAGTATGGTTGGTCAAGGCATGGGCATGGGTGGTCAAGGCATGGGCATGGGTGGTCAAGGCATAGGTATGGGTGGTCAAGGGTGTCAGGGTGGCTTTGCAGGTTATGGTAGGATGGGAGGTTTGGGTGGTGGCATGCCATGCAGAGGTGAAGGGATCCGAGGTGTCTCGATGGATGAACGCCTCTTGAAGCCACTTTCGGTTGGAGTTGATCCAGAGGAGCAGAAAGCACGGACACATGAGAAAGAGGAGATGAAGACCTTGAACAACCAGTTTGCCTGCTTCATCGATAAGGTAAGAGCTTGGCCATCCAATGGGTTTTCTCTCCAAAGACAATTTTTACATGAAGGGAAGAGAGCCAGCGTGGTGTAGTGGTTAAGAGCGGTAGACTCGTAATCTGGGGAACCGGGTTCGCTTCCCCGCTCCTCCACATGCAGCTGCTGGGTGACCTTGGGCTAGTCACACTTCTCTGAAGTCTCTCAGCCCCACTCACCTCACAGAATGTTTGTTGTGGGGGAGGAAGGGAAAGGAGATTGTTAGCCGCTTTGAGACTCCTTAAGGGGAGTGAAAGGCGGGATATCAAGTCCAAAGTCCTCTTCTTCTTTTATCTGCAAGTAACAAATTAATTGGAATTCAAATGTTTAGTTTTTCAGGGAACTTATTTTGCATTCCGCCTTTGCTCCTTTCCCTTTTCTCCTCTTTTGGGTTTCTGCCATGATGCTCCCTAGTCCTAGGAGTACCCTCCAATCACATCTATTTATCATTTCCTACTCAAAATCCCACCATGAAATCTACTTCTTAAAAGCCTTTCCTGAAACATAACTATGCATTTAGCGCATATATAAACCACATTAGGATTTAAAGGACCCACTGCATTATTTCAGGAAACTTTACAACAGACTTGTTATAAAGATTATGCTCCTATTGCAGAAGCGGAGTTGGAGAGGGAGGCTAAGAGACAGTAGCTTGTTTAGGGCTGGAAGCACATCATACATTTAAAGCGCATTCTCCTCACCCCTGGGAAGTCTCATGGGGTCGACCACTGGGAGGTAAGGGTGTAAAAAAATACAAAATTAGGAGTTTTAATTTCAGTTGTAATAGGGAATTTGGATAAGGCTATAGGGAAGGATCAGAAGTACCATGAGGCTGAGGCTTGGAAAAATGGGTTATATTAAGTAAATTGAATTTCTTATTTTTCTTTTCTTTTCTTTTTTGTTGGACTATGAATTTATTGTATATCTTTTTGGATTATTTTAAAGTTAGGAGTATGAAAACTGTTAGAGAGGATAGATAATGAAATCAACAGAGAGGGACTTGAGGAAGTCAATTGAAATATGAAATTGAGAAAGAAGGAATGCCTGGCCCTGGAATGGGGCCAGGCCTAAGCAATGATATTAAATACTGTCAGTAAGGTTAAATGTAAAATGATTATGACTACCCTTGTGAGAGAGGGGGGTAAATGTGGCTTCCCACAGTGAGAGGGGGGAAGTATGGAAATTTCACCATTATGTTATGTGCTTATAAAATTGCAAAAAATCAATAATTTTTTTATTAAAAAAAGGGGAAGTCTCATGGGGTCTGTAGTTTGTTCAGGGTGCTGGTAATTGTAACAATGTGATGGGTAAACTACAAATCCCAGGGTTATTGGCGGTTGGTGGGGGAGAGTCTTTAAATGTATGATGTGTACACAGCCTAAAAGACAACATTTGAGCCATGAGCTTCTTGTTTCATAGTTCCTTCTCCTAATGCTTTCCATTTGCTCTGTTTTCCTCACATGCTACTTTGTATGTCAAATCCAACACAGATTTGGTTCCCTCCCTCCTGCTTTCCGTTGTCCATCTTATGTTAGTTGTAAAAACCTTTGGTTCTTCGGGGAGCTTCTCATTCCAGTTTCAACTCATGGAGTGATGAAAAGAAATGATATTGTTTTTCCAGGAGAATGCATTTGGCCTCCTTTTGGACAAACTGGATAGTCTATATTTTCCTGTAAAAAATGTTGCAAGTATCATAGAGGAAAGGCAACTGGTTATTATTATTTTTAAACACACACACGCAAATTGCCTTGGGCGAGACTGGAAGGTGGGGTGAAAATGCAAACGTAAGTTGCAAGACTTGTTTGGAAAAAAATATTACTTGCAACAAAATTCATTTTGGTTCTGTACTCACACAGTTACTAAGACTTCTGGGTAGTGGAAGAAACTTTGGATTACACACAATTAAAATGATATCCTGAATCACTGCAACCCAGTTTGTTGCAGGGTAGTTCAAGAGAACTTATATTCCATCCAGGAAATAAATGCGTAGCATTTAATATTACAGACTTGCAGACTGGTTGCATTAGACTCAGGAGACTATTTCCAGCACAGGAGAAAAAGAAATGGGAGATTATAAAGCTACTAGTTTCTCCTTCATCCTTCAGATTATTTTTTAGCTAACAACTCCCACCCCTTTCCTTTTTCTTGTCTGCTGGAAATTTCTCAGACATTTAGTACAATCCATCTGCAAGGCATTAAATGCTGCATTCTTATTTCTGCATGGAAAATAAGTTCCTTGAAAAACTAAACATTTGAATTCCAATTAATTTGTTACTTGCGGATAAAAGGGAGCTCAACAACCCTTCCCATTCCCACAAGAGCATTCCTTCATTCAAACAAGCACCAGGGAGCTTTGTATCAGGGGAATCAGCTTATGGTTTGTTTCTGAACTGTTACATCTAACACCATGAGAACCTCTGGAAATGGTGGAAGTATCTTATCTTTGGTGCCCACCCCAACTGAATTAAGAGCATCAAAGAACCTTCTAGCACAGAGATGTCGTTGGACTCCAACTCCCATCAACCCCAGACAGCATGTTCAAATAAGACCCTCCAAGTGTCCCTATATTCCAGGGACGTCCCTGATTTAGAGATGCCATCCCGGTTTCTGATTTAATCCTGGAATGTCCCAATTTTCCTTAGGATGTTCCTATTTGCATTGGAGAAATGTTGGAGGGTGTGGTAGGGTGTCCCTATTTCCACTGGAGAAATGTTGAAGGTGTGGAGTTATCCAACCCCTGAGCCGACTGAAGGCAATCCTGTATAGGGACGTTTTTATTTAACGTTTAATGTTTTGTTATGTATTTATATATGTTGGAAGCTGCCCAGAGTGGCTGGGACAACCCAATAAGATGTGTGGGGTATAAATAGTAAATTTATCATTATGGAATGGGACGTCCCTATTTTCATTGGATAAATGTTGGAGGGTATGTCAAAGGTCGGGGAAGATGGGAGCTTTAGTCCACCAATATCTGGAGGGCCACAGGTTCTCCATGCCTGATTTCAACTTCTAATTTGAAAGACTCGTTCATAGCTCAGTCAGTACAGCATTAGATTCTTTATCTCAGGATCTTGGGTTTGAGCCCCATATTGGACAAAAGATTCCTGCATTGCAGGGGGTGGACTAGATGACCCCTGTGGTCCCTTCCAACTCTGCAATGCTTTCATTCTATGATTCTATGATTCCCAGTAGGGAGCGGGTGACTATCTTACTCAGCACATAAGTTAACTGGCAAGAAAGGTTTGTTTGTACTTAGTTTTGAGGTCTATGACTAAACTGCACTGAAGTATTATTTAAAGAGGGTTTGTTCTGTGTGTGTGTGTGTGTGTGTGTTTAAACACAATGCAAAATGAGGTGGTAGACCAAGGTGACAGAATGCAGGATGTTACTTTTTCAGACCATGGGTGGTGCGTGGCGGCGGCGTTTGTAGCATGTAGCCCCTTCATTCATTTGGGTTGGTCAGTTGGTAGAGATAAGTCACTATTGACTGTTCGCATCGCTCCACCCCCAAACCCTATTCCTGATTTGGTTACTAAATTCTTGAAATCTATTGTCTGACAATCTGCATTTAATTATCTCAAACAGAGGATTTTCTGATAAGCAGTACAAGGAGTCTAGTAGGATTCCTATCTGTTTAATTTTGTCCTCCATCCCTCTTAATAATAATAATAATAATAATAATAATAATAATAATAATAATAATTTGTTATTTGTACCCCGCCCATCTGGCTGGGTCTCCCCAGCCACTCTTAACCATCCTGATTATTGGTATTCAGCTAACATGGCTGCAACAAGAATATTAGGTTCAGATCTGTAATGCAGCTGCAACTAAAAGTTAAATGTTAGGAACGAAACTTTTGTTTCTAAAAGTATTTGGTTTGTTTCTAGACATAAATCAGCATAGGGGACACAATTTGATACACCAAAGAATTTTCGGAGGAAAACTGAAGTCTTTCAGTAGCCTGGCTGAAGGCATTTATCCAAACTGGGATAACATATAGTGAACTACTGAGTTATACCCATAAGATTTTAGTCCTTGCAATTTGATTTGCACTGGGGCGAGGTTTCATTTTGGATTGTTGCTGAAAAAGCCTGAGCAAGAAAGTGTGTTCTCACCTCTGAATTTTGCTCTGTAATGCACAGCAAGAAATTAGGCCTTGTTGGGAAACCTGCCAGCAGGGTCGGAGCAACGGGAGGCGGGGGGCGGTCCGCCCCGGGCAGCGCCCTGGCAGGGGTTGCACTCTGGGCGGGGGCCCGCCCCCGCGATCAGCGCCTCCAAAGCTTGCTTGGCCCAGGCGGAGGCGAGGGGCGGGCCAGCGAGGAGGGGTGACAGGCTAGCATGACACCCCTCCTCACTGGCCCACCCCTTGCCTCCGCGCTGCGGCTCCGCCCACCCAGGGCCAGCCCCAGCATTTTTTTAAAGGGTTAGGGCTTTCTTCAGTGCTTGGCTGGGGCTGTCCTGGGTGGGCAGAGCCGTGGCGCGGAGGCAAGGGGCGGGCCAACGAGGAGGGGTGTCACCCCTCCTCGCTGGCCCACCCCTCACCTCCGCCCGGGCCAGCGCTGAAGAAAGCCCTTTAACTGCTTTTTTTTAAAGGGCTTTTTTTAGCGCTGGCCCAGGCGTAGCTGCAGAAGCAAGGGGCGGGCCAGCGAGGAGGGGTGACAGGCTGGCGTGACGCCCCTCCTCGCTAGCCCGCCCCTTGCCTCCACGGCTCTGCCGGGGCCAGTGCATGTCCGTGCGGGGCGTCGCTCCGTGTGCATGCTCCATAACGTCACGACGCATGCGCATGGAGCGACGCCCTGCCCCCGGGGGTGCCGCTTGGCTTGCCACCCCCGGCAGCCAAGCGGCTCGCTACGCCCCTGCCTGCCAGAATGGGAAGTATAACTGGGAGGCAGTGGAAGACAGGAGTGCCTGGAGTGCTCTGGGGTCACGAAGAGTCGGACAAGACTAAACAACAACAACATGTTCCTTTCAGGTCCGATCCCTGGAGCAGCAGAATAAGGTTCTTGCCACCAAGTGGGAGCTTCCCAAGTGGGAGCTTCTGCACCAATGTGTCCAACCTGCAAGGAAGAACCTTGAAGGCTACTATGAGAATTTCCTGGCCGCGCTTAAGAAGCAGCTAGAATGCCTCTTGGGTGAGAGACAGAAACTGCAACATGAACAGAAGAACATGCAGGAACTGGTAGAGGAATACAGGTCAAAGTAAGTAAACTCATTCACTAGCAGGGGCGTAGGAAGTGGGGGGCGGGGGCGGTGCGCCCCAGGTTCCATCATGGAGGGGGTGACAAATTATCAAGGAACAATTACTGCCCTACTAGGGTGGTTCATAATTTTTTTTTTAAATGCCTGCTCCAAAGGTCTTCTCTTACTACACTAGGGACTATATAGCTATATATGAAATTTCATGCATATCAGTTAATATCTTGACCCTCCTCCACAAAAATAGCTGTTTACTTGGCTGTTTTCCTATGTCATGAAGGCTGACATTTCAATTCAGTGGAGCACTTACTGTTCCCAACCCTAACCCTGCGGAAAGCTATCTAATTAGACTTTAATTTGATTTTGACATGTTTTTAGGATGTAATTTAATTATTGTTTCATTTTATATCAATGTTATGTATCTGATGTTAGCCGCCCTGAGCCCGACTTCGGCCGGGGAGGGCGGGATATAAATAAAAGTTTATTTTTACTTATTATTATTCCTTTGTAAGAAAATATGAAATAAAGTAAAACCATTTTTGCAGGCAAAAAAACAAACAAACAAAAAAACAACAACCCAACAATGTGTGTGTGTGGGGGGGGGTGACAAGAAATTTTCCACACCGGGTACCACCTGACCTTCCTATGCCTCTGTTCACTAGAACAGTGCTTCGCAAAGACTGTGGTGTGCCGCACTGGTGTGGCAGGAGACGATAGCAAGTGTGGTGGGAAAATTCAAGGACAATCAAAGAAGCATTTAAACATTTCAGTGTAGTACAGGCATGTCCAACAGGTCAATCATGATCTACTGGCCGATCACATTGCTCCCCTGGTTGATCGCGGTCAATCTGTGGACCCCCAGCAATGTAACCCTCCCCCCAGGGCCGGCGCGTCCATTTAGGCGAACTAGGCGGTTGCCTAGAGCACCAAAATGGAGGGGGCGCTGGCCAGCCTGCCCCTCGCCCCCCGCCGCCCGGTGCCGCCCCAACCAGCGGTGAAAATCGCGGTGGCGCGGGGTGCCCGGTGGCAGGGGGCAGGGCACCGTATGTCATGCGCAATGACATCACGTGGCCCGCCCCCTCGCCTATGGCACCAAAACCCCTAGCACCGGTCCTGCCCCCCCCCAAAAAAAGAGAAAAACTCAACAACTCTGACAATGGGTCAGTTGTCTTATTCTGTGAGTAGATCACAGTCTCTTGGGAGTTGGACATGCCTGGTGTAGTATAATATTTTTACTTACTTATTTATTTTGCAGAATATGGATAGAAATCTTTTCAAAATCAAGCACTGCTGGGAGTTGTTTTGTTTTGTTTTCCAATGTGTTTCTCATCAATAAAATTTGGTGTGGCACAATCAATTTTCTATTCTGAAAATGTCGCCCTGAGAAAAAGGTTTGAGAACCACTGCAGTAGATGGAAGTTTTGCAGCCTGCCTAACTCCCCACCCAGGACTAGAGGGACCATTTTTAATTCTTTCTTTTTTTTGGGGGGGGGGGAGTTTCTATTCCAATTTCCCCTTCTATATATTGGAAGAAAGCCAACTAAGTCACACTCAGAGTAGCCCCATTGAAATCAATGAACTTGATTTATTTAATCTGCTTTATGCATGACTAAGATTCGATATTACCCATTAATCTGCATAGCTGCTTTTCAAGATAAGTCTGTTTGATACTGAAGGGCTCATATACGTTGCCATTTGAATATGTAGCCATCTCTAGAGATGGGGAAGAACAATTAAAGGCAAACTTACTCATTTGCACTTTCTGAAAAAGTGCATGAAGGGCAACCCAGGCATCCTTCAAAATTGTCTGAATTATGCAGTGCAGATCTCCAACCAAGCAATGTGTACAAAAATGCATGTGCTAGGGTAAAATGTGAATAAAATGCATATATTTGTGAAAATAACATACAAAATGCATTATAGAAGGGAAGTTTGTTTTGCAAAAATGTGTATGTTAAGCACAGTTGCCTACAAAAAAAGTGTATAAATTGAGAAAAATTGATTGAATTTTTAAAAACTCAGCTGGTTTCTGTTCACTACCATTGTTCCATCCTCTGTGCTGCTCAATTGGTGCTATTTTGTTCTTCGGAGAACTGCTTCCCCGCCCTGTTCGATCCCATGATCCCATCATTCTTTCATGGGACTAGGTGGCCAATCAGATTTGACTACACAATGACATCAGTGTGGATAATTCAAAGTGAGGCCAATATATCGTTATATCAGTCATGTGGGTGATCCTAGGCAACTGGATGACTGACTGCCCTCACTCTGGAGTGGTAAACACTTTCATGCAATCTCTGGGAAATCAGCCAATGGGGGAATCTTCCAGAACTGCCCAAGTTGTTTAAGAAAATCACTCCCAATTTTGTTTTTGCCTTAGTGCAGAGGTCAGCAACCTAAGGCCCACGGGCCGGAAGCAGCCCGCAGAGGTCGTTTGACCAGCCCATGAGCCGCCCCCGAACTGAGCTGCTCGCTCATGCGCTGTGCTAAACCAGCGCAGTGCGGCACGGGGACTCGCTTCCGAGGTGCCAAAAACAGCGTTTGCGCAGACGCCGATGCAGAAAATTGTGTCTGCAATTGCACACGCAATCTGGCCAACAGAGGGATCTCTGCGGGACTGATCCGGCCCAGGCATGATAAACCTTGCTGACCCCTTCCTTAGTGTAAACACTCCTTTCTTCGGTCCCACTGATGGTTCTTGCAAAGCAGGTTTTCTGTTAAATTCTTCCAGCAGTAAGAGCAAACCCTAAGTGTTCTCCCCTTCTCTCTCAAAACAGATATGAAGAGGAAGTCAATAGGCGCACATCAGCAGAAAATGAATTTGTGGTGCTCAAAAAGGTAAGAAGTTGTGGCCTGGAAAATATTAATTACACACATACAGTCCAACTACCATGGAGCACCTGGAACTGTGCACATGATACGTTGCCCACAAAGGCTACCCTATATGCACCTCAGTTAAAGCAGATACTCTGTACACACACAGCAGGAAATGATGTCTGGAGATGCTTCTGCTTTCTGGAATCATGAAAATGCAAATTCCAAGATAGAAAGAACAGGATTATTTTTAGCTTTATTAAATTCAATACTACCAGTCCTTCCTTCCTTCCTTCCTTCCTTCCTTCCTTCCTTCCTTCCTTCCTTCCTTCCTTCCTTCCTTTCATGTTTTCTTGTGTGTTCTCCTCTCTCCAGGATGTTGACAGCGTATTCCTCACCAAGGAAGAGCTAGAATCCAAAGTAGATGTGTTGGCACAAGAGTTGGAAGTCCTGAGATGTGTCTTTTCAGAGGTACGATTTAGTATGAACCAGGTGGGAAGCTTGTCCCTAAAGAAATAGGAACTTATTACTTGGGCATCTTATACAATATGGAATTAAGGTATGCTTGGTCATCCCCCACAACTGCTACATAGGCTCACTGAAGGTGCCTGAGGCAAGCCACCATGTCAGACTCAGTTCAGTTCCCCCAACTGTAAAATGAATAGCTGTCAACCCTCCCTTTTTTGGCGGGAAACTCCCTTATTCCAATGCCGTTTCCTGCTGCTATCCCGGATTGTTGATATCCCTTAAATTTCCCGGATTTCAAAGGAAGCAGCTCCTCTCCTTCCCTTCCGGCCAGGGAGGCTCCTCAGCTGCGTTGCTCGGCTGCCAATAAGGAGTCTGAGACCGACTGGGGGCAGAGCTTGCATGCCTTGGGCAGCCAGACCCTCACGCCCAACCAGCCAGCCAGCCTGCCTGCCATCTATGCGCTCATTCTTTCGCTCACCCGTTCGTGCGCAGCCTCTGGAGCGCAGGGTGGCAAGGCTACTTGGTGCCATTGCATCACCCTCGCGGCATCCCTTATTTTCAAGTTTGAAAAAATCCCTTATTTTCAAATCCGAAAGTTGACAGCTATGGTAAAATGGGAGTCACAAAGTCCCACATCATTATTCACCTCTGTGGAATCTCCTGTTTGGAGCTTTGTAAGGAACAACTGAAAGGAAGAGCTATATACTGTATGTATTGGCGCTTGAGCCACGTTGCAGATAAGATGGCAGAAATGAAAACAAAAACAGGAAAACGGGCATATTTATTTGGATGGATGGAGGTTGCATCCTACAAATTCAGTTTATTCCCACCACACTCAATGGGAATGTCTCCATTTGCCTAAATGTTTACATTTTAATATGCGTTAGAAGTTATTCCCTACAAATGTCTATTTAAAGACAGCTTGAGAGCATCTGTTGTTATTGCGATCCAGCACATTTTGACAGAATTTGTTTTAATAAGAGCAATTTGAAAAGCCCAGTAAGTAGTCCAACTCATTTGTTTGACCAAATTAGGAGCATGATGTTTAAAAGGGAAAGGTTAGCCATGTGCAATCTTATAGTGAGACCATATGATGTTCTGCAGGAGTTGGCTCAGTTCGACCACCAGATTGGTGACACCTCGGTGGTTCTGAAAATGGACAACACACGAGACTTGGACATGGACCTCATCCTTAAAAACGTAGAAGCCTGGTATCAGAATATTGCTCATACCAGCAAACAAGAAGCTGAAGCCTTTTACCACAACAAGGTGAGTCAGAGTACCAGAATTAATCCCCATTTAGGGATCTCTGCAGATGATCAGTATTTAGTGCAACAAGGATACAGCTGCCCCTTTATTCATACTATAATGTACGGTCACGGTGCCATTTCAGCCCAAGGAGCCATTATGATGTTGGAGTGCAGCTTGGAAGGTGGCTACACAAGTGCTTGACTTGAACATCAGCACTCAGGCAGCAAGGCAGAGGCCCTTCTTTCATGTACCAGATTGTTCGGCAGCAATGATCAGTAAATACCCCGCCTGGGGGCAGGTTGTGAAGCTGCCCCAAAGTCAGAGCAAAACCGTGTGCGCACATCCCCGGCTACAGAGAGTCCGGTGGCGCAGTCATATGTGATTGTTCCCAGAATGAAGAACAACACACACAAGCCATAATTAAGGCTAAACTATTTATTGTAGGAAAAGTGCAGAGAGAATCTCTGCTGCCAGCTCATAAGACAGAGCTGCCATAAAGATAAGATAAGATAATAAGATAAGATAATTTATTGTCATTGCACAAGTACAAGCACAACGCTATACAAGTGCAACGAAATTGCATGCCATCCCGTAAAAAACAGAAAGAAAAAACAAAACAAAAAACAGCACAAAACACACACTCACCAAAAAAAGCCACACATACACACACATACACCCACCACAGCTCTCCAAGGTCATATTATCTGGTTACAGCATTTAAGATGGTTATAGCTCTTGGGTAAAGCCGTCTGTCCGGCGTCAGGTCTAGTCAGAAGAGAGAGCTCAAAGGCAAGGATTACAATAGTACAGTGAAACATAAACATTCCATGTAGGAAAAGATAAGGCAGCTTTCTCACGGCTTAGTGAGACAGGCAAAAGTCAGACCGGCCCAGCTGCAGCTGTTTGCTGCTCGGCTTGGACAAAAATCATAACACTCTCCACCCTGCAGCAAACCTATTGACTCTAAAGCATATGTTGATTTTTAAAATAATTGATTATGGAGTTGATGGTGACTGAAACTATTGTGGAAGATCGTTTAGAGATCTATGTGCACAATGTAGCACTGTGGAGCTCTAGATAGTGGTCCTTTGCTCTAGGTCAAAACTAGAGGCATTTTGGCCACACACACACACACACACACACACACAAGTTGTAACATAATGCAGCCTAGAATTAAAGTGTGATCCTAATATAGTCATACCTCGGGTTGCAAATGTTGCGGGTTGCGCGTTTTCGGGTTGCGGACCGCGCCAAACCTGGAAGTACCAGAACGGGTTACTTCCGGGTACCGGCGCTCACACATGCGCAGAACCACAAGATGACGTAATGTGCATGCGCAGAAGTGTTGAATCGTGTCATGCATGTGCACAGATACGACGCTGCAGGTTGTCAATGCTGCGGGTTGCAAACGTGCCTCCCACATGGATCATGTTCGCAACCCGAGGTATGACTGTAAAGCCCTTAAAGTTCAGTGCATCTTATTCCCTTAAAAATGCACTCTGGACTGTGCCTCAACTTTGGCTAAGTTGTGTCATTATCATTTAAGAGCTATACTGCAAACATCATTATAGTAGACATTGTACATAAATTCCCAATAACGGGCTGTGCCAATAGAATCCAGCACTTCAAATTCAAGACTTGCCAGCATGTACACAAAGTGCACAATTCAGATTTATTTGAGAGCTAATACCTGCACTCATTTTTATCCCCTGGATTAAAGATCAAAGTTGTGGGTGGCATCCAACAAAGTACTCTCTCTAGCACAAGGACCTGACAATGGAACTTCCCTCCATCTCCTCTCCCTGTGCCCCACTCCACACCACACTAAATCCGCTCTGGATGTTCCCCCAGGCCTCCAGATCAGATTTTGGGAGAGTGCAAGGGCATGCAGGGAGAGGGACAGGAAGTTCAGTTGTACAAGCAGAAATTCTTGCACTGGTGGAAGTAATTAACTGGATACTCCATTGTGGTGTAGTGGTTAAGAGTGGTAGACTCATAATCTGGTGAACCGGGTTCGCTTCCCCTCTCCTCCCCATGCAGCTGCTGGTTGACCTTGGGCTAGTCACACTTCTCAGCCCCACTCACCTCACAGAGTGTTTGTTGTGGGGGAGGAAGGGAAAGGAGAATGTGAGCCTCTTTGAGACTCCTTCGGGTAGTGATAAAGCAGGATATCAAATCCAAACTCTTCTTCTTCTTCTTGTGTATATATAAATAAAAATGTGCATGTTTCAGTAAGTGCACAGTTATCTGCCTTTTTTCAGCAAAAGCACTGGTTTCTTACCTTGACACTTCAGCAGCTATTCAAGTGGTAACAGTGGCGCTGATTCCCAGGAGTAACTGTGTTTTCCTTGCACTAGATTGCAGAAATGCAGAACCATCGGGGCAAATTCAACGAAGAGCTTAAATGCAACCAGCATGAGATCACAGAGCTGAACAGAGTGATCCAGAGGCTGCACAGCGATACGGACAATGCAAAGAAGCAGGTAGAGCAAGTCTTGTTTTAGCCACTTGCCTCAGCAGATGAACTTGTCTTCCTGTAACGGCAACGGTGCTGATCACAAGCTACCCATAGACAAAGGTCTAATATAGTAGTTCCCCAACTGTGAGAATGGTTGGAGGGTGTGTTGCAAGAAAGAACTCAGATATAGCCACATTCTACCCTTCCTTCCTTCCTTCCAGTTGCCTCTGCTGGGAATGATTTTGCTGTGCCTCTGTACTGGATACAATAAGATCATTTGATTATTACTGATGCAGAGGAGCAGCAAATTGACCAGCTCTCAAAAAGGTTGTGTGGTGTGAGGCTGCATAGCAATAGTGGAACATTTGCCTTGCTTGCAGCAGCTCCTAGGTTCAATCCCCTGCATATCCAGGCAGGGCTGAAAAATGTTCCTGCCTGCATTGCCATTGACCATCACAGTAGACCATACTGAGCTAGATGGAGCAATGGTCTGACTTGGTATAAGGCAGGGGTATAAGGCAACTCCCAAGAGACTGCGATCTACTCAGAGAGTTAAAAGCTGGCAGTGATCTACTCCCTTTTTTTGGGTTCAGGTCAAAGTTGTTGAGCTTTTTAGGAAGGAGGAAGGCCCATTTTGGGGGGGTTCGGGTCAAAGTTGTTGAATTTTTACAGGGAGTAGGTAAAATGTTGAGCTTTTTTTTAGGGGAGCCACAGTTGTTCAGCTTCTTTGGGGGGAGCCAGTGATCTACTGGTAGATCACGATCTACCTGTTGGACATGCCTGGTATAAGGCATGCCGAATGGACTCTTCTGGTGGCTTTGATCTTTTGGTCATAAGGCATCAGATACTGCCAACTACTAAATGCTAGCACATGGCAGCTGTCAAAGATGGTGACATCTGAAATGCCCATTGCAAATGAACTATTAAATATTTAAACCCCGTCACATGTTAGCCATTCAGATACTATAAATTTTCAATGACTGAAATCAAATCTCAAAGTTAAATCTCCAAGATATACTGTCATACCTTGGATCTCGAGCTGCTTAGTTGTCAAACGTTTTGGCTCCTGAACAATCAGAAACAGGAAGCGAGTGTTCTGGTTTTTGAACTTTTTTTGGAAGCCGAACATCCAGCAGGGCTTACACAGCTTCTGGATTGGCTTCAGGAGCTTCCTGCAGCCAATCAGAAGCTGCGTTCGGTTTCCGAACGTTTTGGAAGTCGAACGGACTTCTGGAATGGATTCCGTTCGACTTCCAAGGTACGACTGTAAACCACATATCATTGGGTGTCATCATTATATATGAGTATATTCAACATTCACCATAAGGTCCAGTCGTGTTTGACTCTGGGGTTGCGGCGCTCATCTCGCTTTATTGGCCGAGAGCCGGCGTACAGCTTCCAGGTCATGACAAAGCCGCTTCTGGTGAACCAGAGCAGCACATGGAAACGCCGTTTACCTTCCCGCCAGAGCGGTTCCTATTTATCTACTTGCACTTTGAAGTGCTTTCGAACTGCTAGGTGGGCAGGAGCAGGGACCAAGCAGCGGGAGCTCACCCCGTCACGGGGATTTGAACCGCCGACCTTCTGATCAGCAAGCCCTAGGCTCTGTGGTTTAACCCACAGCGCCAACTGGGTGTCATCATTACAGATTGTCTAATAATATGATATATGCGTGTTCAGGGGATATTTGAAGAATATTTGCTGAGAATTCAGAAAACCATCTCAACCATATCCATGACTAACCATTGAAAAGGATGATGAGAAGAGCCCTTGAGAATAATCACATAGCCCTTTTCTATTATTTGCTCTGGCAAGGTCCCTAAAAGACAAGTTGCAGCAGCAGAGAGGAAAGCCAGTGCTTGCTTTTACTACCTCAGGGGTAGGGAAACAGTGGCTCTCTTGATGTTGTTGGACTTCACCACCACTGGCCATTGGCTATGATGGCTGAGCCTGATGGGATCTGGAGTCCAACAATGTCTGAAGGGCCGCAGGTTCCCTATCCCTTCCCTAACTCATCAGCACTGCAAGAAACCATGGAGATCCCATTTCCTTCTGCTTTTAGCTTTATCTTGAGTATCCACAGTGATCCATGCAACGGTCACCTCCAGGCTTGATTATTGTAACTCGCTCTTCGCGGGGCTGCCCTTGAAGCTGACCCAGAAACTCCAGCCGGTGCAGAATGCCGCGGCGAGGCTCCTTACGGGGTCCTTGCCACGGGACCACATTCATCCAGTGCTGTACCAGCTGCACTGGCTCCCGGTGGAGTACAGGGTCAGGATTAAGGTGCTGGTTTTGACCTTTAAAGCCCTATGCGGCCTAGGACCCTCGTACCTACGGGACCGCCTCTCCCGGTATGCCCCGCAGAGGACCTTAAGGTCCACAAATAACAACATTTTGGAGGTCCCGAGCCACAAGGTTGTTAGACTGGTCTCAACTAGGGCCAGGGCCTTTTCAGTACTGGCCCCAACTTGGTGGAACACTCTGTCACAAGAGACCATGGCCCTGCGGGATTTGACATCTTTCCGCAGGGCCTGCAAGACAGAGCTGTTCCACCTGGCCTTCAGGTTGGACTCAGTCTGATGTTTCCTCTCCTTATTGTTTTGATTATGGGCGATAAATGAAGCAGCATTTTAAATTTTAAATTGTATTTTAACCTGTATTTTAATTAACGGTTTTTTCTTTCTTTTATACTTTATTGTAATTTTATTGATATTAGCCGCCCTGAGCCCGGTTATCAACTGGGAAGGGTGGGGTATAAATAAAATTATTATTATTATTATTATTATTATTATTATTATTATTATTATTATTATTATCTTCCCAACACACCATTTATTTTTATTCTTTTCCCCATTCCCAGGTTGCAAGCCTGCAGTCAGCTATCTGTGATGCTGAGCAGCGTGGTGACATTGCCCTAAAAGATGCACGGAGCAAACATGTCGAACTGCAGACAGCCTACCAGCAGGCCAAAGATAAATTAGCTTGCCTGCTTCGCGATTATCAAGAGCTGCTAAACACCAAGCTGGCTTTGGATATTGAGATCGCTACTTATAAAGCAATGTTGGAAGGAGAGGAGAGCAGGTGGGGTGCCCTTTTGAATATATACATATAATTGAATGGATATGTTTTTGGGTTCTAGCTACCATTTGCCCCGGGCAGCATGGGCAATGATTATGGAGGGTGGACATTGCAGACCCACAGCATATGGAGGACCATAGGTAGGGATGTGGGGAAAGCTTGATTCAGGTCACATTCAAAGTCGAATCTGCCAATTTTCCACTTTCCAAAACATAGTGTGTACGGAATCACAGCCATCCTGCAAAATTCGCACTTCGCTGGGTTTTGTGATGCAGTTTTCCAGCCAAGTAATGTGAGCAAAAATGCACATACAGTGGTACCTCGGGTTACAAACGCTTCGGGTTACAAACGCTTCGGGTTACTAACTCCGCTAACCCGGAAGCAGTACCTCGGATTACGAACTTTGCCCCAGGATGAGACCGGAAATCGCGCAGTGGCGGCGTGGCGACAGTGGGAGGCCCCATTAGCGAAAGCACGCCTCAGGTTAAGAACGGTTTCGGGTTAAGAATGGACCTCCAGAATGAATTAAGTTTGTAACCCGAGGTATCACTGTAATGGTGTAAAGTGTGCATTAAAAGGCATATAGACTAGGGGTGGGGGGCTCTGTTAGACTCTCACACACACCAAGACTCCCCCCTCCCCATGTCTTCTTTTTCATCTTCAAGATATGGCAACCGTACAAAAATGCCATATGTAAGCCACCTTCGCTTGTAGAATAATGAATGCATTTTGTTTCTCTGTTCCTAACAGGATATGCTCAGGGAACCCTGTCAGCGTTGGTGAGTATATTCAACATTCACCTCATCAAAAAAAATATTAATATCAACAGCTTACTTGGGGGTTTGTTTGCTTGTTTGTTTGGATTTGCAAATCTACCAGCAAAATGACAGAGCCTGTTTTCTTGGTCTTCCTCCACAGCTATGGTGAGTGGCGGCTTCCCAGTTGGCGAATGTCCACCTGGAGTGGGAGCTGGAATGGCCTTTGGAGCTGCTGTAGGAAGAGGCGTCGAACATGGAGTTGGCGCCTACGGCGGCGTTGGGGACGGGTTCAGCTCTGGAAGTGCAGGATGCGTCCACACAATGGGCTCCCGAACTGCGGCTGGCTCAGTCGGCAGAGCGGCCGGTGTTGGTTATGGGATTGGACATAGCGCTGGAGTAGGAGCTGCAGGAGGGTTCAGTTCTAGAAGCGGAGGCTACGCTTCGAGCGTTACTACCTCTAAGCACGAGGCGACCTCTGGCGGTGGGAGGCACAGCTCAGGCATCTCTACAGAAGGAAGCTGCGGGGGTGGGCACCACGGTGGGATTCACCACGCAGTAGGGGGAGTCGGAGGCCTTAGCTCCTCTGGGAGTGGGGGCTACGGGGTTGCAGTGCAGAACTTGGCTGCTGGGGGGGCTTATGGCACCGGGTCCGGTGGAGGCATGCTATCAGCTATATACGGCGGTTCTCGAGGAGACTGCACCACCGGTGTTAGAAATGTGCATGTAACATCCGTCAGTTCTTCATCCAGAAAATGCCTCCACTGAAGCCCAGCTGTTGGGAAGGAATGAAGCCCACCTGTAGACAGCTGCACGAATCATTCCATTTGTGGCCAGTGGCACCCATGTGCTAAAGTAAAAGCCCTGCCCAACATACGATCTCTAGCAGAGAAGTTTCTGGTTTCTTGTGGATTGCTGTAGCTTGAGTTCAACGGCTCGGTAGCTATCTTTGGGAATTATTTTGGCTATGCAAGCAATCCCCCTCCATGGTTTCTCCTTTCCCCCCCTTCCCCTCCCTGGGTTTTCTTGCACAGGCTAAATTAGGACTCACTACATTTGGACCCAGAAATCCTCCCCTCCCTTGTTCTAGCAAAGCATTTCAGAAGGGGAAGCAATGGCTTCACTGTCCGATATGAGATTGCAAAGTAGAATTTCTCTTTCCAATTCCGTTGCACAGGAATGACATTTAGCTATATGCATATTTTACTCTGTTGGTTTTTGTTGACCCTGCTTTGCATGCATGCTCTCATCATACCAGAACACTTCCTTTGATATAAATTACAGTATTGTTGCAACTAGACCTGCAACGGATGTGGGTGCTTAGAGGTCAAATTAATCCAAAATTGTTAGAAGCCAAATTTGAGGGTTGGGGGAAGTGTGGTGTGTTTACCTGCAGTTAACCTGTGCATCAGTACTCTGGTTTTGGTGAGAAGAATTGCGTTTCAACCTTCCTAAAATCTGTTTATGAAATTCAAAGAATACATCAGGAAATCTTATTCTGTGAAATTCTGTTTCAGCTCTACTTGCAATAAAAATTAGTAACAATTAAGCACTTTTATTTGTTTTACCCACAGTTCAATGCATGCATTGCTATTTCACTTAAAGACTGGTTCAAAACATCTTGCGCTGTCTGTATCTACACAGTTGTAACATCACTGCCTACACTTTGCTTCTTGTCAAGAACTCAAAACCCTCTTCTGCATTTTAAATAAACTGCATGCATGCACCTGGCTTCTGTCTCACATAAGTGTTTTCCACTCCCCCCTCCCTCTGAGAAAACAACAACATGTAACTAAACTTATATATGCTAATACAGACCCTCTCTTGGGGACAGGTATGTTGCTGCAATGTGCTTTGCAACACATGATTGATGCAATAATAGTGGGTCATTGGTGGAATTATTCAGCTTCAATTAGTCTGTTTTGCAATGCTTCGCCAATGCGACCACATAAATGCTATTTGTAGGAGCTAGGTAAAGGTAAAGGGACCCCTGACCATTAGGTCCAGTCGTGACCGACTCTGGGGTTGCGGCGCTCATCTCGCTTTATTTGCCGAGGGAGCCGGTATACAGCTTCCGGGTCATGTGGCCAGCATGACAAAGCTGCTTCTGGCGAACCAGAGCAGCACACGGAAATGCCGTTTACCTTCCTGCCACCTATTTATCTACTTGCACTTTGATGTGCTTTCGAACTGCTAGGTTGGCAGGAGCAGGGACCGAGCAACGGGAGCTCACCCTGCCGCGGGGATTCAAACCGCCAACCTTCTGATCAGCAAGCCCTAGGCTCTGTGGTTTAACCCACAGCACCACCCGCGCTACAGTGCAACAAAATGGAGACAAAAAATAAACCGGAACAGGATTTCAGCAGGAAGTAATGGGATATGCACACAGTAGAAATGGAGCAATATGGCCACTCCAGAACTTTTGCAGCAGCAAGTAATATAAAAATTGGGGTCACCCATGACCCCCGATAGCATCATGAGCTCAAATAATCAAAAATGAACAATAAAAAGGGTGTCTGGAAGGGTCCATGGTTGCTTGGATGAGGCCTGGTCTACAAATACAGAAGAATTAGCTTTTCTTGACATGGTAAAATCCTACCCGATAGCTTAGTGGGGTGGAGGCAAAGATCCTAAATTCTGAGGCTGCTCTGGGAGAAATACTGGGATACAAATTGAATACATACAGGAAAAGAATTGTCAGTGGGTTTGCTGTTTGTCTGTGAAATATTCTTAAACTTCATAAAGAAAACCCAATAGGTGTAAAACAAAAAATGGGGACATCTCATAAAATGGCCCAAAAGAAAATTCACCGGCAGCCACTTTCTTTGAGCTACGCTCTGTGATGAGGTATGCTTAGAACAGTGATGGCTAACCTTGACACCCCAGATGTTTTGGAACTACAACTCCCATCATCCCTAGCTAACAGGATCAGTGGTCAGGGATGATGGGAGTTGTAGTCCCAAAACATCTGGAGTGTCAAGGTTAGCCATCACTGGCTTAGAAGGAAATCCTTTGCTTGATCTCCCTGCCTTGGGTACTTGTACTTATCCCATGAAATTACAGAGGCCATTGATCATGATTAATAGTAACAACAACAACAAAACAGGTGGATGAACTTTCTTTCCCTCCCTTGGAAATTGCTTCACGTGAAAAAAAATGAAGCATTTTTTCTGAAGAAGTATTTCTTTGAAGAATCCAGAAATGGATCCCAAAAGACCAGGTGGACTGGATGGACTGTTACAATTTTGAAATGCTATATAACTTAAGACAGGCGGATTTCCTTGCCAAGCTTTTAGATATGCAGTTGTAGTACCGGTAGAAGCATCAGCTGCAATGTGGCTAGTGATTTTCATCTGTAGAACCTTTCTAATGCAACCACCATCACACACACCCTGCCCGGTTCTGGCTTTTCCTAGAATAAAAAAGGCCAAAGCAAGACTGAACAACAGTTGAAGCTGGACAATTCCCACCTTCTCAACTCAAGCCTGTACACATTGTTCAAATCCAATTTATTACTGTCATAACCGTGCTACTGAAGTTGGCTGGGTCAACTTGCCACTAGAACACTACTGATAACCCACCCAGCCAAATACACAGCCCTTTAGCCATATTAAAGTGCTTGACAACCCCCCCTAGTTTTGCTGTCCAGAATAGCAAAAGCAGACTTATAAAGTCCCTGGGGTCCTGTCCCACATTGCTGATTGGCTTAATAGACTGCCAATTATGTAGGCCTCCTCTAATGGTTTAGGGCCATCATTCAGTGGCTGAACACATTATTTGCACGCCAAGGTTCCAGATTCAGCCCCTGTCATTTCCGCCTAAAGGATTAGGTAGAGGAAGATGGCATGCTTTAACACAGGGGTAATCTACATGGTGCCCTCCATATGTTTTGAACTACAGTGATACCTCTAGTTACGAACTTAATTCGTTCCGGAGGTCCGTTCTTAACCTGAAACTGTTCTTAACTAGAGGCGTGCTTTTGCTGCGCCACCGGCACACAATTTCCCTTCTCATCCTGGGGCAAAGATGTCAACTTGAGGTAACTCTTCCAGGTTAGTGGAGTTTGTAACCTGAAGCGTTTGTAACCTGAGGCATTTGTAACTCGAGGTACCACTGTACAACTTCCACCATCCCTGACCATTAGGTGTGACTCCATTGAAAAAAAAAGTTACATCCAATTGGATTGAATTGCAGTGGATCAAACACAGGAACCACCTTCAGGGGGCTGTGGGTGATTGGGCACCTGCAATCATATAATTGTGGGGGCTGGGCACCCACAAAGTCAATGAGAAAAGCCAGCAGGCACTTTCTCTAAGAGAGAAGCACTTCTCAGCCATCCAGCAAGGCACCCTTTTGGGGGGCAGGGGCTTGGACACAGTGGCAGAGTCTCTCTGCCTCTGAGACTGAGCCTCTCCTCAGAGAAAAGGGCTGCGGAAAAGAGGAGGAAGTGGAGCCATTGCCACTGGCCGACACGACACGAACGTGCGACGTCACACATACTACTAGTGCATGTGATGTCACACATACTACTGTTATGATTTTTGTTCAGCTGCAGCGAGGCCGGTCTGACTTTTGCCTGTCTCACTAAGGCGTGAGAAAGCTGCCTTATCTGTTTTCCTACATGGAATGTTTATGTTTCACTGTACTATTGTAATTCTAGCCTTTGTGCTCTCTCTTCTGGCTAGACCTGATGCCGGACGGACGCTTTATGCCAGCTCTCTCTTACTGAGATGGCAGCAGAGATTCTCTCTGCACTTTTCCTATAATAAATAGTTTAGCCTTAATCATGGCTTGTGTGTGTTGTTCTTCATGCTGAGGAACAATCACATATGACAGCGCCACTGGACTACTCAAGTAGCCGGGGATGTGAGCACACGGCTTTGCTCTGGCTTTGGGGCAGTCTCACAAACTGCCCCAGGCCAGGTATTTGCTGACAACTATGTGTAGTTGTGTGTGTGATGTTACACATCCGTGTTGTTGCGGCTGGTGGCAGTAGCTCCTTTCCCTCCTCCTTTCCACAATCCTGAGGGCCGGATGGCACCCCGGGATCAAATAAAGCTGAATGACGATATCAAGAAGAACAGCACCCAAACCACATGAATGCCTGAAGTGCATTGCTGAAAGCAGGGGGTGCTTTTCAACACAAACCAAAAAGAACAGCATGAGCAGTTTTGACTCTTCCCTAATTATAGCAATGGAAATAGCTCCCTGATTCACATTCTGAAATGGGTTGGTAATAACCACAATAGCATCAAACAAGAAAATTAGTGGGTGGGAAGATGGAAGCTCCACGGCGAATTATGTCCCTTGCCCAACCTTCTAGGCATGAGAGTAGTATAGGGGGACCAATCAAAATCTAGGGGTGGGGCATAAGCATTTGACAGGAAATATACTACTCATGAGTGTAGCAGAAAGGTATCCCAACTGGTGCAATTCAGTGTGAACATAACCCTCTCATGTGAAGAGAGAAAGGTTAATTTCCACAAAGACAAATTTCATACCGTTGTAAAGCGAGAAAAAAAAAATCCAACATTTTATCTTCCGCTCCATGTTATTTATATTCACACACATACATGTGCAGATGCAGATATTTATGAAAAGGCTAGCCTAAGTAAACAATTGTCCTGTGGAAATGTCACTATAGACAGGCCTTAAGACCTTCATAGCACCAGTATTGGGCACAGCTTACCACTAAGATGAGGTACTAATGAAGGTTTGTAAACATCTGTGATGAAACACCCCTGGGGCCCAGCAGCACTTGCTATCCTATTATAATTACAACTTAGCTTTCCATAAGTCTTCAGAAACACCTGCCAATTTTAAATCAGTTTCCCCCCATCTGGTGCCCTCCAGATGTTTTGGACTGCAACTCTCCCATCAGTCCCAGCCATGGGAAATCGGGTCCTCCATTAAAGAGGGCACGTGTTGCGGTGCGACCTGGCCACCTGACCCAGGGTTAGAGGTGGGTGATCCTGGAACAGCCACAACCCCTGATAGGTGGGTTCCGCATTGCTGGGGTGCAATTTGACCAATGGGGTGCCTCAGAAAAGCAGCAACGCGGGACCTATTTAAACCCATGTGAGGCTATGGAACTTGCTGAGCTGACCGGAAAACTTTGTGACCAGAGGGAGGAAGCGGTGGAAGAAGATTGGAAGAAATTTAAATTATATCTTAAAAAGTATTGTAAGATTAAAGAGTAGAAGTAAGCTGAAAGATAAGTGAGGCTGTATATTTAGAAAATAGAGTTAAGGTTTATAATTGTTTGAATAAATGATATGGATAATAGAAAAGAAAAGATGCTAAGGTTAATTAGTAAAAATGTTTTCAATGATGTAAAGAAATTATTAAAGATGATTTACAAGGTACGCAGGAAGAGAGGGCGGGAGGAAGTCAACCCACAATGATAAGAAAGATTGATAGGTTAAATGGATTCATATATGTTTTTATGTGTATTATTGTATGGTGTAATTTTGTTTGATTTTTTGCTGTTTTTGTATTGTATTATTATGTTAAAACCAATAAAAATTTATTGGAAAAAATAATAAACCCATGTGAGGCTTACGAGCTTCCTCTTTGGGGCTATCGTATCGGAACACCCGCCCACCTCTCCCTATATTTAAGGCTTGCGCTTGACCTTGCTATGCCGTCGTGTGTCATCTGTCGTTGGGACAGGGGCACGGTAGGAATTCCCCCCACTTGGCTGATTGGCTGGTGCCATTTGGGTTTCGCCTGCCGCGTAGCAAATCGCCACAACTTGTAAGGTTGCGGCGGATAGGCTCTGGTTCAGGTGATAGGCGTGGCACGTGATGTGGCCACACCTATGCAATGCAGGATATTCCGGTAAAGGAATCCAGGGACTCACTGGTTTGGCGTTCCCCAAAAGGGGTTCAGCCCGCGCCTGAGTCCAGGGGACATCAGGGCGGCTGAGTGATGTTAACCTTCCACCAGCTGTCCCTGGTGTTCATCCTTGTCTGTCCTACGAATGTGGCTCTGGGACAGTTCTGCCTGCAAGGGTGCAGGGAGGTAGTCAGACCAGAACCTATGCAACCACTCACTTGATTTTAACTTTTAAAAATAATCTTTATTATTTCAAATTCAAAATCTCACAAACACACACACACACAAACAAAACAAATATACAAGTCATTCATATTTTTTTTAAAAAGCCTTTATCCCGCCTCCCCCCACTCCCCCTCACTCATGTGCGATTTTACATATTCCATAGTCTACTATACACTTTAAGTTGTGTTATTACATCTATTATCCTTATCCCATATAATATTTTCTTTCTTATTTCCCCTGCACGTTTTATTCTAAGTTTATCAGAATGTCAATTCCAGAACAAAGAGTCAGCCATATATTCTTTCATTCTTTCCCATTGCTTTATTATTTCTTGGTTGGAACGGCCTCTAATGTTTGCTGCTAATTTGGCCATTTCTACCATCTCGCCCATTTTAATTCTCCATTCCGAAATTGTTGGAATGCTATCCCCCTTCCAATTTTTCGCTATTAATAACCTCGCTGCCGCTGTGGCATATAGAAATAAATTAATATATATTTTTAGGGATTTCATCCGAGACTAAACCCAGTAAAAATCCTTCTGGTTTCTTTGCAAATGTGAATCTGAATATCTTTTTTAACTCTTCGTATATTCCATTCCAAAAACCTTTCATGACCTTACATCCCCACCATAAATGGTAGAAGGTGCCTACCTCTTTCTTACATTTCCAGCACAGGTTGGATTGATTTTTATACATTTTTGACAACTTCTCTGGTGTTATATACCAACGGTACATCATTTTAAGCAATTTTTCTTTTATAGTTACACAGGCTGTAAAATGTACCATATTTTCCGGCATATAAGACGACTGGGCGTATAAGACGACCCCCAACTTTTCCAGTTAAAATATAGAGTTTGGGATATACTCGCCGTATAAGAAATACGACGCGGCGTATAAGACGACCCCCGACTTTTGAGAAGATTTTCCTGGGTTAAAAAGTAGTCTTATACGCAGGAAAATACAGTAAATCCCTCCTCCATAGCTTCTCCCATTTCTCAAATTCAATTGATTGTAATCAATAAAGTTGTGGCCTAAATTTTTTGCCAAAAACCAAACCAAATATCTGACTCCTGTGTGAATTTATTTTGGGGGAGGTAAAAGGTCTAAACACGCAATTGTAAAATGTTGTGTTATGAGGAAAGTTATCACGCCCCTTGTCCCTTATGAGGATCTTCCCTCACCCTTTCTTAACCTGAGGGGGAAGGAGGCGCCATTTTGGGGTCTGCCTCAGGTGCCAAAATGTATTGGGCTGGCCCTGCCTAATGCCATGTGCCCTATACTTAACACTAACTATTTGTTGTACCGGTATGTGTTTGGAAAGGGATGGGCCAAAGTGTCCTGGAAGTTGCAAGTTCAGAAGGAATCCTTTGCACTGGTTAGTGTCCAGAAAAGTGTATGTATGTCTAACAGAGAATGGCAGACAAGGTTAAAAAGATGGAGGCTAATATCTACAAGTGAAAATGCTTTCCTTCAATTGCTTTGGAAACCAAGCTGGCAGAAGTGACCTTTCATCGAAGGAAGTTGTGAACATATACTCTATCACCCCTGAAGTGAGCCCTGAATGTGGGGCTAAACTCAAGAAGGGATTTGGCTCAGGAAGGCAAATTGTATGTACTTTCTTCCAGCTATGACTAACACACTTTGTTTATACTCTCCAGCTCAGGTACTTCCATCAACCTGTAAATACAAATTAGGGAGAATAGCTGCTGAAACTATTAATTAGGTAGTTACAGTAGCTATTCTCCTGATATTATATTTACAAGTTGCCGGCGTGTGTTGAATTTGCACCTGATACTGGAGTGTGTCTGTCAGATGTGCATCTGTCTGACTGAGAAATCAGATCAAATAATCAAATGCTAAAATTGCCTGTATTAAAAGTGCAAGATGCTGAGTGATGAAAGGGTGGGGTGGGGAATCCTAGCATTTAATGCTAAAATATTTGCAGGGACATGATCCAAATCTGTGCAGTGCTCCAGTCTACACATAGGAAACTGCCTTTTACTGAGTCCATCTAACTCAGTATTGCCAGTGATGGCCAAACTTGGCCCTCCAGCTGTTTTGGGACTACAACTCCCATCATCCCTAGCTAACGGGACCAGTGGTCAGGGATGATGGGAATTGTAGTCCCAAAACAGCTGGAGGGCCACGTTTGGCCATCAGTGGTCTACATGGACTGGGAGCAACTCTCCAGGGGTTCAGAGAGGAGTCCCACCTCGGAGATTGTGCTTGCCCACTGAGCAAATTGAGTACTGTGACCTCCGCCGTCTGTACAAAGCACCCTGACACAGAATACAAAACCTTGCCCAGTATTTTGCGGCAATCTAAACCACAGAGCCTAGGGCTTGCCGATCAAAAGGTCGGCGGTTCGAATCCCCACGATGGGGTGAGCTCCCATTGTTCGGTTCCAGCTTCTGCCCACCTAGCAGATCAAAAGCATGCCAAAGTGCAAGTAGATAAATAGGTATTGCTCCGGCAGGAAGGTAAACGGCGTTTCCGTGCGCTGCTTTGGCCACATGACCCGGAAGCTGTCTGCGGATAAACATCAGCTCCCTCGGCCATTAAAGCGAGATGAGTGCCGCAACCCCAGAGTCGTCTGCGACTGGACCTAATGGTCAGGGGTCCCTTTACCTTTACCTTATGGATCACAGCGCCACCGGGCAAAGGCGTTTACTGGGCACGGAATGAGGCTTTTTTACAGTAGTATTTTCCACCCTAACCTAAAATATTAGGGTGTCAGGGACTGGAATCAAGAGGAAGAAGAATTGTGGAGATTGCCTCCCCCTTCTCCTGTAGCTGACAGGGAGGAGGGAGGCCAGTTTGAATTACAGCCGAGCTATGAGGGAGATAACAAGGCAGAGACTGGCGCCCTGCCAAGTTACGAAGTGATAGAAGAAACATGGGGGTAGATAGCCCAGCCAGTGGTCACTTCATTAGACAGCATAGATGACCCGCCGTCTCCTAGAACACAACATTAGTTAAGGGTGCAAGAGCAACGAACACAGAGACATTTAACTGGGGGGGGGGGGGCTCCATAGGGTCAGATGCTGTTAGGGAAGAGGGAAGGTGGAGTGGGAGCCAGAGTGAGCAACTCCATTATGGAGGAATGACCGGAATTCTTTGTCTTTTACCATGATGACTGAATAAATCATTCGTAAGAACTTTCTTTTTTCCTCCCTGCCTCCTGGTGCCATCGGGGGGAGGGAGGGGATTCCTCAAGCCCAACATAGGGTGGTGTTATTGTTTTATATGTCTTGTTGGTGTTATGATTCCCCCCCTCTCTGTTGGTGTGTAAAAAAGGTAAAGGAAAGGACCCCTGGACGGTTAAGTCCAGTCCAAGGCGACTATGGGGTTGTGGCACTCATCTCGCTTTCAGGCCGAGGGAGCCGGCGTTTGTCCACAGACAGCTTTCCGGGTCATGTGGCCAGCATGACTAAACCACTTCTGGTGCAAGGGAACACCACGACAGAAACCAAAGCGCATGGAAATGCTGTTTACCTTCCCACCACCTATCTATCTACTTGCACTGGCATGCTTTCAAACTGCTAGGTTGGCAGAAGCTGGGACAGAGCAACGGAAGGTCACCCCGTTGTAGGGATTCAAGCCCTGGCCTGGTCGGCAATCATGCCAGTCAGCTCTTTGGGGTAGGGAAAATAGGAAAGGAGACCTGCAAAACACAGCTCCTCCACTTCACCAGATTATCCGCCCTCTTGCTCATGATCTGAACAGGGCTATGTATGTCTGGCCTTGGCAGCTGGACAAGGTCAGGAACTGTTTGTATAGTGTCATTTTTCTTTAACCAGCTATAACCACAGTGCAGAACAATAGTAGTTACTGTCTAATCTGACGCTTGAAGGACCACTTCACAAATTACATTTTATAGGTGTTCACCTTTCTTTAAGTATACACCTAAAAATGTAAAGTGTGATCACAACAAATACATGTTTGCAAACAGGGAGACTGTACAGAAACACTCTCCATGGAGGTTCCACTGTCTGTAATTTCTTGTGCAGTAGCCTATATAGTCCATGGAAAACCCAGGTTTGCCTTTGCACCAGGCAAGTGATGCTCCTTAGTTTTGAACAGGTGGTTCGAAGGGGACCATCACCTGAAAAGGAAGAGGGATGCAGCCAAGCTATTTGCATGAACATTTGTATGTCAGTGTCAAGTGTCAAGTTTGCCCCAAGCATTTTAATTAACATTCCTTGTTCCCCTGTCCCTTCAGCAGGGGGTAAATTACTTGTTTACAGTACTTCAAAGGGTCGTCGTAAACATTAATTCATATTTGCTTCGTATATTGAAGGTGCTAAGTGTCAAAAGAAATATATTATTATAATAATTAACATGTGTCGCTTAAAAGAGGCATTTGCAGAGCATCAGTCACAGAGCTCACATTCATTCATAACCACCTGCATTCATCTTTCTCTCCACAGCTACTCCTTCATCTATTTTATGAAAGTATCTAAAATCCTTGTCATTGTATTTGAATCACACACACAAATACATATACAATTTGCTGCGGGGAAACCAAATTTGCTAATGTTTACTTTTGAAGATCATTTCTTCAGTGCAACTTAACTGCAATAGATTCAACTACAATTTCTTCATGTTGGTGTGAATGACCAAACTTCAGGTTACCATCACCTGCACCACTTGCAGGTTTGGGGTCTGTAGGGTACAATAGTTTTGTGTGCCAAGGCCCCATGATCCAGTTGCGAAGAAATAGAATCATAGAATCCTAGAGTTGGAAGAGACCACAAGGGCCATCCAGTCCAACCCCCTGCCAAGCAGGAAACACCATCAAAGCATTCCTGACAGGTGGCTGTCAAGCCTCTGCTTAAAGACCTCCAAGGAAGGAGACTCCACCACACTCCTTAGCAGCAAATTCCACTGTCAAACAGCTCTTACTGTCAGGAAGTTCTTTCTAATGTTTAGGTGGAATCTTCTTTCTTGTAGTTTGAATCCATTGCTCCGTGTCCGCTTCTCTGGAGCAGCAGAAAACAACCTTTCTCCCTCCTCTATATGACATCCTTTTATATATTTGAACATGGCTATCATATCACCCCTTAACCTTCTCTTCTCCAGGCTAAACATACCCAGCTCCCTAAGCCATTCCTCATAAGGCATCGTTTCCAGGCCTTTGACCATTTTGGTTGCCCTCCTCTGGACACGTTCCAGCTTGTCAGTATCCTTCTTGAACTGTGGTGCCCAGAACTGGACACAGTATTCCAGGTGAGGTCTGACCAGAGCAGAATACAGTGGTACTATTACTTCCCTTGATCTAGATGCTATACTCCTATTGATGCAGCCCAGAATTGCATTGGCTTTTTTAGCTGCTGCATCACACTGTTGACCAGACAATACAGCAGAATCTAGGTTTTGGAGTTCAAAGAGTCCACAACGTTGTTAGACAGGTATTGGGCGAAGCCTCCCTGTCTGCTGGGAGTGTATCTAAGGGTAAACCGCAACATGGGGCCCCCTATGACCTACATCAAATAGAGGTACCCCCCAAGGGGTCCCCACTGGAGGAGTTCTATGGCCCTAGTCTCCGTCTTGGCATCGGACAGAAGCAACTCCTCAAAGATCTCTTAACCAAGGAGGGGCGGGCAGAGGCTGCAACCTCCCCTCCAGCCAAGACTAAGGCTTACCCAATGCCTAACCTCACAAAGTTGTGATGATTGTTATGAGGTAGACCAGGGGTCGGCAAAGTTTTTGTGGCTTGGGCCGGTTCATGGTCCCGCAGACAAACGCTATTTCTGGCACTCCTTCTGGTGCAGAGGAGGCTTGCGCAGCTTCCCATTGGCTGCAGGAGATTCCTGCAGCCAATGGGAAGCCGGCCAACGTTGCGGAAGGCGGTCCCCCCTCTGCCCAGCACCGGTTTAGCGCGGCACACAGGAGCCAACCGAGTGGGCAGCGGGGGTCCCCGAGCAGGCGGTGGGAGTCCATGGGCAGGTTAAACGACCCCCATGGGCCGCTTGTGGTCCATGGGCCTTAGGTTGTTGATCCCTGAGGTAGACAAAAACCAAATGGCTGGTGCCAATTCCAGCCGGCTGCCTGCGGCCAGGTTGCAATGCCACCTGACCACTTAAGGAAAGCGGACTTAACAGACAGGAAAATGCCATTTCAAGGGTCATTCTTCAAAATACAATTACAAATAAATGAAAGTACGGCTGCTACAGTAATCTGCAATGTTTGAGTTCTGATATTTTTTTGCGGGGGGGAGTGGGAGGTGTTAGTAGCTGGATGCACTAATTCTTGAAAATGCTGGGCAGAGGGAGAGAGAAGAACAGATATAATTTGATGTGGGTCATCTCAAGCAAGCTTGCTGAATTGTGGAGGAAGGGTGGAAAGTCCTTCAGTGAAACTGACCACCTTTCCTATACAAGTGAAATAGATAAGGAATTTAAAATTTCATGTACGTTTCATCTAATTTCTTCTTACTTGCTACCAAGATAAGCAGGTGATGGAAACCTGTCAGTTTCACCTGTGTGCTTGCCATTGTTTATACACACCTGAATAACACACACAACTAATGATGAACATGTATAGTATGATGCATGAAACCCAAGTTCTCATTCATCAATGTGTCCGGATGTTTGCCCACTGCTAAAATGTGCATGGGAATTGTTTACTTGTTTATGAAAAATTATACATGCAGAGGTTGTTCAGAAAAGTAAGGGGAATCTGGGGCACTTTGTGTGTTTTTCTATGGCTATCTAAAAATGAAAGGGAGAAAATAAAGTTCTGTAGAAATAAAGGTGCTGTTTTCACACAGTTCTATGCCTGATCCATTTAGGCCATATAATAACGCACAAAACAAGGCTTCAGTGCTTGAATCCTGTAGGTGTGATTCTCCCCCAAACCAGCTATCAGGGCTGTGTCTTTGCAGCCAGTGTGGCATAGTGGTCACCTTCTAAGGCTACGACCTGGGAGACCAGAGTTCAAATCCTCACTCAGTCATGAAGTTCACTGGGTGGCTTTGGGCCACTCACTGTCTCTCAGCCTAACCAATCACACAGAGTTGCTGCAAGGGTAAAATGGTGCTAGCACAGGTTAGAAGTTTCTGAAGTTGTGCTGGGTTCGAATCCCCCTGTTGTTCCCTCTCTGATTGGCACTGGCACAAATGCTACTTGTTCAACAAGATTTTGTGTGCATAGCCCTTGTGGATATAGAAATGGGACTACTGGATATATTCTTTAGACTAATTAATACCTACAAAATATTCAATCAGGTGGAGTCTATTTTGCGTATTGGCAGTAGATAGCTTCCACTCTGTATTTTCCAAATCTTCCAATCATGGAGGTCCATACCTCAGTGGAAGACCATTTGCTTTGCATGCAGAGGGTCCCAGTTTCAATCCCTGGTGTCTGCAGGCAAGGATGGAGATGTTCCTTGTCTAAAACCCTTGAGAGCTGCTGCCAGTCAATGTAGACAATGCTGAGCTAGATGGAACAATAAAAGGGTCCAGTTGCGGACGACTCTGGGGTTGTGGTGCTCATCTCGCTTTACTGGCCGAGGGAGCCGGTGTACAGCTTCTGAGTCATGTGGCCAGCATGACTAAGCCTCTTCTGGCAAACCAGAGCAGCACATGGAAATGTCGTTTACCTTCCCACCGGAGCGGTACCTATTTATCTACTTGCACTTTGACGTCCTTTCGAACTGCTAGGTTGGCAGGAGCAGGGACCAAGCAATGGGAGCTCACCCCGTCGTGGGGATTCGAACCGTCGACCTTCTGATTGGCAAGCCCTAGGTTCAGTGGTTTAACCCACAGTGCCACCCGCGTCCCAGATGGAACAATGGTCCAACACAATTCACATGCTTAACAAATCCAGTTTACTCGTATTGGGGAAGTGAGTGCATATACCTCTCCTCCATATCACACATGGGTCACATAGAAGTACCGGTATGTGACCCATGGAGTTCCTGAACACAGAGGGACCCAAGTTGTGCACCTCCACAGTGCTTTTGATGGTGTGAGTCATGCAAATCCAGTTTGCCCATGTGCAAGCTTTTGTGGAGGGTGCCCACATCACACAATGCACACATGAGCCGATCTCCCCTCCTACATAAAGAGCATGTCAGCTGAGCATGTTCATCAACCCAATAGAGACAAATTAATGACTAGTGCAGGTGGCAGGGGTGCCAACTTGAATAAAATGTGGGGGGGTGCAGGTAAGCCCTGCCCCACATAATTGATCACACACACCATTTGAATGCCAATACCCATCAACTTTTTTGGGGGGGCACCTCCCTCAAATATTTTATGGGAGGCATAGGAGTTGGTTCCTATGGCAGTTGGCAATTGTCACAGTCCAGTCCACCCATTTAACAATGGCGAGCGCAACATCACAGATGCAAACTTGGAGATCGGCGTTCAAAATCAAGGTAGGAAGAAGGAAGCATTTTAGTTTCTTGCAGTGCCTTTGCCCTCAAGGAATTTCACTTGTATCGTGCTAATTCTGACAAAAGAGTAGTCAATCAGTTCATAAAGGAAAACATCTCCCAAATCAAAATTTGCCCACAGGGCATTTTAAAAAGTGTTTCCTGTGCCGCACTGTTTACTGTTTGTCTAGCACTTTTTAACTTCGTCCTTTAGCCTGTGGAGGTCAATGTCTTGCTGCCAGGCAAGGCAAACCCCGTAATATCCTAAATTACCACTGCATATTTCAGAAGATCTGCCTGACTAATCTGCTGCATATAAGGAGTAGCTCTAGGTCTTGCGTCAAAGGAGCTCCTTCTGCCGCTCTCCTTCTGAGCACCCCCTTGTCCTTGGAGTCCTTGGAGTCCTTCTCAGACGGAGCCAACATGATGAGCCAACAGTTCTGCCCCTCTTCCCCTCGAAGATGTTTTACCTCTGCCTCCTCTGGTGGAGGCAGCGGAGGGATCAGAATCAGCGAGGCATCCACCTGCCAACCTTTCGTCACCACCTGCCTGGCAGGAAGGGGAAACACCAGCAAAAGTTTCCATAACTTTGGCGGAAGACATCAGATTTCTTGCTATGTGGGCCACGAGAGAAGTAGCTATGGAAACGATGCGGAAGCAGGGCAAGTGGTGGGCCACAGCATACTTGCAAGGGGCTTTGGACATAGAAGCACAGCAAGCCCTTCTGCCAGCTGTAGAAGCGATAGGATCCGCGAGGTTTCCATTAACAAGCATCTCTTGGAACCTCTCTGCCTGGGGGTCGATCCGCATGACCATCAAGTAAAAGCACAAGAGAAGGAGCAACTAAAGGACCTCAACAATCAGTTTGCTTGCTTCATTGACAAGGTGAGATGATTCCATTAACGATGGTGGGGATGATCCTAGACCAAAGGGAGTGGCTGGACATTCAGATTTGAAGCAGAGTTAGAGTTCTAATTAATTTTGCCGCCACATTCAGTGATATGTTTGCAGAGAGCAAATTTTGAATCATACCTGGAGACTTTGAAGGATAAGGCCTGATTCACACCTGTACACTTGATAGCAGAATGTGTGAATTGACTCACTTGAAATGTGCTGTGTTTGTGGATGATCGTGTGCTAAAAGTTCTGTCCATGGTATTTTACATCTCTCCATACAAGGCTTGTGCTACTCCTTGCTAGAATGCAGCATACCCAGCAGCCTTGAAATTTGGTTTCAAGGTTTCTCGGGACAGAGCTGTCCAGTGGTAAAAAAAAAAAATTATGTAAGCACAATGTCATAGAAATTTTAACAACACCATAGGGGGTGAGAAGGGTGTGGCTGAGGTGTTTTCATTATCAGCTATGAAAAATGGATTAGAGCACACACAGAACCAAAATGTAAGATTTCGATTATATACGTGAGATATATCATTTGAATCACTTCCATAACGGCTTTGTGGTTATAGGTTATACAGTGGTACCTCTGGTTAAGTACTTAATTTGTTCCAGAGGTCCGTTCTTAACCTGAAACTGTTCTTAACCTGAAGCACCACTTTAGCTAATGGGGCCTTCCGCTGTCGCTGCGCCGCCAGAGCACAATTTCTGTTCTTATCCTGAAGCAAAGCTCTTAACCTGAAGCATTATTTCTGGGTTAGCGGAGTATGTAACCTGAAGCGTATTGTCAAGTTCCCTTATCAGTTGCTCAATAGTAAAGACCAAGTCCTTCTTGTCTTTATGTCATTTTATTTGCGCAAAGTATGTACAGTGCAAAGTTCAGTCCAAACATGACTGCCTAGTCACTAGCGGAATCCGGAAGTGCCCCCCTCTTGTTTTGGCGCCAACACTAGAGTCTCGGCACTCTAAATTGGCGCCTTCTCCTCCTACGTAAAGCAGATGCCGGAAACGGCGTCTCTCTCTCTGAGCGAGTCTGCTGGGTGGTGCCAGGTCTCTCTGCCTGCTCCTGGAGACCTCTCACTCCCGATAACTGCTCCTCCACTGAAGAGGGGCTGGCAGACTCGCTGTGAGATGAATCCGTCGTCAACACAGGCTGAGGCTCTCTGTACTCACTCAGTGCTGGACTGGCAGGAGTGGGCACATCCCTGACACGTATGTAACCTGAAGCGTATGTAACCTGAGGTACCACTGTATTTTGTATTTTAAAACAACAACTAAGCATTTATTCAGCACCTAAAGGTGTATCCCGTAGCAGCAAAATGCAGCCTCATTCATGCATTTATTTGCTATCAAAAGTTGCAACAGCTTCACCGCAACTGGCCTTTTATTTTCTTGCTTGGATTTCAGGTCAGATCCTTAGAACAAAAGAACCAGGTGCTGGTCACCAAATGGAAGCTGCTGCAGAAGCAGACAGTTCCCACCGTTCGGAAAGATCTCAAGCCTTTATGTGAAAATTTCCTCAGTAAGCTGAGGAAAAAACTGGACTGCTTATTGTGCGAGAAGCAGAAGCTGGAAAACCAACAAAAAACAACGCACAGCATGGTTGAGGAGAACCGATGCAAGTAAGTTAACCTCTCTAGGCAGAGCCCATGTTCACAGCCTGTTTCTTACACTTAGTGAGCCAAGAGTGGTGGCAGACCTTACCATAGCTGTCAACTTTCGGATTTGAAAATAAGGGATTTTTTCAAACTTTCGGATTTGAAAATAAGGGATGCCGCGAGGGCGGTGCAATGGCACCAAGTAGCCTCGCCACCCTGCGCTCCAGAGGCTGCACGCGAACGGGTGAGCGAAAGAGCGAGCGCATAGATGGCAGGCAGGCAGGCTGGCTGGCTGGTTGGGCATGAGGGTCTGGCTGCACAAGGCATGCAAGCTCCGCCCCCAGTCGGTCTCAGACTCCTTATTGGCAGCCGAGCAACGCAGCTGAGGAGCCTCCCTGGCCGGCAGGGAGGGAGAGGAGCTGCTTCCTTTGAAATCTGGGAAATTTAAGGGATATCAACAATCCGGGATAGCAGCGGGAAACGGTATTGGAATAAGGGAGTTTCCTGCAAAAAAGGGAGGGTTGACAGCTATGGACCTTACATGGCATGACCTCTGCAGAACTAGGAGTGGGGTGGGAGGAATGCTTTCACTTTGCATTTTAAGGTGAGCCTGTCTAATTTGTGCATCCCAAAACAACAGATGAACTGGGGAGAGGGGGGTTTAAATCCCCACTCAGCCATTAAGCTCGCTAGGTGACCCTGGGCCAGTCACTTCCTTTCAGGGTTGTTAAAGAGATTAAACAACCTACGTCAAAGTGCAAGTAGATAAATAGGTACCGCTCTGGCGGGAAGGTAAACGGCGTTTCCGTGCGCTGCTCTGGTTCGCCAGAAGTGGTCATGCTGGCCACATGACCCGGAAAAACTGTCTGCGGACAAACGCCGGCTCCCTCGGCCAGTAACGCGAGATGAGCGCCGCAACCCCAGAGTCGTCCGCAACTGGACCTAATGGTCAGGGGTACCTTTACCTTTACGGGGATTAAATGAGAGGGAGAACTTTGAGCTACTTGGAGAAATAGTAGGACATGAATGCAATAAAATAACATAAGTAGAATGCTGCTTTCTGTCCATTCCTAGCCAGAACTAGATGTTATGGCTGAAAACAACAGCCCCGCATCTCTTACCTGTGTGGTGTAGTGGTTAAGAGTGGTAGACTCATTATCTGGTGAACCGGGTTCGCGTCTCCGCTCCTCCACATGCAGCTGCTGGGTGACCTTGGGCTAGTCACACTTCTCTGAAGTCTCTCAGCCCCACTCACCTCACAGAGTGTTTGTTGTGGGGGAGGAAGGGAAAGGAGAATGTCAGCCGCTTTGAGACTCCTTCGGGTAGTGATAAAGCGGGATATCAAATCCAAACTCTTCTTCTCTCCAGTCACATGAAATTAAACATGTGACATGAGGACCCTGTGATTACCTCCCACTCCCCATTCCAAACCAATGGCTGCTTCCTAT
Organism: Darevskia mixta; assembly: GCA_034641385.1. Classification (NCBI taxonomy): domain Eukaryota; kingdom Metazoa; phylum Chordata; class Lepidosauria; order Squamata; family Lacertidae; genus Darevskia; species Darevskia mixta. The sequence continues at coordinate 667,341 of JAWWNH010000047.1, forward strand.
GAACCACCAGGAATTTGCCACATGATAGCATCATGCCATTTTTTCCCCAACACAGCATGGAAGTGGGCTTCGAATATTGAAGGAACAGCGAGGCCATGCCGCTAGCTTAGTTTCTGATATTTCCTGTGGAAAACCTGCTGGTTGTTTGCTCTGATTCAGAATAGAATAGAATAGAATATATTTTATTGTCATTGTCCCCTTTGGGGACAACGAAATTACTCGGCTGCTCCATCCACCCAGATAGGGCACTCCACGCAAAAACAAAACAACTACAAAAACACTGATTAAAACCATACAATATGATACAGCATAACAGGTAAGATTAGATGACTTTCAAAGTCCAGGCTTCCCATTCAAGGCCAAGATCGCTCTGGAGAAGAAGCTGTTCCTAAGACGGCTTGTTCTTGTCCTCATCGTCCTGTATCTCCGTCCCGATGGCAAGAGCTCGAAGAGATGGTAAAACCACATTCTGTGGTACAATGTGGGGTTTTTCCTGGGGGAAAGCATTGGGACAAGGTCTGACACAGACCTGGAAAGCCCAGATCTATGCCTAGAAACATGGCACAAAAGGAAGTGTGGATGAGGTCTCAGAGCTGGAAAAGTGGCATAGCCCCTTCAACGGATGGCACTACCTTCATGTTGTTAACAGGTGAAGGTGGCTTAAGCATTGCTGGAAAGTAGGGGAGAGAATGGGATGTGGCATTTTCAGTTTGGGCAACAGCCCTTCACCTGCCATTTAACATCTAAAGCATGTCAGAAGCCAGGCTGAAACCTACCATGGCTTCAACCTTCCCTCTCCATAGTGCCACCAAAGGCATTTGTACTTTTGCAAGAGAGTGCAATCCTCAAACCTGTCATTGACCAAATAGTTCTACTAGTCCTGTGGTGTTTAAACTAAACTTAAATATATGTATGTTCTTTTGCCCTGAAACCCTGACATTCAAAACCGGCAAGTACAACCTTGGAAAACATTTGTTGTCTAGATGCATACATACCCAGAGAAGTTGAGCTGTGTGCTACTTAAAATGTGGTATAATTTGTTCTATTTCCAGTTCCTTCTTCTTTTCATCCTGGTTTCTACAGCACAGGATTAATGGTTCCTGTCACATTTTAATTATGTGTTGCATGAAAAAGCATGCCATAAGGACTACGTGACTGGTTGTTAGGCTTTGTTTTGGTCTGAGGTAAAATTGTTTCAGGAGGGGGCAATTTTGGCTGGAGGATTGGCAGAAGAAGAGGTCGAAAGTGCTTAACCCTTTTCATGCCAGTCCAGCCACTAAAAATAACATCCCCAAGTTCCTCCCGCCCCATGCAGGGTTACAGATATGTTTAGTAGCTTCTGCAACACTGTGGGGTTAATAAAATCAGCTTCGGGGAAAAAGGATGTGGAAGAGAAAAGAGGCTAGCAAATAATGGGATTCAATGAACTCCTCCTTTTGTTGTCCCTGCTGTTTCTTGGCTCAAAATTCCCCCATCCTGAACTGCTTCTCTTTACATCAAATGACCATTGGGGCTTTATATATGTGGTTAAGTGTAATCCATGTTTGCTTATTGTGTTTGGATAAAGTGCTTATCTTTCCTACTCTTTCTCTCTCTCCCATCTCAAATCCTGCAAGATATGAAGAAGAGCTGAATAGACGAACAAATACAGAAAACGAGTTTGTCTTGCTCAAGCAGGTGAGTGATTTAGGTAGGCCTGCACAGTCCCTTTAGCAGATGTTACAATTGATGCTTTTGGATTATGGTGCTGGAGGAGACTCTTGAGAGTCCCATGGACTGCAAGAAGATCAAACCTATCCATTCTTAAGGAAATCAGCCCTGAGTGCTCACTGGAAGGACAGATCCTGAAGCTGAGGCTCCAATAATTTTGGCACCTCATGAGAAGAGAAGACTCCCTGGAAAAGACCCTGATGTTGGGAAAGATGGAGGGCACAAGGAGAAGGAGACGACAGAGGACGAGATGGTTGGACAGTGTTCTCGAAGCTACCAACATGAGTCTGACCAAACTGTGGGAGGCAGTGGAAGACAGGAGTGCCTGGCGTGCTCTGGTCCATGGGGTCACGAAGAGTCGGATACGACTAAACGACTAAACAACAACAACAAAGCACAGTAAAATATGCATGCCAGCACAAAATGAGGAATACAGTGGGGATTTCTAGATTTACACATCATCAACAGTCAATTCCAGGTTGTGATGCACATCTCTGGGTTCAGTCACACTTACCTTTTGCCCCATGCTTTCTAGGTACAGAGCTACACTTTCCTGATCCAAGTCCACTTTCCCCAGAAAAAACTGCTCTTTAATGTTGAATCAGAATAAAAAATGGCAATTTGGGTTCCCCACAAATTTCGGGGGGGGGGAGGAGGGAGAAGAAGCATTCAGACGTGGTCCAGAAAACCACAGACCTGTGCCTAGAAAGTGCAGAGGAAAATTAGTGTGGATGAGCCCTCTGTTACATTCACACTTCCCATTTTTTAGGTGTACATATTTAAAAGAACATTATTATCAGCATTTTAAAAACATAAATGTGGGAAGAGGTCCTAAGGAGCAATTCCTAAAGCCACTGCAGTCCTCCGTTTTTTCTTGGAGTCTAGCTTCCATCAGTCACAACCAGTCAATGGCCAGGGATTATGGAAACTGTAGTTCTACAGCTATATCCCACCCGGTACTATAGGATGTTTTGGGGGCAGTTGTTTCTTGTTCCAAATTGGTGGGAGAGGTAGTAGGAGAGATGGGGAAATTGCTCCACTAAAGGGAATGATAAAGCCTGCCATAATTCAGCATGAACACAGTGCAGATCCTGAAGACCGAACATTCCCATTGAACTGCAAAAATGTATCAGCGTGGAGAAATGGAGGGCCGAAACAATGTACATCACTTGATTTCTCATTGCCCCTTGAAGCTGATGTCTTCAAGAGATAAAGATACATATAACAAGCAGCCAGCCTCATTTCATTGGAAGAAAAGGCATTTGATAAACACAGATGTCCTAGTAAAGAACATACCTGGATAACCTCTTTCTGGCTATATCAATACATTAAGGAGCCATCAGATATCTCCATATAATCATGAATTGTACGGTCTTGTTGAAAAGCATGGTGAAAGGGCTCCATTGCAATTTGGAACTCTGAAATTGCAGGGAACTCAGCCTAAGTATATACACTTGTATGGATGGATACATGTTACAAACATGTATTTCAGTGTGTGGGGGACATAGCTGTCAACTTTCAGATTTGAAAATAAGGGATGCCGGCTTCCGGTTCCGGCGCCGGAGGGAGAAGTCGGGGGGAACATCGCTCTGATGTTCCCTGTCCGAAAAAGGGGTGAAAGGGGTGTCTGGGACAGCGCCCCAGCCCCCAAAACTCCCGGGAAGGGCGTCCCGGGACCGGTTGGTCTGGCAGTGGCTCGTTAACGGCTCTCCTGCTCCCGAGGAGACCCTAATAAGGGTCTCCGGGAAGCGGGCGGGGGGAGCCGGAGCCCATCGGATCTGATGACATCTATCCCCCTGACGGGCGCAGCTGCCGTGACTTCTCCTGTTCGTGCGCCGGGATTCCTCAACAAATTAGTGATTTGGACTCGGAGATCGTGAGTAAATTGAACGTTTTGGACCAATTTGAGAGCAAAGTATAGGGCTTAAAATGGAGGCCAGCCCTATCGTTGTTGAAGATTTAGAGACGGGAAATGGCAGCCGAGGCAAAAGCGAAAGTGGCGTTTGATCAAAGTTTAGTCTCAGCGCAACCAGCCCCTCTCTTCCCTCATGCCGGAGGAATCTGGCGAAGATCGCTATTTTGTAACTACAACTGTCGCAGTGAAGTAAACAACTGAAAGATTGTATCTTTATTTGACAAAATGACAGGCATTTCAAAGGCAGAGCTACAAGTTAACCTATTTCTACAAAGATTGCAAGAATTTAGTGATGCCTTTGATGCTGCCTCGGAAAGACTGGAGAGACGTTTGGACCAACTCATACCGGATGAACTGTTGCCAGAAGGTTTTCACGCTGATGTGTGTGAGAACCAGAATGAGGATTTAGTTATGGAACATAGTTTTCGCACCCAGCCGCGCATCAGTAACGGGTCTTCTGGAAGCAGGACTGTTTATAGGAAGACAAGGAAAAATAAGAATCCTAAGAGAAGGAATGCCAGCAAGAAAAAGAAAGAACTTAAGAGATGGAATGTCAGCAAGAATGTCAGCAAGAAAAAGAGCTCGCAACAAGCACAGCAAGTAAATATGGCTTTCCTGGATTGTGACGCAGGACGAAGGCGAAGGAAGAAAAGAAGATCGCAGCAAATCACTTGGAAAGAAGCTCTGATGGACTACATGAACTGGACATTGGTGAAACAGCGAGTGGGTGTGGGTTGAGATGTTGTTATTGTTTTTTTGGACTGATTTAATGGTTTGGAGACAAAAGTATGTGCTTTAATTTCTGGTATGAAAGGAAAAACGGACACTAGATTCTGGGGTGTGGGGGGAGGGGGGGGAAATTAAGTTTAAAAATTAGGATGTAAGGCCAAGGGTAAAACCAAGGTTTGTAAGGAGGATTAAGAGAAAGTTATAATCTAAGGTATTTTGAAGTTAAGAGGAAATTGTAAAGTAGCAGATATATTCAAGTTAAGTTAAAAAATAGATGATAAAGGTATTAAGACCAAGATAAGAACCCGTGAGCCAAGTATTATTTAAGAATTCAGCAGGGAGGGGCTGTGGAAGTCATTTGATAATAGTTAGAAATGTAGATGCCTGGTCTGGAAGGAGATCAGGCCCAAGCAAAGTGAGGGTTGTGTTTAGATGGTTAAATGATCATTGTTTTTTAAAAAATACCTCCGTGAGAGGGAGGGAAGGTATGTACTGCTTCCTAAGGTGGGAGATGGGAGGCAAAGGAAATTTAACCGGACTGTTATGTGCTTGTAAAATTTGGAAAATTAAATAAATATAAATTTGAAAATAAGGGATGCCGCAAGGGCAGTGCAATGGCACCAAGTAGTCTCGCCACCCTGCGCTCCAGAGGCTGCGCGCAAACGGGTGAGCGAAAGAGCGAGCGCATAGACGGCAGGCAGGCTGTCTGTCTGGTTGGGCGTGAGGGTCTGACTGCACAAGGCATGCAAGCTCCGCCCCCAGTCAGTCTCAGACTCCTTATTGGCAGCCGAGCAACGCAGCTGAAGAGCCTCCCTGGCCGGCAGGGAGGGAGAGGAGCTGCTTCCTTTGAAATCCGGGGAATTTAAGGGATATCAACAATCGGGATAGCAGCGGGAAACGGCATTGGAATAAGGGAGTTTCCCGCAATAAAAGGGAGGATTGACAGCTATGGTGTGGGAAAGTCTTAAATACTAAGTAGTATATAAATGCTATAAAAGAAATAAATAGTGTTGGCTTTGGAATGGCATAAGAATTAAATCTCAGGTTTTCTCCCCTAGAAAGTTGATGCTGCATATGAACATCAGAAGGAACTGGAAATGAAGAAGGAGCTGCTGAAAGAGACTGTAGAATTCCTGAGAGCTTTCTTTGCAGAGGTCTGTTAAGATAAGGTGCAGCATAAAAAGCTGCTCTTACCCCTCAATTCAGATATTTTAATTGTGCATCTTTGGGAAATCAGGCACCCCTCAGCCCTAGGATGTGATGCCATTGCCATTATTTCCAGTGCCAGATAAAACAGACTTGACTCTTGTGTAGCAATGGAAAACTGCCTTATACTTAGCCAGACCCTTGGTTCACTTTGCTCTGCATTGCCTACACTGACTGGCAGTAGCTCCTTTGGATAGTCTTTCCCAGCCTTACGTGGACAGATGCCAAGAATTGAACCATGGACCTTTGGCATGCCCAGTAGTGGCCCTATCATTGAGCTATGGATCTTGAGCCTTTCCTTCTGTAGGCAATGTTATTCATTTCAACACAGGGGTCCTACTGGTTCCGCTGGATTTTTGTTCTAAGCAGTTTATGCTTTGGATCACAGTGTTTAGATTTGTGTGACTATCTTTTCAGATAGAATCCTGGATGCGGGAGTTTACCCCCCACAGAGCTACAATTCCCAGCACCCTTAAAAAATTACAGTTTCCACATTTTTTTCGGGAGGTGTTTTAAATCTGTAGTGTTCAACAAAATGATATGTGAATCTCATCAATTGCTCCAAACAAGACACATAAGTTAGCATTAGTCCTGCACTTCGGGGCAGTTTTACCATTTTTTATGTGCTGAAAGCCACCCAAAGTGGCTGGGGAAACCCAGTCAGATGGGTGGGTATAAATAATAAATTTATTAGTATTATTATTATAGTTTTCTGTTGCTTTCTCTACTGCTGGGCACTAAGATGTCACTCAAATTCTGTGTAACCTGCAGGAACGCACTGTGCTGGACTGTCAACTTTATGATACATCTGTGGTTGTCAGCATGGACAACAGTAGAGGCCTGGACATGGATGCCCTGATCCAGCACATTGAAAGATGGTATCAGAGCATCGCACTAAGAAGCAAAGAAGAAGCTAATATCTTTTACAAGAGCCAGGTATGACCAAGAGACATGGAATGGGTTGAGATGGTGAAATAGATTCAGAATTCTGCTAAGAATCCCAACATCACTCTTCTTTTTTAAAGGAATCTAGATAATCAGAAAATAAAGGAACCATACGCTAGATTTTCAGCAATTTGATATTCACATCCTTGCTTGCCAACTTCTAGCTCTCGGATTTCTCTATAAATAGAAAAGCTCTGCTGTTCTTTCCATTTGTTAAAATCAGTGAAATGAAATGACTGCCAGGTCCACATTTTGATAATCTAAAGCCATATATTACTCTTCAGTTAATCAGATGATGATGATGATGATGATGATGATGATGATGATGATGATGATTATTTATACCCTGCCCTCCCTGGCCAAGACTGGGCTCAGGGCAGCTAACATCAGGTATAAAAACAATTGATTAAAATACAACTTAAAAACAGGATTAAAATACAGTCGTAGCTCGTGTTGCGAATGCTGCGTGTTGCGTTCAACATGGGTTACGAACGCGCCAAACCCGGAAGTATCGGAAAGGGTTACTTCCGGGTTCGGCGGTTCGCGCAGACGTGCAAAATGACATTGTCCGCATGTGCATAAGTGCCGAATTGCGCAGCAAGCATGCGCAGATTCGGCGATTCATGTTACGCGTTTTTCATTATGCGAACGGGGCTCCGGAACGGATCCCGTTCGCATCCAGAGGTACCACTGTACAACTTAAAATGCAGCCTCTTTTCAGTGGAAGCCCAGATCAAAAACTGTTTGGGGGGAGAAAACGTCAAATCTTCACCAAGGCCAACTATCCAGACTGGTCCTACATTGGCCAGGAAAAAGGCCAGGGAAGTCCCCAAATAGGGGTTCCATCACAGAAGGAAAAGGAAAGAGGGGGATGGGATCAGGCTGATTCGAAGCCAAAGGCCAGGCGGAACAGCTCTGTCTTACAGGCCCTGCGGAAAGAAATCAGATCCCGCAGGGCCCTGGTCTCATGAGACAGAGCGTTCCACCAGTTCACAGGAACTCTGTTGAGGAAGGTGGTTCTAGTCTGGTAGCTGAGGATTGTGGCATAGTTTTTATACAGTCCCTGGGGGCCCCCTCAGGCCTGGGTGTTAAATGTGGCTCTCCAAGCCCCTCTGTTTAGCCCTCTCCCCAGTCCATGCCTCACATTGACCCTGCTTTACTGCCTCCTCAAGTGCTTATGTCCAGATAGAGGCATCTTTGAATTATGACAGTGCATTTTGTTTGTCTGGATGGAGGATAGAGAGGTAAGTTGATTGCAATGTTGCCTGTTTACAAAGGTAATTGTCATAGGCATTGCTCCACCAATTTTTGCCTCTGGCCCCTGGGAGATTATCCACAAAGGACTGCGGCCCTCTGGCTAACAAGGGTCACCCCCCTAACATAGCCAATGAGGGGGGAGCCATCACTGCCTCTCTCGCAATATTTAAGCATGAAGTTGTACCTCTGCTCTTCTGCTTTCTCTTTGACTATTAGATTGAGGATCTCCAGAACAAACGATGCAAGTTCCATGCAAACCTGGAAAAAAACAACAATGAAATTACTGAGCTAAAACGGGTGATACAGATAATGCAGTTCCAGACAGATAATGAGAAGAAGAAGGTGAGGAAACTCTTGTGTTCCCTGGTCCAAGTCAGTCCTGGTTTGGTGGGAGTGTCAGACCTTAAGGCCTGCCTTCACAAACTAAAGGCCACAACTTGCTGGCTTTTCTATGGTACCACTAATGGTTCATAACCATATGCTACTTAAAGGTGTTTCTGAAATTTGTATTTCCTGGAAAAGAAACATGGAACACATTCATAACACTCATTTCAAATGTGAGAGATGTATTACAATCCCATAAATTCTTCTCTGGCTCAGGTCTTAATCTGAGCTGGAGGAGAATTCAACTCCTTTCCCCCTCCATGCACCCAGCCCCTAACCCCTGTCTGACATGCATAGTCCTCCAAGAAGCAACTCTAGGCAGAGGAATGGGGAGGAGACCTTTGCCGCTGCCTTTGCTACCAGATTCAGTAGCCAGGTAAGCAGGTGAAAGGGAGAGGAAGGAGGTTTGGGAGTTTATAGGGGGGTAGGTGGGAAGAAGAGTTATGGTGGGTGAGCAGCAGCTTCAAAGCTCACAGGAATGCAGGATAAGACTCTGATCCCTGATCAGAGTCTTAGTGGGGGTCCTTATTAATTCAGATTAGCTCTACCCTGACCACTGGCAGTGCTGATTGGGGCTAATGGGAGTTTGTAACCCAACGTATCTGAAGGGTGTTGGATTAGGGAGCTAGGATATTTCTCAGTTTCCAGTTTGGGGCAGAAATCACTTAGCTTGTTTCGAGTCAAACCAAATGAGACCAGGAGAATTTACCTATCACTAATTCAGTTAGTCCTTGAGCTGAAACAACCAGGGATGATTATTGGGAGTCATTTTTGCCCCCAAGAAAAGAATTCACCTATCAGGTGATTTTTGCATCACTTTGCATGACCTAAGGGTGCATCCTACCCAACACTCCTCTGTAGGGAGTTCAACAACAGGGGCAGGCAGATCTGGGAAAGCTCTCCTCCCTTAGTGATCTTGCTATTGAAGAGCCTGTGATAAGATCAGGGGTAGGCAACCTAAGGCCCGTGGGCCGGATGCAGCCCAATCGCCTTCTCAATCTGGCCCACGGATGGTCCAGGAATCAGTGTGTTTTTACATGAGTAGAATGTATCCTTTTATTTAAAATGCATCTCTGGGTTATTGGTGGGGCCTGCCTGGTGTTTTTACATGAGTAGAATGTGTGCTTTTATTTAAAATGCATCACTGGGTTATTTGTGGGGCATAGGAATTCGTTCATTTCACCCCCTTCAAAATATAGTCCGGCCCACCACATGGTCTGAGGGACAGTGGATTGGCCCACGGCTGAAAAAGCTTGCTGACCCCTGGATAAGATCCTAGGAAATTCCTGGTTGCCCAGAATTGCTGTTGGATTGGGAAGGCGGAAAGGGACTGACTCCAATATGGAGTGATATTGGTGATACATTTGGACAACGTTCTCCCATATTTTGCAGGTTGCTTCTCTGCAGGCAGCCATTGGTGACACTGAAAGACAAGGTGACCATTCTCTTAAAGATGCCCAGGATAAGCAACAAGAGCTCCAGAAGCGCCTGCAGGATTCCAAGGACAAATTGGCTGGCCTCTTGAGGGATTATCATGAACTCATGAATACTAAACTGGCCCTTGATATTGAGATTGCCACATACAAGACATTACTGGAAGGAGAAGAAAACAGGTGAATGCAATATACGGCATCTCTAGATAGTAAGGGTTCTGTTTGTATTTCCAAGTTTTCGAGCCTGGAATGGAGCAGTTCACCTAAACATGCCATACCCTCCAACATTTCCAAGCCAAAATCCAGGGCACTATATTCCTGGTTTTTATCGTGAGGCATGCAGCAATTTTGGTTGCCATGATATTGCATGCCCTCCAAGCATTTTTTTTCCAGGCATGGCACCCAAAAACATCCATTTTGGGGCACTGCACAAGACCACTGTCCAAAAAAAGTGCTTTCTTGGGGGGAAATCGCATTGTGAAATTGCACTGAATACTAAGTATATGGTATATAAGTACCAAGTTCTTTTATTAATAATTTACCTAGTAGCAAATAGTTACAGATGTGAACAGCCCTGAGATCCACAGATAAAGGGTAGTACAGTGGTACCTCTGGTTAAGTACTTAATTCGTTCCGGAGGTCCGTTCTTAACCTGAAACTGTTCTTAACCTGAAGCACCACTTTAGCTAATAGGGCCTCCCGCTGCCGCTGCGCCGCCAGAGCACAATTTCTGTTCTTATCCTGAAGCAAAGTTCTTAACCTGAAGCATTATTTCTGGGTTAGCGGAGTTCTTAACCTGAAGCGTATGTAACCTGAAGCGTATGTAAACTGAGGTACCACTGTATACAAATTTACCAAATAGTAATAATAAACAAGTCATTGAAACATTGCAAATGGGTCATTGGCAACAGATTTTCCTTTTAAAACTATGGGATTTCCCCTGGAAAGCATAAATTCAGATTGGATTGCGCAGAGCAGGGGTTGGCATTTTGATTATAACATTTTTCACAGATGCTGCCAAAAAAAACACCACTCACCCCATAATAAACACTCTTCTGTTAGCACCCTCAGTTTAATAAATAATAACCAACCTGTATTATTTTTCTTCCCCCGCCGCCCGGCCCGTCTCTAAAAGAATAAGTTCTGGAGCACCTGTGAGTCTGGGTAAGGACCCCCAAGGATTCTTATTTTCTTCTGTAGTCTGTAAGATTTTGTTTCACTACATTAACAGCCTCTGATGTCTGTGACAAGTTGTAAGACTTATTCACTGAATATATCATTCTCTTGCAGCTGTGGTGAACACTTTTGGTACAGTCCACAACACAGTCCACGGTGTGAAACAGTAGACTGAAATGGAAGCAAACATTGGATGCACTTAGGGAATTTTGGTGAGCTGTTGTTTGCAGGACTGGCAATGAAACTTCGAAAGAAAATCTACATATAACCTATGTGATTTCTAGGGATGTTTTGTCTTTCAACAGTACGTGTGCAGATTAAAGCAGAAATGAATTGGATTTTTGCCATAAAATTAATCACAGGAGATAATGGCTGTGTTCTGATAAACCATGATGAAAACAAGTCTAGCCTAGCCTTTACTTCTCTTGTTATTAACTGTGGATCAATAGTATCATCCAAACCCAACAAAGTGTGTGTGATCTTAGCTACAGTTTGTTTGAAACAAGTTGATGTCAAGCCATAGTTTATGAAACCAGCTTGCGTGTTGAGGTCCCCAGACCACCCCTCAAATGATACACACATTTGTTTTTGTTTAAGGTTTTTGGCATGATTTTGGCCACAACTTTATTAAAATACAAAATATGTGAGTGGTTGCTTAGGCATTGGTTAAGACTATCTGTCCCGCTGGGGACAGAACTGACATCCATCCGCCTATGGAGTCAGTAAAGGGGGAAACACTTTGGGGAGAGAATGTGTGCCCTTCTCCCCTAATGCCCCCAGGGGCTCTTGCGTGGGCCCTGGCCCCCTACCAGGGGATACGGACAAGCATGGCGAGCCCCTGGATTCCTTTAACGGAATTCCCCGTGCAGCAGCAGCATAGAAGAGGCAGCCACAGCCAACTCCGCCCCTTCTAGCCTTGGAGGGGCAACCACAGCCAACACTGCCCCTCCAACAACCAATTTAAAACCAATGCCTAACTGCCAACCTTACAAGTTGTGACTAATTGCTGCGCAGTAGGCAAAAACCAGATGGCACCAGCCAATCAGCCAACTGGAAAAATTCCTACCAGGCCCCTGCCCCAACAGCAGACGACCCCATGACAGGCATAGCAAGGTCAACGCAGAGGCCTAAAAACAGGGAGGGAGGGAGGGAGATCCGATGCACTCAGTCAAGAGGGCTCCTAAACCACGTGCAATGCAATATATAGGCTCTGGGCTGTCCATCAACAAATTGCAACATGTAAATCTCCCCAACGACACCCAGAGCCCAATCACCGTCGTGGCCATCTATCCGATCCCACCCAGCAACAGAGGGGTGACTTGCTGGCCCCCACCGCAACACATGCTCTCCATGAAGGGAGAACATGCTTTGTTTTCACTAACTAGTTGAGATTAACCACACTTTTAAGTTTGGGCCTGTGGTGAATTGAAAATTATGACTATGATGATGATTAATAATAATTGAATTTATATCCTGACTGTCCACCCCAAGGAGTGCAGAGTGGCAGATTTAAAACGTAAAAGCAAAAACAACATTATAAAACAAATTGAAACAGTCTAAAAACAATTTAAAAGAATTAAAAGCAGTTGTAGTTGAAAACATTGTAAAAACAATTACTACTAAAAAAATTTAGGGAGATTCTCAAAGCTGTAGTCACAGTGGGGGTCACATGTAGAAATGAAGATATATAAATGTGGCAGGAGGCTGATTTAGCCACTTCTGCATCGTTGATGCCTGCTTCCTTCCTATAATAGACAAAGTGACTCTAAGCTCCTTTTCACATATTCAGCTGGAGTGGTTGCAGGCACTGCAAAATAGCATGGCTGGGGAAAGACACACACAGGTAGCCTTCATTGTGAGCTGGACTCTCCAGATGACGCATGGGCTGGTTTAGGTGATTTTCTGGCTTTCAAATATGTGGAGGAAAGGATCATGCAGACATTTTCAGGATACCTACAAATGCATCCATTTCCACAATCACATTGACATGCCTGGCATCTGTATCTTAGATCTACTTATGCAGATTAAACAAATTAAGGAAGAGATACAAACCGCAATGCATCTCATTCTGGTCTGGCAGAGATTGTCTACATGCCAAGCTCTCCTGTCCTCCGATGACTTACATGTTGTTTAATTCCCAAAGACAAAATGAAATCTTGGCTTTGTTTAAATGAATGCAAGTTTCCCACTGGCTAAGCGGGGGGGGGGGGGGATGGAATTGGGGGAGGGGGGATTGGAATAGAATTTATTGCACCATAATATATGCAAGTTAATTAGAGTAATGTGGACTTAAGAATATACTGTAGAGTTGTCCAAGTTAAATATAATCCTCTCTTTTAAACTCATGTGTCTCTGTGTGTCAGTTTGCCTCCATTATGAAGGGGCTAGCTACTCTCTTCTCCCAACTCAAGGATGGGGACCCTGTGGCCCCCAGATGGTTTTCACCTCCAACTTCCATCAGCCCCTATCAGCTTGGCCAGCAACATCTGGAAGACCATAGATTTCCCAGTGCCAGATTACCAAAGAGGCAGTGTAGGCACCAGCCTTTTAGGGGCCCTGCAACAGCAGATCAATATAATATTGTGTAATCAAATTTGCTTATTGAAATTGTTGGTTGGTAAAATCAAAAACTTATTAGGAGATAATTTCCGAGGGGCTCCCCGAGATTTTGACTGCCTCCACCCCTAGGTTTGTTCTTGGTATGAGCTTTCGTGTGCATGCACACTTCTTCAGATAAGTATCTGAAGAAGTGTGCATGCACACGAAAGCTCATACCAAGAACAAACTTAGTTGGTCTCTAAGTTGCTACTGGAAGGAATTTTTTTTTTTGTTTTGACTATGATAGACCAACACGGCTATCTACCTGTAACTCCACCCCTAGGATTTAATCCAGCACTGAGGTTTCCCATCTCTGCCCTAACAGCTGGTTTGTGATACTCCAGGCACTTGAGTTTTTCCTACTGAATACAGCCGAGGCTATTGTAAAAAATTATAATAAAAGTAAATAAAATCTTCTGTCAGGAAATGGCAAAATCTGAGATCACTAAGTTGCATTCAGTGCCAAGGAAGCAGTGAGGGTGTCTGAGTTCTAGTCCAGGAACAGCTGCTTCTTGCAGCCTGTCTCTTGTAACTAAAAAAGAATTAATGCCTGCAAGTGCCCAAATGGTATCAGTATCCTGATCTGTTACCAGCGCCGGATTTAGGTTTGACGAGGCCCTAAGCTACAGAAGGTAACGGGGCCCTTTATATGTCCAGCTGCCCTTTGTCAACAACAAATTGTCACTGTTTTTTGTGTTGAATATATGCTATGTGGTAATTTATGGACCTAATAGGTATCTAAAGCCATTTGCAACCAGTCCATGCAGAATGTAGGCACCCTATATATAGAAAGGAGCAAACCAGTGATATTTTAGGGAGCAGGCTAGCAGGCGGGGCCCATTACTTACATCATAGGTGCCTACCCAACACAATACATTGTTGCTGTATGTAGGTTTTATTTTTATTTTTTTATCTTATATTTTAGAAATGTACATCCTTGTTTTTTTCCTTTAAAATTTTTTGGGGCCACCCAAGAGAGTGAGGCCCTAAGCTATAGCTTGTTTAGCTTATACGTAAATCTGGCACTGTCTGTTAGAAAGGGCCTTCTCGGTAGTGGCGCCTGCCCTGTGGAATGCCCTTCCAGCAGAGGTCAAGGAAATAAACAGCTATCCTATTTTTAAAAGACATCTGAAGGCAGCCCTGTTTAGGGAAGTTTATAATATTTAATACTGTATTGTTTTTAACACTCAATTGGGAGCCGCCCAGAGTGGCTGGGGAAACTCAGCCTGATGGGCAGGGTACAAATTATTATTATTATTATTATTATTATTATTATTATTATTATTATTATTATTATTATTGCACTTCCTGGACATTTGGAAATGCTAGTCCTTATTGAGTGTGGGATCTTTTAGTTGATGGCCATGATCTCTGGAACTGGAAACACATGTGCACTAGCGGAGGAAGAGGGAGGTGGGGGGAGCGCACTGCCCCTGGCACCACAATCCCGGTAGGATGCCATCATAGCTGCCCCCCCGCACTGGGCGCCATGCCCGCAGGACGTACGCCAGCCACGCCCCCGCCTGCTCTCCACCCCCGGTGCCGGAGCATGAAGCTCCGCCACTGCACATGTGCTTTTTGGCACTGGTCCAAATCATAGCTGTCAACTTTCGGATTTGAAAATAAGGGATTTTTTCAAACTTTTGGATTTGAAAATAAGGGATGCCGCGAGAGTGGTGCAATGGCACCAAGTAGCCTCACTACCCTGCGCTCCAGAGGCTGCGCTTGAACGGGTGAGCGGAAGAGCGAGCGCGTAGATGGCAGGCAGGCTGTCTGTCTGGTTGGGCGTGAGGGTCTGGCTGCACAAGGCATGCAAGCTCCACCCCCAGTCGGTCTCAGACTCCTTATTGGCAGCCGAGCAACGCAGCCCTCCCTTTTTTGTGGGAAACTCCCTTATTCCAATGCCGTTTCCCGCTGCTATCCCGGATTGTTGATATCCCTTAAATTTCCCGGATTTCAAAGGAAGCAGCTCCTCTCCCTCCCTGCCAGCCAGGGAGGCTCCTCAGCTGCGTTGCTCGGCTGCCAATAAGGAGTCTGAGACCGACTGGGGGCGGAGCTTGCATGCCTTGTGCAGCCAGACCCTCACGCCCAACCAGACAGGCAGCCTGCCTGCCGTCTATGCACTCGCTCTTTCACTCCCCAAAACGTCTGCTATATATACATTATTTACACAATGGGCCCCACGTGATTGGCTAATTCCGGGCTACTCCTGTAGCCCAATCAGGTTGCAGATTCACTTCATCCAGGAGCCTGATTGGCTGCTCTTGCAGGCCAATCAGGTCACTGATTCACTTACACCTGGAGCTGGATTGGGTGGCTCCTGCGGACCAATCAGACTGCTGCATTCTGGATTCTATTGTTCTAGGATTCCGCTCAGTACATAACAGGAGCTGTAGTTTGTAAAGGATGAGACCCCTAGATTCCTCTCACAAAGTTACAATTCGCAGAGTTCCCCGAGAAGAAAAGTTGCTTGTTAAGCCACATCTGGAAATTGTAGCTCACTTTCCCTATCCTGGTTTGCTATATCCCAGGCTTCCTCAACCTCGGCCCTCCAGATGTTTTGGGCCTACAACTCCCATGATCCCTAGCTAGCAGGACCAGTGGTCAGGGATTCTGGGAATTGTAGTCTCAGAACATCTGGAGGGCCAAGGTTGAGGAAGCCTGCTATTGCTGATAGTTGGATCAGTTTAGGATTCAGCATAGCTCTTTGACCAGACTAGCTCTGTCCCTTCCCAGCTCCAGATTAGGAGAATGGATTGCTCTGTTAGTCCAATGCAGCTAAACAACCAAAACTCTTGTGGAACCTTACCGACCATCAAATGACCATCAAATGCTAATATGTCATAAGCTTTCATGGGCCACATTCACACGATGCATTTAAAGCACTTAAGCAGTCATGGCTTCCCTTCAAGAGTCTTGGGAGCTGTAGGTTGTTAAGTGTGCTGAGAGCTGTTTTCTTCTTCATGGGGGATTTCAGCTCTGGAAAGGAATAGGGGGCATTGGGCTGGTTCTGCCTTTGCATATCCATGTGACAGGACAAAAATTAATCTATATGATGAAGGAAAAGATGTGTGGCTGGCTGCGAAATTGACTAGATCCAGGGTATGGTGCCCTACAGAAAGTGTGGGACCACAACCCTCATCATACGTGATCATGAGCCATGCTAGCAGTGGCTGATGGGAGCTGGAGTCCAACAAAATATGGAGGACACCATATTGGTCAGCCCTGAACTAGATCTTTGCCTCTCTCTCACGCAATTCCAGGCCTCAAAGTCACCCAATGGAACTGCTCAGCCGTTGATCTGGTACTGATGAAAGAATTATAATTAGCGTATAGAATGTTACGACTTTCCCTTCACAAAGAAGCATAATTAACATAAAGAATTCATCATCAGAGTTTGTTGGTAATTACCATGAGCTTAGATGTCTCACTCCATGCTTTATTATAGTTCTAAGAAGTAACATAAAAACGTAACTGGCATAATCGACAGTAGATCAATACAACATATAAGATCAAAGGGCATAATAAAACAGCAGGTAACAATAGCCATTTATAAAGAGTCAAATTAACTAGAGTCATTATTTACCCGACAGGTGGATCCAATAACATTTGACATACTTCTGAGTAATCATGCACATTGGATTGTGCAATACATCTTCAGTTTCTCTCTATAGAGAAATGTTTGTGATGGTAAGCAGTGTGCAACAAATTCTATACATTGGGGGGAACACGGAATCATTCCTCCCCCCCCCGCAATGAAGTTGCTGAATTATACAATGACAGACCTTGGGGTCTCAAATTTCAGTGGTACCCTGTGCAACGCCAAAATTTGCCACTCCTGCCTCTCACCTTCCATGCTGCATCATAGTTGCTGTGTCCCTGAGACTCTGCCCCCAATGTGACCAAACCGATTGCACTCCCCTAAATCTGCCTCTGAATTACAGCTCCCATCATTCCTAGCAAGCACAGCCAATGGCCAGGGATGATGGGAGTGGCCAGGGGTGCCAACTTGAATGAAATATTGGAGGGGGCAGGAAAGCCCCGCTTCACAAAATCAATCATTTGACACAGTGCGCACACACCATTCTAATGACAATGCCAATCAACTTTTGGGGGCGACTCCCTCAAATATTTTATTGGGGGGTGAAGACCCCTTGACTCCTATGGGAGTGGCAGTTCTGAAATCTC
The DNA here is from genome assembly GCA_034641385.1 of Darevskia mixta. Lineage (NCBI taxonomy): Eukaryota > Metazoa > Chordata > Lepidosauria > Squamata > Lacertidae > Darevskia > Darevskia mixta. The sequence continues at coordinate 684,882 of JAWWNH010000047.1, forward strand.
TGGAATGCCAAAGGTTCCTCACACCTTCTATGCATGATGATTCCAAAGTATGTCTCAGTGTGTTCAGCAGAGCTTACTCTCAAATCAGTGTATGTAGGGCTGCAGCCATAATTAATCTAACACATACACTAATGACCAGTGGTCAACAAACAGAAAACACACATGAACATATATATGCCATGGTCACATCCACAACGCACACTGAAAGCACATTGAAAGCATAGACCTTCCCCCATAGAATGCTGGTAATTGTAGTGTGTTAAGGATGCTGGAAATTGTGTGATGGGGGGGGAGAGAGAATATGGGCCACTATTTTGGGTCCATGTACCCCAGAACCATGTGTCTCATGTACCCCAGTGGCATAGCTGTCAACCCTCCCTTTTTTGGTGGGAAACTCCCTTATTCCAATGCCTTTTCCCGCTACTATCCCGGATTGTTGATATCCCTTAAATTTCCCGGATTTCAAAGGAAGCAGCTCCTCTCCCTCCCTGCCGACCAGGCAGGCTCCTCAGCTGCGTTGCTCGGCTGCCAATAAGGAGTCTGAGACCGACTGGGGCGGAGCTTGCATGCCTTGTGCATCCAGACCCTCATGCCCAACCAGACAGACAGCCTGCCTGCCGTCTACACGCTCGCTCTTTCGCTCACCCGTTCGCGTGCAGCCTCTGGAGCGCAGGGTGGCGAGGCTACTTGGTGCCATTGCACCGCCCTCGCGGCATCCCTTATTTTCAAATCCGAAAGTTGACAGCTATGCCCAGTGGTTCTCCAAGGCCTCAAATGGTCTTTTCCAGCTGTGCAACCAGAGATTTTTTAAATGAAAGATACCAGGAATTAAAGCAGTAGCCTTATAGATCCACAAGACGTGATACTGTTCTTCCACCAAACTGCAGATGATCCCATGGCCATCTTCATTAGTCCTGACTTCTGCCCGGGCCCAAATCAGAAGCAATCCACAACCATATCTGATTCGTGACACCTAATATAATTATTATTTTGACACGGAGCTATGCTTTGCCCTATTTTTGTCCCTGTATTCTTTTGAATACAACTCTCCAGCACTTTTGATATAACAGTAATGTATACAAAGGTGTTCTCTCCCATAATAAAGTAAAAAGAGCCAGAGATATTGATGTCAGACCATGAAGATCCCTTTTGGGATAACATTTTTAACTAAACTGTAATTAGAGTTAGGAGGCAGATTAATTAAACAATATCCTCACATGACAATCTTGCAAGCCATGCATCTTTTTGTTTTGTTTTGTAATTTATTTTTGAGTTCTCTTCTGTGCCTAGCACTGTGTTTTGCTGGCGGGCATACCAACCACATGAGTCCTGATGTTACCTATGCAACCAAGCCCAGTTCCTCCAACACATAAAAGAGAGGCCAGCTCCAAGGTCTTCCATCACAGCTGCTGGGTCTCCATCTCTACGTCCTCCTCTGCAGTCGCGTCCACAACAATAAAGCAACATGAGCCGTCAGCTCTTAGTAGGCAGACAACGTGCCAGAAGCCCCTTCACCAAACTCTCCACAAGTAACTCAGCTTCCCGGTTTCATCCTGGCAGCTACAGAAGCAGAAGTATGTCTAGGATTAGTGGAAGAACAACATTCCTGTGTGGAGACTACAAGAGTGGCACCTGTGGAGCTGATGGTTCAAGTGTGCATAGAAGATACAGCATCCATGGGGTACATGTTGACCCGCATCTGCTGGAGCCTTTCCATGTGGACATCTGCCCTGAGATCCAGAAAGTGAAACAACAGGAGATGGAGCAGATGAAGAACCTTAACAACCAATTTGCTGATTTCATTGATAAGGTGAGATCAGAATGGGAGGCTTTCGTTCCACCACCAGACTATTGCCATAGCCAGTGCTGCTGGGAATCATTCAAGTAATGTTTAGCCTGGTCCTGGTATCTGCAATAGGTGCAGCTGTTGGGTTACGACTCCTTGTCCTTTTACAATGGTGAACCTGGTGCCATACCCCTTATTCCTGGAACAAATCTCAGACCCAACCCTAGCATGCAGCACCATCACTCCTTCGACACTGATGGCTGCCCTCTGCCGTCAATATGGTGACCAGTGAGGTGCACTGCTGGAGTCCATGAGTTGCAGGATCTCTTCCAGCCTTGTGCTGTAGCATCTATAGGTGGGATGGATCATTGCTAGACCTCTTCTTCCTAACACTCCTTAAAGCATACTAGTAAAAGATCTATCATCTGAATCGAGTGGCAATAATTTCCATGTGAAAGTTTTACCAAAGTTGACCAAAAAGTGATTAATTAGCCGAGTACATTTGTTATGAGCTAGTAACTTGGGTGGACTTATTTGCAAGGTTGATTTAAAGCCTTGGGAAACATTTGGCATACGTTTGCCTTAAACTTTTCTATGCACTAAGCAAACCTTTTTTAATATATAGATTAATCCTTGTTTTGATCTCTTTGCTTCCGATATTCTCACAAAGGCCTTTCTTTTCTTAGCTAGTTGCACCAATTCATTTTGCACCTTTACAACATGCAGCCATGTTGTAATATAGATGTACCCTGCAATGAGCAGTAAGCATTGCTAGGTAATATCTCAAAATCTTCTTCATATCTATTCGTTTGCTTCATGTTGGATTTCAGGTGCAGTGCTTGGAACAGAAGAACCAGCTGCTTGCAACCAAATGGTCCTTCCTACAGAAACAAGCCAAACCACCCACAAAATGTCTGAAATCTATTTTCGAGCAGTTCATTTGCAACCTAGAGAAGCAGCTGGATCACTTGCTGTGTGAGAAGGGAAAGCTGGAGACTGATTGTGAGTGTTCAAAAGAGGAGGCTGAGGACTGCAAGTGCAGGTGAGTTGACATGTTCATGGAATCAGCTGTTCTGGAATTGTGCAAAGAAAGGAAATGATGGCTCTAAGAATGTAAAGGGTTTTCAGTCTTTTCTCCATAAAATGGCTTTAAATGGAGACTTCACAGAATTGTGCATCTCCCCAGCACACTTTTGTTTCTCTCCGGTTTTTGGAATGAATTAAGACTCTCTAAAGGGGACGCAGGTGGCGCTGTGGTGTAAACCATTGAGCCTTGGGCTTGCCGATCGGAAGGTCGGCGGTTCGAATCCCCGCAACGGGGTGAGCTCCCGTTGCTCGGTCCCTGCTCCTGCAAACCTAGCAGTTCGAAAGCACATCAAAGTGCAAGTAGATCAATAGGTACCACTCCGGTGGGAAGGTAAACGGCGTTTCTGTGTGCTGCTCTGGTTTCGCCAGAAGCGGCTTAGTCATGCTGGCCACATGACCCAGAAAAACTGTCTGTGGACAAACGTCAGCTCCCTCGGCCAGTAAAGCAAGATGAGCGCCGCAACCCCAGAGTCGTTCGTGACTGGACTTAACTGTCAGGGGTCCTTTACCTTTACCTTTTTTAAGACTCTCTAGGGGAACATCTGAATTTGCTGTATATTAAGTCAGATCATTAGTCTATCAAATTCAGTATCTCAAAGACGTCCAGCACAGGTCTTTCCCAGTCCCTTAGATTCCCTTAACCAAAGATGGCAAGGATTGAATCAAGGATCATTCACATAGACAGCATGTTCCATTTAGCAAACTCCAAGGAGTGAATTGTGACACACAGTCACTTTTCATTAAGTGTCCTCCATGAGAACAAACAGGTGAACTGAGTCATAGACATCCTTGAAGCACAGCATATCTGAAGGAGTAAATAAGCCACATTCAGAGTGTTCTTATATAGAAGTAGTCCACTACTTCTAGCCCAGTATTGCCCACCACAGTGGTAAATACAGGTAATGTGGTGCTTTTGGATGTCATTGGATTACAATGGAAACACCATCCAGACCAGGAAATCCACTTATCCCTGATAAATGGGGAAATCCTCTGTAGTTAGTTCCCAGTAGTGGCTGGTGTGGTGGGCATTGGTCACCTGGCTTCTTAATGCCACATCACTGCAAGTTTCCAATAGGAAGGGGCCAGGCAGTGGTGATCTCAGTGCAGTGGCAGATACAGCAGTGGGAATATCAGATTGTCAGCAGGGCATATGCTTCTGAGCAGTGGTTGCTGGTTAGCAGCAGTGGGGGAATGCTATTGTGCTCATATCCTACTTGTGGGAGTCCAGAGACATGGAGTCTACTTTCGGAGTCCATGCTGTGGGAACTGGATGCTGGACTCGCTGGGCCTTCGCCCTAATTCAACTGAGCTGTGGTGTAGTGGTTAAGAGTGGTAGACTCGTAATCTGGTGAACCGGGTTCGCGTCTCCGCTCCTCCACATGCAGCTGCTGGGTGACCTTGGGCTAGTCACACTTCTCTGAAGTCTCTCAGCCCCACTCGCCTCACAGAGTGTTTGTTGTGGGGGAGGAAGGGAAAGGAGAATGTGAGCCGCTTTGAGACTCCTTCGGGTAGTGATAAAGTGGGATATCAAATCCAAACTCCTCCTCCTCTTCTTCTTCTTCTTCTTCTTCTTCTTCTTCTTCTTCTTCTTCTTCTGTTCTTAGTAGTGAGTGAAATATTGAACTGATCACCACCCCTTTGTAGTTTCATTTTAATTCCTACTTTACAGGTATGAAGAGAAAGTGAACCAACGCTGTGCTGCAGAGAACAAATTTGCAGAACTCAAGAAGGTAAGAGGAAGGAAGCCATTGGTATATATATAATAATAATAATAATAATAATAATAATAATAATAATAATAAATAAATAAATAATTTATTTATACCCCGCCCATCTGACTGGTTTTCCACAGCCACTCTGGGTGGCTTCCAACAAAATATTAACAATACAATAAAACATGTATAGCCTGCTGAAACATTTCAAATATAAATAATTCCTCATTTCAGAAATATCTATGTTTTAAAAATGAGAAATCTCCCCATTTTTTTAAAAAAAAGATTTTAAAAAAATCTTCATTTTCTTAATAACTCAGTTTTCTTTGTTGCTGTCATCACCATCACCATCTGACGCCCCTCTATCTTGCTTCCTCCCAGCTCAGTAGACTGCCAGGTGGAGGGATGGAGACCATGGTTTATGAATTATTGGGGCCCTATCAGGCATCCTTTTTATTATGCATTCATGATGATTTGTAGTCTTGATACTATTGGGACAGTCATCTGTGATTGTGTTTGCAAAATACTCTTCGTACCTGCTAGGGTTTTGGGGTAGTCAAACTGTTTCATTTCTGATCAATGCATACCCTGAAATCGCTTGGCAAAATCCCATAACTTTTTAGAATGCAAACATTCTGCTTGGACAGCAATAATGTGGCAGCCCTGGGCCTCAAAGACTCTGTTCATGCATTTCTGTGCTTTCCATGTTAGCCATACTGAGAATAGACTCATTGAAATTAATGGACACGACTAACTTAGGTCCATTAATTTAAATAGGTCTACTCTGAGTAAAACAGTGTTGGCTACAGTTCTTGAGCTCCTTGGAGAATAAGGTCAGACATAAATGCAATAAGTAAATAAAAAGGAGTTGTGAAATTAGACCAAGGACCTATATAAGATTGTTAATTCAGGACAGCAGAAATAGCTCAGTCAGTAGAGCATAAGACTTAATCTCAGGGTTGTGGGGGTTCAAGCCACATGTTGGGCAAAGGTTTCCTGCATTGCAGGGGGCTGGACTAGATGACTCTTGTGGTCTTTTCCAACTCTACAGTTCTATGATTCTATGAAATGGATTTACACTCTATAAAATGTTTCATAAGTTTGTTCACGTAAGCACACTCTAGTCAGGCATAGGCAACCTTGGCTCTCCAGATGTTTTGGAACTACAATTCCCATCATCCCTGACCACTGACCCTGTTAGCTAGGGATCATGGGAGTTGTAGTTCCAAAACATCTGGAGAGCCAAGGTTGCCTATGCCTGCTCTAGGTCATGGGTAGGCAAACTAAGGCCCGGGGGCCGGATCCGGCCCAATCACCTTCTAAATCCGGTCCACGGATGGTCCAGGAATCAGCGTGTTTTTTACATGAGTAGAATGTGTCCTTTTAATTAAAATTAATCTCTGGGTTATTTGTGGGGCCTGCTTGGTATTTTTTTACATGAGTAGAATGTGTCCTTTTATTTAAAATGCATCTCTGGGTTATTTGTGGGGCCTGCCTGGTGTTTTTTACATGAGTAGAATGTGTCCTTTTATTTAAAATGCATCTCTGGGTTATTTGTGGAGCCTGCTTGGTGTTTTTTTACATGAGTAGAATGTGTCCTTTTATTTAAAATGCATCTCTGGGTTATTTGTGGGGCCTGCTTGGTGTTTTTTTACATGAGTAGAATGTGTCCTTTTATTTAAAATGCATCTCTGGGTTATTTGTGGGGCCTGCCTGGTGTTTTTTACATGAGTAGAATGTGTCCTTTTATTTAAAATGCATCTCTGGGTTATTTGTGGGGCCTGCCTGGTGTTTTTTACATGAGTAGATTGTGTCCTTTTATTTAAAATGCATCTCTGGGTTATTTGTGGGGGGCATAGGAATTCATTCATAATTCTTTTCCAAAATATAGTCCAGCCCCCCCACAATGTCTGAGGGGCAGAGGACCGGCCCCTTGCTGAAAAAGTTTGCTGACCCCTGCTCTAGGTGTTTTTGCCCCCTTTCCTTTGAAACCATATCTAAACAGTAGAATATAAATAACAATGAAATGTCCTCCTTGCAGGATAGAGACTGTGTCGCTTTGACCAATGCAGAGCTGGAGATCCAAGTCAGTCTCCTCTCCCAAGAGATCGAGTTCCTGAGATGCATATATCTGAAGGTAAGTAAGGAGACGTCCCATGCAGAGACACTCCATATTATCTCCACTTAGCCTATAAATCTCAAGGTGCCATTCAAATCCTAGTAAGCACAGAAGAAGAAATGGGCAGACCTAAAGCTGTTCTGAATGGAGCAGAGCTGCAAACAGTGGCGCCCACCCTCACAAGAAACGGTGAATAGTATCCAAGTCTAGTCAAGTTATCGTTGAATGTAAGGCAAAAATAAAATAAAATAAAAACCTTAAGTACCTCTCTCCCTCCCTGGCAGTGAGTCATCATCATTTAGATCACTAATAACCTATTGCCATAATGACACCCAAAATTATTTGCCTGAGGTTGCTGCCTCATTTTGCCTAATGATAGGGCCAGCTCTGTAAATTCCAGTGGTTGGTTGGCATGTAGTGGGCACCTTTGTCTACCCAGCCTGGATTTGCAAGTGAATTAGGCCTAATTTCAGGTTACAATGAGGATTTCTGAGGAGTGTTATTATGATATATTAAAATTGTTAAGTCTCTTGCTATGCAAAACAAAGACTCCAAGTGACTTACGGCATATTCAAAAGCATAAACATAGGTAAATGTACATTATAATATAAACACATTCGCACAAAAACACATGCAATTCATAGCAACCACAAAGCAACCACACCCAGTGCTCCCCCCCACTAGAAAAATAGGTGCCAGTACTCACCATGAAGTTGTTACAGTAAGTGCCATACTTTTTAACAACAATAAAAAGAGGTGCTGGTACTGCATACCCTTGAAGGGACCTTGGTCCCCCAGGAGTTGACTCCTATGGAATAATAATAATAATAATAATAATAATAATAATAATAATAATAATAATTTATTATTTATACCCCGCCCATCTGGCTGGGTTTCCCCAGCCACTCTGGGCGGCTTCCAACAAAATATTAAAATACAGTAGTCCATCAAACATTAAAAGTTTCCCTAAACAGGGCTGCCTTCAGATGTCTTCTAAAAGTCTGGTAGTAGTTTTTCTCTTGGACATCTGGTGGGAGGGCGTTCCACAGGGCGGGTGCCACTACGGAGAATGCCCTCTGCCTGGTTCCCTGTAACTTGGCTTCTTGCAGCGAGGGAACCGCCAGAAGGCCCTCGGCGCTGGACCTCAGTGTCCGGGCTGAATAATGGGAGTGGAGATGCTCCTTTAGGTATACAGGACTGAGGCCGTTTAGGGCTTTAAAGGTCAGCACCAACACTTTGAATTGTGCTCAGAAACATACTGGGAGCCAATGTTGGTCTTCCAAGCAGCTCTTCCCCACACCCTAAGTAGCACTTGAAAGCTTTGCCTACATACCAGCAGCAAAATAATGTCATTATAGTTCATCAAAAGCTGGGGGGGGGCATGGAGGGAAGTTTTACCTGGCACTTAAATGATGCCAGCAAAGTTACTAAGCAGACCTCATTGGTAAGTGTGTTCCCTGAAAAGGGAGCCACCACTACAAAGGCCCTATCCCTTGTCATCTTCCTCAAAGCCTCCCTCAGATAAATATATTTTTCCACATATTTTCCCCCTCTAGAAACCTGTGCTTGGGTCCAATGCTCACCTGCATGCTCATTGCTCAGTGCCTACAGCACCACACATGTGTGGATGAGTAACCACAGATTAATCAACCCAAACTCCAACTCAAACGCAATGCTTTGCACTGATGCCAATTCACATGTTCAGCTAAGAGTCACCACAAAGAGCTGAGCAAGGAAGTAATGATAGCTCTGCAATGTGTTTGCCCATGTGAACCAGCTGCTAGCATTTGCACCTGCTTTACAGATTTGCCTTATTACAACTCTAGCAAAGTTAGCAGAGAGAAGAAGTATTTGAGATAAGGGGTAAAGAACAAATGATGATGCATTTGGGTCAATATCCTTAGGAGGAAGCTCAACTGGACCATCACACCGGAGATTTGGATGTGGTTGTGAAAATGGACAACAACAGGTGTTTAGACATGGACAGCATTATTGCCATCCTCAGGGAAGAGTACAAAGAAATTGTCCAGAGGAGCAAAGCTGAGGCAGATGCCTTTTACCAAAACAAGGTAGGTGCTGAAACAAGGCGGGCGTTGGAAGCTTAAACAAAATGTCACAAATTCAAAAAGTGGTCTGTTAAAGAAAAAAAAAGTCTTAATGGCACAAGTACTATGCAATCAGGGACGCGGGTGGCGCTGTGGTCTAAACCACTGAGCCTTGGGGTTGCTGATTGGAAGGTCAGCGGTTCGAATCCCCGTGACGGGATGAGCTCCCATTGCTCGGTCCCTGCTCCTGCCAACCTAGCAGTTCAAAAGCATGTCAAAGTGCAAGTAGATAAATAGGTACCACTCTGGCGGGAAGGTAAATGTCGTTTCCGTGCGCTGCTCTGGTTCGCCAGAAGCAGCTTAGTCCTGCTGGCCACATGACCCGGAAGCTGTACGCCGGCTCCCTCGGCCAATAAAGCGAGATGAGCGCCGCAACCCCAGAGTCGTTCGCGACTGGACCCGATGGTCAGGGGTCCCTTTACCTTTACTGTGCAATCATGATAGGGGGTACACATTTGCTGAAATATTTCAGGTTGCCCTCATCCTTCTTCACAAATATTTAATAGAATCATAGAATCATAGAGTTGGAAGAGACCACAAGGGCCATCCAGTCCAACCCCCTGCCAAGCAGGAAACACCATCAAAGCATTCTTGACAGATGGCTGTCAAGCCTCTGCTTAAAGACCTCCAAAGAAGGAGACTCCACCACACTCCTTGGCAGCAAATTCCACTGTCGAACAGCTCTTACTGTCAGGAAGTTCTTTCTAATGTTTAGGTGGAATCTTCTTTCTTGTAGTTTGAATCCATTGCTCCGTGTCCTCTTCTCAGGAGCAGCAGAAAACAACCTTTCTCCCTCCTCTATATGACATCCTTTTATATATTTGAACATGGCTTTCATATCATGGCTTTCATATGTATAAAGCTATATAAACTGCCAGGACACCAGTTCAGGTGGATGAGTGTGGCTGGGGTGGGGCGGGGCTCAGAAGGAAGGGCGGGGGGCTATCCTTGCCACCCTCCCAGAATCTGCTGCATGAGGTGGCTGTCTCACTCTGCCTGACCTGGTCCTATGCTCTTTGCATCTGATCTCTCTCATTATAGCTGTCCTTGCTAAACAGCCATCATGTTTATACCCTTAGTATGAAGACGCTCAAAGCAAGAGATGCTGCTACAAGAGAGACCTGAAGAAATACAAGCAGCAGATTTCAGAACTTACAAGGAGCATTGAGAAGCTTCAGTGTGAAATTCAGAGTGTGCAAAAGGAGGTAAGTTTGGTGGTGGACAGGTCAGGCAACCAGATTTTGAAAATCCAAATTCTGCAACAACAACAACAAACAACAACAACAACAACAACAACAACAACAACAAATCCACATAAGACTACACATGCAATACAATTTTGTATAAAGTAGTTTATTATTTCTTAATTGTTTATATTGTACAATCTGAATTTTTGGACAAGGATGCTGGAAAGGCAAAACACGAGAGGTTGGGGGTAGTAGCTGTGAGTAGCATGGTGAATATAGGCAAGACTTAGAGTTAGACCAAGCAGAGATCACAACAAGACCACTTCCAACAACTGGAATCTTTTCTCTTTGAGCAAACAGCCGTAAATTTCTTAGTTCTTAATTTCCATTTCTCCTTATAGACACATTGTTGCATGCAGTTTTGACTAATTTAATGCACTTCTTGCTGTTATTTTCACTAAGGTGTGCTCTTTTATTCACACCTTTCCTGAATATACACATTTTTGCACACATTTTTGAAGAATGGCTGCCTTGCAGCCTGCATATTGTTTCAGGAAGTGCCCATTGGGTAGGTTCGCCTTCAAATGAGAAATGAATCAAATTTCTCCACCATCCCATGCAGGGACTAGTCCAAATTTCTGATGGAGAAATTGAGCCAGTGCACAACCACCCAAAAGCTGTACACTGAAGGCTTTTGTGATCTAGTTATCTGGCGCAAGGAAATGGAGGCTAACCTGACCAACTTCTGTAATTGCTGCAGAATGATGAGCTGCAGAAGGCTGTCTGTGATGGGACGGAAGGTGGCGACTGTGCCCTGAAAGATGCTCAGGAGAAATATGCCGAGTTGGTGGAGGCCCTTCGGAATGGCAAGGACGAACTGGCATGCCTGGTGTGTGACTACCAAGAGCTGCTGAACACAAAGCTTGCCCTAGATATTGAGATCGCAGCCTACAAAAGCCTGCTGGAAGGGGAAGAGGAGAGGTGAGCCTGCAAACTGTTGGGAGAGCAATGACAGTGGAATCACAGCGAAAAGTTATGTTAACAGAAAGTTAACCAAGGGTTAACACAGGTGGCGCTGTGGTCTAAACCACAGAGCCCAGGCCTTGCCGATCAGAAGGTCGGCGGTTCGAATCCCTGTGATGAGCTCCCATTGCTCGGTCCCTGCTCCTGCCCACCTAGCAGTTCGAAAGCACGTCAAAGTGCAAGTAGATAAATAGGTACCGCTCTGATAGGAAGGTAAACGGCATTTCCGTGCGCTGCTCTGGTTCACCAGAAGTGGCTTAGTCATGCTGGCCATATGACCTGGAAGCTGTCTGCAGACAAACGCCGGCTCCCTTGGCCAGTAAAGCGAGATGAGCATCGCAACCCCAGAGTCGTTCGTGTCTAGACCTAACGGTCAGGGGTACCTTTACCTTTAACTTTAACTAAGGGTTAATTTGCACTTAGGGATTTCAAAGCAGTAAATGGGTGTAATATTTGGAGTCATTCAGAGTACAGAGTTTTGGTTGCATCCAGAGAATCCTGGCTGCAAATGGAGTTCATAAAATGAGGGCCTTCAAACTGGTTCTCAGGACTCTCCCCAGGACATGCCCACTCCTATAGGACTCACCCTCTCTGAGTGCTGGGATGTGTTCTTGAAGCATGATAATGCCTCTTCCTTACCTGGATGGAGGTGTGTGTGTGTGTGTGTGTGTGTGTGTGTGTGTGTGTGTGTGTGTGTGTACAGAAGCCAGTGTGGTGTAGTGGTTAAGAGCCGTAGATTCGTAATCTGGTGAACCGGGTTCGTGTCTCCGCTCCTCCACATGCAGCTGCTGGGTGACCTTGGGCTAGTCACACTTCTCTGAAGTCTCTCAGCCCCACTCACCTCACAGAGTGTTTGTTGTGGGGGAGGAAGGGAAAGGAGAATGTTAGCTGCTTTGAGACTCCTTCGGGTAGTGAGAAAGCGGGATATCAAATCCAAACTCTTCTTCTTCTTCTGCATGGCTGGAATGTAACTTACTTTACTGAATTAAGAGTCACAACCATTGCTCTGCCCACTTTTCCACCTGGCACAACACACCACTGATATACACCCCACCTCCAGAAGTTGCCAAAGAGGGAATGCACCCTTTGAACTAGTAATAATAATAATATTAATAACTAGCGGACCCGGCCACGCCTTGTTGTTGCTGATTTGGTGAAATGCAAAAGTAAGATACAGTATGAAAGTGAAAGCGTATGTTTACTTACAGCTTATCTCGTTGAAGTTCAGTCTATGTGTTCTCCGTTAGCCCCTCCCGTTTTTGTCTTCGTTTCTACAACTGTTTATTACTACTATTTTAGTCTATGAGGTTCTTTGTCCCAGTAGTGTTTGTGGGCGGTCTGTCTGTCGATTGGATGGTGGTAGTGACGTTGGGAAAGGAGGAGGAGGGGTCAGAAAGAGGTGTGTTGTGTTGTGCTGTTTCACATCCACTGGAGGGCGCTATATTTTGTTTGCAGAAAATCACATTTTTACCTGGGAAAGGTGTGGTATTTGTGCAATGTAAGTACATATGATCACTCCCATATGGGCATGGAACGTTGTGTCCAAATTTGAACAGAATAGATCAAGGGGTTACGGAGAAAGGCGATTGTTAACAAACATCCAACTTGAACGATTATATATATATAGATAGATTAATTACTAATATTAATAATTAATAATTCCCTACACCCTGCCCATCTGGTCGCACCTCTGCAGCCACTCTGGGCGGCTTCCAACAGGATATTAAAAACACAATAAAACATCAGACATCAAAAACTTCCCTAAATAGGGCTGCCTTCAGATGTCTTCTAAAAATCAAATAGTTGTTTATTTGCTTGACATCTGGTGGGAGGGCGTTCCACAGGGCGGGTGCCACTACCGAGAAGGCCATCCGCCTGGTTCCCTGTAGCCTCACTGCTCGCAGGGAGGGAACCGCCAGAAGGCCCTCAGACCTGAACCTCAGTGTCCGGGCTGGACAATGGGAGTGGAGATGCTCCTTCAGGTATACTGATTGAGGCCTTTAGGCCTTTAAAGGTCAGCACCAACACTTTGAATTGTGCTCAGTCCCCAAACTTGATCTAGGTACCGGTAATAAACATCTGAAGATGGGACTGGGGAATTATGTGACTGTAATTGGAGGAGAACATACTATATTCTTTTATCCTTGCCCACACAGGATGTCCAAAGATTGTGGAAACTCAGTCAGCGTGTGTAAGTAGCCTTCCTTGTTCTTTTCTCCTGTTCTTTGCAGATCAGAATCCATGTTTGGTGCCCCAAAGAAGTTTTGGCAAATAACCATTGCATGCGTTTCCTTTCCAGCTGTCGCCAATGCCCCATGCTCTTCCCAAAATGTTGCAAAACCAGGAGGTGAATGCTGTCCAACGGAGGGCGATGCTAGTGGATCCGAAAGCTTAAGAGTTGCAGTGTCTGGTTTCAGATGCAACCGGAACAGGCGCCAAAGGCACTCCACTGGCTACCAAAGGTCAAGCAGAGCCAAGGCGAAGTAAGACTTCACTAAGAATATGGTCAGGTTTAACGTCAATGATTCCATCCGCCATTTCTCATATAGCAGAAAGGGGAAGCTTGCATATCTAGGTTCTTGGTGATGTGGGTTGAGCTGGCTAAAGCAAAAAGGGTTGGTACTCAGGGACACTGTGCATATTACGCAGCAACAAGAAGGGAAGCTACTGGATTCCAAGAAAACACAGAATTTGGCCGTTCTGCCTCTGACAGAGGAAGTCACATCATAGTGGGGGCTCACCGGCATGAAACAGAACCAAGAACAGTCTGTCACATGTAAGGTATAGGGGAGAATTTTGATTCAGCTCTTATTTATGGCTGAATCTATTAAATTTGGATTTTCCAAAATAATATGAGAACTGAAACCCATCCATCCTTCAAAATTCCCACTTATCTGAATTTTGCAATGCAGTTCTCCAACCAATGTACAAAAATGCATATATTAGGGGGTGGGGAAACTGTGCATAAAAATGAACGTATCAGTGACAGTTACATACAAAAATGCAATGTATTAGAAGGAACTGCTTGCAAAAATGTGAATGTTGGTCAAAAGTGCATGCAAAAGTGTGTGTGTGTGTGTGTGTGTGTGTGTGTGTGCAGAGAGAGAGAGAGAGAGAGAGAGAGAGAGAGAGAGAGAGAGAGAAATTCACCATAAAATTCTGTCAATTTTTGGGGATGATTAAAACATTCACAAATTGCCGCAGAAATGTGGAGAAGTGAACTCAAGATTGTAAAAATGTGAAACTGAGAGAACTAAAACTGATAGATCCTTCTTTGCCTAGTCACATGTCTGAAACGTTCCAGGCATGGAATGAACCTCACTGTGCATGTGCAGAGACCTCCTCTGCCAATAAGGGCATCATGCCATCCATGTGCTAAGATTGGTAACAATGTGGTCCAATCCCTGCACATGAGCAGTGAGACCCACTGCTTCCCTGTTAGCAGAGAATTAGGATCAAAATGGCTCATCTTGCCCCCAGGATCATGTCCTCTGATTTACTCCACCCCTGGGCATCCACACATAGAGCCTGGATCTTCACGAGGGAATCTTCATGTATACAGCTGTAGCCATGAAGACTCCCTCCATACAGATATCTGTGGTAGGTGTGAGGGCGCCATGTTGAGGGCAGAGCTTGTGGGTGCAGCCCTACTCCCCAATTCACACATGGGTAGAACATGTAATTGATTCCCCTGAACAGAACTACTGAAAGTGAACAGTGGACGTTCATCCACTGAAACTGGGTTTCTAGAGTCCCGGAGAGATTCTGGAACATTATGTTGCGGAGTGGGGAGGGATAAATGCATCCCCAGAATTTTCTCCAGAGCAGAACAATGTACTATTGCCCGTTTCTGTTTTCAAGTTAATGTGTTTATCCTCAGAGTGTAATAGAAAGGAGGGTGCTTTTGCTGATAAGGTGTGGGGAAGCCTATCATGGCTGCTAAACAGGTACAACCCAGATTAAGTTTGGTGCATTAAAATAAACCAACAGAACAATTAATAGCTTATGAAAACCAAATCCTCCAAGCCACAATATCTGGACCAGCTTTGTAGAGGAGGAATAGATGCCACTACCTCATAAAAGTAGCTTTTTAGGGCATTGTGATATAGTACACCAGGTACAGGCAAACTTCCAGATGTTTTGGCCTACAACTCCCATGATCCCTAGCTAACAGGACCGGTGCTCAGGGATGATGGGAATTGTAGTCCAAAACATCTGGAGGACCGAAGGTTGCCTATTCCTGTAGTACAGTTACCCTGGTCCGGGTAGCAGTTGGATAGGGAATCACATGCACTACGGATGGGGTTGCACACAGATAGCCCAGCAATCAAAGATAGAATCTCACCAATCAGCTGTTGAAAGGTGGAGAGCCTGGATTCAGTCTCCTAACCTTCCTTTCTCTAAAAGACATCTGGTTAGTGAGATGACAGCTTTGTTTAGCAGACTGTGTGTGCACAGCTCTGTTTTTTCTCTCTGTGTGTGTTTCTGTTGGGCCTGAGTCAGTGTGCCTAATACAGGCTTCACCAGCGTGTTGCCCACCAGACGCTTTGAACAACAACTCCCACCAGGCCCATCTGGGCAGATGGGAGCCATAGTTCCAAACTTCTGGGAGGCACCAAGCTGACGAAGGCTGGTGTAACAGAATGTTGAATATGTGCAATTTGAAAGGCAACAAGGGATTGGAAAGTTCAAGCACCAGTACTGTTTTCTGTAAAATATCCTGTGTATGTATGTACCTGTATGCTTTCTTGCTTTGCTCATTGCTGTAGTTTTCTGTGTTATAGCCAATAAACTGTCACGGGGGGAAAGCACATTTTGTTGTACTTTGTTTTTATTTTTAATACATTTGTGCCTCACTCTGCCTCTTCAGGAATGGTGCACCTAGCATTACTTAATATAGTTGTTATTATTATATTTCTCGTTGGCGTAAGAACATAAGGAGAGCCTGCTGGATGAGGCCAATGGGCCATGCAAACCAGCATCCTGTTCTCACTGTGACCAGCCAGATGCATGTTATAAACCCTCAGGCAGGATCTGGCTCAAGGGCACTTGTCAGGTTCTCTTATCGGTCGTTCAATAGAAATGCCAAGCCATTTGTCTTTAAGTCTTTTTATTCAGTGCCAAGCTATTTACAGTGCAGAGCTCAGTTTATCATGTCTGCTCAGTCACTAGCAGAATCTGGAAGTGCCTCCCTCCTGTTTTGGCGCCAACACCAAAACCTCGGCATCCTAAATTGCCGCCTTCACCTCCTACGTGAGATATGCGCCGGAACTGACGCCTCCCCCTCCGAGCAAGTCTGCTGGGTGGTGCCAGGTCTCCCACTAACTCCCTGGACACCTGGCACTCCCTGGCTCCCAGCCACTAACTGCTCCTCCCCCGAGACTGGACTGCCAGATTCACTCAAAGATGAATCTGTTGTTAACACAGGTTGCGGCTCTCTGTAAACACTCAGAGCTGGACTGGCAGGGGCGGGCAGATCCCTGACAGCACTGAATATGAAACTCACATTCAGAAACATAATTGTCTCCAGCTGTGGAGGCAGAGCAAAGCCATCATGGCTAGTAGCCACCGATAGACCTTTATTCCATGAATTGGTTTAGACCGCTTTTAAAGGATCATCATCATTGTCAGTGTGTGTGTGTGTGTGTGTGTGTGTGTGTGTTTTCATGGATAAATGAATGTGTCTGTGTGTATATACCTCTTCGCACACAACCTGTTTATACTATCCTTCACTCCAGAGTGGCTTTCATTTTTTAAAAAATCCTATACATAAGAACAATTTTAACAAATAAATCAGCTGACAGCTAAAAGAACACATTAGCAAGTCTAAAAGCCTGGGCAAATGAGAAGGTTTTTCTGCCTGGCATCTGAAAGTGTGCAAAATTGCTTCAAATTAAACCAAATTAAATTCAAATTAAAGCCCTAAACAGCCTCAGTCCAGTATAACTGAAGGAGCGTCTCCACCCCCATCGTTCTGCCCGGACACTGAGATCCAGCACCGAGGGCCTTCTGGCGGTTCCCTCACTGCGAGAAGCAAAGCCACAGGGAACCAGGCAGAGGGCCTTCTCGGTAGTGGCGCCCGCCCTGTGGAACACCCTCCCATCAGAGGTCAAAGCGATAAACAACTACCTGACTTTTAGGAGACATCTGAAGGCAGCCCTGTTTAGGGAAGCTTTTAATGTTGCATAGATTACTGCATTTTAATGTTCTGTTGTAAGCCGCCCAGAGTGGCTGGGGAAACCCAGCCAGATGGGCGGGGTATAAATAATAAATTATTATTATTATTATTATTATTATTATTATTATTATTATTATTAACCACCTGGGCAGGTTTTTTAAAAGGCAGGGTGTCACAGCTGAAAAGGAGCACTCTTTTGCTGCACTGTCACCCACTTCAGTTCTGGGAAAGGTGGCTCTTCACAGTTTTATTCATCCACGCATTGCATTCTTTCTTCCAAGGAGCCCAAGGTGCCACACATGGTTTGCCCACCCCACTTTATCCTCACAACAATGCTGTGAGGTAGGTTAGGCTGGGAGACAGTGGACTCAGGTATACAGCTGCAAATAAAATGCTTTAAAGTTCAAATCCCCGCGACAGGGTGTGCTCCCGTTGTTCGGTTCCAGCTCCTGCCAACCTAGCAGTTCAAAAGCACGTCAAAGTGCAAGTAGATAAATAGGTACCACTCTGGCAGGAAGGTAAACGGCGTTTCTGTGTGCTGCTCTGGTTTCGCCAGAAGCGGCTTAGTCATGCTGGCCACATGACCTGGAAAAACTGTCTGTGGACAAACGTCGGCTCCCTCGACCAGTAAAGCGAGATGAGTGCCGCAACCCCAGAGTCATTTTCAACTGGACTTAACTGTCAGGAGTCCAAACAAAATAAAAAAATTAAAAAATTCCTTCCAGTAGCACCTTAGAGACCAACTAAGTTTGTTCTTGGTATGAGCTTTCGTGTGCATGCACACTTCAGATACACTGAAACAGAAGTCGCCAGACCCTTATATATAGTGAGAGGGTATTACTCAGAGGGGTGGTGGGAATGGGTGATAGGCTGATAGCTGTGGTAAACCTGTTGACGACTGTTAACAACTGCAATTAGTCTTACAGGAAAAAGCAAGGGGTGAGAAGGTTAAAAATAGCTTTGTCATGTATAATGAGATAAGAATCCAATGTCTTTATTCAGACCAGGTCTCTCCATGGTTTTAAGTTTGGTAATGAGTTGCAATTCAGCAACTTCTCTTTCCAGTCTATTTCTGAAAATCCTTTGCAATTTCAGGAGTCCTTTACCTTTAGCTTTTTAAAGTGCATTATACAAACGTGTCACTAGATGGCAATGGTGAGCTATGGCAAATTCTATATATTTTTCAAAATGTTTTTTTAAAAAGTATTTTCACAACGATTTTATATGTGTTTTGATTCCACCAGTGACTGGCCCAAAGTCAGTCTTTGTGGCTGGCGATTTGATCCAGGGTATTCTACATCCATACCTGCCCCATGCCATTCTAGCTGAGACCTGCACCGACTTAAATCCTGAGCTTAACTGCAGCCTTTGTTGTTCTAAAAATGAACCATAATCTTGCTTCCCACAACTGAAGCTGAGCCAGCCCTGGAAGAGAATCAGCTGAGGAAACTGTTCATGCTCCCTAGCCTTTGCATTGCAAACATACCTTGCACGCAGCGAACTGCAGTTTGAAAGCCTGAAGGCAGAGTTTCCACCGTTTTGTTGGACCCTGTCACGCCCTTAATCTCATTATCTTCCTCATGTTTGAGATGCAGTGAGATCACATACATCCACTCTACAATATTTTCTCTTTCCTGGGAGGTTAGGAAGTGTTTGATAACTGATCCGTCTCACCCAGTGCAGCCTGCAGCTCTCCAGGAAAGACTTGTGAAGCCTCTCCGGCCGAAGGTGGTTTACCACTGTAAATGCAATTAACAACAACGACAACACACTGTATGTTGGATGTAATCCATTGGTGCAGTCAAATGCAACATTCCTTGTTTCCCTAGAGTGGGCACAGGCAGGGGGACATCCGTCTGGAGCTTCCTCCCCCTGCATGTGACCTGGGAGATGGGCATGGCCCTGGCTGACTCCACAAAAGAGCCGAGTCATGCAGCCATTTTCTCAGCCTGTTTCGTCTTTCTGTTGTCTCATTCTATCTTTTGCTGCCATGCTGCTCTCCTGCAGCCATTTTGTTGTCTACATGGAATTTTTGCTGTCAGCTGGCCCTCAGCCAGCAGCACATGAGTTCAGTCTCCATATGAAATGAACTCACTCTTTCTTTGTGTAACTACTAAGTAAAGCCTGCCTTTCAGGGATAAAATCGTGAACTGAAATGTGAGTAAACTTGTTGTTACTTTACTCAGAAAGACTCAGAAAGAATGTGGGAGGGTATACGTGTGATGTGGAGCTAAGCCAATGAATGCCCTCTGATGATGATATTATTATTATTATTATTATTATTATTATTATTATTATTAATACCCCACCCATCTGCCTGGGTTTCCCCAGCCACTCTGGGTGGCTCCCAATAGAATGTTAAAAATGTGACAAAATACCAAACATTAAAAACGTCCCTAAACAGGGCTGCCTTCAGACGTCTTCTCAAAGTCGGATAGTTGTTTATTTCCTTGACATTTGATGGGCTGGCGTTCCACACGGCGGGCGCCACTACCGAGAAGGCCCTCTGCCTGGTTGATGCTTACTATTTACATGAGTCCAATAGCACAAGAGTAACCTTCCCCAGTTTAGTGCCCTCCATATGCTTTTGGACTGCAGCTCCTATAACCTCTGACCACTGACCATCCTAGTTGGGGCTAATGGGAATCAGGGAGTTCAAAATATTTGGAAGGCACCAGGATGTCTGAGGCAGCTTATGAAACTGATTAAAAAAATGTAAATGTCAACTAAATACTATGAAAACCAACACAATTTTAAAATATTTAGCTAAGAATTCAAACGTACCACGTTTCCTACAAAATCCCTGCAAAGGTCATCTCCATTTACTCCTCCTCAACAGCTCTAGCTTGTGTCACCTTCCCCTCAAAACACAAGCAGTCCTTTCAGTAGGCCCAACGAGGTTCCCCCTCAGGGCACAGGAAGTTTGGTGGACTTGAAACGGCTCCTCCTCTGCACTACAAGAAAGGGTTGAGAAATCAACCATCAAAGCTTGGAAGCTGACATGCTCTGCCTGCCAGCTCTTCTGCTCCTAAACGGATCTGATTACATTCAAGTCAAGTCAAACCAATGTGCAGCCACCCATCTCTTTTCAAACAGCTGCTTATTAATGCACTTCTGGAATTTATTTAACCAACAGTTACTTTCCTGCAGTCTATTTATTTACAAGTATTTATTTGCAACGGAAAATTCTGATATCCCCTAGCTTGGCACACACACACACACACACACACACACCCCCAGAAAGGGAGATCTGAATACTCAAAACATTTCCTATGCAGCTGATGGGTGGACACATATGTACATTTCACCTGCATTCTGATTCTTGTCTGGATGACTGGATATTTTTTTTAAAAAATGCATCACCATTCATTCATAGCCACTAATTGATGTGTATGATGAATCATGCATGCCAACTGTTCTGGAATAAATGAATGGAAATGAGTAGAACCTTATCTATGGCTAGCATAATTAGTGATCATTTCTTTTGGTCTTTAAATTGTGCATTTAAACTGTGTAGCTTGAGGACTTTCCTTGAACAAATAGTATCGACTACAACAACTTTCTTTTCTTACTGAAGCAACAGTAAATCTAAGCTACCTTGGAATGGGTGAATTAGATTTGTCAAGATTTGTCAATTAGATGAAGGTAAAGGGACCCCTAGGGACCCAGGTGGCGCTGTGGGTTAAACCGCAGAGCCTAGGGCTTGCTGATCAGAAGGTCAGTGGTTCGAATCCCTGTGACGGGGTGAGCTCCTGTTGCTCGGTCCCAGCTCCTGCCCACATAGCAGTTCGAAAGCACGTCAAAGTGCAAGTAGATAAATAGGAACCGCTGCAGCGGGAAGGTAAACGGCGTTTCCATGTGCTGCTCTGGTTCACCAGAAGCAGCTTAGTCATGCTGGCCACATGACCTGGAAGCTGTACGCCGACTCTCGGCCAATTAAGTGAGATGAGCGCCGCAACCCCAGAGTCGGACATGACTGGACCTAATGGTCAGGGGTTCCTTTACCTTTACCTTTAAAGGGACCCCTGACCATTAGGTCCAGTCGTGTCCGACTCTGGAGTTGCGGCGCTCATCTCGCTTTACTGGCCGAGGGAGCCGGCGTACAGCTTCCGGGTCATGTGGCCAGCATGACTAAGCTGCTTCTGGCGAACCAGAGCAGTGCACAGAAACGCCGTTGACCTTCCCGCCGGAGCGGTACCTATTTATCTACTTACAATTTGACGTGCTTTCGAACTGCTAGCAGGGACTGAGCAACGGGAGCTCACCCCATCGCAGGGATTCGAACCGCCTTCTGATCGGCAAGCCCTAGGCCCTGTGGTTTACCCCCCGGTGTCACCTGGTTCCCTAAGTCAATTAGATACTCAAGCTCAAAAGATTAAGACACTTGTTAATATTTTGGCATTTGATGTGGTCAGAAACGTATGAAGAGAGAGGACAAGAATGGTCAAACGTTTGCGTGTTTTTGCCTCTTGAACCTCCCACAAATTAGCTAAAATGGCAACCTGAAGTCTTCCTATTTATGTAATTTACTCTGTATCCATCCCCCCACAGTTCACAATTCATAATTTTATGAACATCTAGCATGCTCACTCCTTAATCGTGGTCCCCACCACTACCTGCAATCTCAAACATCTCAAACACTTTAGTCTTTGCTGATAGAGAAAGGAATCCAACTCTTGAACATCTCAGCTGCAATGGCGGCACTAGAAAGAAAAAAGGGGGAGATTGGCACAGAATGATCAAAGTACATTCCTGATAGGAGGGGGTAACGTTGTCTTTCAACACTCCCACCTTAAACATACTTATTTGAACTTCTATTGATGGCAAGGGAATTAACTTTGAAGAAAATTTAAAAAAATTCCTTCCATTAGCACCTTAGAGACCAACCAAGTTTGTTATTGGTATGAGCTTTCGTGTGCATGCACACTTAAGAAAGCATGCTTAAAAGTAGTGGCTTTTCCAGCTTTATGAATTCAGTTATGATTAAATGGTATGTGTGGTATGTGCCTGGTAACCCAACAATGTGGGAGTGCCTTTTTCTATACATTTTGCAGCTCTGTAATATGGACGTACAGGCAAACCTCAGAGATGATGATGAAGAAGAAGAGTTTGGATTTGATATCCCGCTTTCTCACTACCCGAAGGAGTCTCAAAGCGGCTAACATTCTCCTTTCCCTTCCTCTCCCACAACAAACACTCTGTGAGGTGAGTGGGGCTGAGAGACTTCAGAGAAGTGTGACTAGCCCCAGGTCACCCAGCAGCTGCATGTGGAGGAGCGGGGAAGCGAACCTGGTTCAACAGATTATGAGTCTACTGCTCTTAACCACTACACCACACTGGCTCTCATTGATATTGCAGGTTCAGTTCCAGACCACTGCAATAAAGTGAATATTGCAATAAGCAAGTCACACCATTTCTGTTGTTGTTGTTGTTGTTGTTGTTGTTTTAATTATATTTATTGGGTTTTAAACAGAAAAATACAAAGAAACTTAACATCATACATAATACATCATACAAAAAACACCATACAAAATACAAAAACACAAACATACATCATAATTTCCCTTTCATTATGTCTAATCATGTTGGGGTGACTTCCTCACGTCTCCCCTACTGCTTTTCATTGTCAATCATCTTTAGTAATTTCTTGCCATCTTTAAATATTATTTGTTATTATCACTTATATCATTTTCTTGTAATCGTCTTAACCAAAAATCATACATTTACATTACTTAATCTTATTATTCTAGTCTGTAAGCTATCATTTCTTCCAACTTTTTTCAATCTTTCAATCTTACAATAGTTCTTTAAGTATACTTTAATTTTTTTCCAGTCTTTTCCCACCGTCTCCTCCCTTTGGTCTCAGAGTTTCCCGGTGAGTTCAGCGAGTTCCATATAGTCCATAATTTTCATCTGCCATTCTTCTATCGCACACCATTTCTGTCTATGTAGTATTCTTTATTACGGTCACCGACCAGCATAGTAAAAAGCATAACATCCTGTTTTTTAAAAAGCATAACATCCTCAATATTTAAATTTTTGGTATAAACGAGTACTGTATATCTTATCTAAAATAACTTAAAATATCTTATCTAAGAGGGATCAAGCATCCTTGGATCCTTAGGTTATGTTAATTATTTACTATTCATTATAAATTAAAACGAAATCAGTCTGGCTCAGATCAGGAGTTATTTTAAATATCTCCTATGTAGACGCTCCGGATTCTTATAGCGTTGGCGCAAAATCTTGCCACCATAGCGGTCACCTTGGGATTTGAGTCTGACAGGAGCCATTTTATTTGCCGTTCTTCAGATTGTCCCAGTAACCCATCAAATATCTTTTGGGTAGATTCTTTCCGGAGGTTTCTGTATAGGGAGCAATGAAAGAACACCATTTCTGTTGTTTCCCAGTGCATATAAAAGTTATGTTTACACTACACTGCAGTCTATTAAGCCAGCTCCGCCCTGCAATCCCCGCCACCACTGCAGGGGCAGGAAGGCAAAAAACCATCTCCAGCCCTAGCCAGCTCTACTTCCAGGGCCAGAAGAGAGGGGGGCAGGGTCTTCCGTCCCCTGAAAGCGGCCAGGCTGCCTGCAGCTGTACCTGCTTCCTCGCAAAGAGCAATATCTGTGAAGTGCAAAGGGCAATAAAACGAGATATGCCTGTATTAGCATAATCTCAGCAAGGCACATGAAGTTGCTGAACCAACACATTACAGTCGTACGCTCCGTGTTGCGTAGGTTCGGGTTGCATACTCCGCAAACCCGGAAGTTCATTTCGCCGCGCGGATGCTTCTGCGCATGCCCACGTGGTCAATGCGTGCGCAGAAATGTTCTGCGCAGTTCACGCATGCACAGAAGCGGGATGTCGTGCTTTCATGCATGCGCAAAATGGACACCCGGGTTGCACACTGTTCGGGGTGCGAACGGCACCCCGGAATGGATTAGGTACGTAACCCGGGGTACCACTGTACAAGACCATGTATTATGAAGTTACAGGTAGGTAGCCGTGTTGGTCTGTCATGGTCAAAACAAAATAAAAAATAAAAAAATTCCTTCCAGTAGCACCTTAGAGACCAACTAAGTTTGTTCTTGGTATGAGCTTTCGTGTGCATGCACACTTCTTCAGATACATGCGCACGAAAGCTCATACCAAGAACAAACTTAGTTGGTCTCTAAGTGCTACTGGAAGGAATTTTTTTA
Organism: Darevskia mixta; assembly: GCA_034641385.1. NCBI lineage: Eukaryota > Metazoa > Chordata > Lepidosauria > Squamata > Lacertidae > Darevskia > Darevskia mixta. The sequence goes on from JAWWNH010000047.1 coordinate 709,280, forward strand.
TTTTTTATTATGTATTATGAAATGACAAAACATAATGCACACAAATGAATGATGACAGTCAAAGCTGATCAATCCCCTTTCAAACTCAATGTTTCAGTTGCATAAAATTTATAATAATAATAATAATAATAATAATAATAATAATAATAATAATAATTTATTATTTATACCCCGCCCATCTGGCTGGGTTTCCCCAGCCACTCTGGGTGGCTTCCAACAGAATATTAAAATATAATAGTCTATTAAACATTAAAAGCTTCCCTAGAGCTTCCCTTATGATGCTCTGCAGCATTTTCTTCAAAAAAGCAAGCAGAACTTCCTTTAAATATTTGACAGCTTCTGGCTAGATTAACCCTTAACACATGGTTGGTTTCTGAATACTCGGTAATTTGATCATAAGGCCTCAGGCGACGCAAGTACATATCACTACATAGGTGTGGGTGTGTGTTCTCTTCAATTAGCATTTAATAAGTCCAATTGGACACCTGCGTTCCAGGTGTGTCAAAATCATGAATGCACTCAATTGATCTCCTGACTTCCCAAGCGGCCAAACCCAGGGCCCCCGGAGGATAAAAGAAGCCATGTTCAAGGGCTCTCCCACCAGAGCACCACTCTTTAGGCTTCCTCCTCTGTAGCAACGTCTCTCAGAGGCAACCCGCAAAGATGAACCGGCAGTCCTATAGTATCAGGGCTGGAGGAGGCGGTGGCGGTGGCAGCAGGGCTTTCACCACCACCTCTGCCATTGTCCCAAGTGGCAATAGATCCGGTTTCAGCTCACTTTCTCTTGCCAGAGCTGGCGGAGTTGGCATTGGCGGTGGCGGCAGCAGTTTTGGAAGGATCAGTATTGGTGGCGGTGGCAGTGGCTTGGGCAGCAGGAGTCTTTATAATTTTGGTGGCACTAGGAGAATTTCCAGCAGTAGAGCAAGCAACCTCCGCAGTGGATTCGGTGGCGGTGGCGGCGGCGGATTGGGTTTTGGTGGAGGGTCCGGCAGTGGATTTGGTTTGGGTGGTGGATCTGGTGGTGGGTATGGCTTTGGCGGGGGAGCTGGAGGTGGTGGTTTTGGTTTGGGTGGTGGTGGAGGAGGTGGTGGATTTGGTGGTGGATTTGGTGGATCCAGAAGTTCCTTGGGCTTTGGTGGCGGTGGACCTGGCGGTGGTGGCACCATCCAAGAAGTAACCATTAACCAAAGTCTACTGGCACCGCTCAATTTGGAAATTGACCCTTCCATCCAAGAGGTGCGGAAAGAGGAGAAGGAGCAGATCAAGACTCTGAACAACAAGTTTGCTTCTTTCATCGACAAGGTGAGACTTCATTCAGCTGTTGTAGGATAGTACAGGAAGAGAGGAAAACCATGTTTGTGCTTTATGTGAGGAGAAGGAGGTAGATTGAAGACAAATGCATATGTCTTAACATGTAAGCATAGAGACAAGCTGAGTTTGGGTGGCTGGCTGGATTATGAATTCAGGTGTATGTGTGTTATAACAATCTTACTAGAGATACACACAAGAAAACACCATTCAGAGTGTTTGAGTGTCGAGGTCCCCAAGCCACCCCCCTAAATAATTCACACTACACACCGTAATTTAAGTTTAAGGTTTTTGGCATGATCTTGGCCACAACTTTTATTAAAATACAAAATGTGAGTGGTTGCTTAGGCATTGGTTCCAACTAGCTGCCCCCTACTGGGGGCAGACTGACATCCGTCCGGTTAGCGAAGTCAGTACAGGGGAAAACACCTTTGGGGAGAGAATGGGAGCCGGGGGTCTGACCCTCGCCTCTCCCCAAATGTTCCCAGGGGCTCTTGCGTGGCCCTGGCCCCCGACCGGGGGATACAGACAAAAGCATGATGAGCCCCTGGATTCCTTTAACGGAATTCCCCGCGCAGCAGCAGCATTGGAGGGGCAGGCACAGCCAACCACATCCCCTCCACCAACCAAATTCATAACCAATGCCTAACCGCAACCTTACAAGTTGTGACTAATTGCTATGCAGTAGGTGAAAACCAAATGGCAACAGCCAATCAGCCAGATGGAAAAATTCCTACCAGGCCCCTGCCCCCAAAGCAGACGACCCCATGACAGGCATAGCAAGGTCAACGCGCAAGCCTAAATAAAGGGAGGGAGGGCGGGTGTTCCGATGCACGCAGCAAATTCAACATTTCTGTGAGCAAATTTAAACTGAGGGAGGATTTGGTTGAGCTTTCTGTTCACTCAAAATTCATTTTGGCTCTGTTCCTTTTATCTGGGAAAGAAAAACTAGGATTTAGACTATTTTTCATGGAGCAGAAGCTACCATTTAACTGAATAATCGCACAAATTTCTACCCCCTTTACTACTTAGCTTAGCATGTTCTGCCTAATGAAGGCCTCAGTTTTAGCTTCTGGCATCTGCATCTAAAATGATTTCAGGTGATGGGCTTTAGGCCTGATCCAGAGGGACTCTTCTTAATACTGGGCTAGTTGAACTGGGATTCTGATTCAGCAGAAAGAGCTTCATGTGTTCCTTTGTTTCAGGTCCGTTTTCTGGAGCAACAGAACAAGGTTCTGGAGACCAAGTGGACCCTCTTGCAGGATCAAGGCTTGAAATCTGGTGCCAGCAAGAGCAACCTTGATCCATTCTTTGAGGCTTACATTAATAACCTAAGGAAACAGCTGGGCAGCCTGATGAATGAGAGGGGGCGGCTGGATGGGGAGCTGAAGAGCATGCAGGATCTTGTCGAAGACTTCAAGACGAAGTAAGTAAATATCTGATTGGGGGGCAGACTTGGGAGTGCAGAGTTAGAAAGTATTATTATTATTATTATTTTATTAAAAATTTGTATCCTGCCCTTCATCCATAGATCTCATGGTTAAAGGGACATGGGTGGCACTGTGGTCTAAACCACTGAGCTTCTTGGGCTTGCTGATCAGAAGGTCGGCGGTTCAATTCCCCACGATGGGGTGAGCTCCCGTTGTTCGGTCCCTGCTCACCCCGTCGCAGGGATTCGAACTGCCAACCTTCTGATCACCAAGCCCTAGGCTCTGTGGTTTAACCCACAGTGCTACCCGCATGCTATATACAGTGTCAAATGCAATTGTCATAGACATGTGCAAGCATACATTCCTATATGCACTATGTACTCCTGTATACACATAACACATTTTGTAATAAATAGATAATTTTATTATTTATACCCCGCCCACCTGGCTGGGTTCCCCCAGCCACTCTGGGCAGCTTCCAGCACATATAAAAACATAATAAAACATCAAACTTAACAACTTAAACTTAAAAATGTCAAACGTTAAAAACTTCCTGATACAAAATGAAATGGAAATGTTTTGTTTATATTGCATTGTGTCATATACATTGATGACTTTGTATTAATCACATTTCCCTAGATTTTAAAAGAGTATATTAGTGGTATAAAATTGCTCCTGTTGTGTATATTGGATTCATACTAGCATTTCTGAAAAATAACTTTGCAGTCGTGATAGATCAACGCTTTTCTCTTGGTCCAAATGTAGAGTTGTGTTGTCTCAGACAAGTTATATAAATAGGGCATTTCTTGAATATCTCCAGTATATGAAAATAAGCCACTCTCTTACCCCTTCCATAACTACAACAGCATGGCAAATAAATAAATGTCAAAGGCAACCTGACTAATATTAGTGTATGCTGATAAAACATTTTATAGAAGCAATTACTAATAATACCAGGGAGTAGTGGAAACTGGCTACTGACTCAAGACTGAGTCACCCAGTCCTTCATTTTTGATGTGGTTGAAATCAAGAGAAATGGGCCTTTTCGGAGATTCTGGGCATGTTGGGCCAACTTTGCAAATGCCACAACAACAGTTCAGACTGCAGAGTGGCAAATCTTTTCAAAGTGAGTCAAACCAGGATATGGTGAATCAGAATCTGGACATTTTGCCTCAAGGCTTGGTTCAGCCCTCTTTAAGCTACTTAATCATATATATATGCATATGCAACCGGAGGAAATCTACTCCATACAACGTACAAACGTCTCAAAAAGTGCAAAGAGATTCAAAAGTGCAATGTCCGATGTGCAACAAGTCCAATGTCATAAAGTGCTAAAGTCTCTCAGGAGTCTACGTCTGCTTCTCCCGACGGGAATATTCTTCACGGTTTGCGTCATTTTGATATATTATTCAACTGTACCGTGTTGTCTATTTTGTATTTGCTCTTTAAGCTACTGGCTGAAAAAGCCAACTTTTCAAGTAACTGGGGAGACATCAATATGGAAAAGCTGCGTGTGGGACATACACATATAAACACATAGAAGCTGAATTAGCTGACAGCCAGACCACCTTCACTTAGAGATGCTTCTCTTGGACTGCCATGATCACACATATCTGTGCAGCAGCTCCACCTAAACACCAGAGATACTCCAAGGCAGGTTACACCCTCCGGAATAAAGACAGGAGCATTACTCTCTGGTAGCTGGTCTTCTCTGTACCATTGGGAGTTTGTTTTGTTGCCCCTCCTGCAAGAGCAAAGCTGGGTAAACCTACTGTATGAGACGGATTAAGTACACTGACTAGGCCTCAGTGAGAGGGAGAGAAGATCCAATTTAGGGGGATTGTTGTTGTTTGTTGTTGTTTAGTCGTGTCCGACTCTTCGTGACCCCATGGACCAGAGCACGCCAGGCACTCCTGTCTTCCACTGCCTCCCGCAGTTTGGTCAGACTCATGTTGGTAGCTTCGAGAACACTGTCCAACCATTGTGTCCTCTGTCGTCCCCTTCTCCTTGTGCCCTCCATCTTTCCCAACATCAGGGTCTTTTCCAAGGAGTCTTCTCTTCTCATGAGGTGGCCAAAGTCTTGGAGCCTCAGCTTCAGGATTTGTCCTTCCAGTGAGCACTCAGGGCTGATTTTCTTCAGAATTGATAGGTTTGATCTTCTTGCAGTTCATGGGACCATAATTCAAAAGCATCAATTGTAACATCTGCTAAAGGGATGCAGGTGGCGCTGTGGTGGTGTAAACCACTGAGCCTTGGGCTTGCCGATTGGAAGGTGGGTGGTTCGAATCCCCGCGATGGGGTGAGCTCCCGTTGTTCGGTCCCAGCTCCTGCCAAACCTAGCAGTTCGAAAGCACAACAAAGTGCAAGTAGATAAAAAGGTACTGCTCTGGAGGGAACGTAAACGGCGTTTCTGTGCACCGCTCTGGTTTGCCAGAAGTGGCTTAGTCATGCTGGCCACATGACCCAGAAAAACTGTCTGAGGACAAACGTCAGCTCCCTCGGCCAGTAAAGTGAGATGAGTGCCACAACCCCAGAGTTGTTCGCGACTGGACTTAACTGCCAGGGGTCCTTTACCTTAACATCTGCTAGTCCTGACAATTGAAGTGAGCCAGTAGTTGGACTTTGAGGACTACTTTGCTTGACGGTTCTTTTCTTGGGTCAGAGATACTCGTATTCTTTGTTTTTCTTTTGTTTGTCCCTGAGAGCTTAAGGAAGGGGATTTGCATGTAAGATAGGCATGGGCAGAAGTGGTGAAGGGAGAGGGGCAGGCCAAGTAGAGGAAACGAAGGGTTAGGCCAAGTGTGCGGAGCCTTTGGCCCTCCTGATGTTGCTAAACTACAACCTCATCATCCCCAGCAATTGGCCATGAATGATGGGACTGATGACAGGTCAACTGTCCCTCACACCTGGGTTAAGCATGTTCTGGAATCTGCCTCTGCCACGAAGAAGCTATGCTGGTTCCTATTGGGTGTTAAGGCACTGAGGTTGAGTAACAAGTTGGTGCATGTTAAAACAATGGCCTGGATGAGGGTGCCAATTGGCAATGTACCACCAAGACTTGGTTGGGCTAGGCAGGCCAGATATGCCCACTTTGATTACCATATTGATGTTACTATGATTGTTACTCTTTAACAGTTGGAGCTACGTTGGGGACTGAAATGGTCTGAAAGGAACGGTTTAATGTTCTAGAAAAATGGTGTGTGTGTCAAAATCTGTCAGCGGAGGTTAGGAGTGGTCAAATCTGTCAATTTTCGTCTCTCTCACTTTCTCATTTTTTAAATATTAAATTCACTTCTCCACATTTCCATAGCAATTTGTTTTTTTAAAAAAAAAAACAGAATTTAATTTGAATTTCTCCTAATACCCTTATTTTGGATGCAGTTTTACTGATAAACAGATTTCTGCAAGCAAATTTCCCTACTATAATGCATTCTGTATCATCTATTATCTTGCATGTTACTTTCTCTGCTGTGTGCATTCTGTTGCACACTTTGCCTTAACATATGCATATTTTAACACACTGGCTGGAGAACTGCATCAAATTTCAGAGAACTTTCAAGGACAAGTTTGGTTTGCGTATTGGTTTGACAAGTGTGAATTAGTTGGTTTCTCATCGAGATGCAAATGAAACTGGATTTCTCCCCCATCCTTGCCTGAGGCAGATGGCCTCGCTGCTTAATGGTAGGCCCAGTCCTGGTTCTCATAGCTAGTGCAAAGATAAAGCAACTCATAAAGGCTTCAACTGGCACGAAACCAGTTTGCACAGGGGAAACACCCAAAACCCAGATGACACAATGAGGGCTACTATCTCACACCACACCACGGTGATACAATGAGACCTGTCAGTCAAAGGTGGAATTAATGTGAGAGTTTGCCTCCAGATCAGATTGGCTAATGAGACTTGGGGATTTAATTGCGTTCGTCTGGAGCTTGTGGATTGCCTCACCTGCTTGAGTCATCCATGGGGGGAATTTGCTTTGCAAGCACATCTCTACTTCTATGCACCTCTGCACAGTGCAGGATGCTAGGTATGGCATAGCTGTCAACTTTCAGATTTGAAAATAAGGGATTTTTTCAAACTTTCAGATTTGAAAATAAGGGATGCCGCGATGGCGGTGCAATGGCACCAAGTAGCCTCGCCACCCTGCGCTCCAGAGGCTGCGTGCGAACGGGTGAGCGAAAGAGCGAGCGCGTAGATGGCAGGCAGGCTGTCTGTCTGGTTGGGCGTGAGGGTCTGGCTGCACAAGGCATGCAAGCTCCGCCCCCAGTCAGTCTCAAACTCCTTATTGGCAGCCGAGCAACGCAGCTGAGGAGTCTCCCTGGCCGGCAGGGAGGGAGAGGAGCTGCTTCCTTTAAAATCTGGGAAATTTAAGGGATATCAACAATCCGGGATAGCAGCGGGAAACTGCATTGGAATAAGGGAGTTTCCCGCAAAGAAAGGGAGGGTTGACAGCTATGGGGTATGGGCTACTGGTTTTGTGCTATGCTACCTACATGAACATCATTTCTTGTATGACTTTATTTTTCATTGGCATGTGCAATTCCTCAAGCAGCCCCCCCCCCACCCCAAGATTAAACAGCCATTTGTTCTGGAGCAGAGAAATCAAGAGAAAGAGCCCGAGTTCTATTACCCAGGCTGTCATTCAGCTCCAAGCCTGAAAACTCATGGACACTGTCACAGTGGGTGAAAGGAGTGCCACAACCTCTCCACAGCCACAGCATCTTCCTTGACTGTTAAGGTTAACAGATGGAAGTTGGAACCTTTGGTTTCAGCTTGACATGCTTTCTTAACTCCTGATCGGCAAAACTGACACTCAATAGTTTACTGGTTTGGTTATTATGATTATTTTAATTGAGGTGGCTTCCAGAGTTTAAAAACAAAACTATTAAAATAGCAATTCCAAAAGCACACCCATTAATTACGAAGCAGCAATAAAGGCATGTGAAACATCACAACTCAATGAAACATTGGAAGCCTGAAAAAGAAAAAAAGCCATCGCCTGCTGCATAAAACTCAGCAAACAAAGTGGGCAGGCTGGAGGAAAGCATTTTGGAGTTGGGGTGCCAACACAGGAAAGTCCCTTTTCCAAGTTGCCATGCACCTCACCTTTCATGATGAAGGCTCCCAGAGAAGGACTTTTGACAGACAGGTTCCTGTGAGAGCTGGTGGTCCTTGCAATTGAGACCAAATGATGCCTCGGGGGGGGGGGAGTGAGGATACACCTTGAGTGATACATCCAAAGAATTTGGGGAGCAAATTGCCAAAGATAAAATTTCTCAGGTTTTGTTTTGTTTTGTTTGCTAACTGCTGATATCTAATGATCACCTGTGGACTGTACAGCTAGGTCCTTTGAGATCTTCTTCTTCTTCTTCTTCTTTGGCAATCACCCGTAGCCGAGTAAGATTGTCTTCCATAAGCACGGTTTTAATAATGAGTCCGTAAGTGACTGTGGAGGCCAATTCTGGATCCACACATCCTTCCACAGTGGGGACATTGGTTTCCGGGCGGGAGTTGATCAAGGTGTGGATTTGCCAAGCATGCCTTCCTCTTAGCATGTTTCTCCCTTGCGTCCTGAGTTCAAGTGTCTTCAAGCCCATGACACCTTTGGTAAAGGCTGCTCTCCAACTGGAGTGCTAGCAGGCCAGTGTTTCCCAGTTGTCAGTGTTTATACTACATTTTTTTAGATTTGCCTTGAGACAGTCTTTAAACCTCTTTTGTTGACCACCAGCATTACACTTTCCATTTTTAAGTTCAGAATAGAGTAGTTGCTTTGGAAGACGATCATCAGGCTAATATCTAATGATCACTTGTGGACTGTACAGTGATCACCTGTGGACTGTATCATCAGGCTGATATCTAATGATCACCTGTGGACTGTACAGCTAGGTCCTTTGAGATTACCCCCATCCAGCACAGAGATTGCCTCCATCCATAAAGGAAATGGCTATATGGGGTACTAATCAGTTGACTAATGGCAACTTCAATGGTAATTGAATATTTTTAGAATGTTTTTGAAATTTGGAGGAAATTCAGGCCAAAGGCTCACAGACATATGTTTGCATAATATTTTCATATGCTACTTTGATATATGGGTGCGACTGTTGAATTTAAATGTCACAGAAGCTGAGTCAACTAATTTTCCATCCAAATGATCCCAGATAAATTCTTAAATTAATTTGTACTTCAGTTGATTTCCCAAAGATCCTACTCCATACCTTATCAGTTCCCTTTCAATTATCCCCATCCATGATACCAAAAACATCACTAGATAAAACCATCTTAAATTAAGTTATTCCCACAAAGCAATAGCTTAGTGAGTAAATCAAATCACAAACACACCCATTCATTTCCCCCTGAGTTCATGTACCAATTGGAAACACTCAGGGCACATACAAAAAATATGGGGGTCCATGTTCTGCAGGCAACACCCTGACTTGGGGGATATTTTTCTGCAGATATATAGGATGAGCAGAGTCCAATGTCAAAGGCTCTGCAATCAGGGCTCATATCCTAACATCATATCTACACACTGGGAACACACTGGAAATAGATAAAAGTTTTCAGAGGTGATTTATGGCAATAAGCGCAGTATGTGCTATGTACGACGTTATCATTGTGGTTCATTTTGAAATGCCTAAAGGCACGTTGAACAGATGTTCAATGTTACAAACTGAAACTTTTTGCTTCTTGTACTGATAGATACGAAGAGGAAATCAACCGGCGCACATCTGCAGAAAATGAGTTTGTCATGCTCAAGAAGGTAAGGCTTCGTGCTCTGAAGGCTGATGAGCAGCTGGGTTAATTAAGAGAGACCCAATATTATATCTGACCAAATTATGTTCCATTCAGCAAGAAAAGGGCTTGGTGTGACTTCTCTTGGTGCATTTTGTACTAAGCTGGAAGGAAATGTGCACATAAGGCATGCAATCTGTGCCAGCTTTAAAAGCGAATATGTGGGGGCACTAGGGACGCGGGTGGCGCTGTGGGTTAAACCACAGAGCCTAGGGCTTGCCGATCAGAAGGTCGGCGGTTCGAATCCCCGCGACGGGGTGCGCTCCCGTTGCTCGGTCCCAGCTCCTGCCAACCTAGCAGTTCGAAAGCATGTCAAAGTGCAAGTAGATAAATAGGTACCGCTCCGGTGGGAAGGTAAACGGCGTTTCCGTGTGCTGCTCTGGTTCACCAGAAGCGGCTTAGTCATGCTGGCCACATGACCTGGAAGCTGTACGCCGGCTCCCTCGGCCAATAATGCGAGATGAGCGCCGCAACCCCAGAGTCGGTCACGACTGGACCTAATGGTCAGGGTTCCCTTTACTTTTACCTACCGGTATGTGGGGGCACTATTTAAGGAAAGTGGTAGCTCTCCCTCTCCACATGTGATTATTCTCTAGGACCATCTGTAGCAAGCATCTCACTGGTTCTATATTCTGAGTGACTTTTGAAGTAAGCAAAGGGTCAGCATCTGGAGCTAAATCTTCCACTAGCCTCCCACTTACAAACTTAGGGGCAAAAGAGTCGAGAAACTGGCGTCAGGAGGAGGTGAATTTGTTCTAGGAGTATAAGGAGGCAGTGATTTCCATCCTATCCTGTGTTCAAAACAATCAGCCCTGCTTGTATTCCACTGCAGTTCAACTTCTGCTATAACCTACATTATTCATCTTGCTATCCACTATGGCCAAAACTAACGCAATCAAATATGTAATTAATTACATAATTAACTTCCATACATTTCAATGGAAGGGAAACATTTTTAAAAATGCAGAAAATAATGTAACTGTTAATATAACATTTGTGGATTAAAAAAAAAACCAAAGATAGTGGATGCTATTTACATCTGCTTGTGTAGTTTGGGTTCTTGACCTCAGGTGAATGTGCAAATTGTGTCTACTTCTGCTCCCATTTCTAATGCAATTCTCTGAAACCCTTAATTTGCTCTTAGGCCATTTTCTGGACTAAGGCACTGTCCACTATCCCACATATCACCCTCCAGGAATACTAGTTGCTGAGCAAGGAAATAAGCAGCTAAATGGAATTGGGCATTTCCTTTCCTTTCTCAAAATAGTGTCTGTGCTGACAAATATTGCTCTTTTTGAGATAAAAAGGGAGAGAAAAATAATAACAAATGCCTCTAAAGAACATTGCCTTGATAACTCCATAATGAATCTCCTTAAGAGTGGACATTTGGTTCTTTTTTTATTGTGCCCATTCACTGTTTTCTCTCCAATGAAATCTAAGCAAAGTTTATTTATGTATTGAATTTATATACTGCCTTATATCCGAAGGTCTCAGGGCAGTTCACGGAACAAAATCAGAATATAAAACCACAAACAAATTGGTTCCTTACTGTCTTTTTAGGATGTGGATGCTGCCTACATGAACAAGGTGGAGCTGGAGGCCAAGGTGGATTCTCTGACCGATGAGCTCAACTTCCTGAGAGCCCTCTATGAAGCGGTATTCAGTCTTCCTCTTACCTTCAAAACATCGACCTAAAAGTCAGGCTGATAAATGTGAAGACAGCAATGTGAAGAAGCATGACATTTCTAAATACCATCCTTTCTTTTACATTTTGCTTCCCCCTCTAAATATAGATAGATAGATAGATAGATAGATAGATAGATAGATAGATATAGATGATAGATAGATATAGATACTTTATTGTCATTGTACATAGTACAACGAAATTGAATGCCATCCCACCTTTACAGCCAGGTATACACATTTATACATTTACAACCACACATACGCATACAGACCATCCATCGCGACTCCCCAAAGATCATATCATTTGGTTACAGCATTTAAAATAGTTATAGCTCTTGGATAAAAACTGTTTTTTAGTCTATTTCTTCTTGATTTAATTGTTCTGCATTTCTTGCCTGAAGGCAACCAAATATTTGGATTTACATTGTCCCAATGTGATTTCTCACAAACAATGGTCCTAATTTCAGGTGCTATTAATGATGTATAGAAGAAAGATTTGATGTTTCACATTAGAGCTCCAAAATTCATCTGCCACTGAAGATTTGAAATATTCAGTTGTTGTTGTTATTGTTGTTGTTTGTTATGAATGTCAAGGTCTCCCCCATGTGACCCTGTCCCCTAGAAAGCTGACCATTTTACAAATGTGTGTCACCTACCAATCTGATCCTGTCCCACCCCAATAACCCCCAAAATATGAAATGTTCTCTAACCAAATTTAGTCTTCTATGTTTTTCAGGAGCTAGCTCAGTTGCAGGCCTCCATGTCTGATACTGCCGTCATCCTCTCAATGGATAACAATCGAGACTTGGACCTGAATGGCATTGTTTCTGAGGTGAAAGCACAATATGAAGACATTGCCAACAGGAGCCGTGCTGAAGCAGAGGCATGGTACCAAACTAAGGTGAGCATATCTAGCATGGAAAGTGGCCCTTCTAATGAAACATGGGTCTGGAGATGCTTAAGATCTTTTAAGCTTGGTGGGGAGGTTGAAATGGAGTAAACATGAAGCATGTTGGGGGGGGCAGTCATAGTTAAGCAGGGAAGGAAAGAATTAAATGCCAGCTCCCCAACTGCTATGATCCCAGTAATTGCGTGTCGAGGTCCCCAAGCCACCCCCCTAAATAACTCACACTACACACCGTAATTTAAGTTTAAGGTTTTTGGCATGATTTTGGCCACAACTTTTATTAAAATACAAAATGTGAGTGGTTGCTTAGGCATTGGTTCCAACTAGCTGCCCCCTCCTGGGGACAGACTGACATCTGCCCGGTTAGCGGAAGTCAGTAAAGGGAAAACACCTTTAGGGAGAGAATGGGGGGGGGGTCAGGGGCCCAGGCCCTCGCCTCTCCCCAAATGTTCCCAGGGGCTCTTGCGTGGCCCTGGCTCCCGACCGGGGGATACAGACAAAAGCATGATGAGCCCCTGGATTCCTTTAACGGAATTCCCCGCGCAGCAGCATTGGAGGGGCAGGCACAGCCAACCACATCCCCTCCACCAACCAAATTCATAACCAATGCCTAACTGCAACCTTACAAGTTGTGACTAATTGCTACGCAGTAGGCAAAACCAAATGGCAACAGCCAATCAGCCAGATGGAAAAATTCCTACCAGGCCCCTGCCCCAAAAGCAGATGACCCCATGACAGGCATAGCAAGGTCAACGCACAAGCCTAAATAAAGGGAGGGAGGGCGGGTGATCCGATGCACGCAGCAAAGAGGGCCGTGTGCTGCTTGCACTGGGAATATATAACCTCTGAGCTGTCTATCAAAAATTGCTACATAACATTCTCCCCAGCAACCCGCAGGGCCCAATCACCTGCCATGATCCTCTATCCTAACCCGCCCAGCAACAGTGGGGTGACTTGTTAGCCCCCACCGCAACACGTGCTCTCCATGAAGGAGAACCCGCTTTATCATTCCCTCCTCTGCCACTGTGGCTGCTATTTCCATTTTTAAAGAATGTGTCTATGAAATGCAAAGGTTCATTTAACATGTCACATCTAGTTTGGCCTACAAGATGTCACAATCTAGCCCCAAGATTTCTGTTATAAATCTTATCTCCCTATTGGATTGTGTCCACGATAGTCCCAGAAATCCACTTGCACAACAGTTTGAATCCTGCTTGCTGGTGAGAAATAGAGAAAGTCCACATGGGCTTCTCTAACTTTCTAAGCAGTCTAATATCTTGAGCCAAAACACATTCGGAACATGAGAGACTAATTCAGATATCAAATTTGCAAAGTTCATCCATGTGGCATGTCCTTTCAGCTGAGATGTGACTGAATTGAGCGTTAGGTGCCAGCAACTGGAAATCCCTAAATTAACTGGTCAATTAACCAGTTAGCTGCCTGAAGGATGAGAGGCATCATTGCTTTTTAATACCAGTCAGTGAGGGGAAAACAGTGAAAGAGAACTATTCATTTTGCTGGATTTCCCTGTAGGTTTCCTCCATAAGTATCTAGTTGGCCACACTGGGAAAACAGGATGCTAGCTAGATGCAGCAGAGCTCTTCATAACTTCTTCAATCCAGTCCTCTTGGTGATGCCATTTGGACCTCCCAACAGCCAATGCCAGAAATGAGGAGTGTGGATGAGCAGAATCTTTGAAAATGGGCTTTCTCAGATCGGGGGTGTTATGTACTGAGCTGAATCCTAGAACAATAGGATCCAGAATGCAGCAGTCTGATTGGTCCGCAGGAGCCACCCAATCCAGCTCCAGATGGAAGTGAATCAGCAACCTGATTGGCCTGCAAGAGCAGCCAATCAGGCTCTTGGAGGAAGTGAATCCGCAACCTGATTGGCCTACAGGAGTAGCCCGGAATTAGCCAATCACGTGGGGCCCATTGTGTAAATAATGTATATACAGCAAACATTTTGGGGAAAGATTCATTCCTTGCTACTATGAGCTGAATAAAGAGCATGAAATTCACACTTGACTCCAAGTATATTTCAGGGGGCATTCATTGCTGACCAGGGCTGCGTAATTGTGTCTTTCCTTCAACCCATCTTTGCCTTCCCTTCCCTTTCCTGCTGTTATAGTTTGAGGAGCTCCAGGCTAGTGCAGGGAAGCACGGCGATGATCTGCGTAATACTAAAGGAGAAATTTCAGAGCTCAACCGGATGATTCAAAGGATACGGTCAGAAATTGAAAACGCCAGGAACCAGGTAAGAAAATCTGTAATTGATGCAATGTTCTCTCTCAGTAGGCAATATAAAGGTAAAGGGACCCCTGACTGTTAAGTCCAGTGGCGGATGACTCTGGGGCTGCGGCGCTCATCTCGCTTTACTGGCCGAGGGAACCGGCATTTGTCCGCAGACAGCTTCCGGGAAATAATATAACAATGCTTTAAAAGGCAACTGTTGGTTAATGGTCACACGACAGAAGCCATCTGCATTGGATAGCCTTGCCACTACTTTGTGGGGTGGCAGGGAGAGGAAGTCCTGCTTTTGGCTGGAACTTTGTAAAGTGTGGGAATTCATCAAAATGAAAACTGCCATTTTTGAACTGGCAATAGAATCTGGGAAGGATGGAAATACAATTTACATCCCAAAATGAGCATTGACTCAAAAGCAAGTTCACTCCTTACAAAATAGAATTGCAGCCTCATTTATTCAAAGACTAAGAAATAAATGAAAAAAGGGTGCACGTAGGGATCTTCTTAGATTAGAAGCTGTTCAAACCCGATTTCTCAGAGCCATTCTCAGGATTCCCCCATCTGTAGCGGGTGCAGTCATGAGATTAGAGGTGGGTTGGCAAGCCTTCTGATATGTGGCCCTAAAGACAAAACTCTGGCTATGGCTTAAACTTTGTTTTAACCCAGTGGGCATGGCCCCCCTGATACTGAGGGATGACTTCCAATCATCATGGGAAAAAGAGACTTTAAACGAAGTTCAGACCTGCGGACTGTCACATCTCTTCCTGGAATCTATGACATTCAGTCAAGCTAAATTTGTGATCTCTCAAAGACTGAGGGACATTGCTCGACAAGAGGACATTGCCCGTGTGAAACCGGGGATGTTTTTGGGGGAGCAGATATTCCAGATTTCACCAGCCCCTTATCTGGCAGAAATCCACTATGTGGAATACCGTAGACTCCTCACAGCCGCTAGGTTAAATGTTCTGGATATGGCGGTTTTGTGGGGAAGATACAGGGGAGTTCCATATGCCCTGAGATTTTGTCCCTGTGCCCTGGGAACGGTTGAGTCAACTGAACATATTCTTTTGACCTGCCCATTTTATGTAGATCTTAGACAAAAACTGATAGCTCCACTCTTATGCCAACTTAACCTAGTAGACAGAGAAAGACAGGTTTTGTTTTTGCTGAGCAATTTTACTGGTACCACAACCCTCTTGGTGGCCAAATTTCTTTTTTTGGCCTTTAAACGCCGTAAGGTTAAAATTGACAGTATTGACATGGGTCTAAATGTGTAATCTACTTCTTATTGTATGTTTTAGTGTAAAGCTTTCCGAGATGTTTAGACTTTTTAAAAATTTTGTATGGATAATGATTGTGCTCTGACTGACGGTCGAATAAACTGTATTGTATTGAAATAAAGGAATGCATGATGGTAGCAGCAATATTTACAGTAATAATCATGATAGCAATAATAGCAATAATAGCAATAATAATGAATGTACAAATACTAATGACTAAAGAGGACAAGGAATTTAACAACACCTTCCTTCTTAGTGTGCAAATCTGCAGACAGCTATTGCGGATTCTGAGGAGCGAGGTGAATTAGCTCTCAAAGATGCCAGAGCCAAACTCATTGACTTGGAAGATGCTCTGCAGAAAGCTAAGGAAGAAATGACCCGCCTACTGCGGGAGTACCAGGAGCTTATGAATGTCAAACTGGCACTGGATATTGAAATTGCCACCTACAGGAAGCTGCTGGAAGGGGAGGAGAACAGGTGAGCTGGATAAAGGGATCATAACTTTATGAGCTGCTTCAGTTTCTTTTTGCAGGGGACTCTATGTGGAGATGAAACAATATCTGCAATGGCACAACTATATCAATGGATGCCTGTTAGGTTTGCTTTGTCTGGCTCCCAGTACGTTTCCAAGCACAATTCAAACTGTTGGTGCTGACCTTTAAAGCCCTAAACAGCCTCAGCCCAGTATACCTGAAGCCTCTACCCCCATCGCTCAGCCCAGACACTGAGATCCAGCTCCGAGGGCCTTCTGGCAGTTCTCTCAATGTGAGAAGTGAGGTTACATGGAACCAGGCAGAGGGCCTTCTCAGTAGTGGTGCCTTCCTTGTGGAACGCCCTCCCATCAGATGTCAAGGAAATAAACAACTATCTGACTTTCAGAAGACATCTGAGAGCAGCCCTGTTTAGGGAAGTTTTTTTAGGATTTATGTTTTTATTATGTTTTTAGATATGTTGTAAGCTGCCCAGAGGGATGCGGGTGGCGCTGTGGGTTAAACCACAGAGCCTACGGCTTGCCGATCAGAAGGTCGGCGGTTCGAATCCCCGCGACGGAGTGAGCTCCCATTGCTTGGTCCCTGCTCCTGCCCACCTAGCAGTTCGAAAGCACGTCAAAGTGCAAGTAGATCAATAGGTACCGCTCCGGCGGGAAGGTAAACGGCGTTTCCGTGCGCTGCTCTGGTTCGCCAGAAGCGGCTTTGTCATGCTGGCCACATGACCTGGAAACTGTACGCCGGCTCTCGGCCAACAAAGCGAGATGAGCGCCGCAACCCCAGAGTCGGTCACGACTGGACCTAATGGCCAGGGGTCCCTTTACCTTTAAGCTGCCCAGAGTGGCTGAGGAAACCCAGCCAGATGGGCGGGCTATAAATAATCAGATTATTATTATTATAAATGGTAAGAATAAGTATTACAACATTTGATTATCTTCTTCAAACACAAAATAAAATGTTTTAGTACACAAATCATTTCGCTAATCTTGTGAATTGTGATGGAGTATTTGTTGCAGTAGGAAAAGAAGTACTCCTTGTGGTGGCATGGACTTTGAGAGTCTTTGAGGTATTTCTCTAAGTTCACAGCTCAGATCTTAAGCATCAATATCTTTGCTTCCATTGTGCATCAATTATTTTTCCAAATTCTTGCAGATCTTAAGTACATCTTCAGTAGATTTTTTTGTTGATACTGTATATATCACACAGGAAATATACATAGGGAAATATATTGTTGTAGCTGTTGGAAACTCTATTTAACAGATAACATTGTCCTTTATATATACAGCAGACCATATTCATTGTAATAGATGAGCCATTTTTCATCTGGCTATTTCTTCTTCAACAGGCTAACTGGAGAAGGAGTCAATCCTGTAAGCATCTGTAAGTATCACGAGCATTTTCTTTTATTTGCCGGGCTCCTGGCCCAGAATAAGTTATTAATAATGTGATGGTGATTAGTTCATTTGTTCCCAAATGGGTACATGGAGTACACTGTGCACCACAAGAAGGGCAAGTGTTAGGAATGCTGAAGAAATTCATTCAGCAATTTACACTTCTTGAACTGGTGCATCCGTTAAAACTGATATGCCTACTGAAACACAACTATACTTCCAAATTTTCACCTCCAAATTTTTCAAAGCAGTTATATATCCAGCCAAAAGCTGGATATAAAAAGTCCATTATTATAGGGAAATGTGCATGAAATTGCAAATATTAGCAAATATAATATATTACAATATAATAATTGGGAAAATTGCATGCAAAAGAGAACATTTGCAAATAAAAATGCTTATATTAGAATAAAGGTAAAGGGACCCCTGACCATTAGGTCCAGTCATGTCCGACTCTGGGGTTGCGGCGCTCATCTCGCATTATTGGCCGAGGGAGCTGGCGTACAGCTTCCGGGTCATGTGGCCAGCATGACAAAGCCGCTTCTGGCGAACCAGAGCAGCGCACGGAAATGCTGTTTACCTTCCCACCGGAGCGGTACCTATTGATCTACTTGCACTTTGACGTGCTTTCGAACTGCTAGGTGGGCAGGAGCAGGGACCAAGCAACGGGAGCTCACCCCGTCGCAGGGATTCGAACCACCGACCTTCTGATCGGCAAGCCCTAGGCTCTGTGGTTTAACCCACAGCGCCACCCTATATTAGAATAAGCATGCACAAAACGCATACATATTTCCATGCAGAATGACAACAACAAAGGCCAGATTTAGCTAAGTTGTTGCATGCATGGAATGAGGTCTGCTCATGCAATGGTACTTTGCCCCTTTCACCCACCCCAATGCCCCTGTATGCCCTAAATTCCCAGAACAGTTCTAGGGGGCAGAGGGGGTACAGAGGGGGAGGAAGAGGGACAGTCCTGCTTTGCAAGCAGACCTCATTCAACACATGCACACCCCACTTAACACCAGGTTGAATTCCACCCAAACTAATGTGGACTGAACTTAACACTGGAAAATTTAGAAGCTGGGAGAAATTGAATTATTTCAGATCTCTGGCTGTAGCTGGTGTGTCTTGATGAACTAAGCTGCCATGTTAGACATTTCCATGACTCTTTCCATGCAGCATTGATCTCTGTTCTTTCTCTGCCAATATCTGTGTGCTGGTCCAAGGGTAATCCAAGGGGCAAGGTCTGGGTCCGGTCCGAAGTCTAAGGAGTCTACGAGGGGTCCGTCCGATGAAGCTGAGGCAGGGTGCAGGGCAGGAAACTAGGCAAGGGCAGGAACTGGCAACCAACAATGTTGCTCCTGCAACTTGGGGCTGGGGCTGGCCGGCTTTTATCTGCCCCAAGGCATAGGGCAGCCCTGATCCTCTGGTGACTTACCTCTCCTGGTCTGGAGGCGAGCCCTCCTCCTGCGGGAACTTAGTTCCCTTCGCCTCTCTGCCCTGAGCCTCTGCAGCTCAGGAGAGGCTGGAGGGTTACCGGACCCAGAGGCAACCTCAGCTTCCCCTGACAGGGCTGTGAGTGGAGCACCTGCAGGCAATGGGTCCGCCATCCCATCAGGAGCCAGAGCAGACTCAGCAGATCCCTGCACCTGAGGATCCAGCACAGGTGAGGACCCTTCAGACTTAAGCCCTAGCCCCGGCTCTGCTGATTCTGGAGGCGGGGAATCCTGTGCAGGCTGGGATCCCTCAGGTTCAGCATCTGAGTCTGAATCCCAGGCCATCACAATCTGGACACTGGCATCATTACAATGGAGTAATGATGCACAGGGGATTCCTGCACTACAGATAACAGGCACAGGTGTGCAGGAGTCCCAGCAACATCCCTATAATTCAGAAAGCAGCATCCCACCCCTGAGGCCCAAATGACTGGGCAAACGGACAGGAGAGAGAGATGCCAGGAGACAAGATTAAACAGGCTGTCCTAGAGTTGCAAGGCGGGAGACGCATCTCTTGGTGTGTGAGAGTGGAAGGAGCTTGCAGTTTTAATCTGGGGAGAGGCTATGCCCCAGCTGCCAAATGTTTTGGAAACCCTGGAGAAGATCTTGAAGGGCTGCCATCCCAGTCAGGCACCTGATCGGATTCCTTCCTTAGTATTGCATTCCAGGCAGCAGCTTCTTCCAGCGCTACCAGCTGGGAACAATAGCACACAGCTGGGGCTGTTCCAAGGAAAAGGCTGGTCCCTTTTTCCCAGGGAGATTCCCACAGTCACCATGGGAAGGCAGCTGCACAGTGTTGTAAGCAAGCAAGGCTCTTAGAGTGGCAAGTTCTCATAGATTGCCTTGGATCAGGAGTGGGGTGGCATAAAAGCAGCAAGTTGGTTTGTCCAGTGGACATCCACTCTGCTGAGGACCACAGGACTGCACCTCCCCCCCTAAGTCCCTTAACAGAGGAAGAAAGCCTGTTGCTTCATCCCAATCTTCCTCCTCCTTTTTCTACCAGTCTCCCCCAACTGGCTTCTTCCTCGGCCATGCCCTTTCCTTTTATCACCAGCAAACCAGCTCTCTTCTTGCTTTCAAATAGGATAATAATAATTATTATTATTTATTTATTTCCCCAGCCACTCTGGGCGGCTTCCAACAGAACATTAAAATACAATAATCTATTAAACATTAAAAGCCTCCCTAAACAGGGCTGCCTTCAGATGTCTTCTAAAGGTCTGGTAGTTGTTGTTCTCTTTGACATCTGAAGGGAGGGCGCTGCCACTACCGAGAAGGCCCTCTGCCTGGTTCCCTGTAACTTGGCTTCTCGTAGTGAGGAAACCGCCAGAAGGCCCTCGGCACTGGACCTCAGTGTCCGGGCAGAATGATGGGGGTGGAGACGCTCCTTCAGGTATACTGGACCAAAGCCATTTATCTTTCCCCTCTTCTGACCTTCCACCTATGGTGAGATGTCCAGATCAAAATCCCAGTTGGGCAGCTCATGAGAGTGTCGAGCACAGTTGCTGTGGGAATTCCCCATTCACTCCTACCCACCACTGGATCATGTACTCAACTCCTGCGGTCTATCCATACATACTCCATTTCCATGCACTCTGGCTTCCATCACGGTGTCCTGTTGCACCAGAAGTGGTTTAGTCAGGCTGGCCACATGACCAGTCTGTGGACAAACGCCGGCTCCCTCGGCCTGAAAGTGAGATGAGCACCTCAACCCCATAGTCACCTTTGACTGGACTTAACCATCCAGGGGTCCTTTACCATATTTTTTACATGTCCTCCTTCACTGATCCATAGTTGCATCCATCAGTGGTGAAGACCAGTGGGGCTAAAATAGCAAAAGAAAACCAGTAAATTTTGGCAATTGTCTTCCCCACCCCCCTAGACTATGAGTTGATTATTATACCTGGTACCTAGGAATGGAGAAGGAAGTTGGTTCAGTTCTCAGTTTGATGTGAACCTATATAATTTCCTGAAACAATGTGCAAGCTTGAAACACCTCTCCTTCAAAATTCACGTATGTTAGGGGAAAACTTGCCTTTAAATGCAATGAGGGAGAATTATATACCAAAATGCATATGGAAACTGTTTGCAAAAATGTGTATAATGGGCTCTAAAACACTGGTGAATTTACAGAACTTTTAAAAATAGTCGTACCTCGGAAGTCGAACGCCTTGCGAGTCGAACGTTTTAGCTCCCGAACATCACAAACCCGGAAGTGATTGTTCTGGTTTGCAAACCTTCTTTGGAACCCGAATGTCCGTCGCGGCTTCCGATTGGCTGCAGGAGCTTCCTGCAGCCAATCGGAAGCCGCGCCTTGGTTTCTGAACGTTTTTGAAGTCGAACGGACTTCCGGAACGGATTCCGTTCGACTTCCGAGGTACGACTGTGTATGCAAACTGCTGTGGAAATTGAACTTAATATTAGAAACATGAATAACTGGGGCGGGGAGATGAAATTGTCTGGTTTGTCAACCCCATGGGCACCTAATAAACTTTCCCCTTTCCCCCAACAGCTGTTGTCAGCTCCAGTGCAGGTGGCGGCGGCGGCGGTGGAGGAGGTGGCGGCCTAGGAGGAGGATTTGGCGGTCTTGGTCTTGGAGGAGGAGGAGGCGGATTTGGCGGTCTTGGTCTTGGAGGCGGAGGCGGCGGATTTGGCGGTCTTGGTCTTGGTTTTGGAGGAGGGGGAGGGGGAGGGGGATTTGGTGGTCTTAGCTTTGGAGGAGGAGGTGGTCTTGGAAGTGGATTTGGCTTTGGTGGTGGAGGAGGCGGAGGCAGCAGCAGTGGGTTAAGCTCAGGAGGGGGCAATTTCAGCTCTGGAGTGGGAAAGGCAGCTCTGGTGTGAAAATTATCTCTAAAACTTCCACCAGCCAAAAGAGCATCAAGAGCTAAAGGCTGAAGAATCCCCAACAACCTGAGCAAGACAAGAAAATGAACACATGCAGTGGTACCTTGGTTTACAACCATAATCCGTTGTGCAGGTCCGGTTGTAAACCAAGGCACGCTTTCGCCAATGGAGCCTCCAAAAAAAAGGGGGAGTTGTAATCCCAAAAAAGGGACACGCACTTCCGGGTGTGACATGGTTGTAATCCAAAATGGTTGTAATCCAAAACGGTTGCAAACCAAGGTACCACTGTAATCCCCCCCCCCCCGTTTCCTGCCAGCATTGGTGTAAGTCTCACCAATCACCAAGGATGAATTGTTCTAAAGCCCTGAATCTGGTCCACCACCACCCCAACTCACACAAACTCGGCCAGAAGTTCCATTTTGAGCTAAACTGTTATATAAAAAGAATAAATATGCACAACGTTGGTTGAAAGGTCAGATGCGTGTATTTGAAAAACTGTCTAATGTTAGGGAACTTGCACTGTAACAAACTCTGTACATGTCTGGGTGAATGCAAATGAATGTATGTGCATGAAGTTTTCAGCTATGGCAATATATCAAAATTGCAAAGGGATTCGTCTAAACCTATTCTGATGCCATGAAAATCAGAAACAGGAATAACACTTAGAAACAATAAAACAACTTATCAAATATCAATGTATTCTCTCTCTCTTTCAGGGTAGTGGGGAGGAACAAATAGGACGTGCCAAAATGTACTGTAGTTTTGTTGTTAATGTTGTTGCGTGTCGAGGTCCCCAAACCACCCCTCAAATAAATCACACTTCAGACAGAAATTTAAGTTTAAGGGGTTTTTTTGGCATGATTTTGGCCACAACTTTATTAAAATGCAAAATATGTGAGTGGTTGCTTAGGCATTGGTTCCGACGATCTGTCCCGCTCTGGACAGAACTGACATTTGTCAGTAAAGGGAAAAACACTTTGGGGAGAGAATGGGAGCCGGGGGTCGGACCCTCACCTCTCCCCAAATGCTCCCAGGGGCTCTTGCGTGGCCCTGGCCCCCGACCGGGGGATACGGACAAAAGCATGGCGCGCCCCTGGATTCCTTTAACGGAATTCCCCCCGCAGCAGCAGCATTGGAGGGGCAGACCACAGCCAACCCTGACCCCTCCACCAACCAATTTAATAACATAACCAATGCCTAACCGCCAACCTTACAAGTTGTGACTACAGTGGTACCCCGCAAGACGAATGCCTCTCAAGATGAAAAACTCGCAAGACGAAAGAGTTTTTCGTTTTTGGAGTCGCTTCACAAGACAAATTTCCCTATGGGCTTGCTTCGCGAGACGAAAACGTCTTGCGAGTTCCCAATGCATTCCTATGGGAAACCGCGCTTCAATGCATTCCTATGGGAAACCGCGCTTCGCAGGACCGTGCTTCGCAAGACGACAAAACTCGCAAGACGACAAAACTCGCAGAACGAATTAATTTCGTCTTGCGAGGCACCACTGTAATTGCTATGCAGTAGGCGAAAACCAGATGGCACCAGCCAATCAGCCAAATGGAAAAATTCCTACCAGGCCCCTGCCCCAAAAGCAGACGACCCCATGACAGGCATAGCAAGGTCAACGCAGAGGCCTAAAAATAGGGAAGGGAGGGGCGGGTGATCCGATGCACTCAGCAAAGAGGAATAACACGTTACGAACAAAGCAATATATAGTCACTGGGCTGTCCATCAACAAATTGCAACATGAAAATCTCCCCAATGACACCCAGGGCCCAATCACAGCAGTGGCCATCTATACTATCCCACCCAGCAACAGAGGGGTGACTTGTTGGCCCCCACCGCAACACGTGCTCTCCATGAAGGAGAACCCGCTTTGTTTTAAAAAAGCAGATTCAAATGTACAGTGAATGCATGCATGGGTCAAAAATGAATCCAACTTTAAATGATGTTTTCAACTTTTGCATTGACATCTTCCACAAGGACTAAGGAATGGCTCAGAGGGGTGGGAGTAGGCCTATGCCAGGATCACCCAAGGAGTAATGCTCTCCCAAACTTGTACACTTCCAGGATTACAGTACAGGCTTGCCCATGCAGCTGAAGCAGATTTATGCTAAATAATACAAACAGCAATCAAACATATCCTCCTTCAATGAGCCTCGGGTGTGAATGACTCATGTTATTGGTGGTGTGCAGGGACAGGAATGCCTGGAAACAGAATGGATTGTGCAAACATCAGATTTTTCTGATTGCTGTGCGAAATGGAATTGGCCCTTGATTCAGGTTCCATCAAGTCTCTTGATAGTCTGGAAAAAAAAGAAAAGGAGGCGGGGAGGAACTGAGCCGAAAACACCACCCTAATCTTGGAGAAGGTTCCAGCAATGGGACAATGGTGGTGCCCTTCAGCCATTCAGTCTGGATACGATCTCTGGGCTTGTACCTTACAGGTCTGACTGTGCAAACTCCTACTCTCATGCTGTGACTCTGCCAATCCTAGTCATGCTGTGCAGTCGTCAGCTCTGTATGTAGCGACAATGAAAGCAAGGATTGTCCTCTGGAAACATGCTTATCCTGTGAGTTACAAGCTGCTCTGCCTCTTGGATAGAGCAGAATTGCTTCCATTGGGCTCCATGGTGTTTCCCCATCCAGATGTTGACCAGGCAGAGGCTTGCTTAGCATTCTTGTGGCCACATAAACCACAATGGAGCCCAGTTGAACAGAATAAAAAAGGAAGCATTAAGTTCAACTAACACAGGATCAAGCTGTCAAATTGCTTGGTTATTGGTATACATCCATAAGTGGATTTTCCCCACTTTCAAATATTCTTCTCTCTTAAAGGATGAGAAAGCCAAGGTCAAAAATTCCCCTTGAGCACATGAAGTCCTTTCTCACAGTTAATAGCTTGCACTTAGTGACCTCTGCACTGCAATTTCCTAACCACTGGTTCTGAAATCTTGCCACTAAGGCAACTTTGGAGTAATTGGTTTATGAATTACATGCATAGTTATAGATTTAAGAACCCAACCCCACCATTTGCTGTGATGCTTAATTCTTAAAACATACTTAAAAATGAAATTAAGATTTTCTACTGACCTCAATCCATTACAAATATTTGGGAACCATAATTTCTAAAATGCAAGAAAATGGAGTAACAAATACAGCTGTATTTAATGCGTAATGTTGACCTGAAATTGAGGGTGGGAGATTTCAAACTGAACATTTTTGTGCAGATCGTTTTGTTGTTGTTGTTAGAGCTGCCTTTCTTCTAAAAAAATAAGAGACAGTGTTGGATAGTGGTTAGAGTGTTGGATTAGGACCTGGGAAACCAGGTTTCAAATCGCCACACAGCCGCAAAGCTCACTGCATGACTTTGGGCAACTCACTGTTTCGCTGCCTAACCTAGAGAGGCGTGTGGTCGGGATGAAATGGGGAATCTGGCAGAGCCACATATGCCACCTTGAGCTCCTTGGAGGAAAAATAAGATACTGAAATGTTACAAAAGACAAGAAACCATAATAACATAAAGTATGGCACTTTGGGAATGCAGATGTTGGTGGTCTCAGTTTGCTTTTAATTCCACCCCTCCCTCTCTGCTTGCTTCCCCACCTAAAGTCAGTGAAGAACTGATACTTTAACAAGAGGAAAGAGGAAAGACAGAATAGTAGGATCCATTTGTATCAGCAGATCTTGTTTGCTGCCTCCAGTGATTTGGAATTTTCAGTGATGGGGTGTTGTCTGGGTGGTAGCCTAATGCCAGGGAGGGGAGCTCTGTAGACAATCCAGCCTTACACAAATCGTTTGCACTGACTCTGCTCTTAAGCCCCCTTCCTGTCTTAAAAAGCTGTATTCCTGAGCAAAAAGCAATGTTAGAATTCACTTGGTTTTCCGCTCTACAGAAATCTTCCAGACCAGCGGTAAGGAGCTGCTCAGCTTCCAAACATTTTTGAATTATAATGCAAAGATCTATAGCCGCATGTGAAAGCTCCTCTGCCGTTATAGTCCAACGGTTGAGGCTTTAAGGCTGCAATCCTAAATATGCTCACAAGGGACTTATGTCCCATTGAAGACAATGGGACCTACTTCTACGTGAGCATGCATAGGATTGCACAGCTAAACAAGGGGCAACCCAGTGGATGGCTTCAGAGAAAGGATAACCTCATTCAAGCATCTGCTTAGCCTTGACGTTTGGGTAGTTTATTGCCTGCAGGACATCTAGTTTAGTCCTTGGATCTCCAGGAAAGGATCTCATTCGACAGGGTTGAGGAAGACTCCAGAGAGAGGATGCCAGTCAGAGAAGTCAGGATTGGGCTAAACAGACCACAGCTGTAATTCAATTGCCAGGCAGCTGCAATCTACTTCACAGAGTTCACCGTGCAGAAAAATTACATAGGAACATCAAAGCTCAGTTGTCAGTACAATGTTGTTGCAAATGACAAATCACATCAACACCTCCACCTCTGAAAAAGCCAAAAGAGGGAACAGGAGACCACCTTTGCAGACAGACAGTTGCTTAAAGTTTGCTCCCATCTCACTGAAACCCATAAGATGACTCCTGATGGAGTCATGAAATTCACATGGCTACACTTTGTGGCGATCTGTATCTTACACCGTGTGGTCTTTATCTGCCCTTGTGCAAACAGGCTCTGTTGGAGAAGGAAGCAGGTGGCAATTGTGGTTAGTAATTTCCACAATTATTCTTCTTTCCCCTTTCTTTTCTTTTTTTCTTTTAATGAGACGCCTAACTAAAAATAAAAAGGGGGAAACGTCTATCGCTTCACTGCAAACAAATGCCTCCTCCCTCCCCGCAATTCCATACTACCGCCTCAAATAGGTGTGTTTTAATGAGACAAGTTGCTGCAAGGCATATCAAGACGATGAGTAGATCAGGTTGCCTGAGATCCCGTGCCAGGTTATTTCCCAAGCAGATAAAAGGGGAGGTCTCTGGCTCCTCTATATCAGAGGGGTTCCGTCTGCTCCATCCTCTGCTCTTTCCCTGCAGCTCCGCTTCTAGTCAAAACCCTTTCCTCACATTTTCTCTCTGAAAGAAACCATCATGAGTTTCACATCCTTTCGATCATCCTCCGGAGGGGCAAGAAGAGGCTTCAGCTCTGGCTCTGCAATAGTTGGTGGTGGTGGTGGTGGCGGTGGTGGAAGATCGAGTTTCAGCTCCTATTCTGTTGCTCGGGTTGGAGGAGCAAGAGCTGGAGGTGGCGGCGGCGGCGGCCTTGGAGTCGGTGGATTTGGCAGCCGAAGCCTGTACAACCTGGGTGGAAGCAAGCGCATCTCTTACGGTGCCGGCATGGGGGGCTTCCAACCCGGTTTCGTTAATGCTGGATATGGCGCTGGTGGGGGAGCTGGGTTTGGTTATGGTGTTGGTGGCGGTGGCGGTGGCGGCTTTGGTTTTGGCGGGCCTGGGATGGGAGGTGCCGGTGGCTTTATGGTAGGTTCTTCAGGGTTTGGTGGAAGAGGTGGCCCAGGGTTTCCAGTTTGCCCACCCGGTGGCATCCAAGAGGTGACCGTCAACCAGCACCTCCTACAACCCCTCAACCTTGAGATTGACCCAGAGATCCAAAGGGTCCGCACACATGAGAGGGAACAGATCAAGACACTCAACAACAAGTTTGCCTCCTTTATTGACAAGGTAAGTAACAGAATTAATACCTTCTTGATCATTCTTAACCACTAAGGCACTAAGTTGCAGGTGACTTGTCACCAAACCAGGCCAACAACACAATGGCTCTTTAAGATGGTCTAGAGCAGGGGTAGTCAATGTGTTAGCCTCTAGACTTTGTTGGACTCCAAATCCCATCAGCCTCAGCCAGAATGGCCAATGGCCAGGGATGATGGAAGTGGAAGTCTAACACCAAAACGAAGGGCCACTGATTCCTTGTCTCGGATCTAAAACCTGCAAAAGAAAAAAAAGGTTGCGGTTCCATGAGGCCGTGTTATAAGTAGGAGTATGTTTAAGGGTGATTAAGCATTCCAATTTCTAGAGACATTGTGTGCATGCAATTGTTGAGTAGATTCATTGTTAATGGCCGGGATGGCCACGTCATTTCCTGGCATACTGTCTGTGCGGAGGCTGGCTGAGTGAAAAAAATCCTCTCCAAGGAAAATAGAGAGGTCCCCAGTCATGGAGAAGCTGGGCATCTCTAGTCTCCAAAACCAGAAGAAGGAAATGCAGCATGAGTGGTCTAACTCTGGAAGAGTTAAGAGCGGTGGACTTGTAATCTGGTGAACCGGATTCGCTTCCCCGCTCCTCCACATGCAGCTGCTGGGTGACCTTGGGCTAGTCACACTTCTCTGAAGTTTCTCAGCCTCACTCACCTCACAGAGTGTTTGTTGTGGGGGGAGGAAGGGAAAGGAGAATGTTAGCCGCTTTGAGACTCCTTAGGGAAGTGATAAAGCGGGATATAAAATCCAAACTCTTCTTCTTCTGCTGCTTCTTCTGAACCATCTGTCACAGAGGCTTTCTTTTGGCATCCATTTCACAGTCAGCTCCTCAGTTGTTGGAGCTGAGCATGCTCTCCATGAACTTAGAACAAAGTGACAAATCTCTTTTGCAAGATGGCAGTCTGATGTCATTGAGTGCAGCTGGTCAGAGTTTCTCGGGTGTATAACAAAATCTAAATGTGATAAAGGAAATCTAGCACCCTATTATTAAAAGGCATGCCAATAAATATGCATATAAAAAGTACACAATTTTTAACATTACTTGGAACATCAACTCCTCCCTTATGATTCTAGGTCTATGTTCTTTGGAGTGACTCTTGATTGGTTGGTTGGCATTAGTGTGTGCTTGCTGAGGATCTGGTAGTAGTAGCAAAGTGTCTAAGCAGAGGTTGCCAGTCATTCCTGCTAGGTTTCACCATTCTTACCTGATTTTCTTGATCCCTTTTCCTCTCCAGTGTGGTGTAGTGGTTAAGAGCGGTAGACTCGTAATCTGGTGAACCGGGTTCGTGTCTCCGCTCCTCCACATGCAGCTGCTGGGTGACCTTGGGCTAGTCCCACTTCTCTGAAGTCTCTCAGCCCCACTCACCTCACAGAGTGTTTGTTGTGGGGGAGGAAGGGAAAGGAGAATGTTAGCCGCTTTGAGACTCCTTCGGGTAGTGATAAAGCGGGATATAAAATCCAAACTCTTCTTCTTCTTCTTCTTCTTCTTCCTTGCTCTTTCTCCTTTTTATCCCTCATAATTCCTTCTGTTCTCTGTCGTACCATTCTGGCACATTAGGGAGCAACATAAGCAAAAGCTAGCTCCCTGGCCAAAGGAGCTTACCATCTAAACTTAAACACTGAGGTGAAAGAGACAAATGGGGAGAGGAGAGGACAAGAAGAGACGGATGTGAGAAGATGCATCTAGGCTCCCGTTTCAGCTGGGGGACAAGGGCTAAGGGGTTAAGGCAACATCTTCATTGAACAAGGGTGGGTCTTCACTTATTATCTCCATCTGTCTCACTGGACAGCTCATCCCTTTCTGTCCAGCAGATTTGTGGATTGCCTATATACAGCATCACCAATGCCTTTGCCATTCCATCTTGCAGGTCCGATTCCTGGAACAGCAAAATAAAGTCCTTGAAACCAAATGGGACCTCTTACAACAGCAGGGGACAACTGTTCGACAAAACAGAGTTGAACCCATGTTTGAGGGTTATATCAACAACCTCAGGAGGCAGCTTGATTCTATTTTGAATGAACGGGGAAGACTGGACTCAGAACTGAGGAACATGCAAGACATGGTGGAAGACTTCAAGAACAAGTAAGAACCTGTCTGTTCCAACTCACATAAATAGGAATATTCCATCTAACCTCCATACAGAGAGATAAGGGTAACATTTACTGCTAGGGGTTTGGCCCAGGCCTATGCATTTGTTAACCCTGAAGTTGATCCCATTAAGTTCAATGGGTCTAACTCCCAAGTAAGTGTGGATAGGGCTGCAGCCTTAGATATGGCAAGAATCTGAATGCTCTTATAGGCTAGCACCTTCTGTTGGTCCCAAAATATCTAACGATTAAAATACACAGGTAAAAATCCCTGTGCATGTCCATTGAGTCCTTTGATCTGGAGTAACCTGTTTTGTGGCAAACAAAGTTGCTCCTTTTCTTTCTGGGAGTCTTGGAGAACTAAATTTTACCTTTCATGAACATGTTTATTCAGGTTGACTGAGTATTATATGGCTCTGTAAGTTATTTTCACATGCTTCCTTTTGTTTATCAAAACAACTGTTCTTGAATCTGTATAAACTTTCATTGGCTAAGGCTTGGCAGAATTCATGGGTGAAGCTAAGGCTGCATTCCCAACTCCCATTTCCCTAGTCATAAGCCCACTGAATTCAGTAGGAATTACTCCTGAGTAAACATGGCTAGGATTGCTGCCTAATACTCTGTTGGCAATGCCGCTCCATCAAATTGCTCAAAACGGCTGACAAGGCAAAAAGGAGATAGATGAAATGGTGGTAAGAATAATTTCTCTATCTATACCAAAATTATTCCCTTTTTGAAATCCTTTTGCTGGAAGGCAAACTAAATTACCAAAGATCTGTCAGCATAGCATTCTAAGGATGAACCTCTGAGATGTAAATCCTTCCTGTCTCCACCCTGCCCAGCAAAAGGGTTCACTTGGCCCTAAGTCATGAAGTTTCATAAAAGGGATGCCTCTCGTGACACATAACCACAGTTCCTCTTGCCACACCTAGTTAAGCAATCAGAGATTCCATTAAACTGTACAGTGAATTAGCATTACATCATTGAGGTCTTTTCTTACAACAGGGGCATCTACTGCCTTTCAGAGCCATTTTACAAATTTAAAGGGATAAAGTTGGTATATATGCTCAGCTGGGGTCACCAGCCAATCCCTGGCTCTCAGTGATATGAGACACATGTTTCCAGACATGTGGCTGTTTTATTCACATATTACATTTTTTAAAAGCATTTTTAAAGGGGAAAATTAGATGTATGCCAAAAACATGTAAGGTGCATGAAACAGCCTTTCAATATTGCTTAAGGAGTGAATATGTACCTCCTCAGAAAAGCGTTTGCAGAACAAATCTAAGTAGTCTAGCCAAGCCAAAACTCGGAATGGTTGAGACATTCTTGCCTTTGCATGGGAAACCTACTTAATTGACACTTCTAGAACCAACATGCAAACTGAAACACAGCCGTCTATCAAATTTTGCACATCTTTGAATTTCACAATGCAGTCTTCTACCAAACTATCCATGTATTAGGGAGAAATGTGCATAATGACAGAGGTATTCATGAAAATAGCATACAAAGATGCATTATATTCTGGAAAGTTGCTTGCAAAAATGTGTACATTAAAACTGAATACAAAAAATGTGTTCATTAAAATTTGCTTTAAAGTGCATACAAATTTTCATGATGATTCTTTTTAATGCAAATTGCTGTGGAAGACATGGAATACTGTATTTAAGACTGGAAAAAATGAGGAACCTTTAGAACAGATTTTGACTAATTCACCCACCCCTCTGTGTAACTGGGTGGGGCAAGTAGCAAGATGGCTTACCTATGCTGCAAAAACATCTATTTTATGCTAGACTAACAATAATGGCTTCTCCCATATAATACTGGGGGTTGAAATTGCTCAGAGTGTTGAGTACTGTCATTCTTGTCTACTCCTGTACATTGAACTACAGTTCCCAGGTTCCCCTGTAGGAGGATTGCTAAATCAACTTAAATCTATAGCGCAGGCTTTCCCCTAAAATGCATACAGAATTTTCTGTTTTCATATTTGGCTTGACATTTAAACACTGTTGCTAATCCATCCTGCAAGAAGGGTCAATGTGTAACCAGCAGTTAAAGGAGGAGGGTGGATCCTGACAGCCTGAATGTAACACATCCCTTGCAGACACACATTTTTTCCACTAGCTCTCTGCAGTAGTGTAGATAAGAGCACAATAAGAAAAGCATGAGAGAGGCCATAAAGAGCATGATCCTGGTAATCTATCGACATGCTGTGGAAGTCCTCCAAGGAGGAGCCCATGCACTGTGCAGATGGTGCTTCTGCAAGGGTTGTGTTGAGCTTCAAGGAGATAATTTGGCAGCCAATCACTTTGAACCAAACGTCTTGTCGAAGTGTGAATCCTGAATAGAATGGGTTGGTCTTTACCCCCTCATGGATTCTTTCTGCTAGCTATGCTAGGTTCTCATCCTGAAAAGTACTGGTGCTACCTTTGCTCTCTGTTGCCCCAACAGATATGAAGATGAAATCAACAAGCGTACCGGTGCA
This sequence comes from Darevskia mixta, assembly GCA_034641385.1. Taxonomy (NCBI): domain Eukaryota; kingdom Metazoa; phylum Chordata; class Lepidosauria; order Squamata; family Lacertidae; genus Darevskia; species Darevskia mixta. Next base: position 741,395 of record JAWWNH010000047.1, read on the forward strand.
GAGAATGAATTTGTGGTGCTGAAGAAGGTACATTTTATTTTATCGTTACAATATCTTAAGCAACATGGTGCGAGGACAGGAAACCTATGGTTCTCCAAATGTTGTAGTCAACATCCTTGGCCATTGGCTGGAACTGGAGGGAGTTGGATTCCAACAACATCTGGAGGGCCACAAGTTCACCATCCCTGGTCCTGAATAATGACCAGCTGCTCTGTGCTGAGTCAAAGTGTTGGTTCTCTTCTAACACACAACTGCCGGGCTTGGTTGACAGATCTTTGCTATGGCATAGTACCAAAGAGCCTTCAGCTGCAGAGGTTGATGGTGACAGAACTTGGACAGTTTCTACATTTAATAATCCTATGGCCTTTAACAGCTGCTCAATGCCCATGTTGTCCTGCCAAACTTATTTTTTTTAAAAAATGAGGGGCAACATTCAATGTCTGCAATATTGGGTTCTTTATGAGATTAACAAAACCTGCCTGATTTGCCACATTGTTTCAAAAGATGGTCCCTCTAAATAGCTCTTATTCTCCCCACCCATCAAAATTTACTGACGTTTCTCATGTTATTTTGCAGGATGTTGATGGTGCCTATATGAACAAGATTGAGCTCGGTAGCAAAGCAGATTCTCTGAATGACGAAATTCTGTTCCTGAAAAACCTGTTTGAGATGGTAAGCGTCCTCCCTTAGACACCCGAAAATTTTCCCTTCTAGAATTGAAATGAATTTCCTAGCCAGTCCAAGCCATTGAAGCATCTTGTCCAATACTTGCTACACCAACTGGCGGTATCTCTGCCAGGTGCCTTTTCAAGTCCTGCCAGTTGGAGATACCAGGAACTGAACTGGGGACCTTCTGCATGCAAGGCATGTGCTATCCTCCCTCCAGAAAACATAGAAGCACTGAGCCCAGTAGGTGCTGGGAACTTAAAGCAGAATTCTGGCTTCTCTAATTTGTATGCATCCTCACGTAGGCAGGAACTATATTGGAAAGCTGGAATTACAGAAAAGTTCTCTGGATACATACACATTTTCAAACTGTGTGTGTGTGTAGAGAGACATGTTTTATTGTAGCTCAGGCAGATGAAGGTATATATACACCTGTATATGATCATAGGACTAGGAAGCTGTTCCACTAGTTGCAGCGGAACATTTTAGAGGGAAAATGAATTCCGATTTGGATCTTCATCTTGAACCTACATTTCCCTTTCAACAACAGCAACAAAACCATTCTAAGTTAACATTACCTCTTTACGCAACATAAAGAGGGACATCTAAAAAGCTAAATGCTAATGGAAAGCAAAAGGAGGGTATGGGAGGAACTCCTGAGACATGCAAATCACATGGGTTTGTTGAAGCTTGTATAAATGCATCGCTCATTTAGATGCTCCACTATGGAAAATTTCATGCTGCATTTTCCGCTGGGAACGTTACATTTCTCAAGGAGTTTTTGGGGATTTTTTTTTTGTCCCCACCTACCTTTGCTGATGGATTTGAATAGATTTTAAAGCAAGCAGAGACTTACTGGCATCAATTATCACATATTGTGCAATGTATGAATACTTTCCTCCAGCTATTACTGGAACAAGACAGGGAGCTGTATTTGAATAACGCTTCTCCCTTGGGGAAAGTGTCTAGTCTGGGCTTGATGCTTGCAAGCCTTGGAAAATCCACCTCCGCTCTTGGCTCAGGATCCAAGTCATATTAATCACTTTGATTAGGAAACACTTTTTTTTTGTAACTGAAGCTTATTCAATGCAATTTGAGTTTAGCTCCCAGCAGTTGGGAAGAAAGATGATAATGATAATGCTGGTTATAATAAACTAATAAGTGAAGCCACACATTACAATTCAGCAGTGGAGATACAAAACCGTTTTTTTCTATTCCTATTTAACCTCTACTGTCAGAAGTTGCATGCCTCTGGAGAGCATACTTTTTATTCTTCTTTATTAAGTTTCCATACTGCCCTTCATATCAGGATCACAGTTTACAATATAAAAACACAAAAACACGCAGCACAGTAACAAACAAAAGCAATGCCCCTGCCCCCAGTATTATTATTTATTACTAGTTTCTGGGAATTATGGGTGGGAAGAGTGATGTTGTACTCAGGGACTTTTTGCAGGCTTCCTACAGGCATCTGGTTGGCCCCTGTGAGAACAGGATGCTGGACTAGGTGGGCCTTTAAATTGGGCCTGATCCAGCGGGGCTCTGCTTATGTTCTTAGCCTTTAGAAAGAGCAAACAAAAATAGTACTTTGGCTTATCTTGCCTATTGTGCGTGTGTCAATGTATAGGTGAGCTGAGGATCAGATTACAATTTTCAAAACATATATGTAAGGTTTATGTCTCCAAAGGGAAAGATTTGGTAACTGCACAGTTATTTCATTCGTGCTGCAGTTCAAAGTGTCAAAATTCAAGCAAAGTGGGGGCAGGGATGCAGTTCGGTAATTTTAGACTTTCTGGGCTGAATTGTGTTATTGGGAGTGAGCCTTCTAGATAGTGATGTGTAAGATAGTCTTGGGACCCAGGTGGCGCTGTGGGTTAAACCACAGAGCCTAGGGCTTGCAGATCAGAAGGTCGGCGGTTCGAATCCCTGCAATGGGGTGAGCTCCCATTGCTCGGTCCCAGCTCCTGCCCACCTAGCAGTTCGAAAGCACGTCAAAGTGCAAGTGGATAAATAGGAACCGCTCTGGCGGGAAGGTAAACGGCGTTTCCGTGCGCTGCTCTGGTTCGCCAGAAACGGCTTAGTCCTGCTGGCCACATGACCTGGAAGCTGTACGCCGGCTCCCTCAGCCAATAATGCGAGATGAGCGCCGCAACCCCAGAGTCGGACACGACTGGACCTAATGGTCAGGGGTCCCTTTACCTTTACCTTTAAGATAGTCTTGCTATGTTTGGGGTCCTCCTGCACATTCTGACGAGTGGGACCCCAGATATCTGTCCCAAAGTCTTGCGCTGAATATGCCATTTAAAAAAAAAAAATACTCCAGAGTTTCCAGTTTTTCATGTGCACTTTGGTCATCATCAAATCAACAGCTTCCTTGTTGGAAGCCAGCTTTTTCATAAACCAAATAATCCTGTTTTCATAACACTATGTTAGTAGAACTGACACATTGTCCTGTTCAGTTTGCACCCGTATCTGAAAGAATGTGGAAATGTTTTGGCCCTGATGCAGTTTGAATCACAGACAATTTGGTATGTTTAAGCATTGGTGGTACCGGCTGGGGATGCCGATCAAAAGGCAGTCGGTTCATTGGGCTTTGATGAGCATCAAAATGTGACAGGGGTTGAAGATGCATATATATCTGCACTGGCTATCCACATAAAAAATGGGTTCCATGTGGGGATCTCATTGCTCAGTCAGTACAATTACCTAGATAGCAACCACGATAAGTAGGCAACTTACTAAATACATTTATATTACCTTCTTTCAATACATTCCAGAATGCAACAAAATCCATCATAGGGAACAACGGTGGGTGAAAAGTAGAATCCTTTAAAATCAGAATATAAATGAACATGTTTGCAAAAAATAAAATTCAGGCTTGGAGGATTTACAGATTTTTTTAATCTTTGCAGGAACTAGCTAATATGCAGCAGCAGGTATCAGATACCTCTGTTGTGCTGTCAATGGACAACAACAGAAGCCTGGACTTGAACAGCATCATTGCTGAAGTCAAGGCGCAGTATGAAGACATTGCCAACAGGAGCCGAACCGAGGCTGAAAGCTGGTATCAAAGCAAGGTGAGTGGCCACTCAAGGCCTAGGAGTTACCACTAAGCTAAGCAAGTTTTTTGATAAGGGAACATTCCAAAATGGCATCATCCACCTGCAACCTAAAGCAGTACAGGGATAGTCAACGTTGCTGTTGTTGGACTCCAGCTCTCACCAGCCCCAGTGGCATGGTCAATGATCAGGGGTGGTGGGAGTTGGAGACCACAACATCTAGAGGACACCACACTGGTCTGCCACCTCAGCCAGATTTTACCTCCTAACTCATTGACCAGGCAGACCAGGTAGACCAGGCTGGAAATACTCAGAGATGCTCTTGGGTTCAACTTAAACTCAAATTTGAAGCAAATATGAAGCGTCTTCCTCAGGAGATACATCAGTCAGACTCTCTAAGGAACTTCAAAAGATTTGCAACTTGAATTGATCTTGACTGTCTAGGCAGAGCAAAGTAGAAGGTGTGGCAATGAGATTCCATTCCTAAAGTATTAATGGAAAGAGGGAACTAAATGAAAAGTGGCTTAGCAAATAAAACTTAGCAAATCCTCGCCCGTAACATCTTGGCAGCTTTCCTCCTCTGTGGTTGAGCTGGCTCTACTATTAAGTAGGCAGCTGCCTCAGGCAGCAGATTCTGAGTGTCATTGAAGTGGAGCTAGTTACTTCTCTTATTATAATAATATTAAAGAAAAAAATTGGAAGAGGAGGAGAACCATTTAGATTTTCCACTTCATGATCCAAAATATCTCTGGCCAGCCCTGCTCCTAAATGGCAAGCAGATCTCCGGCTGAGGTTCATCCACCAGCCCTATCATAGGTTATTTCTTCATCCAGAAATAATGCTTGACAGAAACATCTGGCCTGGTGATCCTGCAGGCCTCCAGCAAAAGCTGAGCCCTCAGTTCTCAGATTCGCTTTTCAAAACCGTGTCATTTGATGCAAGACAGAGATGTCTGGAACACCCTGAGATTGCTAGCTAATTCCCTGTCTCAGTTCTGGCTGCCTCCAAGGGTTAGCAAAAGACATATGCAATGGCAATTGATCACACTGAAACCTTACAACTCTTATTTATCTATCATTTGAAAGTCAGTGTCCCAGCCTCCCTCAATCTGGTATTCCTTTGGGGCTCCATTTAGTTCTCGCTCCCCCCTGATTTCCCAGCCGTGTTGTGGGGGCGACAACCATATATAATGGATGGGATTCTAATCCTTCCTCCTTTTCCTCTGAATATTAGTATGAAGAGCTACAGGTCTCTGCCGGACGCCACGGTGATGACCTTCGCAACACCAAGACAGAAATTTCTGAACTTAACCGGGTGATCCAGAGGCTGCGAAGTGAAATTGATGCCGTGAAGAAACAGGTACAATCTTTTTACGTTTGGCATGCAGGGCAGACCAGTAGCTGCTTCTGTTCCATAGAATAGTGACTGTGTAGCTGCTAACTCACTTTGGGCAAACCAAGTCTCCCTCAACAAGGACATACCAGGGCAAGCGCAAGACAGGGCACTAGCCAAGGTGAGCCCAATGTGGCAGGGCAGGCACTCTCCCTGGCCACCTCTCCCAGAATGCCTTGCTCTGAGAAAGAAGCTCCTTCCCTTCCTCAGAGTGCAGTTGAGAGGAGAAGGATGGGGAGGTACGCTGCCGTTAGCAGTGACAAAACAAGAAAGGCAAGCAAAGTGGGTACAGAAGCAGCAGGCGAGGCATGGAAATAGGGTCTGGGAGTACTAATTTGCCCGGCTCCTTCTCCTCCTCTGAAACTGGCTTTAGAAATGGTGTTGGTTGCTATTGTTGATGCTGTTTGCAATCATCGCTATCGGTCCGTTTCACTGTGCTGATAGATATCATGGAGAATATTACAGCTCTCATTGCACAAATGCTACAGGGTGTCTATGCAAGAGAGTTGAACAAACCATAAATTAGTTGTTTTACAGTATCTCCCAGGCATTGCAAAGGCGAGGAGGAATCTCCTCCTCCACATTTCCCTAGGTACCACACAGGTAGACAGTGTGCTGAAAGAGTCCACACCCTACAAAGTTCACAATAGGAGTGTGTTAATATCTTTTCCTTATTGTCAAGAAAAGAAAAGCAAACCTATTAAACCTAATTAAAGCCACTCTTAGGGGATGGGCACCGCAAAGCAAAAAAACAAAAAGAAAAAACCTATATGTAAATATATATAAATGCACAGAAGACATGGAGTATAGACACTGGAAAATGCTTACAATTTGAGCATTGCTTTTGGAATTACTGCAGGTATGCACATAGAGGCATACATGTGGGGAGCGGGGAATTAATACAGTGTACAGTGGAGGCCCTGCTGAAGCATAATATTTTTTGCACTCAGCCTCACTGCTTGGCGACAGATCTGCCCTCATCAAATGTAGGTTCTTTCTAGCACTGCAGGAAATGGGCAAAATGAACAACCCACACACATGCTCGGGTGCATGATAATGCACCCCTAGCATGTATCTACAATGAGTCAATCTAGTTATTATTATGGTTTTATATCTACACCTTCTTACCGGTATCTTGGTAGGAGATTGAGTTACAGGTAGGTAGCCGTGTTGGTCTGCCATAGTCAAAACAAAATAAAAAATAAAAAGAATTCCTTCCAGTAGCACCTTAGAGACCAACTAAGTTTGTTCTTGGTATGAGCTTTCGTGTGCATGTATCTGAAGAAGTGTGCATGCACATGAAAGCTCATACCAAGAACAAACTTAGTTGGTCTCTAAGGTGCTACTGGAAGGAATTCTTTTATTTTTTATTTTGTTTTGGTAGGAGATGCAATTGTGCATGCAGCGTCCATACCTCTCAGGTTACCTCTGCAGATAGCACAAGCTGCACACAGCATCTTGTTGCATGTGAGCATGGCCATTTCAGGGCTTGCATCACAATTCATTGTCCATTGGACTTTCCTGGGGTTACTCGTGAATCATTAAGGGCTGGAAGGAGCATTTCCCCTAAAACATCCATTGTAACAGTTTTCATGCAGAAGTTCCCCCACAGCAACCATTCCGAAAGTGCTCTCCAGGAGCTGCAGTCAAACTTGATTTGAAAAGCGCTCCGTGGATTCCATTAATGCCATTGGCAGATTGGGTGAAAGAAAACATCCAGATCTTTGAGAGCACAAATCCTCTGCTTTAATCCTTGGACAACGTTGGCTACTGGCTGGAATATCTGGAGCCACTGTTTCTGCTTTGTCCTGATTGATGCAGGAGAAACAAAATCTTTAGAAGCTAACTGGGTGAAACAATTTTTTTTCCTGGTGTAGGGAAGGGGGAAGATTGGACCATAGTGATAACCACCACCACCCCAAATGTTCAGAATTATTATTATTATTATTATTATTATTATTATTATTATTATTATTATTATTATTATTATTATTATTATAAAAAAACTGCCCAGACATTGCAGTTACTGTACTCCTCCTACTACTACTACTAATAATAATAATTTATTTGTACCCCGCCCATCTGGCCGGGTCTCCCCAGCCACTCTGGGCGGCTTCCAACAAATATCAAAATACATTAAAATATCACAGATTAAAAACTTCCCTAAACAGGGCTGCCTTTCTAAAGGTCATGTAGTTGTTTATCGCTTTGACCTCTGCTGGGAGGGCGTTCCACAGGGCGGGCGCCACTACCGAGAAGGCCCTCTGCCTGGTTCCCTGTAGCTTTGCTTCTCGCAGTGAGGGAACCGCCAGAAGGCCCTCGGCGCTGGATCTCAGTGTCTGGGCTGAACGGTGGGGGTGGAGACGCTCCTTCAGGTATACAGGACCGAGGCCGTTTAGGGCTTTCAAGGTCAGCACCAACACTTTAAATTGTGCTCGGAAACGTACTGGGAGCCAATGTAGATCTCTCAGGACCGGTGTTATGTGGTCCCGGCGGCCACTCCCAGTCACCAGTCTAGCTGCCGCATTCTGGATTAATTGCAGTTTCCGGGTCACCTTCAAAGGTAGCCCCACGTAGAGCGCATTGCAGTAGTCCAAGCGGGAGATAACTAGAGCATAACTAGAGATAACTTATTATTAGTATCATTAATAAATAAATCTCCTTGTGTGTAGTGTGCCAATCTACAGGCTGCCATTGCTGAGGCTGAGGACCGCGGGGAGCTCGCCCTCAAGGATGCCAGGCATAAGCTGAATGAGTTGGAGGAAGCCCTGCAAAGAACGAAGCAGGACCTGGCTCGGCAGCTCAAGGAGTACCAGGAGCTGATGAACGTCAAACTGGCCCTGGACATTGAAATCGCCACCTACAGGAAGCTGCTAGAAGGAGAGGAAATCAGGTAGGCCGGCAGCAACAACAATACTCTAGCAAAAATGCCCTTTATGCCTTGACTAAACCAATTGGTCATCTCCCCTTTTAATAGATTCCATCAAAATTCATTTTGAATTTTCCCCAAAGAGAACATTCCAAACTCACCTCAAATCCAGGCAAAAATCACACCTTGAAGCTAAAAGACGGTATTGATGGATGTGTCTGTAGTGCCAGTAAGATTCCTGGCAATCCAACCTCAATATCATGTTCTTGTGCAGCTGTGTTTGGACACTTAGATGCCAGGGTATGGGGCTATCCTCAGCATTTGTTGAAATGTGATGGGAAAAGAATACTTCTACAGTATAGGTAAAGGTAAAGGGACTCCTGACCGTTAGGTTTAGTCGCGGACGACTCTGGGGTTACGGCGCTCATCTCACTTTATTGGCTGAGGGAGCCGGCGTACAGCTTCCAGGTCATGTGACCAGCATGACTAAGCCGCTTCTGGCGAAACCAGAGCAGCGCACGGAAACGCCATTTACCTTCCCGCCGGGGCAGTACCTATTTATCTACTTGCACTTTGATGTGCTTTCAAACTGCTAGGTTGGTAGGAGCTGGGACTGAGCCGTGGGAGCTCACCCCATTGCGGGGATTCGAACCGCCGACCTTCTTTCTGATCGGCAAGCCCAAGAGGCTCTGTGGTTTAGACCACAGCGCCACCCACGTCCCTTCTCTCTACAGTATAGCAAGCATGTATAACAGCCTATGATCCTTTCAAAGTTTTTGGACTGTAGCTCTCATCGCCCCTGATCATTGATCATGCTAACTGGGGAGGGTGGGAACTGGAGTTCAGTAACATCTGAAGAGCCACAGATTCCCTTTGCCTGGTTTAAGGAGACACTTGCCTTTTCCAGAGGGGTCATCTGGTCCCATCATTATAGATGCAATAACCACTGTTTTGTTTAACTGTAGCTCTTTGGGAAGGTCTTTTGAGACTGTTGGTGGGTGACTTTTTCTTACTGTGATTATTGTGGGGATTACACTCTAGTTGCCTATTTTACTGTTACTTTTAAAAACACACACACATACAAAACTGATCATTGCTTGCTTTAAATTACCTGTCCTTAGCTGCTTGGAATAGAGGAAAAGCAAATAAATGCTTAATCAATCAAACATACAGAACCATGCACATATGCATTCCTAAAGCAATTAGCAATATGACCAAAAAAAGGAGAATGAGCTGACTTTTCTATGGAGGGTTTTGGTTTTTTTAAAAAGAGCTGTGTGAATATGCAACTTTTACTTGGCTAAGGAACAGATGACTCCTCAAGAGTTCTACCTTCACAATAGCTCCTTGATTAGATTAATATGTGGGACCTAGTTGACTACAAGCTGAGGCATCCACTGAATTAATTATACCAATTATCTCCTCCTTTCATCTTCCTAGGTTGTCAGAAGGCCCTGGAAATGTGAGCTACTGTAAGTACCATCTCTGTTTCTGGATTTGCTTTTTGTTTTTGTTTACTTAATAATAATAATAATAATAATAATAATAATAATAATAATAATAAAAATAAATTTTATTTATACCCCGCCCTTCCCAGCCGAAACTGGGCTCAGGGCAGCTAACACCAATAAAAATTACAATAAAATATAAAAGAAAGAAAAACCGTTAATTAAAATACAGGTTAAAATTTAAAATTTAAATGCAGCTTCATTTATCGCCCATAATCAAAACCATAAGGGGAGGAAACATCAGACTGAGTCCAACCCGAAGGCCAGGCAGAACAGCTCTGTCTTGCAGGCCCTGCGGAAAGATGTCAAATCCCGCAGGGCCCTGGTCTCTTGCGACAGAGCGTTCCACCAAGCTGGGGCCAGTACTGAAAAGGCCCTGGCCCTAGTTGAGACCAGTCTAACAACCTTGTGGCTCGGGACCTCCAAAATGTTGTTATTTGTGGACCTTAAGGTCCTCTGCGGGGCATACCAGGAGAGGCGGTCCCGTAGGTACAAGGGTCCTAGGCCGCATAGGGCTTTAAAGGTCAAAACCAGCACCTTAAACCTGATCCTGTACTCCACCGGGAGCCAGTGCAGCTGGTAAAGCACTGGATGAACTTACTTACTTCGCCAAACCTTTAATAGGCATTACAAATATAGGCCATCATAAAACATCCATATATAAAATTTTAAAATATATCCAAAATAAACAGCCATGTAAAAATATGTAATAATGAGGATTTTCATTGGAGTTTCTTCCCTCAAAATAGTGCCATTCACCGCTCTATGAGATACTATTGATAAAAACTCGGCCACGCTTGCAGTTACTTCCGAGTTAATATCAGACGGATAGAATCTGATATTTTCCTTGTGCCGTGATGTTAGACACCCAAAATAGCACACGTTTGCCATGGACAGTAGAAAAGACTGTGTTCTACTGTGTCTGGCACATTCAAAGAACATCTGCAATGTCTGTCGTTTCTAGGGATGTTTAAATATCTGCCCTTGACAAAAGCTGAGAGGAAAACATTCAGTTGGGCTAACATAAAGGCCCAGCGTTGGACTGGAATTATTAATTTTGAAATATAAGTGGCCCTGTTATCTGTTGTACTTAAACCATAGAACTTGAGGGAGCAAATGTTATTTACAGCTGACTTGATGTTTTGTTTTTCAATGTCCCCTTAATCTGATTTGAATATTACGATAGATATATTGCTCACTTGAATTATACAAGAGTTCCAAGTCAATGCAAATAGATCTGATTTTGCTATGTAAGAGTTGGAACCATCTGGATTTCTAAGAGTCCATAAATAAGTCAGAAAGCAGACTCAAAGGTTGGCAACAGCAATGCAACCAGTATTTTATAGTGCTAGCCCACACCCAATATTCCATCGTGTGTATATCTAGTTCTGCACACATCATCTCATACTTGATTGAACTTGGGAGCCCCAGGATGATGATGATGATGATGATGATGATGATGATGATGGTAATTAATTTATTATTTATACCCCACCCATCTGGCTGGGTTTCCCTAGCCACTCTGGGTGGCTTCCAACAAATTATTAAAAATACAGTAAAACTTCAGTCGTTAAAAACTTCCCTAAACAGGATACGTCTCAAGAAACTTGAGTGTATCTTATCTAAATCACTATTATATGCTTGTATCCATATTGGGATCCCAAAATGTAGCTGGGACAACACTTTAGCTTGAAAAATTTGAATAGCAGGTGGTATAAATTGGTTACCTTTCTGAAAATAAAAGCGAGCTACTGGTTTTTGTTTGCTTAAGGCAGTGTTTCTCAAATTTGGGTCCCCAGCGGTGGTTGGACTGCAACTCCCATCATCCCTGGCTACTGGTCCTGCTAGCTAGGGATGATGGGGACCCAAGTTTGAGAAACACTAGTTTAAAGAGATTCCATTGAAATCATGGCTCTTTCAAAGAGACACAAGGAACTTAACTTTCCGTTGTTAATATTTTCCAGCTGTGGTCAGCAGCACCACCACCTCTGGCTACGGTGGCGGAAGTGGCCTTGCGTTAGGAGGAGGACACGGCGGCGGCATGGGAGGCGGCTTTGGACTTGGAGGAGGTGGTGGCTATGCGGTTGGAGGTGGTGGAAGTGGATTCGGCGGCGGCAGCGGCGGAGGCTTCGGAGGCGGCAGTGGCTTCGGCGGCGGCAGTGGCTATGGCGGCGGAGTCAGTATGGGAGGTGGTAGCAGTTACAGTTCTGGCGGGGGTCGTGTCTCCTCAGGTGGAGGAGGAGGAAGCTCCAGTGTGAAAATTGTATCCAAAACCACTTCGAGCAAGAAAAGTGTCTATTAAAAGGGTTAACTCGCCACTGCCACCACCACCTCTGAAATGGCAATGAGCGTTGCCACCTGCAAATCGAAGCTCTCCAGCCCACTGTGTAAATAGCTCAGCAAAGCTCTCCCCCTCTGATACTGTCACCTTTTCCATTTGAGTTTGCCTGCAATATGGATCCAGACATTTGCACCCTGATCCAGCACTGCTGACTCGGATCGCAGATTTTTGCACCTGGATCAGCTGCAGCCGGTGGGCAGTGAGCCCATCCGTAGAGCTCTTTAAACAAAGGTCTCAAAATTCTCTACTAAGCAACAGGGTCTCGCTGTTCAGTGATTGCATGATTGCTCCTAGATGTGTGTAAAAAAAAGGGAATCCCATTTTAGAAAAGTTCATGTAGTAGATGGTTAACCTTAAATACATCCTTAGGTCCTTTGGATGGCAATCGGATTTAAGCTTGTACTTAAAGTTAAGTTCTTGGTTGAATTAACAGCTTTCAGTGCTATGCTTAATAGACAGCTAACATCAAAGCTTATGGGAACTTTCAGGTAGACAGGCAGCACGAATTAGCCTGCACACACACTTTCTGAAATCTCTCTCCTGTTTGGGCATGTTCTCTGTAATTTCAAATGGAGACAGTGTAAAGCTGTAGACCCGTAAAGTCATCAGATCTTGCCAAAAGGAAATAGTTTTGAGACACCAGTGATAAGATCTTGCTCTCACCCTGTGTTGTAACATGCACGGAGCTTATTTTTTAACAGCAAAATCGTATTTGATTCCTTCTTTGAAGTGAAAGCAAAATTGGGAAAGGTGATTGCTTATTCTGCTGCTGCTGTTTTGTGAACTGTAACACTGAATTCTAACGCTTGGTTCTAATGGCTATGGACCCATGCAAGGCTGCATGACGAATAAAGAGCAACTGTCATTTTTAAGCCTGCTGTTCTTGTTGTCGTCTTTTCCTCCAACCCCGGTGTTATGTGCATTGCCCATCTGCTAAAACTGTTTCCACAATTCACGCTGGTCTTTCCCTGGAATTCAGACATCCTTTTTCGGTCTTTTTGAGTCATGTCACTAGTCCCCAGGCTGGATGAGGGCATGAGCATATGTTCTTGGTTTCTGGATGAGGGCATGAGCATATGAAGTTGCCTTGTTCTTAATTAGACCATTGGGCCATATGGTGCAGTATTGTCGACTCTGGCTAGCAGCAACTCTCTGGAGTCTTGAGAAGCAGGTGGCTTCTAGTTGGAAATGCCATTGAATGAACCTAGGGCCTCCTGCATGAAAAACATGTGCTCTGCCCTCCCTACATAATTGTGGGTTTAATCTGAGATGCTCAGTCATGGAGCCACGGGTATAATTTACGGGTAGCAAAGGGAGCATCTCACCTCTCGTCTTCATGTCTCAGGACCACACCATACATTTAAAGTGCATTCAATGCATATTTAAGGCACACAGCTTCCCCCCCAAAATCATGGGAACCGTAGTTTATTAAGGGTGCTGGGAATTCTAACTGTGTGAAGGCTAAACTACACTCTCCAAGATTACTTGGGGAAAGCCATGCTCTTTAAGAGAGACTTCAGACCACATGTAATTATTCTCTGAAAGCACCAATACACATTGCCATATGCATCACTGTAGAGTATAATGGAACTTACATATGAGGTGTTCATTGCAAAATGCAAACACTCTTTGATTTGGTCTTTAGAAGAGCGACTGCACCATATTGATGACCTTGCTTTAGTTATTCTGAGGTATAAAATTGTAGCCACATCACCTCTCCTGGAAATCTTTGTTTCCTTCTCCCATTTGGTTACCCCCTCCCACTTTCCCAACACACAGAGAGGGATCTGACATGGTACCTGTAGGAAGTCTCTCTATGATGATGATGATGATGATGATGATGATTATTATTATTATTATTATTATTATTGCCCCACCCATCTGGCTAGGTTTCCCCAATCACTCTGGGTGGCTCCCAACAGAACACTAAAAACAAAATAAAACTTCAAACATTAAAAACTTCCCTAAACAGGGCTGCCTTCAGATGTCTTCTAAAAGTCAGATGGTTGTTTATTTCCTTGACATATGATGGGAGCGCATTCCACAGGGCTGGCGCCACTACTGAGAAGGCCCTTCATTTCTACCTTGTTTGTAATGTGGGATTTCAGAGAGCTTGGGTTATATCCAATACTCAGAATAGACCCACTGAAATTAATGGACAGGACTAACAGTGATCCCAAAGGCTGCACTCTGAGTAAAACTTCATTGAATACTATCCATTCAATTTGTGTTTTTACACCAAGGTAACACTGTCACCAAAGGGACCCAGGTGGCGCTGTGGGTTAAACCACAGAGCCTAGGGCTTGCTGATCAGAAGGTCGGCGGTTCGAATCCCTGCGATGTGGTGAGCTCCTGTTGCTCGGTTCCTGCTCTTGCCCACCTAGCAGTTCGAAAGCATGTCAAAGTGCAAGTAGATAAATAGGTACCGCTCCGGCGGGAAGGTAAACGGCGTTTCCGTGTGCTGCTCTGGTTTGCCAGAAGCGGCTTAGTCATGCTGGCCACATGACCTGGAAACTGTACACTGGCTCCCTCGGCCAATAAAGCGAGATGAGCGCCGCAACCCCAGAGTCGGACACGACTGGACCTAATGGTCAGAGGTCCCTTTACCTTTTAACACTGTCACCACATTTTAATACATTAGTCTGAACATGCAGACTAGTCAAACCATGGCTTCATAAAGGGTCAAGACTCTGCTCTCCTTGAAGCCATTCCACAACCAGGCAAAACAGTTGTTGTTTTTAAGCATATACTTTGTCCCTTGGGGTAAAACGAGACAATCATGAAGAGGATTTTAATGATTAAGTTACATCCCATGAACTCCACTAGATGGCTACTGTTCTCTCCCTGTCTCAGGCCCACACCTGTGATACAGGCATAATAACTCTGGCCTGTTTTACCACACGATGACAGACTTTACAGAACAAATGGAGCTGAACCACAAAAGCATGGCTAAAGAGAGGAGTTTATAGACCTCTCCCATCATCTCTCTCACTCCCACATGTACATCCCGCTTGACACTTTGAGGGCCCAGATTATTCGGATTAGCTTCAAGAAAAGGTGAGGGGGGGAAATATGAAAGCCAATAAGCCAGTAACAAGGAAAGCAAACCAAGAAACCTTTGGAGGCCAAAGTGTTGGTTTTTATGGGGAAGAAAGCAAACTATTTCCATAGCAGTGTGACTGAAAAGACATCTTGAAATTAACCTGCTTTGCAAAACCATACAGGTGTGGAAGCACAAACGTTCAGATTTCTGGGCATTGAATTACAGGAGGATCTGTCCTGGAGTGTCAACACAAGGGGGCTTGTGAAGAAGGTGCAGCAGAGACTGTACTTCCTGAGAATTCTAAGGAAAAACCATCTTCCACAAAAGCTGCTGCTTGCCTTCTATCACTGTGCCATTGAGAGCGTGCTCACTTATGGCTTATGTGTGTGGTACGGAAGCTGTACTACCCAGGACAGGATGGGGTTGTGCAGAGTTGTTAAGGCAGCAGAAAGCATTGTTGGCTGCTCGCTCTCCACCTTAGAGCAGATTTATGCCATGAGGTGCCACAGAAAGGCACTGGACATAGTAAAAGATCCATCGCATCCTGGTCACCGTCTCTTTGAACTTTTGCCATCGGGACGGAGATACAGGACGATGAGGACAAGAACAAGCCGTCTTAGAAACAGCTTCTTCTCCAGAGCGATCTCAGCCTTGAATGGGAAGCCTGGACTTTGAAAGTCATCTAATCTTACCTGTTACGCTGTATCATATTGTATGGTTTTAATCAGTGTTTTTGTAGTTGTTTTGTTTTTGCGTGGAGGACCCTATCTGGGGGGGATGGAGCAGCCGAGTAATTTCGTTGTCCCCAAAGGGGACAATGACAATAAAATATATTCTATATTCTATAATTCACCTGTTCAAGCGCATTGCAGAGGCGAATTAAGGGGAGCACAACTCTGTTAAGTTGCACTGGTTGTCGAGCCTCGGGGGCGCTGCAGGGGGTGCCACAACTATGATGCAGAATGCAAGGCAAGAGGCGGGAGCATGCTGAATTTTGGCATCACGCAGAGCACCGCTGAAACTTGAGACCCCAAGGTCTGCCACTGTCATGGGTCAGGAGTCAGCTTCACCTGCTGAGCAGCAGCCTGGAGGAGCAGAAGGCGAAGTGACTCCATTCTGCTGTTGATCAGTCTTCTTTCTCCTGATGAGAACCACCTGGCTCCAGCTTTCTTATGCAGGGGTTCCAGCCTCAGTCCATTTCTGGAAACGACATTTGTCGTTCCTGGCCAGACCTTGCAACATCTTGCTTTCCGTGACCTTGCACTCTTGGCTTTCTTGACCACCGCCCTGACCACCTAACTGAACTGAAATACTCCTGACCTTAGGACTGTACTGAGCCTTGCATTCAGACTCTGCTCCCCTGAGACTTGGCTGGCTGGCTGGTCTTGCCCACCACTCAGTTCTGTCATGGCAGAGCAGCACAGGACTATGACGGCCACTGCACATTGGTTCTATTGTATATAGGTAAAGGTAAAGGTAAAGGTACCCCTGACCATTAGGTCCAGTCGCGGACGACTCTGGAGTTGCAGTGCGCATCTCATTTTACTTTTTTTTCCCCAATAAATTTTTATTGGTTTTATCAAATTAATACAATAAAACACACAAACAACAATCAAACAGAAAAAACACAGCATACAATAAAACAAATAAAAACATACATGAATCCTTTTAACCTATCATTCTTCTTGACATTGTGGGTTGACTTCCTCCCGTCCTCTCTTCCTGCGTACCTTGTAAATCCTCTTTAGTAATTTCTTTACATCATTCAAAACATTTTTTTACTAATTTACCTTAACATCTCTACTTTTCTATTGTCCATAGCATTTATTCAAACAATTATAAACGCAAATCTATTTTCTAACTCTACAGCCTCACTTATATTTCAGCTTACTTCTACTCTTTAATCTTACAATGCTTTTTAAAATATAATTTAAATTTCTTCCAATCTTCTTCCACCGCTTCCTCCCTCTGGTCACAAAGTTTCCCAGTCAGCTCAGCAAGCTCCATATAGTCCATCATTTTCATCTGCCAATCTTCTATCGTTGGTAATTCCTCTGACTTCCAGTTTTTAGCTATCAAAATTCTAGCTGCTGTTGTGGCATACATAAAGAAAGTCCTATCACATTTTGGAATTTCCTGTTTTACAATACCAAGTAAAAAGGCTTCTGGTATCTTACTGAATGTGTTTTTCAACACTTTTTTCAATTCATTATAAATCCTTTCCCAGAAGTCTTTCACCTTTGGGCACGTCCACCACATATGGAAAAAAGTTCCTTCTGCGCATCTCATTTTACTGGCCGAGGGAGCTGGCGTACAGCTTCCGGGTCATGTGGGCAGCATGACCAAGCCGCTTCTGGTGATCCAGAGCAGTGCACGGAAATGCCGTTTACCTTCCCACCAGAGCGGTACCTATTTATCTACTTGCATTTTGACGTGCTTTCGAACTGCTAGGTTGGTAGGAGCAGGGACCAAACAATGGGAGCTCACCCCATTGCGGGGATTCGAACCGCCGACCTTCTGATCGGCAAGCCCTAGGCTCTGTGGTTTAACCCACAGCGCCACCTGCGTCCTATTGTATATAGGTGACAGCATTTGCAGGGCAGGTGGGGCATATTCCCAAAATAGTCCCAAGACAGTGGAAAAGTTGAACTTTATCTGTCTTAAAAACAGTATTTAGGTAGCATTACACCCCTGTAATGTCGTCTTATATAATTAAAAATTTACTCAGTGTTCAATGGGTAAAAAGGAGAGTGGCATGGGTGCCGGTTAGTGGCTCAATTTTGGGAGAGGGTATCTTTTTTTTAACAAAATGTACCTAAATCACAAAATGTACCTAATCACAAAGCTTGTTACTTATACCCCAGCACTTTTGGGAACATGGAATAGTGCACACAGAATGCTGAAGGTTCCATTGTTGAAGCTTCCTGTATCTCTGTTACTTCTCCATTGCCCATATGATGCTTAGACTACGAGGGGAGAATTTGAATAAGGAAAATCTGGACCTGTCAGAGAGACCAGGCTGAGGAGTGCTGCTCTGATGAGGAATGGTGGGAGCCTCCCTCTCCCTCTCCCCCTTCTCCAGACCAGAATCCTGAAGCTTCCCAGGAGCAGTGGAGCAGTATAGATTTGGAGCAGTGGTTTGCAGAGGGACATAATTCGGAAGACAAAAGCTAGGTAGAGTTGAGTGGGGAACAGCTAGGAGAAGAAGAACCGAGAGAGAGAGAGAGAGAGTTAACAGACTTCTTTTCTCTGGAAAGTGTCCAGCTGCTCAGTCCAAGGTCAAGGAGATTAGATAAGGTGGCTGCACAAAAGGCCCAGTGGTTGCGAGATCAGGTTGAAAGACAAGGAAGTGACGAGGGTGATTTGGGAGCACTTTACTCCGAGGATGGACTCTTTGTTCTGCTGCAGTGATGATTAAAATCTCTTTAAATGGTAAGAGACTCTTTTCGCTTTGTTCTGCTTATCCACAGCCATAGGGAGGGCGGAAGCTACTTCCCCAAAGCCTGACAGGACCATGCTTGCTGGGGGTGATGGGAGTTGTAGTTCAGCAACAACTGGATGGCCGGAGGTTCCTCACACCTAGTATAACCACATATAACTCATTGCATACAGCCCTAATAATTTGTGATATCGTAAGATAATATCAGTGGCCAACCAGATGCCTGTGGCAAACCAACAAGTGCAACTATTGAGAAGGAAAAGGCAATAATGTTTACGGGGGCCTTCCTGAGTTTCTGTTGTAGCATGTTATGGCTGACCACCTGAAGTAAAGGAACTAGTCACAACCTTATGTCTTTCTTGGAACAAGTCAAACAACTCACTCTGAAAGAGGTTCTGGGTCCAGGAACCCCCATAATAACCTTGATAACTTGTAGCTGTTTTAACTACTGGCTATCCCTCTGGCATAGACTACCAAACCACTATCTTGTCCAGTGCCTCTGGCGTGATGAATATGTGAGTCCTTGGGCCAGCAAAATCCACGCCAAACTTCTGCAGTTTGGGATCTCTCCTACAGATTCCCTAAAAATAGACCTCGCATCAGCAAAAAGACTCATTAAACAGAGAATGGACGATACTGAGTTTCAACGCAGTGGAGCAGCCCCCTGCTGAAAAAGTTTGCTGACCCCTGCTATAAACGATGCTAATGTATTTTATGTTCCCACAATGTTTCTCATGTTCTGCTGCTCCTATTGCTATTGCTTTCCCAGGACCTGGGCGGTGAAGATCTTGCTAGCCTGGGGGCTTGTCAGTCACACACACACACACACACACACACACACACACACACGGTGCTTTGAACTGAAGGCGAGACTAGCTTTGAACCATCAGGCACTTTAGGAGATCTTTCTGTTCTGCCAGGTAAATACATTCATCCTTAATGCATATTGTATACTGCTCTATGTGGAATCACAGATGTCTCCCTGGGCTGCTCAGAAAACAACCACAGGCAGCTCTGCTGTCAGTCTGAACTGTCTGCACTGACAACTCCCCTTTGTGGCACTTGTAATTTTTAAATCTTGTTTCATTATCACATTGCTTCCACCACCACCAAGTCAACTCTTCCTTTGAACTCACGAAGGAGTGGCCCTAATGCTCTCATTAACCTTTCCATGTCAGATTAAACTGTCTGGTTCCCTTGAGGCTGTGAAATGCAAATGGGATGCCATTCTGAGTCTCAAGAGATTTCAATAACATTTCAGTGCCTGCAACTGAAGCTCCAAGTCCCTCTGCTAAAAGATACAACACTCCTTTCAGTAGCACCTTAGAGACCAACTAAGTTTGTTATTGGTGTGAGCTTTCGTGTGCATGCACACTTCTTCAGATACCTTATAGTGCCTAGTGTATCTGACCACCACCCCACCCCTCTGTGTCTATATAGCAAATGGGCATAGTGTTAAGAACTCAATTGTCTCTAGAAGGAAATTGAGGGTGGGAGCTCTGCTCTCATCATCAGTCACTCCCAAACCTGTAAGTACATCTCCTTATGCATAGTTTTGCCTTGTGTCATTATATTTTCCTTTCTGATGAATAAGACCTGTGCCATGAACGCCCTCCGTTAAGTGCAGAATGAAGAGTCTGTTTTCCAGAAAATACACACACACACACACACACACACACACAATATTTAATGCTTATGATAAGAATGTCTGACCTGCACATAATATAAAAGAAGTCCATTTTTAAGAGTTCCTGGGTTGTGGTCTTTTAATCCTATAATATTTTTTAAAATCAGTTTCTGTAGTTTCTGAAATTTTACACTCCTATTATTGAGCCAAGTGATACTTTAGAGCACAGGTGTCAAGGACAAGGCCCGCGGGCCAAATGCGGCCCGCGAGACCTCGTCATGTGGCCCGCGAGCGTGCGCTGATTGGCGGTGGGCAGCGAAGGTCAGCGCGCGCGAGAGGAAGGGAGCAGAGGTTTTTTTTCCCCGGGCCGTTTTGGCCCAGCGCGGCTTTTTGCCGCCTCGGGGGTGCCCCACGCGGCTTTCTGCCGCGTCGGGGAAGCCCCCCGCACCATTTTTGCCTTGCCGGGCGTACCCGGCAAGGTTTTTTTTCCCCGGCCGTTTTGGCCCAGGGCGGCTTTTTGCCGCGTCGGGGGTGCTCCGCGCGGCTTTCTGCCGCCTCGCGGAAGCCCCCCGCACCATTTTTGCCTTGCCGGGAGAACCCGGCAAGGTTTTTTTCCCCCGGCCGTTTTGGCCCAGGGCGGCTCATTGCTGCGTTGGGTGCGCCCCGCGCGGCTTTTTGCCGTGTCGGAGAGGCCCCCCGCACCATTTTATCCTTGCCGGGAGACCCCGGCAAGGCTTTTGATTTTCGGGCCGTTTTGGCCCAGGGCGGCTCATTGCTGCGTTGGGGGCGCCCCGCGCGGCTTTTTGCCGTGTCGGAGAGGCCCCCCGCACCATTTTATCCTTGCCGGGAGATCCCGGCAAGGGTTTTGATTTCCGGGCCGTTTTGGCCCAGCGCGGCTTTTGCCGCCTCGGGGGTGCCCCGCGCGGCTTTCTGCCGCGTCGGGGAAGCTCCCCGCACCATTTTTTCCTTGCCGGGTGAGCCCGGCAAGGCTTTTGATTTTCGGCCGTTTTGGCCTCGCGGGCTTTCCAAAGCTGCTCTCCCTTTCGCTGCACGTTCCTTCCCACTTCATCTTGTGAGCTGAGTCACCGGCAGAAAGGAAGCCTCTTGCCGGACTCGCCAGCAACTCTCCGGCTTCCCTCAGAAACGAGTGAGGAACATGCTCCCTCCCCCCATAATCCCTCCCTGAACACCCCCCCCCCTGAAACCTTACTAAAATATACCCCTTTCCCCCTTAATTCCTCCCTGAACATGCCCCCTCCCCCTGAAACCTTACTAAATATCCCCCTTTCCCCCTTAATTCCTCCCTGAACATGCCCCCCTCCCCCTGAAACCTTACTAAATATCCCCCTTTCCCCCTTAATTCCTCCCTGAACATGCCCCCCTCCCCCTGAAACCTTACTAAAATATCCCCCTTTCCCCCTTAATTCCTCCCTGAACATGCCCCCCTCCCCCTGAAACCTTACTAAAATATCCCCCTTTGCCCCTTAATTCCTCCCTGAACATGCCCCCTCCCCCTGAAACCTTACTAAAATATCCCCCTTTCCCCCTTAATTCCTCCCTGAACATGCCCCCTCCCCCTGAAACCTTACTAAAATATCCCCCTTTGCCCCTTAATTCCTCCCTGAACATGCCCCCTCCCCCTGAAACCTTACTAAAATATCCCCCTTTCCCCCTTAATTCCTCCCTGAACATGCCCCCTCCCCCTGAAACCTTACTAAAATATCCCCCTTTCCCCCTTAATTCCTCCCTGAACATGCCCCCTCCCCCTGAAACCTTATATTATTATTATATATACACACACATACTGAGTAATATGCAGTTGAAAATGAAATATGTTATATATAATCATACACACATATATATGTAATATATATTTAAAATACAAAAAGCAGTAATAATTGAATGCAGTGACAATAATTTATGATAATAAAGAGTGGACACATAGTCCTACAGATACAACCGGCCCTTTGAGGGTGACCAAACTGCTGATGCGGCCCCCGATGAATTTGAGTTTGACACCCCTGCTTTAGAGTAACGAGGCCAGACCATTTTGGTGTGACCAGGAGATTTTTGCCATAGTACATGACAAATGGCACCTGCGGGAAAGGGGAAGCTGCCGGATGTTCCAGTCCAGTGCCAGTCAGCCAGTCTCTGCCAGGGTATTCCACTACATTCCAGAGCTTGGAAGCTACATTTTAAAGGGAAACTAGTTTATGTTCAACATGACCCTCAAAGGAACTTATTTTGCATTGCATCTATCCCTTTACAAAATGAATGATCTCAGTTCACAGTAGGGCCAACCCTGCAATGGTTGTCAGTTGTCAGTCTGTCCGTTGTCAGTCTGTCCCCAGGAGGGGACAGATAGTTGGAACCAATGCCTAAGCAACCACTCACATTTTGTATTTTAATAAAGTTGTGGCCAAAAATATGCCAAAAACCTTAAACATAAATTTCTGTGTGAAGTGTGTGTTATTTGAGGGGTGGCTTGGGGACCTCGACACACAACAGCAAACAAAGGAGCATAAGGAAGCTCCCTCAACATTACGCCATCCCATTCTTGCAACCTGCAGACACTCAGATATTTGAACAATGGGGATTGCCGTGTGGTATGTCTCTGAGAGACTGCTTGTATAAACAGATTTTGACATGAATCACCTCTTCCCTGAATAGGCTGGGAAGATGTAGAGCGGTAGATGCAAGCTAAAAGAAGACCCACCCTCTAAATATATCCTGAATTATCTGTTCTTTGGGTATTTCAGTTTCCATATTGCCTAGAATCCAGATGTAAAAGTAGAAACCTTTTAAGGACTAAAGATAAAAGGAAGTGAAGCAACTGAGGTTATATGTACGGTTTGTATTTCCTGCGTCTAGAGACAAAGCGTCTAAGGAGTAGAACTAAACTTTGTTGTTGTTCAGTCGTTCAGTCGTGTCCGACTCTTCGTGACCCCATGGACCAGAGCACGCCAGCCTCTCGCAGTTTGGCCAAACTCATGTTAGTAGCTTCGAGAACACTGTCCAACCATCTCGTCCTCTGTCGTCCCCTTCTCCTTGTGCCCTCAACCTTTCCCAACATCAGGGTCTTTTCTAGGGAGTCTTCTCTTCTCATGAGGTGGCCAAAGTACTGGAGCCTTAACCTCAGGATCTGTCCTTCTAGTGAGCACTCAGGGCTGATTTCTTTAAGAATGGATAGGTTTGATCTTCTTGCAGTCCATGGGACTCTCAAGAGTCTCCTCCAGCACCATAACTAAACTTACCTGGCTGTAAATTTCAATGGATTGAGAATATGCCGATTAAGAAAAAAGAATGCTCCCTACTGTTAATCAGGGAACAGTTATAAAAAGTACGTAAAAACATTAGGTAAGAGGCCAAACTCAGTGCAACTTTAATTGCTCTTGGGAGGGCTGAGGGAGAAGAAGGAGTCTGTGAGACTCATTCATGTAATGCCAAGTCATAGTTTCGTGTTACGCCTGGATCAGGACCATAGGTTCACCTCGGTGCCCTCCAGACTCCATTTTGTGGGAGTCCATTTTGTGGGAGTGATTAGATCACAAACCAGAAAATTTAGGTTTACACAATTAAGAGTGGATTAAAGTGCCCTGGCACAACAACAATTCAATTTTTTTTTATTAAAAAAATGATAATCAGACTTTTTGCAGTAAAGAAATGAGCCCAAAGAAGCCCAGGTATACACATTCACAATTTTCAGTAGTATAATGCATTTTTGTATGACATTTTCACTAATATATGCATTTTATGGATGCTTTTCTTTGATATATGCATCATGTCACACATTGTTCCTTACTTATTCTGACCAGGATAGAGAATAAGAGAAAATAAGTGGCTTCTGCTTTCAGAATGTGCTGTGCATCACTGTAGCTGTAATAGTTACAGGTAGGTAGCCATGTTGGTCTGCCGTAGTCGAAACAAAATAAAAAAATTCCTTCCAGTAGCACCTCAGAGATCAACTAAGTTTGCTCTTGGTATGAGCTTTCGTGTGCATGCACACTTCTTCAGATACCAGGAGGACTGGAGGAAGACCTCTGCCTAAGATATAAGAGACACATTAATCAGAGATCACAGCACTGGACTAGTTGGATCAATGTTCTGAACTGCCATCATATGGTAGTGGACTTTGCACTGCACTGGACAGCATAGGGACGCGGGTGGCACTGTGGTCTAAACCACTGAGCCTCTTGGGCTTGCTGATCAGAAGGTTGGCGGTTTGAATCTCCACGACGGGGAGAGCGCCCATTGTTCTGTCCCAGCTCCTGCCAACCTAGCAGTTTGAAAGCATACCAGTGCAAGTAGATAAATAGGTACCGCTGCGGTGGGAAGGTAAATGGCGTTTCCGTGCGCTCTGGTTTCCATCACGGTGTCCCGTTGCGCCAGAAGCAGTTTAGTCATGCTGGCCACATGACCCGGAAAGCTATCTGTGGACAAACGCCAGCTCCCTCAGCCTGAAAGCAAGATGAGCGCCACAACCCCAGAGTCGCCTTTGACTGGACTTAACTGTCCAGGGCTCCTTTACCTTTTACCTTTACCTTAAACTGGACAGCAGTTCTCATCATTTCTGACCATCAGCCATGCTGGCTAGGACTGATAGGCATTGTGGTCCAACACATGGAGGGCACAGTTTCCCTATTAATGGTAAAGGTAAAGGTAAAGGAACCCGACTCTGGGGTTGCGGCGCTCATCTTGCTTTATTGGCCGAGAGCCAGCGTCATGTGGCCAGCATGACAAAGCCGCTTCTGGCGAACCAGAGCAGCGCACGGAAACGGCGTTTACCTTCCCGCCAGAGCGGTTCTTATTTATCTACTTGCACTTTGACGTGCTTTCGAACTGCTAGGTGGGCAGGAGCTGGGACTGAGCAACAGGAGCTCACCCCGTCGCGGGAATTCGAACCGCCGACCTTCTGATCAGCAAGCCCTAGGCTCTGTGGTTTAACCCACAGCGCCACCTGGGTCCCTCTTATAATGGTATAAGAAGACATATTCATGGTTTTGGCACTGCTGCAGTGCTGCTTACCCCACAGAGTGGAGAGCATAGAGGGAAACCAGAAACTCTCATTTCATGAAGTGTCCAATGGGCCTTTGGGGCTCTACTGGACCTGTGCAAACATAAAACCATTTCCACTTTTTGTGTATGGCCCAGTTCTGAGACGACATGAGTCCGGTGAAATGTGTCTCTCAACTGTGCTTGTGAGGGAGCAGACAATGGTGTCTCTTTGTCGAAGCTACCTAGGTGTGGAATTGATTGGGGCGAGGATGAGAAACCACTGGGTGCTCCATATAAGCCACTCTGAGCTTTCTAAGTATCAGGGATGGCTGTGTTGTTTTTCCATACCATAAAAAAACTAGAGTCCTTTCTTGCACACGCATGCCTTTGTGGTTAAGCTGAACTGAGCGTTCCCTAGGCCTGGAGGATCTGGGGTTCCCACCCTTCTGCTAGGGCCTCCCTACCACACACTTTGCTTCTTTCAAATAAAAATTGCATCATTGAACATTCTCACTGTGGTCATTTCTTTTCCTTTTGTACATTGTTCTTCCATTCTAGAGGGTTCTAAGGAACTACTTGCTGGAACTTGTGATCAAAGGTAAAGGTAAAGGCATAGCTGTCAACCCTCCCTTTTTTTGCGGGAAACTCCCTTATTCCAATGTCGTTTCCCGCTGCTATCCGGATTGTTGATATCCCTTAAATTTCCCGGATTTCAAAGGAAGCAGCTCCTCTCCCTCCCTGCCGGCCAGGGAGGCTCCTCAGCTGCGTTGCTCGGCTGCCAATAAGGAGTCTGAGACCGACTGGGGGCGGAGCTTGCATGCCTTGTGCAGCCAGACCCTCATGCCCAACCAGACAGACAGACAGCCTGCCTGCCGTCTACGCACTCGCTCTTTCGCTCACCCGTTCACGCGCAGCCTCTGGAGCGCAGGGTGGCGACGCTACTTGGTGCCATTGCACCGCCCTCATGGCATCCCTTATTTTCAAATCCGAAAGTTGGGGGAAATCCCTTATTTTCAAATCCGAAAGTTGACAGCTATGGGTAAAGGGACCCCTGACCCTTAGGTCCAGTCGTGTCTGACTCTGGGGTTGCGGCGCTCATCTCGCTTTATTGACCGAGAGCCAGCATACAGCTTCCAGGTCATGTGGTCAGTATGACAAAGCCGCTTCTGGCGAACCAGAGCAGCGCATGGAAATGCCGTTTACCTTCCCACCAGAGCGGTTCCTATTTATCTACTTGCACTTTGACGTGCTTTCGAACTGCTAGGTTGGCAGGAGCAGGGACCGAGCAACGGGAGCTCACCCCGTCGCAGGGATTTGAAACGCCAACCTTCTGATCAGCAAGCCCTAGGCTCTGTGGTTTAACCCACAGCGCCACCTAAACACAAAAAAACTGGGGAGGAATTATCATCCTGGTGAGTCTTGAGATTGAAATGTGGGTAACTGCAAACCAGGGCTGTACATGGCTAGCACTCTGGGTGGCAAAATGGGTCGTTTCATATCTCTTGCCCCTTCTGCTCCCTGGTTGCTGGTACCACCATTGCTCTGTACCAGGATTCATTGCTGAAACACACTGTCAATGACTCCAACTCTGACACATGATTTGGTGTGCCAATCACACCTTGCTGAATTCCACCTTCCCCCTCTCGCAAAAAACCCCCACCTCATTATCATGAATAACTATCAAGTTATAGTATTTATTTTACCTATTTAATTAATTTATGCACCACTTTATCATTTAACAGAAATCTCTAAGCCATGGGTAGGCAAACTAAGGCCTGGGGGCCGGATCCGGCCCAATTGCCTTCTAAATCCGGCCCATGGACGGTCCAGGAATCAGCGTAGATTGTGTTCTTTTATTTAAAATGCACTTCTGGGTTATTTGTGGGGCCTGCCAGGTGTTTTTACATGAGTAGAATGTGTGCTTTTATTTAAAATGAATTTGCTGACCCCTGTCTAAGCTGTCTACCAATCCCAGCAAAAAAAGAAATCAGTCCTGTCCCTGATCAAGCCAACACCTAGTTAGTTTCACATTTATTATGGCATAAGCTTCAGGGAAGATCTCTGCGGTGCAGCTTCTCCTTCCTGCCTGACCATCCTGCCCTTCTTCCCCAACCAACCTTTGTTCCAGCTTCCTGCCCAACTAACTTCCTGCCCCCCGACAGTCCCAGATTGCTATGGGTGGCCAGAACCAACCCAAGACCACCTGCAACTGAATCCCCCCAACTCAGGTGAAGCCCAATCTCCACCACAAGTCAGCCCAATGCAGTTCGGGATTTAGCTAACTGTCACATTGCCAGAACGTTACCATGAACAACATTTTGCTGGTGGACTGATCTTGGATTATAGAAAACAGTGTTCTCTCCACTCTTGAGGTTTCAAAGTGCAGTACTTGCTCTCCTTTCTATTTAAATCTCCCTTTGTGTAGGGATTTTCAAAAGGGATACATGGCAAATCTGAAGAATCATGAACTGTGCAGGCTGTTTATGTTAGCCAGATTCAATATGTTCCCCTCTATGATGGTGAGAGGAAGATATTGATCTCTCCCAAGATCTGAGCATCTCTGCAAATGTAGTAAACAGGAACCAGATACTTTGGAGCATATTTTCTTTTCTTGTGATTTTGGCATTTATGCAAGAAGACAATTATTAGAGACCTTACAACGCGACAGGCTGATTTCTATGCCTCCAACAGTACAGAACCTGCTTTCGGACAGTAATGATCAAATTACTCTTATAGTAGCTGAATTTTTGAGTGCTGTCCATGTAGAAAGACTGGGTCATTACAAAGAGATTTAATGGTTCTTAATTGGATGGGGAAGTGGGAGTGTTGTATTGTTGTATTATACACAAATTGATTTTTTAACAAAGGGTCATTGTGAGAAATTCGGAGTTACTTTTGTGGACGAGTCTGGAATTCTGAAGTTAAGGATTCGATTGGTATAAGTTTTGTTCTGCCAAGCTCGTATTTTGCACAATTTGTATACAGAGTCTGTTTGATAACATGTGGTTTGTCATGCCTAATAAAGGATATTGATTGACTGATCTTGGGAAAAGCTACCTGAGGGACCACAGATATTGTGGGGGCTGGACCCCAAAGGTGCAATTTAAAATGTTTAAAACTAAGAAGTAAATTCCTCAGCTTCGTACCCTGTTTCCCCCTTTTTAATACGTAGTCATAAAGCAAGCCATGCCAGGTTTTTTTTACCTTTGTGAGAAGTAAGACATACCCCAAAAGTAAGCCGTGGTGCCGCCATTGTTCCCGTCGCCTCCTCAGCCCCTCCTGCGTGTGCAGGGAGCCAGCGAACCAGTGAGAGGCACGGGGGGGAACGCGCCTCTTGCGGAGTTCTGCCCCGCCTGCTCAGCGCGCAGGGAGAGGCATGGGGGGGGAGACGCCTCTTCCTGCCCCGCCTGTTCTCCGTGCGCAGGGAGCCAGCGAACCAGCGAGAGGCGCGCGGGGGGACGGACGCGCCTCTTGCAGAGTTCTGCCACGCCTGCTCAGCGCGCAGGGGGAGGCTGTACCGTACCATACTGACGTAATAAAAATAAGACATCCCCCCGAAAATAAGCCACCCTGTGTTTTTTTGAGGGAAAAAATTATAAGATGGTGTCTTAAAAAGGGGGAAAGACGGCATATGTGGAGAACAGGGCAAGGAACAGCTGTTCATAGGGCTTTAGCATAAACTTTCCCTCATCTACTATTTAGAAGACTACTCGTCCCCCAGAACCCCAGCATCTTGAGTTTCCGGGAGAGCCACTGGAGATAAGATCAGTCTTGTGGATGCAACTCTCCTCGCCAGTTCTCTTTTAGTAATGGGTCTTACAATGGTCAGTTTATCTAACCCTGCCAGCCTGCACAAATTCATGCATTCGAGCTCTGCAGAATTGCTGGCTCTTGGGAAAGTTACCAGCTCTTGGCCACATTTTCTGACGCTTAGGTGTGCCCATCCCTGCCTTCAATTTAGGGAGGACAGTGAAGAATAGGCCGTCACCTTCACAGAATTGAGTAAGTGGTTTTGCTATGAGATATGGCACCGGCCTGCTTTCTTCTCGTTCCCCAGCTCAAGTACAAATTGAACTCATTAACACTGCCAGTCTCCAACGGCCAGGGAAGGTGATCATTATCTTCAAATGTCAAGCCAGCCTTGCTGAGACTCTTGTACTTCCATTCATCCTTTTGTGTATGGGTGTGTGTGGCATGGCAGGGTGATGTCACCACCCAGAAAAGCCGCAGGGCATGCCCAGACCCATTAATCAGAAAGATGATCCATCTTAAATCATGCAACCAATCCCACTTCCTCCAGAATATAAATAAAAAGAAGAGCCCTCAAGTCCCAGGGAAAGCAAGTGCACCCGCCTCCGTCTCATCGACCATCTGTGCTCTCTCTTGCTCTCTCCACGCCAGTCAAAATGTCTCACCAAACTTCAGTAAAGATCCAGAGGAGAGGCTTCAGCAACTCCTCTGCCATCGTGCCTGGCTGCAGGCGCACCAGCTTCACTTCGCGCACTGTAACCAGAGCTGGAAGCTGTGGTGTCAGTGGTGCTGGTTTTGGTAGGGTTGGTGGCGGTGGCTTTGGCAGCCGAAGCCTCTGCAATCTTGGTGGATTTAATAGAATCGCAGCGGCTGGTGGTGCTTCCAGCATCGGTTACGGTTGTGGTTACGGTGGTGGCCTTGGCAGTGGATTTGGGCTTGGTGGTGGTGTAGGTGGCAGCTATGGGCTGCTTGGAGCTGGCTTTGGCGGTGGGAGAGGCGGTCCTGGCTTCCCTGTTTGCCCACCTGGCGGGATCCAAGAAGTGACCATCAATCAGTACCTGCTGGCACCTCTCAACTTGGAGATTGACCCCAACATTCAGAGAGTCCGCAAAGAGGAGCGGGAGCAGATCAAGACGCTCAACAACAAATTTGCATCCTTCATTGATAAGGTGAGAGGTCAGATTTCATGAATGCCTTATCCTGCGACCCTTGAGTTGTTTCAAACCATTCACTCGCTTTATTTCTGCTACTCTCCTTCATTCTAGCCCAGGCCGTTATCACCATTTAGCACAGGCACTACCAGCCATGTGCTCAGTGGCACAGAGCTGTCAACTTTTTATTGGCCGTGCTTTTGATTCTGAGAGCAGCACTTTCTGCAAAAAAAATGGCAGCCGATCCTCCTCCTCCTCCTCCTCCTCCTTCTTTTTGCCATGGACCTAAAGTGATCAGGAACCCTTCTAGAGCTGCTATTGTATTATGCCTGAAATTAACGTGGCTTCAAGGCAAATTTGCAGATTCTTTCTCCGGAGGAGCATCTGAGCACTCAGTAATTTCAATGGTGAAATTCCAAGGGAGTCTCACATAACCCCTTTACTTGGATCACAGTTTCAAGTTGCTGTTAGGCACTTGTCCAGGGCTGGTAAAATAAGTTGGCAAGCAGAGTCCAGAAACATGGAAGGGTGAAGCCATTCTTCCCCAGAGAGTTTGAATTTGATGCAGAAAGCAGGGCTGGAGGGAGAGGTGACTCGTGATGAATAGCAGGGATGGATAGGGGAGAGTCAAATAGCAGCACTGAAGATGCATGCAAGATGAGCCTTGAGTGGTTCACGGGGCTCGCTCATCCATCCATCCATCCATCCATCCATCCATCCATCCATCCATTCATTTGCTCACATTCGTAATTTGCCTCATCCCAAAGTTTGAGTGCAGGTAATAATACCCTATATACTCGAGTATAAGCCTAGTTTTTCAGCACATTTTTTGTGCTGAAAAAGCCGCCCTCGGCTTATACTCGAGTGAGGCAGGCAGTGGCTCCTATGAAGCTTTCCCAGGTTTTTTGTGGTAAAATTGGGTGCCTCGGCTTATATTCGGGTCGGCTTATACTTGAGTATATACAGTATATTAAGAGTGATTGTATTAACAACCTGATCCCTGGGCAAGCTTGCTTTGAAATAAATCTCAGTGTTCAGTGGGACTCTCAGGTAAATGTGCTCAGCACTGCAGCCTTAAAAGTCTCATTAAAAGTTAAATTAAATCAAATCAATTAAAACATAGTGCAAAAATAATGTTATTTGCTTTACATCCTTGCAATTTTACCCCACTTTTCCTCCAAGTATCTCTGGGTTATTTGTGGGGCCTGCCTGGTGTTTTTTACATGAGTAGAATGTGTCCTTTTATTTAAAATGCATCTCTGGGTTATTTGTGGGGCATAGGAATTCATTCATAATTTTTTTCCAAAATATAGTCCGGCCCCCCACAAGGTCTGAGGGCCCTCCAGATGTTTTGAGACTACAGTTCCCATCATCCCTGACCACTGGTCCTGTTAGCTAGGGATGATGGGAGTTGTAGTCCCAAAACAGCTGGAGGGCTGAGTTTGCCCATGCCTGGACTAACCCAATAATATGTCAGGACTCACCTGTAAGGAGAGACTCGCACTTAGGAAAATAGGAACCTGCCTTGAATTGTGTCAGGCCAGTGGCCCATCTAGCTTAGTATTGTCTACACTGACTGGCAGTGGCTCCCTGGGGTATCAGATGAGGGGCATGCCCATTCCTACCTTAGGATGCCAGGGATTGAACCAGCAACCATCTTCATGCAGAGCAGTTACTCAGCCACAGAGCGATGGCCCTTGCCAGTTTGTGAAGCACTTGCTGAGCATGATCCATAGCTGTCAACCTTTCCTTTTTCTCGCAAGGAATCCTATGCGGCATAAGGGAATTTCCCTTTAAAAAAGGGGAAAGTTGACAGCCTTGTGAGCATCCCCATCGGAGTGTGACTTTTAGAAATGGTTAATGACGCCGTAGGTCTTTCTGCTTCCAGGTACGTTTCCTTGAGCAACAGAACAAAGTGCTGGAGACAAAATGGACATTGCTTCAGGAGCAGGGCCAGAAAACGGTCAGAAACACCATTGAGCCCCTTTTCGAAGCTTACATCAACAATCTGAGGAAACAGCTGAGCTGCCTGGAAAATAACAAAGCAAGACTGACTGGAGAACTGAGCAACATGCAGAACCTAGTTGAGGACTTCAAGCACAAGTAAACCTCTCTCTTCCTCTCAGTTTGTTTTCTATGTCTTCCTTCTCTTCTACATCTCCTCCCCTTTCTGCTAAAGCCACGAGTCACACAAGCAAACAGCTTAACAGCAACTTCAAATGCAACACGCACCATGTGTGTGGCATAACATCTGCCATGTGTTTTGACCACATGGTGGATTTCAACACGCTTGGTTTACAGGCCATGCAGGCCTCTTCTTTGCCAGTTGTGGTGCAGATTGGCCCTTTGTGTCCAAGAATAACCGCTTAGATACCATCAGTGCCGTTCCAAACTTTGCAGCCATCTCTTAATTGTTTTTCCTCTCTGTCCTGCCCAAACAGATATGAAGATGAGATCAACAGGCGTACAACTGCAGAAAATGAGTTTGTAACCCTCAAGAAGGTGAGTGTCTGTACACATGGGGAAATAGTTTTGCTATGAGGGGTAGTGATCCTTTGCTATCGTGTCCCACAAACCCTGCAGACAACTAAGTTTAAAATATATTTCTACAAAGAAAGCTGTAATCATTCACAGTTGCTGGGCCACAGTCCTCTGTTTTTAAGAGACACATGTGAGTGTGTGTGTGTTGTTGCTCACAAAATGGATATATCACTCATTATTAGTGATGTAACTGGCATTAGCCAATAGATGCCTACCACAGTTAGGAGCTGGATCACCCTCTCTTATGCTATAACTTTGTCTAGTTCAACAATATCTTCTTTTTTTCAGGATGTGGATACCGTCTACATGAACAAAGCAGAGCTGGAAGCCAAGGCAGATTCCTTCCTTGACGAACTCAACTTCCTCAGAGCACTGTATGAAGCGGTAAGGATCACACCTACTCGTTTTAGCTGAAATGTTCTGTGCTGTACGGTTATTAAACGTGGACTGCCAAAGAGGCCATTTAGCCATCTGCCTTGCTATTCTGCTAGAAAAAGAGCCCCGTTTCTGAATCTCTCATTGATAATAAGGACAAAATGAAAGTTTATCCATGGGCTTTTGTTGTCTCTCAACTAGAGCTGCCATCAATTTTGCCTAAAGTGTGATTTTGATGCAAACTCTAAAGATTCCGGTTGGGTAAAAAACAACTTTGAAAAAAAGCCATTTCAAAGGAAGCAAAAAGAGAGAGAAAGGGAATACTAGCAAAGTTTATCAGAAGGAATGAGATTTACCTTTACATCCATAACTTGCTATTAGGCTTCAACTGCTAAGGTAAAAAATAAAATAAACACATGGTGGTATTTTTCTGGAAAATTACAAGTTTCGAAAAGAAAAGATGAGACTGAATTTCTCAAAGGGATCCTGAGCACCCCTCTTTCCAACATATTTATATGCTAGAGATAAAAGTATTACTCCTGTGAAAGGGCAAAAAATGTTGGGACTACACCTGTAGCTCTACACACACACCCCAATGGCATGCGGGTGCGTCCTCCCAGCCCTGCCTCAACATTACTTACACATTGAGGGAAGATCTGAAGAGGGGATGTCTGAAAACAAATAGGGAAACCCCATGAGCCAGAACTTGGAGTACACAGAGTTCCAGCTCACCCACTTCAGAGTTGGATCACACTGGGTTCCAGGAGATACAATTATTATTATTATTATTATTATTATTATTATTATTATTATTATTATTATTATTAATACCCCACCCATCTGGCTGGGTTAAATAAACTATTAAACATTAAAAGCTTCCCTAAACAGGGATGCCTTCAGATGTCTTCTAAAAGTCTGATAGTTGTTTTTCTCTTTCACATCTGGTGGGAGGGCGTTCCACAGGGCGGGTGCCACTACCGAGAAGGCCCTCTGCCTGGTTCCCTGTAACTTGACTTCTGGCAGCGAGGGAACTGCCAGAAGGCCCTTAGCACTGGACCTCAGTGTCTGGGCAGAACGATGGGGGTGGAGACACTCCTTCAGGTATACTGGACCGAGGCCGTTTAGGGCTTTAAAGGTCAGCACCAACACTTTGAATTGTGCTCGGAAACATACTGGGAGCCAATGTAGGTTTTTCAAGACCGGTGTTATGTGGTTTCGGTGGCCGCTCCCAGTCATCCGTCTAGCTGCAAGTGCACTGTTAATCATGCAGAACACAGAACATCTGAACCCAGAGGTGCTTCACTTCTTGGCAAGAAATGTATGCAGATGTTCCAATCCTTCATGAATTCCATGAGAAACTAGTCTTCTTCCCAGCATACCATAGCACTAGTCTGTCCTGCTAAGTTGAAAGTCCAGGAATTATAGGGTGGGGTTTGAGTGTCCTGTACAGCGCCTTCTTTTAATTGCCTATGAATAATCATGGCTCCAATCCCTGCAATTCATGTGTGTTCTATAGCAGGTTCTCCTTCATGGAGAGCACGTGTTGCGGTGGGGGCTAACAAGTCACCCCTCTGTTGCTGGGCGGGTTAGGATAGATGACCATGGCAGGTGATTGGGCCCAGCCGGTTGCTGGGGAGAATGTTATGTAGCAATTTTTGATGGACAGCTCAGAGGTTATATATTCCCAGTCCAAGCAGCATGCGGCCCACTTTGCTGCGTGCATCGGATCGCCCTCCCTCCCTCCCTTTATTTAGGCTTGCGCGTTGACCTTGCTATGCCTGTCATGGGGTCGTCTGCTTTTGAGGCAGGGGCCTGGTAGGAATTTTGCCATCTGGCTGATTGGCTGTTGCCATTTGGTTTTCGCCTACTGCGTAGCAATTAGTCACAATTTGTAAGGTTGCGGTTAGGCATTGGTTATGAATTTGGTTGGTGGAGGGGATGTGATTGGCTGTGCCTGCCCCTCCAATGCTGCTGCTGTGCGGGGAATTCCGTTAAAGGAATCCAGGGGCTCATCATGCTTTTGTCCGTATCCCCCGGTCGGGGGCCAGGGCCACGCAAGAGCCCCTGGGAACATTTGGGGAGAGGCGAGGGCCCGGGCCCCTGACCCCCATTCTCTCCCCAAAGGTGTTTTCCCTTGACTGACTTCCGCTAACCGGGCGGATGTCAGTCTGCTCCCAGGAGGGGGCAGCTAGTTGGAACCAATGCCTAAGCAACCACTCACATTTTGTATTTTAATAAAAGTTGTGGCCAAAATCATGCCAAAAACCTTAAACTTAAATTACGGTGTGTAGTGTGAGTTATTTAGGGGGGTGGCTTGGGGACCTCGACGCGCAACTTCTTAAGTTTTAAAAACCTATTTTCATTTTAAAAAGAAAAAGAAAACAGGTGTTTTGGAAGCAGAATGAGTTACGTGTACACAAGTTTGCTCGCTCGCGTAACTCCTTACAGTTGAAGGATTCGCTTGGCGCACAGTTTGGGCTGGGGATTTGCAGAGAATTCGGTATTATATGGCTTTGATTGAGATGTTGCTGCTTCAACTACAGGAACTTGCACAGATGCAGACACAGATCTCTGACACTTCCGTGATTCTTTCAATGGACAACAACCGCAGCCTGGATCTCGACAGCATCATTGCTGAAGTCAAAGCTCAGTATGAAGAAATTGCAAACAGGAGCAGGGTGGAGGCTGAATCTTGGTACCAAAGCAAGGTAAATCATCATAAAGGAACTAGAGAAGGGTGGCTTCCCTGTTGGTTCATGGCTTCGAAAACAAGCCAAGTTGCTTCTTCCCCTCATTTCTGAAATGACTTGGCTTATTTTCAAAAGCCACTGAAAAATTGCTTCCTTTCCCCCCCCCCTCAAAATTTTTTATTGGTTTTCCACACTTTTTAACAAAATATAACAGTCACAAATACAAACAAACAATACAAACAACAGAACAGAACATAAAAATATCAACTGTACCTAAATTTCCATTCCTCTATATTTTCACCTAAAATTTGACTTCCTCTGAACCTCCCTATCTGAAGTTCCATGCTTTACTTCTTTAGCAGTTGTCCAAACTCTTACTTTTATTTACCTCACTCCTATTTTAATCCCTGATTTTCCACTTCAAATTCATATTATCTTTATTATTAAACTTATTCATCACAATCCCTAATTTCTAATTACTAATTATCCTACTCACTAAACCTCTATTTCTAATCTGAGACTCTTTAAGCCTTCCAAAACATTCCTAAATTTAAATATTACAATTAAAAAATGGCTTCCTAACCACCCCTTCTTCCTCACTAGCCTCCAAAACTCCTCCCCTTTCCTTTAAACTAGATTTACTTGGCCTGGGAACCAACAGCATACCCAGGCTTTGGGAAATGGGAAGGAGGGAAAGCTGATCTCTCCCTCCCTACTTCAGTGTGCTGGTAAAAGGTAAAGGTAAAGGTACCCCTGAACAGAGGCGTAGGAAGGTCAGGTGGTACCCGGTGCGGAAAATTTCTTGTCACCCCTCCCCCCTTGATTCTTATTATTATTATATTTTTTGCCTGCAAAAATGGTTTTACGTTATTTCATATTTTCTTACGAAGGAATAATAACAAGTAATAATCATAAAAAACTTTTATTTATATCCCGCCCTCCCTGGCCAAAGTCAGGCTCACGGTGGCTAACATCAGATACATAACATTGGTATAAAATTAAACAATAATTAAATTACCTCCTAAAAACATGTCAAAATCAAATTAAAGTCTAATTAGATGGCTTTCCGCAGGGTTAGGGTTGGGAACAGTAAGTGCTCCACTGAATTGAAATTTCAGCCTTCACAACATAGGAAAACAGCCAAGTAAACAGCTATTTTCGTGGAGGAGGGTCAAGATATTAACTGATATGCATGAAATTTCATATATAGCTATATAATCCCTAGTATAGTAAGATAAGACCTTTGGAGCAGGTATTTTTTTAAAAAAATGTTTTTTATGAACCGCTCTAGTAGGGCAGTAATTGTTCCTTGATAATTTGTCACCCCCCTCCATGATGGAACCTGGGGCGGCCCGCCCCCTTCATCTCCCCCTTCCTACGCCCCTGCCCCTGACCATTAGGTCCAGTCGTGACCGACTCTGGGGTTGCGGCACTCATCTCGCTTTATTGGCTGAGGGAGCCGGCGTACAGCTTCCGGGTCATGTGGCCAGCATGACTAAGCCGCTTCTGGCGAACCAGAGCAGCGCACGGAAACGCCGTTTACCTTCCCGCCAGAGTGGTTCCTATTTATCTACTTGCATTTTGACGTGCTTTCGAACTGCTAGGTTGGCAGGAAGTGTGCTGGTAGAATGCCAGAAAGATAGGCCTTTGAACAACTTTTGCATATCCTGCTGTGTGCTACCCTTATTGTTGTGGCGGCACTGGGTTGTCGCTCCGTGATTGGACTCACGCTACTTGTTGAACAGTTCATAAATCCAGTCTGAATTACGTTTACTGTACATGTAATTTGTCAAAATAGAATTGTAGATTTATCAATTTCATGTTTACAGTATCTCCAGGTCTTCTCTTGCACATGGCACCTTAGTATGTTCCTTGTTGGAATGGTTACTAGCCTATCTCTATTTTGGTTATTATTCTAGTAAATTTGGTTTTATACTTACTAGCCAGTTTGTGGTGTTGTTGTTTTATTTTGTTGTACCATTATTTCTGTCACCACATTTGATACTTTGTGTATATAATTTGCAGGGGGAAAAGGCCAACATGGCCCATGGAAATGTATTTTACCCAATGAGTATTGCAGTGATAGCATATCCAGCATATACTCATGCACTGGGTATTTTTGTGACAGTACTCACCATTACAAGGTACCAACACCACTTTTTTGCTGCCCGTCGCAGCCATTTTATGCTGGAACTCAGAGCATTTTTAACAATATTTGAGTACCGGCACCTGATTATTATTTTTTAATAATAAAAAAGCACCCCATATGTATAGAAAATAAGAATGGTTGCTCCAAATAGAATTAACATAATGTTGCTGTGTTTGCTTTCTGCCTATATTAGTATGAGGAACTGCAGGCTACTGCCGGAAGACACGGGGATGACCTTCGCAACACCAAGCATGAGATTTCTGAACTCAACCGACAAATCCAGAGGCTGCGTGTTGAAATTGACAGTGTGAAGAAGCAGGTATGGTCTTGCTGGAAAAGATGAAAGATGAAAACGTGTTTAGAATTCTTTAAAGGAGAACCTTAAATGTGTTGTGGGTTCTTCCTTCAAGGGATAAGAGAGAGAATTTCCATAGGAGAACTTTGGTCCAATGCATAACTTTTTACCTAGGTTTCTCTGACTCATAAGAATGGATCCAATCACTTTATTTCAGCTTTAAGCTCATAAGAACAACAGAACTAGAACAAATCCACAGTACAATTTGATTAAAAAAAATTAGAACCAGTAAAACTTAAAAGAGTACAAATTAGAAATAGATACTTTAAGGAATTTTCAGCTTCCAAACAGCAGTCCATTACGACGTTTATATGTCAAAACAGAAGTTAAAAAATTTCGCCATTTGTAAAGTTACATGCTGATCTGTATCTTGCAATTAAAAGGCCAGGCGAAAATCTGCCGGGTGCCCAGGCAACTTGTGGATTAATGGTAACAGTAAGTTCTTCCGGACAATACAATATAAAGGACATATAAATACTATATGGTGAAGTGTTTCGATCGATCTATTATCACAGGAACATAAAACCGAGACTTGGCCCCTAGAAAATCTATGAAAAAGGGAATTCGAAGGGAAAACATTAAAGCATGCTTTGATAAAGGCAAAACGATGACTGGCAATAGAAAGGGATGATAGGTAAGATGGCACATGAGTTGGAGAAATAACTCCCAACTGACGCGGGGAACATAGCCCCCCACCAAGCATAAGATTACGCTGCCACTCTATGTCGTCCAGTCTTTGATTAATAATTTTCCTTGCTAAGGTAAGATATTGGTTCAAGAGTTCTATGGGCAAGATTCCAATAGATAAAAGTTTACCATGAATCCATAAGAATGGATCTTGTTACTCAATTCCTGTATTTATCTGCTTTTATAATACAATTTTACATTGTTTGTGTTTTATCTCTGTTTTCATAATACTGTTTTGTAGTCTTTGTGTTATATTTTTGCATATCGCTTGGAGATTTTTAAATATTAAGTGGTGTGGGTATGCTTTTAAGTAAATAATAAAAAAAAACAGAGGGAGGAGAGTTGCTCAATATCATCTCAGCGTATGAAAAATGGCTGATTATTTATTTAGTGCAGCCGGTATCAATGGCAGCTTATGGAATAACATAAGGAAACAATAGGTCTGTCTTGCTCCAAGGATCTTGTGTGCCAAGGCCACATGCCCCCCAGTTCCCCATTGATTAATAAACACACCAGCACAAGTATTTAGGATTATGGGCTAAAACAGGCCACAACTTTATTGGTTACAGATGTGAGCGGTTTGGCTTAGGCATTGGGTGATACGAGGCTATATCTTGACTCCAGCCCGACTGCAGGAAGTCGAACAAAGGGTAAACCACCAGAAGGGGGAGCCCTATGACTTACATCAAATAGGGGCACCCTGAGGGGTCGCCGTTGGGGTCATGGCATGGTCCTAGTTCACGCCTGGGCTTTGGACAGGATCCATACCCCCGGATCCCTTTACCAGGATACCCTTATCGAGGAGGGGCAGGCTGAGGCTACAACCTCCCCTCCCTTAAACAAAGGCTTACTCAATGCCTAACCGCCACTCAAGCCCAAACGGCTCGCCGCCAACACCCTCACGCCTGCAACCAACATCTCAGCATAGGGTCATGCAAAATGGCTGATTATTTATATAGTGCAGCCGGTATCATAGCTGTCAACTTTCGGCTTTGAAAATAAGGGATTTCCCCCAAACTTTTGGATTTGAAAATAAGGGATGCCGTGAGGGCGGTGCAATGGCACCAAGTAGCCTCGCTGCCCTGCGCTCCAGAGGCTGCGCACGAACGGGTGAGCAAAAGAGCGAGCGCGTAGACGGCAGGCAGGCTGGCTGTCTGGTTGGGCGTGAGGGTCTGGCTGCACAAGGCATGCAAGCTCCGCCCCCAGTCGGTCTCAGACTCCTTATTGGCAGCCGAGCAACACAGCTGAGGAGCCTCCCTGGCCGGCCGGGAAGGAGAGGAGCTGCTTCCTTTGAAATCCGGGAAATTTAAGGGGTATCAACAATCCGGGATAGCAGCGGGAAACGGCATTGGAATAAGGGAGTTTCCCGCAAAAAAAGGGAGGGTTGGTATCAATGGTGGCTTATGGAGTAAAATAAGGAAACAATAGGTCTTTCTTGCTCCAAGGAGCTTACCGTTTAAGCTAACCGGTCTTTCCTCTCCCTCAGTGTGCCAATCTTCAGGCGGCCATTGCGGAAGCAGAAGAGCGGGGCGAGCTGGCTCTCAAGGATGCAAGGCAAAAGCTTGTTGAGCTGGAGGATGCTCTTCAGAGAGCCAAACAAGACCTGGCTCGGCAGCTGAAGGACTACCGGGACCTGATGAACGTCAAGCTAGCCCTAGATATGGAGATTGCCACCTACAGGAAGCTTCTGGAAGGAGAGGAATGCCGGTCAGTGAGATACAATCTTTGCAACCTTGTACACATCCCATCCTTTCTCCAATCTTGATAACAGGGCCGTCT
Source organism: Darevskia mixta (assembly GCA_034641385.1). Lineage (NCBI taxonomy): Eukaryota > Metazoa > Chordata > Lepidosauria > Squamata > Lacertidae > Darevskia > Darevskia mixta. The sequence continues at coordinate 781,811 of JAWWNH010000047.1, forward strand.
TAAGCTTATCGGGCGCGGTGGTGCAAATATCCCATTTGGGCTTGAATCCTTACCACCCTCTTTTTGTTTTCTGACAGCCTGGGAAGTGATGGAGCAGGAACAGTGAACATCTGTAAGTATCCTGGGAAGTGTTTAAAGCTTTGGACTTTTGGGAAGGGATGAAATAAATGATGCCTTGTTTCAGATCACATTCAGAGGGCTGCACATACCTGTAATGCTTCCACTCACCCATCCCGCCATGCCTCCTCTGTGCCCACATTTGTATACTGTAAAGCCCTGAATAGTTATGCCTTATCCATTTGCACAGTTGCTGTTCTGATGCAACATCTTGGGTTTTCTGTGCTGGTGCAATGCTGCAGCTCTCAAGTTGTTTTGCTTTAACGGGTTGTTTTCAAACATTGCATACAACTCAGTGTTTTTTGCCCTATTCATTTTGTGCATCTGAAAGTTAGCCATTCATAGGGATAGATAGGAAACTGGATTCAATTAATATTTAAAGGCGAAGCTACCTAATTCACACTTTATGAACAATACGCAAAGCAAAACACAGTCATCTTTCAAAATCTGTACTTTTCCTACTTTTGCAATGCAGTTGCAAAAGCAACATGTGCAGAAAAGTAACATGTCCAGCCAAGCAACATGTGCAGAAATGCATATTCCGGGGGAAAGTGTGCACAGAAATGCATATACATACTAGTGAAAGTAGCATGCAGAAATGCATCCCGTTGCGAAAATATGCTTTGCAAAAAATGTCAGTGTTAGGCAAAATTGCATGCAAAAGTGGAGAAATTCACAATGAAATAAATGCTGGTGCATTTTCACTAGCACTTTTTTTTAAAATGCAAACTGATGTGGAAATGTGGAGTAGTGAATTTAAAATTGGAAGAATGAGAAAATGAGAGAGCCAGAACGGAGATTTGCCCATTCATTCTAGGGACCCAGGTGGCGCTGTGGGTTAAACCACAGAGCCTAGAGCTTGCTGATCAGAAGGTCGGCAGTTCGAATCCCTGCAACGGGGTGAGCTCCCAGTCCCAGCTCCTGCCCACCTAGCAGTTCAAAAGCACGTCAAAGTGCAAGTAGATAAATAGGTACCGCTCCAGCGGGAAGGTAAACGGCATTTCCGTGTGCTGCTCTGGTTCGCCAGAAGCGGCTTTGTCATGCTGGCCACATGACCTGGAAGCTGTCTGTGGACAAACGCCGGCTCCTTGGCCTATAGGGCGAGATGAGCACCGCAACCCCAGAGTCGGACCCGACTGGACCTAATGGTCAGGGGTCCCTTTACCTTTACCTTTACCCATTCATTCAACCCAGACACAGACTGATAATAATAATAATAATAATAATAATAATAATAATAATAATAATAATAATAATTTAGTAATTGTACCCCGCCCATCTGGCTGGGTACCCCCATCCACTCTGGGCGGCCTCCAACAGATATTAAAATACATTAAAATATCACAGGTTAAAAACTTCCCTAAACAGGGCTGCCTTCAGGTATTTTCTGAATGTCAGATAGTTGTTTATCTCTTTGACCTCTGCTGGGAGGGCGTTCCACAGGGCGGGCGCCACTACCGAGAAGGCCCTCTGCCTGGTTCCCTGTAGCTTTGCTTCTCGCAGTGAGGGAACCGCCAGAAGGCCCTCGGCACTGGACCTCAGTGTCCAGGCAGAACGATGGGGGTGGAGACGCTCCTTCAGGTATACAGGACCGAGGCCGTTTAGGGCTTTCAAGGTCAGCACCAACACTTTGAATTGTGCTCGGAAACGTACTGGGAGCCAATGTAGATCTCTCAGGACCGGTGTTATGTGGTCCCGGCGGCCGCTCCCAGTCACCAGTCTAGCTGCCGCATTCTGGATTAATTGCACTTTCCGGGTCACCTGAGATGTGCTCTCAATGAGTCTTGATCACGTGTCTTTTCCCTTTCATAGCTGTTGTCTCTTCAACCGTCGGACGTAGCAGTGTGGGCACTGTTGGCAGCGGTCTTGGCTATGGAGGTGGATGCAGCGTTGGCTATGGAGGCGGAAGCAGCCTCAGCCTGGGAGGAGGCAGCGGTTTTGGAGTAGGAGGAGGCTGTGTGGGCCTTGGGAGTGGACTTTGTGCTGGAGGAAGCAGCTTCAGCTCTGGGAGTGGAAGAGGCATCGGAGGAGTGAGTCTCGGAGGCGGAGGCAGCAGCTCTAGCATGAAATTTGTTTCCTCTTCTCAAAAATCCTACAGATGCTAAAGCTCAGACTTCCTTGTAGCCTTTGAAAACAAAAATGTAACTTGTGAACAATGTGTCACCTAGGCCTCCCTCTAGACAGTACACTCTTATTGTGAGTGGCTTGTTCAATGCCATCTCTTTGTTTGATCACATTTGGGGAAAATGTAAAACTCTACTTTTCAGCTGATCTGTGTTGTAATGGGCTCTCTGCCACCGGCAGAGTTTGCACCAATCTTTAATCTTGCTTCACCTCTCCACTTCATTGTTGATCCTTTCAAATCAGAATTCTAAAGTTTCAAATTTTGTATAAACCAGATCACCGTTTGTTGGTTCTTGCTTTATTTCTTTGATGCCTGACTTCACTTTTTTTTTTGGTGTGTGTGTGTGTGTGTTATTGTGTTCAATAAAATGCATATTGTAATTTATAAAATTTTCTAGTCCTTTTCAATATATACACCAGTTATCCTCTATAATAATCTCCCTGTGTCCCTGCGTCCGCCGTCCATGTCTCAGTGGAAATCGCAACTGCGCATGCGCTCCACTGACACACGGATTGGAGCGCAGAGAGGAGGAGGAGCCTGAGGTTGGAGCACAGCGCGAGCCTCCGAACCTCTCCGCTTCAGCCGCAATGGCGGCCGCTCCCCGCGCGCTGCTGCTTCTCCCCCTCCCTTCTTTTTCCCCGCCTCAGCCGCCCGTGGCGGCGGCGGGGAGGGCGGCCGTCGCCGGGGCTGCCGGCGGGGCAGCGGCAACAGGCGGCTCCGCCATGGTGGTGGCTTGGCCGCCTGAGGCGGGGAGAAGGAAGCGCCTCGGGTCCCCGTCGCCGCCGCTAGCGCCCATTATTAATGGGCTTAATTCAACTAGTCTCAAATAACTTAGGACTTGCACAGCAGCTTGACAGTTTCTAAAGTGCTTTCCATCTCACTATTCCAGACAACAGTTCTGGGAAAGAAGCCACTATTAGATATGTTGCCGTGGGTGGTGGTTTAAGATTGAGGCAAAAGTCGCTTGCCTAAGGCTATCTGTTGGATGAGTTTATAAAAAATTTAACTAGGTACCGGTACTTCCTAGAATGAATGCAATTTCTATTCTGAACTGTATTCATCACAATCAGTAGTTACCAATCGTATTCACTTTTCTTTTCCTGACCACAAATACATGAACTGCAACAATTTCCACTGCAACAATTTCCTATTTTCCTTGGGAGTTCTGACATCCCTATTTTTAGCTCCTCTTGGCTGCTAAGCCAACCTTCTGCAACGTGGTGCCCTCCAAATGCTGTTGGATTACATCTCCCATCATTCCTGACTATTGGCCATGCAGGCTGCGGTTGATAGGAGTTAAGTCTACTCTAAAACATCTGGAGGTCACAAAATTGGCGAAGGCTAGGCTAACCGGTCCTATAATAAAATAGATAGGGAGGGTTATCACATTTCAACCCAAATCTTTTAGATTTACATCTGGACTATCATATGGAGCAAAATGATTTGAGGCAGCAGAAGGCTTGCTCACAATGCCACAGAAATTATTTTCCTTAAAATTAATTCATCATTAAATTAAATTCTTGAATACAAGTTGGCCAACAGATTGTTAAAAACTAGGGTTGTATCCAAACTAAGTTGTTCCATTCACACAAGGACTTCTACCTGCACAATACATCCCCTCTGCCTCCTCTCCCCATGAGCCCCATAAATCTGCTCTAGAAGGTTGGGGGTGTCAGATTCGCTTAACAGTTGCCCATGAGTAAAGACCATGTCCGTCTTGTCTTTCAACTATTTTATTGTGCAAAGTATGTACAGTGCGGAGCTATTCTAAAACATGACCACCTAGTCGCTAGCAGAATCCGGAAGTGCCCCCCTCCTGTTGCGGCGCCAACACCAGAGTCTCGGCACCCTAAAGTGCCGCCTCCTTTCTCCCCTGACCCTTCTGCGTAAAGCAGGCGCCGGAAATGGTGTCTCCCCCTCGGAGTGGGTCTGCTGAGCGGTGCTGGGTCTCTCTGCAGCATCCTGGAGACCCCTTCCCACCTGGCTCCTTCCTGGTAACTCCTCCTCCCCCAGGGAGGAGCTGGCAGACTCACTGGGAGACGTGTCCGTAGACAACAGAGGCTGAGGCTGCCGGTACCCACTCAGTGCCGGACTGGCAGGGGAGGGCACGTCCCTGACAGGGGGAGTCCAGTTTGAGTTTTCTATATGTAATCGTAATAATCCTTTCCCCAGCTAGCAGTAGCAAGATGGCAGAGAAGACCATACTCTGTAACCACCTAACTATGTGCCCTTAACTTAAACTGAATATGAGGGTCCCTGAAAGGGTACAAGCTCCCCCCCCCATTTCTTTCACCCCTCAACATTATTCCTAACTAATGTATTTGAACCCTGTTGCTGTAGAGCAGGCATCCCCAAACTCCGGCCCTCCAGATGTTTTGGCCTACAACTCCCATCATCCCTAGTGAACAGGACCAGTGGTCAGGGATGATGGGAATTGTAGTCCAAAACATCTGGAGGGCCGAAGTCTGGGGATGCCTGCTGTAGAGCTTGAGACCACTAAGGATTCTTCTCACCCATCTACGCTAGGTTCCTGTCTGCAGAACAGCCTGCTCCAGGTCAGGGCAAATCATTAGCCAGAGGCTAGAACTCACAAGTCCTAAAGCACAGGTAGGGAGCCTGTAGGCCCCCCAGCTGCTGGTGGACTCCAACTCCCATCAGCCCCAGCTGATGAGGGGTAGTCAGTCAATGGTCAAGGATGCTGGGCGCTGCAGTCCAGCATCATCTAGTGGGCCACTGGTCCCCCACCAGTGCATTGGCTGTCAAGCATAGTCGTTCCCCATCCCGAGTAGGCAATGTGCAATGGGGCCCAGCCCATTTGGACAACTCTGTGTCTCAGCTCCACAGGGCATTGCTAAGAGGCCTCCAGCATCCTTCGCCTTCTGCATCCCCACTCAACCCATGGAAATGAAATGAGAACACCATACTTTCTTTGTGAAGCCAGCATCACATAAGCCAGCCACGTTCAACTTTAAGTTGACTGTGATCCATGACCCAATATATGAATGAATGAATTTATTCTTACGGTCACAGACCAGCTTATTAAATAAATAAATTTACATAGCAGCAATAGTACACATATGTATACGTATACAGCAACGTTTAAAATGTATGAATTAAAATTGTGGCGCTAAAATATGGCCTAAAATTGCCATTTGGGGCCTATTCATATTGGTAACACCGCTTGTTCTTTGAGCTTTATGGCTGCTGCACAGTATTTGGCTACTTTCAGCGTAATCTCAGGGTCCATCTCTTCTACAAGGCGTTTGAAACATAGGAATTCATTTGAAGAATTTTGTATAACCGGAGAGATGAAAACCCGACGTATGTCGTTGTAAAAACGACAACGTAGTAAAACGCGAGAGACAGATTCTACCTCCGGCAGGCCACAGGGACAGACTCATTCCGCATATGGCTTACCTGCAAATCTTCCCTGCAACAGGGTAGAATGACCCAATATAAAAACTGGCAGTGATCTACCACCCAGGGAGGGATGCAGGGTGGGCACGCAGGGCTGCTTCCCCGACGCTGGCTGCTTCCTCCGATGGGGTAGAGATGGGCGAGCGTGCGCCTACGTGGCAGGTATGGGCATGTGTGCAGTATCAAACCAGCTCCTCCTGCAAGAGGAGCTCAGGAGGCGGTGGTGGCTGCTCAGGCACGTCTCCAGTGGAGGGCGGGTGGCGATCGACCAGAATTCATGCCAGGATCTACTGGTCGATCGCGGTAGACAGGTTGTACATGTCTGACATAAGCCAATGAAAAAGCCATGGAGGTGCAGGATAATTCTGTGTCCAGGGCAGCTGTCTACAAGGGCGGCTGTCCACCAGTTCCATCTGGTACGCTGGCTGAAACCCTACCGGCCTGCACACTGTCTCACCAGAGGGGGTTATCTCCCACTTGGGACTACTGCAATGCACTCTACGTGGGGATAACTTTTAAGGTGACTTGGAAACTACAACGAATTCAGAAAGTGGCAGCTAGACTGGTGACTGGAAATGGCTGTCGGGACCATGTAACACCAGTCTTGAAACTCTATCAACTCCATCAACGGATGCCTGTTAGGTTTGCTTTGTCTGGCTCCCAGTATGTTTCCGAGCACAATTCAAAGTGTTGGTGCTGACCTTTAAAGCCCTTTATGGCCTCGGCCCAGGATACCTGAAGGAGCGTCTCCACCTCCATCATTCAGCCCGGACACTGAGGTCCACCTCCGAGGGCCTTCTGGCGGTTCCCTCACTGTGAGAATTAAAGTCACAGGGAACCAGGCAGAGGGCCTTCTGGCAGTGGCACCCTCCCTGTGATATGCCCTCCCATCAGATGTCAAGGACATGAATAACTATATAAGGCAGCCCTGTATAGGGAAGCTTTTTAATGTGTAATGTTTTATTATGTTTTTAAGTATGTTGGAAGCCTGCCAGGGTGGCTGGAGCAACCCAGTCAGATGGGCTGGGCACCAATAATAAAATTATTATTACTGCTGTAAAACATTTTGTTGCTAACAGACTTTGCTGTGGATATAGGGAACCTATGGGCCTCCAGATGTTGCACTCCAACTCCCATCAGCCCCAGGCAGCACGGCCAATGGTCAGGGATGATGGGAGTTGTAGTCCAAAAACATCTGGAGGCTCATAATTTCCCCAGGTGTGCTGTAGGAGTTCATCTATTGGAGCTTGCCACATAATGTAGGTAGCACAACTTCCTGGCAGGGAGCATGCTGCTGCTTCTTTATATGAAGCGTTTCCCACTTATGGATCCGAAAAGAGCAACGCGATAGAAGCAGTGGCAGTTTTTAATCACATTTTACAAAGTATACGTAATTTACAAAGATAAATAAATCTTAGAAAACTTTCCTTCGTTGTACTGTCTGTTCACAAAATAAAAAAAATCACTTCCCCCCTATTTTTGGCAACCCAAAAATAAAAATGGTCTTGAGCTGTGAATAGATGTCTAGGCTAAACATGGAAGCTTTGTATTTATTCTATGGCTACATGCCACTAACTGCTCCGTTTGAAACAATGCCAACAAAAGTCCTAGAATAAATGGCATATGAGTTGCTTTGTATTGGGAAAGAAGATTGCTATTCAATTCAAATAGCTTGAGACACTGGACTTTTCACATATTCCCAGATAAAAACTGTCACATCTTTGACATGGCACAGCTGATGCCAAACGTCTTGTTAAGCAAAGTAACAGAGTTACCAGAAAAACCATTCACAGCTGTAAACAATAGCGTTTCAAAACTCAAAACAAAATAGAGCAGCTCCTTGCTTGTCAGTAAGAATCTAGACAGAGCACGGTGAAAAAAATAGCTAGAAGGACAAAAAAATAAAGTGTGCTTAGTGTCTTTGATTATTCTCCTGCCCATCTTCTGACAACTCCTCCATTTCCAAATCTGCCAACTCAGGTAGGTGCTGTATTTTTGAGCAATGCTTGCATTTTACATTTTCTCCGCTCAAGAGCTTCTTGCTTTTTCCTTGCTATTTCTTCTTGAGAACACTTTCTGCTTTTCTGTTCTGCAAAAGTAGACATGCATTAGTAACTAAACTATTAAGTGTCATGATCTGAAGGTAGTAAGGCTTGTCTTTCAATGCATTAATGCAACAAATACAAAACCCGTTGCATCGATGTCCATCAAGCAAAGTGAAGGTTGATGGTTCTAATACATTTGTAAGTCAGCTCTTCAATTAGATCATAAATCATAGAAACACAGAAAAACAGCATGAAGTATTGCAGAATGCAAAAAACTCCCAAGAGCAGGTAAAAAAAATCTCCACAGACTCAGTGTTCAATCAAAAAATTTTTAGCCCTTGTGGTTGTGCCAGAGTAGTTCTTCTTTCTGGCCTCCCCCTTTCTACAGTTCCCTGCTTATTTTATTGCTTTCCATCCTACCATTTTGTAAGAACTCTCCATTCTAACAAACTGCATTCACCCAAAATACTAAGCCATGGTTTACTGAACAAACCAGGATCGGTGTTGGAAGTCCAGCAATGTAACCATGGCGTATTTTACCAAATGTTGATTTTATTATTTAACTGCTCTTGCCTTGCATTTCTGTAGCTGGGGGAATATCTAGGGTGTGGCTCTGCAACAACACAGGATTAAGTCAGGAGAGCAGGTTTGGACCTACTGAGAAGCCATGGTTAACACAAGCAGAGATCTGTATACCAACTTAAAACTATTGCTTCATATTCTGGTCTGTTGTCTAGAAATAAACCATAGTTAAGTTGCCTGGGGTAGGTTTGGATATACAAACAAACCATAGCTGGCTTAATGTTTTGTGTGAACCAAGCCAATGGAGTTTCAAAAAACCAAGGAATTTCAGAAATCGTATGTCCCTTCAATGGATATCACGTGTCCGACACGTGAGCAAGGGAATAAGGAAATAATTTTGAGATCTTGCTTTTCAGGACTGCCTAAAAAGACATCAGCCGACCCTGAAAACCTTTCCAGTCATTTATGCTTAAAATGAAGTCTAAATTAACAGTCCGTTTGCTATTCTGAAAACCTACCTGTTTCAGACTGGGAGAAGCACTCAGAGAGGTGCCTCTTAAAGACTGGCTTTGCGTTCAGCTGCTTTGCTGTCTGCAGCAGGACGTTTGGTGGATTCTTGCTTTCCCCCAATGCGACATTTGTCCTTGAAAGGTTGCCTGCATTTACATTTTTATGGTCCATTCCTAGGTCTTGGGAACTATTGGTCTTCCTGAACGCATACTTTGATTTCTCAGCTGGCAGCTGATTAATACTGCCACTATTTTGTACTTTGCTTACATGGCACAGGTCCTTCTGCCACTGTATATTATTAACACTCAGACATGTATTCGAGAGAGTAGTTGAGTCAGTTACAGAAGTGAAACAGTCTCCAGGCGCTGAACTTGACCTACTGAGTTTCCCTGGAACGCTGTTAAACTGTCCCCATCTGTGCTTGTCAGAAGTATTTGAGCAGCTCTCGTTCATACGTAGTGTTGTAGCTGTAACAGGAGCATGGAATGAGAAGGTTTTCCTACCCATATGGCTCTTTTGAGGCTGTGGGGCGTTAGAAAGTTCTTGCGTGGGTCCTGAGAGGCAAGGGCCAACCTCTAGCTTGGAAGCATTTCCTATCACCCATTTAGCTTTTTCATTCTCTTTCACAGCAACTTGGCTCAGACTAGTTTCTTCTACATCCCCACAGACTTGATAAAGCAAGTCGTCGTCATCATCACAACTTGTGCCCCAAAGACTATTGGATTCACAAAACAATTCTAAAACTTGATCCGAGAACCTAGTCTCGTTCCAATCATCAAATGAAAACACACTCTTCTTTGGCACTTCCATCTGCTTTAGATGACCTGTGCTGGCTTGCTTAGCCACTTTCTTTAGGTCGTGAGGCCTTGTATTGGCAGAAACCGTAGGTGACTGATGGCATATACTGTGCATACCATGTCTGTATTTTTCTGTCCATAATACAGGGACATCAGAATGTACTGAAAAAGCAGATTTCTTTTCAGAAGAACTGACGCCAGTGGCGGATTTTAGTTGAGTAAAGCCTTCCCATATACTCTCCTTTTCAGGTTTCACTGAAGCAGAAATTTTGTTTTGACTTTTAGAAACGGAATTTAGTGTATTGGGTTTTAAATTACAATCGTCATGCAGGACACCCTTTGCCTTTCCTATCTTAACACTTTGCTTTTCAACAGCATGTGATGCTGGAACACAGTTAGAGGAATTTAAAACTGCACAATGGGCACCGTAAGGTTTCTCAGAAACTATAGTTCCTTCCTTTGCTTCACTGGTTTCATTAGAGGTATGAGCTAAAGTATTTTGTGGAACATTGATCACTTCAGGGTTCTGAGTAATTTGCATTAGAAATGAATCATCTGGCAGCAAATCGGCACCCCAGTCATCAAAATCATCACCAACCATCCCATCGAGCTTATTTGAGACAACAGATTCTATCTCAGAAGAGACTGCACTTGGAACCGTTTGTTCAGAAGCCATTCTAGCTTTTTCAGCAGGGAAGTGTTCCATAGATTTCGTAGGTGATGAATCTTGTCTCTGATGTGCATCTTCAATCACAGACTCAGTAGCAGCTGTGAATTCATCTGGAGGGCACCCTTCCTCCAGCAAACTATCGTTCAAGGAACATTCTGACAGGCCTTCGCTCAGCTGACCACTACATTGCTGGGTAGGGCCATCGAAGAGGGCATTGAGTGCTCCCTCAGCATCAAGATCTATGGACTTCTGGCTGCTGTTTTCACAGTGCTCAACTGTCTCGGCACTCTTCTTAACTTCTCCGAAGGGCAAGGCATCATCAGTTCGGGGATGCTCTCCAAGGAAGTGCTGCTGATTTTCCATCTCTGCTTCATCTTGATGTTCAACTGATATCATTGCCTCTGATATAATGTGGCTATTATGGCATGGAGCACTTTGACCCTGGATTGCATCAGTCATGCTTTTATCAAATTGCTTTGCCAACTTCATAAGCTCCTCTTCTCTGTTTCTCAACCGAAGACCTCTAGGAGAATGAGCAGAAGGTGAAATGCATTAGGAACACAATGCATTTTGAAATGGCTTACTTGTTTTATAGCTATTAGAAAACATACAGTGTAACTCAAATGAGGCACATTTTTTTACTCTTCAGTTCATTATTTTACCCCACTTTTCTAAGGGTATTCAAAGCAGCTTACAAATAAAACCACAGGATTACAAAATGAAATCAATCAACAAATCACCATCAAACAACCTAAAACCACAGTATCAGATAAGCAAATGAAAGTAATTAAAATAAGACAGCAATGACAATTAAAAGCCAATAGAAGATAATTTCAAGCCTACATTCTATCTTAAAAATGGCCTCAAATTATAAGGTTTTCACTAACTGTCCAACAGCTTGAAGTTCAATAAAGTTCATTACCATTCTGAAAGAATTCATTTTGGAATAAAACACACCTTGCACCATTTACTTTTGTTCTACATCGTACTTTTGGCATTCCAGGAGTACATGGAATTGCATCATCACCAATCCAACACCCAAGAAGAGATCCTTCAGAGCAGGCAGGTTTTTCATCCTGCAGTAAGAATCAAATATGTAAACAACCTGGTTGTTATTAAACGTGAGGATCAATCAATTGTACCAGCTTTCAAAACTATTTTTAAAGCACTTATTTATTACAACATTCATATTCTGCTTTTCTCATCAAAAAGTAGTAATAGTAACAGTAGTAATAATAATACCAATACTATTAACATAATCCAGGCATTACCACCAATACCGTTAATACAAACGTAATTTTACTTGTATGCCTTCTTTTCATAGTTCAAACCATGCTCAAGGTGGCTTACATGGAAAAAAAAATACAGTTATAAACATAACAAAAGTAGTCACAAATAATCAAAACATCAAAGGTGCAAAACTAAATTAAACAATTTCCACTTATATCTTAATAAGATCTAAAATAAAGATATAAAACTTAATATTGACAACAGCAACAACTACCCGCAACAAAACCCTCTAAATAATATCCTAGTTCAAGAGACACAGCCAACAACAGAAAAATACCAATGACAATATTTCAAAATGACTGCAGAGTACATCCATAGAACAGATTCAACTACCCCACTCCAAAATCCTCCTTAAAAAGCCACATCCCCGCTGCCAGCTGAAAACCAAGCAATGACGTGGACAGGTAGGTCTCTCTGCACAACTTAGGAGCCATGGTTGAAAAAATAAATATTGTTATACTTCAGGCTGAAATTGGCGTAGATGAGAAGGAAGAGAATGCCACCAGTTGTTGAACACAAAGTGTTGTGAGTAGGCATTGATGCCAAGGTCTACAACGCTGCAGAGGGCTTTGTGCCACTCTCTGGAGCCTTCCGGTCCTTCTCCTCCTTGCTGTTACTGCCTGTTCACGTCCCGTTTCTATAAGCATGCAAGGAATGACAAGAGTGAGGAGATGGAACAGCATCCTCTGCTTGCCTTGTACTCTTGCTCTGGGTAATTATGCAGATTTGAGTTTGAAGGGAGGGCAGTCATGTTTCATGGCCCCTGGAACTCTTTTCTTGTAGTCTGCTGGTACTATTGGGTTGTATCCCGCTAAGTTCTACTCAGAGTAAACCCAGTGAAATTAATGGATCTAAGTTAGGGATTTCCATTAATTCCAATGGCTTTACTCTGACTATGGCCAATGCTGGATACAACCCACTCACGATAAACCTGGGTTACGTATATCTATACCACCAAACAACAAACGTAACAGGCTGACAGAAATTAATTCCGATAACTCAAGACATAAATGATGAAAGCACATGCATAAACAAGACCAACATCTGTGTATAATTGAATATTATCCGCTACAAAAGTCTATATGCTTAAAGGTTCATGCGTGGAGGTACATAGCAAGTATCACAAGTCCGGTGTCCTCCATATAATTCAACTAATAGGACACCGGACTTGCGACTATTAGTTGAATTATATGGAGGACACCGGACTTGTGATACTTGCTATGTACCTCCACGCATGAACCTTTAAGCATATAGACTTTTGTAGCGGATAATATTCAATTATACACAGATTTTGGTCTTGTTTATGCATGTGCTTTCATCATTTATGTCTTGAGTTATCGGAATTAATTTCTGTCAGCCTGTTACGTTTGTTGTTTGGTGGGATACAACCCACTGCCTTTAATACTTAAGCCAGGTTGTGGCTGCTAACAGGGTTAAAGAAACACTGTGCTTAGGGGGGAAACAAAGGTGAAAAAACAAACCAAAGAGGGCACCCCGCATCACAAGCCCAATTGAGAACCAAGCATGAGCAGTAACCGCAGAATGCTGACTGTTAATCAGAAAGCTGAAATGCCAACGGTTAATCAGAAAGCCAAGGTGAGGAGATGAATGACCTGTTTTGAGGGAATAGCTGGGTAGAACTCCGAACAAGAGTCCTCCTTGTTAAGAAAGAGAAAGCACTGCAATGGTTGGCTGCAGGTCTCAATTGTATCTCCTAAAGTGAAAAGGTACATGCTAATATCAATGATAACATCAGTTAACTCTACACCACTTGAATTTGTAGATATGGTTTACTTTTATCCAAGTTTCCTTTCTAACTATAAAGACGTTAGAATCTGCAAAAGAAAGAAAATGGGTTGGGACTATGCAGCTTTACCTTGGGAAGTAATACTTACATGGGGAGCAATCCGATTAACAATTTCTGAAATCTCAACTGTACGCCCACTAACCAGCTGCTTCTTTTGTCCATTGCCTGAGAAACAAAACAAAAACCTTTCAAGCAACTGCTAATCACTAGACGATGGAGATTTCCATAACTTAGAAGCAGACTAGTCCCTGCAAATATTTAAGCATAACAGAATTTATAACGTAATGGCAATAAAAAGTTTAAACAATGTGCTCCAGAGTTGGAATAGGAAATCAAAGTTATTAAATTTTCCCTCCTATTTTTCAGTCACAAGATCTCTAAGCCAGCTTACAAATACTGTACAAAATATTAATCCAATCCACAATTAAAATGCCATTTGACAAGAATCAGCATTGAGAGAGTGGAATGCCGTTTGGAAGGTACACTGGAGACCAGCAGACATTTTGAGGGAGGATACACTGCAACATTTTGTTGCAGTCCCACTTGCATCTCCTAAAAATCAAGTACCTAGGTATTTAAGTATCTAGATACTTGAAGAGGGAAATATACATGTTTTCTTATTTTTAATTAGTACCCAGGTACCAGCCATATAGGACCCTAGTGAAAGAACCTACAGAGTGAATTCTACAACCAGGGAACCAGCACAAAGATAGCCAAACTCCTTGATGCTACTCACTTCCTCTCTGATGTTAGGGGCGCCAACAGCAGGCCCTCGGCTGAAGTTTTTAATTATTAGACAAGTGCATAGAGCAGGCATCCTCAAACTTCGGCCCTCCAGATGTTTTGGACTACCACTGCCATCATCCCTGACCACTGGTCCTGTTAGCTAGGGATCATGGGAGTTGTAGGCCAAAACATCTGGAGGGTTGCAGTTTGGGGATGCCTGGCATAGAGAAACAGGTGACCCTTCAGGCAAACTGGTACTAGACCATTTACGGTAGGTCTCTCACCATATATTCCCAAATGATTAAATACTGATATAAATAAGGCAGGCGTGAAATAAGAATGATAATAAGCAGATACCTAGCTTATATGCACTTGGTGACTGAGGATCCCAGAAGATTTCTTGCTGTACATCAGTTTCATTTGAAGGAGAACTAAATATAGGCAAATGTGAACTGGCAGGCAGCTTTCTTTTTGGAGTCTTATATGAACTTGTTTCTGTTTGAATACATGCACAAACAAAAACACTTCTGTTGAAATAAGCAAAACTGTTACATGTGATTTCTGCACCCTAATGAAGCAGTTCAAGATGTGAAACTGATTGGAGCAGATTTACCAATACAGGCAATATTTATCAACACAGGAAATTGTCTTAGATAAAGTCAGAGTACTGGTCCATCTAGCTGAGTACAGACTACACTGACTAGCACCAGCTCTCCAGGATTTCAGACACAAGTCTTTCCCAGCTCTACCTGAAGATACTGGGATTGAACCTGGGATCTCTTGCTCAGCAACACAGGTGTTCTACCACTGAGCTACAGTAGGGTTCAATCAGTTTTCTTCTGCCCAATCCTAAATAAAGGTTTGATTGAGGAGCAGTCATATGTGGCTTCCCTGGAGTTCTACAGAATTGCAGAAGCTATTTGCCATTTTGAAAGAACAAAAGTGCAGCCCAGATTCTAAGACGATGTTAACTTTCTAGGCCCAAGTCCAGGAATACTACACTTCCAGCTCTACAATTTTATGATTCTAAAATGCAGACCAGGCAGTGGGGAGTAGATGGACTTTTTTCAGCCCGAGGATGGGCAGCCTTCCAAGGGCCACATGGCAGTGGAAACCTGGGTCAGAGGCAAAAATATATGCAAGTTTGTACAACGGGCTGCAATCTATTCACATAAAACCAGTGAATTATCCTGCAGGTCTGGTAACGTTATTGGAAGATAATTCACAGAGTAAGGCTCAACCTTAGCATGAGGATGTGATGAGAGGAGTAGTCTTTTGACAAGTACACTGGTGTCTACCTCCATGGCAATATGGACAAATATTGCACCTGGGGCGGGGCAAGGGTTCTAATGGCAATATACAGACACAGCTGCCACAATCAATCATTATGACACCAGCTATTCTTCTCTTTTCTCTCCTCTCTTACCGTAGCATATTGCAATGCTTGTTTTTTAAAACAATGGTTCTCAAGCTTTTCATGAACCACTTGAAAATTGCTGGAGGTCTTGGAAAACCACCTAATAAACTTTTTTTTGGTTCAGCATATCAAAGCACGTATGCAACTCCTATTTTTTTAGCCTTTTGTTCTTCAGCGCTGGCTTGAGTTTTTAATAACCAAGATGTTTATGAACTTTAGCTTGGGAGGGTCTGCCGCTTTCCCAAGAAAGGCATCTGTGGATCAATGGGCACCTTTCAGTCGAGGGCAGCAACAAGCAACTATGAATTTCGAATTAAAACTGATCTGCGAGTGTCCCTTAGCATTTGGACGATATTTTTATTTTTATTATTCTAGGTGCCAGGAAGCGCTCTTTCCGTCGGGCACTTTGGCTCTTCTGCGTGGGTTCTACGTGTTAACAGGCGAAGAGTGCTGCAGCCTCTTAAAAGACTTACAAAACTACTGCAGCACAGACCGGCCTTTTCCAACCAGGTGATCTCCATTGGCTTCAGACTCCTGCTTCCGTTACAACCAGCAAGCAAACTGGGGGCCTTGTATAATCCAAAACATCTGGAGGGCACCCGGCTGGTGAAGGCTAGCAGGTGCCGTAGTGAATTTGTTCTGGGAACCACCCTGAGAGTGAGTGAGTATATGTGAGTATGTGTGTGTGTGTGTGTGTGTGTGTGTGTGTATATACACTAAGTAAAAGTGAAACAAAAGAATTGCCATGGTCAGATCACTTCCTGGTGCAACTGAACTTCTCCGCGACCCTTCCCCTCTGCAGGGAGGTGGGACCAATTCGGATGGTCCGCCCCCGCTACTTAATGGATCCAATTGGCTTCCAGAGAGTGGTAGGGGATGTTTTATCCCATGTTGATGGCCTTTCAGCTAATTCCCTGGTGACCCGCTGGAATGTGGAGTTAACCAGGGCTATTGACTGTCTGGCTCCGAAGCGCCCTCTCCGATTGCATGGAGCCCGGGCAGCTCCGTGGTTCTCCCCAGAGCTGAGGGCGATGAAACAGTCGCTGAGACGGCTAGAGCGCCGGTGGCGGAAAACTCATTCTGAATCAGACCGGACACGAGCTAGAGCTCAACTTCGAGCCTACCAAGTGGCAATGGCGACGGCGAAAAGGACCTTCTTCACCGTTTCTATCGCATCTGCAGAAAACAGCAGCAGGAGACTCTTCCAGGTGGTTCGCAATCTAGCAGAACCACCTCCGTCATCGGGGTCTGGTGGGGACCCCAAGATCTCCTGCAATGCTTTTGCTAAGTTTTTTGCAGATAAAGTCGCTCAGATTCGGAAGGAGGTAGACTCCACCGTGGGAGCAGAGCCGGGGCGGGAGAGTGCTAGAGCTCTGTCTAGTCATGTTTCATGGGATCAATTCCAATCTGTTACCTCTGAGGATGTGGACAGGCTGCTTGGACGAGTGAAACCGACCACCTGTCTTCTTGATCCTTGCCCATCCTGGCTAATAAAAGCTAGCCGGGAAGCGCTGGGCGATGGGCTCCGCGGGGTGGTGAATGCTTCCCTCTGTGAGGGAGTCTTCCCAGACCCGCTGGAAGAGGCGATCATTAAACCGCTTCTTAAAAAACCATCTTTAGACCCGGCCATTATGGCCAACTATCGCCCAGTCTCAAATCTACCATTCTTGGGCAAGGTGATTGAGCGGGTGGTTGCTGAACAACTCCAAGCACGCCTGGAGGATGCGGACCATTTGGATCCCTTCCAATCGGGATTCAGGCCTCATCATGGGACTGAAACTGCCTTGGTCGCGCTGGTCGATGATCTCCAACGGGCTAGGGACAAAGGTGAGAGCTGTTTCCTAGTTCTGCTGGACCTCTCAGCGGCCTTTGACACCATCGACCATAACATCCTTCTGGACCGTCTAGAGGGGTTGGGAGCTGGGGGCACTGTTATACAGTGGTTCCGCTCCTTCCTCCTGGGCCGTGTTCAGAAAGTGGTGGTGGGGGATGAGTGTTCAGACCCCTGGGCTCTCATTTGTGGGGTGCCTCAGGGTTCCGTCCTCTCCCCCATGCTTTTTAATATCTATATGAAGCCGCTGGGAAAGATAATCAGAGCGTTTGGGCTGGGTGTTCATCAGTATGCGGATGATACCCAGCTCTACCTCTCTTTCAAATCAGAACCAGTGAAGGCAATGAAGGTCCTATGTGAGTGCCTGGAGGCGGTTGGAGGATGGATGGCGGCTAACAGATTGAGGTTGAATCCTGACAAGACAGAAGTACTGTTTTTGGGGGACAGGGGGCAGACGGGTGTGGGAGACTCCCTGGTCCTGAATGGCATAACTGTGCCCCTGAAGGACCAGGTACGCAGCCTGGGAGTCATTTTAGACTCACAGCTGTCCATGGAAGTGCAGATTAATTCTGTGTCCAGGGCAGCTGTCTACCAACTCCATCTGGTGCGCAGGCTGAGACCCTACCTGTCCGCAGACTGTCTCGCCAGAGTGGTGCATGCTCTGGTTATCTCCCGCTTGGACTACTGCAATGCGCTCTACGTGGGGCTACCTTTGAAGGTGACCCGGAAACTGCAATTGATCCAGAATGCGGCAGCTAGACTGGTGACTGGGAGGGGCCGCCGGGACCACATAACACCGGTCCTGAGAGATCTACATTGGCTCCCAGTACGTTTCCGAGCACAATTCAAAGTGTTGGTGCTGACCTTTAAAGCCCTAAACGGCCTCGGTCCTGTATACCTGAAGGAGCGTCTCCACCCCCACCGTTCAGCCCGGACACTGAGATCCAGCGCCGAGGGCCTTCTGGTGGTTCCCTCACTGCGAGAAGCAAAGTTACAGGGAACCAGGCAGAGGGCCTTCTCGGTAGTGGCGCCCGCCCTGTGGAACGCCCTCCCTTCAGAGGTCAAAACGATCAACAACTACATGACCTTTAGAAAACACCTGAAGGCAGCCCTGTTTAGGGAAGTTTTTAATCTGTAATATTTTAATGTATTTTAGTGTTTGTTGGAGGCCGCCCAGAGTGGCTGGGGGGACCTGGTCAGATGGGCGGGGTACAAATAATAAATTATTATTATTATTATTATTATTATTATTATTATTATGTGTGTGTGTATGTGTGTGTTACTGTGTATGTATATATGTGTGTGTGTACGTATATATATATGTGTGTGTATGTGTCTGTTGATATATATAAAGGTAAAGGGACCCCTGACCATTAGGTCCAGTCGTGTCCGACTCTGGGGTTGCAGCGCTCATCTCGCTTTATTGGCCGAGGGAGCCGGCGTACAGCTTCCGGGTCATGTGGCCAGCATGACTAAGCCGCTTCTGGCGAACCAGAGCAGCGCACGGAAACGCCATTTACCTTCCCACTGCAGTGGTACCTATTTATCTACTTGCACTTTAACACGCTTTCGAACTGCTAGGTGGGCAGGAGCTGGGACCAAACAACAGGAGCTCACCCCATTGCAGGGATTCGAACCGCCAACCTTCTGATCAGCAAGCCCTAGGCTCTGTGGTTTAACCCACAGTGCCACCTGGGTCCCTTATACACACACACACACACACACACACACACACATATATATATATGGGCTGTGCATGTATGCGTGTGTTTGAGAGACTATGTATATATGTGTGGGTATGTGTGTGTATATATGTATCTGTGTGTGCGCATATATATGTTTGTGTGTATGTATATATGTGTGTGTGTGCGCGCGCGCATATATATATATATATATATATATACATATATATATATATGGGCTGTGCATGTCTGTGTGTGAGAGAGACTGTATGTATATATGTGTCGGTATATGTGTGTATATATGTGTGTGTGTGTCTGTATATATATGTATGTGTGTGTGTGTACATACATACCCACACACGTACATATGTAGGTAAGTCTTTTAAGGCACAAGCCCCTTCCTCGCTTTCGCCTTAAACAACACACACGGCTGTCCCCAAACTATGCAAGGAGGCTAATATTATTTCCCCCCAGCCCGTGCCAGGATGGCACCGGGGGCTTTGGCGGGGGAAGAGTAAGGGACTCTTTCCGGGGGATGCTCTGCCTACATGCTGCTTACTCGGGAGTAAACTCTCGCTCAGCCAAGGGCGGCTCCCGCGCCCACCAGAGGCGGCTGCCGTTTTGTGAGGCCGGTGCCTCGGGGGACCCGCGGGGACAAGGGGCGCTCCTCCCCGCACGGAGCCTCACCCTCGGAGCCGCGGGGACTCTCTCCATCCTGAGCGCCCTCGGCGGGTCTCCGCCGCCTGCTGCTGCTCCGCTTCACGGGGCTCCGGAGGCGAAAATCGTCCCCTCCCGCTCCCGCTCTGGCCGCCGCCTTCCGCCGCTTAGCCGCCATATAAGATCCCCGGCGACGCGCGCCCAAACTCACGGCGGCGCCATTTTGGCCGGCGTCACAAGCCGGCGCTGATTGGCCGAAGCCGGCTCTCCGGGAGCCCGCAATTGGTCAGGACTTAAGCCAAGGGGATTGGTGGAAGAGGAGCGAGCGAGCGTTCGGATGTGCGCGCGGCGAGGGTCGCGTCCAGTAGGGAGGCAGCTCTTTTTTTAAAAGGGGCCGCGCTGCTCTCACTGGACCCTGCGGGATGTGGGGTGGGGCCAGCCTAAAAGACTTTAAGGGAGGGACTCAGACACAGGTTAAGAGGTGCCAGGTCTCTCTTGGAGTGGAGCTTCCATGTGCAACTGCAGTGTACCTTGCCCTCCTGGTGGTGCAGCAATGAAACTGCTAGTACATTTTCTAAACGAAGCAAAGTCAGTATGGTTTCACACTGAATGGGGGACCATGTATTGAGATCCTTGCACTAGATGACTCTTGGAGTCCCTTCCAACTTTACAATTCTATGATTCTGTGTCCAGGTGAATAACAAGCAGGGCTGGCCCACACCTGAGGCCAGGAGAGGCGATCCCAGTCGATCTTTCTCTTCCCACGCCCCTGTTCCTGGTTCCAGTTACAGGCAGGTAGCCGTGTTGGTCTACCATAGTCAAAACAAAATAAAAAAAAATCCTTCCAGCAGCACCTCCTGGTGTTCCCTTCGCCTCTTATTTCCATTTACTGAGTCATAACCACAGCCCAAAATATTATTGGTCATCCTCTCCCATCTCTGGAAGAACTATACAGTTCCCGTTGCCTTAAAAAGGTTAACAATATTTTAAAGGATCCATCTCATCCAGGATATAGTCTCTTTGCACCACTGCCTTCGGGTAGAAGATATAGAACAATTAGATCAAGAAAAAATAGATTGACGAACAGTTTCTACCCAAGAGCTATAACCATCTTAAACGCTGTAACCAGATAATATGACCTTGGAGAGCTGTGATGGGTGTATGTGTGTGTATGTGTGGCTTTCTTTGGTGTGTGTGTGTTTTGTGCTGCTTTTTGTTTTGTTTTTTCTTTCTGTTTTTACGGGGGGCATGCAATTTCGTTGCACTTGTATAGCATTGTGCTTGTACTTGTGCAATGACAATAAATTATCTTATCTTATCTTACTGAAGCATTCGCTTCTCTTTCTCCAAGCAAGCTAAAAGTACTTGGATGTTGAAATCAAAAACAAAAGCCAGCCTTTAAGTAATTCCAGAGGGGGAAAGACCATTAAAAAGGGAGAACAGGGTGTCACCGGATAATAAAGTGTAAAAAAGATATAATGTAGTGACGTAATTGAGTTGAATTGCACTCATAGGTACGATTGGAGTATACAATGGGGATTGATAGGAAGTCGGATGGGATTGGGATATCAACATATTTTGGAAATGAGCAAAAAAAATTTTTTTCTTGTTTTCTTGTATATATGTCTGTATAGATTTTCTTGTTTACATGTTTGTATAGATTTTAATTTAGATGTAATATGAGATATGTAATATGTTGGGTATGCTGTATCTGCATTGACTTTGTTTGTTTGGGATGAAAGGATCCGGATGTGGGGAACAAAAAAAAGAGGCAGACACAGTAATGTTTCTTTTTTCTTTCTTTCTTTTTATTTCTTATTTGTTAATTTTCATCTTTAAGTATTTATTTAAACCTTAGTTTTTTATTCTTTCATTTAAAGCAAAAGCAAAAGAATATTGTGTATACAAAGAATGAAATTTATATAAGAAAATGAACAATAAAATATTATTTGGGGGGGGGGGAGAAAGAAAGAAAAAAAGAAATCAAAAACAAAAGCTAAACAATTAATTGGCCACTTGTTCATTGCAGCCAGATTGACATTGCCCAAACACTGGGGAGACTTATGCAGTAATGTGTGCCATTGGACTACAGGTGTGATATCATCATCATCATCATCATCATTTTTTATTTGTATGCCGCCTTTCCACAGTTAAAAACAATGCTCAAGGCGGCTTACAACATGACAAGATTTATATAACTACAAAAGTCATAAACAGTAAATAAACTACATGGGGGGGGGATACACAACCAAATGGAAAACAATTTCCACATAAATCAAAATCTAAAACTAAGAATACAGCATTAATATCACAGTTTAAAATGACATTAAATCAAAACAAAACAAAACTGAGCCCTTTCTGCCCAGCAGCAACAGTGGCAGCAGTCCTTTATAGAGCCCATCAGGCCCCGCCGTAGGCCAGGTGGTGAGTGGCAGGACTGGGGCCCTCATGGAAATGTTTAGCCCTCATGGAAATAGTGACTCAAAATGGTATTTCTTCATGGTATATATAAAAAAATCAAATACATTTGACTTGGCACTCACTTATTTTTTATGTTAAGTGCCGCAGTAAAAATCGACCATTCTATTTTGCTAGAATTTGGAATGCATGCACTGTATTGCTTTTTTATTTACACACACACACACACAAAAAAAACTTTATTGTGCTCCATAGACCCAAAATACACAGTACAGTACATATTTTTTTTTATTTACATTGTCGCTGTTCTTTTAATTTCATTTTTGTATTATTCCCTTGTATTCATGGATGCATATTTTTACTTACCTTCACACTGAATTGAAGCCACTTTGTACCCTTCTTAAAAGAGACTCCTGGGAGGCTGGAGGGACATTGCTGGAGCAGCTCTTGGTTTGGGACAACTGGCTAGAAGGTTTTAAAATGTTTTAAAGGGTTCTGATTTTGGTTCCTCTGTTTTGTTTTTGTCAGGTTGATGTTGGTTAAATGTTTAGTTGTGGTTGGTAGTTATTTTAATTTGGGTATAACTGTAAACTGTTACTTATTGCTATTATTGCTATTATTATTCGCGTCTGTTGATTTATTAGTTTTGTTGTTGTTTGTATAGAATATTTTATTTTTAAAAGTTCTATTGTACTTTGGGTGGTGGGACTTCAGAGGTGTTTGCGTATCCTAATCTTATACCTGGATCTTGCCCTGATTTGTCTGCTTATGCTAATCTTGTACCAAGGACCTTTTGTGTCATGTCAGTGATGTAAAGATGATCTATTGATGATGCTGTGCGAACTGTATTCTGGGATATGGTGGGAAAGTTTTAAAAGTCTGGGTTCACTGGCTGCTGTTGAACCTGTTGCACAACAAAGCGTGTTCTCCTTCATGGAGGGCACGTGTTGCGGTGGGGGCCAGCAAGTCACCCCTCTGTTGCTGGGCGGGATCGTATGGATGGCCACTGCTGTGATTGGACCCAGGGTGTTGTTGGGGAGACTTGTACGTTGCAATTTATTGATGGACAGCCCAGCGTATATATATTGGTGGGTTTGCAATGTGATCTCCCTCTTGGCTACGTGCTTCTGATCACTTGCCCTCCCTCCCTATATTTTAGGCCTCTGTGTTGACCTTGCTATGCCTGTCATGGGGTCGTCTGCTTTTGGGGCAGGGGCCTGGTAGGAATTTTCCATTTGGCTGATTGGCTGGTGCCATCTGGTTTTCGCCTACTGCGTAGCAAATAGTCACAACTTGTAAGGTTGGCGGTTAGGCATTGGTTATTATGTTGGTTGGAGGAGGGGTTATGATTGATTGCGTCTGCCCCTCCTATTGATGCTGGTGTATGGGGAATTCCGTTAAAGGAATCCAGGGGCTCGATATGCTTTTGTCCGAACCCCCGGTTGGGGGCCAGGGCCGTGCAAGAGCCCTGGGAGCCTGTGGGGAGAGGGGAGGGTCAGACCACCCGGCTCCCTTTATCTCTCCAGAGTGTTTCCCCCTTACTGACAGTCGTCAGTTCTGTCCCCAGCGGGACAGATAGTCTTAACCAATGCCTAAGCAACCACTCACATTATTTGTATGTTTAATAAAGTTGTGGCCAAAATCATGCCAAAAACCAAAACTAAAATTCTGTCTGATGTGTGAATTATTTGAGGAGAAGAAGAGTTTGGATTTGATATCCCGCTTTATCACTACCCGAAGGAGTCTCAAAGCAGCTCACAATCTCCTTTCCCTTCCTCCCCCACAACAAACACTCTGTGAGGTGAGTGAGGCTGAGAGACTTCAAAGAAGTGTGACTAGCCCAGGGTCACCCAGCAGCTGCATGTGGAGGAGCGGAGACGCGAACCCGGCTCACCAGATAATCTACCACTCTTAACCACTACACCACACTGGCTCTTGTCCTGATGGACAGTGGGGCTGAGAGACTTCAAAGAAGTGTGACTAGCCCAAGGTCACCCAGCAGCTGCATGTGGAGGAGCGGGGAAGCGAACCCGGTTCACCAGATTACGAGTCCACCACTCTTAACCACTACACCACACTGGCTACATCCACTGAGGGGTGGTTTGGGGACCTCGACACGCAATAAAGGATCTAAGTCCACTGACTGCTGTTTTGCTCCAAATTGCTTGGCTGGAATTTCCTTCTTTTACTGACCGCATGGACCTGCAGGGGACTTGTACCCCAACGAGCTGGGCTGTTGAGTAGTCTATTAGCCCATAATTTTCCTTAACATTACAAAAGGCTTGTAACCCTCTTGATGTTGTTGGGTTCCAACTCCTATCAGCCCCAAACAGCATGATCAGTGATCAGGGATGATGGGAGTTGTAGTCCAAAAATACCTGCTGGACACTAGGCTCCCCCATCCCTGTATTAAAGGCACAGGGCCCTGTCCTGACCACCATGTTAGCAAGGGGCAATGACCCTCGATAAATTTCAGTTGTCATCTCTAAGGGTAAATACAGGAGGAATTTAAAATAACCCCTGGAATCATAAAGCTCCTATGATTACTTTTACTAGCACGGTGTAAAACTCCAGTTAATGACATGATTTTCAAAATTTCTTTTATTACTCCTAAACACGGAAGGAGGCAGTTAATTTTTACAGATTGCCCTGCAGACAGCAGGTTAACGGGTACGGGAAATGCATATTGTGATACCAAAATGTGACTGAAATATATCCATCGCCCTCAGAAGTGGAGAAAAAAAGCTGCTAATTTTGCAGTTAAGTGTCTGAAGTATTTCGTGAAGATGGATCATTTCAGCACCATTGTGAAAATGTGTACAGTTTTCCAGAGAATTCTTGGGTGATCTCTTGCTTCTTCTGGTCTGTGTATGTACAGTATATGATACATGACCTCACCATCTGGCTGCCCCAAAAAGACGTTAATTGGAATAACCACCTTTTTTATTTCCAGAAATAGACTGGAAAGAGAAGTTGCTGAATTGCAACTCATTACCAAGCTTAAAACCATGGAGAGACCTGGTCTGAGTAGAGACATTGGATTCTTATCTCATTATACATGACAAAGTTATTTTTAACCTCCTCACCCCTTGCTTTTTCCTGTAAGACTAATTGCAGTCGTTAACAGTCGTCAACAGGTTTACCACAGCTATCAGCCTATCACCCATTCCCACCACCCTTCTGAGTAATACCCCTCCCACCCTCTCACTATATAGAAGGGTCTGGTGACTTCTGTTTCAGTGTATCTGAAGAAGTGTGCATGCACACGAAAGCTCATACCAAGAACAAACTTAGTTGGTCTCTAAGGTGCTACTGGAAGGAATTTTTTTATTTTTTATTTTGTTTTGACTATGACAGACCAACACGGCTACCTACCTGTAACTGCACCTTTTTTATGTCTCGTAGAAGTCTGGGTGCTGAAAGTTTATTTGTTCTCTCCTTCTTCCCAGCACACCTTGCTAAAAACACTCTTTTCCTGTAACTTCTCACATACACCCCATCAGCTTGGCAACCTCTGTCTGCCCAGGTCCAAAATTCCCCCTAGATGGACCATCAAAACCTTTTGTCATGCTAATGCGTCTATCCCAGGTGAGGTCCTGGCTTGGAAAGGAAGATTAGCCTGAACTGGCCTCCAGTCTTCCCCTCAATACTCCAAACAATAAAAAACCTACCATTTATTAATTTCTAGGGTGTGTGTGTGTGTGTGTTAGCTGTCAACCCTCCCTGTTTTTGCGGGAAACTCCCTTATTCCAATGCCGTTTCCCGCTGGTATCCCGGATTGTTGATATCCCTTAAATTTCCCGGATTTCAAAGGAAGCAGCTCCTCTCCCTCCCTGCTGGCCAGGGAGGCTTCTCAGCTGCGTTGCTCGGCTGCCAATAAGGAGTCTGAGACCGACTGGGGGCGGAGCTTGCATGCCTTGTGCAGCCAGACCCTCACGCCCAACCAGACAGACAGCCTGCCTGCCGTCTATGCACTCGCTCTTTCGCTCACCCGTTCGCGCGCAGCCTCTGGAGCGCAGGGTGGCGAGGCTACTTGGTGCCATTGCACCGCCCTCGCAGCATCCCTTATTTTCAAATCCGGAAGTTTGGAAAAATCCCTTATTTTCAAATCCGAAAGTTGACAGCTATGTGTGTCCCTATATATATGTATAAGCAAAATGTAGGAGCTCATGGAGTCCAAGCATAATCTTGGTTTCTGTTTTTAAAAGAATCCTATACCTAGTTTTGTAAGAGTCGGCCTCATGGAGCTCAATGGGACTTGCTTCTGAGTAGACATGTATGGGAGTGTCCCATTAAAGTAATCTTACATCCTGGGAAACAGAGGTGTTTCCTCCTGGAAACTATTCTTGTTCGCTTTGTACTGTAAAGACAGTTGCTGCAGGGGCTAATAAAATACAAAGCAACAAGATCATCATCATAAGAAATGGAAATGTTCTCTTAAATGACAGCATTCATTCTATCCAAAGAAGAACAGAGTCCCCTGATGGTGGTTTGGTGAAACAGTACTGGGGATGTGTCCGAAATTCTCATCCAAACTGATCTCCAGCATTTGGAGTTCCTGATGAACTTCCCCCATTTCTGAAGTGGGATTGGTACTTCAGGAATTCTACACTTGATTTCCAGATTTGCTGCAGAGTGTGCAAGTGTTGTTTGTGCAGCTCTGAGTTCATTTGTGTCCCCACCCCACTCAAAATATTGCCATGTATTTGTGTGCAGTAATTAACACTACCCCAAAAAGCAAACCCACCACAATATTCTTTTTGTGTGGAGTTTGACCAATGCACAGTAGCATGTGTATGCATCCGTAAAAATACGTCTAGCAGTGGCTGAATTAAATGGAACAGACCTCACCTGGTCAGACCTCACCTGGAATACTGTGTCCAGTTCTGAGCACCACAGTTCAAGAAGGATACTGACAAGCTGGAACGTGTCCAGAGGAGGGCAACCAAAATGGTTAAAGGCATGGAAACGATGCCTTATGAGGAACGGCTTAGGGAGCTGGGTATGTTTAGCCTGGAGAAGAGAAGGTTAAGGGGTGATATGATAGCCATGTTCAAATATATAAAGGGATGTCATATAGAGGAAGGAGAAAAGTTGTTTTCTGCTGCTCCTGAGAAGAGGACACGGAGCAATGGATTCAAACTACAAGAAAGAAGATTCCACCTAAACATTAGAAAGAACTTCCTAACAGTAAGAGCTGTTCGACAGTGGAATTTGCTGCCAAGGAGTGTGGTGGAGTCTCCTTCTTTGGAGGTCTTTAAGCAGAGGCTTGACAGCCACCTGTCAGGAATGCTTTGATGGTGTTTCCTGCTTGGACTGGATGGCCCTTGTGGTCTCTTCCAACTCTATGATTCTATGATTCTATGACCTTCTAAAACTCTTCTTGCAAACATAATCTTTTGCAAGAGGGATCTTTTGCAATCTACTGCAGAGAGGCGGTATACCTCAATACTTTGAGGTATTGCAGTCCTGAGCAGTTTAAGGCTTTATAGGTCAAAACCAGCAGTTTGAATTGAGCCTGGAAACTAATTGGTAGCCAGTGCAGTCAGACCAGGATCGGTGGAATATGGTCAAACCGTCTGGGTCCAGTAAGCAACCTGGCTGCTGAATTCAACACTAACAAATTTCCAAACCATCTCCCTACGTATATCGCATTGCGGTAATCAACGCGTTGCAATATGAACACCTCCTGTTTCTCCCAGCGACAAACTTGAGTATATGGGTCCTCACTTGTGGCATCACTGACTTCACAATGGGTGTTGTACCTGACGAAGGAAGACCACAGGAATGTCAAAAAGAAAGAAAATGTGCCTAGTTGAGTATCATTCTCTAGGGAGCTGCCTCAGCAGCTCTCGCTGAGCTTCAGATAGCCGCCTCTATTCCCATCATGTTCAAAGAAGAAAAAGTCACTTGTTAATTTATATGAAGTTAAAAGCAATGCCTCTAGGAAA
This sequence comes from Darevskia mixta, assembly GCA_034641385.1. Lineage (NCBI taxonomy): Eukaryota > Metazoa > Chordata > Lepidosauria > Squamata > Lacertidae > Darevskia > Darevskia mixta. The sequence goes on from JAWWNH010000047.1 coordinate 809,793, forward strand.
CTGCAGCACTGTAAACTACAGGGTTAGAAAATTCCACTTGGTTTTACAAGTCCTCTTGGTTTTACAAGTCGTCAGGACATTACGTTAGGTACAACATAATGGAAAGGGCCTCATGCCAGACATACCAAAGAGATTAATTCAGGCCAATTACCTGTGATCTCCAGCTGCCAAACCCAGCTCTCCAGTGAGATAAAAAGGGGGAACGTGTGAGCTTCCCAGAGGATCCTTTCACCTTGGCTGTCCAGGAGTCTCGCCTCATCTCTCTCTGTCTCTCTCTGTTTCTCCTTCTTGCCCTGAGGAGGAACAATGGCTCAAAAATCAGTCAGAGTCTCTAAGAATTTTAGCACCTCTTCAGCTGTTATCCCAGGTAGCCGAACTAGCTTCAGCACGGTCTCGGTCTCCCGGGGAGGTGGTGCAGGCTTTGGACGTGCCAGCGGTGGCTTTGGCAGCAGAAGCCTCCATGGCTTTGGAGCAAGTAAAAGGATCTCCATGGGTGGCTACCGTACTACTGCCCGATCTGGATATGGTTATGGATTAGGTCATGGAGGAGTTGCGTACCGGATTGGAGGTGGTGGCGGCTATGGCTATGGAGCGGGCGCTGGTGGCATCCATGAGGTTACCGTCAACCCAAACCTCCTGGCGCCTCTTAACTTGGAGATTGACCCCACCATCCAGAAGGTGAGGAAGGAAGAGAAGGAGCAGATCAAGACACTCAACAACAAATTTGCCTCCTTCATTGATAAGGTAAGGTTCTCTATGGATGCCATCCTAAAAACTTTAAAGGTAAAGGGACCCCTGACCATTAGGTCCAGTCGTGTCCGACTCTGGAGTTGCGGCGCTCATCTCACTTTATTGGCCAAGGGAGCCGGCGTACAGCTTCCGGGTCATGTGGCCAGCATGACAAAGCCGCTTCTGGCGAACCAGAGCAGCGCACGGAAACGCTGTTTACCTTCCCACCAGAACGGTACCTATTTATCTACTTGCACTTTGACGTGCTTTTGAACTGCTAGGTGGGCAGGAGCTGGGACCGAGCAACAGGAGCTCACCCCGTCGCGGGGATTCAAACTGCCGACCTTCTGATCGACAAGCCCTAGGCTCTGTGGTTTAGACCACAGCGCCACCCGCGTCCCTAAAAATGTTACGCTAATTTAAAACAAGTTCCTGTCTGCTACTGTTTAAAGAAGCTCTACTGACAATACAGGGCAGCTGTTTTCTTTCCCTGCTTACTATATCCTACCAACATTTCATTGCTAGAAATAGACACAGCCGTGTACAGTGGTACCTTGGTTTTCGAACGTCTCTGTTAATGAAAACTTCTGTTTTTGGACGCCGTGAACACAGAAGTAAATGATTCGGTTTTTGAACATGTCTTGGAAGTCAAACATGCCACACTGCTTCCGTTTGAGTTGTCCGTATTGAGTTTTCCATTTTGAGGCTTCCATATTGATTTTTCGGTTTTCGAACGTTTCAGAACTCGAACCGTCTTCCATAACGGATTACGTTCGAAAACCGAGCTACCACTGTATTTGTGGTATCCTTGCTCTCACATCATGGCTCACTTCCTGATGGTTAATCAGAGATGGGGGAGAACTGCAACTCCCATTATCCCTGGTTATGAACAATGGCAACTGGGTCTAATGGAACTGTAGTCCAAAACACCAGGAGGACACCAGGCTGGGAAAGTAGCATCTCCTCCTTGCGATCAGAGACTAAACTTCAAGAGACCTGGTGGAGAGAGCAAAAAGGGTACGAGTGCATGTTTGTATACACTGGAGGCATTTTGAAAAGGCATCTCCCAACGGGATGGGCACACACAAAAGTGGTTGTGCCTAGTTAATAGGCATGATAGGACTATACAGGTATGTCTTACCTGTGTGGAAATTGCAGGGAAGCTCACAGGCTGCATTCATATTTAAGCTGTTTTGTGCAACTTAACAGCATGACTAATCATCTCCAACTCCAACTCTTCCAGTAAGGGTGCTTAAGACCAGTCAATAGGTAAAGGTAAAGGGACCCCTGACCGTTAAGTCCAGTCGCAGACGACTCTGGGGTTGTGGTGCACATCTCGCTTTACTGGCTGAGGGAGCCGGCGTTTGTCCGCAGACAGTTTCTGGGTCATGTGGCCAGCATGACTAAGCCGCTTCTGGCGAACCAGAGCAGCGCACGGAAACGCCGTTTACCTTCCCGCTGCAGCGGTACCTATTTATCTACTTTCACTTTGACGTGCTTTCAAACTGCTAGGTTGGCAGAAGCAGGGACCGAGCAACGGGAGCTCACCCCGTCTCAGGGATTCGAACCGCCGACCTTCTGATCGGCAAGCCCTAGGCTCTGTGGTTTAGACCACAGCGCCACCCGCGTCCCAAGACCAGTCAATAGTTAGAACTAACTCAGGGGGTAGAACATTAGTTCATGGAGAGAAATTTTACTTGTTTATATTTTACTGACCTTAAAAATGTGTGACTAAAGAAACCGAGGTTTCTGTACCAAGTCGCTTATGATCCTCAGTGTCTTAGAACCAGCAAAATAAGTGAAGTATTTTCAAAGAAGAAGAGTTTGGATTTGATTACCCGCTTTATCACTACCCTAAGGAGTCTCAAAGCTGCTCACAATCTCCTTTCCCTTCCTCCCCCACAACAAACACTCTGTGAGATGAGTGGGGCTGAGAGACTTCAGAGAAGTGGAACTAGCCCAAGGTCACCCAGCAGCTGCATGTGGAGGAGCGGAGACGCGAACCCGGTTCACCAGATTACGAGTCTACCGCTCTTAACCACTACACCACCTTGCCCCTCTGGTGTTACAAGCCAGATATTCTCAGACTCATTTAGTTTCAACATGAACCAAGGTTGTCAGCATAGTGGCACCAGTAATTTGGTACACTGTTCCTTTTGAAATCAGACAGGCAGCTACAACCTTGATATTCCATCACCTGCTCTAAGCACATTTGTTTCATTATGTGTTTCCAGAGAATTGATCGGGATAGGGGGAGAAATTCCATTTAGTTTGCATTTAATGGCAAACGTACCTAATTTGCACTTTCTGAAACAGTCACATGAACTGAAACTCTGTCCTTCACATTTTGCAATGCAGTTCTCCAATACGTGTACAAAAATGTGCACTTAAATGCATATTGATTTGCGAAATGTGTCTGTTAAGGGAAATTGCATATAAAAAAGGTGTACGTAAGGAGAAATTTGTTTTGAAATGCTGATGAATTTTCAAGAGGGACTTGAAACAAAGGAAGCCACACATAGGTGGAGGGAAGTCAAGATTTGTGTATTTATGTTTAGTTTTTTAATGTAATTTAAGTTGATATTTATTTGGGTTAACGTATGTTTAATTGTTTTCTTTCATATGAATTAAGGAGTTATATGTATAATATATGTGTTTGTGAGTATTGTATTTATCAATAAAAGTTAATTTAAAAAGAATTTTCAAGAGGGACTTTTAAAAACAAATTCACAAAATGGTGTAGAAATGTGTCGAACTTGAACTTCAGCTTGGAATAAGGGAGAGAAGCTGAAATTGACAAGAGTCCCTCATTCCTGTGTTGATCATTTGTTTTGCACTTAATGGTTTTATAATTGGATAATGTGATAGTTGTGTGATGTTTTAATGATTTTATTGTACATCACCTAGATATTTTATGAATGACATGCTTAAAAATATTATTATAATTAAATTAAATTAAATTTAAATAAATAATGTGGATTGCTTCCACACCAGCCCTTTCCCCTGAAATGTTATCCTTCATTCATTGACTGGTTAGAGGGAATTCATACCACCCTCTAATAATTGCATTTGAGTGTTTTTGAGTTAGCCTCCTATGTCCTTACATACGGTATATTTGATTTGTGGTGACATTTAAGTATTAGATGCATGATTCCCTAGCTCTCAGGGGTCTGCTGTAGCTCAAGAGTGGAGAACCTTGGGCCTTCTGGATGTTGCTGAACTCCCATCAGCCCCAGAAAGCATGGCTCATGGCCACAGATAATGGGAATTGTATTTCAGCAACATCCAAAATGCCAAAGGCCTTCTGAATCATTTGATACTAACCACTCTTTGAGCTGCTTCTAATACTAGCTCATTAGGTACAGCCTGCCAGCTTCCTGTAACATTTTCTATGTAAAGTATTTGCTGTGACAATTTCTTGCAATCTATTTAAAAACAGAAGCAAAGGATGTTAAGATATCATCTCCTTTGATGGGTGGTATAGCTTAGCAACCCATATTCTGTTTCGTCTGTACACGATGCCAACGTTCAACATATTTTTGTCTTGGTGGGATTCATTCAGGTCCGTTTCCTGGAGCAACAGAACAAAGTGCTAGAGACCAAATGGAGCCTCTTGCAGGAACAAAAGATCACCCGGCGTAACCTTGAACCTTTATTTGAGTCATACATCAGTAATCTAAAAAATCAGCTGGATCATATTACGGGACAGAGACCACAATTAGACATGGAATTGAAAAACATGCAGGATACTGTGGAGGACTTCAGGATAAGGTGGGTACTGTCAAATCATTACGATCATCATCATTGTTGCATGGTAGAGGGTTGGACTAGATGATCCCTGGGGTCCCTTCCACATTTACAATTCTATGATCACGACAATTAATTTATAAATCAATTTCTGCACAATTGTCTCAAGTTGGGGTGCAGTTAAAAACAGCAAACAAAAAACCCCCCAACCAGTTAAAAACATAACAACGGAGATACATTTAAAAGAAACCCCTGCTTCTTTTTTTAAAATATATATATATATATATATATATATATATATATATATATATATATATATATATATATATTCATTTTATAAGAAACAATACAAAAAAAATCGTATATCAAACCATCATTTTTTACATCTTAGGGTGACTTCCCCCAGTTCCCCCTTCTGGGCTTCAATATAATTCTTTTTTAGCAATTTCCTAAGATTTAACCAATTACCCACATTTCATCTTACAACAAATCACTTGTTCCTATCATATTCATTACAATTTAAACGTAATTATTACCTAACTCCTAACTTTTTTACTGAAAATCTATACTATGCTTCTGAAACCCCCGCTTCAAGTTACTTGCACATACTGCAGCAATCTGATTGAAAGCAAAAGAGTGTAAAAAAGACAAATAAATGAGTCCATCTGTCTTCTCCTACTAGCAATCTCCTTAGCTGACTGCAGATGCTCTAAATAGGAAGCAAAATCTCAGTCAGGTGAAAATCTTATCTATTTTGGGTCACATGTCAAAAGTCAGCCTGGCTGGGCGTCTGCTGAGCGCCCAAACTCCAGCAGCCCCCACCTCCTCCTCCTCCTCTTCTTCACCATTGCAACCTGCCAGCATTCACCCACCTTTCACTCTGGCCCAAACAGTGGTGCTGGTGCTGAAGGAGAGAAGCAATGGACGTCACTGTCTACTTGCTCATTGGCTCTTTGCCTGGAAAGCAAGCGGGTGGTAGGTAGGAATGGAGAGGAAGAAGGAGCAGATGATGACAGATGGCGAGGAGGTAGATTCACGGAGAGAGGGAGCAGGGCATGGAGAGCGCCAACTTAAGACCTTTAAAATAGATTAATGTGCCCACCATGTGCAATTCAAAATAAAAAGAATACTAACCAGCAAAATATCAATCAATCAAATCTTTATTACGGTCCAGAGACCCAACAATTCATTACAAAACAATACACAATTTCGACAGCCCGCCTTCAGGTTACACAAGCATTTTGTTCAGACTTAGGAATAGGGATCATTGGTTCTTGCAACCACCGATAGAAACTTTGCCACTGCTAATGTTCTGTCATTTGTCCGGTCTTCCAGTAGGAACCTGACATAGTAAGCCTCTGATTTTCCCGGGAAAGGTACTAGCAAGGGTAATATCAGTTCAACCCTGGCTTGCTCGAATTTCACACAGTGCAGCAAAATATGTTTTATAGAGTCAGTGTCTTGGGCACATGAGCATAGTCTGTCCTGGTATGGAACTCCTCTCAATCTGCCATCCAACACTGCAGAAGGAAAGACGTTAAGTCTGGCTTTTGTAAATAGCCTTCTGTAATTTGGAACTGTCAGATTTTTAATATAAAATGTTAACTTAAAGGCATGCCCATATTGTACTCCTACTGCCAGCGGACTGCAGACTGCGTGTGATCGATGTCGCATGCCACTGTGTGTAATATCTCAGAGTCTTTGCTTTAAAGTCTTTAGGGCACCTTCATAACCCAGGCAATAGAGTTGGGTGGGTGACAGACCAATAGAGGTGGCTTTTTGCCATTGTTTTCTGCCAGTTGCTGACATACTCCTCATTGTTCAGGTGTTGATATAGACCCTCCCCTAGTAAAATAATGTTTTAAACAAACAAAAAACATATGTTTATTGCAAACCATAAAAGGAATTATAATCATGAGAGAGAGAGAGAGAGAGAGAGAGAGAGCGCACACACACACACACACACACAAATATTGGTTCAAATATAAGCTGCCCCCAAATATAGGTCTTACCCTTAAAATGAGATTGTTTTGAAAGGAACCCCCTATATCTCCAGCACCATCCAATGTATTTTTGTTTTTACAATCTGAAAATCAAATGCAAACTTTACACTTGTTTCACAATGGACTTACTGAGTGATGCTTCCACAAAAAGCACTAAAGTACACAATGGTTCCAGAGGTCCCATCTTAAATCACAGCTTCTCTACTTGCAAGAGCACATATGGGCCACGCTAAAGTTTTATACAAGCCAGATTAGAAATGTGCAGCCTGTTTTCAGATGAATATGGACTGAACAGACACACACACACACACACACACACACACACACACACACACACACCACTCTTTCATGGGGGTTTGGAGGTTGTCAACTGGCCTTTCCCCATTGCTTGGCTCCAGGGAACTAATGGCGTAAGACGAGCCTGCTGGATCATGCCCACTGCCCATCTCGTCCTGTTTTCATGGCAGTCCCCCACATGCCAGAGCTGCATTCCCCCAAAGGGGCTGTTTCTGCTGCACCTTCTGGCCACCTCGTATTTGGCAACATTTCAAGAAAAGAAAGGTGAGGGCAGACTGGTCTTGGCCTCTCCTCAAAGCAAAGTCAATAAAACCAGTCCGGGCATTTTCATTTTTGAATTCCTTCAGAAATACGTAACATCAACCAAGGCCAAAAGCCGAAACACCAGGACACTTCAGGGCTCACGATGCTCTGTTTTTAAGTCTTCATGATTTTTGTGGGCTTGTAATGGGGCCACAGCACATTGAATGCCTCTTGATCTGGGGTTGCATGGAGAATAGGCCTGAACATGAGCTGCACTTATCACCAGGACTGATGAGAGGACAGTAATTCTGGTTTATTGCGGTGTTATCTCTTCTTACAGCCTTCCACTCTCTTCCTCAGGCATTGCAGGTCTAAACCACCACCACCCCACACGTCCTGTGTCCCTCCCAAAGCCTTTTTTCTGAATTTGCTCTTTACTAGGGTCCTACCCCAAGAAAGCTGCCATAGATGCTCAGAGTTTGGCCTGGTCCCTGTGTCATTGGCGGGTTGGGGCTAATAATAATAATAATAATAATAATAATAATAATAATAATAATAATAATTTATCATTTGTACCCTGCCCATCTGGCCGGGTCCCCCCAGCCACTCTGGGCGGCCTCCAGCAAACATCAAAATATCACAGATTAAAAACTTCCCTAAACAGGGCTGCCTTCAGGTATTTTCTCAATGTCATGTAGTTGTTGATCCCTTTAACATCTGATGGGAGGGCGTTCCACAGGGCGGGCGCCACTACCGAGAAGGCCCTCTGCCTGGTTCCCTGTAGCTTTGCTTCTCGCAGTGAGGGAACCGCCAGAAGGCCCTTGGCGCTGGATCTCAGTGTCCGGGCTGAACGGTGGGGGTGGAGACGCTCCTTCAGGTATACATGACCAAGGCCGTTTAGGGCTTTAAAGGTCAGCACCAACACTTTGAATTGTGCTCGGAAACGTACTGGGAGCCAATGTAGATCTCTCAGGACTGGTGTTATGTGGTCCCAGCGGCCACTCCCAGTCACCAGTCTAGCTGCCACATTCTGGGTTTATTGCAGTTTCCGGGTCACCTTCAAAGGTAGTCCCACGTAGAGCGCATTGCAGTAGTCCAAGCGGGAGATAACTAGAGCATGCACCACTCTGACGAGCATGCACCACTCCGGCGAGACAGGATAGGGCCTCACTTGCTTCTGAGCCCTGGGGCACTCCAGTAGCCCCTTTCTCTAGTCCAGGGGCAGGCAACCTAAGGCCCGTGGACCGGATGCGGCCCAATCGCCTTCTCAATCCGGCTGCGGGCAGTCTGGGAATCAGCGTGTTTTTACATGAGTAGAATGTGTCCTTTTATTTAAAATGCATCTTTGGGTTATTTGTGGGGCAGAGGAATCCGTTCATTTCCCACCCCCAAAATATAGTCCGGCCCACCATATGGTCCGAGGGACGGTGGACCAGCCTACGACTGAAAAAGGTTGCTGACCCCTGCTCTAGGCTATGGGGCTTGAGAAGTTGCACCAGCCTGCATTCCCAACTGTTGGATCTGGGGTTTTAGAGAGCACCAAAAAAACAACAACCCACCTCTATTATTATGTCAACAAATTGATACTTAACATTATTGCCTTAAAGCTCATGAATGACAGTTAAGCATTATCCCCCCCTCACACCAAGTATTCCTCGAAGCCTAATTTCCAAAGTGAAATTCTCTCTCATATATATATATATATATATATATATATATATATATATATATTGATGGCTGCTAGCTTTAAATGTTTTGAAAGGATGTGAACAAATGCACAGGAATATTAGTTTATGAAATGTTATTAGCCATGATACCTAAATAGAACCTTCATGTTCAGAGGCAGTATATCTTATATAGCAGAAATGCTTGAGACAAAGAACTGAGAGGGGCTCTTGTGGGCTTGCTGGAGTCATATGCTGTGAAATATGGACACTGGTCTGATCAAGTAAGGATCTTAAGTACTTATGCTGAATTTGGAAATTGTGTAAACTTTCCTCTTAGCTTCAGCAAATATCAGTCTTCAAACAGGGATGTCCCTCCTTTTTTTGCACATGGGTTCCATCCTTCTACTTTTTTCTGGTGAAAGACCCAAAGATTATTGTGGCAGGTGACTGGTGGTGATGGGAGACTTTAAAAGAATTATGTGAAATAGGTGGGAAGGTCTCTCCCCCCCCCCACTCATCATGTGGGAATGAGTCACTCAATTTCCCCCTTCCTTCGACAGGTATGAAGAGGAAATCAACAAGCGCACAGGTGCAGAAAATGATTTTGTGATGCTCAAGAAGGTGAGTAATGGAGTGTAGGTGGGTTTCCCTGAGGCAAGAGACAGAGATAACAGCAAGAACCTTTATTGAACTACATAACTGGGAAACAGGGGCAAAGTAACTGCTTATATACATTTCTGAAAGCTTGGGCCACTCCCACTACCAACGTGATTGGCTGTCTGTCAGGGATCTGCCTCCCCCTGCCAGTCCAGCCCTTAGTGTTTATAGAGAGCAGCCACCTGTTTTAACTACAGATACATCTTCGAGTGAAAGCAGCAGTCCCTCGGGGGAGAAGCAGTTAGTGGCTGGGAGGGAAGGAGTGCCAGGGCTCCAGGGATTTAGTGAGAGGCCTGGCACCACCCAGCAGGCTGGATCGGAGGGAGAGGCGTCAGGTCCGGCGCATAGATTATGTAGGAGGAGGAAGAGGCAGCTTAGGTTGCCAAGACTGTGGTGTTGGCGCCAAAACCGGAGGGAAGCACTTCCGGATTCTGCTAGTGAGTGAACAGACGTGATAAGATTAAGCTCTGCACTGTATATAGCTTGGCACAGAATAAAAGAACTAAAAGACAAATGGCTGGGCGTTTCTATTGAACAACCGAGAAAGCAACCTGACACTATCTAAAGCTGCGAATCATGACTCAGAGTTCAAGGGCCAATGGCAGAGGCCCCAATCCTGAAATGTTCTGTGATTGGACATCCTGTATTGAATCAGAACAAAGGAGCTCAGAATCCTTAGTCCAGACTCGAGCTGAGGCCACTGAATACATAACAGTAACTTCAGCACATTCGGCACAGAGTGAGGGGGCCACCCCTTTAAAGGAATGCTTGCTTTAACCTTTGTACTTTTAGGGGAAACTTGTGGTTTCGTTTTGGCTCTCACATCTGCTGTGATGTTCAGCCCTTTGATATTTTCCCCTCTTTCCAGGATGTGGATGCTTCCTTTATGAACAAGGTTGAGCTGCAAGCCAGAGCGGATTCCCTGGCTGATGAAATCAACTTCTTGAGAGCTTTCTATGAAGAAGTAAGAACACCTTCTAGTCTTTTCAGGGAGAAAGAAATAAGAGTCTAGCAACATGAGCCAAAACCAGCTCTGGTTGACACTTCGCATCTTCAAGCATTGGTTGCTACCAAGAAGTTCACTCTCTAGGGCTTTTCTCAGATGGCATCCTAACAGAGAGGAAACCAGCTCTTTGTGGCTCAATCCCACACAACTCTGCTGAAGTCTAAATCAGGGATGGGAAACCTCTGGCCTTCCAGATATTGTTGGACTACAACTCCCATCATTCCTCACGATCAGCCATGCTGGCTGTGGCTGATGTCATCTGGAGTCTATCATTATCTGGAAAGCCACAGGATCCCCCAGCCCTGATCCTAGAGGGAAGCAGCTGTGCAGCAGAGTGAATGCAAACATCACATGACTGTACTAGCCTTTGAAGGAATTGCATAATTTGTCCAACTAGCATGGATCTTCTGTTCCTATATTACTGGGAGGCCGTGAAACTAGACCACCAGGAATCAGTTCACACACTCCTGGGCTAACATGTGGATCAGGTCTGGATTCTGATTTTTCTTCCTTTTTAGAAAATGTTCCAATTTTTTAAAAGAACAAAAGTAAAAATAATAAATGCTGTTATTAATGCTGTGAATATTATCATAAAAAGACACATTTATCAAATATGATTTAAAGAAAAGCAATAATCCATCAAGTAAAAGCCAGACAATTCTACCAACACTCTTTCTATATGAATGCAATTTTTAAAAGAATGTCAATACAGTAGTGAATAGAAGGAAACATAGGCTTTCAAAATACCCAGTATTTTGCTGACTTTTATTGTTTTGTATCACAGTGCTGGAGTACCAAATAGGCTGTGTAGGCATCGGCGTATGGGCCCTGAGACAATGGATAAAAATAATCTTGAGTTGATCTTGAAAGAAAATTGAAATCAAGCTTTCTTAGTTCAATGCTATCCCACTAGAGCATTCACACAATTTCCAGCCTCCACAGGGCTTAATCTGGCACAGCTCAATCAGTTTTGCTATTTCAGCAATTTTTTCCAGCAGCGTCTTCGCTGTTATGCTAGAGAAACTGCCTTAGAAGTATACCTCCTGCTCACTACTGAAATCTTGGCACCTGTTAACAGAATGCAGTTTAATTCAAACTGTTTCTTACTTAATATGTCGCTCAGATGCCATCATAAAATACAATCAGGACTGAAAGATGAATGGATAGACAAAATACACAGAGTTAGGCCTGACATCTAACCAACCAAGCACCAAAGAAGTCTCTTGAGGTGACTACAAGAATTGGGTGTGTGTTTTTCAAGTAGGGTTGCAGACTGTCTTAGGGACTCACTTTTCCATCTAGTACAGTAGAGATGGGGGAATGGTCCAGACATTGCTAGACTACCACTCCCATAATCTCTGACCTGTGGCCATGCTGGCTAGGATGATGGCAGTTGGAGTCCGGCAACATCTGAAGAGCCAAAGGTTCCCCATCTCTGAAATAAGCTTCATGTTGCAAAGTTTCCTTGTTCAGTGTGGACCAGCGCTTGAATGGGGTAGAGATGTGGGTGTCTTTTATCTCGGTAAGCCCTCTTTCTTCAACTCCCCCCCCCCGTAGGAATTAGCCCAGCTGCAGGCCCACATTTCTGACACCTCTGTCGTTCTCCAAATGGACAACAACCGAAGCCTGGACCTGAACAGCATCATTGCCGAGGTCAAGGCTCAGTATGAAGACATTGCCAACAGAAGCAGGGCTGAGGCAGAATCGTGGTATCAAAGCAAGGTGAGCAGTTCTTAAGTGATGGGGAAATGGGGTTGAAAGGAGGAGCCAGGGATCTAAAGCCATGTATCTAGAGTGGCCATGTATCTTACTTTTACAGAGGACAGTCCCTATTTGAAGAGCTGTTGGATGATATTCCTGTACCTCAAGGCATCCTCTATTTGAAAGGCTGTCTGATCTAACTCCATTTAAAGATAAAGAACCCTAAGAAAGGAAAACATGGAGGATCTTGAAGTTGCCCATCACCAATGAGCACCTGGGCAGGAGTCTGAGCAGGGATGAAGGTCACCTGCTCACAGCCTTCCCAATATGGGGAGATGTATTGTGTGCCTATTTGACCTGTAGAAATTATTTCTAAATTTACATCTACAGTCGTACCTTGGTCGCTGAATAGAATTTGAAAACTAAGGCGCGCATTCTGATTAGCTGCAGGAGCTTCCTGCAGCTAATCGGAAGCCACGGAAGCCACGCTGGATGTTGCGCTTCCAAAAATCGTTTGAAAACTGGAACACTCACTTCCGGTTTTTTATTGTTTCGGGGCCAAAATGTTTGGCAAGTAAGCCATTCGTGATCCAAGGTACGACTGTATATACATGTGCACATTTTATGCAAATCTGTGTCCTCTTTTGAATTTTCTTTTTTTTTAAGGGGAGGGGTGATGCATTTGCTCTTTTTTTGACAATTTGAAAGTGGCCACCCTATGTTTGCCTCCATGAAAGTTTGTACTTCAGTAATATAAATAAATTTGCCCCTTTTTTGCCTCTCAGTATGAAGAATTGCAGCTTTCCGCTGGAAGGCACGGAGATGATCTGCGCAATACAAAGACTGAGATCTCCGAGCTGAACCGCATGATCCAACGACTCCATTCCGAGATCGACAATGTGAAAAAACAGGTACTGGCACGCAGGGCTGCTAAAAAATTTCAACTAAAGGAGCATTTCATGGCAAAGTTCACAAGGGGCAGTGACAGCTATGTAGGGGGGGGGACCTTAGAGGAACCTTTGAGAAACATAAACTTTATTTTGTACTAGTCTTCAAATGCCCTGTTTTGCTGATGACAATATTGTGGATCCAGATATTTCACTTAATTCTAATTAAATTATCCTAAGTTGCTCTGAGCTGAGAACATTGCCTTTTCTTCCCCCTCCTAGTGTGCCAGTCTGCAGGCAGCCATTGCTGATGCAGAGCAGCGTGGAGAACTTGCCCTTAAAGATGCCAGGATAAAGTTGGCCGAACTGGAGGAGGCTCTAATGAAGGCCAAGGCGGACATGGCTCGTCAGCTCCGGGACTACCAGGAGCTGATGAACGTCAAACTGGCCCTGGATATTGAGATCGCCACCTATAGGAAGCTGCTGGAAGGGGAGGAGAGCAGGTTGGTAGACCTCAAGTGGGTTAAAGTATGAAATGCAACGCTAGACTGCCGGAGGAAAAAGACCCTCTCTTGGTTGGAGAGACCCCATCCTCCTCTTTCATCTCCACCAGGCTTCTTGCCAACCAAGGTGTCGCCCAGGGATGGAGGAACTGTGGTCCACCAGATGTTATTGGACTCAAATTCCCATCAGTCCCCACCAGATTGACTAGTGATCAAGGATGATGGGAGTTTTAGCTCAACAACATCTAGAGGACCACTCCACAGCAGTCAAAACTGTTCATGGCTACAACACACATATCTAATATTGGGCTCTGTTGACCAGTGGTCCCAGATGCCTGAAGGAGCGTCTCCACCCCCATCATTCAGCCCGGACACTGAGGTCCAGCTCCGAGGGCCTTCTGGCGGTTCCCTCACTACGAGAAGCCAAGTTACAGGGAACCAGGCGGAGGGCCTTCTCGGTAGTGGCACCTGTCCTGTGGAACGCCCTCCCTTCAGATGTCAAAGAGAACAACAACTACCAGACCTTTAGAAGACATCTGAAGGCAGCCCTGTTTAGGGAGGCTTTTAATGCTTAATAGATTATTGTATTTTAATGTTCTGTTGGAAGCTGCCCAGAGTGGCTGGGGAAACCCAGCCAGATGGGCGGGGTATAAATAATAAATTATTATTATTATTATTATTATTATTATTATTATTATTATTATTATTATACATTATTTACATTATGATGATGGGCTCTGAAAGCTAAAGCAAACTTTTTGAGCAGCCTTCTGGGAAGAGGAGAAGTTTAGCAGGAGTTCTCACAGGCCTATCATTACCACCTGGAATCCTCTCACTGTCACTGGGTCCCTTGCTGATGCTGAGGCCTCCGTTCTGGCTGGAGTTTGCAGTTGCAATCTAAGAATGCTGCCATGGGTCCGTCATTGGAAAACGGAACTTCCTGGGCACTGCAGTGTGGAAAATGAAGATGGCAGCTGCAACTGTGGCTTCTGGGCCCCCACCAGACAACTCTCTGCCAAGCACCCCCTTGACTCTGGACACAACCCTTGGGATACCACAGCTCCAAAGACCATTTTGCTCTATTACTTTGTTGTGGTGGTGGTGATGATGATGATGGGGGAAAGACAGGATTGCTTGTCCTCCTTCTAGTGATCATTTCCAGCACATGGAAAGCAAGTTGTAAATGAGAAAAAGTTTGCACCTTCCAATGGGATTTCTCTATGCACAGAAAACTAAAGCCTTGCCAATGCCTTAATGCTCTTGTGTATAGAACAGTGACCTTACTGGCAGTTATTGGCTCTGCAGAATTGCATTTGAACCACTGCTATTTTTTTTCCAAGCTTCTGGGTCATAACACTTAAAGTAACTTCCTTTTCTCTCTCTCTCTCATTTAACAGGCTTGCTGGAGAGGGAGTTGGCGCCGTAAATATCTGTAAGTAATAAGCAAGTGAATCACAGAAACTAAAATCCTCTAATGAATTACCGTATTTTTTGCTCCATAAGATGCACATTTTTCCTCCTAAAAGTAAGGGGAAATGTCTGTGCGTCTTATGGAGCAAATGCGTGGTCCCTGGAGCCGAATTGCCCAGGGGCGAAAAGCAGATCGTGCTTTTTTTTTTTTTTTTTTACAAAGAGAGAAGGGGGTGTTGAAAGGAAGCCGCTGAGTAGCTGATCAGCAAACGATCAGGAGAGAGATACGGGAGAGAGATTCCAGCCACCCCCTTGCCCAGGCCTCCATTGTTGAGTGTTCTGCAGACGGAGGCTGTTTGTTTCCCCAGTGACATGTGACTGGCTGTTTAGATTATCTGTCTGGAAAGTGTAGAAACGGCCCCCTTTCCTGAAGAAGCTGCAGAACTGTGAGTTGAACCCCATAAAACAGGATTTTTTCCCTTTGCAAAGTAAGCTCAACAACTTTGAGTTGATCCTCAAAAAAACGGGGCTTTCCCCCTTTCCTCCTCTAAAAACTAGGTGCGTCTTATGGTCAGGTGCACCTCCTTATAGAGCGAAAAATATGGTATCTCACACCACTGATCTAAAGAATTAAAGGATCAAATGTTTTGTCAGCAACAACAAAAAATACCCAAAGAAACGCATAGTTATTGTATCAATACATAAATATTAGGTTGTGGAATTCTTTATGCCTTCTTTGATGTTCCTCAGAGGTTTTAATCCATGAATCCTGAACTTCTCCTCTGGTCCCTTTGCAGCTGTGGTCCATTCATCTGGAGGCATGAGCTATGGCGGTGGAAGTGCCATGGGCCTTGCGGGCGGCGTTGGCCTTGGCTACGGAGGAGGCCTCAGCACTGGAGGAAGCAGTTTCACCTCTGCTGGTGGCAAGGCGCTATCTGGGAGCATGGGTTCAGCCCGGGGGAGCAGTTCCAGTATGAAGATTGTGTCAAAAACCTCCACAACCAGAAAGAGCTACCAGAACTAAAGGCGTCCTCGGCCAAGTGAGGGGTGGAGATACCTGTGGTCCTCCAGGTGTCGCCAGATTCCAACTCCCATCCGGCATGGCCAGCAGTGAGGGTTGATGGGAGTTGAAGTCTGACAACAACTAGAGGGCCACCAGTTTCCCCATCCCTGAATAAAATCAAATTAGGCAAGGCTGACCCGCAGGGGCAAACTAGACATAAGATTGATGGTTCCCACTCAAATTCTGTTAAGTGTGGGTCTGGGGCAGGGTCATGTATAAAGCACAGCATGAACAGGCTGGAAGGGAGAAATACAGAGTGGGATGGAGAGAGAAAAGAGAGAGATCTACACAAGTATATCAATGCAGATCATGAGAGATGATGTATTGAGAACACCGCTTGCATTTTCATCATGGAATCTTCCTGATCCAGCACTTCTTACCAGATATTACAGGAGATCTAAAGTGCTTATTAACAGCTTCTCAATGGCAAATTTTACATCCACAGTTCCAGAGTTTCCGCTAGGAGATATTCCTACCCCTATCTGGGTTGAAACTGGTATCTTCTGCATGGAGAGCCGATGCTCTCTACTGCTGAGCTGTGGCCCTCCCTGAATTCCCTGGGAAGATGGATTGCTTGTTAAACCCCTCTGGTAATTGTATCTCTGTGAGGAGAATAGGCAGTGGCGTACTGAGCATACTGGCGTACTCCCGGCAGCCAAGCGGCACCCTCCCAGGGGTGGGGCGTTGCTCCGTAGCGTATGCGTCCTGACGTCACGACGCATGTGCTATGGAGCGGACTGTGCAAGTCCACACACGTGCAGTCCGCCCGGACTGGTGTGGACATGCGCAGTCCGCCCGGACTCCCAAGCCGCCGCCTGGCATCCCTTCCAGGCGGCGGCTGCTCGCGCATAAGGGCTGCCGGGCGGCAGCTTGGGAGTAGCACTCGCGGGGGGGGGGGTGGCGCAGAGTGTCACCCTCCCCCCAGGCTGGAACCCGGGGTGAAGCGCCCCCAACGCCCCACCCTTCCTACGCCACTGAGAATAGGTGTTTCCTAACAACTCGCAGCACCCCCTAAAAAAACACAGTTTCCAGGGGAAAGCCATGCCTGTCTACAGTGGCACAACACTGATTAAATGGAGAGCACAAATGGGGCTGCATCTGCTAGGGTTGCCACGCAGGAGTCAATTCAGATTTGCGATATGAAAATATAACTGATATACTTAGTTACTTCATCACTGCTCATGCATTGCACTGATGTAGTTATGTAATACCTCTGCCATTTCCTCTTCCTCCCACTCTGACCATCCAAAGATGTGAGATCTGTTTTCCATAGGTATCAGGATTGGAGAGCAAACACAGGGCATCTGTCTATTCTATATATTTCACTGTGCATCATGCAGTTCTGTCATTACCATTTACTATGCTTTTCATTGGCTAACCATATGTTTTTTAAGTCCATTTTTAATTTTCACATCTGCCATAAAGTACACATTGAAGTTAAAATGCATTAATTGTCCTCTAATAAAAGCAATTTATTACTTTCTGAAAATAATGGGCATATTCCAGCCAAAATTAAGGGCATTTTGGCACCGTTGGTTGTTGCAAAAGAGTTATGTACGTCTCTTCCAACAAATTCAATGGGATGGAGACGTGGTGTTGTTTCCTTCTATAGCTAACAATACTTTCTTGCCGGGGGGGGGGGGGGGAGTTGCAGGGCAAATATTGAAGGCAAAAGGCTTAAACCTCTTCCCTCAACACTGTAAACCTGATTAAGTTCCCCCTCAATGTAGTCATGAAAATATAATCCAGAAATCAAGTAGTGGATTTCCCTGTTCATATTTAGTTTTACCCTTAAGAGTGATTGGGTAATGCTGCATAAAAGCCAACCATCATGGGATGATGTTCATTCTTTCCGTGTGAAATATCTTCCAGAGGAAATAAAGAAAGATTGTCATTTGTAATTTTGGTTTCCATAAAACTTATTGGGTCCATGAATATTTTTCTTGGAAGGTTTTTCTTTGGAATAGTGCAGAAAACACAAACCCTATCTATATAAAATTCGGGAAATTTGAATGCTCTTCAAAAGACAAATGTGTTTCAGCGCTTCACTGAAAACATTCTGGGTTTTCTAACAAGCTAAAGTCTTTGGGATTAGGAAGCAGAAATCAGTAAAAAATGAAGAAATGGTTTCAGTGTTTGCAGTAAAAATAGTAGCATTCTTCTGTGTTCTTTGTTGCTGTTTTCAAAACAACAACACATCCACAGCTCAGCTGGCTTTACCCTGGTCTTGGGTGAATTAATTTTCCCAGAATGTTATGCCATTATGTATAAGAGCCTGGAAACAAGTATAAACACCAGAATGGTCTTTGCATAATCAATATGTAGCAGAACCACCTGGAATAAGCAAAAGGGTCGTATCAGTTTATTGGCTCCATGACTGATGGCTCCTTGTAAGGAAAGGAGATGCATTTCTGGTCTATAATTGTAATCAAACTACCACAGCACTTGTTACTTTTGTGTTTATGTTGCAGTCTTTCCAATTTCATGCCATCTCCATAATAAAACTGCTTTCGATCTAAGCTGTGTGCATCGTTTCTGACTGTGTGGGGCTCCTTTCATACAACTTGCTTTAAGGCCCATTCTTGTGTTGCCACCCTCTAAACCTCTCATGGAAAAGGCACATGAAGAAGGGCCTTCTTTGGATGATCTCCGAGCCCAGGTGGGTACAAATGCAGAGAGGCAGTATGCCTCAATACCTTGAGGTATTGCGGTCCTGAGCAGTTTAAGGCTTTATAGGTCAAAACCAGCAGTTTGAATTGAGCCTGGAAACTAATTGGTAGCCAGTGCAGTCAGACCAGGATCGGTGGAATAGGTTCAAACCGTCTGGGTCCAGTAAGCAACCTGGCTGCTGAATTCTGCACTAACAAGTTTCCAAACCATCTCCCTACGTATATCGCATTGCGGTAATCAACGCGTTGCAATATGAACACCCAGGGCCGGCGCTTCCCTTCTATGCAAACTAGGCAGTTGCCTAGAGTGCCAAAATGGAGGGGGCGCTGGCCACCCTGCCCCCCGCTGCCCACCGCCGCCCCAACCAGCGGCGGAGCGAACAGGTTGGGACGAAAACCGCGGTGGCGGGGGCGCAAAATGGAGGGGGCGCTGGCCAGCCTGCCCCTCACCCCCCGCCGCCGCCCAGTGCCGCCCCAACCAGTGGCGAAAACCGCGGCGGGGCACCCAGCGGGCAGGGGGCGGGGCATCGTACATCATGCGCAATGATGTCACGTGCCCCGCCCCCTCGCCTAGGGCGCCAAAACCCCTAGCACCGGTCCTGGGAACACCTCCTGTTTCTCCCAGTGACAAACTTGAGTATATGGGTCCTCACTTGTGGCATCACTGACTTCACAATGGGTGTTGTACCTGACGAAGGAAGACCACAGGAATGTCAAAAAGAAAGAAAATGTGCCTAGTTGAGTATCATTCTCAAGGGAGCTGCCTCAGCAGCTCTCGCTGAGCTTCAGATAGCCGCCTCTCTTCCCATCATGTTCAAAGAAGAAAAAGTCACTTGTTAATTTATATTAAGTTAAAAGCAATGCCTTTAGGAAACTCCAGCACTGTAAACTCCAGGTTTCTATGGGGAAATTATTCTGGAAGAATTTCGAGGAGATAGTGATCTGACATGGTCAACTCTTCCTGTCTATCTCCTGTCTATCAGTGTGGTGTAGTGGTTCAGAGCAATAGACTTGTAATCTGGGGAACCGGGTTCGCATCTCCAGTCCTCCACATGCAGCTGCTGGGTGACCTTGGGCTAGTCACGCTTCTTTGAAGTCTCTCAGCCCCACTCACCTCACAGTGTGTTTGTTATGGGGGAGGAAGGGAAAGGAGAATGTTAGCCGCTTTGAGACTCCTTCGGGTAGTGATAAAGCTGGATATCAAATCCAAACTCTTCTTCTTCTTTCTGGGTCTGTTTATCTATGTTTAAAGGTAAAGGGACCCCTGACCGTTAGATCCAGTCACGGATGACTCTGGGGTTGCGGTGCTCATCTCGCTTTACTGGCCAAGGGAGCCAGCGTACAGCTTCCGGGTCATGTGGCCAGCATGACTTAGCCACTTCTGGTGAACCAGAGCAGCGCACGGAAACGCCATTTACCTTCCCGCTGGAGCGGTACCTATTTATCTACTTGCACTTTGACATGCTTTCAAACTGCTAGGTGGGCAGGAGCAGGGACCAAGCAATGGGAGCTCACACCGTCACGGGGATTCGAACCGCTGACCTTCTGATCGGCAAGCCCTAGGGTCTGTGGTTTAACCCACAGCGCCACCCACGTCCCTTTATCTACGTTTATTACCTCCCTATTCAATCCCTTGTGAAAAGTCTTTGATGGTTGCCTTTGGTGTGTGATCTGTTGGCAAATGGCTAAAAACATGCAGTGGCCAATATGTGTCTGATGTAGGGCAGGGTGGCTCATAGCTGAGCCAGCATCTATATATAATGTGTCTAGTTTTAGAGCCTAGAAGTTCAGAGGTTTGGCATAGACTGTTGGACACAGTGCTATGCATCAAAGCGAACCTTGCGTTCGCTTTGCCAGTTCTTCAGGGCATTTCATTGGCCAATTTAAGTACTGCTTGGTAATGTTTATTTTACTTACTGTTCAGAATAAAAAGTGCAATCTTCCCACCCACTTGCATTTGTATTGCTTCTGAATGTAATTTTAAAAGAACCATCCTGCATTGGGCAAGACACAGAGTTAGAAAATAGCACTTGGTTTTGCAAGTCGTCAAAACGTTACGTTAGGTACATGATGTGATGAAAATAATGGAAAAGGCCTCATGCCAGACATACCAAAGGGATTAATTCAGGCCAATTACCTGTGATCTCCAGCTGCCAAACCCAGCTCTCCAAGGAGATAAAAAGGGAGAACGAGTGAGCTTCCCAGAGGATCCTTTCACCTTGGCTGTCCAGGAGTCTCGCCTCATCTCTCTCTGTCTCTCTCTGTTTCTCCTTCTTGCCCTGAGGAGGAACAATGGCTCAAAAATCAGTCAGAGTCTCTAAGAATTTTAGCACCTCTTCAGCTGTTATCCCAGGTAGCCGATCTAGCTTCAGCACGGTTTCGGTCTCCCGGGGAGGTGGTGCAGGCTTTGGACGTGCCAGCGGTGGCTTTGGCAGCAGAAACCTCCATGGTTTTGGAGCAAGTAAAAGGATCTCCATGGGTGGCTACCATACTACTGCCAGATCTGGATATGGTTATGGATTAGGTAATGGAGGAGTTGCGTACTGGATTGGTGGTGGTGGTGGCTATGGCTATGGAGCGGGCGCTGGTGGCATCCATGAGGTTACCGTCAACCCAAACCTCCTGGCGCCTCTTAACTTGGAGATTGACCCCACCATCCAGAAGGTGAGGAAGGAAGAGAAGGAGCAGATCAAGACACTCAACAACAAATTTGCCTCCTTCATTGATAAGGTAAGGTTCTCTCTGGATGCCATCCTAAAAAATTTACGCTACTTTAAAACAAGTTCCTGCCTGCTATTGTTTAAACAACCTCTACTGACAATATAGGGCAGCTGTATTCTTTCCCTGCTTACTATATCCTACCAACATTTCATTGCTAGAAATAGGTACGGTGGTACCTTGGTTTTCGAACATCTCTGTTGACGAAAATTTCGGTTTTTGAACGCCGTAAACCCGGAAGTAAATGCTTCGGTTTTCGAACACATCTTCGAAGTTTAACATGCCATGCGGCTTCCATATTGAGTTTTCCATATTGAGGTTTCCATATTGATTTTTCGGTTTTCGAATGTTTCAGAACTTGAACGTCTTCCGGAACGGATTATGTTCAGAAACCGAGGTACCACTGTATTTGTAGAGTATCCTTACTCTCACATCATGGATCACTTCCTGATGGTTAATCAGAGATGGGAGAGAACTGCAACTCCCATTATCCCTGGTTATGAACAATGGCAACTGGGTCTTATGGGAACTGTAGTCCAAAACACCAGGAGGACACCAGGCTGTGAGAAAGACCTGGAGATGATGAAATTTTTACAAGGTGCTTCCAGTTCTTAGCTCAAACTCTAAACATAACCCACATATGCAATATGTGAGAGTAAAGGAGTATTTAGCATCGGATTGCTAGGAAGAAATGAGAACATGAATAAAGATGGAGGTTATAGTTGGAAGACCAGGTAGCCATGCAAAATATCAGACTCCACTTCTTGGTACCTACCAGCAGCTGAGGGCCAAAACTTGCTTTAAAAAAATAAATAAATCACAATTGATCCTGTATCAGAATCCATAGAAGATTCACCATTCTTCTTTTTTTTTAAAGCAACCAATAAACACAATTAGATGCCTGTGTCAAAAGATAACACTTCCTGGTTTCATTCCTATATCTTTCCATATGTCCACCATCTGCAAAGCTCCTGGACCTTCTAAATCATTTGATACTAACTACTCTTTGAGCTGCTTTTAGTACTAGCTCAATAGGTACAACCTGCCAGCTTCCTGTAACATTTTCTATGTAAAGTATTTTCTGTGATGGTTTCTTGCAATCTATTTAAAAACAAAAGCAAAAGATGTTAAGATATCATCTCCTTTGATGGGTGGTATAGCTTAGCAACCCATATTCTGTTTCGTCTATACACGATGCCAACGTTCAACATATTTTTGTCTTGGTGGGATTCATTCAGGTCCGTTTCCTGGAGCAACAGAACCAAGTGCTAGAGACCAAATGGAGCCTCTTGCAGGAACAAAAGATCACCCGGCGTAACCTTGAAACTTTATTTGAGTCATACATCAGTACTCTAAGAAGAAGTCTGGATAGTATTACGGGACAGAGACCACAGTTAGACATGGAATTGAAGAACATGCAGGATACTGTGGAGGACTTCAAGATAAGGTGGGTACTGTAAAATTTTTATTATCATCACCATCGTTGCATAGTAGGGGGTTAGGCTAGATGATCCTTGGGGTCCCTTCCACATGTACAATTCTATCATAACCACAATTAATTTATAAACCAACTTCTGCACAATTGTCTCAAAGCGGTGTGCAGTTAAAAACAGCAAATAAAAAAACCCCAACCAGTTAAAAACATAACAGCAGGTACCGTATTTTTCCGTCTATAAGATGCCCCCATGTATAAGATGCCCCTATTTTGGGAACTGCGATTTAAGAAAATGGGGGGAGATGGCCCCCATGTATAAGACCCCCCCCCAATATTGGACGTTATTTTTTAGGAAAGGAACCTAGTCTTATACAAGGAAAAATATGGTACATTTAAAAGATGACAATACAAATTAGACACTATTTATCCAATTTATCCAGTTAGAGAAGTCTGTTTTAGAATACAGTTATTTCTGGAAAGTGCAGGTGGTAGGTGTCTTTCAACAGGAAAGCTGTTCCACAACAGGGGCAGCCACAATGAAACCCCTGCTTCTTCTTTTTTTTTTTTAAAAAAATATATTTATTCATGTTATAAGAAACAATACAAAAAAATCTTATATCAAACCATCATTTTTTACATCTTAGGGTGACTTCCCCCAGTTCCCCCTTCTGGGCTTCAATATAATTCTTTTTTAGCAATTTCCTAAAATTTAACCAATTACCCATATTTCATCTTACAACAAATCACTTGTTCCTATCATATTCATTACAATTTAAACATAATTATTACCTAACTCCTAACTTTTTTACCGAAAATCTATACTATGCTTCTGAAACCCCCGCTTCAAGTTACTTGCACATACTGCAGCAATCTGATTGAAGGCAAAAGAGTGTAAAACAGACAAATCAAAATGAGTCCGTCTGTCTTCTCCTACTAGCAATCTCCTTAGCTGACTGCAGATGCTCTAAATATGAAGCAAAATCTCAGTCAGGTGAAAATCTTATCTATTTTGGGTCACATGTCAAAAGTCAGCCTGGCTGGGCATCTGCTGAGTGCCCAAACTCCAGCAGCCCCCTCCTCCTCCTCAGCATTGCATCCTGCCAGCATTCACCCACCTTCCACTCTGGCCCAAACAGTGGTGCTGGTGCTGAAGGAGAGAAGCAATGGATTCCACTGTCTACTTGCTCATTGGCTCTTTGCTTGGAAAGCAAGCGGGTGGAAGGTAGGAAGAAGGAGCAGGTGGTGACAGATGGCGAAGAGGTTGGTTCACGGAGAGAGGGAGAAGGGCATGGAGGGTGTTCTTACCAGGGCCAACTTAAGACCTTTAGATTATGGTGTCCACCATGTGCAATTCAAAATCAAAAGAATACTAACTAGCCAGTAAAATAATCTTTTTAACAAACAAAAAGCATATGTTCATTGCAAACCATAAACCATAAAAGGAATTATAATCACTCTTAGCTTCAGCAAATATCAGTCTTCAAACAGGGATGTCCATCCTTTTTTTCACATTGATTCCATCTTTCTACTTTAGTCTCGTGAAAGACCCAAAGATTATTGTGGCAGGTGACAGGTGGCGATGGGAGAATTTAAAAAATTCTATGAAATACGTGGGAAAGTCTCTCTCTCCCCCCCCCCATCCAGTGGTAATGGGTTACTCAATTTCCCCCTTCCTCCGACAGGTATGAAGAGGAAACCAACAAGCGCACAGGTGCAGAAAATGATTTTGTGGAGCTCAAGAAGGTGAGTAATGGAGTGTAGGTGGGTTTCCATGAGGCAAGAGACAGAGATAACAGCAAGAACCTTTATTGAACTACATAACTGGGAAACCGGGGCAAAGCAACTGCTTATATACATTTCTGAAAGCTTGGGCCACTCCCACTCCCAACATGATTGGCTGTCTAAAGCTGCGAATCACGACTCAGAGTTCAAGGGCCAATGGCAGAGGCCCCAATCCTGAAACGTTCTGTGATTGGACATCCTGTTATCGAATCAGAACAAAGGAGCTCAGAAGCCTTAGTCCAGACTCGAGCTCAGGCAAACACAGACCACTGAATACATAACATCACATTTGGCACAGAGTGAGGGGGCCACCC
The DNA here is from genome assembly GCA_034641385.1 of Darevskia mixta. Lineage (NCBI taxonomy): Eukaryota > Metazoa > Chordata > Lepidosauria > Squamata > Lacertidae > Darevskia > Darevskia mixta. The sequence goes on from JAWWNH010000047.1 coordinate 834,624, forward strand.
CTTTAAAGGAATGCATGCTTTAACCTTTGTACTTTTAGGGGAAACTTGTGGTTTCATTTTGGCTCTCACATCTGCTGTGATGTTCAGCCCTTTGATCTTTTCCCCTCTTTCCAGGATGTGGATGCTTCCTATATGAGCAAGGTTGAGCTGGAAGCCAAAGTGGAATCCTTGACTGATGAAATCAATTTCTTGAGAACTATCTATGAAGAAGTAAGAACACCTTCTAGTCTTTTCAGGGAGAAAGAGAGAAGAGTCTAGCAACATGAACCAAAACCAGCTCTGGTTGACATTTCGCACCTTCAAGCATTCACTCTCTAGGGCTCTACTCAGATGGCATCCTAACAGAGAGGAAACCAGCTCTTTGTGGCTCAATCCCACACAACTCAGCTGAAGTCTATATCAGGGAAGGGAAACCTCTGGCCTTCCAGATATTGTTGGGTTACAACTCCCATCATCCCTCACCATCAGCCATGCTGGCTGTGGTGATGTCATCTGGAGTCTAGCATTATCTGGAAAGCCACAGGATTCCCCAGCCCTGATCCTAGAGCAGTGATGGTTAACCTTGACACTCCAGATGTTTTGGGACTACAACTCCCATCATCCCTGACTACTGATCCTGTTAGCTAGGGATGATGGGAGTTGTAGTTCCAAAACATCTGGGGTGTCAAGGTTAGCCATCACTGTCCTAGAGGGAAGGAGCTGTGCAGAAGAGTGAATGCAAACATCACATGACTATACTAGCCTTTGAAGTAATTGCATAATTTGTCCAACTAGCATGGACCTTCTTTTAATATACAGTGGAACCTTGGTTCTCAAACTTAATCTGTTCTGGGAGTCTGTTCGACTCCAGAAACTGTTCAACAACCAAGGAACTGCTTCCGATTGGCTGCAGGAGCTTCCTGCACTCAGGTGGAAGCCGTGGAATCTGCGAAAGCAGGGTTTGACGTTCACTTCTGAAAAATGTTCGCAAACCAGAACACTTACTTCCAGGCTTGCTGCATTCAGGAGCTGATTTCTTCGGAAAACAAGGTACCACTGTATTACTGGGAGGCCTTGAAACCAGACCAAAAGGAATCAGTTCACACACTCCTGGGCTAACATGTGGATCAGGTCTGGATTCTGATTTTTCTTCATTTTTAGAAAAAGTTCAAATTTTAAGAAGAACAAAAGTAATAATAATATACATCTCAAGATATTAATGTTGCAAATATTATCATAAAAGACACACTTATCAAATATGATTTAAAGAAAAGCAAGAATCCATCAAGCAAAAGCCAGACAATTCCACCAACATTCTTTCTATGAATGCAATTTTTTTTTTAAAGAATTCCAGTAATTAATAGAAGGAAACCATAGGCTTTCAAAATACCCAGTATTTTGCTGACTTTTCTTTTTGTATACTCAGCCACAGTGCTGGAGTACCAAATAGGCTGTGTAGGCATCGGCGTAAGGGCCCCATGTCTTTTAGGGACCCTGCGAGAATGGATCAAAATAATATTGATTTGATCTTGAAAGAAAATTGAAATCAAGCTTTCTTAATTCAATGCTATCCCACTAGAGCATGCACACAACGCGGGTGGGCAGTAATTTCAACTGCCATGCAGTCTCTACAGGGCTTATTCGGGCACTGCTAAATCAGTTTTGCCATTTCAACAATTTTTCCAACAGCATCTTCGCTGTTCTGCCAGAGAAGATGCCCTAGAAGTATACCTCTTGCTCACTACTGAAATCTTGGTGCCTGTTAACAGAATGCTGCTTAATTCAAACTGTTTCTTACTTAATATGTCACTCGGGCGCCATAATAAAATACAAACAGGACTTAAAAATGAATGGATAGACAAAATACAAAGAGTTAGGCCTGACATCTAACCAACCAAGCACCAAAAAAGTCACTTGAAGTTACTGCATCCTCAATATTAGCAAGTATTAGGTGTGTTTTTTTCAAGCAGGGTTGCAGACTGTTCTAGGGACTCACTTTTCGTCTAGTACAGTAGACACTCCAGACATGCTAGACTACCACTCCCATAATCTCTGACCTGTGGCCTGTTGCGAACACCGCTTTCCTCAGTCAGCCACTCCGTTACAAATTTATGATTTTATTCAGGTGCGTAGGATATAACTTTATCCCCTCCCACCTTAGCCTCAGAGGTCTGACTTTGGAACGATCTCCCTTATAAACTCTGGGGATCCCTGTAACGTGAGTGCTCCCGTCCAGCTGGCGTGGCCAGTTATATCTCCTGCTCCGGGCTATTATGATGAAAACCCCCTATGCCTACAGTCCTGGGCTTCCTTTACTCTGAATCCCTCACTGTATCAGCTGCCTAGCCACCGCTAGCAACTCTGTGGCACAGTCCAAGGTTTCCACCCTCTAGCCGCTCCTTAGTGCAACTCCAAGACACAAACTATCCCCCTTGTGGGATGTAAACACTAGAGCAGTCAAGTACAACAATGCTAGAAGGGGTTTCAGTCCTCCAGCCACAACTTCCTGGTCACCTGGACTGAAACAACTTCCTCTTGCAGCTAGATGTGGGAGTGGCTTTACCTGGGCAGGTTAGAACAAAAGGCACAGGTCATGTAGCCATTCTCTCCCTTCTTCTCTCTCTTGCCTCTCGCCTGGATTATCAGGAAGGATGCTCAGTTGGCTTCCAGCCAACTGGGGCCTAATGGACTTCTCTCCCACATGGAGAGATTCCAACTGTACATATCTTTACTATGCATAAGCCTGCCTTCTTTTGGGAATCTTACTGTGTCTCCAACAGAATGTCCGTGAGTAAACCTTTTATATCTTTTTATAGAAGACGTGTGCTGTGTCTTATTTGAAGAGGGACAAAGGGGAAATATATAGTGACAAACCAGGAAACTAGATTAAGCTGATTCTAGTGAATCAAAGCAACTTCCGCTGTGTGTATTTTAAAAGGGAATGTTACTCTGCTAGTTGAACTTGCAAGCGCAAGTTAGGATGAGATATATTAAATTATAAATCATCATCCACGTTCCCAAACATTCCCACACCCCTCAGGTCAAGTTTTGCCTCCTCACTGAGTTCACCCTGATGAGAGCTTCTATATAACGTGCTGGACTAATCAGACGACGATACCTCTTTGCACAAATAAGAACAAGATTTCATTTAACAACAAGCATAACGGTTTCAGTATTTCTTAGATGTTGAGCTTAGTTTCATTACAGCTTAGTTCTATATCAGTTTCACAAACATCGACTAAACCTACCCAAAACCTCCCTCAGACTATTCTAACTCCTCCCTCTCCTGATACTCTCTCCACACACTCCACACTCCCAACAACTCAACAACCCTGAACCAATGGCTGCTCCCCCCTTTTAAACCTTAGAAGGTTCCGCCTCCTCAGAGCGAGCTGCCATTCAAACAGTTCCATAACTTAACCCATCTAATGCTGGGGATAAACTGAACATTCTTCCAGCCAGAAGGGCTGATCCATTACATGGCCATGCTGGCTAGGATGATGGCAGTCGGAGTCCGGCAACATCTGAAGAGCCAAAGGTTCCCCATCTCTGAAATAAGCTTCATGTTGCAAAGTTTCCTTGCTCAGTGTGGACCAGCGCTTGAATGGGGTAGAGATGTGGGTGTCTTTCATCTCGGTGAGTCCTCTTTCTTCAACTCCCCCCCCCTGTAGGAATTAGCCCAGCTGCAGGCCCACATTTCTGACACCTCTGTCGTTCTCCAAATGGACAACAACCGAAACCTGGACCTGAACAGCATCATTGCAGAGGTCAAGGCTCAGTATGAAGACATTGCCAACAGAAGCAGGGCTGAGGCAGAATCGTGGTACCAAAGCAAGGTGAGCAGTGATGGGGAAATGGGTTTGAAAGGAGGAGCCAGGGCTCTAAAGCCATGTATCTAGAGTGGCCATGTATCTTACTTTTACAGAAGACAGTCCATATTTGAAGAGCTGTTGGAGGACATTCCTGTACCTCAAGGCATCCTCTATTTGAAAGGCTGTCTGATCTAACTCCATTTAAAGATAAAGAACCCTAAGAAAGGAACATATGGAGGATCTTGAAGTTGCCCATCACCAATGAGCATCTGGGCAGCAGACTGAGCAGGGATGAAGGTCACCTGCTCACAGCCTTCCCAATATGGGGAGATGTATTGTGAATCTATTTGACCTGTATAAATTATTTCTAAATTCACATCTATATACATGTGCACATTTTATGCAAATCTGTGTCCTCTTTTCTCCTCTTTGCAGTTTGTTCTCTTTTTTTGAGGAAGGGTGATGTATTTGCTCTTTTTTTGACAATTTAAAAGTGCCCCCCTATGTTTGCCTCCATCAAAGTTGTACTTCAGTAATCTAAATAAGTTTGCCCCTTTTTTGCCTCTCAGTATGAAGAATTGCAGCTTTCTGCTGGAAGGCACGGAGATGATCTGCGCAATACAAAGACTGAGATCTCCGAGCTGAACCGCATTACCCAACGACTCCGTTCCGAGATCGACAGTGTGAAAAAACAGGTACTGCCACACAGGGCTGCTGAAAATTTCAACTAAAGGAGCATTGCATGGCAAAGCTGGCAAGGGGCAGAGGCAGCTATGTAGGAGGGAAAAACCTTAGAGGGAAGAAACATAAACTTTATTTTGTACTAGTCTTCAAATGCCCTGTTTTGCTGATGACAATACTATGGATCCAGATATTTTACTTAATTCTAATTAAATTATCCTAAGTTGCTCCGAGCTGAGAACATTGCCTTTTCTTCCCCCTCCTAGATTGCAAGACTGCAGGCAGCCATTGGCGATGCAGAGCAGCATGGAGAACTTGCCCTTAAAGATGCCAGGATAAAGTTGGCCGAACTGGAGGAGGCTTTAATGAAGGCCAAGGCAGACATGGCTCGTCAGCTCCGGGACTACCAGGAGCTCATGAACGTCAAACTGGCCCTGGATATTGAGATCGCCACCTATAGGAAGCTGCTGGAAGAGGAGGAGAGAAGGTTGGTGGAATTCAAGTGGGTTGGGGGGTGAAGTGTGAAATGCAGCGCTAGACTGCTGGAGGAAAAAGACCCTGTCTTGGTGTGGAGAGACCCCATCCTCCTCTTTCATCTCCACCAGGCTTCTTGCCAACCAAGGTATTGCCCAGGGACAGAGGAACGGTGGTCCACCAGATGTTATTGGACTCAAATTCCCATCAGTCCCCACCAGATTGACTAGTGATCAAGGATGATGGGAGTTTTAGCTCAACAACATCTAGAGGACCACTCCACAGCAGTCAAAACTGTTCATGGCTACAACACACATATCTAATATTGGGCTCTGTTGACCAGTGGTCCCAGATACATTATTTACATTATGGTGATGGGCTCTGAAAGCTAAAGCAAACTTTTTGAGCAGCCTTCTGGGAAGAGGAGAAGTTTAGCAGGAGTTCTCCCAGGCCTATCATTACCACTGTCACTGGGTCCCTTGTTGATGCTGAGGCCTCCATTCTGGCTGGAGTTTGTAGTTGCAATCTAAGAATGCTGCCATGGGTTTGTGGTAACCGCCAGGGTGTTATAACCCACGACATTGGAAAATGGAACTTCCTGGGCTCTGCAGTGTGGAAAATGAAGATGGCAGCTGCAACTGTGGCTTCTGGGCCCGCACCAGACAACTCTCTGCCAAGCACCCCCTTGACTCTGGACACAACCCTTGGGATACCACAGCTCCAAAGATCATTTTGCTCTATTACTTTGTTGTGGTGGTGATGGGGGAAAGACAGGATTGCTTGTCCTCCTTCTAGTGATCATTTCCAGCACATGGAAAGCAAGTTGTAAATGAGAAAAAGTTTGCATCTTCCAATGGGATTTCTCTATGCACAGAAAACTAAAGCCTTGCCAATGCCTTAATGCTCTTGTGTAGAACAGTGACCTTACTGGCAGTTATTAGCTCTGCAGAATTGCATTTGAACCACTGCTACTTTTTTCCAAGCTGCTGGGTCATAACAATTAAAGTAACTTCCTTTACTTTCTCTCTCATTTAACAGGCTTGCTGGAGAGGGAGTTGGCGCCGTAAATATCTGTAAGTAATAAGCAGGTGAATCACAGAAACTCACAATCCTCTAATTAATTATCTCACACCACTGATCTAAACAAATAAAGGATCAAATGTTTTGTCAGCAACAAGAACAACAAAATACCCAAAGAAATGCATAGTTATTGTATGAATACAGAAATATTAGGTTGTGGAATTCTTTATGCCTTCTTTGATGTTCCTCAGATGTTTTAATCCATGAATCCTGAACTTCTTCTCTGGTCCCTTTGCAGCTGTGGTCCATTCATCTGGAGGCATGAGCTATGGCGGTGGAAGCGCCATGGGCCTTGCAGGCGGCGTTGGCCTTGGCTACGGAGGAGGCCTCAGCACTGGAGGAAGCAGTTTCACCTCTGCTGGTGGCAAGGCGCTATCTGGGAGCATGGGTTCAGCCCGGGGGAGCAGTTCCAGTATGAAGATTGTGTCAAAAACCTCCACAACCAGAAAGAGCTACCAGAACTAAAGGCGTCCTCGGCCAAGTCAGGGGTGGAGATACCTGTGGTCCTCCAGGTGTCGCCAGACTCCAACTCCCATCCGGCATGGCCAGCAGTGAGGGTTGATGGGAGTTGAAGTCTGTCAACAACTGGAGGGCCACCAGTTTCCCCATCCCTGAATGAAGTCAAATAAGGCAATACTGACTCGCAGGGGCAAACTAGGCATGCCAGTGATTGGGTAATGCTGCGTAAAAGCCAACCATCATGGGATGAAGTTCATTCTTTCCATGTGAAATATCTTCCAGAGGAAATAAAAAAGGGTTGTCATTTGTAATTTTGGTTTCCATAAAACCTACTGGGTCCAGGGGCGGAGCAAGGGTGGAGCGTTGGGGGCGGGCCGCGCCGGGTTCCACCCTCTAGGGGGCGACACACTGGGCAACCCCCATGACACCCAAGCCACGCCCCCGACGCCCGGCACCCCGTCCGTGCGGCGGCAGCTCGCGCGGCAACTCATAAGGCTACCGCACGCGAAAAGCAGCATGGATGTGGCAGCCTTTTGCGCACGGGAGCCTTACAAATTGCCACTCGCTCGGCGGCTCGTATGGTTGCCGCGGGGAGCAGCAGCACCAGCACGGACAGACAGGACGAAGGGCGCATGTGCAACCATCCTGCACATGCGGCATTCGTCCTGACGCATGCGTCGTTGACGTCCTGACGCATGTGTCGTGCGTCATGACTGCAGCTAGGTATGCCACTGATTGAGTCCATGAACATTTTTCTTGGAAGGGTTTTCTTTGGAATAGTGCAGAAAACACAAACCCTATCTATATAAAATTCGGGAAATTTGAATGCTCTTCAAAAGACAAATGTGTTTCAGCTGTTCACTGAAAACATTCTGGGTTTTCTAACAAGCTAAAGTCCTTGGGATTATTAAGCAGAAATCAGTAAAAAATGAAGAAATGGTTTCAGTGTTTGCAGTAAAAATAGTAGCATTCTTTTGTGTTATTTGTTGCTGTTTTCAAAACAACAACACATCCACAGCTCAGCTGGCTTTACCCTGGCCTTGGGTGAATTAATTTTCCCAGAATGTTATGCCATTATGTATAAGAGCCTGGAAACAAGTATAAACACCAGAATGGTCTTTGCATAATCAATATGTAGCAGAATCACCTGGAATAAGCAAAAGGGTCGTATCAGTTTATTGGCTCCATGACTGATGGCTCCTTGTAAGGAAAGGAGATGCATTTCTGGTCTATAATTGTAATCAAACTACCACAGCACTTGTTACTTTTGTGTTTATGTTGCAGTCTTTCCAATTTCATGCCATCTCCATAATAAAACTGCTTTCGATCTAAGCTGTGTGCATCGTTTCTGACTGTGTGGGGCTCCTTTCATGCCACTTGCTTTAAGGCGGAATTTCATTTGCACAAGAGGCCTTAATCGGTCTATGAGCTCCCCAAAGTTCTGCTCTACAACCTCTTTGGAAAAGGAACACGAAGGCTAAACTCTGAACTGTTATGAACATAAGATAGTATTCAACCACCTTGGTCATGCTCATTAATTTCACTGGGTCTACTCTGAGTAAAACTTGGTTGAATACCATCCAAAGGAAGCTGCCTCATACTAAGACCATTGGTCCATCTAACTCACTGGTTTTCAGTGATGGGGTAGATCCCACTAGTGGGGCACAGCCTGATCCAAGATGAATTGCAACAGGAGCACCAGTACCATGCAAATATATGGTCAGTGATGGGCCGTGGGGTCTCAAATTTCAACAGCACCATGTTCAATGACAATTTTTTCTGCCCCTCCGCCTCTCACACTCCATTCTAAATCATAGTTGCAGTTCCGTGCCCAGTGAGACCAAACCAGCTGCACTCCCCTAGATCTGCCTCTGGTAAAAGACAAAGATACGGGTCCCCAAATGCATGTTGGTCCTGAGTCTGAAAAGGCTGAAGATACCTGACCTAGCTCTTTGGCTGGCAGCAGCTGTACAGAGCTTCAGGCAGGAGTCTTTCCCAGCCCTACTGGAAGATGCTGAGAATTGAACCTGAAATCTTCTGCATGTAGAGCAGATCATCTACTGTAGAGCTATGGGCCCCGGGCTAACTGGAGTAGTAAGCTTTGTTTATTCAAAAACGTCTTTTAGAATGCGTAGAATGTCCTTCCTTTTTTAAAATAAACTTTATTTATCAATCACATATATATTTACAACAACTTCACATTCCGCTTTTACAAATACCTCATTTCATTCATTACATTCATAATATATTCCTAACATTCATTACATTCATTGCATTCATAACGTACATACATACTATTTATTTCATACATAACAATCATATCAAAAACATCCACACAATCAATGAAAGAGGTAATAGGGGGAAAAGACAGAGAAAAGGATTACAAGAAAAGAAAGAGGAGAGAAGAAAAGAAAAAGACAATAGAAAAGTAAAGGGAAAAACGAAAAGAAGAAAAGATTACAAATAAAAAATAACTTCTTACTGATTATGCATCATTTCTTGTTTTCATTGTGTGATTTTCCTATTTCTATTATCTTCCATGTTTTCTCGTACACGTAGAATGTCCTTCCTTTGTCAGCACTGAAGAGGGATTTTCCCAAGGTCCATAGCAGCGAAAAAATAATAATTTCCCCTCCGTGCCTGTTCTGATCACACTAATTATAATCACACATGCACACACCTGCACCTGATGCAATTTTCAAAACCTGCACATGGAAAGCAAACGTGCATTTAATGCTCCCTGCCATGCCTCCAGTTGAAAGTGCTTTGATATGCTCTGAGAAAACTGGCTGCAAAGAAATCCTTTAAAACAATGCAGCTCAAATTCTGATTCTACTGCCAGCTACAGAAGGAATAAAGTCAGTGGTGGATCTTGGGCTCTCAAATTTCGGCAACGCCTTGTACAATGCCAAAATTCGGCATACCCCCCACGTCTCACAATCCACTCTAAAGAATAGTTGCAGTGCCCCTGAGGTTCTGCGCCCGGTGCAACCAAACTGGTAGCACTCTCCTAAATCTACCTCTGATAAAGTGGGAAGGTTCAGTTGCAAGATCCGCACCATGTCATTACACACGCCACTCAGACAGTAAGCCTCTGCTTAAAGACCTCCAAAGAAGGAGACCCCACCACACTCCTTGGCAGCAAATTCCACTGTCAAACAGCTCTTACTGTCAGGAAGTTCTTCCTAATGTTTAGGTGGAATCTTCTTTCTTGTAGTTTGAATCCCTTGCTCCGTGTCCTCTTCTCAGGAGCAGCAGAAAACAACTTTTCTCCCTCCTCTATATGACATCCTTTTATATATTTGAACATGGCTATCATATCACCCCTTAATCTTCTCTTCTCCAGGCTAAACATACCCAGGTCCCTAAGCCGTTCCTCATAAGGCATCGTTTCCAGGCCTTTGACCATTTTGGTTGCCCTCCTCTGGACACTTTCCAGCTTGTCAGTGTCCTTCTTGATCTGTGGTGCCCAGAACTGGACACAGTATTCCAGGTGAGGTCTGACCAGAGCGGAATACAGTGGTACTATTACTTCCCTTGATCTAGATGCTATACTCCTATTGATGCAGCCCAGAATTGCATTGGCTTTTTTAGCTGCTGCATAACACTGTTGACTCATGTCAAGTTTGTGGTCTACCAAGACTCCTAGATCCTTTTCACATGTACTGCTCTCAAGCCAGGTGTCACCCATCCTGTATTTGTGCCTTTCATTTTTTTTATAGTTAAAAATTCCCTGTTAAAATTCATCTTGTTTGCTATGGCCCAATTCTCTAATCTGTTAAGGTCTCTTTGAAGTGTGATCCTGTCCTCTGGGGTATTAGCCACCCCTCCCAATTTGGTGTCATCTGCAAACTTGATCAGGATGCCCTCAAGCCCATCATCCAAGTTCAGTTCACCACATTTCCATATCAGTTTGCACATCTTTTTTGGTACCAGTCATCATAAATGTAAATGTTTGTGTTTCAGAATTTGTCTTTTCTACAGACCATGAAACTCGGGGCCTCTTCATACGTTATCTTTTGTACATGTGCATGTAGGAGTCTTGTTAAAGTGTCCACCTCAAAATGTGAATATGAGAAATAGGCATTTGACAACATGTGCACCATATGTGTATGCTCATCACAGAGTTTTGTTGCCAGCTGGAGCATTAAAAGGCCCTACAGTTCTAGCTTAGTTTTGGATTGTTAAGACTTCTCAGTCAAGAACATTGAGGGAGGCATATTCTGTCTCTTGCATTTACATCTTGTGATGGCTGGTAAGGTAAAGGTAAAGGGACCCCAGACCGTTAGGTCCAGTCGCGGACGACTCTGGGGTTGCGGCGCTCATCTCGCTTTACTGGCCGAGGGAGCCGGCGTACAGCTTCCGGATCATGTGGCCAGCATGACTAATGTGATGGGGAAAGAATACTTCTACAGAATAGGTAAAGGTAAAGGTACCCCGGACCATTAAGTCCCGTCGCGGATGACTCTAGGGTTGCGGCGCTCATCTCGCTTTACTGGCCCATCTTGCTTTACTGTCCGCAGACAGCTTCCGGGTCATGTGGCCAGCATGACTAAGCCGCTTCTGGTGAACCAGAGCAGCTCATGGAAACACCGCTTACCTTCCCACCGGAGCGGTACCTATTTATCTACTTGCACTTTGACGTGCTTTCAAACTGCTAGGTTGGCAGGAGCAGGGACCAAACAATGGGAGTTCACCCTGTCGTGGGGATTCGAACCGCCGACCTTCTGATCAGCAAGCCCTAGGCTCTGTGGTTTAACCCACAGCGCCACCCGCGTCCCCTCGTGATGGCTGGTAACTAATAGCAAAATAGGGATTCAGTATGGAGAAATAAACACTAAAATTCTGATGAATTATGGTGAGGTTTTTAATCACAAACTAATGCAGAAATGTGGCAAAATAAATGGGGGGGGGGGAGGGACTGGAAAAAAGAGAAGTCGAAAAGTTAGCTACCTTGGAGACATTTGGTCCAAAGGCAATTTACAGACATTTTCAGTAAATAAATGAGCGGAATATGATGCCATCAGAATATGATGCCATCGCAATGTGAGTTTTCAGTGCCCTTTCCATTTCATTGGCTGCTGTTTGCAGAGATGATCAGAATTTCAGCTTGATGGCACAGCATGTGTTGGGCTCTATCAAAAAGTACATGGGACAAGGATGTGCAATGGGGCCAGTGTTCACGTGGGGCTCTCAACCCAGACATCTAGTTCCATCCATGCTTCCTTTGCTCTATTTTTTTCTAGAAAAAGGGGTGCCAAAACTCTCCATGAATACCTCTCTTGTTCTCTTAGAATGGCAATGGAGAGGTGCCGGAATTGAGTTCCGGTGAGTTCCCCCCAGGGGAAAAAGCCCTGGACCCAAGGTAAATCAACAAGTAGCTCCAGAGTTACACTGGCATAATCTGAATTCAGATTTTGACCACATCTGTTCATCACCAGCTAAGCATTCTCACAGGCTTGTGTATCAACATTTGCTTTTTCTCACCTGTAAAATGAATCAAGCGCCTCTTTCCTAACTCTGAACATGCTGAGGACATCAAAAGAGTCCCTTTCTCTTGCTTTTCTCTTTTCATCATCACTATAAAAAGGGGAGGCCTTCAAGTCTAGTTTTTATGGAACTGGATTTCCCTGCCATTAAATTAGAAGTTACGGGAGACGTGCTTTTAAGTATAGCTCAGATCTCTGCTCAGCAAAATGGGCAAGCCAACTGGCTAACCAACACCCCAAGCTAATAAACGGGATGTAAATGGCGATTTGGGGCTGATGAGAGCTGCTCATCGCGCAGATAAAAAGAGGGGAAAGTTCCAATTCTGGTTTCAGAGTGAGGGTACTGCCTGTGGATAACTTCCCTGCCTGCTCCGGCACACAGAGACACAAGCCACATCATCACCCTTCATTCCGCTATCCGTCAGCTGCTATGTCTTGCCAGTCATTCCGTGCTAGTACTAGAGGGGGTGGCGCAGTCAGGAATTACAGCTCATCCTCAGCTGTGGTACCAAGGAATGTGAAACGCTACAGTGCCGTTAGCACCGTCTCATACAAAGGGGGCAGCAGTGTGGGCCCCCGAGGGCTAGGATTTGGTAGCAGAAGTCTTTCTGGTGTTGCGTCCTGCAGGCCCAGAATTGCTGCTGGCAGCTACCGCCCAGTGAGATATGGATACGGTCTGGGGGCCCCTGGTCTTGGATATGGCTATGGTACATCCAGCTTTGGCTACAGGGTTGGCGGAGTCAGCGGGACTTGCTCACCAGGCATTGCGCCTGTCACGGTCAACCCTCACCTCCTCCAGCCGCTCCACCTGGACATTGACCCCAACGTCCAAATGGTGAAACAACAGGAGAAAGAGCAGCTGAAGACCCTCAACAACAAATTCGCTTCATTCATCGACAAGGTGAGTCATCAGATGATGGTCTCCACTCTAAATAACTCGTATAGATATTTCAGTGGATGGAATTAAAGTTATTCATTAACCAAAATCTTCAGCAAGAAAGCATGGGGTTGGTGGTATTCAACTAAGTTTTACTCAGAGTATACCCAATGAAGTTAATGGACCTAACTTATTGATTTCAGCAGGTCTACTCTGAGGAAGGGGACGCAGGTGGCGCTGTGGTCTAAACCACAGAGCCTAGGGCTTGCTGATCAGAAGGTCGGCGGTTCGAATCCCCGCGACGGGGTGAGTTCCCGTTGCTTGGTCCCTGCTCCTGCCAACCTAGCAGTTCAAAAGCACGTCAAAGTGCAAGTAGATAAATAGGTACCGCTCTGGTGGGAAGGTAAACGGCGTTTCCGTGCACTGCTCTGGGTCACCAGAAGCGGCTTAGTCATGCTGGCCACATGACCTGGAAAAACTGTCTGCAGACAAGCATCGGCTCCCTCGGCCAGTAAAGCGAGATGAGCACCGCAACCCCAGAGTCGTTCGTGACTGGACTTAACTGTCAGGGGTCCTTTACCTTTACTCTGAGGAAAACTTATTTGAACACCATCAAGTCATGTCCCAATGGGGAGAAGAGAATGAAACCATGTTTTACAGCAGAAACATTTTGACATGGGAATATTTTGGGTAATTCGTAATTCCCTAGTGAGTAGCCTTGCTGACTTGAAAAACATTGGATGTTACTTTTGGACTGATGGTTATTTTACAACTCTCAAAGCGAGCCAGCTTAGCTCAGTGGTTCTATTGAGCAACACATTGCTTGGATCCCATAATTGCTTCCTGCCTGACTTTTTTAAAACAACAACAACTCTCAAAACACCTTTGGGAGGAAGAACGTTAAGTGGCCTCATCCATCTAAATCAGGGGTATGGAACCCAACAGAGGCTGCTGGACTTCAGCCCCAGCCAGCAAGACCAATTGTCAAGGATGATGGGAGTTGCAGTCCAACAACAACTGGAGGGAGGGCCACAGGTTCCTGCTGTGTTGCCAGGGTCTCAGATAGAATTCTTTACCCACTTTGCTTACCTGAGGATGATCCTTTAAATTGAAATGTCAGGAATTGAGCCTGGGACCTGCCACATACAAAACAAGCACTCTACTACAGAGCTATGATCCACTGTTACTTTCTGTTGTGCTACAGTCTCTCTCCTCTACTTTCTGTAGTTTTGTGGTATGGCCCTCTTGGTCTTCTCTGACACCCATTCCACGTTGGTGCTGATAGGGCGATGGGTTAGCATGTGGCAACCTAAAGGTTAAACCTAAACAATTGACACCTGTATTCCTAGTGACCATGGTTCTAGGGGGCTCCTTGATCCACCCTCTAAAGCAGGCATCCCCAAACTGCGGCCCTCCAGATGTTTTGGCCTACAACTCCCATGATCCCTAGCTAACAGGATCAGTGGTCAGGGATGATGGGAATTGTAGTCCAAAACATCTGAAGGGCCGAAGTTTGGGGATGCCTGCTCTAAAGGGTGCAACGCAATGGCATTTTCACAAGAGTAGAGATGTGAGGAACTTGAAATTTGAGTCTTCAGTACGCAAAGTAGTAGAATGAGTTCGACTACTTAGTGCCAAACAAATCCAACTCCCAATTTCAGAATACTGGATTTTTGTACACACTGGCCAAAATATTAGATCCTACAGCACTGGAAGAAAGCTGGAAATCTCTCACCCAAATTGACACATCTGGAGGACACATTCCAGTATTCTGTACAACTTTGCCCCATGGGTAGACACAGAGCTTTTCCAAATGATTGGTGGGTAGGGAGTATTGTGAGGGGGGAAATGTTCTCATGCAACTATTGCTTTGGGCATGGAGATCAGGAATGAAGGGGAGTAGTTTAAAAAATAAAATAAAATTATTTATTGCTTGCAGCAATTCAATATGCCCAAGCAGTAGACTATAAACATAGTAAAGGTGGTGATAAAATGTCACTCAGCTATGATGCAGCATAGTTCTGGTCACCACAGTTTAAGGACATTGACAAACTGGAACATGTCCAAGGGAGGGCAAGAAACATTTGGATGGGGCCTGTAGACCAAGTCCTATGCGGAAAAGTTGAATGAGTTAGGTATGCTTAACTTAGAAAAGAGATTATTGAGGCCACATCCATCTACATATATAAAAATGTTCCCATTGCGTGTTTGTCCGAAACACCCTTGCTGCGTAACTGCTGGACCAAATCGCATCAAATTAGGACACAGTGTTCCATTACCATGGCAAAAGAATCTGGCATAATAAAAATTCAGAAAAACCACACCTGTCATGCCTAAAATAAAGGAAAAATGAAAAAGAAATTGGCTCCCCTATTACACATCATCAGCAGAACAGCGCCCTCTAGCGATGGCTATACTGGTACTACAGCTACAAAAGCACAAAAATTGTCGCACCTATTAGACGTCACCAGCAAAACCTCGCCCTCTAGCGACGGCTATACTGGTACTGCAGCTACAAAACCTTCCCCCTGCCAGAGTTCCGTCGGCCATTTGCAAGCTCGCAAACCGGTAATAGAAAAGGGGGGGGATGAGAAGAGAGTAATTGAAAACAGGGGTGGGGACAGAGAAGGGGCAGACGGAAGGTGAACAGGGGAACTTCTTCAATTTCACAAATTCAGCTGCAGCAGGGCGCGGCCGGGTAAGCTAGTACCATATATTTAGAGCACTATTATACCACTTTAACAGTCATGGCTTCCTTTAAAAATGTTCGTTTCGGGTGCTGAGACTTGTTAGGAGAATCCTATTCCCCTTCACATTTCCCAGAGTTCCCTTGGAAGAGGGATTTATTCTTAAACCACTCTAGCAGCATCTCAACACACCAAGCTACAGTAAGTTATTTGAGATGTGGCTGCAAAGCCAAGTTTGAGTAGGTAGGGTCTGGGTGTTCCATATACTCCATTATCCTGTCTCCATGCTGGAGGAAGATATACCTATGGTGGTAGGGAGGAGAAGGGCTGTTGAAATAGGACACGTGCAGGTAAATAAATACACAGGGTTTTGTCTACTAAGTTTCATCATAACAACAGTTGTTTTGTGGGCGGGGGGAGCTAGGTCCGGTTCTTGGAGCAACAAAACAAGGTGCTGGAGACAAAATGGAGCTTACTGCAAGAGCAGAAACGAGTTAGGAGCAACATAGAGCCCTTGTTTGATGGCTTTATCAATAACCTGAGGAGGCAGCTGGAGGCGCTTGGATGCGACCGAAGTAAGCTGGAGACCGACCTGACCAACTCAAGAGATGTACTGGAGGATTACAGGAGAAAGTAAGTGGCATATTATTTATCTGTAAAAGAAGCAAAAAGGACACCAAGGACTCAGGCAAAAAAACCGATTTGATAGATGTAAGTTATTCAAGTCTCTTATAGGTTTTATTCCTTGAGGTTTGTAAAAGAAGGAAACGGCAGGACAAGGCCTTGTTTCGGTATTCTTCCTCAGCTGGAAAACTGAGAGACCCTATGTTAAATATCACATCGAAAGTCTGAAGTTGTCTATAGATTTGGTCCTTTACAAATTTACATACGTATATATAAAATGTACAAAGAATGTATAAGTGTCTTAGAGTTCTCAGGTCAAATTGTACCAATTATTTCAAGTCGTGTGACTCAAAATGCGTTTGTGGAATTTAAAGGAAAGATAAGGTGTGGTCTGCTAAAGCATTAAAGTGACAGTATTACAGTTTGAGATTACAAAAGATTTAGAGCAATTTACTGCGAGACCTGAAAACTCTAAGACACTAATAGGTAATATTAACTTTCTTTGTATATTTCTTTGTACATTATATATATACTTAATAGACTACAGTATAGTGTAAACATAACTTTTATATGCAATGGGAAACAAAAAAAAAAATATGTGCAATTTTATTGTTATATTCACTGTATTGCAGTGGTCTGGAAGCAAACCTGCAATATCTCCAAACTATGCCTGTATTTCTTTGAACTATAAGAGAAACCCATTTGCTGTGCAGTTCAAATGTCACAGACTTTTTACAGTGTAAGAATAGGGCCAGTTTTGGACCGTTGCTATTTTGCAGTATGAATCAATCACACACCGGCAAATTCAAGTTGCACAAATAAAGTGGATTTGGTGCTCCTGGGCAACAGATCTGCTTCACACAAAGTATGTAGTAAGGAAACTGTCAGGTTCTCTTATCGGTTGTTCAGTAGTAACGCCAAGCGGTCTTGTCTTTAAGTCTCTTTATTTCAGTGCAAAGCTATTTACAGTGCAGAGTTCAGTTTATCATGTCTGCTCTGTCACTAGCAGAATCCGTAAGTGCCTCCCTTCTGTTTTGGCGCCAACACCAAAGCCTCGGCATCCTGAATTGCCGCCTTCTCCTCCTACGTGAGATATGCGCCGGAACTGACGCCTCCCCCTCCGAGCAAGTCTGCTGGGTGGTGCCAGGTCTCTCAGCAACTCCCTGGACACCTGGCACTCCCTGGCTCCCAGCCACTAACTGCTCCTCCCCCGAGACTGGACTGCCAGATTCACTCAAAGATGAATCTGTCGTCAACACAGGCTGCAGGTCCCTGTATGCACTCATAGCTGGACTGGCAGGGGTGGGCAGATCCCTGACAGAAGCTGATGGGAAAATGCACTGGGAAAGGTGGGATAAAGACGATGTTGAGTGAGGTCATATACCCTCAGTGCAAACAACTCAGAATGAATGTCATTCTGAGTGGGAATCGTATAAGCTCTGCACAAATCTTGTGCAATCAGATCAGGGTGAATACTCCATACATGTTGCCTTGTCCAGAACTGATCCACTTTCTCACCAGGTATGAAGAGGAGTGCAACGGACGAACCCGTGCTGAGAATGAATTTGTAACACTTAAAAAGGTAAGTGATGCACAACTTGATTGAAATACAGTGGTACCTCAGGTTACATACGCTTCAGGTTACATACGCTTCAGGTTAAGGACTCCGCTAACCCAGAAATAATGCTTCAGGTTAAGAACATTGCTTCAGGATAACAACAGAAATTGTGCTCTGGCGGTGCAGCGGCAGCAGGAGGCCCCATTAGCTAAAGTGGTGCTTCAGGTTAAGAACAGTTTCAGGTTAAGAACGGACCTCCGGAACGAATTAAGTACTTAACCAGAGGTATCAATCTGTAAATGAGCATAGAGGCAGAGGAAGCTGCCTTGTACCAAGTCAAACCATTGGCCCATGTCATCTACACTGATTGACAACAGCTGCCCTTGGGTTTCAGGCAAAGGACATTTCCAACTCCACCTGGAGATCATGCAGTGGATTGGACCTGGGACCTTCTGCAGATGCTCTAGCACTGTGCTATGACCCTTCTCCAGTGACATCTCTTCTTTCTGGTGTTGGATATAAAAAGTGTCCATTTACTAGTTGTTCATCTAAAGGCAGAGATGTGACTGGAGGTCCTCTTTCCAAGTTTCAACGTTGTAAAGATTGGTTTGCAGGCTTTTGAGAAAGAATAAGTCAGGCACAGCCAGTGCTTTTTTTCCTGGGGTACGCATACCCCTAAACATTTTGGGAATCTAAGTTTGGCCTTCAATATGGGTAGGAAAATGAGAGTACCCCTAAACATTTTTTTAAGAAAAAAAGCAGTGGGCACAGCCATGTTGGGATGCTCAGGACCTGCTTCATGAGGTGACTTCCTCAGTCTGTCTAATGGTAGGACCAGTCCTGGGGTACAGCAGAGGGGGAAGCAGAATTGCATGTTGAGTATACAGGCAGGCAAATAGATTGGAGAATAAGATGGTAAGTGCAAGTAATGGGGAAGTATCTAAAGAGGTACACAGTCAAGAATCTAGCTGCTGCCCAGGTTAAAAAACAAAACGAAACAGGCTTCACCTGTGATGATTCATAGCTAGGCCATAAGATACCAATGAGGCACCGAAGCCATGTTGAGACATGGAAGGATAATACAATTCTAGCCCTCTCCAGACAGAAGATGATACTCAAGGGCTGAACCAAAGCTGCTTCTTTCCTGAGAATGAAGAACGAGCTGGTTCTTCCCCAAGGAGCCAACCAGATTGGCAGGTGTATCTGACTTCAGCACTGGTGAAAGGACAGTCCCCTCCATGGCACAAGAGGAGACTGAATTGCATAAAATGGTCTGATCCAACAAGGGTCTTTTCTCTAGTGAGAACTGAGAATGCTCAGTGGCCATGGGATGTTGATTGGGTATTGAAGGGGGGGGGATGGAATGGAGTGGCTGAAATCCTAAACAGCAAGCACTCTACACTGTCGGAGGTCCCACTTGTATCTGCTTCAAACAGGTTATGGGCCATTATCAAAGTACTCTACCAATGGCCCACTGTTGTGTTATGGGAAATTGTAATTTAAAAACACCCTGCCTTACCATATGTTTAACTGGTCCCTAGGATGTTGACTGCATATACATGAACAAGGCTGACCTGGGAGCGAAAGTGGAAAGCTTAATTGAGGAGATCAACTTTCTGAGATGCTTGTACGAGGCGGTAATGACATTTCCTAATCTGCAATGCACATTGTAGCCCACTTTTTATTGATTAATTTAGGGAAGTCTATATTCCTTTAAACAGCTTTAAACAGATGAGCTTTTGTGTGCATGCACACTTCTTCAGAAAGCTCATACCTAGAACAAACTTAGTTTGTCTCTAAGGTGCTACTGGGCGGGGTATAAATAATAAATAATTTTTTATATATATTTATATACAGGCATAGCAAGGACAAACACAAAAGCCCTAATTATAGGGAGGGTGGGCGGGTGATCTGATGCACGCAGCTAAAAGTGGAAGCTCAATGCTGCGTGCAGAGAATGTATAGTCTCTGGGCTGTCCATCAAAAATTAGCAACAGCAAAATCTCCCCAACAACCCAGAAGAACCCAATCATGGTCGTGGCCATATAATCGATCCCGCCCAGCAACAGAGGGGTGTCTTGCCAGACCCCGCCGCAACACATGCTCTCCATGAAGGAGAACATGCTTTCTGTAAAACTGGGACTGTCCCAGGAAATTAGGGGCATTTGGAGGGTCTGTAATAACAGGTGGGAGAGGAATCTCATACCTAGCTTCTTACAGGAACTCCAGGAGCTCCACGCCTGCATCTCAGATACCTCTGTTATTGTGCAAATGGATAACAGCCGAGCCCTAGATTTGGATGACATTATTGCTGAGGTCAAAGCCCAGTATGAAGACATCGCAAACAGGAGCCGCTTTGAGGCAGAGTCATGGTACCAGTGCAAGGTGAGATTTAGATTTCTCTGGGAGGAAAGGATAGTTGAAATTGTATGTGTTAGCAGAGAAAGTTCACAACCGAAATCACTAGCTGCTCCTGGAGCATTGTTGAAACATTTTCTGTCTTGATGGCTAAGATAATGCTGTTCACAGGTACAGTCAGATAGATACTGACTGCATACTGAGAGCCAGTGTGGTGTAGTGGCTAAGAGCGGTAGTCCCGTAATCTGGTGAACCGGGTTCGCTTCCCCGCTCCTCCACACGCAGCTGCTGGGTGACCTTGGGCTAGTCACACTTCTCTGAAGTCTCTCAGCCCCACTCACCTCACAGAGTGTTTGTTGTGGGGGAGGAAGGGAAAGGAGAATGTGAGCCGCTTTGAGACTCATTCGGGTAGTGATAAAGCGGGATATCAAATCCAAACTCTTCTTCTTCTTCATTGTTGATGTTTAAATAAAAACGTTTTTTTAAGATGATGTTTTAATAAAGCTTGGTGTTTTTTATTTTATTTTATTTTTAAAAAAGATGTATAGGAATATTGGTGTGTTTAAAAATGAGATGCAATCTATGGTAAATTGTTGTCTAACATGAAAATTACTGAAGCTTCAGTGAACTTTAGTAAACCATGGATTACTAAGAGGGAAGAGTTGCTTGGATAATTATGAAGTCTTGACTGTTCCAGAAGGTATTTCACCTGTCATGTTTTCTTTCTAAGTATGAAGAGATGAGGGCAACAGCTGGCAAGCACTGTGACAACCTACGTGACACAAAGAACGAGATCATGGAGTTGAACCGCGTGATACAGAGACTGAAGGCTGAAATTGACTGTGCCAAAGGGCAGGTAACTCGGGGCCACTTTTGTGTGGGTGTCTGCCACAATTATATGAGTTTGTGCCTGGAAGAAACTCCTCATAAGCACAGCGAGCTGAGGAAATAAATGAAGGCTGGTGGACAACTTCACCCTCCAATTGCCCATGCTATTTGTGGGCAGGAAAATTGAGGGGTGTGCCTTGCTGAATATTGTTGGCATAGGATGTGATATTCGTTTCTCAATACGTAATCTTCTGGGATATTTTTTAGCTAGCTCTTAATGTTGAAGAGGGACCCAGGTGGCCATTGGCAAGCTGTGATATCCTGCAATGCTCCGGTGTACTATCATTTCTGGGACGCAGGTGGCGCTGTGGGTTAAACCACAGAGCCTAGGGCTTCCTGGTCAGAAGGTCAGCGGTTCGAATCCCCGTGACGGGATGAGCTCCCATTGCTCGGTCCCTGCTCCTGCCCACCTAGCAGTTCGAAAGCACGTCAAAGTGCAAGTAGATAAATAGGAACCGCTCTGGCGGGAAGGTAAACGGCGTTTCTGTGCGTTGCTCTGGTTCGCCAGAAGCAGCTTTGTCATGCTGGCCACATGACCTGGAATCTGTACACCGGCTCTCGGCCAATAAAGCGAGATGAGCGCCGCAACCCCAGAGTCGGACACGACTGGACCTAATGGTCAGGGGTCCCTTTACCTTTACCTTTAATGTTGAAGAAACTCCATTGTTTGTTTATATTGATGAAAGCAAAGGGTGAAGGCAAGAAGACTGGAAGGAGTAGGAGCCAGAGTGTCTATTAGCTAATAAGCAGGCACTGGACAGATCCAGAGCTGCCTAACTTCAGCAAGGTTGCAGCTTCGCGTGCTTTCATATCACACATTTGGGGCCATATTGACAGAAAGAAGAAATATAGTTAATTTTTTTTAGAAACCTAGCAAAAGCCTGATCAACTTTCTGTTAACTACCCCGAAACCTCCCACAGATATTTCACCTGAGCAGAATCCTCAGAATTAATTTCCAGTTTTGCTCTAGGCAAGATTTGGAGGGATCTTCATGTTTCCTGCTATGAAGTGTATAATTGAAGAGGAATCTGCCTGGTGCAACAGACAGTCTTGACCTGAATTGTATGATTCTTGCAAAGATGATACAATAGCTGCCTCTCTGGGTTCTCCAGAACTCATTTGATAACTATACTTCAATGTGAAGAGTTTAGGTTCCACGGTCAGTCACTCTCATTACAGTCCCTGTAAGGATTCTGGGATGTCTCCTCGAGAGTAATCAGCCAGACCACGTTGTCTGCTAAACTAATTGTCTTTATTTACAAATGTACATATCAGAGCTCCTAAGATTCATGACCGCTTGAGTCGGTCGCAGATTCAGGGAGTGGCCTTTCCCGACTCCGCCCCCAGCATAAAAGTTTTGGAAAGCCAAAGCGCCTCCTCTTCTCTTTCCGCTTAATACCCCTGCACACCTGCGGGCTGGCACTGGGCTGATCCGTCAGACTCTCAGCCCCTCCTCTTGGTGTTGCCAGGTCTCTGTTAGCATCTTCACCCCTTTGCAACGCAATGTCTGCCTGCAGTTCCCCTTCCCCGCCACTGTTGCTTTCCTGGCTCTCCTGGGAACTGCTCTCTGACATGACTTCTTTCCCTCTCCATCCGCCTCCCCCCGTCGGCTGAGCTCTGGGCGAGGGCAGGTCCCTGACAGTCCCTCTAGAGCAGGGATGGGGGACCCCAGGCCTCGGTGGGGGGCAAAAGTGACCCTCCAGCCTTCTCCATCTGGCCCTCAGGACTTTTCCCAGGCCACATCTTCTCCCTGACTATGCTTTGCATCCTGCTTAAGATTATTTTGGCCTGACTTGAATGTGTCCTTGAACTTTTGGTTGCCTGGATGGAGGAAACAGAGGGGTGTGAGAATGTGCATATAAACTACCCTACTGTACAGAGATAAAATTTGCACTCCTTGCACAACCCTTTTTGGCCTCTGTCTCCATCCACCACTGTTTCCCAGAAGGAAATGTGGTCCTCGGGCTGGAAAAGTCTCCTTTAGAACTTTAGCCCTAATGTCCAATTTATCCATGGTAAGACTGTCTTGCCAGAGTGGTGCACGCTCTAGTTATCTCCCGCTTGGACTACTGCAATGCGCTCTACGTGGGGCTACCTTTGAAGGTGACCCGGAAACTGCAATTAATCCAGAACGCGGCAGCTAGACTGGTGACTGGGAGTGGCCGCTGGGACCACATAACACCGGTCCTGAGAGATCTACATTGGCTCCCAGTACGTTTCCGAGCACAATTCAAAGTGTTGGTGCTGACCTTTAAAGCCCTAAACGGCCTCGGTCCTGTATACCTGAAGGAGCGTCTCCACCCCCACCGTTCAGCCCGGACACTGAGATCCAGCGCCGAGGGCCTTCTGGTGGTTCCCTCACTCCGAGAAGCGAAGCTACAGGGAACCAGGCAGAGGGCCTTCTCGGTGGTGGCGCCCGCCCTGTGGAACGCCCTCCCACCAGAGGTCAAAGCAATAAACAACCACATGACCTTTAGAAAACACCTGAAGGCAGCCCTGTTCAGGGAAGCTTTTAATCTGTGATTTTAATGTTTTGTTTTTTAATATTTGTTGGAAGCCGCCCAGGGTGGCTGGGGAGACCCAGCCAGATGGGCGGGGTACAAATAATAAATTATTATTATTATTATTATTATCCATGGTAGCTTAAATTGTTCAGCCCAATGGATGAGAACGTGTCGGGAATATGTCTCTGGGTTTTGCCTCTGCAGCGCAGCAAACTGGAGGCTGCCATTGCAGAAGCAGAAGATCGTGGAGAGATGGCCCTCAAAGATGCTAAGTGCAAGCTAACAGAGCTAGAAGATGCCCTGATGAAGGCCAAAGGAGACATGGCCAGACAACTGCGGGAATACCAAGAGCTCATGAATGTCAAGTTGGCCCTGGATATTGAGATTGCCACCTACAGGAAGCTGTTGGAAGGAGAGGAGAGCAGGTGGGTTGATTGTTTCGATGCAAGGTGCACACACTGGGTTGGATCCAGAGATAGTCACATGTAGAATAGGCCCGCTGACGTCACTGGGACTTTTGCTAGTCATTACTAACAAGTCCCATAGATTTCCTGAGGTCTATGCCAGACTAGCCAACATGGTGCCCTCTGGATGTTGCTGGGCTCCAACATCCACCAGCCCCAGCAAGCCTGGTCAATGGTCAGGGATGGTGGGATGCTGTAATCCAGCAACATCTGGAGAACCCCATGTTGGCTACCTCTGATCTTATCTCAGCATGACCCAACCCTTGAGGGCCACCATTTGGAAACTGATTTCAACTGCAACATGTGGTGACAAGGGGGGATCACTTCAGTTCAGAATTCAACATCCATGATACAATGGAAATATGAGACTTTCCCATTCTCTCTGAACAGGTTGTGTGGTGAAGGGGTCTGCCCCGTGAATATTTGTAAGTTGTACTTTGCTTTCTATATTTTCACTTTTGTTATGGATCTCCTGTGGATCTCTCTTGAGTTTTGAACTAATGAAGCCTGTGTTGTGTTTCCTTGCTATTGTTGCAGCAGTGTGTCGGACCCAGGGAGGAGCTGTGTATGATTCTGACCCTTGTATCGGAGGGGGATATGCTTCCAGCAGCAGGACCATAGTCCGAGGTGGAGGGATTGTTGGAAGAAGTATCATGGCTGGTGGCAATGAACTGGGTGCCCCTTGCCTATCAGTTGGGGCACACAGTGCTGGAAGTGCAAAAAGCTCTAATGTCAAATTTGTGTCCACTTCCACTTCTTTTAGAACAAAATATTAAAACGAAAACCAAAAAGGAGCATTCTGAAGGGGGAACTCAGTGCTTCAGCGGGGACACCTAAACCTTCTAGAAGAGCATTTAGGGCTACACTGCATACTTTTTTTCTTTAGCCAGGTATGCACACCTGGTAGGGATGGGTGAGACATTTGTTCACATTAAAATGCAAACCTACCTAATTCACAGTTCTTGAAGCAACATGTGAATCGAAACACAGGTGTCCTTAAAATTTGCACTTCTCCGAGTCTTGGAATGTTGTTCTCCAACACACACAAATGACACTCAAAAGCATGCAACAAAGCGTGTGTTATGGGAAAATCCACAGAAAACTTCATTCCTTGGGGTTATATATTAGGTGAAATGCAGATGAAAATGCATTTTCAGGTGGTCTTTTTTGTTTTGTTTTTTAAAAAGGGTTGCAGATTGGTGTAGAAATGGGAAGAACTGAACTTTGGGTGCGGAGGGGGAGGGAGAGCACCTGAGACCAATTAAAACTATTCCATCCCTATCACCTAGTTACAAAATATATGTGGACTGTGTCAAATATGCACAGTGCGTGCTAGTATTATGCACGCTGCTTCCCCCTTTCTTCCCCTTTCCAGCAGGGAATCACATCACTCACAAGATCCCACCTGACAGTAAAATGCAGAACACACCCACCCAAAACTTCTTTGCTGACTTGGTCCTGCTGGGCAAGCTGTTTTCCACCATTACCAATCAGGAGAGAGAGAGAGGGGGAAAAAAAAAGCTTTTGATAAGCTTCTGGGGAACTCGGAGGTTCCTCAAGAGCAGAGTATGTAAACAATTGTTTTCTGCAATAAGCAGGGATTTGATTTTGTGGGGATCTCTTGCATAGATGAATGCTAAGTGGTGGCTAACTCCTTCAGATCATTTCATGCACACCAATGGGGCAACTACACACATGCAAAAACTGTCGTTTTTCAGCTTACCACACTGTCAGTTAGCTGCACTGATTTGCAGCTGCATTCCTTTATTCAATGTACAAGTAAAGGCGGGGGCATTGCTGATTATTCCTCCTGCTGTCTCCGTGGTTTGCGTTTCTCTTGGATTAATTTCTGTGTTTTCCAATAAACCTATACAGCAGCACATGGCCTACAGTGTGATGGTATATTAGCTTTATGAAAAAGATGCAAGGCTCCATAACAATAATTATTTTTTGTGATGTGAGTCCCAGCCAGATCCTATAATATATACTAGTAACAAAGTCGTTCTTCAAGTGTGAATATTTATGTAACCAAAATAGCATTACCTATGCACAAGAGGGAGGTAATCTGCAAGTTTGGGGAAATCCCAGAGGTTTGCTGCCGCCAGTCCCTGCCACTCGCAAGACACAGGTAAGCAGCCACCACGGCTCGTGGTGCTCTTGCATCATTTCCCCCCCCCCCAAAAAAATATAGTCCGGCCCCCCACAAGGTCTGAGGGACAGTGGACCGGCCCCCTGCTGAAAAGGTTTGCTGACCCCTGCCTTGGATGAAAGGTGGAGGGATCTAAATGTAAGAATAAATATGACAAATGAAACCTTCTCTGGTCAGAAGCAGAGGCAGTGGTGTGATGGGAAAGTGTTGTAGATTCCTCCCAAATAATTTTGGGCTTCCAGTGTTATCAGAGCAGCCTCAGAGGGAGACAGATGGCAGCAGCCTCCTACTCTACTGAGGTGATATCAGACAATGACTACAATGAAAAAACAGGTGGGTTTTTTTTCCACTTGCAGATTTATATATCTCACTTCTTGTTCCCCAAATCATCAACAAGTGGCCCCCGCTTCTTGCCCAGCAATGACAGAAGCAGGCATTCTTTTTCTGATATCAGGAGCTGAGAAACATTTGTGTTTCATTCTACACAAGACTCCTTATTTTCAATGTGGTGACTCGCATAAGTAACTAGCAGACACAAAGCGCAATGTGGTGGTCTTAGTACTTCCACCACTGAAGCCCTGGGCAGGGGCATGTGTCACTGGGCAAGAAGAATTGCAAACATCCCCACCACTTGTCTGGACGCTCCTTGTGGTTGTGCCGCTGCCAGAGGTGGCCCTATCCCGGCTGCAAACACCTTCACTTCTATGGCTGCTTCCATGTGGGTCTCCTGCTCCACGGTGGGGGCCACCATCACTCACTATCGCCCCCTCACTTCTCTGAACAGCTGAGGAGGAAGAAAAGAGAACAGCACATTTACATTCCTTAGGGAATCTAGACTTCGCTTCCTACCAGAATAAGGACACCTTATGGAAGCTTCCTGGCTTTCAGTGATCTCAGCTAGCCAAATATCTAAGAAGATGAATTCATGTAGGGTAGACCCATCAAGGCCAGTTGTAAGACATACTAATGGGTAAGCATATTCAGAAGCAGTATACCTCCAATGGCAGATGTTAGAGACAAACAACAGGAGATGCCTATAGCCACCTGGTCCTGCTGAAGACCCTTTGGGGTAGAGCATCTGCTGTGCATACGGAAGATTCCAGGTTCAGTCCCAAAAATCTGCAGTTGGCAATGTATCTTGCCTGAAACTGTGGAGAGCTGCTACTAGTTCACATGGAGCCAGGTGGACCAATGGTGGGACTCAGTATAAGGCAAGACAAGACAGAGAAGCCAGTAGGAGAACACTTCAATCTCCCAGGACATGCAATACAGGATCTCAAAGCAGCTGTCTTATTACAAAAGAATTTCAGAAACAGACTTGAAAGAGAAGTTGCTGAATTACAACTTATCACTAAACTGCAAACTACGGAGAGACTTGGTCTTAATAGAGATACAGTGGTACCTCGGGTTAAGTACTTAATTCGTTCCGGAGGTCCGTTCTTAACTTGAAGCGTACTTAACCTGAAGCACCACTTTAGCTAATGGGACCTCCTGCTGCCGCTGCGCCGCCAGAGCACAATTTCTGTTCTTAGCGGAGTTCTTAACCTGAAGCGTACTTAACCCGAGGTACCACTGTATTGGATTCCTGTCTCATTACATATGCTAATCATCTACATACTATCCAGGCATCACCAAACTTCGGCCCTCCAGATGTTTTGGACTACAATTCCCATCATCCCTGACCACTGGTCCTGTTAGCTAGGGATCATGGGAGTTGTAGGCCAAAACATCTGGAGGGCCGCAGTTTGGGGATGCCTGCATCCCTTGCTTTTTCCTGTAGGACTAATTGCAGTCGTCAAAAGGTTTACCATACCCATTGAGTCAATCACCCATCTCCTACTACCCTCCTGAAAAAAACCCCACCCCACCCTCCCACTATATATAAGGGTCTGGTGACTTCTGTTTCAGTGTGTCTGAAGAAGTGTGCATGCACACGAAAGCTTATACCAAGAACAAACTTAATTGGTCTCTAAGGTGCTACTGGACAATTTTTTTATATATTTCAGTATAAGGCAGTTTATCATGTTCTCATGCTTATAGGCAGCTAGAGGCCCAGCACTGGAAATGGAATGCAGGGGAACAAGATGAAGCTTTGAACTGATGCAACAAGGCACTTTTCGTTTTTAAGATGGCAAAGCAGGTGGCTGGTTTACGCTGGTCTCACACTTACTGCCTCTTTGTGCTGTGGGTGGATGGGGATTAGTGCTGCGCACCCAATCCATAAATCTCCTTTTAAAACTCAAATGCTGAACTTGATTCGACTGTGTACTTGATCAATAAATACACCAATGAAATCTGTGTAACTTTCAATTGGAGTAAAAACAATATTCCAGAAGGAAAACAAATTATACTGGAATTTTTAGATGGCACACATCACCGCAGGCACCCTCTTAGAAGAGTCACTGTTTAGGGGAAATCACTCTTCTAAAATGGAGCCTGCAATCTGGAGTTCTGCAAGTGCTTCTAGTAAAGCTTGTTAAAGAAGTAAGCAGTCGTCATCCAATGGTGGCATGTTTTTAAACAGTCAAAAGGTTTTTAATCCTCTAGTCTAATTAATCAGCTGAGTAAAATTTTAGCCCTGGGAAGGATACTCTGAGGGTCCAGGAAGGGACTGGGTTGCAAATATGTGTGGATTTGGGCAGGGCTGTCTTAAGCATATGTGGCGCCAGGGTGCAAAGATCCGCCCGGCACCCCCTCCAGGTTGCCCAGTCCCAGGCACGCAGGAGGGCGGAGCCAGCCAGCTGCCTCAGCATCTCGCTGGCTCGGTTGCCCCCAAACTCACGGCACAGAAGAGCCTGCAATGGCACTCCGACCAACGGGCGGGTTCTTCCCCGGACTCAACTCTTGGGGCCCGGACTCTCGGTCTGGTGCCCCTGAGAGCCCGGCGCCCGAGTGCCCCACACCCCTACCGCCTATGGGTAAGACGGTCCTGGATTTGGGTGTGTGTGTGCTGTAGCACCCCTCCTTTTTAAACCACCAAGAGGATGTGGACTACGGTCTCATAGTACTTGTCATACAGTTATCTCAGTTTATAAGCTACTTACAGATGTTCACAGCACACTCCCCTTCATTCAACCTAGTGAGAAATGAAAAAAGGAACCATTTCAGATCTACAGCTGGCTTGAGGCGCCTCTTAGGGCTCACTGATGCGTCAGTGGTCATCCCTGATGACCTGTCACTTGATGACTCACAGTCAAATGACTCTATTGAAAACCATCATGCAGAAGCAAGGCTGGTGCCAGGTATGAGGGGGACCCTGAGCAAGGTACCCTCAGACCACCCCAATGACGCACTGGTGGGCCCTTTGCTCGTAATCCCTTAAAAAAGCACATTACTAAGGAGACAGGCTGTGCTCAGCCTGGTACTGTTAAGCAAATCGTTGAGTGAGGCTGCAGCCAGTGACCAGCCCCAGCTGTGGTCCAGGGCCGATGGATCACAGCATTTGACCTACCAGGCTGGGTGCTGATAATAGGCCTCTTGGGAGCCAACTCCTAGGGGCTGAGGTCACTTTGGCCCCCACCAATAAAACATTTGAGGGGGGCAGGCCTCCCCAAAGTTGATGGGCATTGGCATTCAAATGGTGTGTGTGCATTTGGGGCCCCCAATATTTTATTCAAGTTGGCACCCCCGATGAGCTTGTGCAGATATCCTACCTGTGATGGCTGTTTTACAGATGCAGGTCACTTCTTGATAAATATAGTCAATAAGTGAGTGGACAACATGTGAATTAGCTTTTGCAGCTTCTTTTAAAGTATTAAAAGTGCTTAAAAAAATTATCCGTTCTGTTTCCAAGCATATGAAAGGATAATGTGTACCGTACCAGAAAAATGAAAATAAAAAACCCTGAAGGTCTAAAAGTCCAGCCAGAAGTGAAATACTTGCTATAAATGCACCCCTCCCCCTTTCAAATATTATCTCTAGATTTTGTCAAGATGCAGCATTCAAAATGGAACTATTTTATATTTCAATGTTCAATTTCAAAGCCTGAAATCTAGATGAATTCTGGAGTGGGAGTCTGTTTTAGTAAGAGGACAAGCAACCCTCATATTGTAGCACCTAACTTTAATTTCCATAACGAAACTTTTCATTTTGATATTTCAAAATTCAAATGCCTGAACCCAGTTATTTCAGACTTGGAAATCTGCAACGCGTTGAATTTTGTGCAAATAACTTCATTTCTAACCTGAACACAGGGGGTAAAGCAAACATATTGTTGGGAAAGCAGAGGCGCCACCTTCTCCAGAGGATTGAGGAGAACAGACACAATGTCCTGACATCATGCAGGCGGCCCTCTGAACACTGAGGGGGCTCAGCCCCAACCCCCCCCCCCAAAATCTGCCTACCAGGAGCCAGTGCCCTTGTTGGAATCATACTGGGAAAAGACATATTGCTTGGGATTCTTCCCACTGAATGCTTCTCGGTAGTGGCGCCCGCCCTGTGGAACGCCCTCCCATCAGAGGTCAAAGTGATAAACAACTACCTGACATTTAGAAAATACCTGAAGGCAGCCCTTCCCTTTAGGGAAGTTTTTAATCTGTGACATTTTGATGTATTTTGATATTTGTTGGAAGCCGCCCAGAGTGGCTGGGGAGACCCGGCCAGATGGGTGGGGTACAAATAAATAATAATAATAATAACAACAACAATAACAATAATAACAACAACAATAATTTATTAATTATTATTATTATTATCATTATTATTTAACAAGATTAAATCACACTCACCAACTTTCCTCTCCTTCTAGAAGCTTCCTGTATGTGGCAATCTCAATATCCAAAGCCAGCTTAATGTTCATCAGGTCATGGTATTCCCGTAGCTGGCAAGCCATGTCCTGCTTGGCTTTGTGCAGGGCCTTCTCCAGATCTGCCAGTTTGCATTTGGCATCCTTCACCGCCATCTCCCCACGTTCCTCAGCTCCAGACACCTCCTCTTCCAGTTTGCGATGCTGTCGATGCAGAACGCACAGGGCATTTCTCTATGTACCTTCCTTGGTGTGCTTGGAAGTTTGACCCAAGCCAACCTTTGCTCCATATGAAGAGAGCCATTGGCAAGCTGTGATATCCTGCAATGCTCCGGTGTACTATCATTTCTGGGACGCGGGTGATGCTGTGGGTTAAACCACAGAGCCTAGGGCTTGCTGATCAGAAGGTCAGCGGTTCGAATCCCCGCGATGGGGTGAGCTCCCGTTGCTTGGTCCCTGCTGCTGCCAACCTAGCAGTTCGAAAGCACGCCAAAGTGCAAGTAGATAAATAGGTACCGCTGCAGCGGAAAGGTAAACGGCGTTTCCATGCGCTGCTCTGGTTCGCCAGAAGCGGCTTAGTCATGCTGGCCACATGACCTGGAAGCTGTACGCTGGCTCCCTAGGCCAATAAAGCCACTGTTCTGACCCCTTGCAAGTCAATGAAATGCCATCTGTGTGAGAGGGTGGCATTTGCCTATTAATTCCTTTTCTATCTTTTTTAATACCATTTTTGGCTGTATTTTTGTTTCCAGGGGTGTTGTTGTATATTGCACATAGTATACACCACTTTGAGATTTTGTAACATATTAAATGGTTTAGGATATGCTTTTAAGAAAGCAACAAATAAAAATAAGTGGCTCCAACCCCAAAGTTTCCTGGAACCCGACATTATCGGGATGAAATGGGAAGGGATCACAGGGAAACAGCTTACACCAGGCATCCCCAAACTTTGGCCCTCCAGATGTTTTGGACTACAATTCCCATCATCCCTGACCACTGGTCCTATTACCTAGGGATCATGGGAGTTGTAGGCCAAAACATTTGGAGGGCCAAAGTTTGGGGATGCCTGGCTTACACATCTTTGTGGGGAACATCTGTATCTGCCCTTAGATTGTTTTCAAAATTTGTGAGGGGCTTCCTGAGAAATGCCCCTCTATGTGGCACTTGATATTCAGGTTTGCTGCCCAAACTTGTCTTTCGAATTGACAAACCAATAGACCAGAGGAGGGGAGCCTGTCGCATTCCAGTTGTTCCTGGGCTCCAACTCCCATCAGCACCATTCAACGTGGCCAAGGGTCAGGGATGATGATGGGGGCTGTAGTCCAACAACACCTGGATGACCACAAATTCACCATCCCTGCATTAAACTCACCTGAGCCTTGACACTTGCAATTTCTGACTCCAGCCTGTGAGCAACACAGGTCAGAGCCTGAAGTTCCTCCTTGACATTATGCAGATCGTCACAGCGTTTCGCTGCTGTTGTCCTGAGCTCGTCATACTACCATGGAAAACAAAATCACTGGTTAAGAAGTGGAGTAGGTGACAATTCTGCCATGTTTCCCAAGGCCAGGGGTTAGGAACCTGTGGCTCTCCTGATGTTGCAGGGCTATCATTCCTATCGCCCCTCACAGTTGGTCATGCTGGCTGGGACTGATGGAGCTGGAATCTAACAACATCTGAAGAGCTCCAGGTTCCCCACCACTGATGTAGGAGAAAGGATCACTCGGGCCAAATCTGTCCAATTCCTTACCCTGCACTGGAACCAGGCCTCAGCCTCAGCTCGGCTTCTGGAAGCAATTGCTTCATATCGACACCGGAACTCCTCAATCGCATGGTCCATATCTAGGCCTCGGCTATTGTCCATTTGCACCATAACACAGGTGTCAGAAATGCAGTTTTGCAGCTCACAAATTTCCTGCAGTGACATAGTATGCGATGTCTCAGTTATGTATGTGTAACCAGAAATCGAGACAAGTGCTGAAGTAACTTCATGTTTAGAGACTTTTGACCAAACCTGGGTTTTAACAAATCATACTGGCATTAATCTAACAAACAAAATTAGATTTAGTAGGTAGTCCTAGGTAAGCAGGGGCATTTCAGGGGCCTGGAGTGGCACAAAAAAACACAAGGCCTAGTCAGCTTCTGTAATATGTTAGGCCTTCCTTTAAAGTTCTGGAAATAGTGCTTTATATAATAGAAGAAGAGTTTGGATTTGATATCCCGCTTTATCACTACCCGAAGGAGTCTCAAAGCGGCTAACATTCTCCTTTCCCTTCCTCCCCCCACAACAAACACTCTGTGAGGTGAGTGGGGCTGATGGACTTCAAAGAAGTGTGACTAGCCCAAGGTCACCCAGCAGCTGCATGTGGAGGAGCGGAGACGCGAACCCGGTCCACCAGATTACGAGTCTACCGCTCTTAACCACTACACCACACTGGCTCTCGTGTGCTTTAAATGTATCCCTGCAGATGTGGCCTGCCAGTCCAATCAGCTTCTGGAATGGGTGAATGGGGTACCATCATATCCTTTGCTTCCAATAGCAAATATCTTGGGAGCCAAGAGAACTTTGTGTTTTACTGTTTTCAACCTTTCTTTAAGAGAACTGAGTGAGAATGCTTCACAGCAATAGCAGAAAATCTTATCACCTGTTTATATACACATTTCAAGAAGCTGATTTGTTTCATATGACTTTCTGCCTTGGCTTCCAGTTCTGCCTTGTGTGAATAGACACAGTCCAAATCCTGCAAAAGAAAGGAAACCACAGTGATTTGTACCACATTTTACCACCTGGAACAAGGAATGGGATGAGGCATGAAGCTCAAAAGGCAAATGTTATGTACTGAGCTGAATCCTAGAACAATAGGATCCAAAATGCAGCAGTCTGATTGGTCCTAGAACAATAGGATCCAGAATGCAGCAGTCTGATTGGTCCGCAGGAGCCACCCAATCCAGATCCAGGTAGAAGTGAATCAGCGACCTGATTGGCCTGCAAGAGCAGCCAATCAGGCTCCTGGATGAAGTGAATCCGCAACCTGATTGGCCTACAGGAATAGCTCGGAGTTAGCCAATCACGTGGGGCCCATTGTGTAAATAATGT
Organism: Darevskia mixta; assembly: GCA_034641385.1. NCBI lineage: Eukaryota > Metazoa > Chordata > Lepidosauria > Squamata > Lacertidae > Darevskia > Darevskia mixta. Next base: position 868,549 of record JAWWNH010000047.1, read on the forward strand.
ATATATAGCAGACGTTTTGGGGAAAGATTCATTCCTTGCTACTATGAGCTGAATAAAGAGCATGAAATCCACACTTGACTCTGAGTATATTTCAGCAAAAGTGGTGATTGGGCCCCAAGGACCCCAAGAGTCATTGGTGTGGGTTAGCTTCTGCCCCCGCCCACATATTTGCAGCGATACAATGGAGATCTCTCCCTTGAAATAGATCCATGTGAAAAGCAAGCACAGTTTTTAATTGGAGTGCTCTCGGGAAATATTTCTCTTTATAAGCTAGACCTGTCTGTGACCCCTGCAACACATCCAGCCCTTCTGTTATGAACTCTGGGCATTTTCCTAGTTAGCTTGGCTTTGTTCCCCAAAGGGAATGGCTGTGCATTTTGCTTTTGATAGCAATGGCCACTTGGAAACTTAGGGAGTCCCTTGGTGTGCCCTGAGAAGCCTTCTTAATGGTGCAATTGGAAAAGTGAAATAATCATGGCCCAGATCACCCTCAATAATTCAGGGCAAACACAGAGATTATATAAATACACTTCAGAGTTTTTAAATAAAGTGATTACATAGGTAGTAAGATAAAAAATGCAACTTCTGACATAAATGTTGCTGTGCGTAACCTTTTTCAGTAGCACAAACTCATTCTCTGTAGACGTCCGCCTGTTGCATTCCTCCTCGTACCTATTCCAATAAGGGAAAATATTTTTTAATCCATGAAAAACATTAAAACAAAACACCAAAGAAAATAGCAATTCATAAAGAATTAGATATTGGAAAGACATTTTTAGAGGAAGTTATAGAATCCACACAGAAGCTTTTCAAAGGATATAACACTGGGGAACAAAATTTTGGTTGCATTGACACCAGCAGTTGTTCTAACCTAATTTTGACGTGCTGATATCATATCTGAAGTCAGTTTTGTTCTGTAAGCTCTAGTTTTTTGCAATTCATGTTTTTCACTTTTCACCATAATCTTCGTTTTTCACAATGCAAGAATTCAATATTTTATTAAACACACTAGCTGACCCGGCCACGCCTTGCTGTGGCTATGTGTGTGAATGCTGTGGTGTTGATGGCTGCGTCTGTGGGTGGTGGTAGGAGAGGAGAGGGACGGCAGCGGCTGTGGGGATGGTGTCCGGCCTGCCTTTCATGGCAGCTGCGGTGGGGAAGTGGGCAGCGGGCGGCCCAGGCTGGCTCTGACGGCGTCATCATCAGCGGCTATGGAGAAGGGCCGGGGCCTGCCTTTCACAGTGGCGAGGTGGCTAAGGGGCCTGGGCGGCGGTTGGGCTGGGCCTGCATTTGATGGCGTTAACGGCGACGACCTGGGCTATGGTGACAGTGCCGGCCTAACTTTCACGGCTTTGTGAAACTGAAGAAGTTCCCCTGTTCAACTTCCGTCTGCCCCTTCTCTGTCACCACCCCTGTTTTCAATTACCGATTTGCGAGCTTGCAAATGGCCGACGGAGCTCTAAGGTTTTGCTGTGATGTATAAAAGCTGCGCCATTGTTTTGCTTTTGTAGCTGTAGTACCAGTATAGCCATCGCTAGAGGGCGGTGTTTTGCTGATGACATCTAATGCCCGTGACGGGTTTTTTTTGCGTTTAAACTTTATTTTAGGTATGACAGGTGTGGTTTTTGTGAATTTTTATTATGCCAGATTAGTATGCCATGGTAATGAAACGCTGTGTCCTAATTTGATGTGATTTGGTCCAGCGGTTATGCAGCAAGGGTGTTTCGGACAAACACGCAATGGGAACATTTTTATATATATAGATAGCCAAAGTAGTACAATATGAGTATAAATGTAAGTGACTTATATAGGATTGCACATGACATGTATAGCATTGAAAATGACATGGCTATGTGTTTAATAAAATATTGAATTCTTGCAATGTGAAAAACAAAGATTATGGCGAAAAGTGAAAAACATGCAAAAAAAACCCTAGAGCTTACAGAACAAAACCGACTTCAGATTTGAAATCAGCATTGAAAGAACATATAAGAACAGTTGAAAAATCTCATGCAACAGAAAATGGAAAAAAAAAATTGTTCCCCAGTTTAATCTATCTATAACCATACAACACTTCACGGCAGTCTTCTGCAACCTCCAGATATTTTGGGGTAACAATTGTCATCTACCCTGACCACTGGCCATGTTGTCTGGAGCTAATGGGAGTTGGAGTCTAACATCTGAAGCAGATCATTTTGGGGAAGGGTAATATGATGAGGGAGAAAGCGAGAGGATTCTTGTGAGGCCTACAGAAATATGAGGGAAGTACTAGACGATTCTTTCTTGTGACCTCAGCTGGGCATGAATCCATATGCATGTTGTGATTTTTACATTATGCAGTAAATCTGAATTCTCCCCCACAATGTTTTTTTCATGCTTCTCAGCATGTGTGTGTGTGTGTTTGTGTACACACACACACACACACACACACACACACACCCTTCTTATTTCTTTATAGGTGCTCTATATCAGTGGTTATCAACCTTGGGTCCCCAGATGTTTTTGGCATACAACTCCCATCAACCCTAGCTAGCAAGACTAGTGGTCAGGGATGATGGGAGTTGTGGTCCAACAACATCTGGGGACCCAAGGTTGAGAAAGGCTGCTCTATATAACATGGAATTTGAAATCTTTAGAGACATCTTTAGAGCTCACCTCGCTTTATAGCCCTCCACAGTGTCCTTCAAAGTGTTGCGCTCAGCCTGCAGCTTCTCTCTCTCATGCTCAAGACACTCCAGCTCCTTCTTGAGTTGACCGACATGTTCATTAAAGAGGGGCTCCATGTTACTCTTGCAACGTTTCTTTTGCTGCACAAAATCCCACTTAGTTTTCAGCATCAGATTGTGCTGCTCCAGTAATCGGACCTGAATCCCAAAAGGAAAATGTTTGTGGCTCTTCCAGATGTTTTGGACTAAAATTCCCATCATCCCTGACCACTGGTCCTGTTAGCTAGGGATCATGGGAGTTGTAGGCCAAAACATCTGGAGGGTCGCAGTTTGGGGATGCCTGGTCTAGAGCAATCCTACTATCGCATCATTAATATTACTTGTAACAAGAACTAATGAGTGCTGGAAATGTAAAGAAAGGAAGGTATCTTCTACCACATGTGGTAGACTTGTAAAGAGGTAGAGGCTTTCTGGGAAATGGTATATAATGAGTTAAAGAAAATGTTTAAAAAATACTTTTGTTAAAAAACCAGAAGCCTTTTTACTGGGTATAGTGGGTGAAGAGATACCAAGGGAAGATAAAAGACTGTTTATGTATGCAAAAACTGTGGCAAGAATTCTTTTAGCCCAAAAATGGAAACAAGAAGTAGCAACGAAAGAAGAGTGGCAGATGAAGATGATGGACTTTGCAGAACTGGCAAAGCTCACAGGAAAAAATCCGAAACCAGCATGATCAAGTATTCCAAAAGGACTGGTAAAAGGTAAAGGTAAAGGGACCCCTGACCGTTAGGTCCAGTCGTGAACGAATCTGGGGTTGCGGTGCTCATCTCGCTTTACTGGCTGAGGGAGCCGGAGTTTGTCCGCAGACAGCTTCCAGGTCATGTGGCCAGCATGACTAAGCCGCTTCTGGCGAACCAGAGCAGCGCACGGAAACACCGTTTACCTTCCCGCCGGAGCGGTACCTATTTATCTACTTGCACTTTGACGTGCTTTCGAACTGCTAGGTTGGCAGGAGCAGGGACCGAGCAACGGGAGCTCACCCTGTCGCGGGAATTCGAACCACCGACCTTCTGATCAGCAAGCCCTAGGCTCTGTGGTTGAACCCACAGCACCACCCACGTCCCTTAAAAGGACTGGAGTATGGAGTAAATTTATACGATATTTGTAATAATAATAAAATAATAATAATAATAATAATAATAATAATAATAATAATAATAATAATATTTATACCCTGCCCATCTGGCTGGGTTTCCCCAGCCACTCTGGGCGGCTTCCAACAGAATATTAAAATACAATGATTCACCCAGATTATTGTAAGCAATTAACATAACTAGCATGGTTGTCTGAAGACTTGTAATGAGAAATTTTCTATCCTTCTATTTTTATTTAAATTTTGAGCTATTTTGTAATGAGTGTAATTAGAATTGGGAAATGTACAAAATGCAATAATATAAAGGTTAATTTTGAAGGCCATGAGGCAGGAAGGAAGGAAGTCGATAGGCTCTAAAGAGCCAAAGCAGTAAAGTGGATAGTGATGTTTTATTTATATAAAATGATGCATTGCTTCATTATAGAGTGTGCAAAGATGTAGCATGCCCTAGGATCAGTGGAATTGATGAATGGTGGGACATACATAGAACAAGCAAACAAATAACATTTCCTCATGACTTCCCTCAATGGGTCTATACAACTGTTCATATGCGCTTTCCCCATTGATTCAGCACTCTGATGGGATGAAGGATGTCGATTCCATGGGAAAGGCCTGTGTGAATGGCTTTCCCCCATGTTGTTGTGGGTCATTAAACACTCTAGCAGTGCTATGGGGTGAACCCATGGCAAAGCAGTTCTCACGGAGCTGAGAGAATGTGTCAAAGGTGGGATAGACATGCGAGCATTTGTTATGAATCATGGTGGTGAACAAGTGTCCTCCACATGCTGACCTCCTACATGGAGGCGATAGTCATGTAGGCAATTGCCATATGGGAAATGATTTCGAGGCACACTTGGAAAAAAGCTTATACCCAAACAGAATTTTCCTCTATTCTCAAATAGGTCCATTGAGGCTATCCTATCCCTTAGACAATTCTGGGCATCAGGCCTGTGTAGGAGCATTGCAAGTCCTTGTTGGAAAATGGCAGTCTTGCTGTTGCAACCCCAGAAAAGGAGATTATGTAACACAAGACCCACTCACCAGCTATCTCTAGGGTCAGTACAGTACATTTGCCACATACTTGGACCAAGTAGGGTTGCCATACATCCAGAATTTCCAGGCATATCCAGAAAACTGTAGCCGCAAGCAGTGTCCGGGCTGAAATATTGCAGAAATATCTGAGGAAATCCAGAGGTATGGCAGCCCATATCGGCCCATATTGCTTTTGTCTACTTCTCTCTGAAGCGCTCAACAACTTTGGCCAAAAAAAGGTCAACAACTTTTCTGTCCAGGGACAAACATTTCTATAACGAAACCTTGATCAATGTTTGTGCAAGACATTTGTCCAATTCCCTTTTAATTGCTCTGAGAGAATAAAGGCCTTTTCATCAGTAGCACAGTGGTACCTCGGGTTACGTACGCTTCAGGTTAAGAACTCCGCTAAGAACAGAAATCGTGCTCTGGCGGCACAGCAGCAGCAGGAGGTCTCATTAGTTAAAGTGGTGCTTCAGGTTAAGTACGCTTCAGGTTAAGAATGGACCTCCGGAACGAATTAAGTACTTAACCCGAGGTACCCCTGTATTTGCAAGGATAAGGTCAAGGATGTCAAGCTCTTCCAGGCCTGAATAAGGGCCTGGCTCAAAAACCACAGACGCAGGTTTGGAGAAAAAGAAAGTAAGGAAAATTTATTGTTGCAAGCAACAGAGACCCAGTGGAGTGGTCGCCCAAGGACTGGGCCCCAAACCATAGGGTTACAGTATTTTTATACCCATTTTGACATCACAGTTTACATCACATAGCAATGAAAATCAAACCAATCACCTTGGGCAATGGGCATAGCCCTTCCTATAGACCAGTGATGGCTAACCTTGACACCCCAGATGTTTTGGAACTACAACTCCCATCATCCCTATCTAACAGGACCAGTGGTCAGGGATGATGGGAGTTGTAGTCCCAAAACATCTGGAGTGTCAAGGTTAGCCATCACTGCTATAGACCATATAAAGATTACTTCTGCTTTAGGTTACAAGTCCCATATTAGGTAGTGCTCATTAGTGATTTCCGTGTATTTGGCTTTATCAGCAAAGCAAAGCTAAAAAAATCCCCCCGTGACCCTTGTTGTGTAAATCCCCTTTTATCAGACATCCTGGAACATCTCAATGGAGAGTACCCAAGTTTCATATCCTGCTTCATAAGACATCATGTCATCCTGACCTGGGTGTCTATGAAGAATGTTCCTCTTTGCAAATTGCAAACGCAGCTAAATGAACTTACAGCTTCTTCCTAAAATCAGCTTTTCCTAAGCATAGTGAGAAGTCCAGTAAACAGCAATATGATTTCTTAAGCTATATCCCCTTTGCTGTCCAGTTATAGAGGTTGATTTGGTCTCTGACCGCTCAATAAATTTGATTTGAAGCTATATACTTGGAGAGCAAATAATCAATATTGGAATAAGGCACCTTGTGTATTGAGTATCTAGGTACCGTCTTTCCCCCTTTTTAAGACACCGTCTTGTGATTTTTTTTCCTCAAAAAAACACAGGGTGGCTTATTTTCGGGGGGATGTCTTATTTTTATTACGTCAGTATGGTACGGTACAGCCTCCCCCTGTGGCAGCACCACGGCTTACTTTTGGGGTACGTCTTACTTCTCACAAAGGTAAAAAAACCCTGCCATGGCTTACTTTATGACTACGTATTAAAAAAGGGGAAACAGGGTATAACTATATAGGTATAACATATTGGGGTTTTACCCAGGTGGCCTTGCCACAGTTCTGCTAGGCCTTTTGCCTAAGACTTGCCATAAGCACCTCATTCTAATCTGACTCCCTTTCACCACAACCATTCATCTGTGTTCCTCTGATAGATCCTGATTGACACTTATTTCCTCCCACCCCTCGCACAACTCACCTTGTCAATGAAAGAGGCCAATTTACTATTGAGGCTCTGCAGCTCATTCTTGGCTTGAAACTTCACTGCTAGGGCTGTGGAATCGATCCCCAGGTTCAGAGGTTGCAGCAGGGACTTGTTGCAAATCACAGGAGCGATGGCGCATGATGAACCGGTCCTGACGCTTCCAGTATCCATGAAGCTGCAGCTATATCCAGTGCCATGATAGCTATGCTCAGCAACAACACCACGGCGGCCACTTCTGCTACTGGTGGAAAGGTTGGGTCCATAAGTGCCAACACTCTTGCTGCTAAAACCACCTGCTCCTCCATAATATATCCCAATACCCAGTGGAGGGCAAAGAGTTTGGCTCATAAGGCCCTGGCTTCCTCTGGTGGGCAGAACCTCAGAATAAGAGCTGTAATTTTTTGGATCAGATCCAGAACCAGGGCGACAAGAGTTGGAAGACATTGCTGCCTGGAGGAGCCGGAGCAGAAGCAGATGAAAGGAATTGAAAAAAGGTGCACACCGGGGGGGAGGAGAGGGGGAGAGGAGAGGCAAAGGCTTTGTGGGTTTAAGTAGGGCAAGTCGTCCTTTATATCCATTTTGGGATGCTGGGTTTGGCTGCTTCGTTGTGGAGGAATAGCAATTTCTAGGCATTTATGAGCTGGGGATTTTGGGCAATAGGCTTCTCATGTGATGGGCTTAATAACCAGGCAAAACACCGGCAGCTCCACTTCTGAGTGTACATGTGAAGAGCCTCCTATAAAGCAGCCGTGGATCTGTGTCACACAATATTAGGCCAGGGCCAAGGCAGAACGCCACTCCGGTTGCCCGTCCTTCTAAAAGGGGGCATTTTTGAACCTTCCCATGCCAACCTGATTACAAAATCTGCAGGCTGGCTAACTAGCTCATTGTGAGTGAAGACATCCAGGAAGAAGGGCTCTTGAGTGCTAAACATTCATAAACCACCATGGAAGCTTTTGCAGAAATGTCATCACCACACCAGGAGCACATTCCTGAGTGTGGCGGACGCTTCGTGATGCTTGCTTAACAGGCTACACTACACACTGATGACCATCATGATGCTCAAGCCAAGTATCTAGGCCCCTGTGAGGGATAGTGAAGCGAGCAGATGCCATAATTAACCGTGTATTTTTGTTGCCATCCCAGCTTCATCTACCAATAAAAACTATGATTATAGGATCTGTTGCTGCCGCCCTTTTGAAGGCTTGCTTAATCATTATTAGTAGCTTTTGGTCTCTCTCTCTCTCTCTCTCTCTCTCGCTCTCTCTCTTCTCTGGTTGCTCCACAACTAGCAGCTACATTACTGTTTTGTTTGGGGTATCTGGGAGTCTATAGTGTCTATAGTCCTACACGAGAGTAGGACGATCCTGCTAACATAGTGAACCCAGACTTCTGGGACTTTGTCAAGCTCCTACCTGATAATTTTTTAAAAATATATTTATTGAGGTCTTCTGAGGGGATCGGCTAAGCCCACTAGTAAAGAGAGGAAAATATCTGGGTCACAATTGGTTGTATTCAACTAACTGCTACTCAGAGAAGACCCACTGGAATTAATGAACCAAAGTTGCTCATGCTCACCTATTTCACTGAAATGAAATCATCTGAAATGATATGTGAAGCAAAGCAAACGGTTCTTCAAAATTCACACTTCTCTGAATTTTGTAATGCAGCTCTTTCACCAAGAAATAATTGCTAAAATGCATACACTGGGGTAAAATGTACACATAAATTCATATATTAGCAAAAATAACACAAAAAATGTGTTTGCTTTGTAACCATGTCTCTGGGTTAGGCAAAATTGCATACCAACTTGTATATTAGGGTGTGTTAGGAGGAATTTGCATGCTGATGAATTTGCATGGAGACTAATAATAATAATAATTGCAAAATGATGTGGAAACATGGAGAACTGCATTTGTGAGAAACTGAGAGAAACCAAAACCGACAGATTTGTCTACCAGTTGGCAGGAAAGACCCATAGTGGAGAAAGAGAGATGAAAGAGGGAAGGGGACGATACCACCACCAAAATTTATGGCCCAATTTGCTGTAGAACAGGAGACATTGCAATGATGGCGAAGTGATTTTAAGGGAATAGGTGCACATGCATGCAGACACTTAGTCATAAGCATGCTTAAAAATGTTTTGCAAAACGTTTTGCAAAAATAAAGGTTTAAAAACGTAGAAAAGGGTGGAAGAAAACACACACAGCATTACCTCCTTTTGTTATCTGGTAGATTTGCAGGTCTAGCCACCAGCTGCTGCTGGATATGGAGCATAGTACCCCTGCCTACCACACCCATTGGCTAATTCTCATTGACCCAGTCCACTTTCCCCTTGTGATCATAATTCAGGGAAGAGCATAAATGTACATGAATTTATGCATTTATGGAAATCTATCTAAATCTATGCAAGTTTTATCTGTGTTTATTGATGCGTTTGGCTGTATTTGAATGTATTTGAATTCTGGAAAATATTTGAAGAAATGTGTAAGTTGAAATTTTCATTCCTTGAGATGCTAGAGACTTTTCACTCATTCTGTAGGTATATCAGGAAATAATATTGTACAAGCTATTGCTTATTTTAACAATATTATCCTGTGTTATTGTTATTTTCAATTAGTCATACTCAGAATAGATCCATTGAAATATTGGTCTATTGCTTTCAATATGTCTATCCTGAGTATGACTTTTTATTATTAGTAGTAGTTATTGTCGTTGTCTTTTAATGGTTGGCTCATCATTGTTTTATGTTTGCTTTTTATTTGTAAGCTGCTTTGAGCACATGCTTTGTGGGGGAAAATGTACGGTACACACACACACACACACACACACACACACACGACATTAACATTAATGAATATGCCCTATTTATATTTATTCCACTTTAGGGAAGTTTTTAATGTGTGATATTTTAATGTATTTTAGTGTTTGTTGGAAGCCGCCCAGAGTGGCTGGGGGGACCCGGCCAGATGGGCGGGGTACAAATAATAAATTATTATTATTATTATTATTATTATTATTATTATTATTATTTCAACAGCTTTCAACGTTAGCTTTCCAACTTGTGTAGATGAAAGGGGGCTGCCCCCAAAGTTGATGGGCATTTTGGAGTGCGTGTGCAGCATCTGGGGAATCAATTACGCGAGGCGGGGCTTACCTACTCCCTCCCAATATTTTATTCAAGTTGGCACCCCTGCCATTAACAATCTAAAAAACCAGAAAACAGGGAGAGTGAGAAAAAATACAGTTTTGTAGGTTGTGCATTCTGGACAATGACTAGCAGCTGTGTATATTTTATAGGCTCAATAAGCCACACTTTGCTTTTTTTTTAATTAAGCACAGCATTCCAAGCTCATAAATGCTGGAAACGTTCTGATCTCCCCATTATGAGACTGCCAAGCCCAGTTCTCCAAAGAGATATAAAGGCCACGCTCTTTTCGGAGTGAATCAGGCGGTTTTGTGTGGGCCCTTCCTGCAATTTTTAACTCTCCTCATTTTCGAACGCATTGAACTTCAGAAGCAATGTCTTCTCCACCGAGCCCTGGAAACGGACCCAGCAGCTTTACTTCCTGCTCAGCTGTCCTTCCGCCGATCGGGAGCAAAGGCCGTATCAGCTCTCCCAGCCCTTCAAGGGGATCCAGCTCTGGGTTCAGGGCAGCTGGTTACTTTAGCAGCAGAAGTCTGGGTGGCATCAGCTCAAGAGGATCCAGAAGTTCCAGTGGTGGCTACCACTCTGCAAGATATGGATACGGCCACCGGGGAGTCGGCTATTCTGGCGCCGGATTCAGTTGCAGTCCTTATGGCTCATATGGGTTGAGGCGACCCATTGCCAGCGGAGCTGGGATGCCTTTCATCACTCCTGTGACTTGCAATGAGTCTCTGTTGCAACCGCTCAACCTGGAAATCAACTCTGCAGCCCAAGCGATGAAATGCCAGGAGAAGAATGAGCTCCAGTGCCTGAACAGCAAATTTGCCTGTTTCATTGATAAGGTGAGTTAAGAGGTCAGCATTCAATGCGATGCTTCATTTTTAAAAATAATTTTTATTATTTTTCCAATTAAACAATTTTAACAAATCAAAAACAAATAATTTCTCATACATCTTTGCTCTGCCGAGCTGCGACTTCCCTCCCTCCCGTCAGCAGGTTTTCTAGTCCATTCTTTCCCTGCAGTTTCGTTCTTTACCTTCTCCACAATGCCATAGGGTCATTCCAGTCCCGCTAGTGTTTTCAAACTTTCACGGTTCAATCTTAAATAATCAAGAAACTTACTCCATTCTTTTTGGAATTTCGCTTCGTCCTGGTTTTGTATCTTGCTGGTCAGTTTTGCAAGTTCAGCATATTCTACCATCTTCGTCTGCCACTCCTCTATCGTTGGTACCGTATATACTCGAGTATAAGCCGACCCGAATATAAGCCGAGGCACCCAATTTTACCACAAAAAACCTGGGAAAGCTTCATAGGAGCCACTGCCTGCCTCACTCGAGTATAAGCCGAGGGCAGCTTTTTCAGCACAAAAAATGTGCTGAAAAACTAGGCTTATACTCGAGTATATAGGGTACTTCCTGTGTCTTCCATTTTTGAGCTATCAATATTCTAGCCGCAGTTGTTGCATACATAAACAGTCTCTGATCATTTTTAGCAATTTCCTCCCCCATTAAGCCCAGCAAAAAAGCTTCTGGCTTTTTGGGGAAAGTATACTTAAACATCTTTTTAAATTCATTATATATCAATTCCCAAAACGTCTTCATTTTCTCGCATGTCAACCACATATGATAAAATCCTCCCTCCTTTTTCCTACATTTCCAGCATAAATTATCACTCATTCTATACATTTTTGCCAATTTAACTGGAGTTAAATACCATCTGTACATCATTTTTAGTACATTTTCTTTCAAGGTGACACATGCCGCAAATGTCATATTTTCATTCCATAACTTCAACCACACATCGTAATCAATATTATACCCAAAGTCTATTGCCCCAATGCGATGCTTTGACCATGTGTCTTTAAAGCCTGCTGTTCAATCATTTACATGCCAGTTGCCCCAAAGCCCCTAAAATCCAACTGCATGAAGAATACTGGAAAGCAAACTGAAATAGGAAAATATGAACTTGTGCAAGGAAATGTCAGAGATGGGATAATAATAATAATAATAATAATAATAATAATAATAATAATAATTTATTATATTGTACCTCTGGGCGGCCTCCAACAGATATTAAAATACATCAATATATCACAGGTTAAAAACTTCCCTAAACAGGGCTGCCTTCAGGTGTTTTCTGAATGTCCAATAGTTGTTTATCTCTTTAACCTCTGCTGGGAGGGCGTTCCACAGGGTGGGCGCCACTACCGAGAAGACCCTCTGCCTGGTTCCCTGTAGCTTTGCTCCTCGCAGGGAGGGAACCGCCAGAAGGCCCTCGGCGCTGGATCTCAGTGTCCGGGCTGAGCGGTGGGGGTGGAGACACTCCTTCAGGTATACAGGACCGAGGCCGTTTAGGGTTTTAAAGGTCAGCACCAACACTTTGAATTGTGCTCGGAAACGTACTGGGAGCCAATGTAGTTCTCTCAGGACCGGTGTTATGTGGTCCCGGCGGCCACTCCCAGTCACCAGTCTAGCTGCCGCATTCTGGATTAATTGTAGTTTCTGGGTCACCTTCAAAAGTAGCCCCACGTAGAGCGCATTGCAGTAGTCCAAGCGGGAGATAACCAGAGCACGCACCACTCTGGTGAGACAGTCTGCGGGCAGGTAGGGTCTCAGCCTGCGTACCAGATGGAGCTGGTAGACAGCCGCCCTGGACACAGTGTTAACCTGCGCCTCCATGGACAGCTGTGAGTCCAAAATGACTCCCAGGCTGCACACCTGGTCCTTCAGGGGCACAGTTACCCCGTTCAGGACCAGGGAGTCCCCCACACCCGCTCGCCCCCTGTCCCCCCAAAACAGTACTTCTGCCTTGTCAGGATTCAACCTCAATCCAGTATAAAGAATACTGGAAAGCAAATTGAAATAGGAAAATATGAATTTGTGCAAGGAAATGTCAGAGATGGGAGACTTTTGCTCACCAAAGACAGATGCCAACTGCTTCCGATTCTCCTGTGAATGCAATGGCATCTTCAGGAGAGAACAGGCCCTTTCTCTGTCCCCCTCTCTTCCCAGCTGATGCTCACCGTTAGGGATGCTTGAGCATTGAGAATTCCGATATGCACTAAACTGATCTGCATCTCTTGGACCAATGTGCAGTTTGGAACTTTGTTCTCCACTGGCTTCAACACTTCCCAAGTGTTCCGATCCAGTTTTCTATGCAAAAAGGTTTTGGAATACATGTGTATTTTGTAAGAAAAGAATGTTTAGAGGTGCATATTTTGAGAGAAAAATGTTTTTTAAATACATATTTAAATGAGGGTTTTCATGTGGCTGTTGTGGGGCAGGGGGAGAATGTGGAAAGAGGGCAGGGCCAGAGGCGTAGGAAGGTCAGGTGGTACCCGGTGCAAAAAAATTCTTGTCACCCCCCCACACACACACACATTGTTTGTTTGTTTGTTTGTTTGTTTTGGCCTGCAAAAATGGTTTTACGTTATTTCATATTTTCTTACAAAGGAATAATAATAAGTAAAAATAAACTTTTATTTATATCCCACCCTCCCCGGCCGAAGTCGGGCTCAGGGCGGCTAACATCAGATACATAACATTGATATAAAATCAAACAATAATTAAATTACCTCCTAAAAAAACATGTCAAAATCAAATTAAAGTTTAATTAGATTAGACTTTCCGCAGGGTTAGGGTTGGGAACAGTAAGTGCTCCACTGAATTGAAATTTCAGCCTTCACGACATAGGAAAACGGCCAAGTAAACAGCTATTTTTGTGGAGGAGGGTCAAGATATTAACTGATATGCATGGAATTTCATATATAGCTATATAATCCCTAGTGTAGTAAGATAAGACCTTTGGAGCAGGCATTTTTTTTAAAAAAAAGTTTTTTATGAACCACCCTAGTAGGGCAGTAATTGTTCCTTGATAATTTGTCACCCCCCTCCATGATGGAACCTGGGGCGTCCCGCCCCCCCCCCCAATTCCTACGCCCCTGGGCAGGGCAGACTTCTGGAACACATGGAAAAGTGTCACAAACCGTGAAGGGACTGGTTTGCCCATCCTTACTCACTTTGAGAGCACATGGACAACAGCTGCTATTACATAGAAGAAGTGGCCAGTGTGAGCTTCTCTTGTACATATTCTGACTTCTCTCCTCTCCAAGGTAGTAATGTAGTTAGGTGATCTTAGACTCCAAACCTAATGGCCTTGTGTCAAGTTGAAAAGTTTTGTTTGAAGTTTTCAAAGAAGTTGAAAAGGTGCTTCTCTTGCAGAGGGTGGACCATTCAGCTGATTTAGTTATCAGTACCAGCGGGTGGCGCTGTGGGTTAAACCACAGAGCCTAGGGCTTGCCGATCAGAAGGTTGGCGGTTCGAATCCCCGCAATGGGGTGAGCTCCCGTTGCTTGATCCCTGCTCCTGCCAACTTAGCAGTTCAAAAGCATGTCAAAGTGCAAGTAGATATATAGGTACCACTGCAGCGGGAAGGTAAACAGCGTTTCTGTGCGCTGCTCTGATTCACCAGAAGTGGCTTTGTCATGCTGGCCACATGACCTGGAAGCTGTACGCCGGCTCTCGGCCAGTAAAGCGAGATGAATGCCGCAACCCCAGAGTCGGACATGACTGGACCTAATGGTCAGGGGCCCCTTTACCTTTACCTTAGAGAATGCTGAAGGATGCAGAGTAATCATGAGGCATAAGAAGGTAAAAATTGGGATTTTCTTTCTCTTTATTTTGCTGAGATCATTTGGCATATTGCTCTTTGATTTTTATTTATTAATTAATCGCAGGACTATTCACAGCATACAATAAGAGCAGTGTTAAAAGAGCCAACAGTGGGTTCATTCAGTGGGAAATATTGCATTGCTTTTCCTGATTATAATGCTAGTTCTTCTCTCATGCTTGCTAATGTTCCTTTCACACTTCAGTGCCTGTTGCATTATGGATCTGTAGTCTCTCTCCCTCCCTTACTTATATACCAGCGTGTTGCATTAAATTTCACTTACACCACTGACACACTACTCTCCCACAATTTCTGCACATGTGTGATTTTGTTTCCCCATGATCCTTGCATGGAAACAGCTGTATGCTGGTAAAGGTAAAGGGTAAAGGGATCCCTGAACATTAGGTCCAGTCACAGACAACTCTGGGGTTGCGGCACTCATCTCGCTCTATAGGACAAAGGAGCTGGGGTACAGTTACCGGGTCATGTGGCCAGCATGACTAAGCCGCTACTGGCGAACCAGAGCAGTGCACGGAAACGCTGAGTGAGCTCCCATTGCTCGGTCCCAGCTCCTGCCAACCTAGCAGTCCAAAAGCACGTCAAAGTGCAAGTAGATAAATAGGTACCACTTCGGCAGGAAGGTAAATGGTGTTTCCATGCGCTGCTCTGGTTTTGCCAGAAGCGGCTTAGTCATGCTGGCCACATGACCTGGAAAAACTGTCTACGGACAAATGCCGGCTCCCTCGGCCTGTAAAGCGAGATGAGCGCCGCAACCCCAGAGTCGTCTGCGACTGGACTTAACTTTTGTGCCATAGCCTTTTTTATTCATATCTCACACGTCCCTCTCTATCCTCTGCCCAGGCAAGCAAGCAGCTTTATCAGAGTTCGAGAACATATTCCAGCTAGGCAAAAACATGCAAGGGAAGTGCAAAGAAAGGCTGGTGTGGCTCAGAATTGGATGTGGCTTGGAGGATTGTCAAGGGCCAGATAGGGAACTCCAGAAAGTCACATGTGGTCCCCCCAGGACATGAGGAACCTCATCCCCAATCTATGCCCTTATAGACATTCTGTATTGTATGGAGGAGGGACACGGGTGGCGCTGTGGGTTAAACCACAGAGCCTAGGGCTTGCTGAAGGTTGGCAGTTCAAATCCCCGCAATGGGGTGAGCTCCCATTGCTTGGTCCCTGCTCCTGCCCACCTAGCAGTTCGAAAGCACGTCAAAGTGCAAGTAGATCAATAGGAACCGCTCTGGCGGGAAGGTAAACGACGTTTCCGTGCGCTGCTCTGGTTCGACAGAAGCGGCTTAGTCATGCTGGCCACATGACCCGGAAGCTGTATGCCGGCTCCCTTGGCCAGTAAAGCGAGATGAGCGCCGCAACCCCAGAGTCGTCCGTGACTGGACCTAACGGTCCGGGGTCCCTTTACCTTTACCTTTATTGTATGGAGGCAGATCAGCAGAAGCATTTCTCTGCATGTATATTTGCCTTCTCAACTGAAGTACATGTAGGACCTTCATAGAATCATAGAATCCTAGAGTTGGAAGAGACCACAAGGGCCATCCAGTCCAACCCCCTGCCAAGCAGGAAACACCATCAAAGCATTCCTGAGAGGTGGCTGTCAAGCCTCTGCTTAAAGACCTCCAAAGAAGGAGACTCCACCACACTCCTTAGCAGCAAATTCCACTGTCGAACAGCTCTTACTTTCAGGAAGTTCTTTCTAATATTTAGGTGGAATCTTCCTTCTTGTAGTTTGAATCCATTGCTCCGTGTCCTCTTCTCAGGAGCAGCAGAAAACAACCTTTCTCCCTCCTCTATATGACATCATTTTATACATTTGAACATGGCTATTATTTCACCCCTTAACCTTCTCTTCTCCAGACTAAACATACCCAGCTCCCTAAGTGTCTGGCTCAAAGTGCATGGGGGTTTGGATGGTTGAACGTTCCAGCCAAGCATTCCTTCTCCAGTTTAGTTTCTTACATAGCATGTGAATAAGTAACATGATCAACCAACACACCACCCTTTTGTTTGGTTTTTTTTTTAATGGTCTCCCTTAAGCTGCTTTTGCTCTCCATTCAGGTCCGTTTCCTGGAGCAGCACAACCTGATGCTGAAGACCAAGTGGGACTTCTTGAAGGAGAAGAAGCGCCAGAAAAGCCACATGGAGCCCCTGTTTAGCGAATACATCAGTAGGCTGAGGAAGGAGCTGGAGTGCCTGGAATGGGAGAGGAATCAGCTGAAGGTCGAAATGAACAATTGGAGAGAAAGCATGGAAGGGAACAAGAAGAGGTGAACTCCAGGGCTGGGTTCAGCATTTTTCTTCTAAGTGGCCTGGTCTGAGGTGGGTCGCAACAGCAGCATGGCTGAATAACAGGGTTATTCTCTGCAGGTTATCCATAGCATTAGGCCCACCATGTTTCCCTCAATGAAGTGGAAAATCTGGGTTCGAGGTAGTTTGTTAAGGGTGCTGGGAACTGTAGCTCTGTGACGGTTGAACTACAGCTCCGAGGATTCTTTGTAGGAAGCCGTGTGGTGTGAGTTGCACTGCTTGGCAGCAGGTGGGCGTTGGCAGGCTTGCATGCTCACATTGAGAACCCTTCAACTTTTTCAGACCTGACACCCACCTTTAGCCCAATCATGCACCGGGTGACCCAGTGCCAATAGATATTTGTATGGTGGCTGTGCTGCTGTTGCAACCCACATCAGACCAGGCCGCAACCTGGTAGTGGGTCATGATGAGCAATGGCCCAAACTCCTGTCTGGCATTCTGTCGTGTTCCCGATGGTGACTGTAGCTAGCTGTCAAGCACACACGCCACTCCGAGAAGTCAGCGGAAGAAGTCTTGAAGTTTATTGTACAGCACACAGAGAAACGTGGAAAGTCCGTAAGGATTCTGAGGAGGCCATCTCAGAGTTCCCCTTAAATACATTTTGCTGGTTGACCCCCAATTCCCCCCTCCCTTCTGCCCTAAAGGTCCGGGGGAAATCCTCTTCCCCACCCAGGATAGCTTGGACAAAAGGGGTTAACTGCTCCTGTCTACCCGCGCTATTCATGGGTGCTTTTTACATTGTTATTGCGATGCTGACAGTTCCGCCGCGCCCGCCGCTGATGGCTCGTTAGCGGTCGTTATCACTGGCTTCCCGGGATTGCCTGCTAAGCCTTTCACACCTGGAGTTGGGCCATCAGCCTGGGGTTGTTTACCCCTCGGGGCATGCCTAGGTGAGCTCAGGTCTTGCCGTGTTCGGTTTAACCCCTGCGCGCCTGGCTCCGCTGTCGCCCCCTTTCCTGGCCTGCTGCCTGGTTCCCCTTCCTGGCGCCCGCATGGCGCGAGCCCGGCGGATCCCGGTCTACCACTGTCTAGCCGGGTCGCGACACATTCATTCATTCATTCATTCATTTCCCACTTTTCACCAACTGGCTGCGTGGGCAAAACCTGCTCATTTTCTATATGCAGGGACCTTTGCATGATGGGGGCACCTTGAGGCATGTGAGCCATGGAGCCTGTGCCTGGAATATGAACTATACAAAAAAAGTATCAGGTGTTGTAATAATTGTGATCAAACAAAACCAAAACTCCAAAACACCAAATTGGCTAATAAATATTGAGAACAGTTTACTCAATCAAACATGTTAAAATGAACACATTAAGTTGCAGCGTGCAAATCCAAGCCTGTAAACACTCAATAAACTGATGGTATAATACTGAGGCAAATGATAATGTCCTAGCGTAATCAAATTACGCAAAAGTGTTGCAAATAGTACTCTACTGAACGCGCAAAGTCTTTTGTGAGGGAACGGTCACAGTCAGGCAACAAAACATGGTCATGCGTGATGGTAATCGCATATAGGCCCTCCTCGCCGTCCCTCGGCGAAAGTAGATCTGAAGACCTGAATCCCGGGTATAATCAGGTTTCGCGGGAGCTTCTTCAGTTCATCGTGCTAAATAATACAAAGTAACATTCCAATCACAGTGAACGAAGAATTAAAGTAATCTGTGCACATTAATCATATCATTATATCTTACCAGTTTTTGCAACACCATACAATGAAATTATAGATTCTCACAGGCACAGCAAGTAAGCAACGAATGTGGCAAAGCAATATAAATACATTACAGATAATCAGAGAAGCCACACCAACTTAACAGGTGTGTAAAATCAATGACTCACAGAAAATTAAAGGTACAGCTACGCTTCTCTGCTATTGGTCAAGATTCATATGTAACATCCAAGATCAAACTCTGTATTCAAACCTTTAGGAGACATAGTCCCTAACTGGAATATTAATCTATACTCTTGTTGTAGCAGGGCTCTACGTACATCAACTGTTTTGAAAGGTATTTTTTTGAAAGTCCATAAAACGAAAAAGCTCAAATCATTTTCAGTATGGGCCTTTTGCTGGAAATGCTGCACTAATGGGGCGTCTGGAATATGAACAACAGGGCCTGCCCATAGCTGTCAACTTTTCCCTTTTCTCGCGAGGAATCCTATTCGGAATAAGGGAATTTCCCACAAAAAAAAATTGGAAAAGTTGACAGCTATGGGCCTGCCCAATACATTTTGCTGCCCGATGCAAAGGAATGATGGTGCCTTCCTGACACCACCACCATTCTGTGTACACAAACCACCCAGACAGGCAGTTGAATCTTACTTGAACATTGGTGATGGGCCAGCTGGCCAGCTTAGATAGTGCAGGGCAGATCACACAAAACCCACTGCTCTGTCTTCCAACAGCTTGTTGCCACTCCTTGCCATTGCCACCACTCTGCCTAATGTTAGGGCCAGCTTTGATTAGGAAGTGGTCCAGCCTACCCATAAGTGGACTATTTCAATGAGGCCCCAAGCCTTAACAAGTCACTATCGGGCTAGTCATTTGAGGACCTTCTATTGAGAAAGGCCTTCCTTTCTTTGTGGTTCAACATGGTGATATTAATCATTGGTCACTAATGCACAAAGTCTGTCTTTATAACCTCCCCAGGTTTGAGGAAGAATGCAGTCGAAGGACCTGTGCTGAAAATGAATATGTTGCAATTAAAAAGGCAAGTGATGGAACATATTTCTGATTAAGACCTTGAGAAAATTATTGGTGGTTTGTTGGTATGGTATCAGAATGGATAAGATGTTGAGAAGAAGTATCTATCTATCATCTATCTATCTATCTATCTATCTATCTATCTATCTATCTATATCTATATCTATCTATCTATCTATCTATCTATCTATCTATCTATCTATCTATCATCTATCTATCTATCTATCTATCTATATCTATCTATCTATCATCTATCTATCTATCATCTATCTATCTATCATCTATCTATCATCATCTATCTATCTATCTATCTATCTATCTATCTATCTATCTATATCTATCTATCTATCTATCTATCTATCTATCTATCTATCTATCTATCTATCTATCATCTATCATCTATCATCTATCTATCTATCATCTATCTATCTATATCTATCTACTGATAGATCTATCTATCTATCTATCTATCTATATCCCTTTTATTAAAATTTCATTTTAAATGACCAAACACAAACAAACAAACCAATAAACATCAAATTTCAACTATCTTTTACACATCTTATCTTGCTCTGCCGAGCTGTGACTTCCCTCCATCTCGACGACAGGCTTTCTTATCAAGTCTACTCTCGCAGTTTCTTCCTATTTCATCTAGTCCATGTCGTAGGGTTTATTTCAGTCCTGCTAGTGTACAGAAGAAGTATCACAAGAATATGATCACTTTGTTCTGGAGAACCAATGCAGTGTAGTGACTTGACCAAATGAGATTAATCTGTGGCCCTCCATGTGACGAGGGACTACAATTTCCATCATCTTTCCCCATTGCCCATGCTGACTGGGGCTGATGGTAGCTGGAGTCCAGCACCATCTGAAAGGCCTCAGGTTCTCCTTCCCTGATCTAGGTGAAGACTCAAGAGACCTGGCTTGAAGCACTTCAAGCAAATCAGTATTTCTTTATGTTTTATTGATTTTTAATAATGTCTTCATGGATGTTTTTCTGATTTTATTATAGCTTTGCATGTTGTACACCAGCTAATAATAATAATAATAATAATAATAATAATAATAATAATAATTTATTATTTATACCCCGCCCATCTGTCTGGGCTTCCCCAGCCACTCTGGGCGGCTTTCAACAAAACACAAAAATACAACAATCCATCAAACATTAAAGGCTTGCCTAAACAGGGCTGCCTTCAGATGTCTTCTAAAAGTCTGGTAGTTATTGTTCTCTTTGACATCTGGTGGGAGGGCATTCCACAGGGTGGGTGCCACCACCGAGAAGGCCCTCTGCCTGGTTCCCTGTAACTTGGCTTCTCGCAGCGAGGGAACCGCCAGAAGACCCTTGGCACTGGACCTCAGTGTCCGGGTAGATTGATGGGGGTGGAGACGCTCCTTCAGATATACTGGACCGATAAACCTTTTATGAAAGTACAAATTATTCATAATTGTCCTGAACACAACCAGAACAATGAGGATAAGCAACTGGATTTTTAATTCTGTATTGACAAAGCACTCTGTTACATCAGCTTCTAACATGCAAGTGATGTACAACAATACTAACTAGCTGTCTAGGCAACCCAGGTAGTAGGAGCTGTGATGAAACTTTGCTTCAACACTGTACCTTTTTGTCTTCTCCTAGGAAGTGGATTGTGTCTTCATGGACAAGTCGCAGAAAGAAGCCAAGGTGGAAACTTTAATGCAAGACATCTGCTTTTACAGAAATACATTTGGAGAGGTAACAAGGAATGTTTATATTTGATCATGCTGCTTGGTTATCATCACAAAATGGTCCCCATGGTCCTGTCTGGAAGCTCAGAGGCTCCCCATAGCTGTCAACTTTCGGGTTTGAAAATAAGGGATGCCGCGAGGGCGGTGCAATGGCACCAAGTAGCCTCGCCACCCTGCACTCCAGAGGCTGCGCACGAACGGGTGAGCGAAAGAGCGAGCATGTAGACGGTAGGCAGGCTGTCTGTCTGGTTGGGCGTGAGGGTCTGGCTGCACAAGGCATGCAAGCTCCGCCCCCAGTCAGTCTCAGACTCCTTATTGGCAGCCGAGCAACGCAGCTGAGGAGCCCCCCTGGCCGGCAAGGAGGGAGAGGAGCTGCTTCCTTTGAAATCCGGGAAATTTAAGGGATATCAACAATCCGGGATAGCAGCGGGAAACGGCATTGGAATAAGGGAGTTTCCCGCAAAAAAAGGGAGGGTTGACAGCTATGAGGCTCCCCTCCCCTGTTATTTAAGATGAAGGCTGTCATCCTAAGAGCCCCTGAACTAAGTGGAAGTAAATGTACCCTTCTTGACTTGTACAGCTCAACTGATATGTACACAGGTACATAAGGTCATTGTCACACCTGAACAGCTATATGAATGTGCACCTCAACTATTTGTGTACGCAAGCACTCAGATTGTATACTTGTTGAATATTATGTGTGAACACCACTTTATGTAGACATAAATATGTTTAAGGTCTAGGTACAAGCATCTTTTTTTTAGACTTAAGAAAAACTTATCCCAAGTAAAACAATTTACTATCCAATTCAGGATTGTGACATAAAAAAAAAAAAAGGAAATTCAACAGCTACAGACTGAATGTGTTCTGTGTAATTTGTAGGAAATATGTGAGTTGCAGTCATGCATCTCAGACACTTGTGTCACAGTGAAAATGGACAACAGCCGAGGCCTGGATGTGGGCTGCATCATTGAAGAGTTCCACCGTCGGTACGAAGACATTGCCTCCCGGAGTCGAGCCGAGGCTGAGGCTTGGTGCCAGTGTCAGGTTCATTGATCTGTCTTCTTGAACATCTCCATTGTGTGTGTCTGTGTACACCCCATACTAGCCATTACGACTATGCTCCACCTAAATAGCTGGAGGCAGCAATGCTACTTCTCAATACCAGTTGCTGGAAAACAAAGGAGAGGGAGAGTACTCTTGTGATCAAATCCTGCTTGTAGATTTCCCAAAGGCTTGCATGGCAATGTCCCTCCCCTCCCTGTTGAGAATAATGACACTGACACATTGTATAATTTTAATGGGCATGAAGGCCACAACTTTATTGGTTACAGATGTTGAGCGGTATTGGCTTAGGCATTGGACCCTAACAGACTATATCCGACCCCAACCCGTGTGTTGGAAGTCCGGGAAGGGTTAACCACCAGTAAGGAGCCCCAGTGATGTACATCGACTGGAACTCCCCCTGTGATCACCATTGGGGCGTGCCTTGGGGCCCTAACCTCCCTAGGCTTCGGACAAGGCCACCCCCCTGGAATCCTTTACCGGAAAACCCTTCAAGATAAGGGGCAGGTGATGGCGCTACCTCCCCTCCTCACCTCTATGGAGACTTCTTCCAATGCCTAACCGCCAAACCAGGAGTTGTGACGGATTGCTACGAGGTTGGCCACTGTGATGACAGGAGGATGCTGGACTAGATGGAACAGCTCCTCCTCCTCCTGGTTGTGAGGGAGGTTAGACCGCAAGTCAGTGACAGGCCCAAGGTCACGCAATGAGCTTTGTAGTTGAGTGGAGATTTGAACCCTGGCCACCCAGGTCCTCGTCTGACACTTTAACCACTACACCACATTGGTGTATTAGTCACCTAGCGGCAATAGTTTTCTGGGTGACACACAAAATAAGGCTGGAATCACCTGGTATGCATGCCATGGGATGACCACCTAAAACAGCTCCCCTGTGTCAACTTCTCCTCATTGGCTCCATAATGCAGGCCAGCCTTCCTCAGCCTGGTGCCTCCCAGATATTGCTGGACTCCAACTCCCTTCAGCCAGAGCCATGTGGTCAATGGTCAGGGACGATGGGAGCTGTAGTCGCAACAACAGCTACAGGGCCTCAGGTTGGAGGAAGCTGGGTGCGGAGGAACACTTGCCTGTGATAGGTAGCATCTATACCTCAGTAAGAGAGTATGTGTTTGGCAAGCAGGTTCAACTTATCCATATGGGTGTCAGCTGTATTGGTATTTTGCTCAGCCTCTAACAACAAATGCCTTTATTGTTATTGTCAGCCTGTATTGGTATTTTGCTCTTCTCTCCTTGCAGTACCAGGAGCTGAGGACAACGGCGGCCAAACACTGTGACAATCTACGCAATGTCAAGGATGAACTTGGTGAGCTGACTCGGGTGGTTCACCGACTGCAGGCTGAAATCTCCAATGTCAAATCCCAGGTGAGAATGACCAGTGGAGCTTGGCTGCAACAAGAACACCACTGTTGTTGAGGAGTGTCATAATGGTGATGGAGCCAATATTAACAGGAATGCCTTGTGGCTGATTAACACATTGTCATCTTAAGAAGGGGATAGTCTTGGTAGACCACAAACTTGACATGAGTCAACAGTGTGGTGCAGCAGCTAAAAAAGCCAATGCAATTCTGGGCTGCATCAATAGGAGTATAGCATCTAGATCAAGGGAAGTAATAGTACCACTGTATTCCGCTCTGGTCAGACCTCACCTGGAATACTGTGTCCAGTTCTGGGCACCACAGTTCAAGAAGGATACTGACAAGCTGGAACGTGTCCAGAGGAGGGCAACCAAAATGGTCAAAGGCCTGGAAACGATGCCTTATGAGGAACGGCTTAGGGAGCTGGGTATGTTTAGCCTGGAGAAGAGAAGGTTAAGGGGTGAGATGATAGCCATGTTCAAATATATAAAAGGATGTCATATAGAGGAGGGAGAAAGGTTGTTTTCTGCTGCTCCAGAGAAGTGGACACGGAGCAATGGATTCAAACTACAAGAAAGAAGATTCCACCTAAACATTAGGAAGAACTTCCTGACAGTAAGAGCTGTTCGACAGTGGAATTTGCTGCCAAGGAGTGTGGTGGAGTCTCCTTCTTTGGACGTCTTTAAGCAGAGGCTTGACAGCCACCTGTCAGGAATGCTTTGATGGTGTTTCCTGCTTGGCAGGGGGTTGGACTGGATGGCCCTTGTGGTCTCTTCCAACTCTATGATTCTATATGTTATTCAAGACCCATTCTGCCTGTGTTGGAAGAAGAGATGAGGTTCATTTCATTATGTGTAATCCTTAGTGAGTTTAATGTGTGCTCCAATACATCCAGATGAGAACTATCTTGTTCCCTTTGATGTCCATTGGGTGGTACCTAACACATGCCCTAAATGCAAGGAGTTCCTCTCTGCAATGGAACTTCCCCCCTCTTCCCTCCTCCTTTGCCCCTTGAATCTGTGCCACTGGATTTGAGTGTAGAGTGGACAAGGGAAAATTTGCACCTAGTGACCCCCAGCATGTGGTGCACCAGTCCTGTGCAGGTTGCTGGTGCTTCCCAACATCCAGATGGTGAATCTTCTGCATGTTATGAGATGCACACAACTGGCTTGCTGCAAGCCTGGGGAACAGCCACTCACAAGCTGTTCAAGGACTTTTCTCATGCCCCCACCCATCTGAGAGTCATGTGAAAACAAATGGAGAATGGAGATTCATCTGAGGCTGTTCATGCTTCGGAACTTTGTTGTCGTGTGCTCTTTTCTTTGTCTCTCGCCTTCCCTCTGTGTGTTCTGTGCCGACAGCGCTGCAAACTGGAAGAGGAGGTAGCTGGAGCTGAGGAACGTGGGGAGATGGCGGTGAAGGATGCCAAATGCAAATTGGCAGGTCTGGAGGAAGCCTTGCACAAAGCCAAGCAGGACATGGCTTGCCAGCTACGGGAATATCAGGCCCTGATGAACCTCAAGTTGGCCCTGGATATTGAGATTGCCACCTACAGGAAACTGCTGGAAGGAGAGGAGTTCAGGTGAGACTCTTTTGGAAAGTCTATTTTAGCAAAGCTCCTCCAGAAAAGCAAATGTCAAAGTTTCACCACAATATTAGGTACGGATTGCTCACTTGGGTGCTGACTTTCTCATTGAGCTCCCATCGCTCTGTCCCAGCTCCTGGCAACTTAGCAGTTCAAAAGCACGCCAGTGCAAGTAGATAAATAGGTACCGCTGCGGCGGGAAGGTAAACGGCGTTTCCGTGCGCTCTGGTTTCCGTCACTGTGTTCCGTTGCGCCAGAAGTGGTTAAGTCACGCTGGCCACATGACCCAGAAAGCTGTCTGTGGACAAACGCCGGCTCCCTCGGCCTGAAAGCGAGTTGAGCGCCGCAACCCCAGAGTCACCTTTGACTGGACTTAACCTTCCAGTGATCCTTTACCTTTTACTTTTTTTCATTGAGAATTTACTGCTGTGGGTGCTGTTTAATGCTGGCCTTTGCCAAGTTGTAGTTTTTTCTATTAATTATTATTATTATTATTAATTATTTGTACCCTGCCCATCTGGCTGAGTTTCCCCAGCCACTCTGCATGTTGTCCCCCTATCTGGGTAGTTTGGATTGCTTCTTTATGGGGCCATACCTAGACAGGCAGACAGATAGACAGATACACACACACACACACACACACACACACACACACACACAGAGAGAGAGAGAGAGAGAGAGAGAGAGAGAGAGAGAGAGAGATGCATGTGTACATGCACAACCTATTTCTAGCTATGAAATTGTTGGTGAATTAGGCCTAATATTCAGCTAATGAGATATTTCAATCTATTTAATTCCTTCTAGGATGGGCGATGGAGAATGTGCTGTGAATATCTGTAAGTACCTCCAAGAGATCCCTCCAGAAATGCCATTGCTAATTTAATTCATTTCTTTCTGGTTTTGGTGGATCCTTTCTATGTATCTCATCATGTGGCCAGTGTGGTGTAGTGGTTAAGAGCAGTAGACTCGTAATCTGGTGAACCAGGTTCGCTTCCCCGCTCCTCCACATGCAGCTGCTGGGTGACCTTGGGCTAGTCACACTTC
Organism: Darevskia mixta; assembly: GCA_034641385.1. Taxonomy (NCBI): domain Eukaryota; kingdom Metazoa; phylum Chordata; class Lepidosauria; order Squamata; family Lacertidae; genus Darevskia; species Darevskia mixta. Next base: position 894,925 of record JAWWNH010000047.1, read on the forward strand.
TCTGAAGTCTCTCAGCCCCACTCACCTCACAGAGTGTTTGTTGTGGGGGAGGGAGGGAAAGGAGAATGTTAGCCGCTTTGAGACTCCTTCGGGTAGTGATAAAGTGGGATATCAAATCCAAATTCCTCTTCTTCTTCTTCTTCCTCCCCTTTCCCTCCGCAGCTGTGCAGAGGAGCCAGGGCGCAGTTGTGTGCAATCCTGACCACCACTGTGGACCCGGAAGAGGTGGACACATCATGACAAATGGAAGAGATACCTGCAGCCCTGCAGGTTTCAAGAGGGGCATGGCTCCCTGTGGAGATGCGGGTCTCCCATGTGGAGACAGCCATACCCCTCCTCCTGAAGAATTTAGCACCCAAAGTGTGAAGAGCTCCAAAGCTAAACATGTAGCAGCAGCTTCTCCTTGCCCATCAAGAGGTTAAATCTAGACTTTGGGTTTCTGTATGCCTGAAGTTGTTGATTCAGCATTTGTACCTTGACTCAGCAATTCTTGTACTTTTCAGGACAATCCTTGGGGACAGCTCCATCCACCTGTATTTGCTCCCTAATCTTATGTCACTTTCAATTCACAGTGAATTCTGAGTATCAACCAACTTCTGCATAACCAGGATAAAGACTGTTACTATTTTTGTGGTCCCTTATTCTAAGATCAAACGGAGGTAAGGCAGGAACCCCCAGGGGCTTTCCTCCAGCTCCAGTTAAACCCCTTGATCACCCAAAACACTGATTTTTAAGAAGATGTTGTCATTTCAGGGTAACTATAGTGAAAGGGAAGATTTATTTCATTTGGTAATGCTGTGTATTCTGATTATAAAAAATAAGTACATACCTGTACTGTAGTTTCCTGCTGAAAATATTGTGTTAAAAGTCTTTTTCTTACCTGCAAATACCCAGACTTTTGCGCCCTTTCTTGCTTCTCTCCTTCGGTTTTGTCCTGGGAAATTGCTTGTTTAGACAAACTTTGGGTGCTTCCAGACAGGGACTTAACACTGTAAATGATCATCTATATGTATCTCAAATGGGTCATAGGTTAGTTTTTAAAAAAAACTTGCTGTATTTTCCCTGGAAGGGAGGTGTGGATATGGACTGATATTTTGATCCCAGCAATGTCTTGTTGATGCTACAAAACATTTTATGGCTCTTCCCTATTGCTTGTCTAGCAGTAGTTAAATACATACTGCACCTGCTGTTTGATGCCATGGTTAATAGCCAGAAACATCTATCTTCTAAGAATTTCTCTTGGGCTGCAGTCCTGTGCACACTTATCTTGGCAGGGACTGGGAGTAAGCCTCAATGAATTCAGTGGGCCTTGATTCTGAGTAGACGTGCACAGAATTGCATTGCCAGCCCTTCTTAAATGCCTGATCTAGGCACTGGTTTGCACAAAGCTGTGAGTTCATGCAAGCCAAGAATGTATAACCAAAACCGGTTTGCAAAAGACGACAAAGTTCTTTCTGTGAATGATAGAGGTGAAGGTATTCAGACAGCCTAAATGAGGCTGAATACACCAGTCTTTGGGGAATGAGAAAGAGTTGCTTTTCAGCTGCTTGCGTATCTGCCAAATTATATCTCAGTGACAGAGCTTTAGCACTGCATGACTGCTAGCAGAGAATAGCCAACAAGAAAGTGGAAGCTGTTTCAGGATGGGAGATGCCTTTTACCCTCTGGTGGGTTGCTTTTTAAAAATGTGAACCTCTGCTTTTGTGTGTGTGCATGTGAACTTCTATTTTAAATAAATCAATTCAGCTAAGCAATGACTCCAGCCTGACTAGCTTTAACCATGCAGCAGAGAATGAATGCTAGGGTTGAGCTTCAGTTTTAAGACAAAAAATAAAAATAAAAAAATTCCTTCTAGTAGCACCTTAGAGACCAACTAAGTTTGTTCTTGGTATGAGCTTTCGTGTGCATGCACACTTCTTCAGATACACTGAAACAGAAGTCACCAGACCCTTCTATATAGTGAGAGGGTGGGAGGGGTATTACTCAGAAGGGTGGTGGGAATGGGTGATTGGCTGATAGCTGTGGTAAACCTGTTGATGACTGTTAATGACAGCAATTAGTCTTGCAGGAAAAAGCAAGGGGTGAGAAGGTTAAAAAAGCTTTGTCATGTATAATGAGATAAGAATCCAATGTCTTTGTTCAGACCAGGTCTCTCCATGGTTTTAAGTTTGGTAATGAGTTGCAATTCAGCAAAGACTGTTTTATAATCTACAGTGGAACCTCGACTTACGAAGTACTCGACTTACGTATTTTTCGACTTCCGAAAGGGAAAAAGCGGCCGCACGCCTATGAATTTTTCGACTTCCGAAAGGAAATCCGCTTGGATTTTAGATGCGGTTTACTCGACTTACGAAGTTTTAGATGGGGTTTACTCGACTTACGAAGGTTTACATAGGGTTTTCTTATGAATTTTTCGACTTACGTTTCCAATGCATTCCTATGGGAATGCCGTTTTTCGACTTACGAAATTTTCGACTTATGAGTGTGCTTTCGGAACGCATTAACTTCGTAAGTCGAGGTTCCACTGTACAGGCAGCTGGTTCCCACATGGACTTCTGTTATTTGATTGAATGATTACTTGCAAAAACATCACCTTAATGCAGGCATAGGCAAACTCGGCCCTCCAGATGTTTTGGGACTACAACTCCCACCATCCCTAGCTAACAGGACCAGTGGTCAGGGATGATGGGAGTTGTAGTCCCTAAACATCTGGAGGGGCGAGTTGGCCTATGCCTGTCTTAATGACATTGCTTTCCAGTGGACGTAGTTTATGGGTCCACTGCCAAGCATCATGCTGCGTAATTCCAAGATGCACACATGCATATATTATCCAAGCTTGTGGTGACCCTGGTCTACTCTCTCCATCCCTGTGTCCATTCCAATGTGGTGTTCCCCCATATATTTGGGGGAATTTGCAAGTGAAACAGCTGGAATCCCAACCAGCATGGCCAAGGTTCAAGGAATTGTTCTTCAGAAACATCTGGAGGACCAGATGTTCCCATCCCTGATCCAAAGAGGTGGGGAGGTGGGGAGCTTGTATACTCCTCCCTAGTAACCATTGTATATTTCGAGTACACACACACAATCTAACATAAGGTTACCAGATTTTTTTCAATGAATCCATGGACACTTTTCAACTTCAATGGATTTTGTGTGGGGACTGATTTGTAAATCCGGGGACTGTCCCAGGGAAACGGGGACGTCTGGTAACCTTAATCTAACAGAAACCCAACTCCAATTGTACAGGCACCTTTTGGACTGCCCTGAGAAACAAATGATAGGCTGTATAGATTTTTATGGTGAACGTGTCATATCACAATTGCACTTCAATGGGAGAAGTTAATGTCTTGAAATTGTGCAAGTACCATTGCAAAACATTAAGTAGGGCAGTATCATTTGCAACATCAACACCTCTAGTCATCATTAGCAACTTGCTTGCTAGCCCAGCAGTATTAAATTTCTGTGATGTATGAATCATTCAGAGAAGCGCAGCCTCACAATACTGTCCTCCAAGATGGAGAAAAAACAATGGAAACTAAGAGGGTTTGCTCAAGATCACATGCATTAATAGTTAGGAGAAAGGTGCTACTATTATGCTTATGACTACATGAAAAATATAGGCACACAAGACCCCTATAAATTTTGCTGATGTTTAGGGATGGGAGACAGACTTGATTTTGTTTACATTTTGATGAAAAACTACCCAATTCATGCTTCTCGAACCAATACATGAACCGAAACACAGCTACCCATTGAGACGCACACTTCTGAGTTTTACAGTACAGTTCTCCAATGAAACAATGTGCATATGTAAGGAAAAGTGCATGCAAACATGTATGTAATTAGTGAAAATAGCATACAAAAATGCATTGCATTAGGGAAATTGTTTGCAAAAACACGTGGATTCAGAGAAATGTGCTCTAAAGTGATGCAAATTTTTCACGAGGATTAAAATAAATAAATCCAAAGATTACTGTGGGGAAAGAGAGAAGCAGAGAGAATTTAAGATTGGAAAAGGGAGAAACAGACATAAAGAGAAACTGACAGATCCATCTGTATCTAATAATGTTTCTTCCTTTGCCTTGAAATCCCCACAAAGCTTTCATGTGCTTGAGTTTTGCTTTACCTGAAACTCAATGGCAATATTGTTGAAACATTTTAAAGCTTTTTTTTTTGGAATTTCCTGTGGATGTCTTACTTTCTCAAATTGCCCATTACATGAAATTCACAGGCAACTCTAGCCCCTTGACCAATGATATTGATTTGCAGTCCATGCATAGAGCAAAGAATGGGACTGTGTTGCACTAACTCCATCCCTGATGCCACGTAGCTGGCTAAGCCTCAGTACCTGGCCTCTGTGCTCTATGCATGTACAATTACTCATGTAGAGGGGCTTCACACTATCAGGAGGGCTGTGCAAATGGGGGGGTCCCGACCACAGAAATGTGTGAAGGGGGCTTCTCTTCACAACTAATCTAGAGATTAAATGGCGGACGTCATTAGAGATTGCTCAAATAAAAACAGATGCAAGTGAACAATCTAGATCAGGCATAGGCAAACTCCGGCCCTCCAGATGTTTGGGACTACAATTCCCACCATCCCTGACCACTGATCCAGTTAGCTACGAATGATGGGAATTGTAGTCCCAAACATCTGGAGGGCCGGAGTTTGCCTATGTCTGATCTAGATTTACCAATAAGGAGAGACCTTCCAGATGAAAGGGCGGAATTGACTTCGGGATGTGTGCATCTTCCAAGGTCAATCTGACTTGGCATCCTTTAAACGGTGATGGGCTATTCCCTCTTGCAATTTAAAGGCTCTAATGACTGCTCCCCTATCAAAGGGGGGGGGGCGCCTTTTGTCTGGTCACGCGCAGCCCCCCCCCCCCCGGATCCCAGTGCGACTCCTGGTAGTTCAGGCTGGCTTCATCCTCCCCAGGCTGGATTCCTGGAGGTCTCTGCCTGCTTCAGCCAATCGTCCAATCCCGCCTGGGGAGGCATTGCCAGGGGATTGGCCAGGTAAGGGGAGGGACCGCCCTGCCCACACAACAGAAGGTGAATCTTACCTGCAAAGCGGCAGTTGGCTCCAGAGCTTCAGAGCCAGTGTGGTGTAGTGGTTAAGAGCGGTAGACTCATAATCTGGGGAACCGGGTTCGCGTCTCCGCTCCTCCACATGCAGCTGCTGGGTGACCTTGGGCTAGTCACACTTCTCTGAAGTCTCTCAGCCCCACTCACCTCACAGAGTGTTTGTTGTGGGGGAGGAAGGGAAAGGAGAATGTTAGCCGCTTTGAGACTCCTTCGGGTAGTGATAAAGCCAAACTCTTCTTCTCCCACCCTGCCCTCCCTCAGTTAAGTCTTCTTTTGCAGGTTAACCTCTTCTCCACAGGTACGCGGGCGCTGCTACGTCAGGGCCACCCGCGTCCCTGAAGCAGAGCAGAGGGTGGCCCATATTTAGACCCCTGGCTGAAGAGGAATGAGAGGCAGGGAGAAGTTAAATGCTACATACAGTAAGAGATACTAATACAGTGAAGGCAACATCTGCCAGCTACTCATTGGGGGTGGGGAGGGGTCTCCATTGAGAGCGACCCCATAAGTCTGTGGCATGATGTGTTGATGGCCACAGTTTTCAGGGAGACTGTGTGAAACCCATGCCTGTCACTGGATTCCTAATTCTGTATTCCTAATTCTGACTCTGCTTCTTCAGCAGCTTAGCGAGATTTTGCAAAAGGTCCCATTATGTTGCGCAGCAATGACTTTGCTACATCAAAGCAACCTTTCATCTCCAGGCAGCACATCTGATAATTAAGCCTCCCAACATTTTTGGGTGTGTGGAGATCATAGAATCTCAGAGTTGGAAGGGACCCAAGGGTCATCTAGTCCAACCCCCTCATTATCTTTGCTAAGAGGTCTATAAACTGAGATGCAGAGGTCACACAGCCAACTGCCGACAAAACCAGGAAGGGGTGTCAACCTCAAATCCCAACTTCTTGATATCCCTGTCATAATTACAAGTCTAGTTTCCTCCATGTATAAAAAGGGGAAGGTGGAATCAGCCCTTTAATACAGCATTGTAGATGCTGTTTAAAAAAAAAAGGCCTTTGTGAAATCCCTGAAACTCTTTTTCATCTACCAGGTGATCAGCCATCAAACAGTGTGGATGAGCACATGGGGAGTTGGTTCCCTAAATGTCCCAAGCTAATAAATGTCAGAGAAGTTGCTTTCTCTTCCATTTCAATGCTGGCCAAACCCAGCTGTCCCAAACAGATATAAAGGGAGCGTTTCCCCGCAGTTAACCACACTACCTCTGCCTCTTTTGCTCTGCAGTTTCGCTTCCCCCTTTCCTCTTCCAACTTCTGCTCTCCTACGAAACCATGTCTTGCCACTCAAACTCTGCATGTGGCCCCAGGAATTTCAGCTCCTGCTCAGCTGTCCTGCATCCTGCAGGTCATTCTTCCCGGGTGAGCACTTCTTGCTCTGCTAAGGTCACCGAGATCAGCTATGGAGGAGAGGGTCACTTTAGTAGCAGGAGCCTGGGTGGCGCCGGTTCATGTGGCCCCAGGATTGCTGCCAACAGTTGCCTGCCTCCGCGGTGTGGATATAGCTGTCATGGTGCCGGCACTGGATACGGCTATTGCGGCACTGGATACGGCTATGGTTTCAGGCGTTCTGGAGTCTGCCCACCCTGTTCCCCTGGCATCACCCCCGTCACTTGCAACGAGACGCTGCTTCAACCTCTCGACCTGGGGATCGATGCCACAGCCCAAGCAGCAAAATGCCAAGAGAAGAATGAGCTCCAGTTCCTCAACAGCAAGTTTGCCTGTTTCATTGACAAGGTGAGTCATGGAAGGGCTATAGCTCAGTGGTAGAGCATCTGCTTTGCATGCAGAAGGTCCGTCCTAGCTTCAATCCCTGGCATCTCCACATAGGACAGGAATGTCCATTGCCTCGGAGAGAGACACTGCAATACTGATCTAGCTGTACCAATGGTGTCATGGTCCGGGTTACAGGCAGTCGGAGTCCCGGCTTCGTACGTCGGGACCGGGGTAGAGGTCGGGATGCAGGAATCAGCAGTCCAGGGGTTAGGAAGCCAAGAGTCTATGAATCAGGAAACTAGGAATCAGGAAGCCAAAGGTCCAAGACTCAGGAACATAGCTGTCAACCCTCCCTTTTTTTGCGGGAAACTCCCTTATTCCAAGGCCGTTTCCCGCTGCTATCCCGGATTATTGATATCCCTTAAATTTCCCGGATTTCAAAGGAAGCAGCTCCTCTCCCTCCCTGCCGGCCAGGGAGGCTCCTCAGCTGCGTTGCTCGGCTGCCAATAAGGAGTCTGAGACCGACTGGGGGCGGAGCTTGCATGCCATGTGCAGCCAGACCCTCATGCCCAACCAGACAGCCAGCCTGCCTGCCTGCCGTCTATGCGCTCGCTCTTTCGCTCACCCGTTCGCGCGCAGCCTCTGGAGCGCAGGGTGGCAAGGCTACTTGGTGCCATTGCACCGCCCTCACGGCATCCCTTATTTTCAAATCCGAAAGTTGACAGCTATGCTCAGGAAACCAGGAGTCAGGAAGCCGAAGCACAGCTAGGTGGGTAGCATGTTGCTGTGGCAAAGAGCCAGAAGGAAATGCTGGTCTTATATACCCTTCCCGGCCCTTGCCACCAGGTGCTATGAGTCTTCTGTCAAGCCTCACCTGTGCGGCTGCGCCTTGCCCTTCCAGGCCAAACTCAGGAAGGCCCCAGTCCTGCAAGGCCCTACCAGTCACAGGGCCTGGCTCCTGAACGCACTCCTGACAAATGGTCTGACTCTGCGTAAGGCTGCTATGTTCCAAAGAGGAAATGTATGCAGAATGCTTACACCTGAGATTGGAAGATCAAGCATCACTCTTTGGATATATTTCAGAAGCAGCCCAAGTCACATCATAGATGATCTGAATCTAAGCTGGCGGCAGGGTAGAGGAGGCAGGTGGCATCTCATTAACTTCCTCTGTGTATCGTGAAGACAGTGCCACAAAATGCGTTGTTGGAGATTGATCAATATGTCTTTTCAAAAGGAGGAGAGAAAATAGAGCTCTGTTGCACTCATGCAGGTTCCCCAGAGGCATCCACTTGGTCACCGGGAAGCAAAATGTTGGACTAAATAGGCCTTTGTTCTAATCATCCAACATGGCACTTCTGACATTCTTCTGTATACAGTAGGGCTGAAGAGCCTGATGTCCTCCAGATGCTGGACTACAGCTCCCATCATCCTTGACTATTGAGCAGGCTGGCTGGAGCTGATAGGAGCTGGAGTACAACAACATCTGGAGGGCTACAGTCTCCCCATTCCTGATACAGAGGATAATGGCAGCTAAATTAAGCCTGCTAGATTAGACAGGCCTTTGATCTGACCCAGGTTGCTCTTCAACCATTAGCACTGGGATAGCAGATTGAGCAGATCCACAAGTCAGCTGGGCACAGTCTTCTCCTCTATGGGAAGACCCGCTGTATTGCTACTAAAATGATAGTCAATGTTTCTCAGTTTGCATATATACCTATAACTCAGCACATGCACATTTTATGCAAATAGGTGTCCCTTATTTAATGATGCATTTCTTCTTGTTTAGCAATGAGCATGTAGTCATTCTGCACTAGCAGAGCTTTTCTTATGCTTTCAATGGTGAGGTGAATGTGTGCAATTTTAGGTAAAGCTAAAGGGACCCCTGACCATTAGGTCCAGTCGTGACCGACTCTGAGGTTGCGGTGCTCATCTCGCATTATTGGCCGAGGGAGCCAGCATACAGCTTCCAGGTCATGTGGCCAGCATGACAAAACCACTTCTGATGAACCAGAGCAGCGCATGGAAACGCCGTTTACCTTCCCGCTGCACCCCTGACCGTTAGGTCCAGTCGCGGATGATTCTGGGGTTGCGGTGCTCATCTTGCTCTATAGGCCGAGGAGCCGGCATACAGCTTCTGCGTCATGTGGCCAGCATGACAAAGCCGCTTCTGGTGAACCAGAGCAGCACACAGAAACGCCGTTTACCTTCCCGCTGCAGTGGTTCCTATTTATCTACTTGCACTTTGACGTGCTTTCAAACTGCTAGGTTGGCAGGAGCAGGGACCAAGCAACGGGAGCTCACCCCGTCACGGGGATTCGAACCGCCGACCTTCTGATCGGCAAGCCCTAGGCTCTGTGGTTTAACCCACAGCGACACCCGCGTCCCCAGTGTGCAATTTTACAGTTCTTCAAAACCCACTGAGCTTAACTGGACTCAGGCATGCACCTGGACCCCTGGAATGGCCCCTGGGCCCTCTCTTTGCCTTTCATATTGGAATCAGTTCTTATTCAGCCCTCAGATTAAACACTCCTGTCCTGGTGGTCGGAATTATTGTTTCCTTTGATTGACAGGTCCGATTCTTAGAGCAGCAGAATCTGATGCTGAAGACGAAATGGGACTTCTTGCAAGAGAGGAAGTGCTGCAAAAGTAACATGGAGCCCATGTTTAATGAGTACATTGCCAACCTGAAGAAAGAGCTGGAGTGCTTGGAATGTGAGAGAGCACAGCTGCAGGCGGAAATGAAAAACTGGAGCGACACCCTGGAGTGCAACAGGAAAAAGTGAGTGAGATCCATCATCCCAGCCTGCTAGCAGAAGGACATGCTGAAATGCAGAGCCCAAACCAGACCTGCACAGTCCAAATGTAGTTATAAGCTATGTATGGTGGCCCACCAGCAGATCAGTAAATGGTGGCTACCTCTGGTCGTGCCTCTTCTGGCCTGGTGTGAAATCTTCCTTCCCAGCTGTGTGACACATCTGGAGTCCTGTTCATTACAGAAAACATGGAGGGGATGGAAAGCAGAATGGGCAAGAGAAGCCACAACTCTGCCTCATGCGCCAATGCTCTGGGGCAGAGACAAGGAACCTGTGGCTCTCCAGATGTTGTTGGAATCCAACTCCCACCTGTCCCAGTTAGGGATGATGGGAGCTGTAGCCCATCAACATCTTCAGGGCATTGCATTGACTAACCCTATAGGCCAGCTCCCTCTTTTGTGATTTGTCAAGCTAGAGTTCACTCAGCATTAAGCAAAGTCAGTCTTCCAAGGTCATCCCAAAATGAACAAGAGCAGAATAATTTTGGATGAGATATGCGCAAGTACCTGATAAGCACCACCTGAAATGAAGTCCTGTAAATACTTCACGCTTTGCCTGGGTTTCCCCTTTACTTTTAAGATCTTGTTTCAGATGCCCAAATCCCTGGAATTGTTGTTACATTTCTTTTTGCATGCATCTACTTGTTTTTATGCTGCTATTTTATTGATTTTCAGTTTTATATTTGTTTTAATGACATTGCTTGTTTTATTTTATGCCGTAAATGGTTTAGAGGTTTTTTAAAATATCAAGCAGTCTATAAATGGTTTTATAATAAATCAAATAAACATTCAGATGTGAGGCCAAACTGTTTCACTTACCTCATCAGGTTCGAAGAGGAGTGTCACCGCCGCACATGTGCTGAAAATGAGTATGTGACCATTAAAAAGGCAAGTGGCAAGTCTTCCAAAATATGGCATTTGTTTCTAGACCTGAGTGGGTTTTAGCACTTTTCTTGTCCTAGCACCTCGAATGGTGATTGTTAAGAGTCATGGCTTCTTATCAATATTTCCCCATTTCATTCTCATGTTCCTGTAGGAGGTGGATTGTGTTTTCATGGACAAGTCGGAAAAGGAGACGAAAGTGGACGCCTTGATGAAAGACATCTCCTTTTTCAGAGCTACCTTTGAGGAGGTAAGGCGCTCTCCCATTCCATACAGAGATGGAAAACCTGTGGGGGTTTTGGGCCACAGCTCTTATCCCTTGTGACAGGTTACAGCCCAAAAGGCAAACACAAAGAAATGATTTTTGTGTTGTTTTTTTATAAATAATTTTTATTAGAGATTTTTACATACATTCTTTTAAATAACATTTAACATTCATATGTTATACAAGTTTTCTAACTTCCGCCAACCACTTCTCAGGATTTTCACTTTTCTTAACTTCCTCTTGTATTTCATTCTCCACTATTACTTTTAATAATCAAATTCAAATATTATTTTCCAAAGTTATTTCTGTAATATTTCTTAAAATTAACCTCACAAAGCTTCTTGCAAGCCTATTAGCGTGATTTGTTGTTTACAGTTATCTTTCAAATATATCTCAAATTTAGTCCAATCTTTTAGAAATTCCTGGTCCCGTCGGTTTCGAATTCTTCCAGTCATCTTATCCAATTCTGCATAATCCATTAACTTCATCTGCCATTCTCCTTTTGTCGGTAACTCTTCTTGTTTCCATCTTTGTGCCATTAACATTCTTGCTGCCGTTGTTGCATATAAAAATAACTTTTTATCTTGTCTCTTAATGTCATTTCCTATAATTCCTAACAAAAATGCTTCCGGTTTCTTTATAAATGTATATTTCAACATTCTTTTCATCTCATTATATATCATTTCCTAGAAGCTTTTCACCTTCTTACATTCCCACCACATATGATATAACGTTCCTTCTCTTTCCTTACACTTCCAACATTTGCTACTCCTTTTATACATTTTAGCTAATTTCACTGGTGTAATGTACCATCTATACATCATTTTCATTATATTCTCTTTCAAAGCATTACAGGCAGTAAATCTTATACCCTCTTTCCACAATTTCTCCCAATCTTCTAACTGTATATTATATCCGAAATCTTTAGCCCAATGTATCATTACCGACTTAACCTCTTCATCTTTCAAATGCCATTCCAACAGTATTTTATACATTTTAGACAATATTTTCCAACTATTATTCAAAATTTCACTTTCAAATTTTGACTTATTAACATCAAATCCATTTTCTTTTAAACTTTCCTTAAACATTTCATTAATTTGACGGTAGTACAACCCAAAGAAATGATTTTTGAATTGGGGAAAGAGCTGAGAAAGAAAACCATGTTAGAACTAGATCAGACAGAGATGTTCTTGACCTCTCAGGCAGAAAGCAGAAGCTTTAGTGTGAGCCTCCATGTAGCTGAGAGAACATTTGGATTCTTTTTGATGCCAAGACCACCAACTGCCACCACTGCCCATGGTATTCAACCAGCTCACAATACAGCCAGCTGAAGGCAAATCATACATTTCTTGAATAGTGGAGGCCCCAACTATTCAGATGCAGCAGTGGAGGATAACAGCATGGTGGGTGTGGATGACTTAGGCCAGGGTCTTCTGCAGAGGTTCACGGGACAACTTCATGTACATCATTTTGGGTGGAATAAAATGTGATTGATTAGAGGAGACTATGGGGTAAAGAGAAGCAGAAGTGGGAAGGGGCATTTTAGACTGGGTTGGGCTCATGCCATGGCCATTTTAGTGCAAATCCCCCTGCACCTTAAATCATGCTCACAGAATAATAGGAAGGTAGTATGGGTGGTTGACCTTTAGCACAATAGACTCCCACCAACTCTTATCAGGGGAGCTGAAGATTCAAAACCGGCCTGGTTCTGGCCAATTGTTATTGACCACCCATCATCCCTGACTGCTGGCCGTGCTGGCTAGGGCTGTCCAACAACATCTGGAAGTTGTTGGCTACCTCTGCCCCAAACAGGCCATCAAAGGCAGCCTCCCACATTGGTTAGAGAACATGGGGCTTCTTCTATCTCCTGTGAAAAATGCAGGCCAAATCTGGAAGCAATTTCATGAAAGTAAAACTCCATAGTATGACAGGCCATGTTCTGTCCCTCTGGCAGGAAATCCGCGAGCTGCAGTCTTGCATTTCGGACACCTGTGTCACAGTGCAGATGGACAACAGCCGAGGCCTGAATATGGACTGTGTCATTGAGGAATTCCGGCGTCGGTATGAAGAAATTGCCTCTCGGAGCCGGGCTGAGGCTGAAGCTTGGTGCCATTGCCAGGTGAACCCTGTGGTGGAAATATCTAGCATGCCTCAAGGCAGGAATGGGAAACCTCTCTCATTCCATACAGTGGGCATACAGCTTCCACATTTCTGCCTTCAGCAGTGGAGAGTTGTGACCTTTGCATTTTGCTGGGTTTAAGACAGAACTGTGTTTCCCACATGCAAAGATGTGTACAGTGTCAATGTGTTGGAGAAGGAGGGGGAGGGAGAACAACTGGTGGCTGGGAGGAATCACTGGGCATTGGGACCTGGCAGAATGAGGCACTGTGGGGAGAGCAGATTCTCCTGTGGATGGGAAGCCCGAGATAAGACAAGGAAAATGAATGATGGTATAAATAGAAGGGACCCAGGTGGTGCTGTGGGTTAAACCACAGAGCCTAGGGCTTGCTGATCAGAAGGTTGGCGGTTCAAATCCCTGCGACGGGGTGAGCTCCCATTGCTCGGTCCCTGCTCCTGCCTACCTAGCAGTTCGAAAGCACGTCAAAGTGCAAGTAGATAAATAGGAACCGCTCCAGAGGGAAGGTAAACGGCATTTCCGTGCGCTGCTCTGGTTCGCCAGAAGCGGCTTTGTCATGCTGGCCACATGACCTGGAAGCTGTATGCCGGCTGTCGGCCAATAAAGCGAGATGAGCGCCGCAACCCCAGAGTTGGACACGACTGGACCTAATGGTCAAGGGTCCCTTTACCTTTACCTTTATAAATAGAAGTGGCTCATGGTATGGGAAGGAATCTAAAGAAGGGAGTTCCCTCAAGGACGGGTGGATGTCAAAGGATGGTATAGGGGTGCTGTTCAGTTTCCATTGTTTTGAAGTATCTCTCTTTGCTGGAGCTATTTGCCCTGATATTCATTCACAGCCTCCTCTCTAGATTGCTTTGGGGTGGGGCCTTTCCATCCACTTCTCCTTGGCCTCTATCTCTTCCCACTGAGGGCACATACATTGGCTAGAGCTGCACAGTAAGAGCTGGGCTTCTGAAGGGGAAACAGGCGGGTGACTGTGTGACTTCCTCCACCACACCCAGCTTCCAGTGGTTCCAACGTCTTCTCTTTCGCCTTAGTATCAAGAGTTGAAAACAACTGCGGCCAAACACTGTGACAACCTGCGTAGCGTCAAGGAAGAACTTAGTGAGCTGACCCGGGTGGTCCACAGGCTGGAGGCAGAAGCTTCAAATGTCAAAGCCCAGGTAAGACGGGACAGTGTTGACTTTTGGTAGTCACCAGGGGCATAGGAAGTGGGGGGCGGGTCGCCCCAGGTTCCATCATGGAGGGGGGGGGGTGACAAATTATCAAGGAACAATTACTGCCCTACTAGGGTGGTTCATAAAAAACTTTAAAAAAAGAAAAAAGAAAATACCTGCTCCAAAGGTCTTATCTTACTACACTAGGGATTATATAGCTATATATGAAATTTCATGCATATCAGTTAATATCTTGACCCTCCACCACGAAAATAGCTGTTTACTTGGCTGTTTTCCTATGTCGTGAAGGCTGAAATTTCAATTCAGTAGAGCACTTACTGTTCCCAACTCTAACCCTGCGGAAAGCCATCTAATTAGACTTTAATTTGATTTTGACATGTTTTTAGGAGGTAATTTAATTATTGTTTGATTTTATATCAATGTTATGTATCTGATGTTAGCCGCCCTGAGCCCGACTTTGGCCGGGGAGGGCGGGATATAAATAAAAGTTTATTTTTACTTATTATTATTCCTTTGTAAGAAAATATGAAATAACGTAAAACCATTTTTGCAGGCAAATTTTTTTATTTTTTTTTAAAAATCAATGTGTGTGTGGGGGGGGGGGTGACAAGACATTTTCCGCACTGGGTACCACCTGACCTTCCTACGCCTCTGGTAGTCACAATTGTGAGGTTAGCTGCAGATTAGAAAAGTGCAGTTGAAGTATCACAGCTGCTTACCAAGGAACCAAGTGACTTCAAGTTCAGTTGAGCAGGAATCTTCTTTGATCACAACAGATCACTACAGGGTACGGAGTTCAGCATGCTGAACAAATGCTACTTTCATCTTTTTTTAAAAAAATGTTCCAATTTTTCAGTCCTTAATACCACTTGAAAACAATGCCAGGTAAATTTGTAGGAGATCTGATGTGAATAAATAGTACAGGAGTAGGGGTGGGGATTCTCTTAAATGAAACTAAGAGTGTTAAGCTTTCAGTTAGGAAACACAGATCTGAATTAAGTCATTGTTCTTTGATGAGAGGCAGAGCAAGGGGTGGGAAATTTATTCAGTTTTTATGCATGCCATACCAAAGAATAGGACATTAGACTAAATGGACCAGTGGCCTGATCCAGCAAAGCTCCCCCCCCCCTTTATGTTTAACCATTTTGAAAAGGAATGATCACAGTTTGGGAAAGAATATATGAAGCAATAATTAACCTATCACTTCATCAGCTCACAAAATATCCAGGGGAACTCCTGAATTGTTGTGGAATATGCAGAGAAATTATTGGTGTCCCCCAAAACCACTCCTCCTAGTTCTTTAGAGTTTGCAACAAATAAGGCATTACATTAACTAAGCAAACCACAGTCCAGGGACCAATATAGCTGAGTTCATGTGCGGTTATGATGCTGTTGCCTTTGCCACCACAGAGGGCAAAACTGGAAGAGGAGGTTTCTGCAGCAGAGGAGCGTGGGGAGATAGCTGTGAAAGATGCCAAATGCAAGTTGGCTGAGCTGGAAGATGCCTTGCACAAGGCCAAGCAGGATATGGCCTGCCAGCTGCGAGAGTACCAGGAGCTGATGAATGTCAAGCTGGCCCTGGATATTGAGATTGCCACCTACAGGAAGCTGCTGGAAGGAGAGGAATGCAGGTGAGCACCATTGTTGTTGTTGTTTAGGGAAGTTTTTAATGTGTGACATTTTAATGTATTTTAATCTTTGTTGGAAGCCACCCAGAGTGGCTGGGGAAACCCAGCCGGATAGGCGGGGTACAAATAAATAATAATAATAATAATAATAATAATAATAATAATAATAATAATAATTATTATTATTATTATTATTATTATTATTATTATTATTATGTTTAGTCTCCATCCCCACCAACCATAGTCTCAAGACTGCTCAGACTTTCCCGAGGTTTACGTAACAAAAAGTGAGCTCCTTATTTGCATCCACGCGCTCAATGTCATGTCTTGTCTTGCCCTTTGACCCTTCATTGCTACTGCTAGTGTCCTCATTGGGCTAGATTGTCAGGATGCTCCCCATGGAGATGGAATTGCACAGGCAAGCACAGGGATGAATTCATGCAATCTCACATGCATGTCCTAAGCACTAGGTCCAGCTTTTACATGAGTAATAGCAATCTGGAGTGCAGGTATGAAACATCTCAGCACAGAGCAAAGGTTGCAGACGGGTATGGCTAATATGGTGCCCTTCAGTTGTTTGTGTGACTCCTGTCAGCCCCAGGCAGCCTGGCCAATGGTCAAGGATGATGGGAGCTGGAGACTGACAACCTCTGAAGTGCTCCATGTGCACCAAATTGTTGTTGTTTCATCGTTTAGTCGTGTCCGACTCTTTGTGACCCCCTGGACCAGAGCACGCCAGGCACTCCTGTCTTCCACTGCCTCCCGCAGTTTGGTCAGACTCATGTTGGTAGCTTTGAGAACACTGTCCAACCATCTCGTCCTCTGTTGTCCCCTTCTCCTTGTGCCCTCCATCTTTCCCAACATCAGGGTCTTTTCCAGGGAGTCTTCTCTTCTCATGAGGTGGCCAAAATATTGGAGCCTCAGCTTCAGGATCTGTCCTTCCAGTGAGCTCTCAGGACTGATTTCCTTCAGAATGGATAGGTTTGATCTTCTTGCAGTCCATGGGACTCTCAAGAGTCTCCTCCAGCACCATAATTCAAAAGCATCAATTCTTCGGCAATCAGCCATCTTTATGGTCCAGCTCTCACTTCCATGCATCACTACTGGGAAAACCATAGCTTTAACTATACAGACCTTTGTTGGCAAGGTGATGTCTCTGCTTTTTTAGATGCTGTCTAGGTTTGTCGTTGCTGGGACTGGGTGAATTAGCACACCGGCTGCACTGCAACACAGTCTAGAACAGGGGTCATCAAGGTTTACCTCACCTGGGCCGGTTCACTCCAGTGGAGATCCCGCCATAGGCTGGATCACGTGTGTGCGTGTGTGAGCGCACGCGCCTCATGATTTCTGGCATCTGAGCCTGTGCAGATGTGATTTCTGGTGCTGCGGAAGCGAGTCCCCGTGCCGTGCTGGCGGTTCAGTTCGGGGGCGGCTTGTGGGCCAGTTAAATGACCCCCGTGGGCCGCTTGTGGCCCATGGGCCTTAGGTTGCTGACCCCTGGTCTAGAGCCCACCAAGCAAAAAGTAGCACACTAGCTATGTTTTGTGTACATGAGGCTGGAGAAATGCATTGTGGGGTTTTTTTTGTGCCCGCCCACAACTGCAAAAATAGGAGGATCTCAAGCACCTGGAAGAGCATAATGCATGGTGCTCAGAGAGCATATGTTACTGGGCAACTGATATAAGTACAGTAAATAAATACATATCATCAATAATGAATAGTTGTATGGGGCATGCTTGACTCAGAGGGTCAGAAGTTGTCCGATATCACTGTTAAGTCTCCATAGGAGAAGGAAACAGATGAAATCACAAAACCATTATTGAATCCTTGTGGATTTGTCTAAATAGTTGCAGGCTTTTAAAAGTTGTTTTAGTTCCTTTAACAGCAATCTGCAATGCAGAAGTACAGCAGGCTAAGTTTTTCTATCACTTCACTTGCCAAATGTGTGTCCAGTGGAGGCTGGCCCATTAGGGTAACTTCAGCCTTGTAGAAATGGATTTAGACACTAGGAGAGGACACATTGTTCAGTTATTATCCTTCCTTTAAAAAAAGTTTTTTTTAAAAAAAATTGATTTTAACACTTTTAAGCACTTTACATTACCGTTAAATTTTCATCCTCCCCCCCCTCACTGAGGGAAGCAAATTTCCATTCACCTCTCTCACTGGGAAAAACAATAAACATTTCACATTTAAAATAATTAACATACTTCATATCATTGCTTGAGTCTGGCCTATTTCTCTAGGCCAGATATTCTTCCTTCCTCAATTTCATTTTTCGGTTGACTTCCTCGAGTCCCCCCTGTTGAATTCATTATCTATCCTCTTTATCAGTTTCCCAAATTTTCACAAAATCATAAAATACCAGAAACATTTTACTAACTTTAACAATCCTAATTCTACACCTCGGCTCCTAACTACTTCTGATACTTTCCTAAACCCTTAACAATTTCCCTTACTCCAACCTAATTTTAAACTCCTAAATTTTAAAAAAAGAAAAAGAAAGGCAAGCTGGAGATGACAGGATTCGAACCTGGGGCCTTCTGCAAGCCAAGCAGGTGTTCCGCCATTGAGCTACAACACTCCCTGCTCTGCCCCATGGTGCCTTGGAGGGAAGCTTTGGGTGAATCATTGGTGGCCATTGTCAGAAAGCCCCAGAGAGAGGTCATGAGATGAGAAACAAGCTGGCAGCTCCATTCTACATCCTTCATGTGTGATATCAGGCCAAGATTTTTCAGTCGATGAATGATGCGTAGCAGTGATGGTGATTTCCTAGCAAAGAACCCATTGGTTTACCATTTATTTATTTGCTTTTTAGGTTGGGTGAGGGAGAATGTGCTGTGAACATCTGTAAGTATTCTGATGACCCCCTTCTTGGGTGACATTGGGGATGATGGTTATTAGAGAAGTGAGATATGATCATGTTTTCATCATGGGCATGGGGGTGGGGAGCAAGGAAAAGTGACAGGGGCCCAAGCTATGAGGAAATGACTTCTGTGAGGCCAGAGAGTTGAACAGTGGTGCAATTAGGTAAGTTTAGACTCTGGAATAGTGGTCTTATGGGGGGCTCTTTAGTTGGTATTTAGGAGGACTCCCCTCGTTAGAGGGAAATTTGCATATTTTTAATGTTACTGTCATTATGACATTTCTATGTCCCACCTCATAAGAAAACCCTAGAGCGGTTCAGAAATATGAAGATACAAAATACACACCCTTAACTATGTCCAATGTCTAAGAATCCAATGTCTTTATTCAGACCAGGTCTCTCCATGGTTTTAAGCTTGGTAATGAGTTGTATAGCAACTCTATACAAGATCTCAAAGTAGCTGTCTTATTGCAAAGGAATTTCAGAAATAGACTGGAAAGAGAAGTTGCTGAATTGCAACTCATTACCAAGCTTAAAACCATGGAGAGACCTGGTCTGAACAAAGACATTGGATTCTTATCTCATTATACATGACAAAGCTATTTTTAACCTTCTCACCCCTTGCTTTTTCCTGTAAGACTAATTGCAGTCATTAACAGTCATCAACAGGTTTACTACAGCTATCAGCCAATCACCCATTCCCACCACCCTTCTGAGCAATACCCCTCCCACCCTCTCACTGTATATAAGGGTCTGGTGACTTCTGTTTCAGTGTATCTGAAGAAGTGTGCATGCATACAAAAGCTCATACCAAGAACAAATTTAGTTGGTCTCTAAGGTGCTACTGGAAGGAATTTTTTTATTTTTTATTTTGTTTTGACTATGAGAGACCAACACGGCTACCTACCTGTAACTGGTACTAGCTATATGAGTTATGCTCTTCCTGAACAGATGGAGGCAGTAATGTTTCTGAATACCAATAGCTGGAAGCCAAAGGAGGGGAGAGGGCTCTTGGACTCAGATCCTGCTTTAGGTCAGACATATGGTTGGCCACTGTAAGAACAGGATTCTGCCTAGATGGGCCATCGGCCTGATCCAGCATGCTATTCTCATGTTCTTATGAGTTGACCTCTAACCACCATGTTGCTTTTCTCCCTCTTCCACACCAGCTGTGCGAAGGAGCCAGGGTGCAGTTGTGTGCGACACCGACCCACGACCTGTGTGTGGGCCCCGCGGCAAGACCACGACAACCTGTGGCCCTCGAGTGACAACCTGCGGGCCAGCCAGAGATCCGTGTGTGGATGCCATGCATCAATGCAGGGATGGGGTGACGTGTGTCCCTCCCTGCGGAGAACCATGTCCCCCTCCACGGGGTTTTAGTTGTGGGAGTGGCAGGGGCTCCAGTGTCAAGTTTGTAGCACCCACTGGCTACTGCGGAAGAAGATACTAGGAAGGTCAATAGGCTGCTGGCAGCGCGGAATACCAATAATGACAACCTTCCCCCCCATTACTGCCTACCAATAGCAAATACTCAAAACAGCAGATTTGCCAAACAAACCAACAAACCCCTTTGCAGATGTTACAGATGCCCTGCTGTCAATCTGATATTTATTCAGAAATACTAAAGTGATGGCTCCCACCATACATTTCTGGAAGCTGTATGAACTACCAATTTTGCTTGATGACTTGGCTGTTGCAGCAGAAATGTGTCATCTGGTAGCTATAGTAAATTGGCTTAGGTCCACAGAACATATCTGTACCATCTATGGATACTGGGAGCTACTTTGCAATTTCAACCCTCCTCTTACTGTTGGAGGTAGTGTCTGTGAGCCAGTGTGGTGTAGGGGTTGAGAGCGGTAGACTCGTAATCTGGTGAACCGGGTTCACTTCCCCGCTCCTCCACATGCAACTGCTGGGTGACCTTGGGCTAGTCACACTTCTTTGAAGTCTCTCAGCCCCACTCACCTCACAGAGTGTTTGTTGTGGGGGAGGAAAGGAAAGGAGAATGTGAGCCGCTTTGAGATTCCTTTGGGTAGTGATAAAGCGGGATATCAAATCCAAACTCTTCTTCTTCTCCTCCTCCCTCCGTTAACCTGTCAGTATGACTGTAACCTGTCACTACAGCTGTGTTGTTTCAGTGTCTGCACAGCCAAGATACCATAATCACTTGAAGCCCAAACCTGATCAAAGCGTTTGTCTTCCCACGACATAATACTTGTGATTAAGTATAAAGATGGCCAGAAACTCCTGTGTACATGTTCTTTTCTAAATATTCTAACTGGCATTAACATAGAAGAATGGTCATTTTTCATTCCCTATAACAAGGATGGATAAACTTATGGCCTTCCAGAAGTTGCTGGACTACAGCTCCCATTGTCTTTGCCCACTGGGGCTGATGGGAACTGGAGTCCAATAACAATTTGAGGGCTACAGGTTCTCCATCTCTGCTCTCTAATGTGCATAAGGAGACAAGTGAGCCATTTTACCTCCAACTGACTGCCCTAAGCGCTTCTGTATCATACATTTCTGCCTGCATTTTGTTTTCCATCCTGTTTTGGAATTCTGTTTCTAATAAATGGATTGTGCTGAGCAAAAGTAAAAATAAAAAAATAAAAAATGGTTTGAGGGATTCCATGTTTCCCCTGTCTTCATTATTGCCAGGCTAGTGTCCCTATAAAGGGAAAGATAAAGCATTTAAGTGTGTGTGTGATTTGTTTAGAAAAAAAGATGACTAAGGGCCCTAAGGTATGCTTGTTGACCTGGATAAAAAGCACTGCCCAAAACTCTTATTGATGTGATGGCCTTCTTTTTTTGGCTTGGGGTTTTACTAGCAAGCAGGCATCAATTTCTGCATGAGTAGAATGTGGTACAATGAGGATTTTGATGCTATTGCAGAGGGAAGAAATAATGCAAAGAAGATGTGACGGCCAGATACAAAATGCGATGGTTATGTAACAACATCTGCTGAAATACCCCCCATTCTACAGCTATTGAAAGTGCAGAATCCCACCTGAGAAGCAAGCAAACACTGCAGCAATCCACACCATAGCTGTCAACCCTCCCTTTTTTGCGGGAAACTCCCTTATTCCAATGCCGTTTCCCGCTGCTATCCCGGATTGTTGATATCCCTTAAATTTCCCAGATTTCAAAGGAAGCAGCTCCTCTCCCTCCCTGCCGGTCAGGGAGGCTCCTCAGCTGTGTTGCTCAGCTGCCAATAAGGAGTCTGAGACCGACTGGGGGCGGAGCTTGCATGCCTTGTGCAGCCAGACCCTCACGCCCAACCAGACAGCCAGCCTGCCTGCCGTCTATGCGCTTGCTCTTTCGCTCACCCATTCGCGCGCAGCCTCTGTAGGGCAGGGTGGCGAGGCTACTTGGTGCCATTGCACCGCCCTTGCGGCATCCCTTGTTTTCAAATCCGAAAGTTGACAGCTATGATCCACACATGCATCAGTTCCTGAATTATTTTAAGAATTCTTCCTGGTTAAATCTGAATTCACAGGACGAAGTGAAGAATTCAAGGAAGGAAGAAAAGCATAATAGAGGAAAATCTAATCCAGAGTTGTAAAACCTATGGACCTCCACATTTGATTGAAATCGAGAGCCTATCAGCCCCACCCAGCATAACTAAGGATCAGGGATGCGGGAGTTGTAGCCCAGGAAGATCTGGGAAGCCACAGGCTGCCCCGACCCTTGCTAATCCCTCTTCTTTAGCAGTTCCTGAAATATGCTGGCCTTGAGCAAAATAATAGTTTCACAAGACCCAATTGACCTCTCAGGGTTCTTGTGTTGATGACTCCTATGTATGCTGCCTGACCTCACAGGAGAAAAGGTCAGATTAGATTCAAATGGAAACTTAATATAATATAGGTAAAGGTAAAGGGACCCCTGACCATTAGGTCCAGTCGTGTCCGACTCTGGGGTTGCGGCTCTCATCTCGCATTATTGGCCGAGGGAGCTGGCGTACAGCTTCCAGGTCATGTGGCCAGCATGACTAAGCCGCTTCTGGTGAACCAGAGCAGCGCACGGAAATGCCGTTTACCTTCCTGCCAGAGCGGTACCTATTGATCTACTTGCACTTTGACGTGCTTTCGAACTGCTAGGTTGGCAGGAGCAGGAACCGAGCAACGGGAGCTCACCCCATCACAGGGATTCGAACCGCCGACCTTCTGATCAGCAAGCCCTAGGCTCTGTGGTTTAACCCACAGCGCCACCCACGTCCCTTAATATATCCTTTTCTAAATATTGTACCTGGTTTTATGTTCTGGAGCCAACCTAGAGCAGTTTGTCCTGGGAGCAAAATATTTCATGACTGTCAGAGGAAATATCCGGGGTTTTTTAACCCCTTGTCGAAATGAGATTCTAGGGCAGCCACCATTTTATTAGACACTGGCTAAAATCTGCAGGTGAATATCAGAAAACACCTGTGTGTTCTGAAGCCTGGCCAAATTTAGAGGTGTGACCCCTAGTGGTTGTACTAGAGTGGAGCAAGCAGGGGTAGCCCATACATCCCGAAGACATCACAGTCTCCGTTGACTTTCATTCCAAGGAAACGGAACCCTGGGTAAAAGCCATAGCTGTCAACCCTCCCTTTTTTTGCGGGAAACTCCCTTATTCCAATGCCGTTTCCCCCTGCTATCCCGGATTG
Source organism: Darevskia mixta (assembly GCA_034641385.1). NCBI lineage: Eukaryota > Metazoa > Chordata > Lepidosauria > Squamata > Lacertidae > Darevskia > Darevskia mixta. Next base: position 918,152 of record JAWWNH010000047.1, read on the forward strand.
TTGATATCTCTTAAATTTCCCAGATTTCAAAGGAAGCAGCTCCTCTCCCTCCCTGCCGGCCAGGGAGGCTCCTCAGCTGCGTTGCTCGGCTGCCAATAAGGAGTCTGAGACCGACTGGGGGCGGAGCTTGCATGCCTTGTGCAGCCAGACCCTCACGCCCAACCAGACAGACAGCCTGCCTGCCGTCTACGCGCTCGCTCTTTCGCTCACCCATTCGCGCGCAGCCTCTGGAGCGTAGGGTGGCGAGGCTACTTGGTGCCATTGCACCGCCCTCGCGGCATCCCTTATTTTCAAATCCGAAAGTTTGGAAAAATCCCTTATTTTCAAATCCGAAAGTTGACAGCTATGGTAAAAGCTGGAGACGCTGGAGCTTTTCATCGCTTGGAGACTGCGATGTGTGGAACTATTTGTTGTGTACAATATCTACCAGTCCCAGACTCAAAATACCGAAGCCAAAATGACTGTCTGAGTGATGGTTGATTTGTAAACATTTCTAATTACACAGCTGAATGAAATCAGGATCTCTTATGCTAAAATCATGGGAATGAAACTGGCTGAGGGGACGAAGAACACGTCTGGTCTAGGAAGCAGTTTTCCCAGGGATTTTCTCATTTTCTTTTGACTCGGAGCCTTGCAGATTTTCTTGGCAGGAATACAACGGAAACAAGTAAGGGCAAAGCTATGGTGCTAAGTAGAGAGTTATGCTGGCACATACAGCAATTAGGAACTTTTCTCACCTAAATCTCACACACAGTCTTGGAACAGAGATTGTCATATATGGGTGGGAAAGGAGATCTCCTGGAGGCAAGCACAGAACTAGAAGGCGGCAGGTTCTAGCCATAAGAGCCCTGCTAATACGACCAAAGACACATCTGGCCCTAAAAATGATCTTTCAGCAACTCCTGACACTGCTGCAACCTATGATCCATGCTATCTCTCCTGGGTTCCCTCCCCAAGTCCAGAGACTCCAAAGCAATTTGCTGTCCCTGGAATTATTTCCAACCTTTGTTCAAGAGCAGTTTGCTGCTAAATCATAGTTGGGTGAGACCTCGCCAGTTCTCTGATGGGCATTTACAGTGGTCATACAACCAGCGGCGGAGCAACATGCTGCAGCCCCCGGAGCAGAGAACAGGCGGGGGCATGGTTTGCGCACATCCTGGGGGCGTGGTGCATCACCCACGGGGGCATGGCGAGCAGCGCAGGGGCATGGCACAACGCCCGCAGGGGCGTGGCACACATCCGGGATTGGGCGGTGTGTGGCGCGTGTCCCGGGAGGGTGTGGAATGTGGCGCGTGTCCCGGGGGGGGGGGGCGGCCGCGATGGCACCCTTTCCTCAAATGGTGCCTGGGGCGGTGTGATCCCCGCCCCCCCTTCGTACGCCAGTGCATACAAGGACTGGGCAGGGGGAGGGGCAACACAGCGCCTGTAAATAGGCCCAATTGGACTACAGTTCCCATCAGCCCCAGATTGCATGGCCAGAGCAGACCTACCCGTGAGACAGACTGAAGCAACCATTTTGCTTCTATAGCCTCTCTCTGTGAATATCAAATAAAAAAAGGATGGTAAGAAACCTTCCCTTGTCTTTATACTTTCCTGGGCAACCAGCCAGGAGTTGCTGACAGCATCCTGGCATACAGGATGTACCAGCTCCGGTGTTGGGGCTACTTCTGCTTCCATATGTACCACCAGCACTAGTGGCACAGCAGTAAAACTGCTAGCACATTTGCAAAGCTAAGCAGGGTCCAGTATGGTTTCAAATTGGGTGGGGCACTGTGTGTTTGGATGGGGTTGGACTAGATGATCCCTGGGGTCCCTTCCAACTCTGTGATTCTGTGATCATTCTATGATTATCCAAGAAGGGTGTGGAGGCAGCAGAAGCAGGATGACAACAAAAATTATCTCATTTGCCTTTCCAAACTTTCCCACAAGTTTTAAATGTAATAATTGCATTGTCATTAGTATCAGCACGATTCTCCCCACTCCCCAGGCCCCCAGGTAGAGGCAAGAGGCATAGGTAAGGATGGTGAAGTGATCCTAGCATGTTAGAGCCTGCAAAACAAAGTTCTAAATTTGCAAGTTTAATATACATAATAGCTGGTGTGCTCCAGCCTGAAATCCTTCTCACACAGTGTGTAGCAAGCTTGATATTACAGTGGTACCTTGGTTCTCAAACGCCTTGGTGCTCAAACAACTTGGAACCCAAACACTGCAAACCAGGAAATAAGTGTTTCTGCAAACTTTTTTTCAGAAGCCGAACGTGCTCCGTTTCGAGTGCCACACTTCCGTTTTGAGTGTTAAGCTGAGGTCTGTCTGTTTTTGCTATTTATCTTGCGTTTTTGCTCCTGCGGCTCTTTTTGTTTTGTTTTTGTGACTGTGTGGAAGCCAGTTCAGCTACCGATTGATTGTGCGACTGCAGTACATTGTTTGTTGCTTTCATTTCATGGATCCATGGTCTCGTTAGATAGCAAAATTCATGTTAAATTGCTGTTTTGGGGGTTGTTTTTTAAAAGTCTGGAACAGATTAATCCATTTTGCATTACTTTCTATGGGTAAAGGTAAAGGTAAAGGGACCCCTGACCATTAGGTCCAGTCGTGTCCAACTCTGGGGTTGCGGCGCTCATCTCGCTTTACTGGCCGAGGGAGCCGGCGTGCAGCTGGTCATGTGGCCAGCATGACTAAGCCGCTTCTGGCGAACCAGAGCAGTGCACGGAAATGCTGTTTACCTTCCCACCAGAGCGGTACCTATTTATCTACTTGCACTTTGACGTGCTTTCAAACAGCTAGGTTGGCAGGAGCTGGGACCAAGCAACAGGAGCTCACCCCGTTCTATGGGAAAGAGCCCTAAATGGCTTGCCCAGGGGTCAGGGATGCTGGGAGTCTGAATTTTCCCTGACATTTTTATAATTTCCGCCTGGACACTGCTAGAGACAGCAGTATTCCGCATATGTCTGGGAAATTCCGGAAGTAATGCAACCCTATGCTGTGTGAATCGTGTAATGAATTTCAGAAACAGACCTTTCTGCTGTTTTCTCAGTGAGGTCATTGCTCTAGCTCTCAAATCCTAGATTTCTGAATAAGGTGCCATATTTTTCCTTCTATAAGACGCCCCCATGTATAAGACACCCCCTATTTTGGGGGACTCAAATTTAAGAAAATGGGGGGAGATGGCCCAGAGCATAAGACGCCCCCTAATTTTTGACATTATTTTTTAGAGGAAAAACCTAGTCTTATACACGGAAAAATATGGTAATTAATTGCTCACTTTCCCCCCTCCCACTACAAGCACCCAAAAAGTTATAGCTCAACTGTGACATATAAAGAGTTAAAATGGTGTCTTGAAATCCATGGTTTTTTAAAAAAGCAGAATGTGGGAACATGGGGCACCATGTGAGAATTGGATACTCTTAAGTGGTTTGTGACTACAATGTGGAGTAGGAGGAAAAACCCATCACAAAACAGAATATAATTCAGAGAAGAATTTTATTTGTTGTGACTTCTACATTCCCCCCCACCACCACCACCACCAAGAAAATTGGGACGGGGTTGTAATCGATTTCTGCATCCAAAACAGAGGACATGGAAATTGCCTGGATAGTTTGGAATTTTGTTTTCCAATTATACTTCGCTCTCAGTTAAACCAACAGCAAAACTCCCCTTGATCTCAATGGGAGCAGCGCCACAATTTAAGCCAGGGATGGGGAACCTGTGGAGTCACCCCATAACAGCAGCGCACTATAAGTATACTTGTTTCAAAAGTGCAGGAATGGGGAACTCTCTAGAATTCATTGGCTATAGAGTGGACGCTCAGGTTGCGAACGCGATCCATGCGGGGGGGGCGCGTTCGCAACCCACAGCATTCGCAACCCGTGCCGCTGTGTCTGCGCACAGGCGTGACGCAATTCGGCGCTTCTGCGCATAGCACGATTTAGCACTTCTGCGCATGTGCGAGTGCCGAAACCCGGAAGTAACCCGTTCTGTTACTTCCGGGTTCGGCACAGTGCGCAAACCGGAATTGCACAACCTGAAGCGGCTGTAGCCTGAGGTATGACTGCACTTGCTGGGGCTGATGGGAGATGTAGTCCACAACACCTAGAGGACTGGAGAACCATTTTGGTTCAACAGGCCAGATCTTTATCTCCCACCATCCCGCAGGCCAACTTTGACAGGTGGGTGTTCCCTGTCAAAGTTAGTCCCTGGAACTTGGGGTAAGATAGCAACAGAGCAGGATTGAACTCCCTGCACATCAGCTGATGAGCGGGCAATTCAGTCCTGCTTTATGCAGGGTTCAGGTGTCCAAGAGAGTTGCCCATAAGGAACCCTCTTGCAGACCTGAACCGAGCAGGACTCCAGGGCATCAGCTGATTTCTGCAAGGACAGGCTGTATGAGCAGCTGAGCCAGCCATGTTGCTACCTGTGCCAAACCTGACATCACATATGTAGGCAGAGCCATTTTTCCCATAGGCTTAGTGGTGCGTTGCACCAGGGTGCCGGCCTCTCAGGGGCGCCCCAGAAAGTGGGGGGGCTGTGCGGCTTTGCCGGCAGCCTCCCCTTTCCCTGCACGCCTGCCAGCTGCGCCCCACCAACCATATGGCGCACGGGATTGCTCTCCCACAGCAGCATGGGGGAGAGTTGCGCCCCCTGATGGCTGGCAGTGCGCAGCTACGGCCACCCCAACACTATCCATGGTAATTTGGGGGCGCCGGGTGGATATTTGCACCCCGGCGTCGCATCTGCTAAAGACGGCCCTGGACGTAGGGCAGGTGGACATGGTTTGGGGGAAATGGTCTCATGGGCCAAATCTGGCTGGAGGTTCCCCATCCCTGATTTAGGCTGTCGATGTGGGAGGAGGGATAATGCACTTGCGGAATATGGCATCATCATTTCATTCATTACTGCTGGATTTAGCAGCCAGTTTGGTTCTTGGGAGATAATGATCTCATCTTCCCTGTGTCTTCTTTACTTTATCTACCTCTGTTCTGGGGAAAGGGGGGGGGGAGGAATGGAGATGTGTTCAGGCAGTGATGACCTTGGTTTTCTGAGCTTAGTTTCTGACACTTCTTCTGGATGTGCTTGTTGTCATGCTGTATGTTGATTTCACACCACCTGAGCCACCTCCAGAGGAGAAGCTCAGGCCTCCGCCGCTGCCCATTCCACTTCCGAAGCCGATTCCTCCTCCGTAGCCATAGCCACCTCCGCTGCCGTAGGAGCCACCAGAACTGGAGTTGAGCACAGCTGTAGCACACCAGGGAAACCGCGTATTAAGCTTTGATACAGTAACAGTGTGGCCTCTTTTGGGGGGAAATGCATTTCCAACAATGGACTGTTTCTAACAACATGGAATGAGTTTATTAACTAGGGCATAGCTGTCAACTTTCGGATTTGAAAATAAGGGATTTTTTCAAACTTTCGGATTTGAAAATAAGGGATGCCGCGAAGGCGGTGCAATGGCACCAAGTAGCCTCGCCACCCTGCGCTCCAGAGGCTGCGTGCGAACAGGTGAGCGAAAGAGCGAGCGCATAGACAGCAGGCAGGCTGTCTGTCTGGTTGGGCGTGAGGGTCTGGCTGCACAAGGCATGCAAGCTCCGCACCCAGTCAGTCTCAGACTCCTTATTGGCAGCCGAGCAACGCAGCTGAGGAGCCTCCCTGGCCAGCAGGGAGGGAGAGGAGCTGCTTCCTTTGAAATCCGGGAAATTTAAGGGATATCAACAATCCGGGATAGCAGCGGGAAACGGCCTTGGAATAAGGGAGTTTCCCACAAAAAAAAAGGGAGGGTTGACAGCTATGAACTACGGCTCAGCAGAAACTGCCCATTACCTTTTCTGTGAGCTTTTGGGCACTCTTTGCAAAAACATTTCAATTGCCCTATCTTCCTCCCTCATTCAGCTAATATTCCTTTTTCTAAGAGGTGACATCATCTGACTGGCTACATAGCGATGCAGTTGTTATCCAACTCACTGGGTGATCTCTAAGGGACTAGGATTACCCATGCAACCAATCCAGGAAGCAGCCACCAAGCGAAAAACACTTCTGGTTGTGGTCATACACTATTCGTTTCAATAGCAATCCAGGTCCCAACTGGCACTCCTACCAGGTAGCAAAGATGGGTATCTCCCCCACAACTGCAGAACCTCTAATGATGGAGGAGGAATCTATTTTAAATAGTTTTATACACAGAATTTGGTGGTTCTGACCAGATCAAGCTTTGCTCACATTGGGTCAATTATTATATTGAGCAATCGCTTATGTCCAAACAGCTTGTGCATTTTTGGTTTGGTTTGCCCAACTTAAAGGTAAAGGGACCCCTGACCATTAGGTCCAGTTGTGACCGACTCTGGGGTTGTGGCGCTCATCTCGCTTTATTGGCTGAGGGAGCCGGCATACAGCTTCCAGGTCATGTGGCCAGCATGACTAAGTCACTTCTGACGAACCAGAGCAGCGCATAGAAACGTCGTTTACCTTCCCGCTGCAGCAGTTCCTATTTATCTACTTGCACTTTGACGTGCTTTTGAACTGCTAGGTGGGCAGGAGCTGGGACCGAGCAACGGGAGCTCAACCCGCCTTGGGGATTCGAACCGCCAACCTTCTGATCGGCAAGCCCTAGGCTCAGTGGTTTAACCCACAGCGCCACCCGCGTCCCCTCGCCCAATTGAATTATACACAAAATAATTTGCATTAAAATTATATGGTAATATGTATAAAAGAGTCAGACCTGATGCTGTAATATTTTTCCCACAGCATATTTATATTAATACGTACATATTGCATATGTATTAAGATTCTACCTCTTCTCCATCTGCTAAGCAGTGCTTACAGTAGGCTGTGCCTGCCAAATAGTCCGGATGTATTATGAACAATTGTGGTTAGAAGGGGAACTGAAGGGAGAGAGGAGGTGGGAAAAACAAACTTACTCATGCTCATAGAACCAGCTCCATCACCAGCCAGCCTATTGAGAAAAGAAATCAAGAGCTCCAGTTAGTTCTTAACTTTTAATGCCTGAAGGATTATAGATCTTGGCAACAGAAAGGGAACACAAAATAAATGGTTGTCTATATAAAATATTCAGAAGAGACAGCTGTGTGCCTGTAAATAGCGACTGATAATTATGGACATGTTCCAGTCCTGGGGGGAACCATTTGGAACCGCCCTGCTGGACCAGGCTACAAGTCCACTTAGCCCTCCAATCTTCTCTTTCCAGTGCCAACCAGCTTGGGCAAATGGCCTGCAAGTGGAAAGGCAAAAATTGAAGTAATAACGAATCAGGCCTGCCCTGTTTGGAAACAGCTTGCCCAGGCCTTTCCAAGCACTGTCACTTAGTGGCATGTGAACTGTGTAAGAACAGTCCTGTCCCAAATCAAGAGATCTCAGCCACAGGGCATAGCTGTCAACTTTCGGATTTGAAAATAAGGGATTTTTTCAAACTTTTGGATTTGAAAATAAGGGATGCCACGAGGGCAGTACAATGGCACCAAGTAGCCTCGCCACCCTGTGCTCCAGAGGCTGCGCGCGAACAGGTGAGCGAAAGAACGAGCGCGTAGACGGCATAGACGGGATGGCCGCACATGCGCCGTTCGTCCTGTGTGTCCGTGCTGCTGCGCCCGTGGCAACCTTACGAGCCGCCGAGCAAGTGGCAACTCATAAGGCTCCCGCGCGCGAACAGCACGCGTAAGGCTGCCCCGCCCGTGCTACTTTTCGCGCACGGCAGCCTTACGAGTTCTGCGCGAGCAGCCGCCACACGGACAGGGTCCGCTCGCTCCCGGCCCAGCAGCCCGGGCGGACTATGCTCCGTAGCGTCGTGACGTCATGACGCGTACGCTACAGAGCGATGCCCCGCCCCTGGGGGGTGCCACTTGGCTCGCCGCCCCCGGCAGCCACGCGGCTTGGTACACCACCGCTCAGCTAGGGAACCTTACGATTTTTTGTCTATCAATTGATCAGTCACATTTGTGTGAATTTGCAAATGGGTAAAACCAGCAGTTTGAATGCAAGAAGCAAACTTTGCTTTTGGATGATGTGCGCATGCACTAGAGCAGACAGCAGCTTAGAAAGGCTACGTAAGACATTAAAATAGGGTGGTGCTGATGGAGTATGCGGAATTGGACAAAATGACGGGAAGAATCCGAGAGCAGCAGGACCAGAAGTTCATCAAAGACTGGACTAAATTTATGAACTATTTGAAGGACAATTGCACACAATTAAATACGTTGGTAGGATTACAGGAAGCTTTGTAGATTCAGAAAGAAAATCATTGTATTATGGAGTTTTAAAGATAAGAATATAAGTGATAATTTAAAGCAAGGATTAAGGTATAAAATATAGATATAAGATAGAGTTAATAGAAAATCATGAGAAGGGTTTGATGGAAGTCACGGCCTGAAAAAGCCAAAGTGTAAAAAGATGAAAAGTAAATGTAATGGAGTTAATATGGTATTATTATAAAATTAATAAAAAATGATATGGCAAAAAAAATAAAATAGGATGATGCCCCTCCTAAGATCTTACAGGGCACACCACCTGCAGTGCTTTAAAAGTACAGGTTTTAAAAAGCAATTATCCATTTGAAAAATGTGCTGCTTGGGAACACCTCTTTAGCTTTTTGCTTTTAAAATAAACAATGGGTTTTATCCCATAACAGTAATACCCAGAGGAGACACATTAACATGAATGACCATGACTAACTGAGATCCATTCATTTGAATGGGTCGGAAGTGAGAGCTGGACCATAAAGAAGGCTGACCGCCGAAGAACTGATGCTTTTGAATTATGGTGCTGGAGGAGACTCTTGAGAGTCCCATGGACTGCAAGAAGATCAAACCTATCCATTCTGGAGGAAATCAGCCCTGAGTGCTCACTAGAAGGACAGATCCTGAAGTTGAGGCTCCAGTACTTTGGCCACCTCATGAGAAGAGAAGACTCCCTAGAAAAGAACCTGATGTTGGGAAAGATTGAGGACACAAGGAGAAGGGGACGACAGAGGATGAGATGGTTGGACAGTGTTCTCGAAGCTACTAACATGAGTTTGGCCAAACTGCGAGAGGCAGTGAAGGATAGGCGTGCCTGGCGTGCTCTGGTCCATGGGGTCACGAAGAGTCAGACACGACTGAACGACTGAACAACAAAGCTGAGTAGGACCTAGCTGGATGCAGCCCAGCTGAGGCTAACCAATCGATGGATCAAACATTGCAGCCCTAGTGATCTGATGATCTGAGCATGGCATCTGGCACTCACCGGCTCTCCTCTCCTTCCAGCAGCTTCCTGTAGGTGGCAATCTCAATATCCAGGGCCAGTTTGACGTTCATCAGCTCCTGGTACTCCCTCAGCTGGCGGGCCATCTCTTGTTTGGCTTTGTTGAGAGCAGCCTCCAGCTCAGCTAGTTTGGCCCTGGCATCTTTGATAGCCATCTCCCCACGTTCCTCTGCCTCAGCAATGGCAGCATCGAGCTTAGCACGCTGGGGGAGAAACCAAGGCATTAGTTGGTTCAGAAGTTCTGCCTCTCCATCTCTCTGCCCCAAAGGAGAAAGAGCAGCTCAAATGGGAGAAGGTATGAATTGCATGCAGAAGGTTCCAGGTTCAACCCCCCAGGGACATCTCCAGTCAAAATGGTCAGTAATCAGGTAACCAGAAGGACCCTCTGCCTGAGACCCTGGAGGACCCACTGCCAATTGGGTGGGCTCACAAGCCTCTGCATAGAGCAAGGAGAAAAGAGGGCATGGATTGGCATAACCTTTGCATGTGCTCATTGGTATGCACAGCTGCATTCCTAACAGTTACTTTAAATAGAATTGTGATGCAGCTCACCATTGTAGAACCGAATGTGGCTGTGTGTGCCCACTCAGCCTGCTGTCCTGGCACTAACTGTGGGTGGGCAACTTCATGTCCCCTCCCTGCTCAGGGCTCTTTCTCTTTGAACTTGACTTGGGTTGTACAGTTCTCCAAACACAAGACTGCCTTCTGCAGTTTGGGACATACGGTCACTATGTGGAATACCGTAGACTCCTCACAGCGGCCAGATTAAATGTCCTCGAATCTGCGGTATTGGGAGCTCACCCCGTTGCGGGGATTCGAACCGCCGACCTTCTAATCGGCAAGCCCTAGGCTCTGTGGTTTAACCCAAAGCACCACCCACGTCCCTAGGAGCCTACACAACACAAAACACTGTTGCTGTATGTAGGTTTTATTTTATTTGTTTTTTATCTTATATTTTGGAAATGTACATCCAGTTTTTTTCCCTTTAATTTTTTTGGGGGCCCCCAAGAGAGTGGGGCCCTAAGCTATAGCTTGTTTAGCTTATATATATTGCAGCAGGGGAGTGCATGTCCATGCTGTAACAACTGCTTACAATCAGATTGCGGCTTGTAGGAGGCAAAGGTGACTGAGACTAAGATGACTAGCCATCTGCATGGCATAGCTGTCATCTTTCGGATTTGAAAATAAGGGATTTTTTCAAACTTTCGCATTTGAAAATAAGGGATGCCGCAAGGGCGGTACAATGGCACCAAGTAGCCTCGCCACTCTGCGCTCCAGAGGCTGCGCGCGAACGGGTGAGCGAAAGAGCGAGCGCGTAGACGGCAAGCAGGCTGTCTGTCTGGTTGGCCGTGAGGGTCTGGCTGCACAAGGCATGCAAGCTCCGCCCCCAGTCGGTCTCAGACTCCTTATTGGCAGCCGAGCAACGCAGCTGTGGAGCCTCCCTGGCCGGCAGGGAGGGAGAGGAGCTGCTTCCTTTGAAATCCGGGAAATTTAAGGGATATCAACAATCCGGGATAGCAGCGGGAAACGGCATTGGAATAAGGGAGTTTCCCGCAAAAAAAGGGAGGGTTGACAGCTATGCTGCATGGTTGCCAATGACTCATTTATTTCTTGCGCTCCCATCGCTCTGTTATCTGTACTAGACTCTCCTGTAATGCAATGTAAAGCGTGCAATGCAAATATAAAGGAGAGGAAGGGCGTATTGCTGAGCATCTGGGCTTCCATTCATTATTTAGAGGCGGTGAATTGGGTCTCACTGTTTGCTTTGGTGTGGATGTTTGCTGAAGCCGCCCTGCCCTAAAGCCAAACACACTATGGGGAGTGATTCACAATGGCTTATCTCCCCAGCTTTTGTGCAAGCAAGCTTTCTGGTTAATTCATCATGAAATATCCAGTACTTGCGGGTACTCATCAGCGCAATTACTTTTTTAAAAAAATACAAAAAACCAACATGTCATTCACTCAGCGAACTGCCAATGATTGCCAGAAGACAGAAGGAAAGACTAGTAAACTTCCTGGCCAGAACTGTCATGGAGCCAACATTCAAAGGAGACCTGCAGGATCAGGCCAATAGACTACCTTATTACAGTGGCCAATACAATGCCTGTTCATGAGAAACCCACAACTTTAAACCGGAATTATAGTTCTTGAGCATGGGTAGGCAAACAAAGGCCCGGGGGCCGGATCTGGCCCAATCGCCTTCTAAAACCGGCCCGCGGACGGTCCGGGAATCAGCATGTTTTTACATGAGTGGAATGTGTCCTTTTATTTAAAATGCATCTCTGGGTTATTTGTGGGGCATAGGAATTCGTTCTTTTCTCCCCCCCCCCAAAAAAAAATATAGTCTGCCCCCCCAACAAGGTCTGAGGGACAGTGGACCGGCCCCCTGCTGAAAAAGTTTGCTGACCCCTGTTCTTGAGGGTCAAAACAAATATGACGCAGCAGATCAGCTGCAGGGGGCAACAGTTTCTTCCAGGGGTGGAGGAAAGGGATTTCTTCCCCCCCCCTCTCTCTGTCTGTCTGTCTGTCTGTCTGTCTGTCTCTCTCTCTCTCTCTCTCTCTCACACACACACACAAACAAGTTGGCAATTATAGAAGCACAAAGTCACAAGAGGTGGGGCCTGTTTGGCCTATGCAGGGACATCCCCATAATTCATTTAAGTCAGTGTGTGTGTGTGTGTGTGTGTGTGTGTGTGTGTGTGTGTGTTGTATCATGGAAAACCCTATGAGTTCTTTCCAGCTACTCACGTGATTTTTCACATTATCAATCTCAGCCTGCAGTCTCATGATGGTGCGGTTAATCTCAGCAATCTCGTTCTTCGTGTTCCGCAGGTCATCGCCATGCTTCCCAGCGCTGGCTTGCAGGGCTTCATACTGAGATTAACAGAGAGGAGAGATGCTGTTGACGGTGCAGGTGGGATTTGTTGTGGCAAAACAGTCTCCCTTCCTCACCACAGGCTCTTCTTTCTGGTGACAGGGCCAGTGCCAAAGACACATGGTACCTACAGGGCGGCATTTAACTAAATAATGTGCTAGTGCAAGAGGATTTCTCCCGGCACCATTGCCAAGTCTAGGGGGTGGGCAGGGGCGTAGGAAGGGGGACGAAGGGGGCGGGCCGCCCCAGGTTCCATCATGGAGGGGGTGACAAATTATCAAGGAACAATTACTGCCCTACTAGGGCAGTTCATAAAAAACTTTTCTTTTTTTAAAATACCTGCTCCAAAGGTTTTATCTTACTATACAGTGGTCCCTCGACTTACGAATGACCCAACTTCCGTATTTTTCGAGTTACGAGTGAAAAAAGGGGCCGCGAGCCTACAGAATTTTTCGACTTCCGAATGGAAATCGTTGTCGTTTTAGATGTGGTTTCCTCGACTTACGAAGTTTAGATGCGGTTTTTTTCGACCTACGAATTTTTCCAGATATTTTTCTCCCAATGCATTCCTATGGGGACTCGACTTACGTTTTTTTCGACCTACGGAAGTCCCTTCGGAACGGATTAAATTCGTAAGTCGAGGGACCACTGTGCTAGGGATTATATAGCTATATATGAAATTTCATGCATATCAGTTAATATCTTGACCCTCCTCCACAAAAATAGCTTTTTACTTGGCTGTTTTCCTATGTCATGAAGGCTGAAATTTCATTTCAGTGGAGCACTTACTGTTCCCAACCCTAACCCTGCGGAAAGCCATCTCATTAGACTTTAATTTGATTTTGACATGTTTTAGGAGGTAATTTAATTATTGTTTGATTTTATACCAATGTTATGTATCTTATGTATCTGATGTTAGCCACTCTGAACCTGACTTTGGCCAGGGTGGGCGGGATATAAATAAAAGTTTTTTATTATTATTACTTGTTATTATTCCTTTGTAAGAAAATATGAAATAACGTAAAACCATTTTTGCAGGCAAAAAATAAAATAATAATAATAATAATAAAATCAATGGGGGGGTGACAAGAAATTTTCTGCACCGGGTACCACCTGATCTTCCTACGCCTCTGGGGGTGGGCACAGGGGGAGGAGAGGGAGAGAGCATTCTGTTGCACAAGGAGAAATCTTTGCACTGATGGAAAATTTTTGCTTATTACTGCAATGAATGCAACCCATTGTATGCACTCAGGAAGAGTTAGTGCGTTTGCGGAAAGAGGAAAATGAGTACAGAGAGAGATTACAAAAGTGACGTTACCCTTTCATTGTTACAAACATCAGTTCATCTGTCTCTTTGATAATTTGTGTGAATTATCCTGAGTGCATTAGCCAACAGGCATCACACAATAGCACAATGCAGAGGAGCATGAGGAACAATTGGTTAAGCTGGAAATTATGACACCACAAAGGACAGATCAGAGAGCTTGGAACTATGCACTCCCATTATAGAAATCCTGGAGGCTTTAAAAGGTAGGTGTGATCATCGTGGGTGGGGTGGGGGTGGGGTCTCCTTTGTGGATAACACAACTCCTCAACAAGATCAAATCAGGGAATGCAGCAAATATGAAATGTCATTGACTTCTCATTAGTCAAGACTGTAATTGGTAAGCAGCTCATTATGAGAGGATATTATTCATATCCTCAACCAGTTGAGTTGCCACTGAAATAAACAGAAATCTGCTCTTATTCCCTTATGGGGTACACAAGAGCCTTCCCAGGTTCTCCATCGGTAGGAGTAAATTTACAGAGGCCAACCAGAGAAAATTGAGAAGCAAATTTTATTATATCTGTTGCAACAGGGCCCATCACTCCCAAAATGGAGGAGGGAGGAGGAACCCAGAACAATGGTGTGCCAGCTCCTATACAGACTTTTGAAATTGCTCCCTCCCACTCAAGACCACCCCCATATACATCATACATACATCACAAAAAGGGGTGTAACCCAGGACCACCCCCCAGATACATCACAGCTACATCATGAAAGGGGAGGTCTGGTAGCAGTAATCTGAGCATCCTTGACCCTCCCCATGCCTCCTCTTGCCCTCCACCCAAAAATCCATCACGTAAAACAAAAGAGATATTTACATTTCCCTGTTTCTCAGCCAAGTTAATCACACCCTTTTGTCTGGCACTCAGGTGTCAGGAAGCCAGGATTATCACTTTATTTTCCTGAGACAATCCCCCCCTCCTTCCTTGCAGAGAAACAGTTTGTCAGTTTGAGAGTCAAAATGGAGACAGGCCTGTCTTCCTGTGCTGCTTCAGACATGTGGCCTTGTTTTGCTTGGCACACTTATGAACAATTATTATTATTATTATTATTATTATTATTATTATTATTATTATTATTATTTTATATATATATAACCTTGATATTCTTACAACACCACCATGGCTCACCTTGCTTTGATACCAACTTTCTGCCTCAAGCCTGCTCTTATTGGCAATCTCCTCATATTGAGCTTTGACTTCCGCAATGATGCTATCCAAGTCCAGGTTTCGGTTGTTGTCCATCTGAAGTACCACAGAGGTATCAGAGATCTGGTTCTGCAGCTCACGCAGTTCCTGGAAAATTAAAGAGATGTGCGTTCATTTGTCTGTTATCCTTCTTAGCATCCTGCCTTTCCTTCAGATCAGGAACCGTTAGGGTTTGTGAGTAACAAAATTAAAGTCTGGCGGGTAGAGGGAGAGGCACACACACCCCAGGCAATTTCAGCAGGCATGCAGTGGGAGGGGGGAAGCCCTGTTGTGCAAGCAGAAGACCTTACACAAGGCTTCTGCTGACAGCACTTGTTAAGGGAATCCCATCCTCTATCATTTTCATCTCCGTTGGCTTATTTTCAATTTGCATTTAAGGTCTTAAGGGTATTTCTTCTTAGTAGCAGTATTGAAAGGAAGGAAGGGCACTCTGCTACTACATTTTCCTTGCCCCTGCAAATCACTGAATAGTTCCCCACTTTTTCCAGAATTGGGACGCGGGTGGCGCTGTGGGTTAAACCACAGAGCCTAGGGCTTGCCGATCAGAAGGTCGGCGGTTCGAATCCCCATGACGGGGTGAGCTCCCGTTGCTTGGTCCCAGCTCCTGCCAACCTAGCAGTTCGAAAGCATGTCAAAGTGCAAGTAGATAAATAGGTACCGCTCCGGCGGGAAGGTAAATGGCCTTTCCGTGTGCTGCTCTGATTTTGCCAGAAGCGGCTTAGTCATGCTGGCCACATGACCCGGAAGCTGCGGACAAACACTGGCTCCCTCGGCCTATAGAGTGAGATGAGTGCACAACCGCAGAGTCGTCCGCGACTGAACCTAACGGTCAGAGGTACCTTTACCTTTACCTATGTAGAGGCAACTGGCCGGCTTCTCGGTTTTTCTCACATTGTGATAAATAGGTATCGCTGCAGTGGGAAGGTAAACGGCGTTTCCGTGCACTGCTCTGGTTCGCCAGAAGCGGCTTAGTCATGCTGGACACATGACCTGGAAGCTGTACACCGGCTCCCTCAGCCAATAATGTGAGATGAGCGCCGCAACCCCAGAGTCGGTCACAACTGGACCTAATGGTCAGGGGTCCCTTTACCTTTACCTTTGCCAGAATTAATGGTCATGTGAAAGTGTGTGCCAATTTAACCCAGGTTTCATTGACACAGAATGATATCAGGAGCAGATTTGGAGCCCACCATATTTCACGGTAATCCTGATTCCACTTGGGGGAGAATCCGGAACTAACTCTTAAAGTACAGGTGGGTCCTCCAAATGTTGCTGGGCTACAACTCCCATCATCCCTGACCATTAGCCATCCTGACTGGGATTGATGGGAGTTGAAGTCCAACAACCCCATGAACACCCTCTCATTCAAATTATAACTCAAAATGTATATAACTCACAGTGCCAATTTCATCACACCAACTTTAACTTTCCTTTTGGGGCACATGTGGTGATAACTGACCGATCCATACATCCAGTTCCCAACAAGGTTAACATAGCTGCTTGCACACAACATTTTAAAGTTGCTGCAAAATGGTGGACATAATATCCAGATAAACCATTATTGTATCTTTATTGGTTATGTGGCTTACCATGCACAGAGAATAATGAGGACAAACGTCCCACTGAAACCCAGACACCAGTTTCAATTATCAACTGGTACATGCTCAGATGTATTATCTCCCCCTGTTCCTGCAACGTGGCCTATACTGAGTTCATCCTGCCACAAGAATATCAATATTAACTCATTAAACCAACAACACCTGCAAACTCCTTTTGACATGTGAGGAAACCAACCGGATATGCTAAGCAAGGGCTCATGATCTTCTTCGCTACAATACATTACTTAAGAATACTTTTTGTTGTGAGTACAACAGAAAGTAAATACAGACGACTAGAATGATATGCCTTCAATGTTTGTTGCTTTCATCACAAAGAACAAATAACCATCATTTGCATTCCGTGGCTTATATAGCAACATATATTGCACCTGGATTTTCCAATCTAAATTTCTTTAGACTTGATCATTCTCATTTTGAACAAAAGTGATGCTGTTCACAAAAGCCTTTTAATCCTAACCCTTCATGTGTCTTTGCATGCAGCCCCATGCAAATGGCACATTGGTCCTCCTATCCAAACGGCGGGATTAACCATGATCCTGCGAAATATGGCCCCTAACCACGTCTAAAAGAGTTTTCTGCTGTTTGAAGAACAAGCAAAGCTTCTGCTGAAAATGTCTACTCACCCACCTGGGGTATTTAGGTTTTACCTTCATGGTTCAAAAAGGAAACAATGTCTACTTGTTACATTTGCATTTGGCCTTTAAGAGCATCGATCTTCTTCATCATTAAAGTCTTTAAACATTCTTTCATGCTTTATTGATGGGCATATTTAGTTCCTTGAAAGGACACATGCAAACATAACCATGTTCTTTTCTTTTTCCTAACCAATGTTAGAATATTTAAGTCAGGGCTGAGCAAAACTAGTCCCTCCCATTTTAAGAGCTCAATTTGGGAAGAGGCACCTGCTTCATCTGCAGAAGCTTCCAGCGTTCAATCCATGGTATCTCTAGGTAGGGCTAGGAAAGGCTACCATGTGAAACTCTGGAGAACTGCAGAGACCTTCACCATCCTAGTGCCCTTCAGCTATTTTGATCTACAACTCCTGTCACCCTTGACCATTGGGCCTTGCTAGCTGGGAAGCTGATGCGATTTGGAATCCAACAACATCTGGAGGGCACCAGATTGGAAAAGGATATCCTAAATGGTGGAAAGGGCATAGAGAAGTTTACTTACATTTTCATAGAGAGCCCTCAGGAAGTTTATCTCATCAGTCATTCCATCCACCCTGGCCTCCAACTCCACCTTGTTCATGTAGGATGCGTCAACATCCTGAAAACACAATCAGAAAACCAAGTTTGATAACATAAAGGCACATATTTACATGTATGGTGGGAGTGTCACCCATTGGCAGTTTGGGGAGAGATGGTGTTCCTAGCAGTTAATCTAATAACAAAGCAAGAATTGATACCAACCCCTTTGTTAGCATTACTGGGGATATGGGATGGGGCCAAATGAAGATGGTTAGAATAAAGAATTGATTCTCTAATTACTGTTTGCTGCCAGGATGGTTATTGCAAGAAAATATTTAGAGGGATCAAATAAGGATTTAAGGTACAGTCAAATCTGGTCCATAGCTATTGCTGAAAAATAGGAATTAGTAACTTTTCAGTTTTCAGTGAAACTGTCATAATACATCAAGGAAAATATCCTGATATTTATAAATAAAATAATAATGATTTTCCCCAGGGACTGTGAACAAAATTACCCACATTTAAATAAATAAAAGAAAGAAAGAAAACCAAGAACACTGAATGAGATTTCAATGGAGTGAGAACTCTGATGAAGAGAAAACTATTGTCACCTTGTGCAACTGATGGAGAATTCCACCTCCATGTATCAAGAGTTAATCACCCTTGGACTGAAAACCATTGTGCCCTGCTCTTAATATGAACTGTCCTAGTCCAGGGGTTGCCAACCATTTTGGGGGGCCTGTAGGTACATTTCCAAACTGGAGAAATTCTCCTAGGCACCACACCACACATCAACCAAGCGCACACAGCCATCTATTCTTTTAGTTACAACAGTTAAGTTCAAGACTAACTTCAGTGGGAGGATGTCAGGAGTGTTCATTCTCAGAGTGAAAGCGAGGAATCAGAGGAGCTAGGAGGAGGGTAGGCAGGAAGAGACGGGGCTTGCTTTATTCACAGGCAGAGGGGTGAAGCAAGACCCTCCTCCCCTGGAATGCAGATCGTTAATTCACAGGGAGATGCAAGGCAGGAAGAACAGACACAGCTTTCAGACATGCTCTCGGGGAAGGAGGGGGAAGCGACTGCAGGCTTGGCGTCAAGCCCACAAGAAGGGGAGGAGTCAATGGCGTATTTCCTGCTTACGCAGAGCCCGCTCTTTAGTGGGCTCAACTGGAATCTGGAGTGGTGATGATTGAACTGTGTGCTCCGACCGAGCTTCTGTGTAAATACCAATAAATCTGAAAAACCATAAAACCGTCAGCCTGCCATCTCTTGGTGTGAGAGGGAGACCATAAATCCCGACAGAGGAGGAGACACTGTGGGCTCCAGGGAAGGCTCTGGGGGCACATGTGTGCCCACAGTCACCATGTTAGCTGCCTTTGCCCTAGTTTGTTTCCAACATCGCCAATGGCCTGTTTGACTTTGGGTAAGTCAACTTCCCTCTTTGTGTGTCTTTTGTTATTCCCCTTGTCTATCTTGTCTGTTTGATTTGTAAACAAGGGAAGAGAAAGGCCGTGCCTACACAATGGAAAATGTGCTTTGGGTGTCCAGCCCAAATAATAAGGAAGCGTGTGCAATATTCAGTGTGATTAATTGCATCAGAGGTGCCCAACCAATTCGTTCTTTACTGAAAATGATCTTCAAAGGTGTTAGAGCATCCTTCCCCCAGTAGAAGTAGAAGTCTGCAGCATGCTGATCACTCTGAAAAATGATTCTCTGGCCTTCCCACCTCGCCCACCTTCCATGAACGTAAGCCTGATCTTTGTTAAGGTTGTTTTTTCAGAATCTTCAGAACTGCTGCATTCAGTTCTAGCTCCTACAAAGAGCAAGTGGAGCGGTGATACAAAAACTGTACCACTTAATATTGCAGGTGGGGATAACATCACTGAATGCTTCTCATTCAGGGCAAGGGGGAGACCCTAGGAATGGGAAACTAGCATATCAGGGAGAATGCAAGTCTAATTTTCTATGTGCATTGTGGGGGTTTTCAATATGGACCAACATTCAGCTATGTGACCCCTCATCTCCACTTTGTAGTGCACTGTCTCAAAACAGTTTTATCACTTCCTTCACTTTAGCAGATCTCAAGTCATAGAGAGCTGCAGAAATTGGAAAAACTTGCAGCATTAGCATCTTGAGTGTGGCCATCAAGGCACACAACCAGCCAGCCATAGGTTTTGAGTCAGAACACATATGATTACCAATGACACCGTGACTAAAAAACAGTTAGGGCTTCTCACCTTCTTGAGCACAACAAAGTCATTTTCTGCTGTTGTGCGCTTGTTGATTTCATCTTCGTATCTGTTGGGAAAAGGGAATTAAAATACATCATTTAAATGTACATGTAGGCTAGTAGAATCATAGAATTGTAGAGTTGGAAGGGACCCTGAGGATCATCTAGTCCATCCCTCTGCAATGCAGGAATATGCAGCTCTTGCATACATCATGGATCGAACCTGCAACCTGGGCGTTATCAGCACCATGGTCTAACCAACTGACCTAACAAGGCAAAAATCATGGCACACAAACTCCCAGGTGCAGTTCTGTTCTCGAGCAAATCAAGACCATTAACTGTATTTCATCCCCCTTCCCTTTCGATGACAACCAACTTTCTCTCTTTCCCTCTCCTCCCTTTGCAGAAAAACAACTGTACCTTGTAAAATATTCCTTCATGCCAGATTCTCAAGTCCTGAAAGCTACTAATTAAGCTGGACGGCAGAGTTTAAAGGGTGCAATCCTGTGGCCCCTGGGAAGGCATCCCAGGGATGAAAGAAATATCATAGCTTCCTTTTCAACCTTGAAGATGGAGCGCTGAATGTTCAATCCAGCATCCCTGCTACCAAGGAAACTGGAAACAACCTGGCCCAAATAAACATAAGATTTCTGACATTGGTATGGCCAACATGGATGTGTGCTAGGTGTGATTCAGGGATGTGTTTGGGGGGAGATTTGGAAACAGCTTGGTTGTTCCCACTGAGTTGGTCCAAACTGAGTTGGTCCTGGTGTTCCCAATGAAACAAAAAATAATAGAAAACCACAGAGAAATGGACAGAGAATTGCAGGAGCACTTCCAGCCTCCTTGTGAGAGTCCAGCAAGGCTTAGGGTGAAAC
Source organism: Darevskia mixta (assembly GCA_034641385.1). Classification (NCBI taxonomy): domain Eukaryota; kingdom Metazoa; phylum Chordata; class Lepidosauria; order Squamata; family Lacertidae; genus Darevskia; species Darevskia mixta. The sequence continues at coordinate 938,722 of JAWWNH010000047.1, forward strand.
TACCTTTGAATTTCTCCACCCACCAGTCTTAGCACTTTGTCCTTAAATCAAATAAATTTTAAGCACCAGAGCCTAGGGCTTGCCGACCAGAAGGTTGGTGGTTCGAATCCCCGTGACGGGGTGAGCTCCCGTTTTTCGGTCCCTGCTCCTGCCAACCTAGCAGTTCGAAAGCACGTCAAAGTGCAAGTAGATAAATAGGTACCACTGCAGTGGGAAGGTAAATGGCGTTTCTGTGCGCTGCTCTGGTTCGCCAGAAGCGGCTTAGTCATGCTGGCCACATGACCCGGAAGCTGTACACCGGCTCCCTCGGCCAATAATGTGAGATGAGCGCCGCAACCCCAGAGTCGGTCACGACTGGACCTAATGGTCAAGGGTCCCTTTACCTTTTACCTGCAATATGCAGCATGAATATAGCATTCTGGTTTAGCCTTTGTCACTCGGCTGTCAAAATCATTCACTGGAGCTCCTATTTTCTCTGATTCTACAATTTGAGCAAACTTGCCAAATACGCAACAAACATCTGTACTTTGCATTTTCAGGAGCAAAACTGGTCTGTTCATAATTGCAAAGGTGTGTCCTAAATCTAGGAAGCCAGTTGTTTTGGATTTGGAGAGTTGGGGGGAGAGACTGGGAGAGAGAAAGATGTTGCTCTAAAAAACCACTTTTGCATAGCTCAGTGATGGCTAACCTTGACACCCCAGATGTTTTCAAACTACAACTCCCATCATCCCTAGCTAACAGGATCAGTGGTCAGGGATGATGGGAGTTGTAGTCCCAAAACATCTGGAGTGTCAAGGTTAGCCATCACTGGCATAGCTAGACCAATTTCACAGCATGGGGGGAAATGCAAAAGATGCAAGAGCAAGATGGAATGGAAAAAGTGTGATGATGAACAATAAAAAAAATATATACCTTTGTGAAAATTAGATACCCTAAGTTTCCTGACATGGGCAAAGAAACATGAAAATAGTGGTGTGGTTTTGCAGCGGCCACAATTTCTTCTCCTGCTCTTAAAAACGTTATTCAGACTCCACACTGAGAAACACAAGATCGAGCAGGTACAAAATGGATGATAACTAATCAGGTAACCATCCCGTTGAGAAGCATCTAAGGATTAGAGTTGACCTTCAGCTATGTAAGAGTCAAGAATGTGGCACTGTTTCAAAGGAAGAGGCAGAAACAGTCGTCCCCTCCCTTCTCTCCACTCTTGAAGATGGATAACTGGTTTGGCAATGGCCCTTAAGCATAAATACCAGAGGACTGGAATGAATTTCAGTTTCCATAGTTGGTCAATACTGTTGCAAAACCCAAAGGCAAAAGAGAATAATAATATTCTCTGCCCCTTCGGTGCTGCCAGAGCTGCATTTGTGGGGCTGTTCCTCTTTGCATTTCAGATGCCTGCCAGTGTCTTTTCATGAGGTCATTGACAAGAGAGAGAGAGAGAGGGAGAGAGAGAGAGAGAGAGAGTTCAAAGGGCTGTGTGCAAAGATAGTGTAGTTGAGGGCAGGCCTGTGTCATTTACAGCATTCATGTAAATGGACTTTGCTTTTATTCCACAGCCATCACGACTTCAAAGTACTTCATATCCCCCTCTCTATTGTCTGGTTGGCGCTTGTTGAACACTTTCCTCTTTCAACAAGCCTTCTCAGTGGAGATGGTTATCCTATCTGACCTCTTTCTTGGGTTTTAAATTGATTTTATGTATGCAATTCTCGTCATCCTTTTAATTCTAGCAAATGTAATTTTAAAAAGAACTGATTTTATATATGCAATATTTTAAGTTTTTATACGTATGTAATTGCCTTATATATGTTTTTAGTGTATTGTGAGTCACTTTGAGATGCTCCACAGGAAGCAATTCATAAATTGCTACTACTATTACTACTACTACTACATATATATTGTATATACATCAAATCTAACCTAGAACCCTTGGCTATTGAGCCAGCATAAATCACATAGATTCTTCCCCCCCCCCCTTTTGATTTCAAAATACCTTGCCCTTCTCTGAAGGAGCTTGTGTGGCACATATTAGTCTCAAGAACAACTCTTCAACATTGCTTAGAATGTAAAAGGCCAAAACACCAAATTGGCTAATAAATATTGAGAACAATCAAACATGTTAAAATGAACACATTAAGGTGCAGCGTGGAAATCCAAGCCTGTAACAACTCAAAAAACTGATGGCATAATACTGAGGCTAATGATAATGTCCTAGCATAATCAAATTACGCAAAAGTGTTGCAAATGGTACTCTACTGAACGCGCAAAGTCTTTTGTGAGAGAACGGTCACAGTCAGGCAAGAAAACATGGTCATGTGTGATGGTAATCACAGATAGGCCCTCCTCGCCGTCCCTCAGCAAAAGTAGATCTGAAGACCTGAATCCCGGATATAATCAGGTTTCGCAGGAGCTTCCTCAGTTCATCGTGCTGTTTTTACAACACCATACAATGAGATTATAGATTCTCACAGGCACAGCAAATGTAAAAAGAGCTTAAGACTGAAGTCCCTTCTCGTCCAGCACCCTGGTCTCACAGTGGCCAACTAGATGTCTATGGGAAGTCCACAAGAGGCACATGATCACAACACCTCTCTCCCCACTGGTGCTCCTGGTATTCAGAGGCAAAGGGTCTCTGGTGGTGGAGGAAGAAGCAGCATGGCTAGTGTTCTCCTCCTCTATGAATTGGTCTGACCCCACTTTAAAGCTATCCAAGATGGCTATCACAGGAAGAACAGTCTCTTGGACCACAGGCTGTCAGATGCTGCATGCACACAAGTGATCTGGTGAACAGGATTTCTTTGAAATATGAAGCAGCACTTTCACAACTAAATGTTGTTCCATGGGGTCACTGATCAGCTGAGCACAGGTCCTGCTCAGGTATCAAAATTTGGCAACCCTTATATGCATTCTGTGAATAAGAGTTGAATGGAGTTCAGAGATCAAGGGTGGGATTGGGGCGCGCGACAGAAGGTAAATTAGGGGCTTACTGGTGGATCTCTGCATAGCTGTCAACCTTGGTGCCATTGCACCGCCCTCGCGGCATCCCTTATTTTCAAATCCGAAAGTTGACAGCTATGGATCTCTGAGTGATTTCCAGTAGATCACTAAGGGTTTCTACTACCAACTGCTAAAACAATAGCAATAGCTGAGAATTCTCTACATTGCATATCTTAAAGTGCACCCTTCTCACAGATCTATGTATCCCAGGACTTACTGTTGAAAAAGAATGACTTTTATACCAGTTTAAATATGCATTATAGATATGCCCTTGGTTCAGGAAAACGCCCTTTGATTGTAAAGCATTGGCAGCTGTTTCAAAGGGGTAATTCAGATGATTAATAATCTAGCAACCCTAACCAAGCCCTACCCAGGGTCACTGTCTCTCTGCACCCCCCACCAGTTATCCCAGCTATGCATATTACGGCTGCACCTGGGGAAGGATTACTAGTTATTGACTTTTCTCCTCTATGGGTCACACCCTGGGGGTTTATCAGTACTGTTTGCTTTCCGTTCCGGTCTGAGCCAGTTTGCCAACTCATATATATCTTAAAGCACTGTAGGTGGGGGGGGGGTAGGGCGAGGAGTTGGTTCCCATTGAGACTTCCTCTAGGAAGATGAAGGACCTCTTGTACAAGATCAAACTGCCAACCTTTGCTCCGCTCGTCTCCATGGAACTCTTTTTAATAACACCAGGTGTGTTCCTTTGTGAACTGCAAAGTTTGTCGACAGATACAACGTTTAAACTCCGCCCCCCCAGGCCTTGTAGCAATTCTTTGCCAAGGGAGTGGGAAAGCCAGGGGGGGGGAGCTACCTTTCACTCACTCGAATTTTCCTCTTTGAATTAATTGCACAAAGCAGCTAATCTCAATTGTCAGAGGACACGAAATGCACCCACACTGCTTTTTAAGTGTGTGGCCGTGCATGGACACAGCATATGGGTACATAGTGAAAGCGTAACAGCCGGAACTCGATTCACGAAAGCTTTTAAACACTGGTTATGTGACCACCAGGAGCTTGGTTTAAGTTCTGTAGATTCAGGGTGCGGCATAGTAGTTAAGAGGGCTGGGGAGTGGTCTGGGGAGAGCTGAGTGAAAGTCCTCACTCAGTCTTGAAGCTGGCTGGGCAACCTGGGGCCAGTTACTCTCTCTTGGCTTAGCCCACCTTGAGGGGACAAATAATGGGGGTGGCTACAAATGGAATAAACCATCCGAGATGGAAGGGCAGGGGCAAAAAGCTATCTAACCCAACCCTGTGTTGTGACTGTGCGGGGAAACCTTTTGATCCACAACCTCACAGATGACACCTGACCCTCCTAATCCAAACCAGAGGGGGGGAGGGGGAGGGGAGGGGGAGGGAGGGAGAGAGAGAGAGAGAGAGCACCTATGACAACAGCCCCAGAAGAGTTGTGCAACTAATCCAAAGGGATATAATGCAAAAGGAAGTAAAACATCATCACAACCACCACCATACACATAACAATCTGCAGACCACAACTGAATCCAGAATCCAAATCTTGTTGAAACTGCTGCTAGGGTAGACATGAGCAAGCTTTTAACATTAAGGCCACTGCACCTCTCTAATAACAGGTAGGTAGCCATGTTGGTCTGCCGTAGTCGAAACAAAATAAAAGATAAAAAAATTCCTTCCAGTAGCACCTTAGAGACCAACTAAGTTTGTTCTTGGTATGAGCTTTCGTGTGCATGCACACTTCTTCAGATATCTGCATGCACACGAAAGCTCATACCAAGAACAAACTTAGTTGGTCTCTAAGGTGCTACTGGAAGGAATTTTTTTATTTTTTATTTATTTTGCCTCTCTAATAAGTTATGTATACCAGGAAATTATTAGAAGATGGAAGTGTTTAAGCCCATGAACCTGCTGGAAATTCCTTCTCCTGCCATACACCCAAAAAGCTAGCAGGATCAGAGAGGGAGGCTTTAACCTTGCCCAGCAGGACTGCTTTTCATGCGCAGAGAGCTACAGGTGTGGGCGTATGGCTCAGGGCAGCATTCAGACATGTAGTTTCCCCTCTGCAACCTGAAATGTTGAAGTCCATAGTGAGCTGTGCCACACCCAGGTACTATTTCGGCACGAGGAAATCAGCCCTAAGGCTTGATGTTTAAAAGGCAAATCAGGAGAGCTTAATGATGTCTCATGTGGCATACATGCAAGCCCATTGGGATTAAACCATATATTTTTTCTAAATTTTTGACACATACCCCACACCATTGCCGCTGCTATTTAATGTTCTTGCAAAACCGTAAGTCTGAATCTGAAGTCTCTCCTCTAATATGTTATTGCTTCTTATGTGGCTGTAGAGTTCTCTCATGTCTCCTTATAAGAAATACCTCTCAATTTGATACCACAAATATGTTTTTATCGGCACAGTCCTGCTGCCCATCCCAGACCGACCCCAGAATATTTCCACGACTAGCTTCTAGCAAGGTAAAAGCCTGCTTTCTAACCAACCAGTAACTGCTATACCACAGACGGGGAGCCTGTGACCTTCCAGATGTCACTGGACTCCCAACTCAGCAACATCAGCCCCAGGAAGTATAGCCATTGGCCAATGATTAGGTATCATGGGAGTTGTAGTCCAGCAATACTTGAATGACTGCAGATTTCCTATCCTTGTGTTATACAGCCCATGTGTTTCCCTTGTACTTTTTGTGGTAATTGCCAATGTATAATATTACTGCATTCTAATACTTTCCTTTTTAAAAAAATATTAGTTTTGTAAACTGCTTTGATACATTTTGGTGGTGGAGTGGTATGTAACAGGGGTGGCCAACTCCAAAGAGACTGCGATCTACTTACAGAGTTAAAAACTGGCAGTGATCTACCCCTTTTGGGGGGGTTCAGGTCAAAGTTGTTGTGCCTTTTTGGGGAGGAGGAAGGCCCGTTTTTTAGGCATTCAGATCAAAGTTGTTGTGCTTTTTTTAGGGAGAAGGAAAGCCCAATTTTTTGGGGGTGCAGGGCAAAAAAACTGAGATTTTTTTTAGGGGAGCCAAAGGCAGGCTTCTGGAATCCATGCAGGAAGGAGGGGGATCACAACGAGATATATCCAGACACTAAAGGGCTACCAGATCTTGGATGCTTTCAATCAAGGGTGGGGAACCTGTGGCCCTCCAGATGTTGCAGGACTCCAGCTCCCATCAGCCCCAGCCAACATGGCCAATAGACAGGGATTATGGGAGCTGTAGTCCAGGAACATCTGACAGGCCAAAGGTTCCCCACCGCTGCACTTACCTGGGCCCTTGAAAACACTCCAAGATTATGTATGTCTGATGTTGCCTGTGCTAGGTTTATTGGATACACAGTTTCTTAAAAAGTTGATGCATCATTTGCATGCTTTGGAAGATGCAGCAAACCCTCATATCAGGCATCCCCAAACTTCGGCCCTCCAGATGTTTTGGACTACAATTCCCATCATCCCTGACCACTGGTCCTGTTAGCTAGGGATCATGGGAGTTGTAGGCCAAAACATCTGGAGGGCCGCAGTTTGGGGATGTCTGCCTCATATTGAGGTTGCAATTCTACATTCATTTACCTGGGAGGAAGTCCCATTGAACTCAATCGTTTGTAGTTTTGAGCAGACACTTGCATGCTCGCACTGCGAACAGCATGAGAGTCATCTCAGGGTATCTCTGCATACACCTGCTCAGAAGTAACCTCTACCAAACTCAGTGGGGCTTGCGGCAGCCAGGGGGGAAAAGAGGACAGTGCTCCTACACCTTTGCAGGTTGCATTAGGTCACATCCACACCACAGATATAATGCACATTTAATTCATGTGGCTTCCTCCGAGGAATCCTGGGAACTGTGGTTTGTTAAGAGTGATGGGAACTGTAGCTCTGTGGGATAAATTACAGTCCCCAGGATTCTCTGGGGAAAGCCATGTGATTTAAATGTATGTTGTATATGTGCTCTTAGAATAGGGGGATTCAACAGGTGCAACTTGTCATGCCAGCTAAATTTGACGAAATTCTTTCTTTGGCATTAGCTATGAAAAGTGCAGGAATCCTGACCTCTCTTTTTGCACCTGACAAGCCTAGTGGAACTTACTTTGGAGTATACGTGTAGAGGCTCGCAGTGCACAATTATGGTTGCTTGGGAGTTGGCCCCACTGAAACCAATGGGATTTGTGCATAGGATTGAAGCTTTAAGATTAGAGCAAGGTGATGCTTTGTGAATGGGCGACCTGAACCTGCTCATCTCTGCAAAAACCGTTATGAATACATTACTTGTTCTTGAAATCCTCGACAAGATCCTGCATGTTCTTCAGCTCTCCCTCCAGGCGTCCCTTGTCGTTCACCAGGGAATCCAGCTGCCTCCGCAGGTTGTTGATGTAGGCTTCAAAGAAGGAAGGGATGTTGCTCCGTGTGATCTTCTGCTCCTGCATGAGGTTCCACTTGGTCTCCAGCATCTTGTTTTGCTGCTCAAGGAATCGGACCTGAAAAAAGTCCCCCCGAGGCAAATTCCATAAAGCCTGTCATTCTGCCAACAAGACTTGAAATACCATAAAACAGTAGAAGATTATGACCCTTCATGGCTCTCAGCTCTTAGATGTGGGGGTAGATGGGGCTGGGGGAAGGAGTCCTCTGAGGAATGTAGATGGATGAGGGCGTGGGAGGAAGGAGATTCACTGATTATTTGTGGGAGAGGAACAGCTAAAACTGCAACACTCTGGATAAAACTATGCTGAAAATGGAGCTTTTTTTATATCAAGTATTTGCATTTATCAGGTGAGTAAGATCCAGATCCAGAGCACAGTGTAAATAATAGAAGCTTGGATTCAGGTACATGTTTTGCAGAACTTTTGGACTTCTGGTATTTATTTAGATTCCTTTTGATCTACATCGAGATGGATTAACTATACCTTTTACTGCATTTCCCCCTCAAAACAACCCAGTTAAGGCTGTGACTGATCAGTGATTCCAACCCCTGCCCCAGGACTCTCATGCCTAAACTCACAGCCTGCTGACTGCATCACACTTGCGATGGGGGAGGGATGTGATGCAAACTCTATTGCAATGTGCCATGATGGTTACGGGTAATGAATGCTTGTGATATACCACAAGGTAACAAATAAGATACTCCCAGGTATCTGAGAGAGAGAGAGAGAGAGAGAGAGAGAGAGAGAGAAGTGGCCCCGGAGCTAGAAGCAGGTGTAATAAAACGTTTATTAAAAATAAATAAATGGATGATAGACTATATCTCCATGGGATTGCAACCTGTCCTCTTTTACCTTATAAAGTGTGGTGCAATTTAACAGAGATTTATTGATCAATCATTAAAAGAGGTGAAGCTTCAGATTCATTGATATTTTAAATATATATAAATATGTATCTGAAGAAGTGTGCATGCACACGAAAGCTCATACCAAGAACAAACTTAGTTGGTCTCTAAGGTGCTACTGGAAGGAATTTTTTTTATTTTGTTTTGACTATGACAGACCAACACGGCTATCTACCTGTAACTTAAATATATATATTATCGAACCTATCAAATCCTTTAACCGCCTTAATTTCAGATGTCAGCTTTCAGAGAACTGAAGCTGCAGCAAGCAAAAGATCACTGCATGTATGTTTTGCTTTGGATCCCCTTCCCACTCCACTTTCCCCAGTGTGTGGTGTGCTGGTGACCGTCTTCACAACACGAAGGAATAAAAGCGGCCGTGTTGAACCAACACACCCTGCTATTAACCAGGCAGTTAATAAGGAAGGCCACCAAGAAAGCAATGGCAGGGTCATGTTGGTCACCGAGTTACAAATCAAAAGCAGAGAACAAAGGCCAGATACTGCTTCAAATAAAACATCTAGCAGAGCCTCTGGCTGTTTTGGAGCTTACAACAAAAGACCATGCTTCTAAGCGAAGCACAGCCATGACCCCATGAGGCCTATAGAGAAGCTCCTGTTGATGGCTGGGACACTAGAGAAGGGTCAGAACAAGCTACGTATAGCTCACCTTATCGATGAAGGTTGCAAACTTGTTGTTGAGGGTCTTGATCTGTTCCTTCTCCTCCTTGCGCACCTTCTGGATGGTGGGGTCGATTTCCAGGTTGAGGGGGGACAAGAGGTTCTGGTTGATGGTGACCTCTTGGATGCCTGCAGGTGAGAAGCCTCCGCCAAACGCCCCTCCATGTCTGCTGGAACCAAGGGTACCGTAGGAAGACTGGACACTGTAGGAGCTGGGGGCAATCCTCCTGACGCCAGAACCCAAGTTATAGAGGCTGGAGCTGCCAAAGCCCCCCGGCTTGCTGAAACTGCCGCCCCCTCCGATTCCACGAGATGACGAGACGGAGCTGACTCTGACCTGGGTGAACCCGCCGGACCCAGCCGCTGAGCGGGAGCTGTAACCAAACTTCGACATGGCCTATTCAAGCAGGGTCTTCCTTATTTTGGAGAGAGAGAGGGGGTGGGAAATGTACAGGGTGGGAAGAAACGGCAAGTGAGGCTCGGAGGAGTTAAAAGAGAGAAGAGTCCCTCTGAACCTGCGGTCTGGCACTTCCTCCCCTTTTATCCGTTAGAAAGAGCTTGGGGGCAGAGCAGGGATCGTTTTACTGCCTGGACTGGGTGTGTCTGGCGGCCGTCCCACTCTTGCCTTCAACCTGCTGAGCATACAGTGGAGCAGGAGAAACACAGCCGCAGAAACCCTATCGGCTCCACTCCCTGCACCTTGCACTCGCCCCACCTTTGCTCAGAGGCGGCTTTCGCCCTTTGTTGCTGCACAGGTTGCGCTCTGAATACTTACATAGCCTCAAGACATTCTCCCTTCCCTCCTCGCTTTGTCCATGTTTGGGTAGGAATCAGGGGAGGGTGCCGCAGTTATCGCACTTTTTTTCCCAACCTCTTGCAGCGAGCAAAAAGATTAAAAAGCAGAAAAAGCCAGGGTGGGCGAGGGGGACTAAAAAAACAGAGGGACAAAATTTGATGGGAGAGGTGTATTTATTTCATTGTTGTTACTGGCAGGGGAAGCCTCACATTTGACATTTCACTTATGTGCTATTTTTCCTGAGGCTTTTTTATTTTTATTTTTTAAAGAAGAGGATTCACTTATCTTGTAGAGTTCATATTAGGGTTGCCATTCCCAGCACAATTACCAGGAAGTAAGAGGCGATGTCCACACCGAAGCAGAAGCAAACTGGCTGAAGGGTGTGGGAGGGTGTGGGGAATTCTGGAATGTCCCTCTTTGGCCGGCAAGGAGGGGGAGGGTATCTTTCTGAATGCCTCCTCCCACTAGAAACAAGCAAGCCTTTCTACAGGTAGAAAATCAGCAAATCAGGGAGACATTTTCTCTCTCTGCTGCCTCCCTGCCTGCATTATTTTTCTAATCACAAGGAATCCATTGTTTGCTTGTTTTCATGCTGGGGAACATCCAGGGAATGCAAATTCTTATCTCTTCACTCTGACATGGATAAAACCTTCCACCTTTGGATTTTTATCACCTTGTTCTGTTGCCTGGGCCCAGACATGCTACACAACCCCACTCAGAGGTACACCCTACTTTGTTCAATAGGGCTCAGCAATTTCAGACTTAGTGCCATTGAATTCATTGGGTTCTGCTTCTAAGCGGGGCTTATCCAAGACATTTTGCTGCCTGAGGAAGAGCAACCAACTGCACCCTGACCCAAAGACAAGGTGCTAACAGTACTTTGTCTAGCTGGGAATATTAGAAAGCAGCAAAGTAAAAATTAAATGATAAATTTGCATACATGGGGGCGGCAATAGGTGCAATCTGAGCACATGTGGCATAACGGCCAGGGTAGGTTTTCTTTAGCTCATCATTTATTTTATCTACCACCTTCACAGTTAACCATTTGGATGTAGTTACTGCTATAAGGGACATGGGTGGCGCTGTGGTCTTTTCATTCAAACCTCCATCGAATCCCCGTGATGGAGTGAGCTCCCGTTGCTTGGTCCCAGCTCCTGTCCACCTAACAGTTCGAAAGCATCTCAAAGTGCAAGTAGATAAATAGGTACCGCTCTGGCGGGAAGGTAAACAGCGTTTCCATGCGCTGCTCTGGTTCTCCAGAAGCTGCTTAGTCATGCTGGCCACATGACCCGGAAGCTGTCTGTGGACAAACGCCGGCTCACTTGGCCTATAGAGCAAGATGAGCACCATAACCCCAGAGTCATCCGCGACTGGACCTAACGGTCAGGGGTACCTTTACCTTTACCTTTACTGCTATATCCCATGGGCAGGTGTCAATATGTCTTTATTTCATTTTGCTCGCTGCAGGCTAGGCTGAGAGATTTTCACTTTTCCACAGCCACCAAGCCAGACTGGAACTTAGATCCCCAAATGTAAACACCTGGTCTACTATAGTACACTGGCTATGAGAGCCAACATGAACAATGAAGCTCTTTGTATCTGATCTACGCTGAGACAGAAGGAACAGGCAAACTGCTCTAGTGCAGCTTAACTGGGGGCCTTGCATCCTTTCATGTCTGGGCTTTCAACCTGCAGGAGGCTTTCTGACACTTACATCCCAGAAATGTGTCCCAGATCTCCCATTTGCAACAGGTAAATAAGTGTACCAACCTCCAAGCTGTATTTTAAGCACTGTGCCAGGAAGAGCAAACGAATTAATGGCCACATTCTGTTCTCATTTAAACCTAATGTTTGCAAATGATCACTCTAATAATACAGTAATCACCACCATTGTGCTCAAACGTCTCACCTTGTGTTATTAGGGCAGATTCATGCCATACCTTTGAAGGACATCCAATGCACATTTAAAGCATGTGGCTTCCCCCAAAGATTCCAGTCTTTAGTGTTTAAATAAACAGAATAAACAGCAAGTGGGTTTTCTGTGGATTGTCGTTTGTTCTGGTGTAGCACTAAAGAACAGATTTGTTTGTTTGTTTGTTTGTTTGTTTGGAGAAAGCAGTGGAGCAAAGGCAGAACTCCTTGGACCCGCAGCTAGAAAGCATGAGTCAAGCGGAAAACCGCTTGGACTCATGATTTCTAGGCACAAGATAAGCAGAAGTATGGCTGAGTCTTCAGACTGCAAAAATGGGACAAGGGGGAATTGTGATGCACTTAGGGTTGCCAGCTTCTTTTGATAAGAGTCTTTGTTTCCGTGCTTTTAAGCAAAGGAGTTGTGGGACCATGTTTAGCCCTGCCCCTCATCTTGCAGAGCTCCTTCCCCACCCCCTCTTGTGTCAAGGGACATCATTCATTATATGCTACACTGGAAGTTACATGAAATTCCAAGGGCAAACTGTTTAAAGAAAATCCTAGAGCTGACTGATTTGACAAGGATAGCTCAGTTGTTTGGAGCGTGGTGCTGATAGCGCCAAGGTTGCATGTTTGATCTCCATATGGGACAGCTGCATATCCCATATGCAATTCCTCCTGGACTACATGATCCTCAGTGTCCCTTCCAACTCTAGGATTCTATGATTTGATTTGATTTATTATATTTCCATGCCGCTTTTCATTCAAGTGAATCCTAAAGCAGCTTACAAACAATTAATAATAACAACACGATAGAATGTAATGGAACGTCACAAATACAGCATAAATAATATAGAATAATTAACAAAGCATCAGTGAAACAATTATAAAACACTGCTAGCAAAGCAACAACTAAGAAATAAGCTAAACATCACAACTAAGTTGGTAAATCTTATGAAAGAAATAATAAAAAATAACCCGGCCAGATGGGTGGGGTAGAAATAATAAATTGTTGTTGTTGTTGTTGTTGTTGTTGTTGTTATTATTATAACAGCTGCCCAGCTCAAGAAAGCCTATAAGTGTAGCCTTGTGACCTGAAATATATATCATGTGTTGATGCAGGTTTTATGTATTATATGTGTTTTAATTGGTTGTTGTTGTTTAGTCGTTTAGTCGTGTCCGACTTTTCGTGACCCATGGACCAGAGCACGCCAGGCACTCCTGTCTTCCACTGCCTCCCGCAGTTTGGTCTGACTCATGTTGGTAGCTTCAAGAACACTGTCCAACCATCTCATCTGTCGTCCCCTTCTCCTTGTGCCCTCCATCTTTCCCAACATCAGGGTCTTTTCCAGGGAGTCTTCTCTTCTTATGAGGTGGCCAAAGTATTGGAGCCTCAGCTTCAGGAACTGTCCTTCCAGTGAGCACTCTGGGCTGATTTCCTTCAGAATGGATAGGTTTGATCTTTTTGCAGTCCATGGGACTCTCAAGAGTCCCCTCCAGCACCATAATTCAAAAGCATCAATTCTTCGGCGATCAGCCTTCTTTATGGTCCAGCTCTCACTTCCGTACATTACTACTGGGAAAACCATAGCTTTAACTATACGGACCTTTGTCGGCAAGGTGATGTCTTTGCTTTTTAAGATGCTGTCTAGGTTTGTCATTGCTTTTCTCCCAAGAAGCCGGCATCTTCTAATTTCGTGACTGCTGTCACCATCTGCAGTGATCATGGAACCCAAAAAAGTGAAATCTCTCACTGCCTCCATTTCTTCTATGAGATTATACCTGGTCTTTATTGTGCATTCATTCTGATTTGTTTCTGGGGAGGTTATATGACAATGAGCATTTGTCTGTATTCACCCCAATTTGCTTGCGCAGAAATTCACAAGCCTTCCTGTTTGTAATTGGTTTATTCCATACTTTTCAATACATTTCCCTGTCACTTTCCCAACCGCAAAAAATAGCTCTTTTCAAATGAGCCCTTTAATCTATTTTAACTGCAAACCTAACTTTCAGGTATATGCTTGAATCCCACCCACAAAATAGTGACCATCAGGAGGCTGGTTGAGCTGATGTGGGCCTGCTTTAGGTGGAATGTGGTAGCAATGCATTCCTCTCATAAATCAAGCCAGTCTCACTTGGGTAGATTAAAAAATCAGACAGGAATTTGCCCTGGGAAGTCTCAGGCCAATGCCTTATCAGAAGTAATGTTTCTCTGTGTTGTTTGGAAGCCATGGTAACTCTGCTGTGCAGTATAGCACCCTACAGATGTGACCTTGCAGGCCTCTTCCTCCTGCAAGACAGAGAGTAAGTAGATAAGATATCAAAGCTACAGGAACAGCTTTTTGAATGTCTTTTGCAAAGGTGTGCTTTCCCCCACAGTATGGTATCTTCATACATAACCGAGCAGCAGCACTGTCTCCTAGGGGCCAAGTCCTTTTGCTCCCAAGTGGCCCCCAATGTCCTAAAAACACAGAGCCATAGAAACAACAACAGACAGGAGTCCGTATTAGCTTTATTTGAATGATGAGTGTTTGAGCTTCTTAGAATAGCTTAGCTATGTGGAATATCCTAGTTCTGTGTTGATGATAAAGTCCAGTCCTTGACGAAACTGCTGGTGAAACGGGAAGATTCGAAGCTGGCCACCCGTCGGGAAAACAGACCCATATGTTTGATGGACTTTGCTTAACCATCTTTAACACTGGAAAGATAGACCCATACGTCTGATGGACTTTGCACAACCATCTCCAACACTATATTTTGCACTTTGAATTAGCACTTTAGTGTTTGAAAGTATATACCCATACAGGCTTTTGTCTCTGAGGAAATACCTACGAATGCTTTTTGTCTGTTTAGTTGTCTGTTGTCTGTTTAGTTCATGATTCAATACATTTTCATCTATAGCTGTTCACGGTTTTGTATAGTGCAGAGCCAAGCTCGGCATGCTTCCAGAGGCTGCTGGCCATTGAGCCATGTGGCCGTCACGTTCAGCTCCACCCCGAGCTCCTCCTGGTGTCCTGGTATCATGTTCATGACGTTGGGACGATGCAACGTCACACGTAAAAAGTCGTCTCCCACAATCACCCTGGTGCCTCTGTAGTCCTAGTTCCTTCCTAGGGACGCGGCTGGCGCTGTGGTCTAAACCACTTAGCCTCTTGGGTTTGCCAATCGGAAGGTCGGCGGTGTGAATCTCCGTGATGGTGTGAGCTCCCATTGCTCCGTCCCTGCTCCTGCCAACCTAGCAGTTCGAAAGCACGCCAGTGCAAGTAGATAAATAGGTACCGCTGCCGCGGGAAGGTAAACGGTGTTTCCATGCACTCTGGTTTCCATCACTGGGTTCTGTTGCACCAGAAGCGGTTTAGTCCTGCTGGCCACATGACCCAGAAAGCTGTCTGTGGACAAACGCCGACTCTCTTCGCCTGAAAGTGAAATGAGTGCCGCAACCCCATAGTCGCCTTTGACTGGACTTAACTGCAGTGGTGGAGCTTCATTCTCCGGCACCAGGGGTGGGGAATAGGCAGGGCACGTCCTGGCGGCGGGGCGCTCTGCCCAAAGGGGCGGGGCATGCGTCCTGGGGCGGGACACACATTCTGGGGGCGAAGTCTGTCGTCCGCAGGGGTGGGGCACCCAGGACGGGCGGGGGGCAGCCGCGATGGAACCCCCCCGGGATCGCGGCAATGGGGGCGGTGCACTCCCATCACCCCCACCTTCCTCCGCCCCTGCTTATCTGTCCAGGGGTCCTTTACCTTTACTTTTACCTAGTTCCTTCCATGAACATAAGGGTTTGGGAGGAGAGGATGGACGAAAACAGAAACTCTCTCTGAGATTATACAACCCTTGCTAAAGATTGAGGTTGAATCCTGACAAGACAGAAGTACTCTTTTTGGGGGACAGGGGGCGGGCGGGTGTGGGGGATTCCCTGGTTCTGAACGGGGTAATTGTGCCCCTGAAGGACCAGGTGTGCAGCCTGGGAGTCATTTTGGACTCACAGCTGTCCATGGAGGCACAGGTTAATTCTGTGTCCAGGGCGGCTGTCTATCAGCTCCATCTGGTACGCAGGCTGAGACCCTACCTGCCCGCAGACTGTCTCGCCAGAGTGGTGCATGCTCTGCTTATCTCCCGCTTGGACTACTGCAATGCGCACTACCTTTGAAGGTGACCCGGAAACTGCAATTAATCCAGAATGCGGCAGCTAGACTGGTAACTGTGAGTGGCTGCCGAGACCACATAACACCGGTCCTGAGAGAACTACATTGGCTCCCAGTACATTTCCGAGCACAATTCAAAGTGTTGGTGCTGACCTTTAAAGCCCTAAACGGCCTCGGTCCTGTATACCTGAAGAAGCGTCTCCACCCCCACCGTTCAGCCCGGGCACTGAGATCCAGCGCCGAGGGCCTTCTGGCGGTTCCCTCACTGCGAGAAGCAAAGCTACAGGGAACCAGGCAGAGGGCCTTCTCGGTAGTGGCGCCCGCCGTGTGGAACGCCCTCCCATCAGAGGTCAAAGCGATAAACAACTACAGTACATAACATTTAGGAAATACTTGAAGGCAGCCCTGTTTAGGGAAGTTTTTAATCTGTAACATGTTAATGTCTTTTTATATTTGCTGGAAGCCGCCCAGAGTGGCTGGGGAGACCCAGCCAGATGGGCGGGGTACAAATAATAAATTATTATTATTATTATTATTATTATTATTATTATTATTATTATCATTATCATTATCATTATCATTATTATTATATTAAAGCAAACACCAAGGCATGCAAGCTGAAGTCTGGGCCCTGCAGATCTCTGCATTAACACAGCCCAGTGCAAGACAGCCCAATTTTTGTTATGCTCCAGCGCAAAACAGGAGTTTTATCTGGGGGCAAAATCTGGTTAGGCGGTAGGTGTAGCCCTTTGGCATGCGCTAAATCCCTAAGCTTCTTTGCACACCTGCTTTGTTGTATTGTGTTTTCCCTAAGAAAGGTAGTGTTAGGTGTTGAGAACAAAGGAAGGAAAGTGCCTGAGCAAAAACTGTTGGTAGTTAATCAATGTCCAACAGTGAAATAGCCAAGCGTCATCCGCAAAAGTGCTTAAAGTTTACAACCTCGTAGAAACAAAGCATATTGCATGGCCCTTGGTTTATGGCAGAAAGTCACTGAATATTTTCTATTGGCCATACAAGAGCAAACACTCCGAGATACTCCTGTGATTAACCAGCAACAAGGCCTTTAGCTAGAGAAATTCCTGTGTCTCGGAACCATACCTCTTAATGGGAACTCTGAAAGCTTATCATAGGTCCAGGGTCCCTCAATGAGAAGCCCATTAATGGCAGATAATCATCTCTAGATAGATAGCTTTTCCATACTATGACGTATCCCTCTGAAATACAGATGCTCCAAATGTCCCTATTTTCCAGGGACATTTCTGATTTAAAGAAGCCTTCCTGGTTTCTGATTTGATCCCAGAATATCCCACTTTTCCTTAGGATGTCCCTATTTTCAATGGAGAAATGTTGGAGGGTATGGAGTTATCCGACCCCTGAGCCATCAGAAGGCAATCCTGTATAGGGATTTTTTTTAATAAAAAAGTTTAATGTTGTTGTATGTTTTTATATGTGCTGGAAGCTGCTCAGAGTGGCAGTCAGATGTAGGGTATAAATAGTAAAATTATCATTATGGAATGGGATGTCCCTATTTTCACTGGAGAAATGTTGGACTGTATGGAGTGTGTACCCTAAAATATGTCCCAGAATCATCTGTAACACTGACAGGTTCAATAGCCAACACTGAAAGGTTATGGGCAGACCAGTTGGTGTAGAAAATGTTCCCTGAAGGCACCAAACTTTGTAAATGACTGTTCTATGCAATTTTCATTCATGACTCAGGTAACACTACCCAGGATTCATACCAAATAGGCACAGTCTCTTTTGAAACCATTTATTTCCTTTGTCACACCCACAACATACGTTTAAAGCACTCTTATAGAACTTAAACAGTCATGGCTAACACTAAAGAATTCTGGAAAATGTAGTTTGTTATGCATGCTTCCCCCCCCCCCAAATGTTTTTTATTGATTTTTTACAAATAAGCACATAACATGACAGTTAAATTTCCATACTTCCCCCCTCTCACAGTGGGAAGCCACATATATCCCCCTCTCTCACAAGGGTAATCATAATCATTATACATTTAACCTCACAAACAGTATTTAATATCATCGCTTGGACCTGGCCCAATTCTAGGGCCAGGCATTCCTTCTTTCTCAATTTCATATTTCGATTGACTTCCTCAGATCCCTCTCTGTTGATTTCGTTGTCTATCCTCTCTAACAGTTTTCATACTCCTGACTTAAAATAATCCAAAAAGATACACAATAATTTCATAGTCCAACAAAAGAAAAAGAAAAATAAAAAATTCATATTACTTAATCTAACCCCTTTTTCCAAACCTCAGCCTCATAGTACTACTTCTGATCCTTCCCTATGGCCTTATCTAGATTCCCTATTACAACCTAAATTAAAACTCCTGATTTATATTTTCTACACCCTTACCTCCCAGTGGTCTCGAAATCTTTAGCAAATACTCCTTAATGCCAGTACCTGTATCCCAGTCCAGGCACATATAGTTTGTTATGCATGCTGAGAGGTAGTAGAAGAACCCCCCAGAACTACAGTTCCCAGCATCCTTCACAGACTCTACTTCCCAGGATTCTTTGAGGCAAATGCATGGTGTAGGCGTGACCTCACTCCGTCTCTCTCTTCTTTAGCACTAAGGCAAGACTAGAGAGTAACGATTCAGTGCCCATGCAACTCAGAGCATCCATCTTAGGCCAGCTTCTCCCCTAACTGCCCCAAAGATACCCCACCACCACCACAGCAAAGCAGGAGTCACACATGAGGAACTGAATAGGCTACTCTGGCTGCCCACCATTTTAGGTTTTAAAATTATCTTACCCTAAAGTTACCAGATTTCCCCCCCAATGAATTCGGGGACACTTTTCACCTTCAATGGATTTTGTATGAGGACTGATTTGTAAATCCGGGGACTGTCCCCAGGAAATGGGGACATCTGGTAACCTTATCTTACCCCAAAGCGAGAGTGACAGTGAATTAAGCCAATATGATGCTAGTTTGGGGGTCACAGAGCCAATGAAAGAAATTCGGGTGTGGGTTGAAGGGGAATGGCCTTCCTCTTGTTATTCGAATTGCCTTATTGGCCCTGCAACTTCTAAGCTGGTGTCTGCTTGACACAGCTCACTGCCAATTTTGCCCTGGAGTTAGCAAAAGCTTCATTCTTATATACATAGAAATCTAAGACTCACTGCACAGCCCCCACAGGAGGATTCATTGTGCTGCATCACAATACAGTGGAACCTCAGAAGCCGAACGCCTTGAAATCCTTACATTTTGGGTCACGAACAATCAAAAACCGGAAGTGAGTGTTCCGGTTTTTGAACGATTGTCAGAAGCCGAACGTCCGGCTTCCTCACTGCGAGAAGCGAGGTTGCAGGGAACCAGGCAGAGGGTCTCCTCGGTAGAGGCTCCTGCCCTATGGAACGCCCTCCCATCAGATGTCAAGGAAATAAACAATGACCTGACTTTTAAAAGCCATCTGAAAGCAGCCCTGTTTAGGGAAGTTTTTAATGTTTGATCTTTTATCGTGTTTTTAATGTTCTGTTGGCAGCTGCCCAGAGAGTGGCTGGGGAAACCCAGCCAGATGGGCGGGGTATAAATAATAAATTTCTTCCCCCTCTTCTTCTTCTTCTTCTTCTTCTTCTTCTTCTAGCTTTCATGGCTTCCGATTGCGTGCAGGCTATGAGAAGCCGCGCCTTGGTTTTCAAACTGTTCCGGGTTAGAACAAAATTCTAGAACAAAGGTATGACTGTACTGGATTTGCATGAAGTCAGAGCACAGTTCCTGTTGGAAGATTTGTAGAGCCGCAATTGGAAGCTGTGGAAGCTGTAATAATAATAATAATAATAATAATAATAATAATAATAATAGTTTGTTTGTTTGTTTGTTTGTTTGTTTTTGTTTATTATTTGTACCCCCCCCCCCAATCTGGCTAGGTTTCCCCAGCCAAACTGGGCGGCTCACAATAGAATATTAAAAACATAAGACAAGACATCAAACATTAGAAACTTCCCTTAACAGGGCTGCCTTCAGATTTTTTTTTATGTAGAAACCTTAATTAGGCATAGTAAAACCATACATTCTCGCATAGACACCATATATAAATTGTATAAAATACAGGCTCAGCAAACAAGGCTTATACAAATCAGATCCCTAGCTCCCTTCAGATGTCTTCTAAAAGTCAGGTAATAATACAGTCAACTTGCTCAGTGTCCGACGTCTCTGGAACCAGCACCAGAGGTCCGTGGGTCGGTACCAACCATCCTCTGCTACCACTGTCAGCAAATACCCCGCCTGGGGCAGTTTGTAAGACTGCCCCAAAGTCAGAGCAAAGCCATGTGCGCACATCCCCGGCTACTGAGTAGTCCGGTGGCGCAGTCATATGTGATTGTTCCCCAGCATGAAGAACAACACACACAAGCCATGATTAAGGCTAAACTATTTATTGTAGGAAAAGTGCAGAGAGAATCTCTGCTGCCATCTCAGTAAGACAGAGCTGGCATAAAGCTTCCGTCCGGCATCAGGTCTAGCCAGAAGAGAGAGCACAAAGGCTAGAATTACAATAGTACAGTGAAACATAAACTTCACATGTAGGAAACAGATAAGGCAGCTTTCTCACGGCTTAGTGAGACAGGCAAAAGTCAGACCGGCCCAGCTGCAGCTGTTTGCTGCTCGGCTTGGACAAAAATCACAACAGTTGATATCTGATGGGAGGGCGTTCCACAGGGCAGGTGCCACTGCCGAGAAGACCCTCTGCCTGGTTCCATGTAACCTCACTTCTCAGAAAAACCATGTAACCTCAGAAAAAGATGTGCACACATTTAAACAAAGGGGGGGGGGTCCATGTAACCTCAGAAAAAGATGTGCACACATTTAAACAAAGGCACTTGTATTAAGGGAAGATCTTAAGTGGGCTGAGGGGCCCTGGACCTGGAACTCAATACCATCAATGCTTAGATTTCGCTTATGTGAAGTAATAGTACAGTGGCTCTGAGTACGTGCAGAGCGCTTTACTACAACACAAAATTAGCTTATGGAATTCTCTGCCACAAGATGTGGTGATGGCTTCTATCAGAGTCAGCAGGAACAACTGCCTTGTGAAGTATGTTAGGCTGAGAGATAGAGGCTGGCACAAGGTCACCCTGGGAGCTTCATGGCTCAGTGAGAATTTGAACCCTGGGAATCCTGACCCTAGTCCAACGCTCTAACCATTGCAACACACTGGTTCTCCTCGGACATTTCATCTGCACAGGACCACCACTTTCACCTGGAAATTTCACTCCAGGCAAAATTCCGTGGAAACTTGAACACTTATTATCCTTGCCAAATATCTATTCAAACTTGTATACATAAAGTGATAAACGATATGTTGGATGTGGTTAAGAAATACATGTCCAGAAATGCTAAAGCATGCTGCTCCTCTGTTTCCAAGCTTCCCTCCACATCTATAACAACAAATGTTTTCCTTTTGAAATGAAAGCCAAGACTTTAACATGAACTTAAAAGCCAAAGATGACTAGCAGATATGTGACCCCAGAGTGCTGTGGAAAACGGATGGGGAAAATACAATACGTTAGATAAGTTTTCTTGGATAGCAGCCAGTCTTAGGGTTTGGGAATCCTTTCTAACATGATTTGCTTTAAAAAGGAATAAAAGAAAAAAGATAATGGGTTTTTTTATAATAAAAACGAACAGGCAATAAAGGGGAATGGGAAAGGAATGAAGATGAAGTAAGAAATAATTTATTTAGGCTGTAATTCTGTATCCTGAATAAGTAGAGCCTTTTCAGGTCTCCCAGGGACCTGGAGATGACAACCATTTTGGGGTGCATTTTGAGTCTCCCACTTTGGAGAGAGACACTGTTTCCTAGCCATTGCAGGTTCTTGTTCAATATGCGAACCAAATTTCAGGTCTCTAGGTGACATGCAAGTACTCTAACATTGTCTATTTATGGCTCTGGTGAGCCTACCTCCTTGACTGTGTTCAGTGGCAAACTTTGTCCCTTCAATTTTGTGATGTCTGACTTTTCCAATTTTTGGCGATTAAGAGCCTCGCTGCCATCATGGCATGGCATGATCATGATCTACCAGTTGGACGTGCCTGATTAGACCAAAGGTTGTACGAATCTTTCTGTTTTCATTACTGGCCAACAACGTCACATGGGAAGGGTCACATGCATAGCATGAAACTGATGCCCCTCCTTCATTTTTTGTCCATGGAATCTGGCATTCACTGGTATACTGCTTATAAATAAAGAGATTGCATTAACATATATATATATATATATATATATATATATATATATATATATATACCCTATATACTCGAGTATAAGCCTAGTTTTTCAGCACATTTTTTGTGCTGAAAAAGCCGCCCTCGGCTTATACTCGAGTGAGGCAGACAGTGGCTCCTATGAAGCTTTCCCAGGTTTTTTGTGGTAAAATTGGGTGCCTCGGCTTATATTCGGGTCGGCTTATACTCGAGTATATACAGTAATCTATTTATTGAATTTTCCAATACAAATCACAGCAAATCACATTGAAATTATTCCCAATTACATTTCAAATTACAATCCAAATTAATTATACAAATCCCAATTAAAAGAAACATTCCAATTATGCCTAATTATTATAATAATTTTTTTTAATATATGGATTTCCCATGCCTCGGACGCCGGAGCTTCCCTGATCTCCATCAATTGCTTTTCAATTGACCTTCAATTGCAATTGACCTCCATCAATTGCTTTTCAAAATTCTTTCCAATATTTCCACAGCCGCTGATATATGCCAGCAAGCAGGCTAAATTATAATAAACAATGTCTCTGTGTGGATGAGGTCGATCTTCTTAATTCCAAATGCCACATTCCGACCATCGCCATCTTCCCATTCTGTTGTTCACCAAACTTCTTCACGCTGCTACTCTCCCCCGCTTGCTTTGCACATACCCCTTTCCATGAGTGCCAGTCTCTAATATAAATCAAATTTCAATAAACAATCAGAACTGGCTTCTCCCCGTGGAGTAGTGCTCTGCCTCACAGGCTCCCCACACCAATTCAATTCTTGCAGTGCCATTACTTGCGAAGTCGAAAGTCGGAGGTCCTCCATTACTAATAAATCTTTCAGAGTCTTATTTTTAATTCCACACAGTTTATAAATATAAAATCAGCTCTTTTCTGCCAAAATCAATCTCAGTCTTTAAAGTCCGCTTGCTATTTCCAAGTGAAAGTGGTTTTTCGGGGGGGGGGGGTTCGCCCGTGTTAAGTATAATATTGAGGCAAAACAAGCATAGGGTCCAGGGCTGAGACTGCATTAACTATAATGGATTGTTGCTGATGATAGCCCTGTCTTCTGCAAGTTTCTCAAACTCTTTTCTAACCACTTGAGACCATGGTCATTATCTCCATATCCGTTGCAGAAGTCTATTAGCTAATTACGTGCCATGGGGAAAATCTGATCTGGTGTCTATCCAGGGCAATCTGTGAGATTATCCAGGTGGATCCCTACAGGATTCTTCACAGGAATGACATTTCTCCCTGGACAAGGTGGGTGTGATATTCCTCCACACAAGGTGAACTATGGTGGAGAAGGAAACGCTGTGTATGTGGTTACTATTAAGATAGCAAGGGCAGTAATTAGAGATAATTGATTCTAATATATGGATGTACAGGCCTCCGGGACTCTAGATGTCTCAACTAAGTGGAAAACCATCATTACCTGTGCAGCAAATTCTGAAAACAGAAGATAATGACACCCACAGAGGAAACTCCCCTCCCAGAAGCATATCCAGAGATGGGCAACAAAATGGAGTCTTCCTTGCTTGAAAGGGAACCACAGATGGTTAGACAATAATATATGTGGTATAGTGTTGTCATTCTACTTTGACCACTTTGAAGAGGTTTCTCTGCCTCGCAAGCAGGAAAAGATGGCTAGTCTAGTACCGACGTCTTTCATTTACCTGTAGAGTACAAATAAATCTTTAAAAATACAAATGGGACCTGAAGCAAAGCAATGCAGTATGAATTGCTCCTGATCAGAGTTCCAGGATACTCCATTCCATCCTCCTCCTCTTGGTTATCTGTTCGCTGCCTGCTCTCCCTAAGTTAAAAAAAAATCAGTCAGCATTGTGTGTCGAGTGTGCATGTTTAATTCTTATTGGACTAGATTCAGGTAGGTAGCGGTGTTGGTCTAACGCAGTCGAAATATATATAAAAAATATTTTAAAATGTCCAGTATCTGAAGAAGTGTGCATGCACATGAAAGCTTATACCAAGAACAAAATTAGTTGGTCTCTAAGGTGCTACTGGACATTTTTTAAATTTTTTTATTGGACTGGTGGGGGTGGGGGTTGGCCTGTAGGGTTTTTTCTAAATAAAGGCAAAGGTAAAGGGACCCCTGACCATTAGGTCCAGTCGTGTCCAACTCTGGGGTTGCGTCGCTCATCTCGCTTTATTGGCCGAGAGCCGGCGTACAGCTTCTGGGTCATGTGGCCAGCATGACAAAGCCGCTTCTGGGGAACCAGAACAGCGCACGGAAACGCCGTTTACCTTCCCGCCAGAGCGGTTCCTATTTATCTACTTGCACTTTGATGTGCTTTTGAACTGCTAGGTGGGCAGGAGCTGGGACCGAGCAACGGGCGCTCACGCCGCCGCGGGGATTCAAACCGCCGACCTTCTGATCAGCAAGCCCTAGGCTCTGTGGTTTAACCCACAGCTCCACCTGGGTCCCTTTTCCTAAATAGTTTTCTTTAATGCCGATCAGAAGGTTGGTGGTATCTGAAGAAGTGTGCATGCACACGAAAGCTCATACCAAGAACAAACTTAGTTGGTCTCTAAGGTGCTACTGGAAGGAATTTTTTTTATTTTATTTTGTTTTGTTCTAAATACCCAATTAGAGAAATATCAGAAGATTTCACTACCCTTTCCTCCAAAGTAAACTCCAAATGTGGGAATGGTGCACCCAGGTCTGTGCCATACCCTGCCCCCATCCTGCACTTCTTGACCCAGTGTTCATTTTCATTTTATAGGAGTGTGCTTGTTTCTTTTCCTTGGAATTGGAAGCACAGCCATTTGGGTGCTGCAAGTTTCCACTGTGGATTTTCCTGTGCAAATGGGTGGATGCAGAGGCGTGTGGATCTCAGAATGTTTTCCCAGGTATTGTAGGGACATAACAAACACAGTGTGTGGTACAGAGGGAGAGGCTCTGGAATGCAACAAACCAGAAGATCTGGTCTCTGTTTACAGCTCCACTTGTTTGACCTGAGATCAGTTGTTTCCCTTCACTGTAGAATAAGAACAGAAGTGCTCTTTATTTACATAATCAGCCTCCTCTTAGGCTTCTGTAGCAGTACGCATAGCTGTCAACCCTCCCTTTTTTTGCAGGAAACTCTCTTATTCCAATGCCGTTTCCCGCTGCTATCCCGGATTGTTGATATCCCTTAAATTTCCCAGATTTCAAAGGAAGCAGCTCCTCTCCCTCCCTGCCGGCCAGGGAGGCTCCTCAGCTGCGTTGCTCGGCTGCCAATAAGGAGTCTGAGACCGACTGGGGACGGAGCTTGCATGCCTTGTGCAGCCAGACCCTCACGCCCAACCAGACAGACAGCCTGCCTGCCGTCTACGCGCTCGCTCTTTCACTCACCCGTTCACGCGCAGCCTCTGGAGCATAGGGTGGCGAGGCTACTTGGTGCCATTGCACCACCCTCGCGGCATTCCTGACCTGTCTGCCTGTTTGAGAAGGGGCCCCGAGCTCACTCTGCTTCCCCTCCTCACTTCACCGTGGACAGGGTTACCTTGGAGTAACACCCACCGGACTCGGGGGCTTGCTTGCCCTCTGGGCAAAACACGTGGAGGCTTAGCTTGCTTGGAGGTACATTTGTTCAGCCTTAGCTTGCCACTGGGGGGGATTACCGCAGCGTGGACTGTCCCTGAGAACCATAGACTGTCCCCGGGACAGGTGAGGCTGCTGATGAGCTGATCCCTTATTTTCAAATCCGAAAGTTGACAGCTATGAGCAGTAGTTGAGGTGGTAAAACCCTCAGTTGGTAGAGCATGAGGCTCTTAATCCCAGGGTCATGGGTTCAAGCCCCATGTCAAACAAGAAGATTCCTGCATTGTAGGAGGTTGGACTATATGACCCTTATGGTTCCTTCCAACTCTACAATTCTATGATCTCTTCATCTCCTTGGGAGTAAGCCTTGTCACAAATACACTGTTATGAGTTTGGTTTTCCACATTATTGTGAATTAGCTTATCAGATATGCAGATGACACAACCTTGATGGCAGAAAGTGAGGAGGAATTAAAGAACCTTTTAATGAGGGTGAAAGAAGAGAGCACAAAATATGGTCTGAAGCTCAACATCAAAAAAACTAAGATCATGGCCACTGGTCCCATCACCTCCTGGCAAATAGAGGGGGAAGAAATGGAGGCAGTAAGAGATTTTACTTTATTGGGCTCCATGATCACTGGAGATGGTGACAGCAGTCAGAAATTAAAAGACGCCTGCTTCTTGGGAGAAAAGCAATGACAATGACACGACTAAACGACTAAACAACAACAACAAAATTATCTCATCTCTGCCTACGCAATGGTCAAGTAAATCAAGATGACTACTCAATAAACAGGTCATCTGGAGGCAGGGGTAGAGGAAGGGGGTGCGGTGGGGGTGGGCCTCCCCGGGTGATCACTGGAGATGGTGACAGCAGCCACGAAATTAAAAGACGCCTGCTTCTTGGGAGAAAAGTGATGATAAACCTAGACAGCATCTTAAAAAGTAGAGACATCACCTTGCCGACAAAGGTTCGTATAGTTAAAGCTATGGTATTCCCAGTAGTGATGTATGGAAGTGAGAGCTGGACCATCAGGAAGGCTGATCGCCGAAGAATTGATGCTTTTGAATGATGGTGCTGGAGGAGACTCTTGAGAGTCCCATGGACTGCAAGAAGATCAAACCTATCCATTCTGAAGGAAATCAGCCCGGAGTGCTCACTGGAAGGACAGATCCCGAAGCTGAGGCTCCAAGACTTTGGCCACCTCATGAGAAGAGAAGACTCCCTGGAAAAGACCCTGATGTTGGCAAAGATGGAGGGCACAAGGAGAAGGGGATGACAGAGGACAAGATGGTTGGACAGTGTTCTCGAAGCTACCAACATGAGTCTGGCCAAACTGCGGGAGGCAGTGGAAGACAGGAGTGCCTGGCGTGCTCTGGTCCATGGGGTCACAAAGAGTCGGTCACGACTAAACTTCTAACCAACAACAACAATGTTATTGCAAAACCTTGCAGCTGATGGTAAACAATGGGAGCATAATGGTCCTTCCACTTTCTCTCCAGCCTTTGTAATAACATGCCCATCAGATATTAGAGAGGACCCAGTGAGACAGCTGGAAGTGGCTTGAATTTACATCGACAATAAGTCAGACAGCGAGCTGGGAGTTCAGCTCAGGCTAGCTCAACATGAAACAATCCAAGGGTGAGGTCTGCAGAGCTCACACTGGTGCTTTTTGAAAATAATATGCTCCCAAAATACTCTGCTTGCTTACACATAAGCAAAGGAGACTCTTCAATAGAGCAAGGTGGGACCATGCCCATGCCTTTTAAAAACACATACTTCCTTAAAAATGCATGCTTCCTTTAAAAAAAAGTTATAACGGGAGCTCACCCCTTCGCTGGGATTCGAACTGCCGACCTTCCGATCGGCAAGCCCAAGAGGCTCAGTGGTTTAGACCACAGCACCACCCGCATCCTTGCAGACCTAATACAGACTGTAAACCTATTTGGGGCAAGCAAATCTATCCTGAACTCTTGGGAAAGATGTTGGGCCTTTTACCCAAAGAGAATGACTAGGATGGCACATACCCTTGCCTGCAATCATGCACATACCGGTAAATTACATATATGCTAACTCCATAATTGCCAAGGATTGCAATTTACATATACAGGTTTGGCAAGGTTGAGCTTGAGATGTATGCAACATTAAACGATGGAATTCATAATTGCCAGAAGATGTTATTGTTTTGCACTCTTATTTCTCAGAGTGAGGGAATTTTTGCAGGGTGAGTTTCCTTTTTAGAAAAACAAAGCAAGCTTCTTTTGTAGAAAAACACCACTAGAGATTTCTGGCATTTTTATAGTCAAGTAGGAAAGGTGTACACTAGAAGCAGGTAGTATAAGTCCCCTGCAATCCCCAAAGCTGCAAAAAGTTCGGCTATGGATATTACAGAAAAGGTTGGGTGTAAAGCAGGAAGTTTGGGGCACTTACATTTTCTGTTTTCTGAACATCTCAAAGTATCTTAAGAAAGACAAAGAACAGTATAACAATCCTTTAGACTATCAAGGGTCAAGATGCTGACTGATGTGTGGGATTCTCCTCCTATGAAGTTCTACTAAAAAAAATCCAATGTTTTATCGAAGGAGAAACCCTAGGTTACCTATGATTTCACTTTATGCAGAATTTCAGTGTCAATTCTCTGCATCAAGCAAGCCTAGGGAGAGCACCTTTTAACACACTGAAGCAGTATGGCTGCAATGCACCAGTGTAAAAAGCCTTTTGATGAAGAGAATTAGGTGAGTGCATAAATAACACAGGTGTATGAATGTGGGACATGGGTGGCACTGTGGTCTAAAGCACTGAGCCTCTTGGGCTTGCCGATCGGAAGGTTGGCGGTTCGAATCCCAACGATGGGGTGAGCTCCCGTTCCTTGGTCCCAGCTCCTGCTAAACTAGCAGTTTGAAAGCACGTCAAAGTGCAAGTAGATAAATAGGTACCACTCCGGCGGGAAGGTAAACGGCGTTTCCGTATGCTGCTCTGGCTTTGCCAGAAGCGGCTTAGTCATGCTGGCCACATGACCCGGAAAAAACTGTCTGCAGACAAAGGTCGGCTCCCTCAGCCAGTAAAGCGAGATGAGTGCCGCAACCCCAGTCGTTCGTGACTGGACTTAACGGTCAGGGGTCCTTTACCTTTTTTATGAATGTGATAGCCAAAAGCACCAGCTCCATTTGCAGAGGCAGGCAGTATATCACTGATCACCTGATGGCGGTGCTTGAAGAAGGAAAAGGATGTATGCCCTGTTTGGACCCTACCTGAGAAATCTAGATGTTGATTGTTAGAAAACAGCACTGGACGGCACAGACCATTAGTAAGACATATGGCAATGTTTTTGATATTGTGTAACATTAAAGCCCCTGTTATGGGACGCGGGTGGCGCTGTGGGTTAAACCACAGAGCCTAGGGCTTGCTGATCAGAAGGTCGGCAGTTCGAATCCCCGCAACGGGGTGAGCTCCCATTGCTTGGTCCCTGCTCCTGCCAACCTAGCAGTTCGAAAGCACACCAAAAACTGCAAGTAGATATAATAGGTACCACTCCGGCGGGAAGGTAAACGGCGTTTCCATGCGCTGCTCTGGTTCCCCAGAAGCGGCTTAGTCATGCTAGCCACATGACTGTACGCCGGCTCCCTTGGCCAGTAAAGAGAGATGAGTGCCACAACCCCAGAGTTGTCCGCGACTGGACCTAATGGTCAGGGGTCCCTTTACCTAAAGCCCCTGTTACTAATCTTTAGGAGACCTACACCAGTTTCCACCAGCTGAAGAGCTGCACCATAGATTGCCACAGGGAAAATGATGAATGAAAAACAGGAGAAGCAGCAGCAACCTCCCTTCCTCTGCCCTCTCTCCAGTCCAGCATCACAACTGCAACAACTCAAGCAGAATGCTTGGAAGTATCTCTGCAAACAGGCATGAGTAAAGCACTTCTGTTGAAAAGGCAGACTTCACTTAAACACATATGGGACTGATTTACTTGTGTACCTTACAAATATGGTGAATTTGTTATAAAGACTGTTGTGACATGCCTGAACAACTGAGGACTCAACCCACCAACAAATACGTATGATAGCCACCAGGTGGTTGGTCAATTCCCTATCTTGGTTGTCAGCTTTAGGTTGCAGAATGGAGAGTTCACTGGATGCTCACTTTTAGATTGAGGCAATGTGCTCCTCTGATCTCATCTCCCATCAAGATCTAGTCAGTCAGTTGAGAAAGTACATCATCAAACCTTTTATTGGCATCACATACAAACATCGAAAAAAAAAGTACATGTTGACAACTCAGCTGTTCTTTGTGGTTGACCCACAATGGCGAAACTCCCTTCTCCTCTGGACTCACCCATGGCTGAGCCTGAAGGCAGAACAATATGTTCAGGTGTAGCTCTGTGATTCCTTTGAGAAGTCCTGTGTTTTTATTTCACGTTGGGGGAGGGACTTCGCCACGCAAAGCCGTTTCCGGCCCTAGCCGGAAAAACGGTTGCGGGCGAGCCACGACCCCTCCACGTGGGTAGGGGATGGCTGCCATCCCCTTTCCCATCTAGGGAGTTCCGGCCGCGCCACTCCCCTGCACGACCAATCAGGTCGCTCAGGTTGGCCGTTCCCCGCTGCATTTAAGCAGGCGGGCGGCCGGGGGCTCGCCCTCTTGCCCCTGCATCACCCAGCTGACTCGTTTTTCCCGCCTACCCACCCTTTAGGCAGGCGCTGACTTCGCTATGGACTACGGTTGGTCGCCGTTAAGGGGCCTGGTAGGAATTTTCCCATTTGGCTGATTAGCTATGGCCTGGTGGTTTTCGCCTACCTCGTAGCAATTCGTCACAACTTTGGTTGGCAGTTAGGCATTGGGTTATCTTGAGAAGGAGGAAGAAAGGGGGGAGGGAATGCCATCACCTCCCCCAAATGCTGAAGGGTATTTTGGTAAAGGAATACGGGGTGTGTGGCCTTGTCCGAGCTAGGGCCAAAGGCACGCCCCATACCGGTGGTCACAGGGTGAGTTCCTAGCTGGCGTGCATCGCAGGGCTCACCTTGGGTGGCTATCCCTTCCCGGACTTCCAGCGCCATCGGGCTGGAGTCAGATATAGTCGGTTAGTTCCAATGCCTAAAGCCAATACCGCTCATCATCCGTAATCAATAAAGTTGTGGCCTGACAATGCCCATTAACCTTATTTATCGTGTCCTTGTTTTTATTTCACGTTGGGGGGAGGGACTTCGCCACGCAACATTTCCCCCTTGAATTAAGACTTGGGGGTGCCCAAACTTTTTTCAAAGAGGGCCAGATTTGATGATCTGAACATGCGCGAGGGCCAACCAGAGTAGTTGAGCTTTTTTTAGGATTTTACCCCGGGACATTTACTGTCACGGGGGCAGGATTAAATGGACATGCCTGAATTAAGTGGAAGTGATAAGGCTGCAGTTGGAAGTAGAAGGCCAGCATAGTGGAAGATGTGTGCTGAAACTCTTTCTCTTTGCAATGTGTTTCCTGTGAGAAAGCACACACACCCAGCTGCTTTCCCCCCTGCTAGGAAAGAGAATCCTAGAATCCTAGAATCATAGAGTTGGAAGAGACCACAAGGGCCTTCCAGTCCAACCCCCTGCCAAGCAGGAAACACCATCAAAGCATTCCTGACAGGTGGCTGTCAAGCCTCTGCTTAAAGACCCCCAAAGAAGGAGACTCCACCACACTCCTTGGCAGCAAATTCCACTGTCG
Organism: Darevskia mixta; assembly: GCA_034641385.1. Classification (NCBI taxonomy): domain Eukaryota; kingdom Metazoa; phylum Chordata; class Lepidosauria; order Squamata; family Lacertidae; genus Darevskia; species Darevskia mixta. The sequence goes on from JAWWNH010000047.1 coordinate 970,037, forward strand.
GACAGCTCTTACTGTCAGGAAGTTCTTTCTAATGTTTAGGTGGAATCTCCTTTCTTGTAGTTTGAATCCATTGCTCCGTGTCCTCTTCTCAGGAGCAGCAGAAAACAACTTTTCTCCTTCCTCCATATGACATCCTTTTATATATTTGAACATGGCTATCATATCACCCCTTAACCTTCTCTTCTCCAGGCTAAACATATCCAGCTCCCTAAGCCGTTCCTCATAAGGCATCGTTTCCAGGCCTTTGACCATTTTGGTTGCCCTCCTCTGGACACTTTCCAGCTTGTCAGTATCCTTCTTGAACTGTGGTGCCCAGAACTGGACACAGAGATATGAATACTTCTATATTTCCCCCACATGGGTAAAAAAGTAGCTTTCAGATGTGGTTTTTCAGCAAGAAATAAACATAGGAAGACATTTAAAAAGTCCTTCTTTTGCTTTGCTGTCTCCTCTTTCAAACTGGAACCTCAGAGGCTGCATTGTGGGGTGGGAGTTTAAAGCCCAGCAACACACCTCCATCATAGAAATACACACCACATCGCCTCCCTTCTGGTAGTGAAATTTGGCTGGTTCTAATCTTCATGTTCAAGTGGCATGGACACTACCAATGTAAACTGCCACCAAGGCCTTTTATTTGTCTTGGTTCCCCACAAAGACCTATAGGAATCCACAAGGAAATAATGTTAGGTTATTCCCACCTGGAATACTGTGTCCAATTCTGGGCACCACAGTTCAAGAAGGATACTGACAAGCTGGAACGTGTCCAGAGGAGGGCAACCAAAATGGTCAAAGGCCTGGAAACGATGCCTTATGAGGAACGGCTTAGGGAGCTGGGTATGTTTAGCCTGGAGAAGAGAAGGTTAAGGGGTGATATGATAGCCATGTTCAAATATATAAAAGGATGTCATATGGAGGAAGGAGAAAAGTTGTTTTCTGCTGCTCCTGAGAAGAGGACACGGAGCAATGGATTCAAACTACAAGAAAGAAGATTCCACCTAAACATTAGGAAGAACTCCCTGACAGTAAGAGCTGTTTGACAGTGGAATTTGTTGCCAAGGAGTGTGGTGGAGTCTCCTTCTTTGGAGGTCTTTAAGCAGAGGCTTGACAGCCATCTGTCAGGAATGCTTTGATGGTGTTCCTGCTTGGCAGGGGGTTGGACTGGATGGCCTTTGTGGTCTCTTCCAACTCTATGATTCTATGATTCTATGATTCTATTCTATAAAGGTTTCTCTGATAGCTTTTAGAATCCAGGCAACTTGTTAACTGAGCAATCGTCCCAATTTCTTTGCAGAAAGGTTGTGGGGGGGTCTTAGAGAACATCGACTACACATTGAGCATTTATTGTGATTTGTATATGGGGAGTTTAGATGAGTCAAGCAAATGTTATTCCATACTTCCTAGTGCATTCCCACCACTTTCCTTATTGCAAATCGTCCTGTTTTCGGGTGTGGGTGGTTGGGTGGGCTTGTTGTCCAAGGGTTTCAAATCACCCTTAATTGTTCAACTTGAATATGCCAGTATTTGATTGAATCCTACCTGAAAATCACAACTGTTTGGAAGCATCCATCTGTTTGAGATAGTTATGTACCACGATTCCCAGGGTTCGTGTAGCATAGTTAGGGATGTTGCTATCATTGCTATATTATTCTAAGGTATTAAAAAGTAACAAATGTTCTTAAAAATATACTGTTCCGGTTCTCGTGCCGGCGCAGCTAGCTGGATCTCCGTCGCGTTGCGCGGGGATCTGCTGAAGATCGGCTGGGGGTTCTGTCACCGCGCGACGAACCCCCATTTAAACTTCAGCCAGGGCGGGCTGAAGGCTTAGAGAGCCGGCGGCACCCATTTGGACCTCTCCCCACCTTCGGAGGACCCCGTAAAGGGTCTGGGAAGGAAGAGCGGATTGAGGTCTGGGCGCTGCGGCTCCGAGAACGGCCGCTTCAGTGAAGCAGCGTAGCGGGCTGCGACGAGCGCAGAACACCTCCTTTAAAAAAAAAAATCAACTCAAGTTTCAACGGAACCGTGAGTAATTGGGACAATTAAAGCTATTAATTAGGTTATTTACAATTTGGCCACGGGAAAGGCTGAAAAAAGGAGGTCCACCTTTCCCTTTTGTGTGACTGGAGAAGCAAGTCACCAAGTATAAACGTTTAGAGGCTTTCTTTAACTTTAGAACTTTGACATTTGACAGCTGTCAAAAACCTCCTCTAGGTCTGCTGGCAGGAGGAATGGAAAATAAGCTGTACAGTTAAATAAAAGACATTAACGTGTGGATTAGACCCACTGTCACCTCTGGATTGTGGATGAGCCGGGCAGTACAGGGGTTGAAGAATTTACAACTCTGCTACTTCGTTTTTTTTTTTTTTTTTTTTTTTTTTGGTTACTGTTTCTAAGTTTGGACAATAGGTAACTTTGTATAAGCTACAACCCTGTGGATTACAATTTAATGGATTTTGTAACTTTCTTACATCCTTGTCAATAGACAGACTGCTATTCCTTTAAAAGTGAAACCAACTTTAAAGATCAGAGTGGAATGTAAAATCCTTTGTTCCTCTGGCAAGCAAGTATCTGCTGGAAGCGCCTGCTGTGAACTGACCTTGAGCAGCAATTGTTTTGGCTATATTAGGTGATAAAGACAACAGCTGCCAGGGAAACCGTGTGAGCTGCAGAGAATTAACAGGAAAACGTATTTCCATAGCAACAGAGGCCTGGGCAATTAGACTGAGTAGATTCTGAAATAGCAATTGATTGCAAAATTGAAATTAAATGTCTGCAGGAGTAGGAAGAGGAGTTTCAACAAGAAGTGTGACTAAAGCATCAGAAGGCGCAACCAAGGAAAAAAGAAGACAGTCACAGCAAGTGGACCCTGCAGGCATGAACCAGCTACTTGAACATTTTGAGGCACTAAGGAAAGAGATTAAAGATAACAACGAAGATCTCAAACAGGATATTGCAGGAATTAAAACGCAATTGGACCAAATTGGACAATTTCAACAAGATTTAGAATCAACAAAAGAGAAGGTTGGCAAAGTCGAGGCCCAGGTTTTAACTTTGGAGCAGACACACATCAGAGACCACTACAACACTCAGGTGTCTCTTGCTTTTATGCAAATGAGGCAGAGGGCTACCAACTTGAGACTGAGACACCTGCCAGAACGGGAAGGAGATAATTTAAAAGCCTACATAGTCAAGGTACTCGGAGAATATTGGGGACTGGATCAACAAAAACTGGAAAGCACCATCGTCAAAGCATATCGTTTTGGACCAAAGGATAGGAAGAACACAAAGACAGTTAATGATTGTCTAATTGAATTTCAAACCAAAACTCAAAGAGACGAGATCTTGAAACTCCACTACGAAAAGAACTTGGAAGTGGAAGCAAAGAAGGTCATTCTATACAAAGACATCCCCAAATTCTTCCTGGACCTAAGACCCAATTATACTGATTTGACACAGGCCTTAAGCAAAAAGAAGATCAACTACAGGTGGGAATTCCCTCAAGGCCTAGCTTTTGGATTCAAAGGAAGACTCATCAAAATCAAATCAAAAGAAGACAAAATTAAGTTTATACAGAATAATCTGGACGAATTTCCTGGAATTTTAGCGGAAAGTCCTACCCCAACACCAGAGGAAGAAGCCGAAGGAGCAGCAGGAGGAAGTGCACAATAAAAGATGGCATTAAAGATCTTAACTTGGAATGTTCACGGTTTAAACATTAAATCTCAGAGAAACCAGGTCTTTCATACATTGAAGAAACAAAATTTGGATATAATATGTCTTCAAGAAACCCATGTAACAAGACTACACAGGAGAGTTTTGGAAAATAAAAGAATAGGCCTGGAATTCATTTCTTCAGCAAAAGTGAAGAAGAGAGGAGTAGTAATCTATGCCAAAGAGAAATACAATCCAAAAATGAAATTTAAGGACGAGGATGGAAGATTTGTAGCAATAGAGATCACAGTGGAAGGCGAAAATTTTCTGATACTGGGACTGTATGCGCCAAACGATGCGAAAGCGGAATTTTTCAAGAACATCCACGAAAGGCTGTTGGACTACATGGATTACAAAATAATAGTTCTATGAGACTTCAATGCGGTAGCCTCCACGCTTATGGACAGATCACAAAGAGTAAAATTCACAAATGAGGGAAGGCTACCGAAAACCTTCTTTGATATGACTGACAACCTAGACCTGATAGATGCATGGAGAATATTGAATCCAACTGACTTAGAAGCAACTTTTTATAGTGAGTCAACCAAAGCCTGGAGTAGGATCGACCAAATATGGACATCCAGGGAATTAACACCCAGGATGATCCAGTCAGAAATACATCCAAGGACATGCTCAGACCATAACCCGGTACAACTGGACTTGAGATTAAACCCGAAGGGTTCCTTCAGATGGAGAATGGACGATTCACTGTTTAGAAACCAAATCATCTGTGAAAAAGCTCAAAAAACAATAAAGGACTATTTTGAAATAAATATAAATACGTCAATGGAAAAAAGAACAATTTGGGACGCAAGCAAAGCGGTGATGAGAGGATTTCTAATACAACAAAAGGCAATCAAAATGAAGCTGCAAAGAGAGAAAAAGGATGCTATTTTGCAACAATTGAAAGAAAGAGAAAAACAATTGAGGATAACACCTAAAGATAGCAAATTACAAAAAGAAATAAAACAATTACAAGTTGAACTCTCTAATATAATCAATTGCGAAATTGAATGGAAAATTAAAATGTTGAAGCAAAAGACTTTTGAATCAGCAAATAAATGTGGAAAATTGCTAGCGTGGCAGCTGAGACAGAGACAGAAACAGAACACCATTACAAGCATTAGCATCAACGGAAATAAAGTAGTGAACCCATCGGAGATAAGGAAAAACTTTGAAAAGTTTTACAAACAGTTGTACAAAGAAGAAACCAAAGAAAAAGACAAAATAGAGCAATATATAGCTGAAAATGGCCTACAGAAAATCCCGGAAAGAATGAAAGGCCCCCTAAACCACCCAATAACACCGAATGAAGTGGAAATAGCAATTAGCAACATGAAACTGGACAAAGCCCCAGGACCTGACGGACTTTCAGCTAAATATTACAAAACATTGAAAGATTGGATAACCCAACCATTAATGGACGTATGCAATGAGATATTGAAGGGAAAAGGGGCACCGGAGTCTTGGAAGGATGCATACATAACACTGATACCAAAGCCAGATGTAGATCGGACATTGATGAAGAATTATAGACCTATCTCCCTCCTAAATGTTGACTACAAGATCTTCGCAAATATCATGGCTAGCAGACTCAGGAAGGTTCTAAAGGAGGTTATCCACCAAGATCAAGCCGGTTTTTTACCGGAAAGGCATTTAAACAATAACATAAGGAACGTGGTGGATATCCTCGAAAATCTCGAACAAGATAAGAACAACAAAGCAATCCTGATGTTTGTGGACGCCGAAAAAGCATTTGACAATGTTTCTTGGACTTTTATGAAAAAGAATTTGCAACATATGGAGGTGGGGAACGGTTTCATGAACGGGATTGAAGCGATCTACACTGATCAAAAGGCTAAGATCATTATTAACAATGTGGTATCAGAAAACATCAGAATACAGAAAGGAACAAGACAAGGTTGCCCCTTATCCCCGTTACTGTTCATTACGGTCCTGGAGGTTCTGCTGAATGTGATTAGAAAAAATTCAGATATCAAAGGGGGTGGCGGTGGGGGCCAAAGAATACAAGTTAAAAGCCTTCGCTGATGACTTAGTTTTGACACTACAAAAACCAGACTCCAGTGCACCGGTGGCACTGGAGGTGATACAAGACTTTGGGGAAGTAGCAGGACTTAAACTAAACAAAGCCAAAACCAAAATTTTAGGGAAAAACCTGACACAAGGTGAGAAAGAGAATCTCGAGAAAGAAACAGGCCTTCAATTTGCAAAAAAAGTAAAATATTTGGGTATCAACATGACAGCGAGAAACCAAAACTTGTTCAAGGACAATTATGAAAAAGTTTGGAATGAAATAAAGAAGGACTTGGAGATCTGGAACAATTTGAAATTGTCCTTGATGGGCCGAATTGCAGTCATAAAGATGAATGTGCTGCCTAAATTATTATTTCTCTTCCAGGCAATTCCAATACTTGATAAGACGGAATCTTTCAAGAAGTGGCAGAAGACTATATCAAGATTTGTCTGGCAGGGGAAAAAACCCAGAATTAAATTCAAGATATTAACAGATGCTAAGAAAAGAGGGGGCTTTTCCCTGCCGGAATTAAGTATCTATTTTGAAGCAGCTGCCTTCTGCTGGCTGAAAGATTGGTTCCTACTAGAAAATACAGATATACTTGACCTGGAAGGATACAACAACAGATTTGGATGGCATGCATATTTATGGTATGATAAGATAAAGGCCCACCAAGGATTTAAAAACCATATAATAAGAAAGGCTCTTTTTAGAGTTTGGATGAAATATAAGGATCTCCTTGAAAGGAAAACACCCAGATGGCTGTCACCAGCAGAAGCAAAGGCCCATAAAAGAGTCAACATGGAAGAAAATTGGCTAAAATACTCCGAGATGTTAATATATGAAGGAGAACAAGTCAGGTTGAAACCCTTTGAGCAATTAAGAGGAAGAATCCGAGACTGGCTACAATATCACCAGATTAATGAACTCTTCAAAATGGATAAAAAGATTGGCTTTCAAGTGGAAAAGTCAAAATTGGAAACAGAACTGCTAGAACCAAAGATTAAGACCTTGTCAAGAATGTATGATTTGCTGCTGGAATGGCATACGCAAGATGAGTTAGTAAAATCTGCAATGATAGATTGGGCAAAAGATGTGGGACATAATATTATGATGGCAGACTGGGAAAGACTATGGAGAACGGACATAAAATTTACAGCTTGTACTTTGTTGAGAGAGAACATAATGAAAATGATTTATAGATGGTATCTGACCCCAGTGAAGCTGGCAAAAATCTATCATTTGCAGGACAATAAATGTTGGAAATGTGGCACTATGGAAGGAACATTTTATCATATGTGGTGGACCTGCCCAAGGTTGAAGGCCTTCTGGGAGATGATATACAATGAGTTGAAGAAGGTGTTTAAAAGCACATTCTTGAAGAAACCAGAGGCCTTCCTCCTTGGAATGGTACGCCAAGTCTTACCAAAAGAAGACCACACGTTGTTTATGTATGCCACTACGGCAGCAAGAATCCTTGTTGCAAAATATTGGAAGACAAAGGACTTACCGACATTGCATGAGTGGCAGATGAAAATGATGGACTACATGGAAACCGCTGAACTGACGGGGCGAATCCGCGACCAGAGGGACGACGCAGTGGAAAAAGATTGGAGAAAGTTTAAAGACTATCTTAAAAAACATTATAAAGTACAGAATTAAAATAAAATAGAAATGTCAATGTATAAGATTAGTTTATAAAAGAATAATATAGTGAATAGTATGGTAGATATAGTGTAGGAATAAGTGTTAAGTATTATTGAATTTAAGGTTTTTCTTCTTTTTTAAAAAAAATATTTGCAAGTAAACATAAGGTTGTTGAAAAAGAATCTGGATGTTATTTTAAATTTAAAGAATGAAATTAAAATAAGAAACAATGTAATAGAAATGAGAAGATAGAAATATTAAGAAATTGCTGGTAGATAATAGATAAGGAGAATCGGCACAGAAGGAAAGAATGGAGGAAGTTAGGAGAAAATGTTAAGGAGACAGGATAAGAGTATAAGATAAATGTAGTGTATTGTAGTGTTTTAGTTTAAGTGTAGTTTATATGTATGTGTATTTTGTTTGTATGATTGTTTGTTTGTTTATTTTTGTGTTTAAAAATAAAAAATATTAAGTTAATAAAAATATACTGTTCCTTCCTTTCTTCCTTTTTGGTGGACTGCTTAAAATGAGGTGACATTTTAAAATTGGAATTTTACATTGTATCTTAATCTGTGTTTTTAATTGATTGCTTGTGGTTTGTTGTGGTTTTTATGATTGTTAGCCGCCCTGAGCCCGGTTCCTGACTGGGAAGGGCGGGGTATAAATAAAAGTTTATTATTATTATTATTATTATTATTATTATTATTATTATTATTATTAATCTGGAATATATTCAATTGTAGGCTTAGAAACCTTTCTCTATTGGAAGTTCTTTCCTTCCCAACCCCTTCTTTGAAATCTGAAATGGCGCCCTTGAGAGTCAACAGGCCTTTGTATTCTGCAGAGTTGCTCAAGGCATAAATTGCTAGCCAAGAATTAATTTGGCCGCAGGGCTTGAAAACTGTATAAAGATTATGAATCAGATTATGGAAATGAATTGAAATGGATTAGATAATCTTACGAAGGCTTCTGTGGTTATAAACTGGTGATGAACACATCCATTCGCACATACAGACAGTGACGAAGCAAAATTCTTGCTAAAATCCTCAAAGGTTTGCTAAAAACCTATCAAAGACTTTTTGAATTTTGTGGGACTTTTATTACTGCAGAACTTTCACAAACTCCCCCCCCCCCTTCATTTGGAAGTTCTCAGATGTATTGCATAAGGAGAAATCTCTGATTTGCCTCTAAAATGCTTTTTAGGTGAAAAACAGTGATACCAAAAAGGGGCTCTGTCTGCCAATGTTATCTTCCCCGGCCCACAAAAATTCACTAGTTTTATCAGGGAATGTTTTGAGTACTTGATATTTCTATGGATAATGCAAGAATTGGCATTGCTTTTGAGACCCTTTCTACTGTTTTCCATGAACACTTACTGTACTAAACCACACACAGATCCCACTTTACGAACATTCGCTATGCAAAAATTCATTTATCCGAACACGAGGAATTAGTACCCAAACCTCGCTATACACAGCAGCACAGTTTCAGATAGCCAATCAGGGAGCATTTATTACTTCCTTGTTTCCTTTGGCTGAGGAACAGAGGGAGGGAGGGAGAGCATTTTTTTCTGGGATTTTGTGTGGGGTGATGGCTTGGGGGGGGGTGTCAAAATTCCATGGTCAGGAGTGCATTAGAAAATTTTCAATAGGAATCAATGGAAATAGTCAACTCATTACGCAAACACTCATCTAATGAACAATTCCTAGGGAACCAATTGTGTTTGGTAAATGGGAACTGTGTGTACTGGAAATCCTGCCATCCTCTGCACTGCCTTGATACCAAGATATATATTTACTTATTCTAAGTAAGTCTCCATTCTCCCTCTTCCCTAGGAATGTAGCTTGTGAATTCATTTCAAGCAAGAGTGCTCTCTCAAACAAACTGTCATTCATTTTAAGGAGATAGTTTGCCCTGAAAACATTTTCCCTTTTGAATATCTCAGCCTTTTAAGCCTCTTTCAAATGTTAACTTGACAGATAATAAACACAACTCTGATTTGGGCCTCTCTCTTACTGCTCTCTTACTCTCTTACACAGAGCCTAGAGCTTGCCGAAAAGAAGGTCGGCGGTTCGAATCCCCGCAACGGGGTGAGCTCTCGTTGTTCGGTCCCTGCTCCTGCCAACCTAGCAGTTTGAAAGCACATCAAAGTGCAAGTAGATAAATAGGTACCGCTGCAGCGGGAAGGTAAACGGCGTTTCCGTGTGCTGCTCTGGTTCGCCAGAAGTGGCTTAGTCATGCTGGCCACATGACCCAGAAGCTGTATACCGGCTCCCTCGGCCAATAATGCGAGATGAGCGCCACAACCCCAGAGTGGGTCACGACTGGACCTAATGGTCAGGGGTCCCTTTACCTTTTACCTTACTGCTGTTTAACTCATGAACCATCAAGCCAAACATGCCCACCTGTCCTATTTAGCAGCCCACCGGGGGCTTATTGAACCTCCTGGTTTGCTGCCTGCCTGGGACCACAAAACAGGAAAGTTGTCAAATGCTTAGCATGGTACAATGCATGGCTGGTGGATGGTGCTGGTCTTCTTGAGCCACAAACTGTTTAGTCCTGGTGTCTTGCAATAAACTGTCTTTCACCTACTGTACATCATTCACAATAGATTACATGCATCCTCAATCTGCCCTGATCCTCTGCTAGCTCCCAGCCAAGGAAATGACTCTCCTTTAGCCGCATCCATCCTTCTGCATGTGTCATCAGTTCCTCCCTAACTATCTAAAGAACAATTATAGCAGTAATTAGAAGGAATGAGGTGGAGAAGGCTGTTCCTTGAATGGGTGGTCTGCCAGGGATTGAAAAGGGGGGGCCAGAACTGGTGCAAATAAGGGACAGGTAGGACCATCCCGGTTCAGACTTACATGTTTGCGGGAACGTTCCTACTGATGTGGACACACCAGTGTAAACACTTGGAGGAGAAGGTTATCGGTACCTACTAGACTCAGGGTGTGGTGTGTGTGAAAATAAATAATTGGATGAAATGGACTGGGGAGGGGTCTGGCTCCTTCTGAGAAAAGATGGCAGGAGGAGTTTTGGCAGGGAGAAGGGATCAGGGCAGGGATGGAGCAGAATTGTGTTCCGTCTGCATTCTGAAGCAACCCAGTTCACAGTTGCTGGACTTACACATGGATCAGAAAACAGCTAATAGTCTGATTATACGGCTCCACAAACTTTGCGATGCAGATTCCATTTTTTAAAAATGCATACAAAAATGCATTATTTATGGCGGAAATGCATTTTTGCATTATTTAATACTTAATTAATTAATTAATTAATTAAATATACCACCCTTCACCCAAAGATCACAGGGCAGTTTATAGCATAAAAAGACAATACAAAAATGCATTATTTATGGCGGAAATGCATTTTTGCATTGTCTTTTTATGCTATAAACTGCGCTGTGATCTTTGGGTGAAGGGTGGTATATTTAAGTAAGTAAGTAAGTAAGTAAGTAAGTAAGTAAGTGACCCCTCCCTCCCTCTGGAACCTGAAAATCCATTTTATCCCATATTTTACGAAACAGCATTGAGTCAGAACTCCTCAATCCTAGGGAACACTGAACACTGCAGTCAACAAAGCTGCCCTAGAAGTTGTGCTCCCCTATAGGCTGTCCACCCCTATAATAGTCTTCAACCCTATAACAGTCTTCATTTCCCTATATTGCTTTCTCTCATCCTTGCCCCCACCCTATTCAAAATGATTTGAGGAAGTGTGATTTGTCTGAACAGAACAAAGTATGAAACACTATTTGAATTGCTAGATGTGCGCCATGTATTTTTTCAACGTAGAATTTTGCTCATATCACTCTAAAGGTAAAGGTAAAGGACCCCTGACAGTTAAGTCCAGTCACGGACGACTCTTGGGTTGCAGCGCTCTTCTCGCTTTACTGGCCGAGGGAGCCGGCATTTGTCCGCAGACAGCTTCCGGGTCATGTGGCCAGCATGACTAAGCCGCTTCTGGCAAACCAGAGCAGCACACGGAAATGCCGCTTACCCTCCCACCTATTTATCTACTTGCACTTTTGATGTGCTTTCGAACTGCTAGGTGGGCAGGAGCTGGGACCGAGCAACGGGAGCTCACCCCGTCGTGGGGATTCGAACCGCCGACCTTCTGATCGGCAAGCCCTAGGCTCTGTGGTTTAGACCACAGCGCCACCTGCATCCTCATATTACTTTAGACCTAATTTATTTTGGCTCATATGTACATTTGTTACTGGGCAAATGACTCCTGTTCATCTCCATCCGGGATGGTGGTTCTGCTTCTTGACTCTGAGCAATGGCTGTAAAGAGACTGCAGTACGTCAATGTGCTAATCATGAACCAAACACAGCCTGATGCCTGTGACAAACTTAGACAGCAGGTGGCACCAGATGTGGCTGCAGTGAATTGTACCACTGCAGGAAGTCATTGCAGCTGCATTGTGATTCAGCGCACCAGACAATGCATCCAGAATCTTAGAGCGGGAGGCAATTTGAGAGGGCTTATTTTATTTTATTTTATTTATTAAAAGAGCTTGGCAGTGGTAAGCTGGGAAGCAAACACAGCACTCTTGATCTCCCATTCTTTCTCCAATGAGCTCAGGAAAGGAACATGGTGTTCTCTTTCTATCTAGTTTTCATTCAACCCTTCTTTCAAAAGGTTCAGGGAAGCACACATGGCTCCAGTCGTAAATCCTCACAATGACTCCATGAGAGGTGATTGACACAAGAAAACCTGGTGACTGAATAGGGATATGAATCCAAGTCTCCCTGGTTGAAGACCAACACTCTAACACTGGCATAGGCAACCTTTGGCCCTCCAGATGTTTTGGCCTACATCTCCCATGATCCCTAGCTAACAGGACCAGTGGTCAGGGATGATGGGAATTGTAGTCCAAAACATCTGGAGGGCCAAAGGTTGCCTATGTCTGCTCTAACAAGTGCACTACACTGGCTTTCTAATGACTGCTTGTTCTGGTAAAGTGGGTTGTCCCACTTTATTCTCACAACAAGAGAGAGGCTCTTCTGAAGTCACCCTCTGCACTTCAGGGCTCTGTGGGGATTTAAACTGAGCTCTCCTCAGTTTACGCCCAACATTCTGACAACTACATCACCCTGATAATAGTCTCACATCCTGGTCCATGTAGGTAATCTGGAAGTCTCCTCCCTCCAGCCAGCAATGTGAGAAGAAACCAATGTAAGTCCCTTTAGTCATGGAAAAGTAGTCACCAGTACATAGCTGTCAACCCTCCCTTTTTTTGCGGGAAACTCCCTTATTCCAATGCCGTTTCCTGCTGCTATCCCGGATTGTTGATATGCCTTAAATTTCCCGGATTTCAAAGGAAGCAGCTCCTCTCCCTCCCTGCCAGCCAGGGAGGCTCCTCAGCTGCGTTGCTCGGCTGCCAATAAGGAGTCTGAGACCGACTGGGGGCGGAGCTTGCATGCCTTGTGCAGCCAGACCCTCACGCCCAACCAGCCTGCCTGCCGTCTATGCGCTCGCTCTTTCGCTCACCCGTTCGCGCGCAGCCTCTGGAGCGCAGCAGGGTGGCGAGGCTACTTGGTGCCATTGCACCGCCCTCGCGGCATCCCTTATTTTCAAATCCGAAAGTTGACAGCTATGCACCAGTATACCATTTCATCAGGCCGCCTTGGTGGGAGAGATAGGAAGCAGGGTTCATTGCCTCCGCTTTGCTGGAGGACCAGCTCCACCAGGGACAACCTGCCTCTGAACTATGCCAACTGTGCCCACCATAGAATTGTGGAGTTGGAAGGGTCCATGGGGGTCATCAAGTCCAACCCCCTGCAATGCAGGAATCAATTTAAGAACAACTGTCTAGAAATTGGTTCCTGAGTTTTGAGCTTTATTTTCACCTTCCCTCCTTGTCCCCTTTCCCTTAAGTGTATTATTATTATTATTATTATTATTATTATTATTATTATTATTATTATTATTATTTTGAGTATAAGCCTGCAGGTATGGAGTGCCCTGTTTTGATTTCATGCAAGCCACTCTGGGAGCCTCTTTGGCTGAAGAGGAGGGTACAACTGCTCTAAATCAATATTAATGTATTCCCGTCGAATTCCCTTTTCCATAGATTTTCTGGGGGTCGAATTTCGGTTTTATGTTCTTGTGATAACAGATCGATAGAATCTCTCCACCATATGGTGTTTAACTGCCCTCTATATGATGCTGCCCGGAAGAATTTAGTGCAACCATTAATCCAAAAACTGTCTGGGCACCCGGTTGACTTCCTCCTTGCTTTTTTATTGCAAGACACTGACCAGTTTGTAACCCTACAAATGGCAAAAATTTTAACTTCCGTTGTGACATATGAGAGACGAAATGGACTGTTGACTGGAAATTGAAATTGTTTGGAATTAATATTTACACTATCTTGTATACTTATTAAGTCTTGATTACCTCTAATTTTATTGCCAATAATTTTAAATTCAACCGTGTGTGTGTAACTGCTGTTCTTGTGTTGTCTTGTGTTATGAGCTTAAAGCTGAAATAAAGTTGATTGATTGCTCTAAATAAATAATAATACATCAATACTCCAAAATCCCCAGGGTGGACCAACCAAAACATCAGAAAAGTGTAGCAAGCTTTAACGTTCTCCAGAACTCTTCGTCAGGCAAGAAGTCACACAAAGCAGGGGGTGAGGTGAAACATCTTGTGTAACACCTTGCCTGATGAAGAGTTCAGGAGAACTCGAAAGCTGGCACTCCTATACATACTTAGCTGAACAATGGTGCTTACTTATGAGTAGTCATACATGGGATTCCACTATTATGAAATATGAAATACTTTATTGTCACTTGTACAACTTGTATACAGTGAGATTACATGAGCATCCCCACTCAGCTCTCTTAGTCTTAATTCCCCTCGTTTACTGCCGCACACCCACCTAACCCGAAAGTCAGTTGCCCTGTTGTTATCTTTTCATTCAGTAGCCTAACAGCCCACGGATAGAAGCTGTTCTTTACCCTGTTGGTGCGACTAATCATGCTTCTATATCTTCTGCCCGAGGGCAGGAGATCAAGAAAGTGCCGGCCAGGGTGTGAATCATCATTATATATATAAATATATGATTCATTAATATAAATGGGATTTTTAAGATGCAGGTGGCCACCTAGGCCCATGATTCCTCCGTGACCACTGAATGATGTTCCATTCAAAACCAAGTAGTTATGTCTACTGCTGTATCAACAATTGGGCCCTTTTTAAAGGCTTCTATCTGTGTTCTAGCTAACATGGGAAGGAATCCCCTTTAGAAATGGTCGAAAGCAGAACATAAGAAAGTTGTGGTCTGAGTGGTTAGTGACTGGGATGTTAGAGGAACGGGAGAATCCATGGATTTTAATTACTGTTCTGGCATAACATCTGAACAGGGCTTGTTGGATCTCTGCAATGCACAAATTATGAGCTCATATTTTTGGTCTGTGTGCAGCAAGTTTCAAGATGGATACCTTGAAACACGTGATCTGCAAGCGGATACAACCCAGAGCCTCATAAATATCTATGTATTCTCATAAACCAGACACTTCTGAGACCTATCCACTGTAAAGTAAAGCAACTGTTCATAGTATCTGCTATAACCTGTAAGACCATGGCAGAAAAAAAGCCACAATAAAGTATATCGTTAGCAAACAAGGTGATGTCATGTTGGCAAGATGAATCCCAAGTTCAGTTACATCATGTGAAACCGGCGGGTGTAGATGTTTTGAGGTTTGGCCAGATTCAATATAGGATTCTTCCAAGAGAGACACAGCGGGGGTAGGGAAGACTGTGATTCATTAGTCATGTTTAATTGCCTATGAGCAATGCAGGTTGGATGCTTGAGTAGTTTAAGAAAATGAAGTCAAACAGATTTAAAAGAAGCAATGCTTGATTCCCCCGTTCATTATGATTTGGAAGCAAGTCACCCTGAATTCAATGGGACAAAGGCCAAGAACAGGCATTGCATGAACTTTGGGGCTGCTGATACAAGTAGCAGTCTCTCTCTCTCTCTCTCTCTCCCCCCCCCCCCGGCCTCTTTCTGGTAGCATATAGTAAAATGAATTATATGGCATGTGACATGATGACATCACCACATTTTGAGTTTCCCCATCTCCTCCGCAGCAACCAAGGAAGTGATGAAAGAGAAACTCGAACATGCAATGATGTCGCCATAACACATTATTATTATTGTTATTGTTATTATTAAGAAGAAGAAGAGTTTGGATTTGATATCTGCTTTATCATTACCCGAAGGAGTCTCAAAGCGGCTGACATTCTCCTTCCCCTTCCTCCCCCACAACGAACACTCTGTGAGGTGAGTGGGGCTGAGAGACTTCAGAGAAGTGTGACTCAGCAGCTGCATGTGGAGGAGGGGAGACGCGAACCCGGTTCACCAGATTATGAGTCTACCGCTCTTAACCACTGCACCACACTGGCTCTCTCTGGGATATCAAATCCAAACTCTTCTTCTTCTTCTTCTTCTTCTTCTTCTTCTTCTTCTTCTTCTTCTTCTTCTTCATGTCAATTCTATACCACTTTATATTTTTAAGGAAAACATCTCAAAGTGGTTTACAACACAATAAAACATCATATAACACAATCCAGAATAAAATATTACCGAAGAAAGCCATATATATACATTCAAAGCAACCTAATTAACAGGAAACTAAAATGGGTTAAACCACAGAGCCTAGGGCTTGCCAATCAGAAGGTCGGCGGTTTGAATATCCGTGCGACGGGGTGAGCTCCCGTTGCTCGGTCCCAGCTCCTGCCAACCTAGCAGTTCGAAAGCACAAAGTGCAAGTAGATAAATAGGTACCACTCCGGCGGGAAGGTAAATGGCGTTTCTGTGCGCTGCTCTTCCCGCCAGAGTGGTACCTATTTATCTACTTGCACTTTGACATGCTTTCGAACTGCTAGGTTGGCAGAAGCAGGGACGGAACAACGTGAGCTCACCCCGTCGTGGGGATTCGAAGCACCGGCCTTCTGATCGGCAAGCCCAAGGCTCAGTGGTTTAACCCACAGCGCCACCCACGTCCCTATTCATGCTGTAGTAACATTCAATTTGAACCACTATAATGACTGTGTTTTATGTGAGACTGCCTCCAGTCAGGCTATTTTGCACCCTGAGCAAGGCTAACTACTTGCACCCCCCCCCAAAAAAGCCCATTAACTTTATTTTTCATAAGCAGATGAAAAGCACAAATTTGAAATTGCTAAATTTATTTTAAATTGCAAGGATACATTATACAACAATATTTGACTATCTCAAATACAAAAGAAAATGTTTTAGCACACAAATCATTTTAATAATCTTGTGAATTGTGATGTTGAATTTAAAAATTTCAATTTCAGGCACATCAAAATCTCACTTTGCATGCCTTTCCCATTGCAAATTTTGTCACTAGTTCCTTCAGGTCAACTGCTGACACTTGGGCATGTTCAGCTGATACAGTTGCCAAGCCCACTAGTCGTTTTTGCAACATTTGTTGAGCATAGGTTTTTATGTTTGAGCTTTGAGAAACTGTGTTCTCCACTTACCACTGATAATTGGAAGTGTCTCTAAATTCACAGCACAAATATTCAGCATCAATATCTACTTTTCCAGTATCTGGAAAAAGTGTATCTGAAGAAGTGTGCATGCACACGAAAGCTCATACCAAGAACAAACTTAGTTGGTCTCTAAGGTGCTACTGGAAGGAATTTTTTTTATTTTATTTTACTTTTCCAGTGTGCACCAATGATTCCCCCCCCCCCCGAATTGTTGCAGGCCTTAAGTATTTCTGATGTTGTTGATACTGTATACAAGGAAGTCAGTTAGGGAATTATCTTGTTGTAGTTGTTGAACTCTCCCTTCAACAGCATAGTAGAAACCTACTTTGAATTTCTGTTTTGCATTTCGCAGTGACTCTTCTTGGGCCTCATACTCAAACTGCTTTTTCTTTCTCCTTTTTCTAACTTGCTCTGTAGCATCAACCCAAACTTGTTGGAAACCCTTATCACACTTCCTGCAAGAAGTTTTGTAAGGAGAACTATATGAATTATTGAGAAAAAGGACTAAGAAGGAGTTTATTTAGGATTTGGATTCTATAGCAATAAAATGCAAAGTCAGAAAGAAAGTTAGTAAAGTTAGTCAAGGTTGACGGAAGTCCTAGGCTGTGATAGCCAAAGGTTTGTTATATTGTATAAGATGGGATGTTATGTTTGGAAAACATGTGCAAAAACCAATAAAAATTATATATTAGAAAATCCTTATCACACATGCAGCCCACAAGGTAATTATTAGTCACTTGCAATTGGCTTGTAGCTGCCTTTAAATCGCCTTCTTTATTTTTGCTTGTAAACCTTTTAATAGGTAAAGGGACCTCTGACCGTTAGGTCCAGTCGTGACCGACTGTGGGGCTGCGGTGCTCATCTCGCTTTAGTGGCCGAGGGAGCCGGCGTACAGCTTCCGGGTTATGTGGCCAGCATGACTAAGCCACTTCTGGAGAACCAGAGCAGCGCACGGGAACGCTGTTTACCTTCCCACTGGAGCAGTACCTATTTATCTACTTGCGCTGGCGTGCTTTTGAACTGCTAGGTGGGCAGGAGCTGGGACCGAGCAACGGGAGCTCACCCCATCATGGGGATTCGAACCGCCGACCTTCTGATCGGCAAGCCCTAGGGTCTGTGGTTTAACCCACAGTGCCACCCGCGTCCCTAATATAACCTTTTAGGCTTGTGTTATTAAAGATCTCTATTAAACCATTATATATACTACCAAGAGGATGTCTTAGTGGTTTCAAAGCATTGATCTGACCCTCCCATCTTATTTTGTTATGCCTAGGTCTGATACATCACGTGTTAGAATTTTCCAATGTTGAGTTGATGCTGAGAAATAATTATTGATCTGTTTAACCTAACTGAAGAAACTAGTTGCTTCCTCTGTGTGTTTTCCAGAAATATCTCCAAACAAGTTGAAATCCTCCCGGAATGTGAAACCTGCCACCAGCAATAGAATCCAATAATGGAGCACAAGAATGTGAGAAAATTATCTTTAAATACAGGATGGGCTGCCTTTGGTGACAGGTTTCATATTCTGGGAGGATTTCAACTTGTTTGTGGTAGTTTAGCCCATATAATCTCCCAAAGAAATTGGAAAGCAATAATGACACTACTTAGACAGGGATGAAATATTTAATCTCACCAGTCTATTCACATTCATATAATGCAATTTTGCATGCTATTTCCATTGCTGTTTAATGCACACTTTTCTCATAATACCTGCGTGTTTTGTTTTGGTTGAAGAACCACATTGCAGAATTCAGAGAAGGAAGGATTTTGAAGGATAGCTGCATTTTGGTTCGTGTATTGATCTCAGAAATGTGAATTAAAACATTTTCTCTTTAAAATTCAAACAAAAATGAATTTCTTCCCCATTTTCATTAACCATGTGATCTCGGTTGCACTGAGGGGTATTTAAAGAATTTGATCTTTGTGAATTGCAAAGCATTCCAAATCTGTTATTGGGAGGGAAATGTGATCCAGCTATAAATATTATTGTGAACTGCTTTGAGAACCACTGTGGTTGAGAATTCTAATAGCATAAAAATGGAAACAAGAACAAACACCGACAAAGGAAGAATAGATTGTGAAACTAACGGAGTATGCAGAATTGGACAAGATGACGGGGAGAATCCGCGAACAGCGGGACCAGAAGTTCATCAAAGACTGGACTAAATTTACAGACTATTTAAAGGAAAATTGTATTCAATTGAATACATTGGTAGGGTTGCAAGAAGCTTTGTAGAGTAAGGAAGAAATATTGTTGTTAATACGAAGATACAGTGATTAATTCTAGAAAGTAATAATGTAAAACAATGATTGATTTAGGAAATATAGATATAAGGAATAGATATTAGAATATCATAAGGAAGGTTTGACGGAAGTCACGGCCATAAAAAGCCAAAACGGTATAAGATGTGAAAATAAATGTGTGAATTTATTATTGTATTTTTTATAAAACTAATAAAAAATGATTATATATATAAAAAAAGAGAACCACTGTGGTTGAAAAGCAGTATATAAATCATATTGAGATACAGACACACATTGCACAATAGTTCTGTGACAATTCCATTTCAGTCTAAATTCAGTATATAAAAATAAATATATATAAATATATATATATTTATTTTATATATATATATAAAGTGTGTGTGTGTGTGTGTATATATATATAAAGTATATAAAAATAAATCTAAATTCAGTATATAAAAATAAATTCAGGCAGTATATAAATCATATTGAGATACAATTCCATTTCAGTCAGGGCACTTAGGTTCCCTGGTTGTTTTAGATGGTAGTTCCAGGTTTCCACACACAATGACGCTATGCCAATTTTCCTTCCTGGCTTCTTCCTGGCTTCTGACTCTCCCATCCTTTTACCAAATGTCGCCAATTAGGGCTAGGACGTTCATGCCTTTGCAAATTGCACTGAATATCTGACACAGATAGATAGGGGTGGCGGTGTAAACAGGAAAGGTGGGGAAACACCCTTTTCAGAAGTTATCACTCCCAAAGCATCAGGTCTGAAAACAATTAAAAACAAAACAGGAAATTCCATGTCTCTAACATATTGCCCTGCCTTTCCCCCTACCACAAAACACCTTGATAAGTTATAGGACAGGCTAGGTTTGCCATAAGGTATGAGTCAAAATCTTCCTGCCATAAAACATTTTCTGAAATTTCAAGTACAGCCCAGCCTGGGAGAGAGAATGGGAAGGCTTGAAGGGAACTCAAGGGAAACTAAAGACAGTAAGAGAAAATGTTGCGTGTCGAGGTCCCCAAACCACCCCTCAAATAATTCACACATTAGTCAGAATTTTAGTTTTGGTTTTTGGCATTTTTGGCCACAACTTTTATTAAAATACAGACAATGTGAGTGGTTGCTTAGGCATTGGTTAAGACTATCTGTCCCACAGATGACAGAACTGATGACCGTCAGTAAGGGGGAAACCCTCTGGAGATATAAAGGGAGCCAGGTGGTCTGACCCTCCCCTCTCCCCTCAGGCTCCCAGGGCTGTTGCACGGCCCTAGCCCCTGACTGGGGGTTCGGACAAAACGCAGTCTCTGTTTTTAATTCATCCATTCAAATTGCTCCAGATATATGCATGATTTTCTGCAAAGCGTGTTCTCCTTCATGTGATCCCCTCTTGGCTGTGTGCTTCTGATCACCCGCTCTCCCTCCCTATATTTTAGGCCTCTGCGTTGACCTTGCTATGCCTGTCATGGGGTCGTCTGCTGTTGGGGCAGGGACCTGGTAGGAATTTTTCCAGTTGGTTGATTGGCTGGTGCCATCTGGTTTTCGCCTACTGCGTAGCAATTAGTCACAACTTGTAAGGTTGGCAGTTAGGCATTGGTTATTGTGTTCATTGGTGGAGGGGTAAAGATTGGCTGTGTCTGCCCCTCCAATGCTGCTGCTGCGCGGGGAATTCCGTTAAAGGAATCCAGGGGCTCGCCATGCTTATGTCCATATTCCCTGGTCGGGGGCCAGGGCCATGCAAGAGCCCCTGGGAGCATTTGGGGAGAGACCCCTGGCCTCCTTTTCTCTCCCCTAAGTGTTTTCCCTTTACTGACGGTTGTCAGTTCTGTCCTCAGTGGGACAGATAGTCTAAACCAATGCCTATGCAACCACTCACATATCATGTATATCAATAAAGTTGTGGCCAAAATTATGCCAAAAACCTAAACCTAAATTACTGTCTGAGGTGTGAGTTATTTTGAGCGGTGGTTTGGGGACCTCAACACGCAACAATGAAGCTTATGGAAATGGAGCAAGTTGAGAAAAGACCTATGGGAGCCTACAAGGATCCTAGAAGGAAAAGCCTAACTTCATTCCTATCCCAATATTATATGCTGAGGGTAACAAACCTAGAAGGTTGGCGGTTCGAATCCCTGCGACGGGGTGCACTCCCGTTGCTCGGTTCCTGCTCCTGCCAACCTAGCAGTTCAAAAGCACGTCAAAGTGCAAGTAGATAAATAGGTACTGCTCTGGCGGGAAGGTAAACGGTGTTTCCGTGTGCTGCTCTGGTTTGCCAGAAGTGGCTTAGTCATGCTGGCCACATGACCCGGAAGCTGTACGCCGGCTCCCTCGGCCAATAATGCGAGATGAGCACCGCAACCCCAGAGTCAGTCACGACTGGAGCTAATGGTCAGGAGTCCCTTTACCTTTTAACAAACCTCACCCTGATCATTATGGCCAAGAATGGAATGAGAAGTGCATCATGAGAACATTTCAAAAGAATGAGAGGAATGAAGAGTATTTTTAATGCCCCTATCCACAAAGCAAGAGTCAAAGAGAAAACTCACGTATGAGGTTCATGCATTGAAGAAAGATTGGATTAGAGGCAAAGGAGCTAAAAGATTGAAAGATTTGTTGTAGAAGTTGAAGAGGAGTAAATTTACCCCATGTTGGTTCCCTACAGAAAGTCCCTTCTGCCCAGAGGAGAAGCTAAAGGAGAATGAGAATTTTGGAGTGAGGGAACCGAGAGGAGAAATGGAGAGATTGAGACTAAGAAGAAAAATCCCAAAAGGTGGAGACTCGTAGAACGGAATGAAGGAGGCAACAGTGGCATTCTTACCCACCTTCAACCAGCCCAGCCTCCAGGGGTAGCTCATCCTGTTTTGCCACCTGAGGCGAAACAGGAACATGCTGCCTCCTGCCCCTGCCCCACCACGATCCACCATCCCCTTCTGCTACTGCTGGAATGCCCCAGTTCGTGCCCAAACGTGATGAGAGCCAGGGCATTCTGCAAGGCATTGCCACTCGTTGGAAGTAGTGGATCAGGCTGGGCACCACCTCTTGCACTTCTTCTGCCTGAAGCAGGTGCCTCACCCCACCTCATGGTTGGGCAGGCTCTGCTAGCAGCTCAGTACTGGTGACTCCCCACTTGCACAGGTGTTATGTTCCAGGAACCCACACAGATTAGTGAAATGGGCGTAAGTGGGGAGTCCTCAGGCTCACGAAGCGACCCTTCCCAGAGCCCAAAGAGGACACCCTCTTCAGAATCCAGGGAGGGTCTCTTTGTGAGCTGGAGGGGCAGTGGGGCTTTCTTGAGGAAAAAACTAAAAATCAATATTGTTTATTAACATGTTGTTGGAGCTATCAGTTTGAAGGACCCATTATGGGACAAGAGGCCTGATCACTTTGGCCTACTGACCTTGTTTCATAAGTTCTGCTGGTGCCAAGCCACAAATGGCTAACCATGCTTGCCTTTGGAAAGCTATTGGTCTGCCAAAGTTAATTCAGATCTTTGCAATGAGTATTAATTATACTTGGTTCAAGACAGCTTTGGGCCATAGTTTTGCAAAAAGAGAGATAATCCCCTCCTTTCTCTGCAAGTTCAAACTGGCAAGACAAAGAAACAATGTGCCCAGTTTTGCGGTTGAGAGAAACAGAGGGCGTTTTCACAGGGAAGAGTTGTGCCAATTTCTTTGCCTTCTCGTTCTACTTTAATCAGAATCTGGGATAGGGGGACAGCTTCCACACACTTCTGAATTTTATGGGAGGAATTCAACGTGGTGCTGAAGAAGAAGAAGAGTTTGGATTTGATATCCCACTTTATCACTACCTGAAGGAGTCTCAAAGTGGCTAACATTCTCCTTTCCCTTCCTCTCCCACAACAAACACTCTGTGAGGTGAGTGGGGCTGAGAGACTTCTAGATGCTATACTCCTATTGATGCAGCCCAGAATTGCCTTGGCTTTTTGAGCTGCTGCATCACACTGTTGACTCATGTCAAGTCTGTGGTCTACCAAGACTCCTAGATCATTTTCACATGTACTGCTCTCAAGCCAGGTGTCACCCATCCTGTATTTGTGCCTTTCATTCTTTTTGCCCAAGTGTAGTACTTTACATTTCTCCCTGTTAAAATTCAATGATCGAAGAGTTTCATCATGGCGACAATAAGAGATCATTGATTTCTTTGTTATGGCGGGGGGGGGGGAATGACAAAGAATTCATGAACAGCTTTGAAGTAGCCACAAAAGTATTTGATTGTTTTGAGCATCAAGAGAAGGGCACAGTCCATCTCGATCCTCAGTTACCATACATATAGAGAGAGCGTGAGAGAGAAAGAGTGCAGGTCCCCCGCACGACTGAAAAGCCAATCCTATCAGATTTCAGTGCTGCTCCTCTAACCTTTGTTCATTGCATTAGAAAAGTATGCCAACCCTCACAGTTACCAAAGCTTCTTTAAAAAAATCTTACTAGCAAGCCAGGTCTCTCACACAACTGAAAAACCAATCTTACCAGTTTTCGATGTTATTGCCTTTTCTACTATGACATAACAACAACAACCACAACAACAACAACCACAACAACTAGCACTTCCTATCAGTGCAAGGATTTCCATTTGTACAACAGAACGTGCCCTCTTTTCTTCTCCTGCCCCACACCTGGCCCTCTTTTCTTCTCCTGCCCCACACCTGCCCCACACCCTCCCCACATCTACTCTGGAAGCTTGGGGGAACCCTGAGAAGAGATTTAGGGAGCACTTGGGGGAGGTGGGTTAGTTCTGTTGGGCAAGAAGAAGAAGAGTTTTGATTTGATATCCCGCTTTATCACTCCCGAAGAAGTCTCAAAGCGGCTAACTTCTCAAGGGAAGTAATAGTACCACTGTATTCCGCTCTGGTCAGACCTCACCTGGAATACTGTGGTCCAGTTTCTGGGCACCACAGTTCAAGAAGGATACTGACAAGCTGGAATGTGTCCAGAGGAGGGCAACCAAAATGGTCAAAGGCCTGGAAACGATGCCTTATGAGGAACGGCTTAGGGAGCTGGTATGTTTAGCCTGCAGAAGAGAAGGTTAAGGGGTGATATGATAGCCATGTCAAATATATAAAAGGATGTCATAATAGAGGAGGGAGAAAGGTTGTTTTCTGCGTGCTCCAGAGAAGCGGACAAGGAGCAATGGATTCAAACTACAAGAAAGAAGATTCCACCTAAACATTAGAAAGAACTTCCTGACAGTAAGAGGTGTTTGACAGTGGAATTTGCTGCCAAGGAGTGTGGTGGAGTCTCCTTCTTTGGAGGTCTTTAAGCAGAGGCTTGACAGCCACCTGTCAGGTATTGTTTTGATGTGTTTCCTGCTTGGCAGGGGGTTGGACTGGATGGCCCTTGTGGTCTCTTCCAACTCTATGATTTATTATCTCTATTGCTTGCAGCAGTATTTTCAGTGGCCATTGGTCTAAAGTGAAAGCAACCAAAAAGACAACTTGCTCTGGCTGCCCATGAAAATAAAATGGTGATGAACCAAACTGGGGCAGAGAAGGCGTGATAGTAAGCCACAGCTAGACTGGTGACTGGGAGTGGCCGCCGGGACCACATAACACCGGTCCTGAGAGAACTACATTGGCTCCCAGTACATTTCCGAGCACAATTCAAAGTGTTGGTGCTGACCTTTAAAGCCCTAAACGGCCTGTCCTGTATACCTGAAGGAGCGTCTCCACCCCCACCGTTCAGCCCGGAGACACTGAGATCCAACGCCAAGGGCCTTCTGGCGGTTCCCTCATTGCGAGAAGTGAGGTTACAGGGAACCAGGCAGAGGGCCTTCTCAGTAATGGCGCCCCGCCCTGTGGAACGCCCTCCCATCAGAGGTCAAAGAGATAAACAACTACATGACATTTAGAAAATACCTGAAGGCAGCCCTGTTTAGGGAAGTTTTTAATCTGTGACATTTTGATGTATTTGAATGTTTGTTGGAAGCCGCCCAGGAGTGGCTGGGGCACCTGGCCAGATGGGCGGGGTACAAATAATAAATTATTACTTATTATTATTATTATTATTATTATTATTATTATTATTATTATCATCATCATCATCATCATCATCATCATCATCATCACATAAGATGTCATAAAAGAACCCCTTACTGATAAGCTTTGCTTTGAATCAGAATTGAAAGAGGCGATTTTTGTGACCATACTGATCATTACTATACTTTAGGGGAAACTAAAGGCATTGAGATACGTTCAACTCCAGCAGGATGTTGTGATGGTACACAAAAACAAATGCCTAAACACTGCAAATATGAAATAAATGGCTGGAATGGCAGTGCCCAGAGGAATAAGCAGCGCAAATAATATTTGTCCTGTGTCATAAGAATTTACCAACTAATTTGCAACATCCCAAACTGAGGCATCTGATACCAGTCAACTGAGGAACCAGTTCACACTCCTCCTCAGCAATATGCCTAATAGTTGTTTTTCCTCTTAAATGTTTCCTAGCCACTTCATAAGTGTTGCAGACATTTCCCCTTAAATACCACAGCAGTGAAGTGAATGTAAACAGATAATTACATATATTCTTATACTACAAAGGCTAGACGGAACGAGATTAGCTACTCCAACAAAGTGTAGCTCTGGTTCTGCCTACCCTTCGTGTAATTGACTCTCCCCCTTAATAATATCCAAGCAGCGTAACAGACCCCTCCAAGTGTCTCTATTTTCCTGGGACATTGCTGGATTTACAGAAGCTGTCCTGGTTTCTGATTTAATCCCAGAATGTCCCACTTTTCCCCTATGTTCATCTGAGAAATGTTGGAGGGTATGGAATAGGATTTCCCCAGGGCTCCCCCCCCCCTTTTTTATTTGGTCAAATCATTTTTATTAGGTTTCCAATACAACATAATCACATTGAAACATTCCAAATTACATTTTGAATTATTTATCCAATTATCAATAATAATAATAAAAAAGAAAAGTTCCAATTCTGCCAAATTATTATTTGAATATATTTGGTGGTTTCCCATGCTTCAAACTCCGGAGTTATCTAATCAACTATTGTCCATGCTTTTTACCCCTCCTATATTTTCACAGCCTCTGATGTATTCCAACAAGCAAGATAAATCAAAACAAACAATGTCCCTGTGTGGATTTAAGTCCATATTTCATCACCATCGATCGCCTTGCCCCTTGATACTCTGATTCCAAAAGCCAAATCACGCAGTCACCATCTTCATTCAGTCTCGATAACATCCACTCTTTCCCACAGGGCTCCCCCCCACCCCCAATCTGGAACTCACAGAAACTCAGTTCTGGGACCTCTCAGGTGGGTGCCATTGCCATTATAAGAGAACAAGGGAGGTGTTCATGGTGCGTTCCACAGCACCTCTTTTTCTAGAAAAATAGCACTGGGTGTTCCTACATTCATAAAGAAATGTTGGGGCTATGACTTAATTGTTTATGGTGACAACTCAGTGCAGAGTTAGTAATATATAATAATAATTTATTATTTGTACCCCGCCCATCTGGCTGGGTCCCCCAGCCACTCTGGGCGGCCTCCAACAGATATTGAAATACATTAAAATATCACAGGTTAGACCCACTAAACCACCTAATTGCAACAGGAAGAGATGTGGGCATAGGACGTGCGCCAGATTGTGGCCACTGAATCACACGCATGAGATTGAAATGGCATCTTCCTCCAGAAAAATCAGCACCGTCTAAATTGTGGCAAGTGGCGCACACAAGCCAAAGTATTACATAGTGCTGTGGTGGGCTACACTACAATATGTACTCTTGGTTTACCTTTGGATTTTGCTATGTGCATTTTATAGCAATATATCTATATCTAATCTATATTTCTCATATTTCCATTTTTTAAAAATGCCTTTTTGAACAAAAATTGCATCACAATATTTGGAAAAGTGCAAAATCTGCACATGAGTCCAAGAGGTGCAACTCAGACCAGTTTGTATTGGCATTTGCAAAGATTGAATTCCTCAGGCACCCCTAGTGTATGTTGGCTTGTGGTTGTGTGCTAGTACCAGTGCTTCCCCCCTAAAAATACGGGGTACTCTCATTTTCCTACTCATAATATAATACTGCCCCTCAATGAAGCCAACCTTAGATTCACAAATGTTTAGGGGTATGCATAACCCTGTATCCCCCCCAGTGGCATCACATGGGGAGAGGGGAGGGATGCTCGCCCCGGGTTCCAGGGGAGGAGGGGGGTGACACTTGGGCCAGCCCCGCCCAGCCCCACCCCACCCCGCCCACGGGCCCCGAGCAAGCCACGGAACGAGGCCGCTCTGCTCGGTGGCTTGTTGGGGGTGCCCCGCCGCTGCTTTTCGCACGACGGCTCACAAGGCCGCCGCGGAGCAGCGGCGCGGTCAAGGCGGAGTGCGCATGCATGAAATGCCGTTGTGCTCGGTGGCTCGTGGGGGTGCCCACCGCTGCTGCTTTTCGCATGGTGGCTCCCAAGATCGCAGCGGGAGCAGCGACGGCCCGGTGACGGAGTGCGCACGCGCGGCATTTCATGCATGCGCACTCGTTGTGACAGTGCGTTGTGACATCACAACGTAACATCATGACACCCCGCCCCAGGGGGATGCTTCCGTTCGCCGCCCCGGGTAGCGAGGAGGCTTCCTCCACCCCTGATTCCCCCCTGAAAAAAAAAAGCACTGGCTAGCACCCATACCCTTGCACGGAATGATTCTCTACTTTTCACTTGGCTGCATTTAAAACGAACTCACAACCCGCCTTGTTTTAACTGCCAGACAAAAGGAGATAGAAGGCCCTTGAGATATCTCTTAGCATTCAAACAGCCTGAAAGGAATGAACTGGAAATGCCAAATCACTCCTTAATCAGTGTATAGTTTTACCACATGTTTCTTTTGATTCACTCGGTTTGGGTCATTATTGAGAAAACACCCTGACATGTTCTACTCTCGGCCGGTTGCTCTTGTGTGATCTTTCACTCAACCTTTCAAAGCTCTCTTTTGGCATTTAAGGCTGAAAGGAAGCCTCTCGCCCTCCCTGCGTGTGGCATCTAGATGGCTGCAAAGTGAGTAATTTTTGCTTTGAGTTGTTTTCTTCTTCTTCTTCAACTACAAGTGCCTGTGCATGTGCGCTCACCTCACAAACAAAACTACAAAAGGCAGGCGGGAAGGAGGAAGGGAGGGGGAGAGAGAAAGCCAACAGGTTGATCTGGATTACATCAACCAGTCACACCCTCCTTACTTTATGAACATAGCAGAACAGGTGTTTGTAATTCATTAGCTAAACTGAGCTCAGCACAGACAGGGATTGAGATCTACTCTGCTCCCTGGTGTGCTTTTTTCTCTGTCTCAGTAGTACCTACTGCTTCATCCGGCCTCCTTGGAGCACACAATGGCCAGCCACTCAAGGGACTTCCGGAGCCGTAGCAGCAGCAGCTCTTTCGCTTCGCCAGGAGGCTCTTTAGCATGCGGAGAGAGCGTTCTTGCTCCCCTTCTTCAAGGTATGGGGCCTGCAGCAGCCCCACATGGGGTGTGAGCACCAGCAGGAACAACTTCAGCTCTTCTAGCCTCACCGGATACAGCCGCTGCTCTTACCCAAAGGTTTCGGTCAACAAACGGCTCCTGACTCCGCTAAACCTGGATATAGATCCCTCCTTGCAGGAGAGAAAGACCAAGGAGAAAGATGAGATCAGGACACTCAATAACCAATTCGCCGCCTTAATTGGAAAGGGTAAGATTGTATACTATTACTTGAATGGGAAGGTAAGATGACGCCTCTCTTTGTATTGACCAATGTGCAAAACAGTGTGAGAGAGCTGCTTTAGGTGGTTGATTCAGGTGGCTCCTTCATGTGGCAGCTTTAGGGTACCATTGGAGGAGGCAAGTTATCACCTGTGTATGTTGCTGTTAATTGCTGCAATTTCAGTTCTCTGCTTCAGGTACCAGGACAGCTCTGGCGCAGTCCAAAGACTATCAATATCTAATGGCACACAATATAAGTTCCAAGATTTTATTTCTAGTCTGACTAGTCCAAAGCCAACAGCAGTCGTGAAGTACTGTTGGCAGTCCTCAGGTGTAATAGGTGGGGATAGCCTTGGTCTACGTCAGTGATGGCTAACATTGACACTCCAGATGTTTTGGAACTACAACTCCCATCATCCCTAGCTAACAGGACCATGGTCAGGGATGATGGGAGTTGTAGTCCCAAAACATCTGGAGTGTCAAGGTTAGCCATCACTGGTCTAGGTGTTTATGGGGGGTGGATGGTAGCCGTTTACAGGTTTTTTTAAGAACAAATAGGTTTCTCCAGCTTAGGAGACTAAAAGCGTATAGCTTCAAAGGAATATAATTAGGTTTGCAATAATGGCTAGGCATCAATACGAGCCCTGCTGGTTCAGGCTGAAGGTCCATCTAGCATCCTGGTCTCACAGTAGCCAATCAGAGGCCTGTGGGAGACCCATAAGCAGAACATGAGTGCAACAGTACCTGCTTGCTTGTGGTCCCTGGCAACTGGTATTCAGAGGCAGATTGCCTCTGATAGCGGAGGTAGAACATAGCCACATAAGTAGCCACTGATAGCCTTTTCTCCACGCCTCTGATTTCCTTATATCCCTCTTCCGAAGCTGTCAAAGTTGGTGGCCTTTGACACATCATGTGGCAGTGGATCCCATCGTTTAACTATAGACACTGTGCAATGGTACTTCCTTTTGCCTCTGCTCCCACCATTGACCTTCACCGGATGATCCCCTGGCTCTAATGTATTGAGAGAGGGGTGACGGACTTCCCTCTATCCACTACCTTCATAGACTGCATAATTTTTATGATAATGTGCTCCTTGACTTGCCTTTCTCCTGCCGCCGCCCCCCCCCCCCGAACTAAGGAAGGCCCAAGCATCATAACCTTTCCTCATAGGGGAGTTGCTCCAGTTCCTCAATAGCCTTAAAAGTTGCGCACAATTTTAAAAGAGCTACATAAACACACCCACAGTGGGATGGTACAGAACAGGAAGCATGGGAGGGGGGGGGGATATTTGCAAACAGAACAAAAGGTCACAAACTGGCAGACACATGGGGAGAGTGGCTATGTCACTCACTAGTCCAGTGATGGCTAACCTTGACACTCCAGATGTTTTGGAACTACAACTCCCATCATCCTTAGCTAACAGGACCAGTGGTCAGGGATTATGGGAGTTGTAGTCCCAAACATCTGGAGTGTCAAGGTTAGCCATCACTGCACTAGTCACAAATAACATTGCAGGCATTATGTAATACGTGACCATAGTCACATTCACATTTAAAGCACATTACACCATGGCTTCCATCAAAGAATCCTGAGAGCTGTGTTTTCCCTTTAAATATATGTTTTGGATATGATTCATGCTGCAACAGAGTAAAATTTCAGTCTGAGCGAGATGAAATGTGATGCAACCACCCATTTTCCTTAAAAGGAGATGACTAGGTGTTATGTGACGAATGAGAACAACTGTCTATTAGTGCATTCAAAATAGTCGCATGAAAGGCCCCCAGGTGACAAAAATGCACTTCTGAGGATCTCTGTTGAGACGCTTCCCAGGGAATTATGGGGATTGTAGTTCAGGAGAATTCTGTTAAAGATCGCAACCATCCTGCTCACAGAGCTGCAGCAACGACATACCCTCCAACATGCAGCTATGCAACTATGGCTTACTGGGAAGGTAATGTCTATTAAACAAGTTTTCAGTCAGCAGGATAGGTTCGCCCTCATAGTTTGTCCCTTGTCAGCTGCTCTATTAGCATCTGAACGATTTGAAGAGAAGAGCAAAGAGGACTCAAAAGTTGCCTTCAGTCATCCCTTCCTGCCCTCTAGCCCTTCATCCCTCACTGTTGCCACTGGAAATAAAAGAGGCATGAAGATAGAGGCATGAAGATATAGGATAACAGAATTCTAGACTGCACCACTTCAGATGTGGTGGGGTGCCATATTCTCAAATGCATTCCAAAGTTAAAGTTCCAAACATGTAATAAACTAACACAATCCTAGAGAATATTCCTGATGTCCTAGGTTTACTTCACGGAGGGAGCTGTTTATTTGTGTTGGTGGGGGGAGCATTCAAAACATGCCCCTACATACCACCCTACTGTCTGAAGTGGATTTAAGAAAAGGTTTCATTCAATCATTCATTCATTCATTCATTCATCATGCTTTTCTGCAGTTGGTTCTAGGAGCCTAACAAAATCCGTCAGGACTATAATAATTATAATGCTACAAGCATGATACAAATAGCAGAAGCAGCAATTAATAAAGTCCATGCACTAATAATGCAAAAACAAAGGCAGTGGGTGAATAAAACCCATGAGCTCCCAAAAACCCATTCAATCAAAACCCTTAATATTTATTTATTGCATGTACACATTCCATCTTTCCTCCAAGAAGCACAAAGGTGGCATACATAGGTCCTCCCCCCCTCACAGCAGCCCTATGAGGTAGGTTAGTGAAACAGCTGATAGCTGGCCCAAGGTCACCTTAGAAACTTCATGGCTGAATGCAGATCTAGTGCTTGAGAGTATGGAACAGCTATTATCTGATGCCAAAATATAGTAACGGTAAGTACCTAGGGAAGGGGTTAAAAGGGACCCAGGTGGCGCCTGTGGGTTAAACCACAGAGCCTAGGGATTGTTGATCAGAAGGTCAGCGGTTCGATCCCTGCGACAGGGTGAGCTCCCGTTGCTCAGTCCAGCTCCTGCCACCTAGTAGTTCAAAAGCATGTCAAAGTGCAAGTAGATAAATAGGAACCGCTCTGGCGGGAAGGTAAACGGCGTTCCGTGCCCTGCTCTGGTTCGCCAGAAGCGGCTTTGTCATGCTTGCCACATGACCCGGAAGCTGTACGCCGGCTCCCTGGCCAATAAAGCGAGCATGAGCGCCGCAGCCCCAGAGTCGGACACGACTGGACCTAATGGTCAGTGGTCCCTTTACCTTTAGGGAAGGGGTTCCACAATATGGTGCTATCACCAAGAAGGCACCTTCTCTCTCTGTTAGCCATGATTTGCCTAATGTCAGAGGGCAACAGCATCTGAAACAGAAGGGGCGATCTGTGTGACAATCTTTGTTGAGGGGCAGCTTCATGTAGGTGAAGATGGTATTCAGATACTCAACCTGCCCAAAGGACCTTCCTGTCATCAGAGGTAAGGCCTTATACCTATTGTACACATTGAGCAGAATGTGCTGGAAGACAGAGGTGTTTGCATCAAAAGACCTTCTGTGCTTGCCAGTTCCTTTCCATCCCCAGTTAAGGTCCTGGTTTGGGCCTTTTAAAGCCTGAAATGGCATAGGTTTGAGTATACTTTAAGCAGGGAAAAGCACATGGATACTTTTATAGATCACAGGAGATGCCCTTTAGATTTGACCAGAATGAAAGCCTTTAGAAGTTTGAAGAAGAAATGCCACTGCATCAGCATACAATTATTCTCCCCACCACCTCTCTCCTGTGGTGTACTAAGACCTCATAGGGAAGGCAGAAGGTTGTTTTCAAAGTGAAACAGTTGAACTACCAAGGCAGGTTCCTGCAAAGCCCTCATGTTCTGTAAACAGATGTAATCTCCTCAAGGATTGCTTCACTGAAGTGTCTACGTAGGTGCCAATCTTAAAACCAAAAAATTGCGCGCACGCACACACACACACTGGCACCACTGTGATTTAATTTTAAGAGACACTGTTTATTCTCAGTTATGTGAATACTACACCCAGTGTTTATGACATGCAAATGGATAAATGTGCAGGCATGTTCTCTGTTGTGTGAGCTACTGGAGACAAATGCAACTGAACTTTGATCTGGCTTTTTGACCATATATGGATTTTTAAAACTCATTCCCTGAAGAAACAGGAGGCACACTGGGAGCCAAAGTGATCGTACTCAATGGGTGTCAAACTGTGTTGAGAAACACTCTGGCCCTTGGTTCCATGGAGATGTATCTGGATTACTCCATGAAAATGAACGATGGTTGACAGTTGTCCTTGAAAGGCAGCTTCCCCACCACTGCAGATCTTTCCCTGGATTATAAAGCTACAAGGGAGGGTGCTGGAATGTTTTAGGGTACAATCACAGCTCATCAGGGCAGGTGCTGGACACCAGCCTGCATGTACAACCCTCACCAGAACCCTCTGCAACACACATTGTTTTTGTAGTTCTGGAAGTCAAAGTACATGTTAATAAGGACTGTAAGGCAGCTGCCAATCAAAGTCTTTCCTCCTGTGCCTCTCTACTACAACTTTTGTTAACTTGGTGCCCTCCAGATGTTTTGGGCTAAGGCTGATGGGAGTTGTAACCCAAAATTTCTGGAGGAAACCATGCTGGAAAAGGGTGATCTGCTGTAATCTTTAGAAAATGCATAACACAATAGATGATGCTCAGAGTTTCTGTGACACAGCATCCCTTCATCAGCTGCTGCCTTTTTTGCAGGGGGGGGGTGGATAGGAAAACTGAGCATGACATCATCGAGTCAGGCATCTTCTTTAAATGTTATGGGCAGTATAAGAGGAAAGAGATGTGTAGCTGCAGCTCTCACTGGCAAAAGATGCACATTCTTCCGAACATGTAGTTTGGGGTCCTTAAGTTCAGATTGTAGCAGCTCGTTCCCTGCAGGCCAGTTCGTATAATCATTTCTTGCATGCAAGTGCTCACATGGAGAACAGAAACACATCAGCTGAACCAGCCAATCTCTGATTTTGTTGTTGTTTAGTTGTTTAGTCATGTCCGATTCTTCGTGACCCCATGGACCAGAGCACGCCAGGCACTCCTGTCTTCCACTGCCTCCCGCAGTTTGGTCAGACTCATGTTGGTAGCTTCGAGAACACTGTCCAACCATCTCGTCCTCTGTCGTCCCCTTCTCCTTGTGCCTCCATCTTTCCTAACATCAGGGTCTTTTCCAGGGAGTCAGCTCTTCTCAGGAGGTGGCCAAAGTATTGGAGCCTCAGCTCAGGATCTGTCCTTCCAGTGAGCATTTAGGGCTGATTTCCTTCAGAATGGCTAGGCTTGATCTTCTTGCAGTCCATGGGACTCTCTAGAGCAGTGATGGCTAACCTTGACACTCCAGATGTTTTGGGACTACAACTCCCATCATCCCTGACCACTGATCCTATAGCTAGGGATGATGGGAGTTGTAGTTCCAAAACATCTGGAGTGTCAAGGTTAGCCATCACTGCTCTAGAGTCTCCTCCAGCACCATATTTCAAAAGCATCCCTTCTTCGGCAATCAGCCTTCTCTGATTTAGTGGACAGCATATTTCTATGATTGGAGAAGCCACCCTGCCCACCGTCCACCTCTTGTGATCAAGATTTTGTGGGCTATATCTGAGATCAGCCAGTTCATACGTCTTTATGCAAAAGTGCCTGGCTGGAATCCTTTAAGTTTCGGGGAAGTGGGAGGGTTATTTTGGCAAGCTAGTCTTTCTCAATCTCTGTTCGCCATGTATAAAACGAGTATACCTTCCACCAGGAGTTGTTGTAAGAGATAAAAGAATTGTAACACATTTTGCACATTTAAATTACCATAGAAACTATTCACTCTAATACTGCTCCCCCCTCGCCAAATGGGCATGATACAAATACTTTGTAATTCAACGCTCAGCACTGCTGCACCAGCAAAACTGTACATGGTGCACTTCAGCTACATTGCAGTATCACAGTGCTAGGCAGAATTGCTTGGGGTTGGCGCTTAAGCCCGGTCTCAGCATGTCAGCGTTGGAAAAAAATTCTCCTGTCTCCAGTGTGGCATCAAGCAACTTCACTTCTGCAGCCGTACTAGGGCTGGGCACTAGCTATGCTATGAGATACTCCAGCTTCATAGGAAAGAAATGGTTGGTTGAAATTCTGCCAGCCTCATGTAACAGTAGCAGGCTTATAAGTATAGAGGCAAATTTACAAATAATTTCTTATATTTCAAGGACACGGGTGGCGCTGTGGGTTAAACCACAGAGACTAGGACTTGCCGATCAGAAGGTCGGCGGTTCGAATCCCGCGACGGGGTGAGCTCCCGTTACTCGGTCCCAGCTCCTGCCAACCTAGCAGTTTGAAAGCACGTTCAAAGTGCAAGTAGATCAATAGGTACCCGCTCTGGCGGGAAGGTAAACGGCATTTCCGTGCGCTGCTCTGGCTTAGTCATGCTGGCCACATGACCCGGAAGCTGTACGCCGCTCCCTCGGCCAATAAAGCGAGATGAGCGCCGCAACCCCAGAGTCGGTCACGACTGGACCTAATGGTCAGGGGTCCCTTTACTTACATTCAGAGAAAGTAAGCCGATTACTATCCCAGCTAACTCTCCCCAAATAAATCCTCCCGTTAATTTCCTTTTCCAGATTACCCAAATCTCCTTTAATTAATTAAAATCCCAGTTAGTTCCCCACCCTGCTCCTGCTCCAAAATCACTTCCCATTTTACTTTGTACGCCTATTCATTGTCGGTCATCTCACTGTTATCCCTTCTGCTGCTTTAAAATTGAATTAAGAAGAAAGAGGTTGCATGATTCCTTTCAGGTGGAGGGAGGAATAGTACTATGGGACAAGTTGGCTGGTGGTGTCGTGTCTATCTTTTTAAACTTAATTAAGCTAAAGGAAAGCCTTCAGCCAGGGACCAGCCTACCATTAGACAGAGTGAGGGAGCTGCCGCAGGTAGCAGATGCTGGAGAACAGGGAGCACCAGGGAGCATTGTGGAAACCAGAGACATGTAGGTCAACGTAGTCTGTAAGATAAGCTGCTTCTCTCAGGAATAGACTGCCCTGCCTGTTGCCAGTGTTGAAATGGGATTCAGGTGTAGCCCTATTGTTTTTGTATGTGGAGTAGAGAAGAAGAGTTTGGATTTGATATCCTGCTTTATCACTACCCGAAGGAGTCTCAAAGTGGCTAACATTCTCCTTTCCCTTCCTCCCCACAACAAACACTCTGTGAGGTGAGTGGGGCTGAGAGACTTAGAGAAGTGTGACTAGCCCAAGGTCACCCAGCAGCTGCATGTGGAGGAGCGGGGATGCAAACCCGGTTCCCCAAATTATGAGGGCCACGCTCTTAACCACTACACCATACTGGCTACACCCACACTAGAGAGTGTGGGGGTATTCTTGTTCTTTGCCAAGAGCATCAAACTGTATTGGGGCAGCATGGCCACTGTCAGCTTGCCACTGCACCGCTTGAATTGTCATAGAATTGTAGAGTTAGAAGATGACCCCGAGGGTCATCTGGTCCAACCCCCTGCAATGCAGGATTCTTAGCTGAAGCATCCATGACAGATGGCCATCCAACCTCTGCCTAAAACCTCCAATGAAAGAGAGGCCCAGCACCTTCTGGGGGAGTCCGTTTCTATTGTCTAGAACAGGCATCCCCAAACTTCGGCCCTCCAGTTGTTTTGGACTACAATTCCCATCATCCCTGACCACTGGTCCTGTTAGCTAGGGGTCCTGGGAGTTGTAGGCCAAAACATCTGGAGGGCCGCAGTTTGGGGATGCCTATTCTAGAAGCTCTTAGCAACGGAAAATTCTTCCTTTCAGATTGAAACCTCAAATGCTCCCAAGAAACTTCCTTTTCCTTTTCCTTCCCTTGACCCTGGAAATGAAACTGAAACGCGGCTGTTTCCCACCCAGGGCCCTTTGAGGCTTCGTTTGTGGCTTGCCTTTAAATTAAGGTGACCATTTGTGTGGCTAGGCGGAGTCCCCCCGAACCCCAGGCAGCCCCTGAGGGAAATAACGACACGTGACGATGTTCTATGGGATTAAATTGGCCACAACTTTATTAATATTCAGATGTAGGAGACCTGGGCTCAGGCATTGGGCGTTTATCCTTCCCAGCCCCCCAGCCGGGGTTCTGGGTACTTTTCAGGGTTATTCAACATGTGTGAGGGGTGGGCTAGCTCTGGAGAACATATGTTCAAGCAGATAGCCCGCCCCCCTTGTTCGCCGCCGCTGGAGGGGGAGGGCAATGATGACCTCTGGGCGTATGGTCATTGCCTCCCCCTAAGACCCCTTTAACGGGAACCCTGGTATCGCCGCCGCAATGAGGGCGGGGGTCACCACCCCACGCCCCCTCCCATTTTATGTAGATGACTAAAGGATTCCGCCCAAGGCCTGCAACCGCCAAAGTTGTGACGAATTGCTACGGGAAAGGCGAAACCTGCCAATGCAGGGAAAGTCCTTTCCGGCCCTTTAACAGCGACCTTGTCATAGCAGTGTCTGCGTGCCTGTGTGGCTGTGGAAATAAAAGATTAATCTGCATAATAAGCATTAGTTGAGGGAGTGGAGGGTGGGGAAGCTCTGGATCCTACGGCCGCTTCCCAGGTAGTGACTGACTCCTGCAAAGGTGTGTTCCCTCCCTCTACCTGGCCAATCCCCCTGGCAACACCTCCCCAGCCAGGATTGGGCGGCTGCTGGCATAGGTGGAGTCCACAGGTATCCAACCTGGGAAGGCGGTGCCAGACCCAACTGCCAGGAGCTGCCTGTGATCCCAGAGGGCTGCTCGCAGCCACGCAAAATGCACACCCCTTTTATTGTGGGGAAACGGTCATTATCTGGTCCTCTTTTCTCAGCCTTTATTTCCAGTATTGGCCACATGGGAAGAGGGCATCTCCCTGGGCACCCCTCGAAATGCAGGGCTGTCTGGTATGAAAAGAGACTGCTTGGCCATACTGGGTGGCAACACTCAAAAGCATCCTTCTCTGAAGCGCTGGAGAGCCTTGTAGATCTACTACCAGCAGGCTAGACAGACCAGCAGCCTGAGTCATACAAGTGTATTCAGAAAAGCATTTGGGGAGAGTTTTTCATGCCAGAATCAGGCATATATTAAGGCTGTTAAACCCAAAACATAACAGATCAGCATCAAGTTTGGGCAAGGGTTAGAATGTCACACTGCCTAAGTAAGGGCATGTCACTGCTCAGTCATCACAGAATGCACTACTCTTTGGCTAGAAACTCAGAAAATCTGGATTTTATCTTCTATAAATCAGCTAGCTGTATGATAATGATCATAGGCTGGATTCACCAAAGCAGAGATGAATTAACTCT
The DNA here is from genome assembly GCA_034641385.1 of Darevskia mixta. Taxonomy (NCBI): domain Eukaryota; kingdom Metazoa; phylum Chordata; class Lepidosauria; order Squamata; family Lacertidae; genus Darevskia; species Darevskia mixta. The sequence goes on from JAWWNH010000047.1 coordinate 1,008,189, forward strand.
GGAATTGGAGGTGTCTCCTTTTTTCTTTCTCTTGGTCTATATATGCACTCCATTTCCTTCCAAGTTTGTGTATCTCTTTAACTGGAGCTGTTTTTGAACTTGTGCTCTTTTTATGACTGTACGAGAGATTGCTCAATAGGGCAACCATCTTCTTTGGGGCCTCTAGGTGCTGTATAATAATGCTATCAAACATCTCTCCTTGGTTGTTCATTGGAAGCAGGAGCCAATGGTGGCAATTAAGTAAGGAAGAGGTTGCCAAAAGAGGGGGCGAATTCTTTATCATGTGCAATCTTTGGATAAAGAGCAGCAGATGCTCTTTAGAAAGATAATACTCTCTAAACACAGGTTGACAGGCTTGTTATCACAGCAGCTTGAGCTAAAGCCAATAATCAAGAAATGTGGACATGTGTTGATGAAAACTTAACATGTGCGGCTTGCACTGAAGCAGGGTGGATTTGATTTAAATCAAACTGATTTAAATCACGATTTAAATCACTAGTCAGTAAGGCTCAGGGTGGATAAAAATCAACGATTTTTTTTTAAAAAAAAATCAAAAAATCAGATTTTTTAAATTTAAATCGGATTTTTTTAATTTTTTTTTTAAAAATCATTGATTTTTATCCACCCTGAGCCTTACTGACTAGTGATTTAAATCATGATTTAAATCAGTTTGATTTAAATCAAACCCACCCTGCACTGAAGTTTATAGGGGCTGCCATTTTCGTTCTTGACTCGTAAACTTGTTCAAATCGTCATCTGTTGAACGCAATGCAAGAACTGTCAGTGGGTTGTTATTTATAGAGGCTTGTTTAATACATTTTCATTGTTTGCTGTGTAGCAATATGTTCACAAACTAGGGTCTTCGTTTTCTCCCTGGAGAAGAAAGGGGGGAACTTGGAGGAGGATGTTTGATGGAGTAGAACTGCAGCTCCTTTGAGGAGGCCCAGTGAATGGATTTTGATTTAGCTATGCACAGTCATGACCACCTAAGCCCATGTCACCTCTGCTGATTTCCTTTCACTTCAGTTTGTGGAGAGGAGTCACTGATACAGATGTGGAGAAAATAGTTTGAGTTTGCATGTGAGTCCACCTAATTGAAACCTCCTGAACTGAAATACAGTGGTACCTCGGGTTAAGTATGCTTCAGGTTAAGGACGCTTCAGGTTAAGAACTCCGCTAAGAACAGAAATCGTGGTCTGGCAGCGCAGCGGCAGCAGGAGGTCCCATTAGCTAAAGTGGTGTTTCAGGTTAAGTATGCTTCAGGTTAAGAACGGACCTCCGGAACAAATTAAGTTCTTAACCCGAGGTACCACTGTAAAGCGATCCTTTGAATTCTCACTTTTCTGAATTTTAAGACTTAGTTCTCCAACTGAGAAATGTATGCATTTTTTTCTGGATTAGGTGAAAATGTGCATACAGAAATGCATTATGTTGGGGAAAATTGCATGCAAAAATGTGTATCACATATAATAATGTTCAAGTGTCCCTGCGTCCACTGTGTCCCTGTGTGACATGCGCAGTGGAAAATTTCCACTGGCACACAGTGGACGCAGGGATTGGAGCGGGCGGAGAGAGGGCGTGTCGGAGAGGGCGGCCGTGCGCAGGCGCGTCGTCAGTTGCCTCAGTGCCGCCGCCTCGCACAGACATGGGGAGGATGGCTTCCTTCCGAGCGTGCACGCGGAGGATCGGGCCGCTCGCCGCCGCCCGCTGGGTCCCCAGAAGAGCGCACTGCCGGGGTGCCCCTGTCCGCCTGCGCTCACCCGCTGCCGCCGCCTCCGAAGCTGCCGAGGCCCACTGCTCGGGCTCCGGCTCGGGCTGCTGTTCCGGCGCCCCTCCGCGAGTCGCCCCCTCCCGCGGGCGCCGCCGCTCGCCGCCCCGCCGCTCCCCGCTCGCCCATCCCGCCGCTCGGCTCCTCCGGCCGCTGCTTCTTCTCCTCCCGCGCAGCCCCTATGTTCTAGCGCCCGTTATTAACGGGCTAAATTCAACTAGTATTAGAATAAATGCACTCTAAAACGCTGACAATTTTTCATGAGGATCTTTCATTTTTTAAAAAAACTTTCAAATTGATGTGGAAATGTGGGGAACTGAACTGAAGACTGGATACATGAGAAACTGAGATAAACCAACATTGATAAGATCCACCCACTGCTAGGCACAGTTCTATGCTGAAATCAGCCTGGATTCTGCTTACCTAATGCTAGCGATGAACCCCATTTAGGTTGTTTTGCAGTGGTGGGTTTCAAAATCTGAACTCAGACTAAGAAATACTGTAGACTGAAGCAGCTGTAAGACGTCAGCATGGGATTACTGAAAACCGCAATTGTGTGGTAGTGGTAAGGAAACTTGCACAGCTGGAATGAAATTGTGCCCCCACCCGCAAGCACAGTGAATCTGGAAGAGAGGCATCTTGGATAAGATAAGACGCAGAAAGTGAAACGCCTGCTGTACCTTATCTGATACACGCAAGAGATAAACACCCTTACCTCTCCACCAAGCCCTTTGCACAGAGGTTTGGATGAGGAAGAAACAGCAAGAGTTCCTCAGCCTCATGCCAATTCCTTATCTTATCCAAACCTGGATGTAAGACTCTTCTTCCTGCTCAAGCTTCGAGCAAGTACAGAGGGAAGGCTAAGTTGTCCTTCCCTTTTTTTTTTCTTTTTTTTGCTCTTGCGTATTTTATTTTTTATTTTTTATAATACTTTATTGATTTCTTTCTTTGCATTACATCGCATAAAACTTTTACATTTTATGATACAAAATAACTTTGATACATTTTATGATACAAAATAAATTTCCTTTCACATTATTACAAAGGCCATGACATACACTCTGAAATCAAAAGAAAAGAAAATGAAAAAGAAAGAGGAAAAGAAGAAAGAAAGAAAGAAAGAAGAAAGAAAATGAAAAAGTCAATAAAAAGCAAAGGAAAAAAGAAAAAATATTCAGGGAATTTCTCACTGAGATTCCCTAATTTGACGAGCTTAAAATTACTTTTATAAAGTAAAAATGCAAACGACTTCCACTACCAATACAACGTTTCGTATTTTATAACTGAACATACTATACTCTGTCTTCATAAACTTAATCTCTTTATTACAAGTAACTAATGCAGATTTTTTTAAAAACTTATATTACCTTTATATTACCTTCCCTTAAAATGCAGTTGGGAGAAAGGAAGAAACAGTAAGACAAACACCTGTATCGTTTTCTTCCCTTCAACATATACAGTCTTTGGGAGGCTGCTGGGTGTTGTTCCTCCTCCCCAGAGACCAAGGGGCACTCACCTCTGGTACTCCTGGCCAGTGAAATTGTGGGTACCTGTCCATAACTTCTTCTTTGACATGCACAAGTTGATATTGGTTCGTGGCTTTTATATTCTCTAGCCCAAACAACGATTATGGGTTGCATCCAACTGTAATTCTATAAACACAGGAGCACAGGAAGCTGGTCCGTCAAGCTCAGTATTGTCTACACTGACTGGCAGTGCCTCTCCAGGATTTCAGACAGGGTTCTCTCCCAACCCCACCTGGAGATGATGGGGATTGAACCGGAACCTTCTGCATGCAAAGCAGATGCCCTACCTTTTCAGAGCTGACCCATTTTAATAAAAACAAAATAAAAAATAAAAGAATTCCTTCCAGTAGCACCTTAGAGACCAACTAAGTTTGTTCTTGGTATGAGCTTTCGTGTGCATGCACACTTCTTCAGATATCTGCATGCACACGAAAGCTCATACCAAGAACAAACTTAGTTGGTCTCTAAGGTGCTACTGGAAGGAATTTTTTTTAATTTTTATTTTGTTTTGACTATGGCAGACCAACACGGCTACCTACCTGTAACTGGAACCATTTTAATAAATGGGCCTAAATTAGCCATGCTTGTTAATTTCAGTGGGTCTGTTCTAAGCAGGATGAGCACTGGATACAATCTCATGTAATTTGCATTGGAGAGCCAATTGTGATAATCCTGTGGGTCACTAGGAAGCATGGATCAAATGTTTGTATTTACCCCTTCGCTTTGTACTCTTGAAAAGTTGATTTTCAGATGAGGTTCAAAGGATGAGAAGGGGGTTTTTCCTGTTCATGAACTATCCATTATTTTGTATTTCAGGATTCAGATTATTATCATTATGCATTTTGGAAGGGCTTAGGACACCTATTTGTGGTGTGGCAGTCACGTAAAAGCTCATTGTAGGTTGTCTACAGTCACCTATAATACCCTGTTGTACAGTGAGGCATGCTTTACTATACCATCACGGTTGCCACACCTTTCAGCTTGGTTGCAAGGTACAGTAAAGTTCAGGTGGCTGTGTGGCCAGAGGCCAGAAGTGACTGGCTCTCTCACACAAATTATCAACTGGATTGATCTCCTCCACAGTTCTAGAATGAGATGAGTTTAAAAAACAAAACACAAGAGAAAGGGCTTTGGCTCTTGGCATAGTTTCCTGTGGAAGAAAGTGTGCCCACAGCTTCAAAAGATATCGATCCAGAAACTTCTGCTGGATCTGCCCTGAACTTCTGCCCAGAGGCTTCTGCTACTACCCTCTTGGGTAAGATGCTCACTACACCTTTTGAAACAAAACCTCAGTGATGGAGGCTTTGGCAGTTCACGGTTGCAGGATTTGTGCGGAGAGAGCTGTACTACGGAAGGAGAAGCCGTTAATTAGTGCTTTTGAAAAATCTGAAAAACGCTTTAAAGGTTTTTGGAAGTGTTTCATGAAACACAAAGCCAAGCTGCCTTTATCTTTACTTCAAAGAGTATTTGATGCAAATATTGAAGAGACTTATGAGGCAAGTAACACTGTATCGAAACAGACAAATGGTCCTGGAAATATTCACAGTGTGATGTGCTAGGCGGAGATCTAAGTAAATACACAAATGTTAATCAGTCTGAGTGTTCATTATCTTGAATATTGTCAGGTATGGGAGGGAGGGAGGGAGGTATCAGATCCTCTGGGCCTTGGAAGTGGCTGAAAGTGATTGGATCTGTAAGGGATTGGAGAGTGGAAAGCTCATCTTGCAGTTCCTAAGCAACTCTGGAAGCTGCTGTCTTCATTTCTCCTCAGCTCTGCACCCCTGAAAGGGTTTCAAACAGGTGGCTTTGCATTCAAGGGCAACTACAGCAAATATGACGGCACACAGTGGCAGCACATATAGCTCTATTTGCAGGTTAGGGTCATGCCTCCATTTTGTCTGATGGGTGAGCCATACCAAGATTGGGGCAAATAAAACAAAAAATGAAAATATCATGTCATTCTGTAATGGACATACAGTGGTACATCAGGTTACAGACGCTTCAGGTTACAGACTCTGCTAACCCAGAAATAGTACCTCAGGTTAAGAACTTTACTTCAGGATGAGAACAGAAATCATGCGGCGGCAGCGGGAGGCCCCATTAGCTAAAGTGGTACCTCAGGTTAAGAACAGTTTCAGGTTAAGAACGGACCTCCGAAACGAATTAAGTTCTTAACCTGAGGTATCACTGTACATTACGTGTACGCAGTGGGGGGTTTTCTAGAAAAATAGGTGCCACACTTTTTAACAACCCCCCCCCCAAAATAATAATAATAATAAAGTGCCAGTACTGCGTACCCTTGAGTACCTCCTGAAAAGAAAAGGAAAAACCACTGTACAGTACAATGCAATATACTTAAATGACATAACTATGTTACAGGTAGGAGAGTATTTGATCCTGGATAGCATCCAAAAGTTTACACATAAATAAACCCACACAATAAAAGGGTGTTAACTTCAGATGTCTTCATATGTTTGTTATTGATATAATTTGGGGTAATGGTTTTGCAGAGTGCAACAAAACTTAGGTGTAATGTGGGTTGCTGTTGCTGCTTTATCAAAAGGCTGGATAAGAATTTTGAAGACTTATTTTGGATATAGTAACTCCTGTATTAGAGATGATAGGTAGACAAGAGGATCCCTTTAGTCTAATCTTTCTGTTTATTGACAACCTCACAGGTCCAGAGCCTAGAACAGCACAACCAAGTCCTCCTCACGAGATGGAACTTTTTGAAAGAACAAGACAACTCTCTTTCTGAGTTTGATATCAAACTCCTCTACGACCAGTACATGAACAGGCTGAACCTAGAGGTTCGATCAATTGATGCAGAAAAAGAACAGCTGGATTCAGAACTTGATGAAGTGCTGGATGCCATGGACGCCTTCCGTAACAAGTAAGTCTTCTCCTCTTTCTCTGGTATCAGGAACTTGTGGCCCTCCAAATATTGCTGGACTACAACTCCCATCATCCCTGTCCATGGGCCACGATCAGGTTCCCCACTCCTGTTCTAGGTCTTTCACATGTTTGGTGGACATATTTATAAAGCATTTTTCTCCTTCTTGTCTCTTAATTCATATCTTTCTGCATATTCTGTGCACTCCTCAAAGATTACACCTTCATACTTCACATCTGTATCTACTCCAGATAGTCCTGTATTGAGATGAGATGTCATGAGAGAGAGGGGGGGGGAGAGGGAGAGAGCGTTTCTAGAGGACTTATAAAACGAAAGGTAACCATTCTGTCCTGTGCTGGAGATGCAAGGATTCTCCAACAGACCTTTGGTTGCCATACAGAAGACCCACCACTGCCCCCAATACATATTTTTATTTTCTAAAGTAAAACCATGCACTTGCATGGTTGCACAACATAGGAGTTTAGGAGAAATTGTGGTGAGAGTTCAGCAGAGCCAGTGTTGCTGAAGCACTGCAGAAGACTTCCTCTTCTTCTTCTTCTTCTTCTTCTTCTTCTTCTTCTTCTTCTTCTTCTTCTTCTTCTTCTTCTTCTATCCCTCGTAGCCGAGTAAGATTGCCTTCCATGAACACGGCCTTAACAGTGAATCCGTAAGTGACTGTGAAGGCCAATTCTGGATCCACACGTCCTTCCACAGTGGGGACATAGGTTTCCAGATGGGTGTTGATCATGCGGAGGGTTTGCCAAATGTGCCTTCCTCTTAGCACATTTCTCCCTTTCCTCCTGAGTTTGAGCATCTTCAAAGTCCATGACACCTTTGGTAAAGGCTGTTCTCCAATTGGAGCGCTCGCAGGTCAGTGTTTCCCAATTGTTGGTGTTTATACTACATTTTTTAAAGATTTGCCTTAAACCTATTTTGTTGATCACCATCATTATGCTTTCCATTTTTAAGTTCAGAATAGAGTAGTTGCTTTGGAAGACGATAATCAGGCATCCATACAATGTGACCAGTCCAACAAAGTTGTTGTTGAAGAACCATTGCTTTGACACTGGTGATCTTTGCTTCTTCCAGTACACTGGCATGAGTTTGCCTGTCTTCCCAAGTGATATGTAAACAGTTTTGGAGACACCATTGATGGAATCTTTTGAGGAGTTGGAGGAGGTGTTTATAAGTGGTCCATGTTTCACAAGCATACAGTAAGGTTGGCAGTACAATAGCTTTGTAAACAAGGCATAGTAGGTTCCTAGCACCACAGCAATGGCCACAAGCTCATTGCGCCAGCATTGAGCCTCCTATTTTGTTGGGATCTGCTCAGCTGGGCACCGAATATCAGATTGCCAATGCATGAAGAGATTTGTTCTCTTTTGAGAAACAAATGAAACCCCTAATTTTAGACTTGGTTTTGTGAACCGTATTTTAATGTCCTGTTCCAATTGTTGGCTTGATTGCTAGATAATGCACGTTGGCAGAATGTGCAAAGTTCAGCCAAATGGAAAGGAAACCTGAGAAGCAAAGGGAGCTTAATGTGTAATTAATTATGTGTAAATGTAGTCTACCTACCCTTCAGTCTCACTCCTCCTACAACATTCAGCTATTCTTTCTCTCTGTTCCTTCCTGGAGTCTGCACTCTTTTAATACCAGCCTGATATTAGTACTTGTATTTCCTGCCTACATTCCTTTTCCTTGGCTGCTTCCTGGTTCTATGACCCCCCCTCCCCCACCCAACAGTCAGTTTTTCCTCTTCTATTAGTATATTCACAAGCAACTTAAGGATGCACTTATTTGGTCGGTCATTGTTTTACTTTCATTTCATTTCCCCCCTTGTCCTCTTATAATTAAATTGTAAGGCTTCAGACAGGGTTTGAGATAGATAGATAGATAGATAGATAGATAGATAGATAGATAGATAAGATTAGATACACACACACACACCCTCTGTTCTTCACCTAGCAGTTATAGTTGTAAATAAAAATGGATAAATAATAATATACCTACCTGTGAATAGTCTTAAAAATAAAAAAAGATACATAGATGCAGCCATCTCTGTCATAAGCCCTATTTGCAAGCATGGTAATCAATCAATCAATCAATCAATCAATCAAATTTTATTATGGTCATAGACCTGCATTTAAAATCTGAAAAGTGCTTTACAGAGCTAAAGGAGATTAAAACGCAGAATGAATATAGCAGTCTAAATATAGCCCCTAAAAGGGGCTAAAAATATCCAAGAGGACGGTCCAGCTTGCATTTTCCCAACTTCTGCTCGAGGTCTTCATTCCATTCCCGAACAGAAGAGCTGCTACCCACAGCCCAACACCAGGTTCAATACTCTGGGGAGGTCAGGGACTGAACGAGAGATCTTCTACATACAAAGCCACTGAGCAGTGTCTCCTCCGAAGTAAATGGGGGTGTGGAGCCAGAACTGTTTGACCTCTACTGTGCTTTGGAGCTTTCTGCATCAAATCACATACAGATTGACCCTATCGCCCCGGGGGCTCACTGCGACTGTTTTCCCCACTGACTGGTTTGTTCTGGGAGGGTAGACTGTGCCTGCAAATCTACGTGCAGAATCTAGCTACCATCCGGGTTATCTTTTGATCTTTGCCTACTAAAAGGGCATTTAGTTTAGTCTTATCTGGAAGGTCAGCTAACCTCTCCAATAGGGGGGCAATGATGTCTCTCCGCGCCTTGTCATAAAAAGGGCATCTGAAGAATAGATGCTCGGGGGCAAGCATGGTAAGTATTCTCAAGGTCACACCAACCTAGATAAAAGAGGAATTGGATTGCCAGATGGAATAGTGGGCGATTTGATGCTGGAGAACGAGGCAGGTGGGATTTTTGACATCATATCTTTCACATCCATTTGACAGAGCAGACACAAGCTGTGGAACAAAGATCTTGAGAATTGGGATGTAGATCTGGGTGATCATCCAGGCGACCCTATGATCCCAACAATCCAGATGTTCCGGGTCATTTAGGTTAAACCAGTGATGGCTAACCTTGACACTCCAGATGTTTTGGAACTCCCATCATCCCTAGCTAACAGGACCAGTGGTCAGGGATGATGGGAGTTGTAGTTCCAAAACATCTGGAGTGTCAAGGTTAGCCATCACTGGGTTAAACCATTGGTATGAGAAGGCATTCCCAGTTCCTAAAAATAAAGCCATCTGGATGTTTTCCTAGATCTGCTTTCCCACTGCTAAAGATCTTTATTTTTATTACTCTTGAGCAGGTTTGAAGATTTTTTTTTACTTTTATTTCTTTCACTGAGGCAAGAGAAACATGCCAGGATCCAGTTTGAGAACTTTGAAAAGATATCCCCTGACACCATCAGTCATTAAGCAAAGTAATGGGGCTGTCGTTATTACACAATGGCAATGTTTCCCAAGGGAAGCAACATTAAAACTTGTGAAATTTCCTTTTTAAGATATTATGTTGTTCTTTTCATAACAACATCTGAGAGTTAATTAAATGTTTCTGTCCAAGGGCCATGCATTTCAAATTGATTCTTAGGGCTTCTGATCACTTTTCCAATTGACTAAAGGTTTCTCCCAGTTTTGGACCAGCACGTTTTAGTTAGAGATGTCATGAAATTCATGATTTTCTGCTCGGAAAATAGTATAGGTAGAAAATATGCGGGTGCCGGTGGCTGGCTGGGACTAGATGTATAAAGTGTTGCACAATTAAACTAATTGACAATAATATGCATGCAACAACCATTTTCAGGCCGCCCTCTCCTCTTTTCTGGCTCTTTTCTTCCTTTATTCCTTGCATAATATTGATTCCGAGCTGCATTACATATAAAAAGGTAAAGGGACCCCTGACCATCTGCACAAATTATGCTCCTGTTTTGCTTTTTGGTCTAGAAATAGTGCTTTCAGTATAAATATCCCCCCACCCACCCAAACACTTTACTTGTAAGAAATACACACCTATTCTAAACACTGCTGAACCAGAACGGAGGCTTTTTGTGCAAAAAGACTTGGGAAATGTGCATTTTCCCCATTTTGGCAAGTGTTCAGCCCTGTGAAATGGATTTAAACTGTTCATCTCAGAGGGAGGGCAGGAAGCTTGTCTCTTACTCTGATTTGGCTTCTTGCAATCAGCAGAGAGCGAGATTTTGTTGGCTTTGGTATCATCTGGAAGCCTGTAAGTATCAAGAGATGCCACTGTAGGTAGATATCTATTGGATCAGTCTCCAGCTATTGCAATTGGTGCCAACATATTCCAAGTGTACCAAATCCATATACAGTGGTACCTTGGTTCTCAAACTTAAACCGTTCCGGAAGTCCATTCCAAAACCAAAAGAGGGTATATTTTGATTTGTTTTTTCCTTTATAACTGGCTAAAATGAATGGATCTGGATACTGGCGTTAATGAATATATGTTAAAAATTAGGAGGATAGTGGGAAAAATAGCTAAAAATTTTGAGACCGGAGGGAGGAAAGGGTGTAAAAAGAAGAAATTTAGGAGTTTAAAATTAGGTTGGAGTAAGGGAAATTGTTAAGTGTTTAGGAAAGTATCAGAAGTAGTTAAGAGCCGAGGTATAGAAAAAAAAGGAGTTAGTTTTAAGTAGAACCAGGACGGTTAAAGGAAGAAGGAAAATGATTTTGGTATTTTATGATTTTGTGAAAAAGGATAAGGAAATGGAAAAGGAAATGGAAAAATATAATATTGGGTTAAGAATTAGATATGTTTTGAATTTGGGAAACTGATAAAGAGGATTGACAATGAATTCAACAGGGGGACTTGAGGAAGTCAAATGAAAAATGAAATTGAGGAAAGGGAAAATATCTGGCCTACAGAAATGGGCCAGACTCAAGCAATGATATGGACTATATTAATTACGTTAAATGCGAAATGTTTATTGTCTTTGCGCATCGAGGTCCCAGAGCCCACCCCAAATAATTCACACTTCAGACATAATTTTGGTTTAGTGTGGTTTTTGGGTATAATTTTTGGCCACAACTTTATTTAAATACAAATCAAATTGTGAGTGGTTGCTTAGGCATTGGTTCCGACTATCTGTCACCCTAAGGACAGAACTGACACACAGTCAGTAGGGAAAACCTTTGGGGAAGAGTAATTGGGCCGGGGGCGAGCCCCAATTCTCTCCCCAAATGCTCCCAGAGGCTCTTGCGTGGCCCTTGCCCCCTACCGGGGGGAATATGGACAATAGCATGGCGAGCCTCTGGATTCTTTTAACAGAATTCCCGCGAAGCAGCATCACAGGAGGGGAGACACAGCCCATTTTCTCCCCTCCAAAACGAACACAAATAACCAATGCCTAACCGCCAACCTTACAAGTTGTGACAGTTTGCTATGCAGTAGGCAAAAAACCAGAAGGCAAGGGGCCAATCAGCCAGCTGGCAAAAAATTCCTACTGGGCCCCAGCCCCAAGGCCGACGACCCCACGACGGGCACAGCAACGCCAACACAGGGGCCTAAGAAAAAAGGGGGGGAGGGTGGGAGATCTGTCGCTCGCCGCAAAGAATGGCTGGGTCAGAGCATGCAGGGGGTTATAAGCCTGCATGCCGTCAATCAAAATTAGATACATTTAAAACTCCCCAACAACAGCCCCTTGCCAATCAATTGTTTGCCCCAGCCTAATTACCCCGCCTTTCCAAGGGTGGGGGTGCTCTCCAGGACCCGTGCGCAACACGTGCTCTCTAATTAAGGAGAACACGCTTTCCCGGTGAGAGAGGGGATTGGAAATTTGCTTCCCCCAGTGAGAGGGGGGGAAGGATGAAAATTTAACAGTAATGTAAAGTGCTTAAAATTGTTAAAATCAATAAAACATTTTTGAAAACAAAAACAAAGCATTCCAAAACCAAGGCACCCTTTCCCATAGAATGTAATGCAAAATGGATTAATCCATTCCAGACTTTTAAAAACAACCTCTAAAACAGCAATGTAACATGAATTTTACTATCTAACAAGACCATTGATACATAAAATGAAAGCACTAAACAATGTACTGCAGTCACTCAATCAATCAATCAATCAATCACAAAAACAAAAAAAAGCCGCAAAAACAAAAATGCAAAATAAATAGCAAAAACAGAAGACAGACCTCAGTGTAACACTCAAAATGGAAGTGTGGCACTCAAATCAGAAGCGTAACACTCGAAACGGAGCACGTTCGGCTTCTGAAAAAAGTTTGCAAACCGGAACACTTACTTCCTGGTTTGCAGTGTTTGGGTTCCAAGTTGTTTGAGTACCAAGGCGTTTGAGAACCAAGGTACCACTGTATTCAAATACAATGTGTTAACTCTGAAAGCTGTGCTTTTGCTTTTACATATTTATTAATGTTGTTGTAAAAAATTAACTCAAAAACCCGAAGCCATGCTAAAGGGACTTTCTCCTAATAAAGCACTGCACTTCAGCTCAAACCAGCTTGACTTGTTACTGGATTGTTCAAAGGCCCCAGTCTACTGTCACAAAAAAGCATATCCCGAGTTTCCATATTAATCTGGATACCATTTTAGATTTTAATAAAGTGGGGCCGATTTCTGTAGCGGAGCAATATTTTATCGTGGTCTCCTTATTGCAGTCAAAGGGAGATTGCAAAAAGTCTGTGTATTCTAAGTACATTCGTTAAGATTCCCCCCCCCCCCAATAACTAGCAGTGATATCAGTGCAGATGAAACTGCCCTGCTTTTTTGAAGCAAAGGATATTTCAGACCCGCCAAGAGTCCCTATTTTCCAGGGACAGTCCTGGATTTACAGAAGCTGTCCTGGTTTTTGATATAATCCCAGAATGTCCCACTTTTCCTTTAGAAGCTCCTGTTTTCATCAGAGAAATGTTGGAGGGTATGGAGTTATCCAACTCCCCAGCCATCTGAAGGTAGTCCTGTATAGGGAAGGTTTTTTAAATGTTTAGTGTTTTATTATGTTTTTATATAATATAATAAATCTTTACAGTCATATCTCTGGATATGAACGCTGCGAGTTGTGTTCGTCACGGGTTACGAACGCGCTGAACCCGGAAGTACTGGAACGGGTAACTTCCGGGTTCGGCGGTTTGCGCATGCGTACTGGAACGGGTAACTTCCGGGTTCGGCGGTTTGCGCATGTGCAGAAGCGCCAAATCACGCTTTGTGCATGCGCAGAAGCGCCAAATCGCATTGCGCACATGCGCAGACGCAGCGCTTCAGGTTGCACGCTGCTCATGTTGCGAATGGGGCTCTTCAACAGATCCCGTTCGCAACCAGAGGTATGACTGTATTTCGGTCCAAAGACCCGTAACATAGATTCAGAATAAAATACAGATTTGATTGAAGTGTGATTTTGTTGCCTTTTGAACTGTGTCAAATACTTTTGCCAATTATTGGATAAAATTAGTAAGCTGAATATAGCTACTTCTGCAGAATCGCATGTGCGTAACATTGCAAATTTTATGCTGCTTACATATGTCACGGTTTCTCATCTTCTAATGAAAGAGAATCCAAACTCTTGTCAAGAGGATATGTTCAATGCTCTATTTCTCTGTGGCAATGCAAAACTGTGATGACATCCGCATGATTGCATCCCACTTGATCACTTGAATTTCCAGGAACTATCAGATCAGTGGGCTTCAAAACCTTCTTCCCTTAAGGAATCCTTGACATGAATTTGCCTTTCAAAGAACTGATGCATATGGCAAAGGTGTGGCAAGCATGTTGTTAGGTGCATTCCTCAATTTGTGCAAAGCAGCAATGCACCTGACCTATTATACTTAGCTGTGTGTTCCACAAGAACTGAGAGTATAGCCAAAATGTCTGGCACTTTCAAGACAGCAAATAATAATAATAATAATAATAATAATAATAATAATAATAATAATAATAATAATTTTATTATTTATACCCCACCCATCTGGCTGTCTTACACATTGCAAGGATATATTGTTAAAGGCACACAAGCTGCTATTCTCATTAAGAAACCTCTTAACCCCCAGGGTTCCTTGGAACAGAGTCTGAAAACTTCAGTCTTGGATTGAAAATGGCTGCTTCTGTCTTGCATTTTGGATTGAAAATGGCTGCTTCTGTCTTGCGTTAATAATAATAATAATAATAATAATAATTTATTATTTGTACCCTGCCCATCTGGCCAGGTCTCCCCAGCCACTCTGGGCGGCTTCCAACTAATATCAATATACATTAAAATATCACAGATTAAAAACTTCCCTAAACAGGGCTGCCTTCAGGTATTTTCTAAATGTCATGTAGTTGTTTATCTCTTTGACCTCTGCTGGGAGGGCGTTCCACAGGGCGGGCGCCACTACCGAGAAGGCCCTCTGCCTGGTTCCCTGTAGCTTTGCTTCTCGCAGTGAGGGAACCACCAGAAGGCCCTCGGCGCTGGATCTCAGTGTCCGGGCTGAATAATGGGAGTGGAGATGCTCCTTCAGGTATACTGGACCAAGGCCGTTTAGGGCTTTAAAGGTCAGCACCAACACTTTGAATTGTGCTCAGAAACGTACTGGGTATATTCACTATCTTTGGTTGTTTCTTTTTAAACATGTTAGAGGTTGCTCTGGGCATCCTTTATGACATGGTTGGGGAGCCACCAGATGTTGCTGGACTGCAGCACCATTATCCCTGACTATTGGCCATGCAGAGGGTCAATGGAGTTGACGGGAGCTGCCATTTAAAACATCTGGAGGGCCACAGCTTTCCCACCCCTACTTTCTGACAACACAAATGAACCCATGCTGAGGAAATAAGAAAAGGCAGCACAGAGGAAGTGCAAACATCCACTAGGCTAGGCCTCGTGTCATCACATTTGTGTGCAGACACTAACATGAGAGCCACTGTGGTGTAGTGGTTAGAGTGCTGGACTGGGGCCTGGGCAGCCAGGGTTCAAAACCCCACTCAGCCACAAAACTCACTCAGCGATCTTGGGCTGGTTACTGTCTTTAATCCTAAACTACCCCAACAAAGCTGTTGTTAGCATGAAATGAGGTGGGGAAGAATGATATTTGCTGCCTTGAGTCCTTTGGATGAAAGATGGGATAGAAATGTAATAATAAATAAAATAAAATATTTAAAAATAAGGTATACAATATGGGTTTTTACCTAGTGAGAGCCAGTGTGGTGTAGTGGTTAAGAGAGGTAGACTCGTAATCTGGTGAACCAGGTTCGCGTCTCCTCTCCTCCACATGCAGCTGCTGGGTGACCTTGGGCTAGTCATGCTTCTCTGAAGTCTCTCAGCCCCACTCACCTCACGGAGTGTTTGTTGTGGGGTAGGAAGGGGAAGGAGAATGTTAGCCGCTTTGAGACTCCTTTGGGTAGTGATAAAGTGGGATATCAAATCCAAACTCTTCTTTACAATTATTTCCCACCACCACCATCCTTGCCCTGCACTCAGGACCGGTGCCAGGGTTTTTGGCGCCCTAGGCGAGGGGGCGGGCCACGTGACATCATTACGCATGACGTACGGTGCCCCGCCCCCTGCCTGCCGGGCGCCCCGCGCCGCCGCGATTTTCGCCGCTGGTTGGGGCGGCACCGGGCGGCGGCGGGGGGCGAGGGGCAGGCTGGCCAGCGCCCCCTCCATTTTGCCACCCCCGCCGCCGCGGTTTTTGCCCCAACCTGCTCGCTCCGCCACTGGTTGGGGCGGCGGCGGGCAGGCTGGCCAGCGCCCCCTCCATTTTGGCGCTCTAGACAACCACCTAGTTTGCCTAAATGGACGCGCCGGCCCTGCCTGCACTTGTGATTCTCGGTGAGGATCTCCAACTGTTGTAGTTGGGAAGGGAACTTCCGCGTCCGTATGAGTCAACTCCTGGATGCAACTCCTTGATACTAGGGACTCCTACGTAATCAGCCCTGGTTAAAGGAACGTGGATGGTTTGGCAGGCTTTGATCAGGTTGCTCTGCAACCCCATCAAGACCGACGTGCCTCCTGTTTGCTCCTCTCCTACCTCCCTCGGGTAAAGTATGTCAGGGCCTTGCAATGCATAAAGCCTTCTCTCAGGGTGGGCTGAAGTCAGGAGGTATCAGAAGGAGTTGCAAAAGAGAATGACGAGGGATCACGGTTGTATGCAGGAGGCAGGCTGTAATTAAGCGTAGCGTGTGTGCTCTGGCAACATGTCAAGCATTCCAGCCAAAGGGCAGAAGAACCAGAAGAACCGACATTTCTGCCACTATCCTTGTGATGGGGCTTATGAAAGAGGTCGCTCCCAGGGTGGGGAGGAGGTTCTGTCATCACCCATTCTGAATTGGAAGAGCTCTGTTCCCTCAGCCTCGGGCTGTTTCTGTCCGTTGGGGCTTTTTCATACAGAGTCATGGTGTCTGCGTTGTCTGCACTGCTGGTTCAGGGGCTTCAGGGTTTGTCTTAGCCCAGCAAGTCACCTTGGTCTATGCATGTTCAGGTCCCACTTCATTTATTATTATTATTATTATTATATTTATTGGGTTTTTAACATAAAAACAACAACTTAACATCATTACATTATTCATAGTAAAAAATACAAAATACAAAATAGACAAAATACAAACATACATCTTAATTTGCGTGTGTAGGGCACCCAGTCACTCCCCCCAATAAACTCACACTGGAGACATAATTTTGGTTTGGGTTTTTGGGCATATTTTGGCCACAACTTTTATTGAATACAAATCACGTGAGTGGTTGCGTAGGCATTGGTTCACGCTGTCCGACGGGACAGAGCTGACCCTAGTCAGCAGCAAGACTAGCTGTCGCAGCGGGACAGAGCTGACCACTTGTCAGCGAAGGGAAACCATTAGCTGGGGAGAGTTAACAGGGCCGGATCACACGGAGCCTCCCCCTCCCCAGGGGTCCACAGGGACTCCTGCATGGCCCTGCACCCACCAGGTTTGGACAGCAATGTTGAGTCCCTGGATTCCTTTACAGAATTCCCAATACCAACATCATATCTTGGGGCACCGCCCACTCATACCACAGAACCAATGCCTAACCGCCAACCTTACAAGTTGTGACTATTTGCTGTGTAGTAGGCAAAAGCCAAGTGGCTCAGCCAATCTGCCAAATGGACAAAATTCCTACCAGGCCCCTTCTAAGCGGAAGCGACCCCTACCCGGCACAGCAAGGTCAACGCCAACCTATACCAGGGAAGGGGGGGTGGGAATCATAGAATCATAGAGTTGGAAGAGACCACAAGGGCCATCCAGTCCAACCCCCTGCCAAGCAGGAAACACCATCAAAGCATTCCTGACAGGTGGCTGTCAAGCCTCTGCTTAAAGACCTCCAAAGAAGGAGACTCCACCACACTCCTTGGCAGCAAATTCCACTGTCGAACAGCTCTTACTGTCAGGAAGTTCTTCCTAATGTTTAGGTGGAATCTTCTTTCTTGTAGTTTGAATCCATTGCTCCGTGTCCGCTTCTCTGGAGCAGCAGAAAACAACCTTTCTCCCTCCTCTATATGACATCCTTTTATATATTTGAACATGGCTATCATATCACCCCTTAACCTTCTCTTCTCCAGGCTAAACATACCCAGCTCCCTAAGCCGTTCCTCATAAGGCATCGTTTCCAGGCCTTTGACCATTTTGGTTGCCCTCCTCTGGACACGTTCCAGCTTGTCAATATCCTTCTTGAACTGTGGTGCCCAGAACTGGACACAGTATTCCAGGTGAGGTCTGACCAGAGCGGAATACAGTGGTACTATTACTTCCCTTGATCTAGATGCTATACTCCTATTGATGCAGCCCAGAATTGCATTGGCTTTTTTAGCTGCTGCATCACACTGTTGACTCATGTCAAGTTTGTGGTCTACCAAGACTCCTAGATCCTTTTCACTTGTACTGCTCTCAAGCCAGGTATCACCCATCCTGTATCTGTGCCTTTCATTTTTTTTGCCCAAGTGTAGTACTTTACATTTCTCCCTGTTAAAATTCATCCTGTTTGCCTTGGCCCAGTTCTCTAATCTGTTAAGGTCATTTTGAAGTGTGATCCTGTCCTCTAGGGTATTAGCCACCCCTCCCAATTTGGTGTCATCTGCAAACTTGATCAGGATGCCCTCAAGCCCATCATCCAAGTCATTGATAAAGATGTTGAATAAGACTGGGCCCAAGACAGAACCCTGTGGCACCCCACTAGTCACTTCTCTCCAGGATGAAGAGGAGCCATTGATGAGCACCCTTTGGGTTCGGTCAGTCAGCCAGTTACAAATCCACTGAATGGTAGCATTGTCTAGCCCGCATTTTACCAGCTTCTTTACAAGAATATCATGGGGCACCTTGTCAAAGGCCTTGCTGAAATCAAGATAGGCTACATCCACAGTGTTCCCTTCGTCTACCAGGCTTGTAATTCTGTCAAAAAATGAGATCAGATTAGTCTGACATGACTTATTTTTCAGAAACCCATGCTGACTTTTAGTGATCACAGCGTTCCTTTCTAGGTGCTCACAGACCGTTTGCTTAATGATCTGCTCTAGAATCTTTCCTGGTATTGATGTCAGGCTGACTGGGCGGTAATTGTTTGGGTCCTCTCTTTTCCCCTTTTTGAAAATAGGGACAACATTTGCCCTCCTCCAGTCTGCTGGGACTTCACCTGTTTTCCAAGAATTCTCAAAGATTACTGCCAGTGGTTCTGAAATCACCTCTGCCAGTTCTTTTAATACTCTGGGATGTAGTTCATCTGGCCCTGGAGACTTGAATACATCTAAACTAGCCAAGTGTGCTTGTACTACCTCCTTACTTATTCTGGGCTGTGTTTCCCCTGCTGAATCATCTGCTCCATATTCTTCAGGTCGGGCATTGTTTTCTTTTTTGGAGAAGACTGAGGCAAAGAAGGTATTGAGGAGTTCTGCCCTTTCTGCGTCCCCTGTTCGCATTTCACCTTCTTCTCCTCTAAGTGACCCCACTGTTTCCTTGTTCTTCCTTTTGCTACGGACATACCCATAAAAACTCTTTTTATTGCTTTTAACCTCTCTAGCAAGCCTGAGTTCATTCTGTGCTTTAGCTTTTCTGACTTTGTCTCTACATGTGCTGGCTATTTGTTTGAATTCCTCTCTGGTGGTTTCCCCCTTTTTCCATTTCTTGTACATATCCCTTTTAAATCTTAACTCAGTTAAAAGTTCATTAGATAGCCACCCTGGCTTCTTTAGGCACCTTCCATGTTTTCGTCTCATTGGTACTGCTTGAAGTTGTGCTTTTAATATCTCCCTTTTAACAAACTCCCATCCATCATGAACTCCCTTCCCTTTTAGTATTACTGACCATGGGATCACACCCAGCATTTCCCTAAGTTTTCTGAAGTCGGCTTTCTTAAAGTCTAGAATTTGAGTCTTAGTATGCTTGGTTGCTCCTTTCTGATGTATAATAAACTCCAGAAGAGCATGATCACTCCCACCTAATGATCCTACCACTTCTACCCCACTAACCAGGTCATCACTATTGGTTAGAACCAGATCTAAAATGGCTGATCCTCTTGTTGCTTCTCCCACTTTCTGGACAATGAAATTGTCTGCAAGGCCCGTGAGGAATCTGTTCGACCTTATGCTCTTGGCTGAGTTTGACATCCAACAAATATCAGGATAGTTGAAATCCCCCATTACTACTATCTCATTTCCTTTTGAATGCTTGGTCATCTGTTCCAGGAAGGCATCATCTATGTCCTCAGTTTGGCTTGGGGATCTATAGTAAACTCCCACCATGAGATCACTGTTATTTTTCTCTCCCTTAATTTTGACCCAGATACTCTCAATTTGGCTTTGGAGTTTTAAATCATGGATCTCTTCACAGGTATACACATCCCTGACATATAACGCCACTCCTCCTCCTTTCCTGTTTGGTCTATTTCTCTTAAATAGATTGTATCCCTCTATTACTACATTCCAATCATGAGACTCATCCCACCAGGTTTCAGTGATGCCTATTATGTCGTATCCGAAGCTCTGAAAAGAGTGACCCCAGATCCACGTGGGGATCTATTTAAGGACGCTGGGACGTCCTCCCAAATTGCTACAATCAAAACTGCCCAACAACAGGCAGGTCCTGGAAGCTGTAACCTCAAGCCCTATCCCCAAACCATGAGGAGTGACTTCCCGCCCACCTCGCAATGGCAGCTCTCTGCGAGAACTCACTTTCCCATTCAACATGTCTGATCATATTGGGGTGACTTCCTCACGTCCCCCCCCACTGCGTTTCATTATCAATCATCTTTAGTACTTTCTTGACATCTTTTAACCTTATTTAATCATATCAATTATATCTTTTTCTTATATAAGTCTTAACCTAAAATCATAAGTCTATAATACTTAACCTATTTTTCTATTCTGTAAGCTGTCATTTCTTCCAACTTTTCCCAATCTTTAAATCTTACAATAGTTTTTTAGATAAATTTCAAATTTCTTCCAGTCTTGTTCCACTGTCTCCTCCCTCTGGTCGCGTAGTTTCCCGGTCAGTTCGGCGAGTTCCATATAGTCCATCATTTTCCTCTGCCAGTCTTCTATCGTAGGTAGTTCCTGTGTCTTCCAGTTTCTTGCAATCAAAATCCTAGCTGCTGTTGTGGCATACATAAAAAAAGTTTGGTCTCTCTTGGGGACCTCCTGATTGACAATTCCAAGTAGAAAGGCCTCTGGTTTCTTAGCAAATGTGTTTTTCAACACTTTTTTCATTTCATTATAAATTTTCCCCCAGAAGGCTTTTATTCTTGGGCAAGTCCACCACATATGATAAAATGTCCCTTCAACCTCTTTGCATTTCCAACACTTATTGTCCTGCAAATGATATTTTTTTGCAAGTTTGACTGGGGTCAAACACCATCTATATATCATGTTCATAATATTCTCTCTCTCAGGTCCCACTTCAAGTACAGTAGAGTTGTGGAACGTGTGACCACCAAATGTTCTTGAACTCCAGCTCCCATCAACCCCAGCCTGCCTGGCCAGTGGTCAGTAATGAAGGGAGCTCTGGTCCAAGAACATCTGTAGGGCCACCGTTTCCCCATCTCTGGAACAGAGGTTTGCAAGACCAGCTTCTATTATGGCTAGCCGTATGAAGCTTCTGGAATGGCCAGGCCTGTCCTTCTGTCCTTGCCTGGACTTCTGCTTGTTGAATTTGTTCCCTTGCCCTTGCTTGAAGGCTCCTATGCCAGATCTGAAAACTGGGTGAACATTTCCATGGCTGCAGCCTAATTCTGTCAAAGCACTTCATTGGGAAATACAGTGGTACCTCGGGTTACAAACACCTCGGGTTACAAACACTTCGAGTTACAGACTCCGCTAACCCGGAAGTAGTACCTCGGGTTAAGAACTTTACCTCAGGATGAGAACAGAAATTGCGAGGTGGCGATGGCACAACGGCAGCGGGAGGCCCCATTAGCTAAAGTAATACCTCAGGTTAAGAACAGTTTCAGGTTAAGAACGGACCTCCGGAACGAATTAAGTTCGTAACCAGAGGTACCACTGTAATGAGTAGTGAAGATCATTGTGAAATAGTAATTACTTCTGTGGTGATAGGCTCTGATACGTCACTGCCAGGGCTTTTCCCCCCAGCCAGATTTATAGTTGGCTTTCAAAGAGGATTAGACAGTCTGATGGAGAATAAAGCTATCAATGGCTCTTAGTCAAGAACCTGCATGCCTCTGAATACCAGTTTCTGGGCAACAACAGCAGAAGAAGCTATTGTCCTTCTGTCCAACATCTGTGTTTCCCATAGGCATCTGGTTGGAAACAGGATGCAGAAGGGGACAGACCAGTCCATCTCAGCAGAGCTCTTCTTATTTGTGTTCATGTTCAGCCCCCACTTTGCCCCCAGTCTGGCACATTTAAAGAGAGAGACTTATTCTCCAGGTTGCAGCCTGGGAACCCTACTGGGAACCCTACTGTGGAATGCTAAGGCACAAGGTGCAAACTGAAACCAACATCTTAAGGTAATTTAAAGAGCTTTCTACCTGGCAGAGTAAAGGGACGCGGGTGGCGCTTGAGCCTAGGGTTTGGCGATCAGAAGGTCGGCAGTTCAAATCCCCGCGACGGGGTGAGCTCCCGTTGTTCGGTCCCTGCTCCTGCCCACCTAGCAGTTCGAAAGCACGTCAAAGTGCAAATAGATAAATAGGTACCACTCCGGCGGGAAGGTAAATGGTGTTTCTGTGCGCTGCTCTGGTTTGCCAGAAGCGGCTTAGTCATGCTGGCCACATGACCCGGAAGCTGTCTGCAGACAAACGCCAGCTCCCTCGGCCTATAGAATGAGATGAGCGCCGCAACCCCAGAGACGTCCGCGACTGGACCTAACGGTCAGGGGTACCTTTACCCTTACCCTTACCCTTACCCTTACCTTTACCTTTACCTGGCAGAGTAGAAAAGAATTAAATGTAGCTTCCTGGTTCTGCCCAGAAACCTAAAGGCGGGGGCAGGAGTAAAATGTATCATAGTCGTATTGATAAAGCGTGTTCTCCTTTCATGGAGAGCACGTGTTGCGGTGGGGGCCAGCAAGTCACCCCTCTGTTGCTGGGCAGGATCGTATGGATGGCCACTGTGGTGATTGGGCTCTGGGTGTCGTTGGGGAGATTTACATGTTGCAATTTGTTGATGGACAGCCCAGAGCCTATATATTGCAAGGCACATGGTTTAGGAGCCCTCTTGGCTGCATGCATCGGATCTCCCTCCCTCCCTCCCTGTTTTTAGGCCTCTGCGTTGACCTTGCTATGCCTGTCATGGGGTCGTCTGCTTTTGGAGCAGGGGCCTGGTAGGAATTTTTCCATTTGGCTGATTGGCTGGTGCCATCTGGTTTTTGCCTACTGCGCAGCAATTAGTCACAACTTGTAAGGTTGGCGGTTAGGCATTGGTTTTAAATTGGTTGTTGGAGGGGCAGTGTTGGTTGTGGTTGCCCCTCCAAGGCTAGAAGGGGCAGAGTTGGCTGTGGCTGCCCCTTCTATGCTGCTGCTGCACGGGGAATTCTGTTAAAGGAATCCAGGGGCTCACCATGCTTGTCCGTATCCCCCGGTAGGGGGCCAGGGCCCACGCAAGAGCCCCTGGGAGCATTAGGGGAGAAGGGCGCACATTCTCTCCCCAAAGTGTTTCCCCCTTTACTGACTCCATAGGCAGATGGAGGTCAGTTCTGTCCCCAGCGGCACAGATAGTCTGAACCAATGCCTAAGCAACCACTCACATATTTTGTATTTTAATAAAGTTGTGGCCAAAATCATGCCAAAAACCTGAAACTAAAATTCTTGTGTGAAGTGTGTTTCATTTGAGGGGTGGTCTGGGGACCTCGACACGCAATACACAACTTCTGCAGGATCTCAGGAAAGGCATGCTTTTGATTACTTAGACAATAAAAAGGTATTGCATTACTGAAGAGAAAGCATTCTAAGTTGTTTGGGGATATTAATGCAGTCCATTGTGTTCAAAGCTTGCCTCAGGGGCCCCTGTGGGACCTGCATGCCACCCAAGGCTACATTCCATTACTTCCTGCTGAGAAGAAGATGGATCACAATTGTCTTTATGACTGCAGGCTGCCAGCATCACAAAATGGAGTTGCCTCACTCCCATCCCATCTTCTTTAGCTCCTTAACAAACCTGTTTAAAACACCTACAGTGATGGGGCCTCTTCTGGGAACTTAGATACAAGGGGGCAACACCCTGTCCATCCAGTTCTGTTAAGCCTGGAGATGCTGGCATTGTCATCCTTTGGCAAGGCTGAATGTAAGTTGAGCAGATGAAATTGAAGATACAGTATAGGGCTTTGAGACCTTAGTCATTGTAGTTCTAACATTTGCTGCTGCACACTGTAGCAATGATGGAAGCAGCAGGGGGTGGTGAGCATCAACACAATGCAACTCTTCCAATCACAATAATATAAAATGGCAGCTCTGTATTTGGTGTTCTCTAGAAAGGGTTCCATTAGTTGAGCACCTTGGTTCACATTTTGAGACCCTATAATTATTGTTACATGCAGGGTGGTGGTGACAGATGCTGTTTCTTATACCATAGGATATAATATAAGCATTGTGTGTCGAGGTCCCCCAAAACCACCCCTCAAATAACTCACACATCAGACAGAATTTTGTTTTGGTTTTTGGCATGATTTTGGCCACAACTTTATTAAAATACAAATAATGTGAGTGGTTGCTTAGGCATTGGTTAAGACTATCTGTCCCACAGATGACAGAACTGACGGCCGTCAGTAAGGGGAAAACACTCTGGAGATATAAAGGGAGCCAGATGACATGACCCTCCTCTCTCTCCACAGGCTCCCAGGGCTCTTGCACGGCCCTGGCCCCCGACCGGGGGTTCGGAAAAAGGCATAGAGAGTCCCTGGATTCCTTTAACGGAATTCCCCGTACACCAGTATCAATAGGAGGGGCATACACAGTCAACCATACCCCTCCTCCAACCAACATAATAACCAATGCCTAACCACCAACCTTACAAGTTGTGACTACTTGCTACGCAGTAGGCAAAAACCAGATGGCACCAGCCAATCAGCCACATGGAAAAATTCCTACCAGGCCCCTGCCCCAACAGCAGACGACCCCATGACAGGCATAGCAATGTCAACGCAGAGGCCTAAAATATAGGGAGGGAGGGCGGGTGCTTTGAAGCACTCAGCCAAGAGGGGGATCACGTTGCACACCAACCATTATATATACACTGGGCTGTCCATCATCAATTTGCAACATACAAATCTCCCCAACAACACCCTGGGTCCAATCACAGCAGTGGCCATCTAAATGTTCCCGCCCAGCACCAGAGGGGTGACTTGTTGGCCCCCACCACAACACGTGCTCTCCATGAAGGAGAACACGCTTTCTTGATGCAGATAAGGTAAGAGAGAAGCACCGTCATGGGAAGTAACCATATGAAATGGGCATTTGATGCAGAGTTTCCCAAACTTGGGTCTCCAGCTGTTTTTGGACTACAATTCCCATCATCCTTGACCATTGGTCCTGCTAGCTTTGGATGATGGGAGTTGTAGTCCAGGAGCAGCTGGAGACCCAGGTTTGCGAAACCCTGATCTGATGTGATGAGGAACTTCCGTGTGGTGTTGGAGAGGACCACTGAGGACCTACAGCCACCATGCCACAATCGTTTTGCACTGTGTTTGGGAAGAAGGAAATGGGGTGGTGCAGATGAAGGAAATCTCTTTTGTTCTTTGAGGCAGTGGGATGACGTGATTAGCCACACACTAATTAGAGATTATTTTCCTAGATCGTCTGCACTTACCTAGTGCCCTTATTTCGTCTGCTGTTATTTCTCACATTAGTTCTCCTCCCAAACATTTTCTCGTCATTCTACAAGCTATTTAGGGCAGGGGCAATCTCTTATTGCAGCATTATCCGTACAGGATCTAGCAGAATGGGCCCATCATTCAAAATTATGTCTCTAAGAGGTATGATAATTCACAAGCTAATGAGATGATAGCTCAGGCGTGACTTTTTTTTGTGGCGTGTGAATGGGATGGGATGGATGGGAGGGAAACACCGGTTCTGTTTCCTAAACAGAAAATGGAAATAAATCTGGAGCAGCTAAATTATATGCACTGTTTAAATTATACCTTCTGCCATTCCGTTCATACCAGTCATCCCTCTTTTCCTTTAGATATGAGGAAGAAATAAACAAACAGATCTTGAGAGCCTAAATTATATACACTGCTTAAATTATACCTTTTGCCATTTCATTCATACCAGCCATCCTTCCTTTCCTTTAGATATGAGGAAGAAATAAACAAACGCACTGGAATGGAATTCACCTTCATGACACTCAAAAAGGTAAAGTAGACCCAAAACTCTTCAGTTTCATATCCATGCAGTGGCATAGCTGTCAACTTTCGGATTTGAAAATAAGGGATTTTTCCAAACTTTCGGATTTGGAAATAAGGGATGCCGCGAGGGCAGTGCAATGGCACCAAGTAGCTTCGCCACCCTGCACTCCAGAGGCTGCGCACAAACGGGTGAGCGAAAGAGCAAGCCTTTAGACGGCAGGCAGGCTGTCTGTCTGGTTGGGCGTGAGGGTCTGGCTGCACAAGGCATGCAAGCTCCGCCCCCAGTCGGTCTCAGACTCCTTATTGGCAGCCGAGCAACACAGCTGAGGAGCCTCCCTGGCCGGCAGGGAGGGAGAGGAGCTGCTTCCTTTGAAATCCGGGAAATTTAAGTGATATCAACAATCCGGGATAGCAGCGGGAAACGGCATTGGAATAAAGGAGTTTCCTGCAGAAAAAGGGAGGGTTAACAGCTATGATGCAGTGATAGTGCTGGCCCCCAGCCCTATGCCCACCTCCCTGGATGACAGCTGCATCACTGGAAGGTTTACATAAAATCTCATATGGAAGAGAGAGAAAACTTTTAAAGGCTTTTCCATGGGGGGGAGGCACTTCATTTGTTTAAACCAGGAACCCCAAGATTGTCCCTTGATGAGATGGTCTGCTTTGGAATGGACACCGACAGGCATGGGAGAGAGACAAAAAGAGAGAAAATGGACTGGTTTTGAATGGGGTGGTTATGGTTTCCAAGACAAAGAAAAATGGAAATAGTGTGGTTGGACCTGACTAAGTTGTGTCTGTCTGAAAAGGATAGTCATAGGTCTACTTGGACCACTAGGAATAAATGAAAAACAAAGTGCTTCTTTAAACCAAAAGGGTTCAAGTTCAAAAAGGTGTCAACCATCTCTTTTTTAATATAGTTTATATGCTGAAAAAATATTACTGAAATGAATAAAGTGAAAGAGGGGTTGAAAATTAACTGAGTTCTCAAAATTAGACATTTTGGCTTTTTAATTTTTAAAATTGATTTGCACTTTCTAATCCAACTTGGGTGGCACTGTGGGTTAACCACAGAGCCTAGGGCTT
The DNA here is from genome assembly GCA_034641385.1 of Darevskia mixta. NCBI lineage: Eukaryota > Metazoa > Chordata > Lepidosauria > Squamata > Lacertidae > Darevskia > Darevskia mixta. The sequence continues at coordinate 1,035,141 of JAWWNH010000047.1, forward strand.
GCCGATCAGAAGGTCGGCGGTTCGAATCCCTGCGATGGGGTGAACTCCCGTTGCTTGGTCCCTGCTCCTGCTAACCTAGCAGTTCAAAAGCATGTCAAAGTGCAAGTAGATAAATAGGTACTGCTCCGGCGGGAAGGTAAACGGCGCTTCCGTGCGCTACTCTGGTTCGCCAGAAGCGGCTTAGTCATGCTGGCCACATGACCTGTAAGCTGTACGCCGGCTCCCTCAGCCAATAAAACAAGATGAGCACCGCAACTCCAGAGTCGTCCGCGACTGGACCTAATGGTGAGGGGTCCCTTTACTTTTACCTAATCCAACTTGTTAGTTTTGTCACTGTCCTGGCTGCCACTTACAGGACAAGCGAAACTTGGACTGCGATAATTGTTAAATCCTTGCAGCGTTTGTTATTTCTAGATACTGCTGCAAATGAATCATGATTTTGGGCAGCAGCCATATTATTGTATTGAATACTTTTGGCCTCTGACCTTGATTATAATTATTCTTCTGAAAAGGAGGTTTTAAAAACATTGGAACCAAGACAACCTGTAATTGTTCAGTGTCATCTGGCACTCAGAGAAGCATGTCTGAGACAAACCTGTATGATTATAAGAAACTTGTTCAAGATTTCCATGATGTTTTAAGTGCAAACAGAAATTTCCAGCCTTTCCTGTTCTTAAGGCATAACGACGCTCTTGTGTTACTTCTAAGTTGCCTCACTCCACCTCTTGATGGACAGCCTTGAATGTTCATTGAAGGTGATTGCTAAGGGGACCTTTACGTATGAAAAGAAGTTGGGCGTCAAAAATATTCCCTGTGATATACTGCTGCTGCTATGAATTACGTATTCCTTTTAAATGTGTTCATCCTGCATTGAAACCAGCTTGCAAGTGCCTTTCTGTTTACTCTGCTGGTGCTATTCAAGAGCCTAATTTTTTCTTCTAATTAAAAGAGTAATTGGTGGACCAGCCCAACTTCCTTCCTTCTGTGATCCACCTAATTTCCAACAGAACGAAGAGTTATATGGAACAATGTCATACCATTTGGGCAACAGAACCTTCCCTCCCTCTCCTACCCCATCCCTCCCAAATCTGTTATGGGGTTTGCCCTAACTAGAGGCGCCATCTTTGCAAGTTGATTGAGGGGCCAATCGACATCCTGATGTCATGTACACGATGTCCTGAGGAGCCAGGGGCAGAGCCAAATGTCCTCTGAACATTGAGAGGGGTCTGGCCCCATCAAAAAATACATTTAGGGGGAACTGCCTTAGCCTCTAGGAGTTGTTGTGTATGCCCCTAACCCTCCAGAGCAAATGGCAACATGAGGAAAAGGAAAGGGAAGGGAAGTTTGTTGCGTGTCGAGGTCCCCAAACCACCCCTCAAATAACTCACACCTCAGACAGTAATTTAGGTTTTGGTTTTTGGCATAATTTTGGCCACAACTTTATTGAAATACATGATATGTGAGTGGTTGCATAGGCATTGGTTTAGACTATCTGTCCCACTGGGGACAGAACTGACGACTGTCAGTAAAGGGAAAACACTTAGGGGAGAGAAAAAAGAGAGGTCGGGGGTCAGACCCAATGTCTCTCCCCAAATGCTCCGAGAGGCTCTTGTGTGGCCCTGGCCCCCGACCGGGGGATATGGACAAAAGCATGGCGAGCCCCTAGATTCCTTTAATGGAATTCCCCGTGCAGCAGCAGCATTGGAGGGGCAGACACAGCCAATCTTGACCCCTCCACCAACGAACACAATAACCAATGCCTAACCGCCAGCCTTACAAGTTGTGACTAATTGCTACGCAGTAGGCGAAAACCAGATGGCACCAGCCAATCAGCCAACTGGAAAAATTCCCACCAGGCCCCTGCCCCAACAGCAGATGACCCCATGACAGGCATAGCAAGGTCAACACAGAGGCCTAATAAAAGGGAGAGGAAGGGCGGGAGATCCGTTGCACGCAGCAAAGAGGAACATCACAGGGCGTGCCAAGGGTTATATACCCGCTGGGCTGTCCATCACAAATTGCAACAATTAAATCTCCCCAACAACAACCCAGGACCCAATCGGAGCTGTGGCCATCTATCCGATCCCGCCCAGCACTGGAGGGGTGATCTGCTGGCCCCCACCGCAACACGTGCTCTCCATGAAGGAGAACACACTTTGCACAAATGGAACAACTTTGTTGGATGCAACCCTAAAGCAGTGATAAAATCTTACATATATTGTGGGACATGGAGCAAAAGGGACGTGTATAACCCAATCCCTAAATGAGGGCAGGTGCACATACCAGAACTCCCTCAATCTGTGGTTTTGGTTTCCAAACAGGAAATTTGGAGTTCCTCTGAAGTAGGGATATGGAACCTGTGGCCCTCTGGATGTTGTTGGACTCCAACTCCCATCAGCCCCATTCAACATGGTTAATGGTCAGGGATGATGGGGGTTGTGGTCCAACAGCATCTGGGTGGCCTCCTCAAAAGCTTCCGGAAAGTTTCCCAACAAGAAGACAGGTGGAGGAGGAAAAGCAAACCTGGAAAGTAGATTGTACACATGTTGTGATCTTCCATAGCAATGTGCAGTTTCAGAAGAGGGCTGGGTGGATGTTGGATGCAGCTCAAATGTGGCAGCAGGGAGACTGAATATGCTTGCCATCACCTTATACAAATTGAGCATATACTATATAGCAGTGGTTCTCAACCTTGGGTCCCCAGATGTTGTTGGACTGCAACTCCCATCAACCCTAGCTAGCAAGACTAGTGGTCAGGGATGATGGGAGTTGTAGGCCAACAACATCTGGGGACCCAAGGTTGAGAACCATTACTATATAGCAGGCCCCAGAATCATCTGTACTGCCTGGAGATGCAGTAGTAAATGTGTAAGAGGGTTCATTAACAAAGAAGTCAACATGGAAAGGGTTCCTGGAAAGCAGAAGGTTTCTTTTTAAAACCACTGATCTTTGACATGGATGTATGTTTTTAAGCAGCTTGCATTTCGAAACGGCGCATATGGAAGTAGGAGAATCAGTGTATGATTATCCAAGCCCTGTGGTATTGAATGGGGAAGGTCAGAGTTATGGTGGGAATGTTTAGAGAGCATCTAAGCCAGTGATGGCTAACCTTGACACTCCAGATGTTTTGGAACTACAACTCCCATCATCCCTAGCTAACAGGATCAGTGGTCAGGGATGATGGGAGTTGTAGTCCCAAAACATCTGGAGTGTCAAGGTTAGCCATCACTGATCTAAGCATTGGTCAGCAGAGGGTCCTTCTCCCCCTCCCCAACCAACTTTTGGTCAAAAGTTCCAACTCAAATGAAAAAACACAAACTCTTCTTCTCTTGCTGTTCTACGCAGGATCTGGACAATGGCTTCCTGCACAAAACTGAACTTGAAGCGAAGCTGAGTGGACTTCTTGCTGTAGCAGAGTTGATGAAAAATATCTATGAACAGGTAAGAGGAAGCATGAAAGAGCAAGGTGGGCTACAGGTGTGTTTTGCTTGCACAAAGATTGGACTGTTGGTCTATGGTAAATTTCCAGGGAGAATTCAGTCTTCTGTATGTTCCTAATTCAGTGAAGGTTCTCCTTAGTGCTTGTTCAGTTTTTAAACAAAACACAGAGACACCTGTGGGTTACAGCTCATTCTCCATACAAAATCAGTGCAAAGCGAACATAATAATTGGTGGGAACCATGCAATTTGATCTTACAACAACACTGTCTGAGGTGTCAGAGCACACTGTGTGACACTTTCTCAGCCAAGGCTAATCCTTTAAGAACAGCCTTGCAAGACTAGGCAAACTCTCTTTTCAAAACAACAGCAGCAAAGTAGCTTCAATGATGGCCAGAGACAAATTAGGAAGACAACTGCAAATTATAATTAAAAATAATAATAATCAGGGTTTATTTACTTTGACAAAACGCATAGAGCATGTAGCTGTGACGTGTGCCCACCCTTCCAAAAATATTACGTCATATCTCGGGTTACGGTAGCTTCAGGTTGCGCGATTTTGGGTTGCGCACCGCGCTGAACCCGGAAGTACTGGAACGGGTTACTTCCGGGTTTCGGTGCTTGCGCATGCATAGAAGCGCTAGATCATGCTTTGCGCATGCGCAGAAGTGCCAAATTGCATCACGTGCATGCGCAGACGCAGCAGTGCAGGTTGCGAACGCGCCTCCCACACAGATCGCGTTCGCAACCTGAGCATCCACTGTACACCAGTTATGACCCAAGCTGAGAAGCAAGACCTTTAATCTCCCCCAGGCACAGGATCTGCAACCAGGGTTCAATGACAGCCCTACTTGTTTGAGACAAGCATCTTCAGCTGCTTCAGGAAGGAATTCCCCAGCAGCACCCACTCTCCTGCCCACATCGCCCTCATTGCATTTGGCCTAGATACATAATCAGACGGTGACTTTTCCTTAGGAATTCAAGATATGCTGTCCGCAAGGAGTGTCTACTGATCTGCTTGGCTCAATCTAGCATGACAATTCCTCTCAGTTGTGGAGACTGGCCCAGCTTTGGAAAGTCCATTCTGTTCAGGACAATCTTTCAAACTCTTGTTTGTCCACCCATTTCTGTTTTGCTCTTGGAATCCTGCTCCAATGCCTTTTTCTTAAACCAAGCTTTTCTGCAATCACTCCGACCCCATCTACCTGTTGTGATATTTGTCCAAGCCGAGCGGCAAACAGCTGCAGCGAGGCTGGTATGACTTGTGCCTGTACCCGTGAGAAAGCTAGTTTATCTCCTTTCTCCACAATGCGATGTTTATGTTTCACTGTACTATTGTACTCTATACTTTTGTACTCTCTCTTCTGGCTAGACCTGATGCCGGACGGAAGCATTTATGCACAGCTCTGACTTACTGAGCTGGCAGCAGAGATTCTTTCTGCACTTTTCCTACAATAAATAGTTTAGCCTTAATCATGGCTTGTGTGTGTTGTTCTTCAGCTGGGGAACAATCACATATGACTGCGCCACCGGACTCCAAGTAGCCGGGGATGAGCGCATGGCTTTGCTCTGACTTTGGGCAGTCTCACAAACTGCCCCAGGCGGGGTAAACACTGACACTACCACCTTCTACCTGTGCCAGATATAGCACCTTTGCCCTGCCCTCTCTTGAAATGCAAGCTCACTTCAAGCCACTTCACCTTCCCTGCGTTGTCTGATGCCAAATAAATTAAGGAAGCGTTGTTTCCAAGCTTGCCTTTGGAGTACTTTCCCTGAGCTTTATCCTGCACATCGAGGTTTAGAACTCCCATTTCTTGCTCCCACTTCACAGACAGTGCTCCAGTGATCAGCATGAAATGACTCCAAGGTTATTACATTAATGGAGTGGCCTGTTAATTAAAGTAGAGCTAGTTTGTCACCATGTCTCCTTTGCTTCCATTTTTTCTTGTGCATTGGTTGCTTCGGCTAGAAGGTAGGGGCCATAATGGTTGCTAGGACTGGCAGAGATTACTTTTCGTAGGCTCCCTTCTTTCCATGGGTGTCTTGTATCCTCCTGTGCCTCTGGTCCTCTTCCTCCCCACTTTCTATTTCACAAGCAGTGTTAGTAGGCAGAGAGCCAGCAGAAGTTTCCATATACAAATGCAAATGTCACCAGCAGTAAGAGATCATAAAGCGTGTTCTCCCTATCGGAGAGCACGTGTTGCGGTGGGGGCTAGAAAGCCACCTCCCCTGTAGCTGGGGTGAGTTGGTAGCTGGCCACAGCTTGGATTGGACCTGGTGGTGTTGCTGGGGAGATTTATATGTTGCAATTTGTGATGGACAGCCCAGCGTCCTATATATTGGTCAGCACATGGTGCGACCTTCCTCTTGGCTGCGTGCTTCGGATCACCCCCCCTCCCTCCCTGTTTTATTAGGCCTCTGCATTGACCTTGCTGTTGCCTGTCATGGGGTCGTCTGCTGTTGGGTAGGGGCTTAGTAGGAATTTTTCCATCTGGCGGATTGGCTGGTGCCATTTGGTTTTCGCCTACTACATAGCAACTAGTCACAACTTGTAAGGTTGGCGGTTAGGCATTGGTTATGTTGGTCGCCCTCCAAAGTGATGATGGTGATGGGAATTCCGTTAAAGGAATCCAGGGGCTCGACATGCTTTTGTCCGAACCCCCGGTCGGGGGACAGGGCCACGCAAGAGCCCCTGGGAACCTCTGGGGAGAGGGAGGGCTCTGCTCCCAGCCTCCATAACTCTCCCCAGATGGGATTTCCCTTTGCTGATACGTGGTCAGCTGTGTCCCGTCGGACAGCTAGTCTGAACCAATGCCTACGCAACCACTCACATGATTTGTATCTTAATAAAGTTGTGGCCTAAATTATGCCAAAAACACAAACAAAAATTATGTCTGAAGTGTGAATTTATTCTGGGGGTGGCTTGGGGATGTCGACACGCAACAGCAGCAGTGGAGTCCCGTACCTGCTGCCCGCCTGCTTCTCCCTCAAATTGCACCATACACATTTTAGCACCCTCAGATCCTCAGCTTCAGGATGCTTTATTTATTTCAAGCAGGTTACTAGACCTTAGCGGGCGAGAAATTCCATTCAGTTTATTCCAAAGGCAAATCTACCAAATTTGCACTTCCCAGGCCAATATGCAAATCGGTGGCCTGCAGTGAAATTTTTCCTAGGGGAACAGTTAGGGCCAGAGATGCCACCTTGTGAGGGTTATGGGGGGGACGTCATATGTGTGAACTTCCTGGCCATTGGGAAGAAGGCACCAGGGGAACATTTAGGGCTCTAGCCTAGTTCCCCATGTCCACTGACCACACCCCACTGATGCAAACCAAAATACAGCTATCTTTCAGCATTTGCAGTTATCCAAATTTTGTGATGCGGTTATCTAACCAAAAAATGTCTACCAAAAAAAATGCATATATTAGGGGAAATTGTATCGCGGTGGCATTGTTTGTGCTTCAAGTATCTAGATTGAAGATTCTGGGCCATGAAAAACAGGGTATGAATGAAGAGGGTCAAGCAAATGCAGTTGTTTAAAATTTTGTTGTGTAGCCAGTCATTTTAATTATTGTTATCTGCTGTTTTAATTGGGTTTAAAGAGTGTACACTGCCCTGATATTTTATCAGAGGGCGGTGTATTAATACTTCTATAAATAAGAATCTGCACACATGTCTATCTGATTTGCTCATATATGTTTATATATTGTTTTCTGATAGCCATTTGCCCCTCCCAATCATTAAACAGAGCCTTCAGCTATGTGTCTTGAAAACTGGATATTCTGTTCAGCCTTCACTTTGTCAGAGTTCATGAATTTACAGAGGGGGAGCCCTGTTGGTCTTTCGCAGCAAAATCGACTGCCTTAAAGATAAAATTAATGAAGTGGCTAACGGCTCATCACAAAGCCATTTGCCTGACTCCGCCTTCTGCCATGACTCTGCCTCTTGGCCCCTCCCCCAAAGTTGCCAATCTTAATTGCTATAGAGTTAATATATCCTGTAGCCATTCTTCTGTGAATGCTTCAAAACTGTGCACACATACTTCTCTCTGCATCTATACCTCTAGGTTTTAGTTCCTTTTAACAAAAATTCTTGTTTACTTTACTCAGGAAATAGGTATATGTGGTTGTTGTTGTTGTTTAGTCATGTCCGACTCTTCATGACCCCATGGACCAGAGCACGCCAGGCACTCCTGTCTTCCACTGCCTCCCGCAGTTTGGTCAGACTCATGTTGGTAGCTTCGAGAACACTGTCCAACCATCTCGTCCTTTGCCGTCCCCTTCTCCTTGTGCCCTCCATCTTTCCCAACATCAGGGTCTTTTCCAGGGTGTCTTCTCTTCTCATGAGGTAGCCAAAGTATTGGAGCCTCAGCTTCAGGATCTGTCCTTCCAGTGAGCACTCAGGTTGGAGGAGGAGGAAGCTGGACAAAAGCACCCAAGGTGTTCTGGCTTCGGAATCCTTCAAGTTAGATCTTGCCTGCCCTTCAGCCATGCAGGCATGTGTGTGTGTGGTTTGCTAGCTGGGATTATGATGCCTTTGAGAGTTACTGAGCTGAATCCCATCTTTATTAGGCGCAGTTTGGGCACCCTTCCTCTGTATCATGACAGCATCAGTCATCCTGTGGGTATGTGCCAGAGGTCAGGGAGCTGGTGTGTGTGTGTGTGTGTGTGTGTGTGTGTGTGTGTGTGTGTGAGAGAGAGAGAGAGAGAGAGAGAGAGAGAGAGAGAGAGAGAGAGAGGAAGGAAGGAAGGAAGGAAGGAAGGAAGGAAGGAAGGAAGGAAGGAAGGAAGGAAGGTAGGTAGGTAGGTAGGTTTTGGCTTTAAAGTGAATCTAGGTGTAAATAGAGCTCATGGGCAGAGCTCATGTTTTCATGCAAAAGGTCTCAGGTTCATTTCCAGGTGGGATGGGAAACACCCCTTCTTGAGACCCCAGTGTGCTGCTGTTGGTTAGTGTTATGTACTGAGCTTGTGTGCTGGTCCAAGGGCAATCCAAGAGGCAAAGTCTGGGTCCGGTTCGAAGTCTAAGGATGCAGGGCAGGAACCAGCAATGTTGCTCCCGCAACTTGGGGCTGGGGCTGGTCGGCTTTTATCTGCCCCAAGGCATAGGACGGCCCTGATCCTCTGGAGACTTGCCTCTCCTGGCCTGGAGGCGAGCACTCCTCCTGCGGGAACTTAGTTCCCTTCGCCTCTCTGCCCTGAGCCTCTGCAGCTCAGGAGAGGCTGGAGGGTTACCGGACCCAGAGGCAACCTCAGCTTCCCCTGACAGGGCTGGGAGTGGAGCACCTGCAGGCAATGGGTCCTCCACCCCATCAGGAGCCAGAGCAGACTCAGCCGATGCCTGCACCTGAGGATCCAGCACAGGTGAGGACCCTTCGGACTCAAGCCTTAGCCCCGGCTCTGCTGATTCTGGAGGCGGGGAATCCTGTGCAGGCTGGGATCCCTCAGGTTCAGCATCTGAGTCTGAATCCCAGGCCATCACAGCTTGGATCCTAGAACAATAGGCAGGTTGGATCCTAGAAGGCAGCAACCTGATTGGTCTGCAGGAGCAGCCCAATCAGGCACCAGGAGGAAGTGAATCAGCCAATCACAGACCCATTGTGTAAATAATGTATATATAGTCAGAGGTTTTTGGGGAAAGCACTCATTCACTGTTTATCATGAGCTGAAATAAAGAGCATGAAATCAACACTCAACTCCGAGTATATTTCAGTTAGCGCAGACATGGGGGTGGTATGATACAGTACTAACCTGCCTTGCAGAGGAGTTGTAGGGATTACTGAGGTGTAGGGACAAATTTTCCACCTTACACAGGACGGTCCTCTAGTCACCATGTTCCCCGCTGTGGTAAGATGTATCATATTTCTGTTTAAATTATAGTCATTATTTCTAAACTTGCTTCTGCACATATAAGGTGTGTGTGCACATTTTATGCAAAGCTGTGACCTCCTTTGCCCTCACTCTGGGCATTGTGCTAGGGTTACCTTATGCTAAGCTAATGTCGGTGAAAAGTTTTGAATATCAAAAAGTGATAAGTAATGTTAACTAATATTATATCCATGCACAGCTGAGCTTCCAGTTCTTTGTTGCGAGCTGTAATTCCCATGACTTTGCATATGCATGGCAACAACTCAAGCCCAGTCTTCTTTTTGCTGTACCTAGGAACTTGATGAGGTGATGTCACAAATCAAGGACATCTCTGTCGTGGTGGGAATTGATAACAACCGATACAACCCTGACCCTCACCGGATCGTGGAGGATGTGAGAGCTCAGTATGAAGACCTGGCTATCAGGAGCTGGGAAGAATTAGAGGCACTCACACGAAGCAAGGTACACACCTGTTTGTCAATGAGAACTGCCCCCAAGCCATTGATGGTGACACCAGTCCTAATGGAAAGGCACAGCAAAGGTGGAGGACTTCCCAGAGCTGCTCAAAGGGCCCTCGTATTTATGGGACCGCCTCACCTGGTATGCCCCGCAGAGGACCTTAAGGTCCATGAATAACCATAGCTTAGAGGTCCTGGGCCCTAAGGAAGTCAGACTATCCTCCACCAGGGCCAGGGCCTTTTCAGTGATGGGTCCGACCTGGTGGAATGCTCTATCCCATGAGACTAGGGCCCTACAGGATTTAACCTCCTTCCACCGGGCCTGTAAGACAGAGCTATTCCGCCTGGCCTTTAATTTGAACTCAGCTTGATCTTTTATTTCCCTTCTTTCCCCCCTCCCCTTTTTATAAAGATTACCCGCTCTGGGACCCCACAGCTAATTCTCCCCTGGCCTCCTTGCTGGCCCAAGTAGGATTAATCTAGCCCTGGTGACTATCTAATGTTTATTGGATGGATTTCCCCCAATATTGATTTTTGAACTTTGAATTTTATTGTTACTCATGCTTTTATACTGTATTTTATGCTGCTTTTATGTTGTATTATAATTAAGTGTTTTAAATATGTTGTTAGCCGCCCTGAGCCCAGGTTTCTGAACTGGGAAGGGCCGGGTATAAATAAAAAAATATTACTAAAAAAGAGAGAGAATGCAAAAATGGATGAGTGAAGAACTTAATATGAACCGACCTGATCTGCATCTCCCATACTAATGTGTGGAGATGGGATAGTCTGCTAATATATACATCTCTGATGTAGACCAGAGAGTGGGGGATTTTGGTCTAATTCCCACAAAATGATTATCTGTTCTGAAATATTAACCCACAGAGGAGTTTGCTGGATGCTTTACAGCTGGCCTGACTATATCTCCCAATATTTCTCTCTTCATAAAACATACATATATAGTATGTTTCTTAAAAGCCTGGAAAAGTAGCATGAATTTAGGCAGTGTTGAATCACAACCCGAATAGCCCATGGACAGGGCTATTCTTTTAGTATATTCCCCACGCTTAGGAAAACGACAGCTGCTTGGTTCCACCATGGCACTGCATAGCCTGCAAAAATATACAGGTAGGACAAATAGCAACAACAGATAAATGGAAAGGGCTAGACCTGATTCGTCCTTGGTGGGCAGAACTGGTTGTCATCTCCCAGTGATGGCAAGGAAGTAACAGACCTCAGCAATTCGGCATGAATGGCGATACCCAGATCAAACAAGCTGAAGCGGCAAGGAAAGGGGGGAAAGGAAAGGGGAAGAAAATAAGGATGAATAATGGGAAAGGGGGTGTACAAGAAGAAAACAGATTTATCATTCAGTTGGGAAGGATTAGATGACGCCACATCGGTCAAAAGGGTAATTCTATATGTGTGTGCTAATCCCCAGGGCTCAAGAGCTCTTGGAGAGAAAGGAAGTTTTACATGGAAAGTCCCAGTAGTAATGAGTACAATCATTGTTGCAGGTTTTGTCAGAAATGTGTCTTGTTTATGGCCCTTCCATCAGTGGCAGAGCTACGTGTTCCAGCACCGGGAGCGGTGAACATCGGGGGGCGTGGCACGCACACGTCTCCTGGGGCATGTCGCGCATCCCGGGGCATGCGCAGTGAGCACCGAGCATCCCAGGGGGCAGGGGCGGCCGGGATGGCACCCTCCCGGGATGGCACCCAGGGTGGCACGCTCCCCCTGTCCCCACATTCGTCCGCCAGTGCCCTCCATTCCTTGATTCTCTTACTTGGTGCCCATGCATTGCTTTGTTAACAGGAGGGTAATATATTTTCATTTTCTCCTCCAGCTGAATGAAAGAGAGGTGCTGTCTGCTAAGTATGGTGACCATCTCCTTAAAGACCGGAGGGTGATTGCTGAGTTAAACATACAGATCCAGAAAATGAGGTCCTGCATTGTGTCCTTGAAAAGCCAAGTAAGATGTGGCTGGGGGGAGCCGGGGGGGAGCATTGGGGGGGGGGATCAAGATGTATGCCAAATCAAGATTTCACATAGATGTTGTACTCAACACACAGATACACACACACACACAATGTGAAAGTGCATGCTTTTTGCTATTCTAATATTATATTCTAATCATAGCTGTCAACCCTCCCTTTTTTTGGCGGGAAACTCCCTTATTCCAACGCCGTTTCCCGCTGCTATCCCGGATTGTTGATATCCCTTAAATTTCCCGGATTTCAAAGGAAGCAGCTCCTCTCCCTCCCTGCCGGCCAGGGAGGCTCCTCAGCTGCGTTGCTCAGCTGCCAATAAGGAGTCTGAGACCGACTGGGGGCGGAGCTTGCATGCCTTGTGCAGCCAGACCCTCACGCCCAACCAGATAGACAGACTGCCTGCCGTCTACGCGCTCGCTCTGGAGCCTCTGGAGCGCAGGGTGGCGAGGCTACTTGATGCCATTGCACCGCCCTCGCAGCATCCCTTATTTTCAAATCCGAAAGTTTGGAAAAATCCCTTATTTTCAAATCCAAAAGTTGACAGCTATGATTCTAATTTGGTGTATATATGGCTGCAGTGCTTGACTTGTCAACATTCATGATGAAATTGATGCAATATGAACAGCTGAATGTTACAGCAACTATGAAGAAAGACAGCAGGCAGAACAGGGATGTGGTCCTGGCAGTATTCATGCTAGAGGGGCCATAGCTTAGCGCACATCTTTTACATACAGATTGTCCCTGGTTCAATCCAAGGCTTCTCAAAAACTGAGCCAAGGATGAGGAACTGTGATCTTCCTGATGTTATTGGTCAAGAACTCCCACCGTCCCTTGACCATTCGCCTTGATGGCTAGGGCTGATGGGAGATGAAATCCAACAGTATCTGGATTCCCTGGCTTAAACATTACCCCCCATTGCTGGCCTTAACAAATGTACACACTTACAGCAGGACTGGCTGCCCCTGAGGTAGACCAAGGCAGTTTCCTTGGGCTATGGAACCCCTGCAAGCAGAGCCGTCTTTCCCATAGGGTTTAGCGGCGCGTTGCACCAGGGCGCTGGCCTCTCAGGGGCACCCCAGCGAGTGGGGGAGCTGCGCAGCTTTGCCGGCAGCCTCCCCTTTCCCTCCTGCACGCCCGCCAGCTGCGCCCCGTCAACCATATGGCTGGCGGGCATGCAGCTTGCCTCCCAAGCCTCTGCGGGAGGGGAGCGATCCCTGCAGAGGCTTAGGACGGAAGCTGCACCCTGCCAACTATATGGCTGGCGGATGTGCAGCTTCCTTCCCAAGCCTCCGCGGGAGGAGAGCGATCCCTGCAGAGGCTTGGGAAAAGTTCATCAACTCTGGGAAACGGGGGGTGGGGTGCTGGAGGGATCTTTGCACCATGGCGCCGGATATGCTTAAGACGGCCCTGCCTGCAAGCACCCCGCCCATTCCTGCCACTGCCAGAGAAGCAATGAGAAGCAGTGGTGACTCTTGCAAGATCTCACTGCTGCTGCTCCTTACTTCTCCTGAGGTGGGGGGGGGGCACCTCCAGCCCCAACTGCAGAAAGAGGAAGCAGCTGCGGCTTCCAGGTTCCAGCAAGATATTGTGGGCTTCTTGCAAGATCTCGATGAAAGCCACAGCTGTGTGACCCCAGTAAGTGAAGCTTTGGTGGGAGAGGGGATAGTGGCAGTGGTGCCTCACCTTCCTGGTTGCCTCAGGTGGCAAAACAGGATGGGCCACCCCTGCACTACAGGAATGTGGGGATTTTGTCTCATAGCACAGGGAAAGTGTGTGGTGTGGAGGAACATTAGTAACATTAGTTACAATAGGATCAAAGGACAGCATTTTGCCTGCTATGTTTTGTTAACCTACTTGGCATATCTCAGGGGTGGCAAATTCCCAAGAGACTGCGATCTACTTACAGAGTTAAAAACTGGCAGTGATCTACCCCTTTTTGGGGGGTTCAGGTCAAGGTGTTGTGCCTTTTTGGGGAGGAGGAAGGCCCGTTTTTTTAGGCATTCAGATCAAAGTTGTTGAGTTTTTTTTAGGGAGAAGAAAAGCCCCATTTTTGGGGGGTGCAGGGCAAAAAAAACTGAGAGGTGAGCCAAAGTTGTTGAGCTTCTTTGGGGGGGAGCCAGTGATCTACCAGTGATCTACCACAGGCATCCAGTGATCTACCAGTAGATCACAATCTACCTGTTGGACGTGCCTGGCATATCTGATTTATTTCAAGCAGGCTCTTCCTGATGATCCATTTATTCAGCATTCTGATGTGCATGCAGAAAGTTTACACAGTGGTTAGACTATATTTGGTCCTTATTAAGCATTCATTCTAATTAGTTTGCTGGGCAATTACATGCTTATGAGGATTCACCCTGCATTTGCCTTAATTTTCTTTGTTTACACTTCTTCCTGTTAGTCATTCCTTCACCTCACACATTTCAATGCAGCTTTCCATTACTTTCCATTCCAACCTTATTAAACTCTGAAATTTTTCCAAAGTGGGTTTGTTGTGACAGGGTGACAGAGACCTTTAATCCACTTTAAATGCATAAACTCAAAGTTCTGGTATGCACTTGAATCCCTCCTGCAAAATACTGGCAGTCTGGAGGGACCCAGAGCCTGACAAATTTGTTATTGTTAATAAATGAAATTATATATGGGTGTTTCCAGACTGTCTCTCTATTGCTGGAGGGAATCAAGTGCATACTTGAAATTTAGGTTTGCGCAATTAAGGTAGATTCAAGCGCTCTGTCACCCTGGTGCAACAAATTCACTAAAAACAACCAGGAATGTTTTTGCAGTTAGGAAAGCAGCAGGAGAAATACATTAGGTAAGTTTTATTTACGGCCATTGGCCCAACACATAAAAACACAATTCCAAAACAACATATAATATTTGTAACTTTCGACAGAGGCTGGAACCCTCTGCTCGTTACTGGATAAAAAGCACAGACTGTCCGTCTTTCTATTTTCGCCTTGTGGCTCCTGGATTAGCGGGGTTCTCCGGACCATACCAAAGCCCTATTTTCCTTCTTTAGAGCTAAGACGCTGTTCAGGTATCTGGCAACAGTGCGTGATCTAGATGGATCTTCGTCATTCAATAGAAATCTCAGTTTGGTTTCAATGGCATCATCCTCGCTTCCCACTAAATATGGAGCAAGAAACTTACTCCTGAGCGAGGAATAAAGAGGACAGCTAAGGAGTATGTGGTGCAGCGATTCAGGTGATCTGCAGTTACAGTCACATAAAAGAGATATCTGTCCATTTGAGAGTCTATTTTCCATTACATTGGAAGAGAAGGCGTTGAATCTTGCCTTTAGGAGAAATACATTGAAAAATGTGGTATGAATGCATCATTAATAGGATGGCATGCAAACAAACCTTCACGCAAATGAGGATGAATGTTCAATAAAGTCTAGATATAGTCTAACCTCCACAAAAGCTCTGGGCAAGCAAACCAGGATGAATGCTGAATGAACAGTTTATCTGGAACTCAATATTGTTGCTTTTCCAGCATGGTTTGGGAGTGGTTGTTCTCAGATTTCACAGCATGATTTGTTACTGACAGCATACTTCAAGTGGTAGAGCAGACTGATAAGTCCATCTCTCCCCACCCTCCTCTATCTCTCCATCCCTCTCATGGGAAGTATTGTAACTTGAGACCCTAGTCTTGCAAGGGACCTAACATCCCCAGGGAGTGCCCATCTCCAGAGAGAACATACCTGTGAGTGACCCAGTCAGCATTTCACTTGGGTCAAATGGAAGGCAGTGAGCAAGAGGAGAGCATGGAGAACTCCCAAGCCACGTGCCCTCATTCATCACCTTCCATGTTTCCTTCTGTCCATTCTAGTGCCTACGTCTCGAGGAAAACATCAAAGAGGTTGGAGCGCAAGGTGAAGCTGCACTCAACGATGCCAAAGCCAAACTGGCTAAGTTGGAGGAGGCTCTCCACAATGCCAGGCAGGACTTGGCTCAGCTTGTCAAGGAGTATCAAGAGCTGATGAATATCAAGCTGGCCCTGGACATAGAGATTCTTACCTACCGGAAGTTGATGGAAGGGGAAGAAATCAGGTGTGTAAACTGATTGGAAGCCACTATGTGTGTGATTTGAACAGAGGCCAGAGCTGAAAATCATTTCTGTTCAAAATTCTCCTCTGGGAACTTTGAGACTGAATGTCCTGCAGATAGTATTTGTACATTCAGCTGTTTGACATTGTCAGGGATCTGCCCACCCCTGCCAGTCCAGCTCTGAGTGCTTATAGGGATCTGCAGCCTGTGTTAATGACAGATTCATCTTTGAGTGAATCTGGCAGCCCCTCTTCGGGGGAGGAGCAGTTAGTGGCTGGGAGCCAGGGAGTGCCAGGTGTCCAGGGAGTTACTGGGAGACCTGGCACCACCCAGCAGACTCACTCGGAGGGGGAAGTGTCAGTTCCGGCGCTTATCTCACGTAGGAGGAGAAGGCGGCAATTTAGGATGCCGAGGCTTTGGTGTTGGCGCCAAAACAGAAGGGAGGGAATTCCGGATTGCTGTCAGGTTCTCTTATCGGTTGTTCAATAGTAATGCCAATCCATTCTGTCTTTAAGTCTTTTTATTTTGTGCAAAGCTATTTACAGTGCAGAGAGAGTTTTTTATCATGTCTGCTAGTGACTGAGCAGACATGATAAACTGAACTCTGCGCTGTAAATAGCTTTGCACGAAATAAGAAGACTTAAAGACAGAATGGATTGGCATTACTATTGAACAACTGATAAGAGAACCTGACAGCCATCTTATGGCATTTCATGCTTAATGTTTTTCAAGAAGGGAAACAATCAAGAAATGTCTAACAGCTGCACTTCCGGGAAAGTGCAGGAAGGTTCTATGCTTTCCTTGACCTGGAGCTGATAGCTTTTGCCTAGGGACGGCATTCAGAGTGGGCCCATTGAAATGAAAAAAACCATGACTAAGTTCATTCCCTTAATTTCAATGGGTGTGCTTTGAGTAAACCTTAATTAAATGCCACCCCGCCACCCCTAAGGAGCTAAGGGACTGAGATAATAGGTTCCAGTCAGTGGCACACGACAGACATCCTGGTCTGAGATCCAGCAATGCTGGGCTACTTACCTCAAGTCATACCTCTGAAAAAGTATGTTGTAAAACATCAAACCAAATCCAAGGCCTGGTTCAGAGATTAATTCCAACACAGAGAGAAGAATTCTGCACGCATTGACCATATGGAGGGATCTGTATCTTTGCTGCAGGGCACTGGGGCTGTGTTGATGCCTCCAACCCTGATATTATATCTCTTGCTTACTCAACTTCCAAGTGTCAAGGTGTTGATGCCTGCGTAGATGAAGCCTACATGGGTAGACCTTTACCTGGCTTGGAACCCTGATTGAACAGGTTTCACCTATCAGACACCCTTGCTCAATGCATGGACACTGGGGACCCAGTGAAGGCATTGGACGACCTTAAGGGCGGGCCAACTTTGCAGTCCAGCTTTGCAGCCCTTGTACACCTGAAGCCCCTTCACATGGGTAACATATGAAATAAGCTTCTAAGTGTTTGGAACTCTGAGGGTTCCTAACCCACCAGCATTCTAAACATTTAGCAGTGACGACTCCTATTCAGATCCCAGACTTTTTAACCAAACTGTTGAACTCTACTTCTTTAGATGTACCGGGTATTTCTTCTTCTGTAGCTTAGCTCATTTGGTTGTTTTCCCTTCACAGCATGGAGTCCCCACAGCCTGCTGTCATTAGCAGAATCTACTCCATGCCAAAGCTCTGTAAGTTTATTTTTGTTTGTTGGTTTGATTGATGATCAGCTATGCTCATTATTCTGAAGAGCATCCTACATTTGACGCAAGTCTTTCTAAAAGCTGAAAAGGAGATTGAGCTGAGATGCAGCAGCGAGAAGGACTTTGGGCACCTGCCAAGGTCCAGGTCCTTGCAGGAGGCCCACTATCAACACCTAAGGCATTCAGGCCCTGTTGCTCCTCCCGCTCACTGCCGCTGCTTGTTTACCTGCCCTCTAGATGCTTGCAATTATTGATAAGACAGAGCAGATAGAGCAGTACCCTTCAGTTGCCTTGCTCTCTCCATCTGGGTGGGTGATTAGACTGGGGCCAAATGGAAAAAGAACAGCAGTTAGGACAGTAACAAGGAGGTGGTGAGCCCACTCAGGGAGGTCCCACTAAGGTCATTGTCAGGGATCTGCCTGCCCCTGCCAGTCCAGCTCTGAGTGTTTATAGAGAGCCACAACCTGTGTTAACAACAGATTCATCTTCGAGTGAATCTGGCAGTCCCCTTTCGGGGGAGGAGCAGTTAGTGGCTGGGAGCCAGGGAGGGCCAGGTGTCCAGGGGGTTGATGGGAGACCTGGCACCACCCAGCAGACTCGCTTGGAGGGGGAGGCATCAGTTCCGGCGCATATCTCACGTAGGAGGAGAAGGCGGCAATTTAGGATGCCGAAGCTTTGGTGTTGGCGCCAAAACAGGAGGGAGGCACTTCCGGATTCTGCTAGTGACTGAGCAGACATGATAAGACTGAGCTCTGCACTGTAAATAGCTTGGCACTGAATAAAAAGACTTAAAGACAAATGGCTTGGCATTTCTATTGAACAACCGATAAGAGAACCTGACAGTCATCTTGCCCAAACGCCCCTCCCCAAAGAAAAACCCTGAAGCCAGCACTGGAGAGATGCTTTAGATTCAAATACTTAAGTGGAATGCCCTTCAAAATAAAAAACACTACAGTAAATGTATAAGAGAAACCTCCCAAAACTGCAACCATCCTCTCTGTTTTTCCTTCACAGCTTCATCAAACACCAACATCACAACCACCTCGAATGCGGCAAGCACAGCAAAAGACATTTCAACAGATAACATGAACCGTAGCAGAAGCAGTTTGCAAAGTGGACTTTCTAGAAGTCACAGTGGTGGAAGCAGAGGGTTTTCCAATGATGATTTCTCTAGAAGCCATAGCAATAGAAGTGGAGGTCCTTCAGAGGGCATCTCAGAGGCTTCAAGAAGTCACAGCAGTATCCGCAAAGGTACCTTGGAGAGTAGTACTTCTAGAAGCAGTAGCAGAAGTGGAAATTTTGCAGACATTGAAGACACCATGGATAGCAATGTTTCTAGAAGTCAGGGTCATGGAAATGGGAGTTATAGAAGCCACAGTAACAGGAGTGGAGATAACCTAGAAGGCAGCCTCTCTAGAAGCCAAAGCAACAGAAGTGCTGGTTTGACTGACAGTGTATTCGCTAGAACCAACAGTGGTGCAAGTGAAGGTGTCCAAGAGGGCAAGTATTCTAGAAGCCAAAGCAGCAGAAGTGGAGACTTAGCAGATAAAGTTTTTGCTAGAACTCATAGTGGTGAGAGTGAAGGTGTCTCAGGGGACAGCCTTTCTAGAAGCGATAGTGGTACCAGTGCATCCTATGTGGAAGGTGGACTTTCTAGAAGCCAAAGTAATGAAAATGAAATCCATGGAAACTATGGAAGTGAAGCATGTGTTGAGCCTAGTGTTTACAGAACCAACAGTGCTGAAGATGGTGGGGTCCCAGTGGGTGGCATATCTAGAAGCAATAGCAGGGCAAGCAGCTATGTCTCAGGTGGTAGCCATTCTAGAAACGAGAGTGATGTTAGCCATGGAAGTGAAGGCTATGCTGAGTCTATTGTTTCTAGAACCAACAGTGCTGAAGATGGTGGAGTCCCAGTGGGTGGCATTTCTAGGAGCAATAGTAGGGCAAGCAGCTATGCCTCTGGTGGTAGCCTTTCTAGAAACGAGAATGATGTTAGCCATGGAAGTGAAGGGTATGCTCAGCCTACTGTTTCTAGAACCAACAGTGCTGAAGATGGTGGAGTCCCAGTAGGTGGCATTTCTAGAAGCAATAGTAGGGCAAGCAGCTATGTCTCTGGTGGTAGCCTTTCTAGAAACGAGAGTGGTGTTAGCCATGGAAGTGAAGGCTATGCTGAGCCTATTGTTTCTAGAACCAACAGTGCTGAAGATGGTGGAGTCCCAGTAGGTGGCATTTCTAGAAACAATAGTAGGGCAAGCAGCTATGTCTCTGGTGGTAGCCTTTCTAGAAATGAGAATGAGGTTAGCCATGGAAGTGAAGGTTATGCTGAGCCTACTGTTTCTAGAACCAACAGTGCTGAAGATAGTGGGGTCCCAGTGGGTAGCATATCTAGAAGTCATAGTGGGGCAAGCAGCTACATCTCAGTTAACAGCCCTTCTAGAAGCTACAGTGATGAAAAGCAAGCCCATGACAGCCATGGAAGCGAAGGTTACGCTGAGTCTGCGGTTTCCAGAACCAACAGCGCTGAAGATGGTGGAGTTCCGGTTGGTGGAGTTTCTAGAAGCAGCAGCAAGGCCAGCAGAGATGGCTCACAGGGTGGTTCTTTTAGAGGCAGAAGTGGAGGCTTTGCAGACACTGTCTTTTCTAGAGCCCGCACTGAAGGTACACAAGAGGGCAACCTTTCTAGATGCTCCAGTGGTACTAATGCAACCTTTATAGAAAGTAGTGCTTCTAGGAGTCATAGTAGTGGAGGCAGAGGCATCTTGGAGGGTAGTCTTTCCAGAAGCCAAAGCAGCAACAGTGGAAGATTTGTAGGTGGTGGCCTTTCAAGAGACCACAGCAGTGAAAGCAAAGAAAGTCATAGTGATACAAGTGGACGGTTGGTAGATGATCACAGTTATAGTGAGGCCCATAAAATTGTCTTAGAGTCTGGTCTTTGTAGAAGTACAGAAGCCAAAGGCGATAGTTTTGCTAGAAGTCACAGCGGTGAGAGTGGAGGCCCTGTGGAGACATCTACTCCTATCTGGATTCACAGAAAAAGTGAAGATGTTCTAGAGCCAAGCTTTTCTAGAAGCCACAGTGGAGAAAGTGGGAGCTTTAAACCAGCTGATTATTATAGAAGCTCCAGTGAAGTAAGCAGAGGTGCCTCAGAGGCTAGTCTATCTAGAAGCAGCAGCAAAGAAACTGAAAATATCCCAGAGGGCACAGTTTCTAGAAGCTACAGCTATAGATGTGCAGTTATTTCACCCCCTAATTTGTCTAGAACTGAAAGCGAAGATGCTCCAGAAAGCAGTCTGTCTCGAAGCCACAGCTCTGAAAAAGAAAATGTGCCAGAACTTGGTCTCTCTAGAAGCTACAGCGGCAGAAGTGAAGAGGCCCCAGTGGATAACCTGTGTATAAGCCACAGTGGTGGACATGAAGGCTTCCCAGTGAGTGGACCTTTGGTGGAGGGAGGCCTTTCCAGATCCCAGAGTGATGAGCACGCAATTGGAATCCCTGTCTGTATGGTCTATGAATTTAGCTCTGATGAGCACCACCACCTTCCAGCTGGTGAAGTATGCTACTATGTTGAGTCTGGCTCTATGGAGTAAGTGTCCCAGGAGCACATGACTGGGATCCAGATACCTTCTTCTAGAAGCCTCATTCCATCCATTGACTCATGGTCCACAGATGGAAATCCACATTAAGCCTTACATTACTGAGGTTAACTGTTGGAAATCGGACTCCTACAGGTGGCAACGAAACCTTCCTTGTCTCTTGGGGTTTGTGGGGGTCAAGTTCACAGAGTAGCATTCTCTGTGGTGAGGGAAAACTAGTATTGGAGTTATAATACCAGCATTACCTATTAGAAGAACCTAGAAGCCGACAGAATAGTCTTTTGACTTATATTATAAACAGTGCCATTTCCACCTTCTTTCTTTTACTTATACTAAAAAATAATAATATGGTAGATTAAATTATTTCTGGGCTTTTTGGAATATAAGTGGTGCTCAGCAAGGGATTTTTGTGTGTGTGTGTGAAATGCAACCAGTGGGGACATTTCACTGCTCCTCATCTGGCTGCTTTTAGGGACACCATTTTGAGTTTATCTGCTGGATTCTTAAAGGCAGAGCATTTTTTCCCCAGTTCTTCAGAAGACTCTGGCAAACTAAAATATGTATCTCACAAGTCAGGTTGGGCCTTGTCTTGCTAAAACTGTGTTAAACACACTTGTGTTGGTTTTTTTTTAGTAGGCCCATGTTATACTTCATATACTTCAGCTGTCTACAGTTTTTTGCTTGCGAGCTATTCCACGACTCTTGCGTACAGATAAGCACATGTCACATGGGGTCTTAACTTGTCCCCATCTGGACAAGACCTGGTCTATAACGGATGTAGAATTTCGTTCTTCCATCCCAGTTCTTCAGAGTGCCTGCCAGTTGCATGAGACAATAGCACAAACTCTTATTCCCTTATGCTCCTGAAGCAGAATGTGAGCATATACAATCTCCAGGTTAGATGCCATGAAACTCCTGGTGCAAAATAGATGCAAAATGATGCAAAATTATTGTTTGTAACCATGCTACCATTAGGAATACAGTGGTACCTCTGGTTACGAACTTAATTCGTTCCGGAGGTCCGTTCTTAACCTGAAACCGTTCTTAACCTGAGGTACCACTTTAGCTAATGGGGCCTCCTGCTGCCACCTCGCAATTTCTGTTCTCATCCTGGGGCAAAGTTCTTAACCCGAGGTACTACTTCCGGGTTAGCGGAGTCTGTAACCCGAAGTGTTTGTAACCCGAGGTGTTTGTAACATAGCTGTCAACTTTCGGATTTGAAAATAAGGGATGCCGCGAGGGCGGTGCAATGGCACCAAGTAGCCTCACCACCCTGCGCTCCAGAGGCTGCGTGCGAACGGGTGAGCGAAAGAGCGAGCGCATAGACGGCAGGCAGGCTGTCTGTCTGGTTGGGCGTGAGGGTCTGGCTGCACAAGGCATGCAAGCTCCGCCCCCAGTCGGTCTCAGACTCCTTATTGGCAGCTGAGCAACGCAGCTGAGGAGCCTCCCTGGCTGGCAGGGAGGGAGAGGAGCTGCTTCCTTTGAAATCCGGGAAATTTAAGGGATATCAACAATCCGGGATAGCAGCAGGAAACGGCATTGGAATAAGGGAGTTTCCCGGAAAAAAAGGGAGGGTTGACAGCTATGGTTTGTAACCCGAGGTACCACTGTAGCTGGTAAGGAATTGCCCATTTGTATTTGCTAAGTGAAGTAAAGCAAAGTATGTGCACCTCAGTGATGTTTAGCATAAATTCAGGGCTAACTGCCTACCCAAGGATAGTCACATACTAGCATGTTGTAGATTCAGGGAACAATGGGCAGAACTTTGCATGTCTATATGAGCTTAGATAGGTGTTGGTATAATGGCTATAGATAGGTGTTGGTGCAGTGTTTCTTTTCTTTATCAGCAAGTTGTAAAGCTGAACATGTGTACATCCAGGGACTGTGGAGTCTAGTGGTTAGAGACTGAGCAATTAACTTAAGCCTCATTGTTTACTTCAGCTGCACTGCTACTGCAATGGCACCATTCCATTGCCCCTCTATTTCTATTTCTGCTTATGGATTGGACTAGACAGAAGCTGATCATAACTAAGCCTGGAATCCTGTGCACCCTTACCTGGCAGTAAGACCCAGTGGGACTTACTCACGAATAGGCATGCATAGGATTGCAAATATAGATGAATATATTCTTTTTTAAAAAAAAAGAAAAAACCCAAACAAATTAAAAACAATATGCACATGATAGTTAAGCCTAGTTGGTCAAGGAGGAAAATATTTAGGCAGTGATTCTAACTCGGAAGAGGTCCTGTGAAAGTAATGCCAAGAAAAATGAGAACAACGTGGAAAATTACAAGGGGGGGGGGAGAGAACGATGGCAGGGGACTGGCTGTGGAATGTGAAGTGAGGATTGTCTCCAAAGAAACAGAAAATGGGACCTTTCTAGTTTGCCTTGATCACAGGTCAAGTACATGAGCACTGAATTGTATTGGCCCATTTCTCAGGTGAGGATTTTGCTGTAGGTGTACACATTGCATAGGAAAGTCAGCTGTTAAAGTAAAAGACAAATAGCAGATCTGAGGTTAGGTGCTATTCTCGTAGGATATTTATTAGTATTTGCTGAGATGATACCATTAGCATTACTCATGTATTTGTATAACTTATTTTGGTTCTTCTTAACTTAATGCTTAGTTTTTCCTTTGTTAATTGCAAATAAATATATAACCTATAGGGGAGCATTTCTACACATTGGGGTCAAACTTTGCCATCAACCTGCACTCCTGCAACCTTATTGGTATTGGATCTTGATAGGTTTTGTGCCACAGCCCATAATGGGCATATATAGGTGAACAGGCCAATGAGACCACAATTGATTTTTCCCAATGGAAAACTTCTAGGTCAGTGAAGACACCAATCTTACGCCATGTTGCGGAAGGGAAACCTAGTTATTAATACAGATGTTGCATATTTTTTGCTCTAAGAGGATTTGGATAGATGCAACAGCTTACTGAAAAGAAGATGTTGACCTCCAGTGCTTGTCAGTTTTTAAAGCACACACTGGGCTGGAGACTGGGGAGTTCAAATTTCACAGCCACTGACCTGTGCAGTGAAATCTGTTCATCTAAAGGGAACAAAGCCAGATTTGGGTTTATCAAAATTTTAAACTGGGTCTCTCTTCATCACCACAAAGTTCGAGAACATCCACAAGAACCAGATGGCAACTTAAAGCCGGTGATATTTCCGATTCTTTGCCCATTGTTCTCACTTGCGTAAATTTCTGTGGGCAAGGTATTAGTTACTTGGGAAGCCTGGTCCATAAGGTTGCATGATGCTGTTGAAGAAAAGTTCCTCTGTGTTTATTTCTGTTTATTTCTGTTTCTGTTAAAACATGGCTGTGTTAATAAAAATACTGAGCTATTTAAAAAAAAAGTATGAGAAGTGTCATTCATTCCTCAAAAAATACCTGATTGTTATACCAAACATCTGCTCTTACATTTCAGCAAAAAAGAAGGGAAATAACACTGTGAAAGACCCCTGAAACGAGGTGAACATGTATTCAAAAAATGTGTTGAGTTACTCTCCAAAAAAAAAAAAAAAATTCTTTGGGTTGCTTTTAAGCAGAAATGCTCAGACACATTGTAAACTAACTCAAAAGATTATAAATAATGAAACGAATCCTCAAAAGAAACTCCAGATGATGAAAAATACTACAATACAACCTAAGTTGTTTACAAAAACTTTTGGAGTAGCTCTTGAACAGAATTACTGAGACACGTAGTAAACTGTTTAAAGGATATAAATAATGGCAAGAGCCCTCCAACTAAACTTCAATTAATGTAATATACTACAAAACAAACTTACTAAATAACAAATAATGAAAATACTGCAAAACAACCTTAACGAGGTGCCAGCTATAAAACTCGTTTCACTGAAAGTCTAACAGTTTCCTCAGAAGGAAAAAAGAGGGTAATACGTTAACTATAATTCCAATAAGGCATAATTGCTGTTAAGTTTAAGGGGAGAATCAAAAGGACTTCAAAAAGAAAACTCCCAAACAAAACGTGGTAATTGTCCACTCAATTACTTACATTTCAGCAGCAAAATTCCAGGCCCACTGACTGCTCCATAGAACCCGCACTTTGGATATCTAAAGCGAGTTATCCTTAAGCTTTTATGTTCTGCTCACAAAGTACTTCAGCACTACCTAATACAAAAGATCCTTGTGTGTTGAGTTTCCCAGATGTCCCCTTTTTAAGTTTTCAAAGAAAAAAGCATATACTTTAAAATTAGGGAGGGTCATATAAAGTGTGTGTGTTCCACAGAAGACAATATACAATGTTTTTGCATAAGACTCTGAAAAGATCACATGCCTACTTCTCTGGAAGGAACTAATATCAGTTACTGAGGCTCGTGACCCTCACCTACATTTATTATTCTATTTATGGCAATGAAATATATAGACACCATATAAAGCCCACATAAAAGTCCTAGCTTCCTAGTCAGTTGACGAAGGGTGAAAGCAAAGATAAGAAGCACAATATCACCACTCGGTACTTTTGCTAAAATGCACAAAATTCAAAATGTATGTTCGATATCTCCTTCTTCTTCTTCTTTGGCGATCACTTGTAGCCGAGTAAGATTGTTTTCCATAAACACAGTTTTAACAGTGAGTCCGTAAGTGACTGTGGAGGCCAATTCTGGATCCACACGTCCTTCCACTGTGGGGACATTGGTTTCTGCATGGGAGTTGATCATGGTGTGGATTTGCCAAACGTGCCTTCCTCTTAGCACGTTTCTCCCTTGTGTCCTGAGTTCGAGTGTCTTCAAAGCCCATGACACCTTTGGTAAAGGCTGTTCTCCAACTGGAGTGCTCGCAGGCCAGTGTTTCCCAGTTGTCAGTGTTTATACTACATTTTTTTTTAGATTTGCCTTGAGAGAGTCTTTAAACCTCTTTTGTTGACCACCAGCATTACGCTTTCCATTTTTAAGTTTGGAATAGAGTATTTGCTTTGGAAGACGATCATCAGGCATCAGCACAACATGACACCCAATAGGGCGTTTCTATCCATGGCACTGCCCTCTACCTTTTTATTGTATTTAGGATATAATTCACCCCCTGACAGTTCAATTCACTGAGGTGGAAAAAAATGTTACTGCAATGCGCTCTACGT
The DNA here is from genome assembly GCA_034641385.1 of Darevskia mixta. Taxonomy (NCBI): domain Eukaryota; kingdom Metazoa; phylum Chordata; class Lepidosauria; order Squamata; family Lacertidae; genus Darevskia; species Darevskia mixta. Next base: position 1,061,353 of record JAWWNH010000047.1, read on the forward strand.
GGAGCTACCTTTGAAGGTGACCCGGAAACTACAACTAATCCAGAATGCAGCAGCTAGACTGGTGACTGGAAGCGGCCACCGAGACAACATAACAACGGTCTTGAAAGACCTACATTGGCTCCCAGTACGTTTCCGAGCACAATTCAAAGTGTTGGTGCTGACCTTTAAAGCCCTAAATGGCTTCGGTCCAGTATACCTGAAGGAGCGTCTCCACCCCCATCATTCTGCCAGGACACTGAGGTCCAGTGCCGAGGGCCTTCTGGCGGTTCCCTCACTACGAGAAGCCAAGTTACAGGGAACCAGGCAGAGGGCCTTCTCGGTAGTGGCACCCGCCCTGTGGAACGCCCTCCCTTCAGATGTCAAAGAGAACAACAACTACCAGACCTTTAGAAGACATCTGAAGGCAGCCCTGTTTAGGGAGGCTTTTATGTTTAATAGATTATTGTATTTTAATGTTCTGTTGGAAGCCGCCCAGAGTGGCTGGGGAAACCCAGCCAGATGGGCGGGGTATAAATAATAAATTATTATTATTATTATTATTATTATGCATATACAATTCTATTCACTCCTATGGAGTGCACTTGGGGGGCAAAGGGGTGCTGCCTGAATTGAGAGTCAGCCCATTGGTCCATGTACTGTCTATAGTTAACAGGCAGGGTTTCAGGCCAGGAACACTCTCAGCCATATTTGGAGGTGCTGAGGATCAAAATTGAGACATTTGAATGCATCAAAGGAGATGCTCTGCTATTTGAGCTACAGCCCTTCCACCCATTCTTGACACAGGGTAGACTCTCTGGCAGTGATGTTGCTGGGATGCAGAATGAATATCCACACAGAACACTATAAGCTCCCAGGAGTCCTTGCTAAACGGAAACCTTTCCGTTGTGCATATTAAACCACCCTGCATAATAATGGCCATTTTGCCTGTTCCATAGTTTCTCCAAGCAGGTAGCAAGCAAAACATCCCATTTCCTTGCTTTCCTAGTTCATCCCACGTAAATTGAGAAAAGTCAAAATGTCAAGTTTTGGGCTGTCTTTAGAAAACAAACATCATCATCCAGGGATCAGGCTTTAGTTATTCAACCGCAATGTGTATTCTTAGTCACCATAAAATGCAGATACTCGTCTGCAGGGCAAACAACTTTTGACAGACTAACATTGTGATAGGAGTATTTCCAAATGGAAATGGAGACGCAAATAAGGTGCGTCAAAACAGCAATAAGAGTCTCTCCAGAAGTGACTCACCAAAGAATGGGGAAAGTTTTGAGCCAGCCCTGGATGGTTTGCATTCTGTTCAGGGAAGGTAAGTGAGCCTGAGCTGCTGCCTTGAAGCATTCTGGGAAGAGATCTTGAAGCCCCTTTTGAAAGAGAGCTATGCAGTAGTTCACATACATAGACAGGAGGACACCTAGACCTTTAATTGTTTTTTGTTTGAGATTTGGGCCATCTACTTGCAGGAAAGGGATTTTTTGTTGTTCAAGAAAGGAGGTGAAATATTGCTGGTACCTCGTAGCAAACAGCAGAGGTTTTTTATACTGGCAGATGGGGAGCAGCAAATGTAGAAACAATTGTGTCGCTTAGATGATCAGTGAAATTACCCTGAATTGATACTGGGGACATCAGATGATGGAGAAAGGGGCAGGTTTAAACATACTCACACAAACACACCCAATTCTGCCCCTTACTCTCTCCTACATAAATCAATAGTTGCCACTGATCTGTAAGGAGTAACGTATATGGCAGCCTTTCTCAAACTTGGGTCCCCAGATGCTGTTGGACTACAACTCCCATCATCCTTAGCTACCAGGACAAGTAGCCAGGGGATGATGGGAGTAGTAGTCCAACAACATCTGGGGAACCGAGTTTGAGAGAGGCTGGTATGTGGGTCACAATAGTTGACTGAGGGGAGCCTCAGTCATGCAGCGGATCCCACCAAACATTGTCTCAGCTATATCCTCCAATGGAATGGCTACCATTTACTTCTATGAAAAAATGAAGCATTATGCCTGGAGGTAGCAGTTGTGGTGGGAGCAAAAGCGCCCCTCTACCCCTGGGTAGTCTGGCCTGTACACTGTGAGAATTTTGAGCTTACAGGGTTAACAAGCTCAGACAGTTCGCCCAGCCCCACAGAGTGATAACATTGCACAACATCCGGGTAAACATTTAACCGGACGTTCCTGTGTAATGTGATATTTCTTATCAGTGTATATGATGTGTGTATTTCGAACTGCTCTACTACGCAGTGGCAGTTCGTCCTTCGGCTTTCCAGTGGATGGGTGTCATCTTTCTGGGCTCCAAGCCCTTAAACCAATAAATCTTAATAATCAGCTGGACTTTGCTGTGATTTATTGCACAGGACTAATTAATCTTCTTCCGTTTGCAAGAAGCTCTGCTTTGAAGAAGAAGGAGAAAGTTTTGAAAGCGAGTCCACGCAGAAGAAGCGTGTGGGCAGGTAACGCAGCGAAAGATATCGGCTGTGGGTGTCGGGGGTTCATTAACTCACACCCCAGCTCGCTGCGTTTGATAACGTTGGCAAAGACGTTATCAGAATATACACAAGGGGCAGGGTCATTGTGAGCTCTGTACACAAAAGGTATCTTGCACACAAAAGAGAGAGGAAATTGAATACAGGCTTTTCCCTTACCCTAAGAGCCCTCTTGAAAGGGTTACAATCTATCTGTTTGCGTGTCAAGGTCCCCAAACCACCCCACAAATAACTCACACCTCAGACAGTAATTTAGGTTTTGGTTTTTGGCATAATTCTGGCCACAACTTTATTGAAATACATGATATGTGAGTGGTTGCATAGGCATTGGTTTAGACTATCTCTCCCACTGGGGACAGAACTGACGGCCGTCAGTAAAGGGAAAACACTTAGGGGAGAGAAAAAGGAGGCAGGGGGTCAGACCCAACGTCTCTCCCCAAATGCTCCCAGAGCATGAAATTCACACTGACTCCAAGTATATTTCAGTTGTAGAGTTGGGGGATATTTGCCGTGCTAGCATACACAGAAAATATTAGAAGGGAGGCCAGAGGAGGAGTCTGTGCTCATCGAAGCAACCACTTGCTGCTCCCTTTACCACAGGTTCACACACACACCGCACCTTGTATAAAGTGTGCCAGTCCTCTCCTCACCCACCCTGCCATACACCTCAGCCTATGGGAACGAAAATTCGTACGTATCTACAGTGCCCTCTAGCCTCGAGAAGTGGGCATTCACTGCCTTCCAACGGCAAACAATGCAGGACTTGTCTTGTCCAGACACTTCCTGAAATGAAAAGGGGCATGGAAGCAAGAGGATTGGAGGCTGAGCTCTGAATAGCATCTCTGTAGACTGAGAAGTGGGGCCGAGGAACTGGAGAGAGAGAGAAAGGGAGGGGGGTTGTGCTTCCACAAATCAAACAGTGAATTATTTGGAAGCTGGGAAAGGTGGGGGGGGGAGCAGGGGACATGTTTTAATTCGGCACCAGATAGACAAGCTAAATGTTTGAACTAGTTTAGCACAGCAGGACTGGGGCCAATATCGAAATGAAAAATAGCAGTTGGCTGTGGACAAGGAGAACAGGTTGCTAGCAAGGAACGCAGGGCTGCTTCTCATAGCAATGCCATGAGCTGTCCAGGTATGTTCTCCTCATTCCAGCTCCCAGCAGTCCTTGAGGCCTGTATGAGTCACTGTTTACCTCCAAGCTGTTACCACACAGAGATGCTGGACTGGCCATAGCAACCTGGCAGCTAGGATGGAACTGAGGTGCAAGCAGGGGCGGAGGAAGCCTCCTTGCTACCCGGGGCAGCGAACGGAGGCATCCCCCTGGGGGTGGGGCATCGTTACATTACGTCGTGACGTCACGGCACACCGTCACAACAGAGTGTGCATGCGCGAAATGCCAGGCAGCTGCCGCCACGGTGCTCTCAGTCCTGAAGTTGGTTAATGAAGGAGAGAAAGGGTCATTGGCAAGGAGAAATTGGTGGGCAAGTTGAACGCTTAAGCTTTTCTCTGCCAGTCAAGCCCCACTCAACACACACATCCTTCCTAATCTACTTTACCCAACCCCACTCAATGCTCCAAGACCAGAAATAAACTTTGCTCCTGCCCACTGGGGGAAGTAGGTAGCCCTGAGCATCTATTCTTTAGATGCCCTTTTTATGACAAGGTGCGCAGAGACATCATTGCCCCCCTATTGGAGAGGTTAGCTGACCTTCCAGATAAGACTAAACTAAATGCCCTTTTACTAGGCAAAGATCAAAAGATAACCCGGATGGCAGCTAGATTCTGCACGCAGATTTGCAGGCAGTCTATCCTCCCAGAACAAACCAGTCAGCAGGGAAAACAGTCGCAGTGAGCCCCCGGGGAGATAGGGTCAATCTGTATCATGTGATTTGATGCAGGAAGCTCCGAAGCACAGTGGAGGTCAAACAGTTCTGGCTCCACACCCCCATTTACTTTGGAGGAGACACTGCTCAGTGGCTTTGTATGTAGAAGATCTCTTGTTCAGTCCCTGACCTCCCCAGAGTATTGAACTACCCTGTGGGTAGCAGGTCTTCTGTTCGGGAATGGTATGAAGACCTCGAGCAGAAGCTGGGGAAATGCAAGCTGGACCCTCCTCTTGGATATTTTTAGCCCCTTTCAAATTTTTAGACTGCTACATTCATTCTGCGTTTTAATCTCCTTTAGCTCTGTAAAGCACTTTTCAGATTGTAAAGCACTTTTCAGATTTCTACCAGGCCCCACTTATTTCTCCATCAATAATAATAATAATAATAATAATAATAATAATAATAATAATAATAATAAATTTTTATTTATACCCCGCCCTTTAAAAACTGGGCTCAGGGCGGCTAACAACAAATATAAAACATTGATTAAAAACGACTTAAAAAACAGCTTAAAAACAGCATAAAATACAACATAAATGTAGCATCGCCAGGGCTAACTGGCCAAGTTAGTCCTGCTAAGGCCAGCAAGGAGACCAGGGAAGGGTTTAAATGTGGTGTCCCAGAAGGGTTTCTTCATAGAAAAAGGGAAGGGAAGAGGGAATGAAGGATCAGGCTAAATTGAAGGCCAGGCGGAATAGCTCTGTCTTACAGGCCTTGCGGAAGGAGATGAAGTCCTGCAGGGCCCTAGTCTCGTGGGACAGAGCATTCCACCAGGTCGGAGCCATCTAGCCCTGTATTGTAAGCTCTGATGGGCTCAAGAGGCCTATCTCATCAGCTGAACCCTTATTCTTTTACATGGAGATGCCATGGGCATGCAGGCATGCACTCCACCACTTAGCTAGAAAATAATAATATTTTTGCAAAACTGACTTCCGTGGGAGAAGTGAAGGCAGCAGCGCTCAAACTGCCCCCTTCAGGACAGGAGGGTGCAGAAGAAGATATGAAATAGGGAAGCTGGAGAATTCTGTCAGGAACAGGAGCAGGAGCAGGAGCAGGAGCAGGAATTTCTGCAATTTGCATGTTTGTCTGAGGTCAGAAGCAGCAATCATGCAGGCATTTTTTTTTTAGTCCACAAACATTATAATTATGTCGTGGATTGTTTTCTTTTTATGTCTCCCTTCGATTGGAATGCATTGCAATTAATTACACAATTAATTATGTGCATTTTGGCCATCCGGGAAAGCAAGCTGAACAAAGTAGGTTTTAGAGGAAGACAAAGGAGGAAATTGGTTCCTGCTTACATTCCTAGTATGAAGCTATGCACTCCTTAATTTTGCTCCCAGCGCTGAGAGAAGAATGAGGCCAAGTGAGGAATCATTAAGGGAAATGGTCATTACTGATCACCACCTACTAGAGAATTATCTGGAAGGGACGCCGTGTTGTGGTGAAGAGCTCAGAAGAGGCCCACAATTCCAGCTATGTTGCTGGGGGAGTCAACACTCCAGTTTAACTCATCATACCTGAATTCCATGGCCCAAGAGCTGTGTGCTTTTTCTTCCTCCCCTGCCCCCTCCTTGTGCTTCTAAGCATGCACTCAGGGTGCCATCTAGAGCTTTCCAGACGCATCGACGTTTGGCCTTTGCATTGCTTGAACTGGGGATATAGACATTTCCAAGCTGCCTCAACAAGTCTGCCTATCATCTCAAGTTCCCAAATGTGCATGCTGAAAAATCATAGCACAGGGTATGGGGAGAGAGAGCTCTGCCATCTCTCCTTCCTCATGGAGCTGGTTGAAGGATCCAGGAAGCATTTCCTCCTCTATAACCCATGTTGTCTCCCAGTCCGTAACACAGGACCCACTTTTATTTTCTTCTTTACATATTGTTTGTCTTTCTTACTATACCAGCCAAGCCGAGCTGAGAGCTGATATTTAATGTGTGGGAAGAGAGAAGGTTGAGGTTGAGGCCAAGCCTTGAGAAGAAGAAGAGTTTGGATTTGATATCCCGCTTTATCACTACCCGAAGGAGTCTCAAAGCGGCTCACATTCTCCTTTCCCTTCCTCCCCCACAACAAACACTCTGTGAGGTGAGTGGGGCTGAGAGACGTCAAAGAAGTGTGACTAGCCCAAGGTCACCCAGCAGCTGCATGTGGAGGAGCGGAGACGCGAACCCGGTTCCCCAGATTATGAGTCTACCGCTCTTAACCACTACACCACACTGGCTCTAGAAGAGAACTTCTAGTTCTTCTACCATCCTGTAATATTATTATTGCTTTATTATTATTATTATTATTATTATTATTATTATTATTATTATTATTATTATACAGGCCTTCATCCGAAGATCCCAGGGTGGTTCCCAACAGAAAAAATATAAAATGAGAGCACAAAATACATAATACAGTGGTACCTCGGGTTAAGTACTTAATTCGTTCCGGAGGTCCGTTCTTAACCTGAAGCGTACTTAACCTGAAGCACCACTTTAGCTAATGGGACCTCCTGGTGCCGCTGCGGCACCAGAGCACAATTTCTGTTCTTAACGGAGTTCTTAACCTGAAGCGTACTTAACCTGAAGCGTACTTAACCTGAGGTACCACTGTAAAACAAAAGCAAGGCAATAAACCCCACACACATACACACGATATTCATGACCAGTGTCTTTTTTGGGTACTAGCTGGGATCCCTTTTGAATTAATATTGGACTGCCTTGACCTCACTCCCATCCCCCACCTTCAAAACACATTGTCATTAACCTGCAATGGTTACTTCCACACCACACGTTTAAAGCACATTTGTGGCACTTGGATAGTCATGCGTGTTGACAGGAAGGAACGGGGTGGGGAACCTGAGACCCTCTGCAAGTTGTTGAGCCACATGACCTCTGTCATCCCGGTCCATTGGCCATGGTGGTTGGCCTGACTGGAGCTGGAGTCCAACAAGATCTGCAGGGCCAAAGATTACCAGCCTTGGAATAAAAGATGCTCTACATATTACGCACTGAATAATGTGGTAGAATCCTGGAATGCTCTATTTCAGACTGGGGCTGGCAAGGGGTCATACATTGAAGATAAGGAGCATGCCATGGAGATGGGTTCTAACCCAAATTTTCTCCCAGAAATGCTAATGTTCTAAATCAGGCATCCCCAACCTGCGGCCCTCCAGATGTTTTGGCCTACAACTCCCATGATTCCTAGCTAACAGGACCAGTGGTCAGGGATGATGGGAATTGTAGTCAAAAACATCTGGAGGGCCGAAGTTTGGGTATGCCTGTTCTAAATGTATAGGAATGCAAAAAAATTATCCTTTAGGGAATATTCACATGTGCAATATTATTTATTTATTTATTATTATTCATTTAACTTCTATACCGCTTTATCATAGAATCATAAAACTGAAGAGTTGGAAAGTAACCCAAGTGTCATCTAGTCCAATCTCATTTTTAAAACATCAAATAAAACATTATAGAAGAAAGTCAAATATAAAGTCTACATTCAAAGCATTCAATGCAGTACTACACCCCCCACCCCACCCCATTGCCCTTCAAGGAGGTTGTAAAGTCTGAGAAAATCTTTGCCACTTAATTCTAGTAATGATAAATTAGCCCTTCGTAAATGGAGAAGATGTGGTTAGCATTTGACCTGTTGGCAGAAGGAATGAGTCAATTAAGGAGCTTTCCCCATCTATTGGGTTTGGTCAGTAATCTAAACAAGCCTAGCTCTTCACAGGAATCCACTCCAGTCACACCACTTCAGTCACACCAGTCTGAACACAAAGACAGAGGTGTCTGGAGCAGACTCTGAATGACTCATTTCTGGAGAAAGCTTCTTGCATTCTGTGGATTCCAATCAGGAGGACGTGTTGCCTTCTCAGTGAGATGGGAAGCTGGTGCACTTTAGTGGCAAAGAGGGCGATCTGGTTTCAAATCACACCTCAGCCATAAGCTATCTAGGTGGGCTTAGATTAGACACTTCCTTCCTGCCTCAGCATCTCATCTGTAAAATGGGGAGAATAACACTGACCTTCCTTAGGAGCTTGATGGCTGATAGATGATTGGAAGACTGTCCGTAAAATGGTTTGAAGGCCAATAATGCTATTGATTTATTTGATTAAAGGATTGGCTCTGCAGGGCTTGGGAGAACCCCCAACATCACTACAACATTCCCTTAAAAATTACTTAAAACTAGATTTTAAAAACCTAGATGAACAAGCGGTAAAAACAAAACACCACAAATAAAACAGTTTGAATGGAGAGTCATCAAAGTTATTGGTGGTCCAGATCAAAAGATAGAATATGTGCCAAGGAGAAAGCTAAATCAATTTCACAGAGTTTCCAACAATCAGAAATGACAGCATCTCCATGACTTCAGAATAAGTGCATAATAAGGGGCCGTAAATGTCAGGTTATGTGGATTTTTCTTGCAGTGAATGCTAAAGTCTTAACTTGATGTGCCTTTGAACTCCCCATGTAGATGTATCTCCTGGCCCAATCAGATAAACCGACATACATTATTTTCACACTTCGCATGGTTGTTGCAGGAAACAGTGGGGTAATGTTAGGAATGGGTGACAGTGGCAATTCTGGCTTCTCTCTTTCTCACTTTTCTACTCCTAAGTTCAATTCTCCACATCCCTACATCAGTTTGCAATTTAAGAAAAATCTTCATGACAATTCATCCGCATTTCATTGCAAATTTCTCCTAACAGAGACACTTTAATGATTTTTCTCCTAGTATGCAAAGTTTGCAAAGCTAATATAATGCATTTTTGTATGTTATTTTTGCTGATATATGCAAGTATAGCCACACTTTCACCTAATATATGCATTTTTGGTACATACTATTTGGCTGGCGAACCGCACTGCAAAATCCAGAGATGTGTGAATTTTGAAGGCTGTCTATATTTCACTTGGTGGATTGGTTCAGAAAGCATGAATTGGATATGTTTGCCTTTAAATTAGAACTGGATCAAATTTCCTCCCCCCTACCCTAATATTTCTATTGCTAATATTTATGTATCACTGCAGAAATCAGAACAGAATAGGTGGGATTCCTGCAGTGTGAAGGGGTTCGATGTCCTGGGGGCAGAGGGAAAGCGGAGGTCCTTATTTAACATGGTAAAATAAAATATGCGGCCTAGGACCCTCGTACCTACGGGACCGCCTCTCCTGGTATGCCCCGCAGAGGAACTTCAGGTCCACAAATAACAACATTTTGGAGGTCCTGAGCCACAAGGTTGTTAGACTGGTCTCAACTAGGGCCAGGGCCTTTTCAGTGCTGGCCCCAACTTGGTGGAACACTCTGTCACAAGAGACCAGGGCCCTGCGGGATTTGACATCTTTCCGCAGGGCCTGCAAGACAGAGCTGTTCCGCCTGGCCTTCGGGTTGGACTCAGTCTGATGTTTCCTCCCCTTACGGTTTTGATTATGGTCGATAAATGAAGCGGCATTTTAAATTGTATTTTAACCTGTATTTTAATTAACGTTTTTTTCTTTCTTTTATACTTTATTGTAATTTTATTGATGAGCCTGGTTTCTGCTGGGAAGAGCGGGGTATAAATAAAATTTATTATTATTATTATTATTAAAGCATAAATGTTTCATATAAGATTTCTCTGGCAGGTAAGGTGTGCTGTGATTTCCCCTACATGCACATGATCTTTTTGCCCTGCTAAGAAAGAAAGAAAGAAAGAAAGAAAGAAAGAAAGAAAGAAAGAAAGAAAGAAAGAATCTTTTTAGAAGAGACTGAGAAAGCAGCTCCACCCAACTGAGGAAATGATTACCATTTTCCCAGACAAGTCCAGTCTCTTACATAGGTGTGGCAAAGTACGGCAAGCGTTCTTGTTTGCCTTATAAGGCCATCTCTTGCTCTTCTTGCTGATCGGCTGGCCAATCAGGAGAGGAATGCCAGCATTCCAACCTTAACCGAGTCTTGCAACATCTGCCAGGACTTTAAAGGAAAAAAAAAAATCTTTGAGCTCACCAGGTGCATTGGCAGCAGCGCACACAGGCTTGGAGGTGGTGGTGTAGCCAAAACCACTCCCAGGAGCTCAGTCCGTGGCTTTCGAGCAAGGCTGGTGCCCATTTTTCTTTTCCTTTTTTGAATCCCACCAAAACCAATTCCTTGAGTAACAGATTGCCCAGGCATTTTGCAATGCTACTGGGCAGTGTGAGAATTGAAGTGTCTTATTCAGGTGTGTGGAATACATGATATCCTGACAACACCATTACACCATTTAAAGCCCTAAACGGCCTCGGTCCTGTATACCTGAAGGAGCGTCTCCACCCCCACCGTTCAGCCCGGACACTGAGATCCAGCGCCGAGGGCCTTCTGGCGGTTCCCTCACTGCGAGAAGCGAAGCTACAGGGAACCAGGCAGAGGGCCTTCTCGGTGGTGGCGCCCGCCCTGTGGAACGCCCTCCCAGCAGAGGTCAAAGTGATAAACAACTATCCTACATTCAGAAAATACCTGAAGGCAGCCCTTTTTAGGGAAGTTTTTAACTTGTGATTTTGATGTATTTTAATATTTGTTGGAAGCCGCCCAGAGTGGCTGGGGGGACCCAGCCAGATGGGCGGGATACAAATAAAAAAATATTATTATTATTATTATTATTACTGGCCCCAACAACATCAAACATACCATCTCAGGACTATTTAATTGCTCATCGTCTAACATTGTGTATGCCATCAAATGCCAACAGTGCCCTTCAGCTGGGAAAATGAGCTGGCAGCTGTTCTATTTCCATTCCATTTCCATGCTACCCTTCGCACACAGGAAACTGAGGCTGACCTATAGCGACTTGCCCAAGCCCATCCAATGAGTCCGTGGCAGAAATGAGATTTGAAACCAGGTCTGCAAAATCCAACTCCAGCTCTACCCACTTTTATCACGGAGTCTTGCTTTTGGGGCTGTGTGTATACTCTGGTCTTCCATTTGGGAAATGTATGTGTGCACATGCACAGCTGAAAGGCATGTGCCTGAACGAACATGACCAGGAATTTCCAGGCAGCTAATAACTTCCCTGCTAAACATCCAAGTTACATAGCTATCTGGCCTTGGTTAGATCAGAAGGAACATGTGTCTGCCAACTTAGGAAGGATGGAAAGAAGGAAGGAAGTAAGGAGGGGTTCTTAAATGTTGCTTTTAGTTTGTGAGTCTGTGGGCAGGGACTTGTGTGTTTTATATAAAATGCCTAGTGCATATTACACCATGCAATATCGCTTTCTGGACGGAAATCTGCCTCTCTCTCTCTCTCTCTCTCTCTCTCTCTCTCTCTCTCTCTCTCTCTCTAACACACACACACACACACATTACATGTCTCAATTCATACAGAAAGACATTCTGCAAGGCCCCAAAGAACTTTGCGCACAATGTAAGATGGTAACAGGCCCTTCTAGGGTGGCCAAATGAAAAAGAGGGCTTGCACCTTATAAAAATTGTGTAGAAAAGGGAATTTCAGCAAATCCAATTTGTTATGTGGGAGGTGGGGGTTTCTTATTTGCCTTCAGTACTACTGGCAAGGGACCCAGGTGGCGCTGTGGGTTAAACCACAGAGCCTAGGGCTTGCCGATCAGAAGGTCGGCGGTTCGAATCCCCGTGACGGGGTGAGCTCCCGTTGCTCGGTCCCTGCTCCTGCCAACCTAGCAGTTCGAAAGCACGTCAAAGTGCAAGTAGATAAATAGGTACCACTCTGGCGGGAAGGTAAACGCCGTTTTCATGCGCTGCTCTGGTTCGCCAGAAGCGGCTTAGTCATGCTGGCCACATGACCCGGAAGCTGTACACCGGCTCCCTCAGCCAATAAAGCGAGATGAGCGCCACAACCCCAGAGTCGGACACGACTGGACCTAATGGTCAGGGGTCCTTTACCTTTACCTTTTGCTAATGGCAAAAGTCTACTGATAACCAAGGATCGCCACCAACACCTTCACAAAAGTGTTTGTGTGGGTGGCTAAGTTTCGTTTCTCACTATGCAATGATAAAACAGATTGGACAACCTGTTCTCACAAGGGTGGAGTCCTTTTAATTGCATACTTCACCTCCTCCTCCAAGCTTCAAGTGAACTGGAACAACAGCGCCACCAAGTGGCCTCCTGAAATTTGTGGACAGGCAGCAAAGGAACACTCAGGCAAGTTCAGGTACAGCTGTTGCTTTGGGACACTATGCTCCAAGGACAGATGTGCAGCCATCTTGCCTTTCCCCTTTTCTCCCACTGCCACCCATTCATGAGAACCTGATTTTAATTTCTTTTTGGTTTTAAAGTTTCAGGCCCTCATGATGTTGTTGACAAGGCACTGAGAAACAAGAGGGCAGTAACAGGAAGAAGAAGGGAGGGAAACCTCACATTTAGATAGTAAGGTGAGGTCATATGGTACTCTCTTACTCCTCCCTCATGTTCCCCTGAAGACATTGAATTATTCTGTCCCTCCTACAGCCACACAATTTGCAGGATGTGGGAGGACCCCAACCTATACAAACAAAGAAATCTAATGTCTGGGCATTGAAGTAAAAAAGCAATGTGTGTGCAAAATAGCAGCTTAGCACACAGTGCTGTGGCTTGCATGGGTCATTCTGCGTGCAAATGTTGAGGTTTCTTGGTGCAAAGTATGGTGCAAAATATTTCTTGGACACGGACTTTAAATTTAGTTTGCTGCTGCACATACAATGGAATGAAAGCCTTCTTGGGTTCCTAAGCAGGCCCATAGCTGTCAACTTTCAGATTTGAAAATAAGGGATTTTCCCAAACGTTAGGATTTGAAATAAGGGATGCCGCGAGGGCGGTGCAATGGCACCAAGTAGCCTCGCCACCCTGCGCTCCAGAGGCTGCACGCGAACGGGTGAGCGAAAGAGCGAGCGCATAGACAGCAGGCAGGCTGTCTGTCTGGTTGGGCGTGAGGGTCTGGCTGCACAAGGCATGCAAGCTCCGCCCCCAGTCGGTCTCAGACTCCTTATTGGCAGCCGAGCAACGCAGCTGAGGAGCCTCCCTGGCCAGCAGGGAGGGAGAGGAGCTGCTTCCTTTGAAATCCGGGAAATTTAAGGGATATCAACAATCCGGGATAGCAGGGGGAAACGGCATTGGAATAAGGGAGTTTCCCGCAAAAAAAAGGAAGGGTTGACAGCTATGAGCAGGCCAGTTTCTTATGCCCCATCTGCACTATACATTTAAAGCGGTATGATGCCACTTTAGAGAGCCATGGCTTCCCCCAAAGAATCATGGGAAGTGTAGTTCATTAAGGGAGCTGAGACCGCTGTTGCCCTCACAGAGCTACAGTTGCTGGAGTTCCCTGGGAAGAGGGGTTGACCACTCTAAAAATTGTAACTCTATGAGGGAAATAAGGGTCTCCTGACAATTCTCAGAAGCCTTAACAAATTCCTAGGATTCTTTAAGTGGAGATGGGGCCTAGATGCTTCATTTTTCTTATTTTTGAAGCATGCTGAAGTTTTCCCCTGGTGAGTGGCAGCCTCACAGGTATCCAAGAGTGGGATTATTTCTTTCTTTAAGTGCCTTAAAAGTGCTATTTTACGAGGGATCCAATCACATACTGGCAGATTCAAACCTGATCCCCAACCGCCCGCCCACTGGACTTCTTGTGGTAAGGAAAGTGACAGGAAAGTACGTAACAACTCTTGCTTGATGCAACTTTGACTAAACCGCCCACAAACAAATCTGAATGTACGCTCATTAATTAGCCGATTCTGTCTAACCTCGCTGCAAACAAATCAGGATGCATGCTCAGTAAACAGCTTGTCTAGAAGCAGACCAAGCTGGAGAAAATAAGAAAGCATTATTTCATTGTTTGCATTTCAAGCCAAAGGAGGTGCACACAGCCAGCTAAAGGCTTCCGTGATGATTTTGAGAATGCCTATAATTACTGGAGACTTTGTGTTTAAGTTTCTTACATGTGATGACTGTATCTGGTTGTTTTAATCCTTGTTGCACAACGCCCTGAGCTCAGGTTAGGCATAAGAATGCAGCTGATAGATAAACAAAGTTAAAAATGCCACCAAGCAGCTATTTTGTAGGGTGAGCTGGGAGCTGAGTCTAGTCTCCAGTTCCCTATCCCACACTGCTAATGTGCAGGATATTAACCTTTCGTAAGTGGCTCTGTGGGTTTGACAGCAAAGTGCTGGGAACAGGGAATGCAGCCCTATCAAGGTTGAATCGTGTTTGAGGTTGAGGGGATTGTCAACTGCCCCTTGGACCACTCCCTTCACCATGGACGGTGCTTTGCCAGTCATTGCCTGAGAGGCTGGTTCTGCAACTGTGCTGGAAGGTGGACAATTCGCTGCAAACCAGTTCTTTGAGAAAGCAGAAGGGCAAGAGGGGGAAATGAACTGGTTTGGAATGCACTGGTTTGGTAGCTTTGTAGCTTGGCTTCCCTGTAGTAAGTGTGGGGGGGGGATAACTGAGCTCCCTGCCAGAGCACCCACAGAGTCCAAAACCCAGTCTGTGATGGCCTGGTTCACTTAACATAAAACCAGTGAGCCTCCTGCCACCACCAGCACCACTAGGAATGGGCAAATCTGTCCATTTAGGTTTCTCATTTTTCCAGTCTCAGGTTCAGCTGTCACTACGAGGACAGGATCAGACTTCAAAATGACCTTAACAGATTAGAGAATTGGGCCAAAGCAAACAAGATGAATTTTAACAGGGAGAAATGTAAAGTACTACACTTGGGCAAAAAAAAAATGAAAGGCACAAATACAGGATGGGTGACACCTGGCTTGAGAGCAGTACATGTGAAAAGGATCTAGGAGTCTTGGTAGACCACAAACTTGACATGAGTCAACAGTGTGATGCAGCAGCTAAAAAAGCCAATGCAATTCTGGGCTGCATCAATAGGAGTATAGCATCTAGATCAAGGGAAGTAATAGTACCACTGTATTCCGCTCTGGTCAGACCTCACCTGGAATACTGTGTCCAGTTCTGGGCACCACAGTTCAAGAAGGATACTGACAAGCTGGAACGTGTCCAGAGGAGGGCAACCAAAATGGTCAAAGGCCTGGAAACGATGCCTTATGAGGAACGGCTTAGGGAGCTGGGTATGTTTAGCCTGGAGAAGAGAAGGTTAAGGTTTCTCCATGGGCCTTCCCGCACCCCGCACCCCAACCCCCCAATCCCAGCTCCTGCGGGCAGCTCCCCACCCTGGGATTCCTCAGCAATGAGGTGGCTCTTTTCAGATATGTTTTCTCTCTCTTCCAAATCCCTGAATCAGAGGGTGTGTCTGCTGGGCTCACAAATACTCGCAGGCTCCAGCAGGAAGAGGGGAGAGTCTTTCCCATTGCTAAGCAGCAGAGGCAGCCTATACCTGGCCTCCTGCCACCGAGGCCCTTGCCAGATCAAGCAGCCAATTCTGAAGCACTGGTTCTTTGTTCCACCCATTTTGATAGCAGAGTTCCTTCTAATCCCCTTCTCAGAGTCTCACAATTGCAGCCTTATTTCCCACAACCAGCTGCAGAAGGCGGGAGGGAAATGGGGCAGAAAGCTTTTGAGTGTGCCATTTCTCTCTCCTTCCGGCTCGCCTGCCCTGCCCTTGAGAGTGACTCACCCTTTTACCTCTCCTTCGGCCCTCACCAGTGCTCCTCCACCCTGGACTATGAAATACCACAGCCATGCACAATTGCTCACATAAGGCCTAGTATTCAACAAGGGGGGGGGGCAGGACCGGTGCTAGGGGTTTTGGCGCCCTAGGCGAGGGGGCGGGGCACGTGACGTCATTGCGCATGATGTACGGTGCCCCGCCCCCTGCCCGCCAGGCGCCCCGCGCTGCTGCGATTTTCGCCTCTGGTTGGGGCGTCACCGGGCGGCGGCAGGGGGTGAGTGGCAGCCTGGCCAGCAGCCCCTCCATTCCCGACGGCGCTCGCTTGCTCTGCATCCGCCCCTTCTGCGGAGAGTGGCAGGGCGCGCGCGGTCTGGGTCGGGCGCGCCCGGCCGCCGGCATGGGGCTGTTTATGCGCCCCCTCCATTTCGGCGCTCTAGGCAGCTGCCTAGTTCGCCTAAATGGACGCACCGGCCCTGGGGGGGGGAGGAACTTTGATTCAGTTCACATTTAAAGGTGAATTTACCTAATTCACCCTTTCTTTAACAACATGCCATCCGAAACACAGCAATCCTCCAAAATTCGCCATTCTCAGAATTTTGCAATACATTTCTCCAGTCAAGTAACGTATCCCAAAATGCATATTCTAGGGTTAAGCATGCATTGTTGTAATGTGCATATACCTGAAAGCAACAACAACAAAAAAGCATTATGTTAGGGGGAACAGTGGCATAGGAAGCCACTCGGGCACCCGGAGCGGCAAACATGACGTGCCCCCGGGGGCGGGGAGTCACTACATAGCGCACATGCACAGCATCGCTACATACATGCTTCGTACGTAGCGACGCTGCGCATAGCGGGTTGCCGGTGGCAGCTCTCCAGCACCGTAAGGGGTGCAGCCATGAATGGAGGATCCGGGCACCATCCGTACGGTGCTGGAATGGCGCCGCCGGAAAACCGCATGCCTTGTCACCCCCGGAGATGTGGTGCTGTCCCAGTAACCCCCGTTGCTACGCCACTGAGGGGGAATTGCTTTGCAGAAATAAGTAATTAGGAGAAATGAAAATAGATTTTTATGAGGACTTTAAAAAAAACCATTGCAAACATAGAATCATAGAATCATAGAATTGGAAGAGACCACAAGGGCCATCCAGTCCAACCCCCTGCCAAGCAGGAAACACCATCAAAGCATTCCTGACAGGTGGCTGTCAAGCCTCTGCTTAAAGACCTCCAAAGAAGGAGACTCCACCACACTCCTTGGCAGCAAATTCCACTGTCGAACAGCTCTTAATGTCAGGAAGTTCTTCCTAATGTTTAGGTGGAATCTTCTTTCTTGTAGTTTGAATCCATTGCTCCATGTCTGTTTCTCTGGAGCAGCAGAAAACAACTTTTCTCCTTCCTCTATATGACATCCTTTTATATATTTGAACACAACTTTATTAAAATACAAACAATGTGAGTGGTTGCTTAGGCATTGGTTAAGACTATCTGTCCCACAGGGGACAGAACTGACTACCGTCAGTAAGGGGAAAACCCTCCAGAGTGATAAAGGGAGCAGGGTGGTCTGACTCTCCCCTCAGGCTCCCAGGGCTCTTGCACGGCCCTAGCCCCCAACCAGGGGTTCGGACAAAAAGCATCGAGCCCCTGGATTCCTTTAACGGAATTCCCCACACACCAGCAACAATTGGAGGGGCAGACACAGTCAATCATAACCCCTCCTCCAACCAACATAATAACCAATGCCTCACCGCCAACCTTACAAGTTGCGACTATTTGCTACGCAGTAGGCGAAAACCAGATGGCACCAGCCAATCAGCCAAATGGAAAAATTCCTACCAGGCCCCTGCCCCAACAGCAGACGACCCCATGACAGGCATAGCAATGTCAACACAGAGGCCTAAAATATAGGGAGGGAGGGCGGGTGATCAGAAGCACGCAGCCAAGAGGGGGATCACGTTGCATACCCACCAATATATAGCTGCTGGGCTGTCCATCAATAAATTGCAACATACAATTCTCCCCAACAACACCCAGGGTCCAATCACAGCAGTGGCCATCCATATGATCCCACCCAGCAACAGAGGGGTGACTTGCTGGCCCCCACCGCAACACGTGCTCTCCATGAAGGAGAACACGCTATACAAAATTTCCTATGCATGCCTCACACTCATTAGTGGCATCAAACAACTAAGGAGCATGTCTAAACCTGAAGAGAGGGTTCCATGGTTTCACCAGCGCCTTTACTCATGTACAGCCGCACTCCCGGTTATTATACAACCTGTCTTGCTATGCGGGACACTGGCATGCACTCTCCAAATTACAGCCTACCAGGAAAAGGCACTTGGTAGTGCAAGAATCTGAGAGACAACCCTGGGTTGGAAGAGCTCAGAGTCTCCCCAGAAACCTTTTGCTATGTAGGATCGAAGGCTGGAAGATTAAAGCTGCATTTCCCGCAGCCCAGGTCTTAACAAATGTGTGGTCTTTATTTAAATGTTGGGCCCATTTGGGGCCCTTAGGCACATTGGGGTTTTTAAAAATTGTCATGGGTGCAACCACAACACGGCTGCCATGAGGACACGTCTAGTCACAAAATGGCTGCTGTGGGGTGTGGCCAGTCTCAAAATACAGTGGGACCTTGACTTACGAGCGATTCGACTTACGAGCGATTCGAATTACGTGTTTTTCGACTTACGAATGACTTCCAGGAGAAACAAAATGGCCGCCGCAACCGAATTTTTCGACTTATGAATGGAAGTCGCGGCCGCTTTAATAGGATTTTTTCAACTTACGAATTTTCAACTTATGAATTTTTTTCGCATAATGCATTCCTATGGGGATTCAACTTACGAATGTTTTCGACTTACGAAAATTGCGTCGGAACGCATTATCGTCGTAAGTCGAGGTCCCACTGTATTGGGAGCACCCCCAGGCTCCCAGTGTCTGTTTGTGTTCTTCCCCATGCAACTCAGTGGGGACATTGCTCCATTGACTTGCATAGTGAGAGGCAGGTAAAACCTAGAAAGTGCCTCTGTATGGCCTCACATCCATGATGCCCAGGGCAGGGGGTGGTGTAAATGTGTGTGTAGTTGTATAGTGTGACACCCATCCACGCCCAATATCCCTGCCATTGAGAGCTCAGCCTTCCAGGGCCAGGGATGCAGGGCAATTTTTTTCACCTTTGTTGCAACACTGACCCAAATGCATCCGTTTTTCTCCGCCTTCCCAATAGAAGTGAATGACAGCCATTCACTAATAGGGGAGAAGTAAAGGGGAGACAGAGTGACGCGGGTGGTGCTGTGGGTTAAACCACAGAGCCTAGGGCTTGCTGATCAGAAGGTCGGCGGTTCGAATCCCCGCGACGGGGTGAGCTCCCGTTGCTCGGTCCCTGCTCCTGCCAACCTAGCAGTTCGAAAGTGCTTGACTCGATGGTTTGGTCAACCCCTGAGAGGGGGTTGTGCCCGTGCCTGAGTCCGGGGGGACATTTGGGTGGCAGATAGAGCATGTCTCTGGCTTTCCGCTTATCCAGGTGTTCAGCCTTGGCTGACCTATGCTGGAACCCTGGGTCAGCGCTACCTGCAGAGTAGGGAGCTAGTCGAACCAGAGCCTATGCAACCAATCACTTGCTGTAATCAATAAAGTTGTGGCCTAAATTCTGCCAAAAACCAAACCAAAATTTGAGTCAAGTGTGAATTTATTTAGGGGGAGGTTAAAAGGTCTGAACATACAAAAATGCACACAAGTTCTGAGAAAGGTCAAACCACATTAAATGAAACCACCATATGACAAAATGAACCGATGTGAAACTGGCATGAGCTAGAAATAAGCTGCTGCATCCTCTCTCTCTCTCTCTCTCTCTCTCTCTCTCTCTCTTCTTTCTTTCTCTGCCTTTGTGTGTCATTGTTTGTAGCCTTTGCACGGATCACTGAGATGTGCAAAGAAATCAGCATTTCTAAGCTACGCCAAGTCATGCAAGGAATGAGGTGGGGAAACCTGTGGCACATCAGAGCAGGCAATGTATGGGCTCCCGCCCCGCCATCTCTCACAAAGCAATGCTTTCCTAAACACTTTTTCTTTCATGATAGCATCAGGGAGTGTGTGATTCCAACAGCCCCATACCAGTAATTAAAACAGAGCCAGTGCTTAAGAAATACAAAAAAAAAAGTGAAGAGAGAGAGAATGAGAGATTAAGAGATGCTGAGTAAGACACTCTGGTATTGCAAACATCCTGTCTCCCTTGTGTGGTAGGGAAGGAGTGTGCTTCTGTCCTCTCCTCCTACCAGTAAGGAAAGAATTGTATGTGTATGTTTTGAGCTGAAGTATCTCTACTTTGCAGCTTTAAATCACTAGTTCTCTCCTGTGAAGATCTGAGCAAATATTCAGATACCTCTAAGGCAGGAGAACGCAATGAAATTGGAGAATTTGTGACAGTTTGGAAAGAACTATCATTGCTTTCAGTGATCATTAGAGGTTTTGCAGGGATTGGGGAGGAATTTGATCTGGTTTGCATTTTCAACTACACCTATCTAATCTGCTTACGCAGATTACGCACATCAGAACATCCATATCTTTCGAAATTTGCCCATCTCTGAATTTTGTGATGTAGTTCTCCAGCTTGGAAGTGTGAACGAAACTGAATGTGTTGGAGCAAAGTGTACATAAAAACACATACTGTATATAAGTGAAAATAACATGCAGACTTCTGTTATATTAAGGAAGCATCCATACAAAAATGTCAATAATAATTAGGAGGAGGAGGAGGAGGAGAATTTCCACTAAAATGCTTATGAATTTTCATAAGGACTTAAAAACAAAAACTATGTTGAAGGTAGGGTTGTAGTCCATATTACCTCTACTCAGAGTAGACCCATGGGAAATAATGGCCAGGACTAATATAGGTTCATTAATTTCAGTGGATCTACTCTAAATATAATTTATTTGGATATAACCACTAATATTAGCTGGTAGAGATAGGGTGGGGGAACTAAATTCAGTTCCCATTTAAAAACAAACTTACTTAATTCACATTTTCTGAAACAATAGACAAACCAAAACATAACCCTCCTTCAAAATTCACACTTCTCTGAATTTTGCAGTGCAAAATTGTACGGGCAAGTAGTTTGTACAAAAATGCATATACTACTCTAAAGTGTGCATATACATATAGTGAAAACAGCATACAAAAATGCATTCTATTATGGGAAATGGCTTTGCAAATATATGTATATTAGGCACACACAAAAACCAGCACACTGTTGTGGAAATGTGGAGGACTGAACTTATGTCTAGAAAAATTAGAAATGGCAAAAAACTAAAAATGACACTCACCCATCCCTATTGATTGGTGGCCGTTGGAATACTACAAAAGGCCTACAGTGACTTGGGCCTGGTCTGTTATGCATGCAGCAGAATGAAGTGGTATTGAGGTAGAGACGTCCAGGGAAGGCAGAATGGACTGTATCATTCCAGACAGCAGGAAAGGCGTCACATCTTAGCACAAATTCCCTAGGTGAAAATGCTCCACAATCAGAAAATTAACACAGAAAGGAATGGGCTCGAATAGACACTCTCCTCAAAGTGATAAGCTCCCTCAACTCCCAACAAGCCAGCTTGGTACATGGGAGGGTGATGCAGGAATGGGCATCGGCCACCTGCGCCACCTTAGGACTCTTCCACAGCATTCTGCTGCTTGGGTAGACTAGGCCTTACTACTCAATGCCTCAAAGGTCAATTTGTGAGAGCCAGTGTGGTGTAGTGGTTAAGAGCGGTGGACTCATAATCTGGGGGACCGGGTTCGCATCTCCCCTCCTCCACATACAGCTGCTGGGTGACCTTGGGCTAGTCCCACTTCTCAGCCCCACTCACCTCACAGAGTGTTTGTTGTGGGGGAGGAGGGGAAAGGAGAATGTTAGCTGCTTTGAGACTCCTTCGGGTAGTCATAAAGCAGGATATCAAATCCAAACTCTTCTTCTTCTAATGTGAACTGCTTTGAGGGGAAAGAGTCACGTTTCAGGTGAACTGAGGTGATGATGTGGAGGCTCTTCCAGGCAAGTCTTATCACTTCATGTTGCAGTCACGCAACAAACATTTGTGTGCCAATCATTGGCTTTTGACTAGCCATTTAGGGAAGGGCAAACTTTTAATTATTTTTAATTTCCAGTCTCATCTATCTATCTATCTATCTATCTATCTATCTATCTATCTATCTATCATCTATCTATCTATCTATCATCTATCTATCTATCTATCTATCAATCATCTATCTATCTATCTATCTATATCTATCTATCTATCTATCTATCTATCTATCTATCTATCTATCTATCTATATCTATCTATCTATCTATCTATCTATCTATCTATCTATCTATCTATCTATCTATAGGCAGAGTGGTGACCATGCTACGTTGCATAAACTTGGGGTGAGGGTAGTTGCACAGCTGCTGAAAAATCCTGCTGGGAAAACAGTGGCTGAGTGAATATCCATCAAGCTGTGACAGGTTCGCCTTCCATTCCCTGAGGGAAAAACCTGCGAACGACACATCAAAAGGCCAAGGCAGACCTTCAGTGTTCTCCTCATAAATGAAAAAGAAAAAAAAGGGTGTCACTTGCTTTGGCTCACAGATGGAAACACCCTAACTCTACTCTTTCTCCCCGAGTGCATGCCCCACAATGTTAGATTCCATTCCCAGTGTTGACTCTCTGCCTTCCTTGAGTACCACAGGCTAAAGTCCTCTTCACCGCTCCTGCATGGGAGGCACCAGCAGCTTCAGATGATGTCAGGTCATATTTCAAATGTTCTTGACCTAAAGTTACATGGGGTGTCAAGCCCTCACTAATCTCAACATCAAAAAAACTAAGATCATGGCCACTGGTCCCATCACCTCCTGGCAAATAGAAGGGGAAGAAATGGAGGCAGTGAGAGATTTCACTTTCTTGGGTTCCATGATCACTACAGATGGTGACAGCAGTCACGAAATTAGAAGACGCCTGCTTCTTGGGAGAAAAGCAATGACAAACCTAGACAGCATCTTAAAAAGCAGAGCCATCACCCTGCCGACAAAGGTCCGTATAGTTAAAGCTATGGTTTTCCCAGTAGTGATGTACGGAAGTGAGAGCTGGACCATCAAGAAGGCTGATTGCCGAAGAATTGATGCTTTTGAATTATGGTGCTGGAGGAGACTCTTGAGAGTCCCATGGACTGCAAGAACCTATTTCTTGCAAGAACCTATTTTCTTAAGGAAATCAGCCCTGAGTGCTCACTGGAAGGACAGATCCTGAAGCTGAGGCTCCAATACTTCAGCCACCTCATGAGAAGAGAAGACTCCCTGGAAAAGACTCTGATGTTGGGAAAGATGGAGGGCACAAGGAGAAGGGGACGACAGAGGACAAGATGGTTGGACAGTGTTCTCGAAGCTACCAACATGAGTCTGACCAAACTGCAGGAGGCAGTGGAAGACAGGAGTGCCTGGCGTGCTCTGGTCCATGGGGTCACGAAGAGTCGTACACAACTAAACGACTAAACAACAACAAAACAATATGGGGTCTTCAAGATGTTGATGGACTACAGATCCTATGATCCCTGCCTATTGGCTGTGCTGATGCCAGTTGGAGTCCAGCATCATCGGGGGGGGGGGACACACAACACATTGCCTCCCCATGATTTAAATAGTCTCAAAGTAGAGCCAGCATATATGGAAGCTGCCCTTTG
This sequence comes from Darevskia mixta, assembly GCA_034641385.1. NCBI lineage: Eukaryota > Metazoa > Chordata > Lepidosauria > Squamata > Lacertidae > Darevskia > Darevskia mixta. The sequence goes on from JAWWNH010000047.1 coordinate 1,084,966, forward strand.
GTATCCTCCAGAGATCAGATTGAATATGTAGAAAGGGAACGGTTCCATGTAAGAAGGGAGGGGAGAGAAGGTGTTCTCCATGGTGATCAACGTCTGGGAAGGTTCTGGCAAGGTCAGTTCAAGAGTTCTACATAATTCTGACCAATTGGCAGCTCAAGAACCAGACACAGCTCAATTTTCACCTCTGGTGACCCTGCGACTTTTTAATCAAGGTGTGGCTTTTTTTAAAAAAAAAAAAAGCTTGTTCAGGTTCACTCATGAGAAAAAAAACTGTTCTCATCAGTTGCGGAAGCCAGAAATATTTCATGCATGAATGTTGACACCAGTTTCTGGGGTTTGTACATAATGTCCCACCTGGCGTTGTTCTCTCAGGATTTTGGAATTGCAAATTAAGTGGAACTAATTCAGCGGGAATCCTTTGCTGCTGCTGCTGCTGCTGCTTTTGTTTCTCTGTTTGTTTGGTTTTTTACGGGGCATGGGCAGTTTGATGCAGCTTTCAACCCCTTTAGTTCATTCCCTGGTGTACCTCATCTGAGGTCAGGAGATAAATAAGGTTCAAAGGCAGTAGAGCAGGAGTGGAGGAACTTTTTCAGCCTAAAGGCCCTCTGCCCAGAGTTCCTCACTTCTGTACCAGAAGGTTAGTGTAGAAGAGACACATTTTTCCAACTAAAGCTGAACCCAGAAGTTCAGGGAGGTGGGGGGGGGGGATCTTGCCTTGTGGTTAAGGCAGGCTCCTTGCTACTCCCTGTTCTCTCTCGCTTGGAATTTCTGAGCCATGTTGTCACTGGGAAAGGTTGTACTTTCCATGCCAAGGTGACAGGCCCTGGCTGGTAGCTGCTCAGCTTTGTGTGTGTGTTTGCATTTTCTTCCTCCAAGGACTTGCCTTGGCTGGTTTTGTAAGATGTGCTGACTTCAGCTGCCCTAGGAAGATGGGGGGGGTGAGAGAAAGCAATTCTGAAGAGCATTACTATAGGTTACCGTAGGAAATATTTGCAAAAGTTTCTTTGTGTGCTGAAAGAAAATGAACAAATGGGCTTTAAAGGGAAAACCCAAGAAAGGACAGAAAACATTGGTGCTGGGAGTGTGAAATATTTCGGAAATGTTTCACTGAGGCCAGCGCGTCTTCCAACAATTATTAGTGTTGACTTTCAATCGCAATCTGCAACACAGGCCCCACTTAAAGTAAATTTCCAGCTTCCTGCTCTCTCTCTCTCATTCATTCATTTGCCATCTATTCACCTTCCTCAAAAAGAAAAGAAAAAAAGAACAGTAAATGTGGCGATCTCCCTGGTGTGATGCAATTTTAATTCAAGAGTAGGACCCAGCTGTACATCACAGCCCACCAGCTGAAAAACCAACGATTTATAACGTAGGCATTTTGTGTGTGCACAAGTGCATGTGAATTCTTTGGGTGAAAATCTGTGTGACACTGCATAGTGTGCTGGGCACATGTGTGTGTGTGTGTGGTTGTCACTGTTGTTGAAGAATATAGGAAGTCAGGGTGGGACATAATATTGCAGAGTAAATGAGTGTTTCTTCCTTATTTATTTATTAAAATCATTTCTATGCCAACATTGAACTTAAAGTTACCAAGGCAGCGTACTCCTCAGTTACTTTAAGACAGGGGTAGGCAACCTAAGGCCCGTGGGCCGGATGCGGCCCAATCGCCTTCTCAAGCCGGCCCGTGGACGGTCCGGGAATCAGCATGTTTTTACATGAGTATAATGTGTCCTTTTATTTAAAATGCATCTCTGGGTTATTTGTGGGGCATAGGAATTGGTTCATCCCCCCCCCCATATAGATAGATAGATAGATAGATAGATAGATAGATAGATAGAGATAGTGATTAGATAGATAGATAGATAGATAGATAGATAGATAGATAGATAGATAGATAGATAGATAGATAGATAGATATAGATAGATGATAGATAGATATAGATAGAGATAGATAGATAGATAGATAGATAGATAGATGATAGTCCGGCCCACCACATGGTCTGAGGGACGGTGGACAGCTTAAAAAGGTTGCTGACCCTGCTTTAAGACAATCCACTGAAACATACCCAACACCATTAAGAGTATCCAAATTTATATATCTGTCTATCTAAGGAACAATAAAAACTGGTATAGAACTGGTACCGTACAATACAATACCATACATTGCAAACAAAGAGCCTTCAGCAATGTAGAGTTGCAGGGGAGATCCTTGGGGTGTGGATAGGGATGTTACAAGTTCACAGCAATGCCCTTCTTTTTTTATGTCACAGAAATGCAAAATGGCAAACTCAGTTCATATCCACTCACTTGAAATTTCAGCCCATTTTCAAGGTAATTCTGAATTGGTGCCTGGTTGTGGCAAAACATTTCAAGCGTCTGGATTCCAGCAAAGAATCGTGGGAACTGTAGTTTGTTAATGGTGCTGAGAACTGCAGCTGCGTGAGGAGTAAATTCCAGTTCCCATGATTCCTTGGGGGAAGCCATGGCTGTTAAAAGTGTTTGGGTGTATAGTTTGGTTGTGATCTTAGGGTGACTCTACTTATCTAGGTAGAGTCTGTACAGTAGGGTGAAAGGGGCCCTTTGGGTTTATCCAATCTGAATAGATTAATGGTCCCACTTGCTGATAGAGCCCTGTTTCTTCTTGAAAGCCCCAAAGAGACTTTGGCCTGTGTACACAAAGTAGGGGAAGGGTGGAGTGGAGTACAGAAGCAGGTTGGAGCCGCCACTGCCCCCTCGTTTTCATAATTCCTCATCCCAAGACACGGTGGATGCTGCAAGCACAAAGGAGACGCATCGGGCGGTGCCTTTTTCAGGGAACAATGCTGACATCAGAAAGGCCCCAGGCCAGGGCAGATCTGTCAGCCTCAACCAAGGGCAATTTTTCTCTTCCCAGTGAGGTGGAAAAAATTAGCCAAAGGACTGTTTCATACTGGAGGAGAACCCTAGAGATTTTAACAAAGTGGGTTCTCATGGAGAGCACATGTTGCGGTGGGGGCTAACAAGTCACCCCACTGTTGCTGGACGGGTTAGGATAGATGACCATGGCAGGTGATTGGGCCCTGCCGGTTGCTGGGGAGAATGTTATGTAGCAATTTTTGATGGACAGCTCAGAGGTTATATATTCCCAGTCCAGGCAGCACGCGGCCCTCTTTGCTGCATGCATCAGATCACCCGCCCTCCCTCCCTTTATTTAGGCTTGTGCGTTGACCTTGCTATGCCTGTCATGGGGTCGTCTGCTGTTGGGGCAGGGGCCTGGTAGGAATTTTCCATTTGGCTGATTGGCTGGTGCCATCTGGTTTTCGCCTACTGCGTAGCAATTAGTCACAACTTGTAAAGTTGTGGTTAGGCATTGGTTGTGGATTTGGTTGGTGGAGGGGATGTGGTTGGCTGTGCCTGCCCCTCCAATGCTGCTGCGCGGGGAATTCCATTAAAGGAATCCAGGGGCTCATCATGCTTTTGTCCGTATCCCCCGGTCGGGGGCCAGGGCCACGCAAGAGCCCCTGGGAACATTTGGGGAGAGGCGAGGGCCCGGGCCCCTGACCCCCATTCTCTCCCCAAAGGTGTTTTCCCTTGACTGACTTCCGCTAACCGGGCGGATGTCAGTCTGCCCCCAGGAGGGGGCAGCTAGTTGGAACCAATGCCTAAGCAACCACTCACATTTTGTATTTCAATAAAAGTTGTGGCCAAAATCATGCCAAAAACCTGAAACTTAAATTACGGTGTGTAGCGTGAGTTATTTAGGGGGGTGGCTTGGGGACCTCGACACGCAATAGAATCCAACACTGGATTCTGCCACATGCCTTCCTTGGCTTTCCAACTCTGGTGCCTAGATGGGCAAGTTCAACCTTGCGCCTTTCAGTCCTTCCCCATATTTAGATACCTAGCATTGCACATGGCCCTAAGCACTATGGGTAATTAGAATGCTTGCCCACAATAATGCTGCCACTGCCAACACCCACCCAGAGCTAGTGTGGTGTAGTGGTTAAGAGTGGTAGTCTCGTAATCTGGTGAACCGGGTTCGCGTCTCAGCTCCTCCACATGCAGTTGCTGGGTGACCTTGGGCTAGTCACACTTCTTTGAAGTCTCTCAGCCTATATGACAAAGGATGTCATATAGAGGAGGGAGAAAGGTTGTTTTCTGCTGCTCCAGAGAAGAGGACACGGAGCAATGGATTCAAACTACAAGAAAGAAGATTCCACCTAAACATTAGAAAGAACTTCCTGACAGTAAGAGCTGTTCGGCAGTGGAATTTGCTGCCAAGGAGTGTGGTGGAGTCTCCTTCTTTGGAGGTCTTTAAGAAGAGGCTTGACAGCCACCTGTCAGGAATGCTTTGATGGTGTTTCCTGCTTGGCAGGGGGTTGGACTGGATGGCCCTTGTGGTCTCTTCCAACTCTATGATTCTATTATTCTATACCTGAGGAACTAGGGCAAAAATGGGGAACCTGTGAATGTTGCTGGACTACAACTCCCATCACCCGCCTATTGGGCATATTGGCTGGGGTTTATGGATGTTGGAGTCCGACACCATCTGGTGGACCACAGGTTCCCTGGACTAGGAGAAAGCCCAGCAATCCCCAATTGGCTTTGAGGGCAGTTGGTTGCCTCAACCATCCTCTGCCTTGGTTTTCCCCCCATCTCTTAAAAGAAAAAAGGGAAAAAGCAAGCTGATAATTACTTGCCACACAGTGGGTGGTGTGAGGCTTAATTACATTAAATGCATGGTAGGTGCAAATAGTCTTTAACCCAAATGACCGTGAATGTCAATAGCTAAGCACTTAATGAAACTCCCTGTGCCTTTCATCTGAGTTCCCCCCACAGGGCTTTGCAACCATCCTGGGGTCAATCTGCCAAACTGCACTCCCTGTGGGAGAGGAGGGCTGAGTCACAACTCTGTCATCAATGGTAAAAGGCACTCGGAGATGATTGCTGGTGTTTTTAAACCTTGCTATACCTTGGCAAAAGTGCATCCTTGAGAAGGACTACACCCACGGATAGGGTGGAATCGGATTGTAGCAACACCACAGGACAGTTTTGATTAAGCAAGTTGGTCATCTCTTATACCGTGGTTTCCACTGAAGAAAGAGAGAAGCAAGACTATGGGTAGGCAACCTAAGGCCTGGGGGCTAGATCCGGCCCAATCGCCTTCTAAATCCAGCCCGCGAACAGTCAAGGAATCAGTGTGTCTACATGAGTAGAATGTATGCTTTTATTTAAAATGCATCTCTGGGTTATTTGTGGGGCATAGGAATTCATTCATCCCCCCCCCAATATTGTTCGGCCCCCCACAAGGTCTGAGGAACAGTGGACCGGCCCCCTGCTGAAAAAATTTGCTGACCCCTGAGCAAGACTATCTGGAGAGATGTGCTGCTGTTCTAGGAACATAGGACACCACCTTATACCAAATCAGACTGTGGGCCCACCGACTGGCCATGGCTCTCCAGGATTTTTTCAAAGTTGCCTTTTGTGAAAGCCACTTGCTGATTAGGGTACAGTAATTGCACGAGAGGGAACGATTACAACTTGGGAGGTCCAAAAGCTTGCTACTCCATGCCCATGATAATTAAATTCCACTGGGCTCAGTGCTTGTTCTGGACTCAGCAGAGGCCCTGTATGTTATCCTCCTACTGCCCAGGTCAGCTACCATTTCTCAGGAGGCTGCCTATACGAATGGAGTCATGGGTGGAAGGTCTTCTTGTTTGCCATTGTTGAATGAGATGTTTATATCCCACTTTTTCCTCCAAGGAGCTACGTACATACATACATACATACGGTAAAGGGACCCCTGACCATTAGGTCCAGTCGTGTCCGACTCTGGGGTTGCGGAACTCATCTCGCTTTATTGGCCGAGAGCCGGCGTACAGCTTCCGGGTCATGTGGCCAGCATGACTAAGCCGCTTCTGGCGAACCAGAGCAGTGCACAGAAACGCCTTTTACCTTCCCGCCAGAGCGGTTCCTATTTATCTACTTGCACTTTGACGTGTTTTTGAACTGCTAGGTGGGCAGGAGCAGGGACCGAGCAACGGGAGCTCACCCCATTGCAGGGATTCGAATCGCCGACCTTCTGATCAGCAAGCCCTAGGTTCTGTGGTTTAACCCACAGCGCCACCTGGGTCCCTTTACATACATACATACATACATACATACATACATACATACATACATAGACAGTAAGTACTCCCCACATTTTATCCTCACAACAGCCCTGTGAGGTGGTCTATGTTGAGGGAAGGAGAGAGTCACTGGCCTAAGCTGTCTCCATGAGGGAGCATGAACCTGGATCTCCCCACTCCTCGTCTGACATGCTAGCCATGTCACCAAACTGGTTCTTTGTTGCCACAGATGCTCCTTCTCCCCTAAACCCTTCACACACCTCTCACATCTCAGGGTTGGCCACAGGAAGCACCTTCAGCAGGCTTGATTTGGCTCAGATTTACTCTCTGTCCCCCTTTCCACCACCAGTTCCACATCTCCTGCATGACCGTTCTTCAGCCCTGGGCCCCTGCCAAGGATGTTTAACGACAAGCTTCCCTTACCTGGCCCAGAGGGCATTAGGAACATAACATATGGTGGTGGCTAGAGAGCAGCTTAGGTCTGGTGTACTGGACAGCATTGCTGTGCTTGGACAGGGGAAACCTCAGTTCAAATAATAATAATAATAATTATAATTATAATAATAATATTGTAATAATAATAATAATTATAATTATTAATTATTATTAATAATAATTATTAATAATTAATAATTATTATAATTAATTATTATTATTATTATTATTATTATTATTATTATTATTATTTATTTGTACCCTGCCCATCTGGCTGGGTCCCCCCAGCCACTCTGGGGGGCCTCCAACAGACATTAAAATACATTAAAATATCACAGGTTAAAAACTTCCCTAAACAGGGCTGCCTTCAGGTATTTTCTGAATGTCAGATAGTTGTTTATCGCTTTGACCTCTGATAGTTGTTTATCGCTTTGACCTCTGATGGGAGGGTGTTCCACAGGGCGGGCGCCACTACCGAGAAGGCCCTCTGCCTGGTTCCCTGTAGCTTTACTTCTCGCAGTGAGGGAACCGCCAGAAGGCCCTCAGTGCTGGATCTCAGTGTCCGGGCTGAACGGTTGGGGTGGAGACACTCCTTCGGGTATACAGGACCGAGGCTGTTTAGGGCTTTAAAGGTCAGCACCAACACTTTGAATTGTGCTCGGAAATGTACTGGGAGCCAATGTGGCTCTCTCAGGACCGGTGTTATGTGGTCCCGGCGGCCACTCCCAGTCACCAGTCTAGCTGCCGCATTCTGGATTAATTGCAGTTTCTGGGTCACCTTCAAAGGTAGCCCCACGTAGAGCGCATTGCAGTAGTCCAAGCGGGAGATAACTAGAGCATGCACCACTCTGGTGAGACAGTCTGCGGGCAGGTAGGGTCTCAGCCTGTGTACCAGATGGAGCTGGTAGACAGCCGCCCTGGACACAGAATTGACCTGCTCCTCCATGGACAGCTGTGAGTCCAAAATGACTCCCAGGCTGCGCACCTGGTCCTTCAGGGGCACAGCTACCCCATTCAGGACCAGGGAGTCCCCCACACCCGCTCGCACCCTGTCCCCCCAAAACAGTACTTCTGTCTTGTCAGGATTCAACCTCAGATCCTCTCTCAGCCATGAAATGCAATGAGTGATCTTGCGCCAGTCAACATTTCTAACCCTAACATAACAAACGCACAAAACAGGCTTGCTGTGAAGATCAAAGGGGGCAACTCCACCTATATTTATATTGCCCCAAGGAAGGGATGTGATAATGAATAAAATAATGCACTTGGATCTTGACCAGGTTTGATATGAGAATCCATTCCATCTGATTTTGGATTTTTCCAGCCTCAGAAAATGAATCAACATGTCCCCCACCAATGCCTCTCCTACTAGGAAATATTGCTTGTATTTTCTACCTCTTTTCTCCTGCAGTTTATATTGACCACACAGGCAGCTTTCCTGGCTCCCATGAATGTGTTGAGGGGTATCTGGGCATGGCTGATCCTCCCCCTGACTAAAGTTTCAGCCAAGGTGGCATTTTTAGTTCTTTGAACTTCTAGGATTTGGCAGCAGCCAGGAGAGAGTATGGAGGGAGAGTTCTGCAGTACTGAGCAAGTGGCACATTCCTTCCCTGGACCTCTGCCCCAACCTTGCACAGTGCATTCAAGAAAGCAGGGCTTGTCCAGCACTTTTTGCCATTTTGGTTCACGTTACTTGGGTGAAGGGCTGCATTGCAAAATCCAGAGAAGTACAAATTTCAAAGGATGGCTGCATTTTGCTTGACATATTGGAAAGTGCGAAATAGGTAGGTCGGTGAACTGATTCAAATCATAGCTGTCAACTTTCGGATTTGAAAATAAGGGATTTTCCCAAACTTTCAGATTTGAAAATAAGGGATGCCGCCAGGGCGGTGCAATGGCACCAAGTAGCCTCGCCACCCTGCGCTCCAGAGGCTGCGCACGAACGGGTGAGCGAAAGAGCGAGCACATAGACGGCAGGCAGGCTGGCTGTCTGGTTGGGCGTGAGAGCCTGGCTGCACAAGGCATGCAAGCTCCGCCCCCAGTCGGTCTCAGACTCCTTATTGGCAGCCGAGCAACGCAGCTGAGGAGCCTCCCTGGCCGGCAGGGAGGGAGAGGAACTGCTTCCTTGGAAATCCGGGAAATTTAAGGGATATCAACAATCCGGGATAGCAGCGGAAAACGGCATTGGAATAAGGGAGTTTCCAGCCAAAAAAAAGGGAGGGTTGACAGCTATGATTCAAATCCCCTGCTGCTTCCAGTGCCTGCTGCTCTTTATTCTCTGCTCCATCTGGTACCCGAGTACTGTCCAGCCAGACAAGTGCTGATGTGGAACAGTGGCGGTGGCAGCCTGTGTCATGGACACAAGGTAGTGGCTATTGAAGTGTCTGATCTGGGCTGGCTGCCTCTCTGCCTGCTTGCTCAGTACGGGGCTTTCTCCAGTGGAGCCGTCTGTGACTTGTTGGGAGCAGGCAACAAGGCAAAACAGAATGACAGCCCAGCCTAGCAACAAGCAAACAACATTGCAGGGGAAGATGATGCCTCCATCTGCCTAATGGTGGGGCCAGCCCTGCATGCCCCAACTCTTCCAAATTCCAGGGCCATAGTATGTAAAGGTAAAGGGACCCCTGACCATTAGGTGCAGTCGTGACCGACTCTGGGGTTTTGGCGCTCATCTCGCATTATTGGCCGAGGGAGCCGGCGTACAGCTTCCAGGTCATGTGGCCAGCATGACTAAGCCGCTTCTGCGAACCAGAGCAGTGCACGGAAATGCTGTTTACCTTCCCACCGGAGCGGTACCTATTTATCTACTTGTACTTTGACATGCTTTCAAACTGCTAGGTTGGCAGGAGCAGGGACTGAACAACGGGAGCTCACCCCGTCACGGGGATTCGAACCGCCGACCTTCTGATCAGCAAGCCCTAGGCTCTGAAACCTGCATTAACTGCAGTACTGCGCTAAGAAAGGAATATTGATGCTTCAAAAAGTTCCTGCTTCAAGAGTTAAACCAGCCACCTCACTGCAAAACTCTCTGGATGATTCCCAGAAAGCGAAGTGCATGGATGCGAAATGGCTTCTCTCCTCTCCTTTGATATTTTTCTTAGATGAAATACTTAGGAGACATATACAGGGATCTTCCAAGTGAAATAGTGAAGAACGTCTTCCAGCACCTTTCTTCTGTAGTGTGCTACTGCCACCATCTGGAAATTCGAGTAGGAAAGGAAAAGAAGAAGAGAGGAATATCTTGTGCTTCTGCCAACACCATCAATCCATTGGGTGCTGGGACTGGAAAGGCAAAACTGAGATAACATCAATTCTGGCAGGTTAGATAAGAAAAAGGGGAAGATTATAGAGATGTATGAAATCATTCGTGGTGTTGAGCAGTGCCAGATTTACGTATAAGCTAAACAAGCTATAGCTTAGGGCAGTGTTTTTCAACCTTTTTTGGGCAAAGGCACACTTGTTTCATGAAAAAAATCACGAGGCACACCACCATTAGAAAATGTTAAAAAATTTAACTCTGTGCCTATATTGACTATATATAAAGTAATTCTCTTGAATAGGAATCAAATAAACACAAAGAAATGAGGAAGTGACTTCTGCTCCTGGGCAAAGTAGCAACCCAATGCACCTGTCCGCTGAGCAACCTGGCTGGCTCCGAAATACAAACGGCCCCGGGACAAGGGAGGACGGAGGCACCGGCGAGTCTCGTCGTTCCCCACGGCGGGTTTAGGAACACGGGAGCCTAGCAAAGCCCATTTGCCCCGCGATCGCCAGCCTCGCCTCTCCGGCTGGCGATGGGCTTCTGACTGCAGCTGCTGCTGCTGACTAACCGGGCCAGCCGGCGCCGCAGCGGAGAGCAATCGTGGCGTGACTGCAATCCCGAGCTTCACCCCACGGGCATCGGGGGACCCACAGAGGTCCTCTCCCCAATTGCCCTGCTCCCTCTAGATGCGTGGAGGCTGCTAACCGGCTTCAGGACGAGAGCCACGAGCCCCCACGAAGCACCTCCCTGCGATGAATGGCGACGGGGAAGCACCCGCTGGAACCGGCGCCGCCAACCGGCTCCCGCCTTCCCGGGGCACGGCTGCTTCGTGGGCGCCCACTCCGGAGACCGAGCCTCATGCGGGCCGCTCACCTGCCCGGCAGCTTCGCGCTCCGCTTCCAGAACTGCTTGCTGCTTTCCGCGGCCATGACTGGGGGGCAGAGGCTGAGCACCCCGCCGGCTCCGGGAGGGAGGGGACGAGCCGGAGCGGTGGGGCCCAAAGCCTCCGGCCGAGGCCGCTTCACCGCCTCCCCCCGGGAGCCCCGTTGCCAGGCCTCAGCGCCGACATCTTGGAGTCAGGCGGGCGCGGCCCAGCCATTGGTTGCCTGAGCCAGAGTCCCCCTAGCTGGCCAATCCTGAGTCAGATTCCTAAAGCAACGTGAAGCATAAGCGAGTGGGGGGGCGCCGCCGAAGGGAGGGCAGGACCAGGAGCCGTGCGCAACGCGCGAGAGGCAGGGCGATTCACCTAGTAATGCACGGAGGAGGGGGCGGGGAAGGAGGAAGGCTGCGGCCATTTTTTTAAAAAAATCTTTCGAATTTTTCAATTTTTCCCACGGCACACCAGGCAACATCTCGCGGCACACTAGTGTGCCGCGGAACAGTGGTTGAAAAACACTGGCTTAGGGCCCCACTCTCTTGGGGGCCCCCAAAAAAATTAAAGGGGGGAAAACTGGATGTACAAAATATAAGATATAAAACCTACATACAGCAATCAATCAATCAATCAATCACTTTATTTCAGCTTTAAGCTCATAAGAACAACAGAACTAGAACAAATACACAGCACAATTTGATTAAAAAAATTAAAACCAGTAAAAACTTAAAAGAGTACAAATTAGAATTAGATACTATAAGGAATTTTCAGCTTCCAAACAGCAGTCCATTACGTCGTTTATAAGTCAAAACGGAAGTTAAAAATTTCGCCATTTGTAAAGTTACATGATACCGCAACAGTGTTTTGTATTGTGTAGGCTCCTATGATGTAAGTAATTTGCCCTGCCTGCTAGCCTGCTCCCTAAAATATCACTGCTTTGCTCATTTCTATATACAGTATAGGGTGCCTACATTCTGCATGTGCAAATGGCTTTAGATACCTATTAGGTCCCTAAATTACCATATAGCATATATTCAACACAAAAAAGGATAGCTGGACGTGTAAAGGGCCCCATTACCTTCAGTAGCTTAGGGCCGCATCAAACCTAAATCCAGCCCTGGTGTTGAGAAAAACAAATGGAGAGTAGTCTATTCCCCACTCCCACAAGAATAATATTACAACCTAGGGGCATCCAACGGGGCTGAAGATTCAGGACAGATAAAAGAAGGTACCTTTTAATGCAGTGCAGCAGATAGTTAAATTCTGGAATTTACTATTATAAGATGCACTGATGCCTGTAAATTTGGACGTTTTTCAAAGTGTTGTTGGAAATTCAGGGAGAAAATGGCCATTAATGGCTACTAGTCATGATGGCTAGTATCCAATACCACCTTTAGTACATCTTTCAGTACCAGAACAGATCCAAAAGATCTCGCTAAAGCAGAGGTCTCCAAACTAAGGTCCGTGGGCCGGATACGGCCTGAGGGGCTCATTTATCCGGCCTGTGGCAACCCCCGCCACCCGCTGCCACCGTCCGCTCTTACCGGCGCAGAATGGCTGCCCACTTCTGGGTCGGAGGAGCACCAGAAATAGCTTGTGTGCATGCGCAAGCGTCATTTCTGGTGCACATCCGGGTCTGAGGAGCTATTGCCTGTGCTCCTCTGACCCGGAAGTGCACCAGAAATAGTGTGTGTGCACGCGTGTGGGCGCACGCTCCTCCGCCCTCTGGCCCGCTGCGCGACCGGTGCTAGAGACACCGGCCCGAGGCATGGTAAGTTTGCTGACCCCTGCGCTAAAGTGCCCCAAACTGAAGTAGGGACCTATAAAGTGGTTTGGGTTGCATCAGAGATCTGGATGTTTAAGAAGCAATGTGCAGGCAATGCGTCTGCAAAAAGTGAAACTCTTCCCCTGAAGAAAAATGCCAGGGCGGAACAGGGGGTAGGGAGAGCTTTCTTGTGATTGATAGGACCAGCTTCTAATCAGAAGGGCTAATTTTACCAGGGCTCTCCAATTAATGCAGTCTACAAATGCTGCCTGTTTTCAGAACTTTGGGACCTGTGAAAGGCAACCTACGTGCTGGACTCTGGACAGCAACACACTAGGGGATGAGTGTAAGTGAAATGTGGGAAGGTTTCATATTGTTAGGAGCAACCAGTAAAGATGCTGCAGATGTGGCAGCAGGGCAGCCTGTCTGACCAAGGGACTCAGTGGAAGTCTATGAGGATCTATTCTACACAGGTGGGACATGGGTGGCCCTGTGGTCTAAACCACTTAGCCTCTTGGGCTTGCCGATCAGAAGGTCGGCCGCGGTTTGAATCCCCATGACAGGGTGAGCTCCAGTTGCTCGGTCCCAGCTGCTGCCAACCTAGCAGTTTCGAAAGCACACCAAAAAGAGTGAAAATAGCTTCCAACCAGGCAGAGGGCCTTCTCGGTAGTGGCGCCCGCCCTGTGAAACGCCCTCCATCAGAGGTCAAAGCGATAAACAACTACCTGACATTTAGAAAATACCTGAAGGCAGCCCTGTTTAGGGAAGTTTTTAATCTGTGATATTTTAATGTATTTTGATATTGTTGGAAGCCGCCCAGAGTGGCTGGGGAGACCTGGCCAGATGGGCGGGATACAAATAATAAATTATTATTATTATTATTATTATTATTATTATTATTATTATTAGGTAAACGGTGTTTCCATGCGCTGCTCTGGTTTCAGTGTTCCGTTGCACCAGAAGTGGCTTAGTCATGCTGGCCACATGACCCGGAAAAACTGTCTGCGGATAAACACCGGCTCCCTCCACCTGTAAAGTGAGATGAGCACCGCAACCCCAGAGTCGTCTGCGACTGGACTTAACTGTCCTTCACCTTTTAAGATTATTTAGTGGCCTGCTCCTGCAACAGTAACATCTATATGCATTCTTTCCAGTAGCACCTTAGAGACCAACTAAGTTTGTTCTTGGTATGAGCTTTCGTGTGCATGCACACTTCTTCAAATACACTGAAACAGAAGTCACCAGATCTTTATATACAGTGAGAGGGTAGGGAGGGGTATTACTCAGAAGGTTGGTGGGAATGGGTGATTGGCTGATAGCTGTGGTGAACCTGTTGATGACTGTTAACGACTGCAATTGGTCTTACAGGAAAAAGCAAGGGGTGAAATGGCTAAAAATAGCTTTATCATGTATAATGAGATCAGAATCCAACATAGCTGTCAACCCTCCCCTTTTTTGCGGGAAATTCCCTTATTCCAATGCCGTTTCCCGCTGCTATCCCGGATTGTTGATATCCCTTAAATTTCCCGGATTTCAAAGGAAGCAGTTCCTCTCCCTCCCTGCCGGCCAGGGAGGCTCCTCAGCTGCGTTGCTCGGCTGCCAATAAGGAGTCTGAGACCGAATGGGGGCGGAGCTTGCATGCCTTGTGCAGCCAGACCCTCACGCCCAACCAGACAGAGAGCCTGCCTGCCGTCTACACGCTCGCTCTTTCGCTCACCCGTTCGCACGCAGCCTCTGGAGTGCAGGGTGGCGAGGCTACTTGGTGCCATTGCACCGCCCTCGCGGCATCCCTTATTTTCAAATCCGAAAGTTTGAAAAATCCCTTATTTTCAAATCCGAAAGTTGACAGCTATGGAATCCAATGTCTCTTTTCAGACCAGGTCTCTCCATGGTTTTAAGTTTGGTAATAAGTTGCAATTCAGCAACTTCTCTTTCCAGTCTATTTCTGAACTTCTTTTGTACCGGTAATAAGACAGCTACTTTGAGATCTTGTATAGAATGTCCTGGAAGATTGAACTGTTCTCCTACTGGTTTATCTGTCTTGTGGTTCCTGATGTCAGATTTATATGCATGTTTTAATTGTGATGTAGGTTGACCAAGATGCTAGGCCAGTGTTCCACGCCAACTTTGTCTGTCTTAGAACACGTCCCAGAATTACCTGCAACGGGCAGAGGTTCCTTGGCAGATGCCCAGAGGTTCTCTGGTAGATGAGTCAAAGGCTGAAAGTGCAAGTATCACTACTTCCACAGCACTTGATATGATTGTGCAAAAGGTAATACAAGACAGCCTCCTAGTGGAGAACTGAATTCCTGCAATTTCCTTGATAAGATCCTGAGCACTGATAGTTATCCCCAGTGCTTTTTTTTCTTTAAAACAAAATGTTTAGGGGTACTCTCATTTTGACTCAAGAAAATCACCATTTTATAGTTCCAATCGGGGGAAATAAATACAGTAAATGGACAAAAGTACAAAGATTCACAAAATGTTTAGGGGTATGCGTCCCCCCTGCGTCGTTGTCCCAGAAAAAGAAAGCACTGGTTATCCCACTTTTTGCAAATCATACACCAAACAATTCCAGCTGATTCATTTCAAATATTTACGCAAATGAAGATGATGGACTTTATGGAACTTGCCGAACTGACTGGGAGACTCCGCGATCAGGGAGAAGAGACGGTGGAGAAAGATTAGGAAAAATTTAAATTGCATTTGAAAAAAATATTGTAATATTTAGTAATGCCAATAGAAGTAGCTATAGGCTTTTCGGATTTTATTTAGGATATAGGTTAAATTTTATGTTTTATTTATTTTATGTTAAATAATTTTTTTACTCCAGTCCTGATATTGTCACCAATTCTCATTAACTGATGAAGAATGTTCTGAAGAAAACACAAGGGGAATTTCTGGTAGAGCAGTAATTCAAATTAGCTCTATGGGGTGGAACTACAGTTCCCAGGATTTGTCGGGGGGGGAGTCATGTGCATTAAACTGACTGTGCTTTAAATGTCACTGGCATCACTGCAGATTATCTTAATGGGGCTGGGGTAGGGCAGTTGTGAGGCTGAGACTGTGCAGAGGTACCAGAGGAGCTAACACAAAAAAGGCCTTCTGCCTTCTGCCCACCCTGCTTTGTCTGATGACTGGGGAACTTGGAGCAGGAACCCAGAGAGGTACATCACAAGATGTTGCTAGTGTTCTCAACTGACCAGGGCCCTGCAGGATCTGATTTGCGTGTGTAGGTCACCCAGCCATTCCCACCAATAACTCAGACAGGAAACATAATTTGGTTTGGGTTTTTGGCATATTTTTTGGCCACAACGTTTATTGAAATACAAATCACGTGAGTGGTTGCGTAGGCATTGGTTCACGCTGTCCTCCGGGACAGAGTTGACCCTAGTCAGCAAGACTAGCTGTCACAGCGGGACAGAGCTGACCACTTGTCAGTGCTGGGAAACCATTAGCTGGGGAGAGTTAACGGGCTGGTGAAATCAGAGCCTTCCCCTCCCCAGGGGTTCACAGGGGCTCTTGCGTGGGCCCTGCAACCCACCGGGTTCGGACAAGCATGTTGAGCCCCTGGCTTCCTTTAACGGAATTCCCATTACCAACATCACTTCTTGGAGGGCACCAGCCTCCCATACCACAGAACCAATGCCTAACCGCCAACCTTACAAGTTGTGACTAGTTGCTATGTAGTAGGCGAAAAACAAGTGGCACATCCAATCAGCCAAATGGAAAAATTCCTACTAGGCCTCTACCTTAAGCGGAGACGACCCATGACAGGCACAGCAAGGTCAACGCACAAGCCTATACCAGGGAGGGGGGGGCGGGAGATCCGAAGCTCCAGAAAAGAATGACCAATGAATCATGTGCAGATCCATTTAAAGGACGCTGGGCTGTCAATCACTTGCAACATGCAAATTTGGCCAGCACAAGCTGGTCAATAATTGCTGTGGCCACAAGCCCTTCCCCCAAACCAAGAGGAATGGCTTCATGCCCACCCCGCAACAAAGGCTCTCTCCGAGAACCCTCTTTCTTTGCGCAGGGCCTGTAAGACAGAGCTGTTCCACTTGGCCTTTGGCATGGAATCAATTTGATCCCCTCCCCCCTCTTTCCTTTTTTCCTCCTGAGATGGAACTCCTATTTGGGGACTTCCCTGGCATTTTTCTGGCCCATGTAGGACCAGTCTGGATAGTCAAGCCTTGGTGAAGAGTTGATGGTTTTTTCCCAAAATAGTTTTGATTTGAGTTCTACTGAAATGAGGCTGCACTTTAATGTTGTTTTTAATCTTGTTTTTAAGTTGTATTTTAATCAATTGTTTTATACTTGGTGTTAGCCGCCCTGAGCCCGGTCTTGGCTGGGGAGGGCGGGGTATAAATTTATTATTATTATTATTATTATTATTATTATTATTATTATTATTATTATTATTATTAGTGGTCCATCTAGCCCAGCAAGCCTGTTCTCACAGTGACCAGCCCAGATGCCCATGAAGTCACTGAGAAGTAGATTGGACAGCACGTTGCTGTAGGAATTTCTTTGTTTTAAAATCACACATTGAGAAGAACATGACCTCAGACCACAGTCCATCTAGATTATGAATTTCATAAACAGGAAGCAACCATTCTGTGTATCCGCAGGGTACATGACGGTATGTTGAAGATCTATTTTGTTTGCTTCGTACGTTAGTCACAAGCAGTGAAGATGCAGATAGACTGCAGGTCACTGCCTGCAAATGGGCTGGCAGCTGGACCGGAAATATAAACAGTTAATTTCCATCAGTGTGGAATTATTATATTAGTCATGAACGCAGGGAAGGAGCTAGGAGCCAAAATACAGTGTTGATTAAACCCTTAGGCAATGGCACATTTCCTCCAGCGTGGAAAGGGCTTTTTAGGTGATGATGGAGTAGAAAATGGAATGTACATTAAACTCTTTTTTTTATAATAATGTTTATTAATTTTCTTATTTATATTTTAAAATATTCCTTTAAACAATCTTAAACTGATGACTTCCATTCTTCTCCTTCCGTGGTTCAGTATGCGTACCGTACATCCCTGAATATTTTATATCATCCAAACCATTCAGTACTGTATTCCAATATTGCATCCATCAAACTTATTTACACTGTTGAATTTATCTTAATGCTACCAGCGTTTTCACATGTACACAATTTTCAGCCATATATTCAATAAACATTGTCCAATCTTCTTTAAATGTGCGCTCTCCTTGTTCTCTTATTCTATATGTTAAATCTGCAAGCTGTGCATATTCCATCAGTTTAAGTTGCCATTCTTCTTTGGTTTGGACCTCACTCGTTTTCCATTTTTGGGCTAACAAAACATGGGCCGCAGTAGTGGCATACATAAATAACCTTTTTTGACACCTAGGAATTTCCGTCTGAATTATCCCCAACAAAAAGGACACTTTTTTTTTTTTGAAAAGGTACTTTTAAACATTTTTTTCAATTCATTATAAGTTATTCCCCAATACTCTTTTACCCTTTTACAAGTCCACCTCAATCAGACATGGTCAACTTCTACACAATCTGGAGGAAGGGGCCTTCTCTATTCTAGACAACATTAAAGAAACCGAGGGTTGTACACTCAGAGTAGACTTACTGGAATTAATTGACCTGACTAATTTAGGTCCATTAATTTCAGTGCGTCTACTCTGAGTAAAGGGACCCAGGTGGCGCTGTGGGTTAAACCACAGAGCCTAGGGCTTGCTGATCAGAAGGTCAGCGGTTCGAATCCCTGCGACGGGGGTGAGCTCCTGTTGCTCGGTCCCAGCTCCTGCCAACCTAGCAGTTCGAAAGCACGTCAAAGTGCAAGTAGATAAATAGGTACCAGCTCCAGCGGGAAGGTAAACGGCGTTTCCGTGCGCTGCTCTGGTTCGCCAGAAGTGACTTAGTCATGCTGGCCACATGACCCGGAAGCTGTACGCCGGCTCCCTCGGCCAATAAAGCGAGATGAGCGCCACAACCCCAGAGTCGGACACGACTGGACCTAATGGTCAGGGGTCCCTTTACCCTTTACCTTTACTCTGAGTAGAACTGAGTTGGCTATACCCCTAGAAGTTTGCTCTTTTGCAACTCTTCTATCTGGGATCTACTGGGAGCATGTGTTGAACCCAATGAAGTCACTGTGGGTCCCAACACATGCCACACTGTTTGGGCAGTGGAACTGTCTCTCCAGTGTGAGCCAGTGTGATGTAGTGGTTAAGAGTGGTAGACTCGTAATCTGGTGAACCGGGTTCGCTTCCACGCTCCTCCACATGCAGCTGCTTGTATGACCGGAAAGATGAAAACCCGACATATGTTGTTGTAAAAACGACAACGTAGTAAAACGTGAGAGACAGATTCTACCTCCGGCAGGCCACAGGGGCAGACTCGTTCCGCATATGATTTATCTGCAAATCTTCCCTGCAATAGGGCAGATGGTAATACATTAAATCTAACAAGAGTAAATGCTCGTCTGTATTTGGGTATTTGTAATTTTGTCAGATACTTTGCTGGAGAGAATCCTCTCCCATTGTCCTTGATAGCTGGATGCTTATTCATCTCACTCATGTGTCGTTGGAGTTCCACATCCCAGACTCGCTGCCAAATGGTTGCTCTTGCTTTCTCATATCCTGCAGCTAACAAGGTTTGAGGCAAAAATCCCAAGTCTCTTAGCTTCCCATACAGTGTGGCTTTCCATTTGGATTGGAAAGAGTCCAAAAGGGTCAGGGGTGCCAACCCAGCAGGAAAGAAGATAAGTTTTAGCCAGTAAGGAATCTTCAGAATCCGTATCCAGGCGCTGACGGGAATTTGTCCAACCTCCAGGCGGACTGCTATGTTGGACACACAAGAAGGGATCCCCAACAGACAGCGGTAGAACTTAATTTGAAGCGATTCCAGGGGATCATAATTTGAAAAGCTACAGATCTGTGAACCAAACATCAGTTGTGCTAATGTTTTTGCAGCGAACACCTGAGAGGCTGCCGGAAAATACTAGATAATGCAGATGGAGCAAATATGGGAACAATCAAAGGATGGATGCGGGCAAAAGTATACGACGCCCTGCAGTTTCACAAAAAAGCACAAGGGGGCAATAAATTATCATATACAGGTACATTTAGCTAACTGGATTTTTTACACACACACACACACACACAAACACCTGCTTCATGAAGAAATAAGAGCTGGTGATAAATGTTGAAATACCCCCGCTCCATTTCTGCTCTCCAAATCAGAAGAGGGTTCGTATGGCCAGCATTTCAGACACTAGAGAGAAAAATGAGTAGGAAAAAGAGAGGATGCTGGAGGGGACCAAATGATGCTCCCCCTCCTTGAATCTCTGGTTCCTTCTGGGTATGTTTAGCCTGGAGAAGAGAAGGTTAAGGGGTGATATGATAGCCATGTTCAAATATATAAAAGGATGTCATATAGAGGAGGGGGAAAGGTTGTTTTCTGCTGCTCCAGAGAAGCGGACACGGAGCAATGGATTCAAACTACAAGAAAGAAGATTCCACCTAAACATTAGAAAGAACTTCCTGACAGTAAGAGCTGTTCGACAGTGGAATTTGCTGCCAAGGAGTGTGGTGGAGTCTCCTTCTTTGGAGGTCTTTAAGCAGAGGCTTAACAGCCATCTGTCAAGAATTCTTTGATGGTGTTCCTGCTTGGCAGGGGGTTGGACTGGATGGCCCTTGTGGTCTCTTCCAACTCTATGATTCTATGATTCTGCCCCCTCCCCATTTGCTCATTACAGAAGCCGAAAAGTAGCAGTAACTGTTTGATTCACGCCTGCCTACTGTCCACTAGGCTCCTCTCCCACCCAAACGTCTGCAGTGCACCAGATGCTGCAAGCTCCTTAAACCAGCAGTTGCACAAGGAGATGAGCATGATATTAGGCAAGGGCAAGAATGGGCACTGGACAAAGTGTGAGTCAATGGGACACTGGCTAGCATAGTCACTTAAGTGATTTACTGTTGAACGGTCACTTTCAGGAGTGCTGAGGCAAGAGTCCCGAGTAGTAGGATAGCTCTTACTCTCGGTTACCAGGGTCAACGTCACAGGCTAGTGAGGGGAGGCATTTCTTTTGACTCCTAGACTTATAGGCCATGCAGGTCCCCTGGGGAAAGGCCCCAATCCCTACAATGAATGCTGAACTAATATATAACAAGAACTCCGGTCATAGTCTTCTGGGCCACTACAGGGTGACCATTTATTTGATACATTTATATCCATTATTGGCTTCAAGGACCTCAAAGTGCACACAGTTCTCCTACCCTACCTGTCAAGTCCGGGAGTCCCCCTCTCCCTTCTGGTAGCTCACCGATAAGAATTAATGAGCACAGACCGGCAACTCTCTGCAAGGATAGCACTTGCTCACTCTGATTCCTCCCTCCCCCATTTCTGCAGCAAGAAGCGCGTCAACAGGATGCCCCCCCCCGCATCACCTTTCTTCTCTGCCATGCTCAGACCTCTGAGTTTGGGGGAGAGGGAGGGGCCCCCCACACTCGATTGATGTATTGCTCTGCTGCTCCCTCCCTTCTGGTTGCTTAGCTACTATCTCAAAGCTGGGTAGCTCCCCTCTCAACTGTGCAGCTTCTGCCTGTCTCCCTGCTTCTGGAGACGCTGGAAGCAAGGGGGCACGCGAATATTCCCCTTCCTCTTCTGTTAGGATCTGATCTTCCTGAGATTGCATCCAATATCTTCTGATCCACACCAGCCCCTGACACCAGAGCCGTCTTTCCCATAGGGCTTAGTGGTGCGTCGCAGCAGGGTGCCGGCCTCTCAGGGGTGCCCCAGCAAGTGGGGGAGCTGCGCGGCTTTGCCAGCGGCCTCCCCTTTCCCTGCATGCCCACCAGCTGCGCCCTGCCAACCATATGGCAGGCAGGCAAGCAGCTTGCCTCCCAAGCCTCTGCGGGGATCGCTCTCCTCCCGAGGAGACTTGGGAGAGAAGCTGTCAGCCATATGGTTGACAGAGTGCAGCTTCCCTCCCAAGCATCTGCGGGGATTGCTCTCCCACAGAGGCATGGGGGGGGGAGTTGCACCCCCCGATGGCTGGCAGTGCGCAGCTATGCCCCCCCCCACACACTATCCGTGGTAATTTGAGGGCGCTGGGTGAATATTTGTACCCTGACGCTGCATCTGCTAAAGACGGCCCTGCCTGACACTACCCATTTCATCACCCTAACAATCCTGTGAGTTCGCAAGAGGGCTGTCTCTCAGTGAGAGAACATCTGCTTTGCACACAGAAGGTCCCAGGTTCATTCCTCAGCATCTTGCCTGAAATCCTGGAGAGCCGCAGGCAGTCACTGTAGAAAATGCTGAGCTAGAGGAACCAATGGTCTGACTCAGTAGAAGGCAGCTTCCCATCTTAGGCTGAGAGCCAGTGAGTGGACCAAAGTCACTCAGCACACTTCATGGCTGAGTAGACATTTGGACCCTTGTCTCCCAATGCTTAGTCCAGTGATGGCTAACCTTGACACTCCAGATGTTTTGGGACTACAACTCCCATCATCCCTGACCACTGGTCCTGTTAGCTAGGGATGTTGGGAGTTGTAGTTCCAAAACATCTGGAGTGTCAAGGTTAGCCATCACTGGCTTAGTCAGACATTCTAACCCAATGCTTCCCAAACATAGGTCTCCAGCTGTTTTTGGACTACAGTTCCCATCATCCCTGACCCAGTCCTGCTAGCTAGGGATGATGGGAGTTGTAGTCCAAAAACAGCTGAAGACCCAAGTTTGGGAAACACTGTTCTAACCACTACACTGCCCTGGCTCTCTAACATCTGTATGACTCTGAGAACAGTCTTAATGGGAAGAAGAAATATCTGTCTCACGCATGTAGACTGGCTCAATATGGTTCCTACTCCTAAGGCATCCACCTCGCTGGCCAGTGAATACCAGTACCAAGCAAAGAATTTGCTCAGGCAAAAGTTTTCATAATCGCAAAGTCGTTTGGGCTGCCTTTAAACCAGCTGCAAATCTGAATGTTGATAAATGTAGCCTGTGTCCATTTGATTGAAAGCTTTCTTGCTGAGCCATGTTACCATTGTGCTCAGTGCTGTAGTAATATGTTCCACCTTTATAAACCCTGCAAAAGAGCCCTCTATCCCCCACTCCCCTAGATGAATAGACTGACATCCATCATGACCATCAGCAGGCAATATAATTTTCTCGAGAGGCATTTCTATGGTGCCAACTATCATCACCACTAGGGTTATTAGAAACTGAGATTGATGGCCTCTCTGGTCTTGAAAAAGAAGTTGTCAAGGCTTTTAGGAGAGATTTTGTGTAGAACCTCATCTTTTGACAAGACAGAAGCATCCTTCATAATCTTCGTTAGGTGAGACTCATGGTCTTCCAGAGCTTTGAATCCAGATCTTATATTCTCACTCATAAAAGGTAGGTCTTGTCATCCCATGCATCAAAGAATTCAAGAACTTCAAAGTGTTTTGATTATCATGCTTGCAAACGCTCAGCTCCTTTTGGGGGCAGGGAGAAGCAGTAGAAAGCTCATGTACCCTGCCTTTGAAATGCCAAATGAGCCAGAAGCACCCCTGGGCACCCCTGTAAACACTCTTGTTGTCAGAAGTGCCTCCTGGCACAAGCAAAACAGCGCTGATTCCAGCCTGTTGGGTGAGTTGACAGTGCTAGATAATGCTTCAGGGAGATTTACAAAACTATGTGTGGCTGCTGGCTGCCGCCATGAAATGAAAGATTCCAAAATGTCATTTCCACATTCTCCAGCCCGAAGCATTTCACATCTTAATTTGTTTGCACGTTCCCAGTCATCTTGGGTGCTGTAAAGCAAAAGTTTGGTAAACCCTGAAGCAGGGTGAGGTCCAGAGAAACTGGTTTGATGGCCCCTATCTCCAACAGAAGTGTGATGGCTGAGGAGATAAAGATGTGCTTAGAGGGGCATTTGACTTTTTTTGATTCTCGGAGTCTGCTCCTGGAGGACATCCTCAAACTCCAGAGGCATCTCCTCTGGGGATTGTTCCCAGCACCCACTTCGGCTTCTTCCTGTTCCCTATCCATACAGCGTGGCGATCTGACATGGTGTCACACATAACTGCCCCCCCCCAATCTGCATCCCAAATTGCCCTTTGGGTTTGGAGCTCTTGAAGTACTGTCTTAATCTTTTTTTGTGGCTTCAACCCACCCAGTTATCCTGTTTGGGTATATGCTCTTCCTTTCTCTGGGTAGATGCTCCTCTTTCCCTCCAGGTACAGCCTTCTTTTCTCGTGAGATGGAATAGTGACTCACACAGTAGGGCACAGCTGTTGCAACAGCCTTCCAGCATGGCATCACTATTCCATATTGGGAATGGCAAGGTGGTGGTGGGGGGTCTGGGCTGGGCTGGTGCCAATTCAGTGCCCCTGCTTATGTCCCCTTATAACAGGGGTCAGCAACCTTTTTCAGCCATGGGCTGGTCCACCGTCCCTCAGACCATGTGGTGGGCTGGACTATATGTTTTGGGGGGAATGAACAAATTCCTATGCCCCACAAATAACCCAGAGATGCATCTTAAATAAAAGCACACATTCTACTCAACTCAGCTCAATGCATTTTATTTCGGCTTTAAGCCCATAGACATAACAACCAAAAACAGAAACAGCACCGTCTGGTTTACAATTGCTAACAGTAAAATAGATTAAAAGGGATACTCAATTGAATAAAATATGATAAAAATTAAATTAAAATTTCAAGCTGTATATAACAATCCATTGCGTTTCTTAAGTGTCAGAACTGATGTCAGAAATTTTGCCCTATGTATAATCGGGTCTGAATCTTGCAACAGAAGAGCAAGGTAAGACTCTTCCAAATACCCCGGTAATTTTTGAGTTAATGGAAGTAATAGAGTCTTTCGGGCAGCAGAATACAAGGGACAGACAAACACTATGTGATGAAGAGATTCAATGGAACGGTTATCACAGGCACATAAGACCGAAACTTGGCCCCTAGAAAATCTATGAAAAAGGACGTTTGAGGGGAAGACATTAAACCGTGCTTTAATAAAAGCGAAACAATGACTAGCAATAGAAAGAGTTGATAGATAGGCTGGTACTTGAAGTGGGGGTACAATGCCCAGGGATCTCGGTGAGCACGTCCCCCCGCCCAGCATAATATTGCGTTGCAACTCAATATCATCCAATCTTTGAGAGATGGTCTTCTTTGCTGTATTTAGATCTTGATTCAGCATTTCTAAGGGCGAAATTCCAATAAGCAAAAGCACACTGATTCCCGGACCGTCCACGGGCCAGATTGAGAACGCAATTGGGCCGCATCTGGCCCCCGGGCCTTAGGTTGCCTACCCCTGCCTTATAACATACAATTCACTCTTCCTGTTGCCGTGTCTCTACAATAAGTGGCAGTGACTAGGGAGGAGCAAATCTGGCAGTTTTGGATTATTATTTTCCAATCTTAAATCCAGTGCTCCACATTTCCGCGTCATGAGTTTTTAAAAAAATATAAAATACCTGAAAATTTATTTGCACTTGTTGCAAATTTCTCCCACTATGCACACACTCGTAGAATCATAGAATTGTAGAGTTGGAAGGGACCACGAGGATCCAGCCCCCTGCAATACAGGAATCCTTTTCCCCAATGTGGGGCTCGAACCCACAACCTTGAGATTAAGAGTCTCATGCTCTACCCCCTGAATTTTGCCTAATATATACATTTTTGCAAAGCAACTTTCCCTTATACAGTACACCATATTTGTAATGATTTTGCTGAGGGGCACATTTTTATGGGCACCGCGTGTGTTTTTTCTACACATTACTTGGCTGAGGAACTCTGTTGCAAAATTCGGGGAAATGCTAATTTTGATGGATGGCTGTGTGTTCAGGTTCATGTATTGTTTCGAAAAGTGTGAATTTATAATAATAATAATAATAATAATAATAATAATAATAATAATTAATAATAATAATAAAATTTTATTTATACCCCGCCCTTCCCAACCAAGACGAGGCTCAGAGCGGCTAACACCCATAAAATCACAACAAAACATACAAAACAATCAATTAAAATGCAGGTTAAAATACGATTTAAAGTTTAAAATGCAGCCTCATTTTTAAGTAGCCCACCAATCAAACCATAAAGGAATGAAACACCAGGGTTAAACTGAAACCAACCCAAAGGCCAGGCGGAACAGCTCCGTCTTGCAGGCCCTGTGGAAAGATGCCAAATCCCGCAGGGCCCTCGTCTCTTCTGACAGATCGTTCCACCAAGTCGGGGCCAGTACTGAGAAGGCCCTGGCCCTAGTTTAGGCCAGCCTAGCATCCTTGTGGCTCGGGACCTCCAAAATGTTATTATTTGAGGAACTTAAGGTCCTACACCGGGCATACAAGGAGAGGCGGTCCCTTAGGTACGAGGGTCCTAGGCCACATAGGGCTTTAAAGGTCAAAACCAGCACCTTAAACCTGACCCTGTATTCCACCGGGAGTCAGTGCAGCTGGTAGAGTACTGGATGAATGTGGTCCCGTGGCAAGGACCCCGCAAATTTTAGCATAGACACTTTGGGGGGGGGGGGGTCTGATCTCCTTCACCTCCTGGCAAATAGAAGGGGAAGAAATGGAGGCAGTGAGAGATTTTACTTTCTTGGGTTCCATGATCACTGCAGATGCTGACAGCAGTCACGAAATTAGAAGACGCCTGCTTCTTGGGAGAAAAGCAATGACAAACCTAGACAGCATCTTAAAAAGCAGAGACATCACCTTGCCGACAAAGGTCCGTATAGTTAAAGCTATGGTTTTCCCAGTAGTAATGTATGGAAGTGAGAGCTGGACCATAAAGAAGGCTGATCGCTGAAGAATTGATGCTTTTGAATTATGGTGCTGGAGGAGACTCTTGAGAGTCCCATGGACTGCAAGAAGATCAAACCTATCAATTCTTAAGGAAATCAGCCCGGAGTGCTCACTGGAAGGACAGATCCTGAAGCTGAGGCTCCAATACTTTGGCCACCTCATGAGAAGAGAAGACTCCCTGGAAAAGACTCTGATGTTGGGAAAGATGGAGGGCACAAGGAGAAGGGGACGACAGAGGACGAGATGGTTGGGCAGTGTTCTCGAAGCTACCAACATGAGTCTGACCAAACTGCGGGAGGCAGTGGAAGACAGGAGTGACTGGGGTGCTCTGGTCCATGGGGTCACGAAGAGTCAGACATGACTAAACGACTAAACAACAACTGTTCTCCTTCACTCCCCTCTCCCAGTTGTCAGGTTTAGCACTTCTCCCACACAAGACACGGAATGCTGGCAGTTTAAGTAGCTGGGGTTTATTTCTCAATAACAGGCTTGCAGCAGTCCAAGCTTCCACAACTCATCCTTCGCCGTCGGAGTCAGTTGACTTGACTGGCTTCTGACCCCTCCCAAGGCCAGAAATACACCATGTCTTTCCCCGCTTCCTGCTGGCCCACCTCTGCTCTAATCGCTTGCTCTGCCTCCTACTTCTTGGTGACTCAGGTGCAGCCAATTCCTCCTCCTCTGAGGTTGGAGACTCAGGTGCAGCCAATTCCTCTGGAGATTCCTCTCTGCTGGGCGTGTCCCTGACAACAATTGTCCTCGGTCTCCAGGACCTGCCCCCATGATATCAGCAGCCCCCTCATGCCTCAGGTCTGGGCCCTGAAATCTCAGGGATTGGGATGTTCCTGACCTGGCAACTCTAGTTCCTTCATGTGGAACTAGCATTCCCTTCTGTTACTATTTCAGTGTGTCCCTGTGAGGTTCCTCCTGCTCACTAAGGAGCAGGTTCCTCCTGCTCACCAGGAGGTTCCTCTTGCTCACCTTTGATTCTGACAGTTGTCCCATCTCATGCAAGGACACTCTCTCAGTTTATGGCTACACAGATATGCAGTCTTCCTGCTTGCTGTGGACTGCAAAGGCCTATGCATCCACCGGTGGTATAAATAAAAACCATCTGCTGCCCACCGATGGGAAACTTGCAGTCATCCCAGGTGTTATTAGAAAGGGGTAGCCAATGTGGTGCTCTCCATGTATTGTTGAACTACAACCCCCCATCAGCCCCAGCCCATAGCTGTCAACTTTTGGATTTGAAAATAAGGGATGCCGCGAGGGCGGTGCAATGGCACCAAGTAGCCTCGCCACCTTGCGCTCCAGAGGCTGCATGCGAACGGGTGAGCGAAAGAGCGAGCACATAGACGGCAGGCAGGCTGTCTGTCTGGTTGGGCGTGAGGGTCTGGCTGCACAAGGCATGCAAGCTCCGCCCCCAGTCGGTCTCAGACTCCTTATTGGCAGCTGAGCAACGCAGCTGAGGAGCCTCCCTGGCCGGCAGGGAGGGAGAGGAGCTGCTTCCTTTGAAATCCGGGAAATTTAAGGGATATCAACAATCCGGGATAGCAGCGGGAAACGGCATTGGAATAAGGGAGTTTCCCGCAAAAAAAGGAGGGTTGACAGCTATGCCCCAGCCAGCATGACCAATGGTCTGGATGATGGGATCTGGAAGGTTTCGGATAACTTCTTTTGCAGGTACTGCTAGTCCTGTTGTCTCCTCTCACCACTTCCACTTTTAACATCACCCATTAAGTAGGTTTATGCCATTCATTGGACCCCCAGGGAAACTCAATGAACCTGCGGCACTTGGAACTGGGTATGGAGAGTGCAACTGAATGGGACACAGCTGTGGGAAGCCCATAACAAGCAAAGCTAAAGTGAGAGACTAGGGTGGTGTCTGCTGTTTCCAGGAACTCTTCTCGTTGTAAGACTTTTGTGCGTGAACTGAAAGTTTGTTGGGACCCTGCGTGAGAACCTGGAGGCTGAGGGGAGGGTGTAGGTCAGAAGGAAAATGAATTTATATTCGTCCCTTTGTATTAATGTAACATTTTTATATAACTGTCAGGGCCTCCCCCCTCCTTCGGTCATTCAATAAGGAGGTCGAGTCATTGCCTTTTTTTTGCAGTTTTTATCTGTGCTCAAATATATACAGTGCAGAGCTTAATCTAACATGTCTGCTCAGTCACTAGCAGAATCCGGGAGTGGCGTATGACGATTTTCCCGCCAGAAACACAGCCTTGGGAAACGGAAGTGTTTTCTCCTCCTTCTTAATCTGTGCCCCGGACCTAGTTGCTGGGAGCTGCCAGGTCTCTCGCTGCATCCCTCGACCCCTGGCACCCCCTTCCCTTCTGACGAGCTGCTTCCACTTCCCGATGAGTCCGTCGTCAGAATAGGTGCTTGTTCTCTGTAACCACTCAGAGCCGGACTGGAAGGGGGAGGCAGATCCCTGACAATAACTGTGCATTTTTGTAGTATCTTGTTTATGTGGTTTGTTGTTGCGTCTGTCTTTTGCACACCACTTAGAGATGTTTTTTAATACATTAAGCAGTATAGAAATTAAATAATCAATCAATTCATTCAGTGAGCATACGCTGTGGTCACACTACATGAAAAAGCCAATTTTCCAATATTCCCTCCCTCTGTAGTGTGACCAATAAACATTACTCAGAATGGACTTGTGTGGATGAAGTGGGCGGAACAATGCAGGAAGGAGCGATCTCAGTTCTCAGGAGCAGGGAGCTCCTTGGGGGTGCAAGGGATGGGCCTCATATCAGAAGCAGCTCACCAGGAAGGGCCGATTTGCTATGCTAGCTTTCTGGCAGGTGGGTCACTTTTTTAGTGGCAGAGAGAGGGGAAGTGGCGAAGAGGCAGGGATATCGACACAGTGAAAATGCACCAGCATGTGTGCTGGATTGACTGTGCCACTGTGCTTCCACCACGTCAACCTTCCACGTCAACCTTCTAGCAGTGACCCACTTCTTGGGAAGCTAGCTCCGCCCCACCTGGTGCGCTTCTTCTGCCTCAGATTTCCCTCTGCATTGAGAAAATGGCAGAGCGGGTTCTCCTTCATGGAGAGCACGTGTTGCGGTGGGGGCCAGCAAGTCACCCCTCTGTTGCTGGGCGGGATAGTATAGATGGCCACTGCTGTGATTGGGTCCTGGGTGCTGTTGGGGAGATTTCGATGTTGCAATTTGTTGATGGACAGCCCAGTGACTATATACTGCTTGGCTCGCAGCATGATATTCCTCTTTGCTGCGTGCATCGGATCTCCCGCCCCCCTCCCTTTATTAGGCCTCTGTGTTTGACCTTGCTATGCCTGTCATGGGGTCATCTGCTGTTGGGGCAGGGGCCTGGTAGGAATTGTTTCCATTTGGCTGATTGGCTTGTGCCATTTGGTTTTCTCCTACTGCGTAGCAATTAGTCACAACTTGTAAGGTTGGCGGTTAGGCATTGGTTATTAATTTGGTTGGTGGAGGGGTCAGGATTGACTGTAGCTGCCCCTCCAATGCTGCTGCTGCGCAGGGAATTCCGTTAAAGGAATCCAGGGGCTTGCCATGCTTTTGTCCGTATCCCCCGGTCGGGGGCCAGGGCCACGCAAGAGCCCCTGGGAGCATTTGGGGAGAGGCGAGGGTCAGACCCCCGGCTCCCATTGTCTCCCCAAAGTGTTTTCCCTTTACTGACAAATGTCAGTTCTGTCCCCAGCGGGACAGATAGTCTGAACCAATGCCTAAGCAACCACTCACATATTTTGTATTTTAATGAAGTTGTGGCCAAAATCATGCCAAAAACCTTAAACTTAAATTTCTGTCTGAAGTGTGTTTCATTTGAGGGGTGGTTTGGGACCTCGACACGCAACTAGTCATTTCTAGGAAGCAGATCACAGCTCCTGGGTTCTTGCACTTGGTGCATCCCCTACCTCCGTCTAAAGGCTTTGCAGCAATGTTTGGCTTGAGGATCTGGGGTGGGACCAGATTTTGAAAAAGCAACTTGCCTGACCACCATCTCTCATGCCATCTGCAACAGTTGACTTAGACAGACATCCCATCATCACCACAGCAACATGTCCAACTTGATGGGCCATTTATTTGCTTAATCAATACATTAAAGATATTTATTGTATCCCCACCTCTCGCAGTTGCTAGGTATGTGACAACAAAAAATATGGTGGCATTTCCTATCTGTCCAGGCTCATTTGCTTTCACCAGGGGTATCCCTCCATCTTCTATCAGTCCCCTCTTACAGTAGGCCTGTATTCCTCTTCTACATAGCGTGTTCTCCTTCATGGAGAGCACGTGTTGCGGTGGGGGCCAGCAAGTCACCCCTCTGGTGCTGGGCAGGATCGTATGGATGGCCACTGTTGTGATTGGACCCTGGGCTGTTGTTGGGGAGAATTGTATGTTGCAATTTATTGATGGACAGTCCAGCGGATATATATTGGTGGGTATGCAATGTGATCTCCATCTTGGCTGCGTGCTTCTGATCACCCTCCCTCCCTCCCTATATTTTAGGCCTCTGCGTTGACCTTGCTATGCCTGTCATGGTGTCGTCTGCTGTTGGGGCAGGGGCCTGGTAGGAATTTTTCCATTTGGCTGATTGGCTGGTGCCATCTGGTTTTCGCCTACTGCATAGAAAATAGTCACAACTTGTAAGGTTGGCGGTTAGGCATTGGTTATTATGTTGGTTGGAGGAGGGGTTATGATTGATTGCGTCTGCCCCTTCAATTGTTGCTGGTGTTAGGGGAATTCTGTTAAAGGAATCCAGGGGCTATATGCTTTTGTCCGAACCCCCAGTCGGGGGCTAGGGCCGTGCAAGAGCCCTGGGAGCCTGAGGGGAGAGGGGAGGGTCAGACCACCCGGCTCCCTTTATCTCTCCAGAGGGTTTCCCCCTTACTGACGGTCGTCAGTTCTGTCCCCAGTGGGACAGATAGTCTTAACCAATGCCTAAGCAACCACTCACATTGTTTGTATTTTAATAAAGTTGTGGCCAAAATCATGCCAAAAACCAAAACTAAAATTCTGACTGATGTGTGAATTATTTGAGGGGTGGTTTGGGGACCTCGACACACAATACAGCCTGGGTACAAAACCAGAGAGTTCACTGCATAAATCAGGCACCAGGGAGAGCAAAACTCATCTGATAGAAGAGCAGGGGGAGAAAAAGAAGAAGGCAGGTGCTTTGCACAGAACACTGCTGCTCCACATGTGCACAGTAACTTTCCTCTCACTCGCTCAGGGGCACCACCAGCTTGTAAACTGAATCTGTGCGCAATGACTGTGCAAACATCTGAGTGCTGAGAGGGGAGGACAGCAACAAGAGGAGGAAGAGGAGGATAACAAGGGCTTGGCACCGGCCTGCTCAGATCCCCTCCCCTTTCTCCACTGGTCAGAAATGCCGCAGGCAACAGAGTGACGCAGACTTCTCAGTATTCCCAGGCAGGTTTCAGATAAGCCGCCCCTATCGGGTGGAAGGATCATCTTTTAAATAAGAGTTAGAGGCTGTTGCAGCCTGGGGGCCACCATTAGAACATAACTGGTTGATTTCCACATGAGGACCATTAATACCACACGTGCAGTGATGGAAAGATACTCGGGTATGCTCTGGAGTTCATGTAGGCTGCAGCCTGAGGAGGAGGTGGGCACGGGGCAGGAGACAATCTGTCTGCCCTTTCCTGGCTGAGATCACGCTCTGAGGAAATGTGGTCGCTGGTCAACAAATAAAAGCTTCTCAAAAACACCCTGACCCCAGTCTGTCAAGAAACCGCCATCCTGCCTGCAGGCTCTTTGGACAACACTGACAACTGACTGCGAGACTCAGGAGACAACAGACTTGGCCCAGTCCAAGGAGTGGGTACCAGTTGCTGACCTCAAATCCGGTTCCTCCGCCCTCTCCTGGTTAAGCACTGAAGTGGCCCACTTCAGGAACATGGGGAGATTTCCAGTGGAGAAAGCAGATTGCCCTGGAGTGC
Source organism: Darevskia mixta (assembly GCA_034641385.1). Classification (NCBI taxonomy): domain Eukaryota; kingdom Metazoa; phylum Chordata; class Lepidosauria; order Squamata; family Lacertidae; genus Darevskia; species Darevskia mixta. Next base: position 1,117,162 of record JAWWNH010000047.1, read on the forward strand.
TTCCCCTGTCAGTGTGAAAGAAGCTTGCCATGGAAACTGTGAAGACAAGAGATTTTCCTGGTCTCAGAATCAGCCTTTAGACCAAACAGGCCTGAGTGGGCTGGAGCCCCTTCATTATACGTCTGTGTAATCCAAGAATCGGATGGACTAAAGCAATAGAGCCCATCTAAGGGTGGTGGTGATCTATCTACACCTCTGGCTGTGCCTTTGCCGTAACGGAACAAAATCACCCTGGGACAGAATACACTTGTTTTAATAACTGAATCATCTGGTGACATAGAATGCTGTTACGCTGTAAATCCAAGCAGGTCTCAGCTTGTTGATTGGCTGGATGGTAGACTGGCTGGGAGCTGCATGTAAGGTGCTCTGAGCTTCTAGGAACCAAAATAAGGATAACAGCACCACAAACCAATAAAGAGATAAATATTGATATTTTGATATTTGTTGGAAGCCGCCCAGAGTGGCTGGGGAGACCCGGCCAGATGGGCGGGGTACAAATAATAAATTATTATTATTAAATTATTAAATACACAAAGCATCATATGGCATAGCATCACTATCTACAGATCCAGTCTGGGGTAGTGGACAGTGTGTGGGACCATGAAGACCTGGGTTTCGGTTCTTTATCAGCTGTGAAACTCCCTGGGTGACCCTGAGTAAATAGTTGTCATCTCAGTCTTATCAAGCCTTTCCCAGTGTGGTGCCCTGCAGATGTTTTGACCACTACTCCCGCCAGCCCCAGAGAGCACATCCAATCTAGCTGGCTGGGACTGATAGGTGTATTAGAGGGTGCCAGGTTTCAGAAGATCGCTCTAATATATCCCATGTGGGAACAGCCTCACAAAGAGTTCATGTTGACACACACACACACACACACACACACACACACACACACACACACACACACACGCCACTGAGTTCAGGGGAGGAAGGGTATCAATGCCACAAATGCACAAATAATAATGTAAAAGTTCATTAGATCACACAGGTGAACAGAGTGCAAATACCTACATCATGGTTGTGCCAGCAGTTTTATATATATGCAAAGAATGCAGGGCACACACAGTATGTTATCATCTGATGCAGAAATACACCATTGGTTTCGCAAGGGTTAGATATGACCTCATTGCCTTAACACACACACAATCTGGTCAATTTGGGATTTTAGAATTTATTCACGTTCTTTGTCCAGTGGTGCTGAAGCTTTTTCATCCTTGAGCCCTTTACCCCAACCTCAGCACTCTTCTTATGACCCATCTACTTCTGGCAGCAGAGGGATGACCTCAAACTCCAATTAGGAATTTAGGCTTAATTTAGGCAGCTATTCTAGCCGAGATGGTGAAGGGATCTAGCTAAGAGGCTGGAATGTCTTCACTTGCAAGGATCTATCTATATATGAGATTTAGAGGCGGCACAGGGCCTCCATTCATGCACCCAGTATTTCTAAATAGATGCAGTGTCACAATGCAAAGGTGATCTGAATACAAATGAGAATGATAGACTCCTGTCTAGATTTCTGGAATCTCCTGCACATGGATTTCTCAGCGCTTGGGTGTGTTTCTCTCCATCTTTCTGTCTGTAACAATTGGCAAAGAAATGCTAGGCCATTAGAAATCTCTAAATCTGAAAAGACTGGCTTAGCTAGACATATGAAAGCAGAAAGCATTCCTCTGTCGCTCCCTCCCTCTCTCTGCCCCGTCTCCTTTCAAGCCCTGATTCACTCATGGGAAGAAGTCTTAATGTCATCCACATCCCAAGAAAGGGATGGAGAGACAGGTGAAGTAATTGGTGCATGGGAGCGCAGCATTAAAGTGGCGGCAAAAGGTATTATCCCAGATCTAAGGACATGTTTGCTCTCGTTAGTGGCTGGGACTGAAAGTGCCATCACTGACTGAGCAGGAACACGGTGACCATCTATTCTGGAGGTTTACCCTCCCCTGCTCCTCTTGCTATGCTGGAAATAGCGCTGGAACAAACAAAGAAAAATGGGCAAAAGAAATGAAATTGAACCCTGCAACTTCAAATCAGCAAATTAAAACTCAAAGCCAAGCAGTCTGGAACACCCCCCCCCCAAAAAAAAAACCATCCTAGTAAGCATGAGGGCATGTGAATAAGTTCTACCAATGAAGCTAAGCGAGATGGGCCTTGTAAGCTGCTCTGAGCTCTTCAGAGGAAAAGCATCTAGTAGAAGAAGAAGAAGAAGAGTTTGGATTTGATATCCCGCTTTATCACTACCCGAAGGAGTCTCAAAGCGGCTAACATTCTCCTTTCCCTTCTTCCCCCACAACAAACACTCTGTGAGGTGAGTGGGGCTGAGAGACTTCAGAGAAGTGGGACTAGCCCAAGGTCACCCAGCAGCTGCAGGTGGAGGAGCGGAGACACGAACCCGGTTCACCAGATTACAAGTCTACCACTCTTAACCACTACACCACACTGGCTTTGTAGTGTCTACAAAGCAAATGAACAGATTGACCCTAAATGTGTGCCAGGGCTTGAATTTGAGGCTTGCGCAATAATTGTCATGAAGAACACCAATAAATAAATAAATAAATAAACAACTAAATAAATCAGCCATTCTGTAGATTTTTCACAAACATTTGTGACAACCTTGATTAAGATCGTCTCTGAATTCCCAATTGCTTTGCTTCAGCAATTGAAACCACACACACACACACACACACAAAATGGTCCCCCTCCCCTCCACTCTAGTGCCCATTCTGGTCCTGCAACTCCAGGTTCAATTTACAGCTTGAAGGCAGTTGCCAGAGCAAGGGATGGCCTAATACATTTACACCCCAGTTTGCTTTTTGAGTCACGAAAGATTTAACAGCATCTATATGTATATATGTACAGCCTGCAGGAGCTCAACAAGGCCAGTGGGTGGACAGGGGCCCATCTGATGGAATGGAGCTTGCTAAAGGGCCAGAGAGGTTGGATATCTTTTTCCTCTCTCCTTTCTTTCTTGTTGTGTCATCTGATGTATATTCCTTCTTTTTTTTTTAATAATAAATCAGACACAAGACCTAGCAGCTTTGCCAAGCTCACTCTCGGCTGGACCCGAAGATCTGCAGGAAAAAGGAGAATATGTAGATGATGTCCAGGTAGATGTTGAGAGCCCCAAAGATGTATTCCTCCGGGCTCATAGCGTAGCGTCGGTTTCCCATCAGGAGCTGTGTGTCAAAGGCCAGGAACTGAGGAGAGAAAACCAAACACAGGCCGAGGTCAGTGCTGCCATTTTATACATGTCTGCTCAGCGCTGAGTCCCCCTAAGTTCTAATTACAATTACAATTTGCCACATTTCCATTTCTGTTTACATTTAAATGAAAAAAGTCCTTAGCATTTTAGTGTGCCCATATTTCCCCCTTAATACACATTTATTTATTTATTTGTATGTAACTTTTGCCCATTAAACACATTTGGGCAAGCAATTTCCCCTAAGATAAAGCATTTGGGAGGAATGGAGGGCTAAAAATATAATGACGACTCCTCCTACTAATACACACACTTTTATGTGCATATTCTCCTGATGTATGCATTTTGTACACAGTTCTAGGTTGGAGAATGGCAACATTTGAAGGCTGGTGGTGTTTTGGTTTGTATATTGATTTGGACCATAAAGAAGGCTGATCGCCGAAGAATTGATGCTTTTGAATTATGGTGCTGGAGGAGACTCTTGAGAGTCCCATGGACTGCAAGAAGATCAAACCTATCAATTCTGAAGGAAATCAGCCCGGAGTGCTCACTGGAAGGACAGATCCTGAAGCTGAGGCTCCAATACTTTGGCCACCTCATGAGAAGAGAAGACTCCCTGGAAAAGACCCTGATGTTGGGAAAGATGGAGGGCACAAGGAGAAGGGGACGACAGAGGACGAGATGGTTGGACAGGGTTCTCGAAGCTACCGACATGAGTCTGACCAAACTGTGGGAGGCAGTGGAAGACAGGAGTGCCTGGTGTGCTCTGGTCCATGGGGTCACGAAGAGTCGGACATGACTAAACGACTAAACAACAACAATTGATTTGGAAAGGGCGAATGAGGTAGGCCCAGGTGAAGATGGGGACTGAACTGAGTTTCATCACATCCTTTCTGACCTTCCGAGTTTATGGTGATAACAGTATTGGCCTGATAGTTAAGCCACCTCCCTTGCTGCTGGTAGGTCAAGTCCACACCCATATCCAGCCTCAAACTCCTTCGCTCTGCTCCTCACCCGGAAAGCTCAGGCAGCTCCCATGGCTCGGATTAAGAGGGAGGATCCTCTCTGGGTGGGTGCCAGCCTGACTTGCCAGCCTGAGCCAGTGTATTCAAGATCTCGCTGCCCAGATGCAACACCTCACTCTCCTGCCTTGTACAAAGGGGGAAAGAGATCCATAAACAGAACTGAAAATGTGCATGCTTCAATGCATTTCCAGTATACCCATGGAAACAGGAGAAATCGTGTCCTTCCTCAAAGAGAGCATGTGTTGTGGTGAGACCTGGAGACTGACCTCCTGGTTGTGGGTGGGTCTATTGGTTAGCCACAACACCCGATTGGTAGGTCCCTCATTGCTGGGTTGACTCTGGCCAATGGGGTGCAGTCTAAATGATTGAGGGACCTATATGCACGTGACCCAGAGCTTCCTCTTTCGGCTCGTGCATCGGAACACCCGCCCACCTCTCCCTATATTTAGGGTATTCTGCAATTGACCTTGCTATGCCATCGTGTGTCGTCTGTCGTTGGGACAGGGGCACGGCAGGAATTTTCCCCACTTGGCTGATGGGCTTTTGTCATTTGGGTTTCGCCTGCCATGTAGCAAATCATCACAACTTGTAAGGGTGCGGGTAGGCACTGGTTCAGGTGATAGGGATGGGAGAACGGTCTCGCCATCCCTATGTGAAGGGTATTCCGTTAAAGGAATCCAGGGACTCAACTTGGTTTGGTCAACCCCCGAGAGGGGGTTGTGCCCGTGCCTGAGTCCAGGGGAGCATGGGGGGGGGGTGAACAGAGTCTGTTCCTGGGCTTTTCACCTATCTCAGGTGTTCACCCTTGGCTGACCTATGATAGAGCTCTGGGTCAGCGCTACCTGCAATGGTGCAGGGAGCTAGTCGAACCAGAGCCTATGCAACCACTCACTTTTCTGTAATCAGTAAAGTTGTGGCCTAAATTCTGCCAAAAACCAAAACTAAAATTTGAGTCAAATGTTTCTTTATTTAGGGGGGAGGTCTCTGGGCCTGAACACGCAAAAGAACTAAAAGGCTCACAGTGGGCTACAGAATCCAGTAGATTTTCCCTGCATCCCACTATCTGCTTAAACAACAGCAACCACCACCACCTACCAACTTAGGCCTACTGCATTCTTCCCAAAGGAGGAACATAAGGAACATCAGTAAGAGCTGTTCGACAGTGGAATTTGCTGCCAAGGAGTGTGGTGGAGTCTCCTTCTTTGGAGGTCTTTAAGCAGAGGCTTGACAGCCACCTGTCAGGAATGCTTTGATGGTGTTTCCTGCTTGGCAGGGGGTTGGACTGGATGGCCCTTGGGGTCTCTTCCAACTCTATGGTTCTTCCAACACAACCTCCCCCTATGTTTGGTTTTTAATTCAAGGGTGGGAAAATATTTTGCATTTGTTCCCCCGCCCGCTTTTGCTTCTGGCTTTCCCCACCTGTGGCCCCTGGAAACGGAATGTGAAAGGAAAGGAATGTGGCCTTCAGCCCGAAATGTCTCCTCATGTCTACTCTAATGTAAACAGCGCTTTGCGTCCCACTTTTTCTTGCGTCATAGAGCCTGGTTAAAATGCTTGCCGAGGACTGCAGTTCAGATTTGTGGTTTAGATTCATGATAAATCGTGGGTTATCAAAGGTCCAAAGGGCAGTTGTTAGAAAGCTCCAGGAGAACAACCCTCTTTTGTTGGGAACCGGAACCTCCAGGCAGGTTTGTTCCACTAAGGTTAACATGGTTAAAGAAACACGGGCAGGATCACCTGGTTAACTGAGGGCACTGGGCCATTCCCTTGGACTGGCCTATATCTTAACCTATATTCCCTAGGTAAAGGTAAAGGGACCCCTGACCATTAGGTCCAGTCGTGACCGACTCTGGGATTGCGGTGCTCATCTCGCATTATTGGCCGAGGGAGCTGGCGTACAGCTTCCGGGTCATGTGGCCAGCATGACTAAGCCGCTTCTGGCGAACCAGAGCAGCGCACGGAAACGCCGTTTACCTTCCCGCCAGAGTGGTTCCTATTTATCTACTTGCACTTTGACGTGCTTTCGAACTGCTAGGTGGGCAGGAGCAGGGACCGAGCAACGGGAGCTCACCCCGTCGCAGGGATTCGAACCGCCGACCTTCTGATCGGCATGTCCTAGGCTCTGTGGTTTAACCCACAGCGCCACCCACGTCCACAGCGCCACCCGCGTTATTCCCTACCAGTGGGCAAATACAGGCTTCAAATATCTCAAAGTTAGACAGTGTAGATGGCAAACTTCTTCAGAGGTTGGTGTTTGAAGGAACATGTTGGCATCCCTGGATTAAAAGCAGGATGGGATTTTTGGTTAAAAGCAGGATGGGAGAAAATTCAGCACTGCATTCGAAATAGGCATATTTGGGGTGATATTCTCTCTGATGTTGAGCATTGCATCTTTGGAAAGGTAACATGGTGGCTGAATAAAAATGGATTGGGGGCAGAGGCGTAGGAAGCCTCTTGGGCACCCATGGCACCTTTGACCAGAGGCATAGGAAGCCTCTTGGGCACCCTCTTGGGCACCTTTGACCAGATGTCAAAGAGATAAACAACTATATGACATTTAGAAGACATCTGAAGGCAGCCCTGTTTAGGGAAGGTTTTAATGACTGGTGTTTTAGTGTATTTTTTATCTTTTGTTGGAATCCGCCCAGAATGGCTGGGAAAACCCAGCCAGATGGGCGGGGTAGATAGAATACATTATTATTATTATTATTATTATTATTATTATTATTATTATTAATTACTACTACTACTACCTTGCTGTGAGATACATATGTCTGTGGCAAAGAGGGGAGGCAAGACGAGGAGCTGCTGGTGACGGTGGCAGAGGTAAGCAGCCGTGCTGTGCTGCAGCTCTGGTAGTGGGGAGGGTCCAAATGGTGGTGGGCTTGGCAGGATCAGTGATGAGCCTTTCCAAGCCCCTGTGCCCTCAATAGATGCCCAGCCTCACCAACTTCAGATGCAGGCACTGGTGCCCTTGTGCACCAGGCCAAATGCCCCTACTTGCTAGTATCTCTTTGAGTTTCCCCTCTCTGATGGATGGCTGTCGCCTCTTACCAGCTACAGGTAGGTAGCCATGTCGGTCTGCCATAGTCGAAACAAAATAAAAAAAAATCCTTCCAGTAGCACCTTAGAGACCAACTAAGTTTGTTATTGGTATGAGCTTTCGTGTGCTTCTTACCAGCTTCCACCATATAGTTAGAGCCTGGCTACATTCACAGATGTTGCATAAAATGAATACATTCAGATATATACTGTATATAGCAGGGGTCAGACTCCTGCGGCTCCCTGGGAGACTTGGCGGAGAAGGCTGCAGGGAATGCTATGCAAGCCCAAGGGGATGGAGGCCGAGCCCATTGCTTATCTCTGCTTCTTAACTTATATAGTGGCCAATTGCCCCCCTCAAGCCCTGAGGACAATTAGCTGTGAAAAGGGAGAGAGCAAAGATAATAAGAGATAAACAACATGTTCAGCTGATGCAATCCTTTTTAAATAAACAAAAAGTATATTCAGGGAAACGGTGCAAAAATGTGCCTGTTAATTAAAGGAACATACAAACTGAAGATTGGAAACATGGGATCCTACTACCACATGTGGTGGACCTGTACAGTCATTGGGAAATTTTGGGATAACATATACAATGAGATGAAGAAAATGTTTAAAATTACATTTAAAAAAAAAACCCAGAAATGTTCCTGTTGGGGATTTTACCAGTAGAAATTAAAAAAGAGATAAGAACGCTATTTATCTATGCCATCACAGCAGCTAGAATTCTCGTGGCTAGGAAATGGAAGAATGGAACAGTACCGACAATCACAGATTGGCAGATACTTATGTTAGACTACCTACAGCTAGCAAAATTGACGGGAAGAGTCAGAGGAGAAATGAATCAGAAAACTATTGGAGAATGGATAATATTTAAGGAATACATAAGAACACACTATAACAATAAGACCATATTAGCAGAACTAGAGTGATACTTGTAATCATAACAAGTAATAGATATGTTTGAATATAGATGGAATAGCATTTAGGAGCAAATATGACAATACAAAATGTACATTGAGAACGATCGGAAGACCTGTATGTTAGAAGTTTGTTATGTAAGTTAAATGTATTTTGTTTTTGCTTTCTCTTTTTTCCTTTTCTCTTTTTCTTTTTTTACTTTTTCTTTTCACTATTTGTGATGTTGAGACTGTGAACTTTTTAAATGTGTAATTTAAATCAACAAAGATAATTTTTTTTAAAAAAAGGAAACATGAGGACCTCAGAAAAAGCAAAATTGACAGATTTGTCTGTCCCTATCTTTCCACCCCCGCACTCTGATGGTGAGGCAGCAATAGCAAGGGCTGCATACACGCAATATGTTTAAAGCACATATACAGCACATAGCACCCCTCCCAAAGACTCCCGGGAACTGTAGTTTGTAAAGGGGGTTAGAGATTGCAGCTCTTTGGGAGTAAATTTCAGTTCCCATGATTCTTTGGGGGAAATCATCTGCATTAAATCTTTGCTGTGTCCACAGCCAAGGTCTCTAAGGGGATAGCTTGGTTTTCCCATTCTGAACTGAGACAAGTGGGTGCGTTGCCCATCATGACTGAGAATCCTGAACAGTGAAGACTTGAACACATGTGTTATGTACTGAGCTGAATCCTAGAACAATAGGATCCAAAATGCAGCAGTCTGATTGGTCCGCAGGAGCCACCCAATCCAGCTCCAGGTGGAAGTGAATCAGCAACCTGATTGGCCTGCAAGAGCAGCCAATCAGGCTCCTGGATGAAGTGAATCCGCAACCTGATTGGCCTACAGGAGTAGCCCGGAATTAGCCAATGACATGGGGCCCATTGTGTAAATAATGTATATAAAGCAGACGTTTTGGGGATTCATTCCTTGCTACTATGAGCTGAATAAAGAGCATGAAATTCACACTTGACTCCGAGTATATTTCAACATGGATTGCAGACTGGATTGTATAAAGCACAGATTCATGAAATACAAAGAGAGGCTCAGCTTTTGTATTTGAAGGAGTGGGGTTAGGGGAGCCTCCTTCTCCCACAAAACCAAAGGAAGCCAAGGAAGGAGCAAAGGCTTAAATTGGACCTGAGGTGGTGGTGGTTCTGTATAAAACAATAAGAGTCTTTAAGAGACAAAAAAATAACATGACCCAATGTCTTTTGCTTGATGACAACCTTCTTCTAGGGTGCAGCAAGAGAAACTGAACACATTGGACCTTTAATTGTTTTATATGGACTCAAATGGTGGTGGTGGTTTTGAAAGAGGCACTTTCTCCCCAGTGCCATTCCCCCCACATCTTTTGCATCCTCTGCATAGCTACAAGTGAAAAGCACAGCTGATATTTTTACCTCTGTGAATTCTCACTCCTGGTGGCAGTGAGTCGAGGAAAGAATTGTCCTGAGCTCAGCTTACTTACCATAGTAAATACAATTGCACCCAGCACAGCATAAATGGCCTGGAGCCACGGCACCTACATGGAAAGAAGCGAGAGAGATTGGTCAGCCTCATAAGACAGAAGGATGTAAAGGCCCCCACATTGTTTTGTCTATTCTTAAATGACCTAGAAGAGAACCTAATGGACCCAGATGGACACCTTCCAAAAATAGGAATGAGACGGACCCCCTTGTTGCTATATGCAGATGACGCGGCCATCATTTCACGTTCCAGACCAGGTCTGAAACATCTGCTAAGGAAGTTTTCCAATTACTGTCTTGAAAATGGCTTATCCATTAACTATGGGAAATCAAAAATCTTAGTATTCGAAAGAAGCTTCTCCCGGTTAAATTGGGTGTTGGATGGCCATAACCTTGAACAGGTTAAATATTTCAGCTATCTAGGGCTTACATTACATCATACAAGATCTTGGAAGTACCACTGGCAAACCTCCCTTCAAAAGGCAGAGATCACAAAGCTAGCCATACTCAGGTTCTTTTTCAAAAAGGGCGGCAAGTATGTATCAGCAGCCTTAAGTGTTTTCAACGCAAAATCCGTCCCCCAACTCCTGTATGCTGCAAATGTCTGGCATAATGAGGACCTGCCAAAGCTAGATGGCTTTCAAGCAAAATTTTTGCGATCTCTGCTTCAGGTACCCAACTGTGTCCCCAACTCCATACTTTTATTAGAAGCTGGTGAATGCCCAATTTCAACTAAGGCATGGTGGGCTGCACTAAAACATTGGCTCAAGATTGCAGTGTTTGAGCTAGGGGAGGGTCTATATCAACACCTGAACAATGAGGAGTATGTCAGCAACTGGCAGAAAACAATGGCAAAAAAAGCCACCTCTATTGGTCTGTCACCCACCCAACTCTATTGCCTGGGTTAGGAAGGTGCCGTAAAACGTTTGATCACATGCAGTCCGCAGTCCGCTGGCAGTAGGAGTACAATATGGGCATGCCTTTAAGTTAACATCTTATATTAAAAATCTGACAGTTCCAAATTACAGAAGGCTATTTACAAAAGTCAGACTTAACGTCTTTCCTTCTGCAGTGTTGGATGGCAGATTGAGAGGAGTTCCGTACCAGGACAGACTATGCTCATGTGCCCAAGACATTGACTCTATAAAACATATTTTGCTGCACTGTGTGAAATTCGAGCAAGCCAGAGCTTGCTAGTACCTTTCCCGGGAAAATCAGAGGCTTACTATGTCAGGTTCCTACTGGAAGACCGGACAAATGACAGAACATTAGCAGTGGCAAAGTTTCTATCGGTGGTTGCAAGAATCAATGATCCCTATTCCTAAATCTGAACAAAATGCTTGTGTAACCTGAAGGCGGGCTGTCAAAATTGTGTATTGTTTTGTAATGAATTGTTGGGTCTCTGGACCGTAATAAAGATTTGATTGATTGGATGTAAACAACGCAATCCATGTGGGAGGATGAATGGCTGGATGTTTGTACATAGTAAGATGCCTTGTAATGAGTAAAACCATCGGTCCCACTAGCTCAGTTTTGACTGCACTGGCTGGCAGCAGCTCTACTGGGTTCCATTTCCAGCCTTTCCTGGAGATGCCAGGTATTGAACCAGAGACCTTCTACATGGGCATCAGATGCTCTAACCACTGAGCTAGGGCCCTTCTTTTAGTAGAGGCTCAAGGTACAGGTTGGCTCGAAGTAAAGTAATAATAATAATAATAGACACTTCCAGAAAGAAGATGGAAAAGGAACCAACATGGTGTAAGGAAGAGAAATTACTTTTGCATTGTTCTCATTTCATTAAACAGGCTCCCAAGCACAGGCTGAGGACCAAACATCACTTGATAATGATTTGAAGGGTGTTGGATGATAACTGGAAGCTGAATAAAGCTCTCTTTTTTTTGGCAGGGACTCCTGTAGTGTGTCAGCAACAGAATCGTAACCATGTCTACTCTGAAGTAAGTCCTACTGAATTCAATGGGACTTAGTCCCAAGAAATGAGGTTAGGATTGCAGTGTGTGCGTGTGTGTGTGTGTGTGTGTGTGAGAGAGAGAGAGAGAGAGAGAGAGAGAGAGAGAGAGAGAGAGAGAGAGAGGCAGGCAGGCAGACAGACAGACAGACAGACAGACAGAGACAGTTAACTTGAACTACATAGAGGCCACTAAAGGGTGAAGTGAAACTAAGCAGGTTAATTTCTAAATCTGCTTTGCTTTGGTCAAAATGATTTCTCAAAGATCAAAAGGGTTAAGAATAAGGGACCTTTTCTTAAACAGTCCTGCCCCATCCTGTTGAATTGACTTCCACCCTAGGCAGGTCCTCAAAGCATGTTGTCACAAGTTTGATTCGCTTATGTATAAGACTTCCACTGAAATGCACTTGCAAAATACAGTAATGACCTTCCCCACATCAAATGGGGTGCGCATTTTGCGTGGTCGCGAGTAGCCCCCTGTGATCACGTTGCAGCTCCTGGCAGTTGGGTCTGGCACCGCCTTCCCAGGCTGGATACCTGTGGTCTCCACCTACTCCAGCAGCCGCCCAATCCCGGCTGGGGAGGTGTTGCCAGGGGGATTGGCCAGGTAGAAGGAAGGAACACACAGTACACAATAGAAGTTGAGTCATACCTGGGAAGCGGCTGTTGGATTCAGAGCTTCCCCACCCTCCACTCCCTCAATTAACACTTATTATGCAGATTAACCTTTTATTTTCAACAGCCACACAGGCACGCAGGCGCTGCTATGACAAGGTCGCTGTTGAAGGGCCGGAAAGGACTTTCCCTGCATTGGCAGGTTTCGCCTTTCCCGTAGCAATCTGTCACAACTTTGGCGGTTGCAGCCCTTGGGCGGAATCCTTTAGTCATCTACCTAAAATGGGGGGGCGTGGGGCGGTGACCCCTGCCCCCATTGCGGCGGCGATATCAGGGTTCCCGTTAAATGGGTCCTAGGGGGAGGCATTGGCCATACGCCCAGAGGTCGTCATTGCCCTCCCCCTCCAGCGGCGGCGAACAGGGGGGCGGGCTATCTGCTTGAACATATGTTCTCCAGAGCTAGCCCAATCCCCACACATGCTGAACAACCCTGAAACTACCCAGAACCCCGGCTGGGGGGCTGGGAAGGATAAACGGCCAATGCCTGTCCCAAGGTCTTCCTACATCTGAATCTTACTAAAAGTTGTGGCCAATTTAATCCCATAGAACGTTGTCCCGTGTCGTTATTTCCCTCAGGGGCTGCCCGGGGTTTGGGGGGACTCCGCCTGACCACGCAATGTGAAAGTTTGATCTGCAGTGCTCTGTCTGTGGTGGCCAATTTTTAAGCAACTGGATGTTGCAGTCATTGTAGGATGAATCTTTACGTGTGAGGAACCCTGAGTGAGATCCCATACTGCACCCGTCCAACTGTCACAAACAATTCTTTAATTTCCTTGCTAATCTGTCCGTGCCGAATTATTAGCTGCTTGTTGGTAACAACTGGCATGCTTTGAGTCAGAATCTTACACTGAGTCTGTATTTGCCCTGGTTTTTTATTACCATCCACTGATAAATGGTAGAACAGACTATGATTCTCCAGAGAAATGAAGGACCAATATACACTGCCTACATTTTCCTACTGTTGTCCTTTCCCCAGTTTTCTTCTGTTTCCACCAACAACTTGGGGAGGAAAATTTGCTTGGTTTCTCATAACGTGGCTGATGAAGAGACATCACTCAATTCACCTCGAGCTTGAATGCCTCAGAAATTTGGGAAGCATTATTCTCCACTCCCTACCCCTGTTAATATTTAAGATAAATGTATGACAGGAATGTGTTGTACATTTCCTACCCAGCTTGATAAGATCTTGGGTTGTATTCAATGTAGCGCTAAGGAGAATGTTCTGTCAATATGAGGATTTCTCCTTGCACAAAACAGAACATTCCCCTCCATTCCCCCCCCCCAAAAAAAAACCCTGTTCTGGGGTTTCCCCTAACCCAGTGTTTTTCAACCTTTTTTGGGCAAAGGCACACTTGTTTCATGAAAAAAATCACGAGGCACACCACCATTAGAAAATGTTAAAAAATTTAACTCTGTGCCTATATTGACTATATATAAAGTAATTCTCTTGAATAGGAATCAAATAAACACAAAGAAAGTATTTTATAATTACTTTATTATGGAATAGTAAGTAAACAGAAATATGAAAAATTATAAAATACTTAATTCAGTATTTTTCAATTTTTCCCACGGCACACCAGGCAACATCTCGCGGCACACTAGTGTGCCACGGAACAGTGGTTGAAAAACACTGCCCTAACCATCTGGAGCAGATTTGGGTAGGGTTGCGTCTGGATTTTCCTGGGATTCCCGGGATTCCAACAGCAAAATTAGTGTCCAGGGGAAATTTCAAAAAAATCGGCCAAAAATCCAGGTTTTTGCCAACAGAACCAAGAAGTGTGTGTTTGAGTAGTAACAATGACCACCCTGCACCCCCCCCAAAAAAAAGATTTATACTTTTTGAAATATGGCAACTGTAGATTTGGGGATGGTGTGAGGCACATGCAGGTAAAAAAGAAGTGGAAAATTCCATTAGTGTCAATCCTTGTACAACCACAGCTATTTACAGTAGTTGAATAAAGGTAAAGGAACCCTGGACGGTTAAGTCCAGTCAAAGGCGACTATGGGGTTGTGGTGCTCATCTCGCTTTCAGGCCAAGGGAGCCGGCGTTTGTCCACAGACAGCTTTCCGGGTCATGTGGCCAGCATGACTAAACCGCTTCTGGTGCAACGGAACACAGTGACAGAAACCAGAGCGCACGGAAACGACGTTTATCTTCCCGCTGCAGTGGTATCTATTTATCTACTTGCACTGGTGTGCTTTCGAACTGCTAGGTTGGCAGGAGCTGGGACAAAGCAACAGGAGCTCACCCCATCGTGGGGATCCGAACTGCCGACCTTTCAATTGGCAAACCCAAGAGGCTTAGTGGTTTACACCACAGCGCCACACGCTGAATATCACCTGGTGAAGATGATGGCACCACGTATTCACCTGGATCAGGTTTTAGATAACCATCCACCACTATGCCAAATTAAAATAGCAACATCAAAGACAAGGGCATGATGGACCTCTTTGGTGTTTGCCATCGAGAAGTACATAGTGTCACATAGAACCTGCTTCAGGGATGTGAAATCTGCGGTCCTCTATTGCAAAGCACAACATTCTCACACGCCTTTGACGTTCGGCTTATTCAGGCCTGAATCATGGAAGGGTGTGAATCAAAGGACGGACTGTTCTTTTAAGGCAAGATAATCAGGTGCTCAATATGGTTCCAGCCACTTGAGGTCATGGAAAGCCCAGCCCACCCTGGAAATCAAGCAAACAAGCCAAGTCCGCAGTGATTAATGGGGGCTTCAGAACCCAGGCGTTTAACACTCCTTCTTTTGTCAATACTTCCCAGTATCTAGCAGGCTCTCGTGATAACTGCAGAATGAAAACTCCCTGGTGGAGAATGATTGAGAGATTCTGGCATCTTTGCCCTCTTTCCCATTTCTCCCCCTCCCTGTCATAATCAGTCTTTGCTTCATGAGCAACTGCTGGTCAGGAACAGTAAACACAAACCGGTGCCAAACCTTGCAGTTGTGTGTATGTCAGAGAGAGAGAGAGAGAGAGAGAGAGAGAGAGAGAGAGAGAGAGAGAGAGAGAGAGAGATATATGCAGAGGTGTAGGAAGGTCAGGTGGTACTCGGTGCGGAAAATTTCTTCTCACCCACCCCCCATTGTTTTTGTTTTTGCCTGCAAAAATGGTTTTACATTATTTCATATTTTCTTACAAAGGAATAATAATAAGTAAAAATAAACTTTTATTTATATCCCGCCCTCCCCGGCCGAAGTCGGGCTCAAGGCGGCTAACATCAGATACATAACATTGATATAAAATCAAACAATCAGCCCCAGCCAGCATGGCCAATGGTCAGGGATGGTGGGAGTTCTAGTACAGCAACATCTGGGTGGGTACCCTGTTGACTACTCCTGTTTTCAGCAATTTTGAGTGCTCTGGCCTTGCACCTCACTGTCCCAGTGAAATGACACATTCCCATGTGGGTATATTTTTGCTGGTAGAAGCAAGATGAGACTTACATATCTGAAAGGAAGCAGAATAGCCAGGATGATCCCGCTAAAAAACAGCACCATCAGCATCACGAACAGCACGCCCTGGCAGGAGGTGAAATCATACTGTGGGGGGGGGGGGAGAAAAAGGCCATCACTGTATCTGTGTGCACTGAATGAGTACAGTATATTCAAGGGCACCCTAGCTTCCAGGGAGCAAGAGGTACTCACATAACCAAACACATACAGCCTTTGCCAGGCAATTGCTACTGAATCTTGTACCCAGATGGACGCTCATCCTTCTCAAGTTATAGCTCATGCCTTGAGATCCCTTCACTTATTCTGTCTTAGACTCAGACAAGCTCTCCATCACATCTAGCTTTTTGACTATATGAGCCACAATATTCACCTCGGCACGTGTTGGGAAGATTTCAAGAGATTTCAGGAAGCCTCGTCCCAATACAATCCAAACAAAGACCCTTACAAATTAGAACATAATGTATCTCATATTGGTGTTTGCCCCTGTCACTTCAGTTTATAGAAAATTCAGAGTTTCAATGGGCCGTTCGTGCTTTATGAATATGTTATGTACTGAGCTGAATCCTAGAACAATAGGATCCAAAATGCAGCAGTCTGATTGGTCCTAGAACAATAGGATCCAGAATGCAGCAGTCAGATTGGTCCGCAGGAGCCACCCAATCCAGCTCCAGGCGGAAGTGAATCAGCGACCTGATTGGCCTGCAAGAGCAGCCAATGAGGCTCCTGGATGAAGTGAATCCGCAATCTGATTTGCCTACAGGAGTAGCCCGGAATTAGCCAATCACGTGGGCCCCATTGTGTAAATAATGTATATAAAGCAGACGTTTTGGGGAAAGATTCATTCCTTGCTACTATGAGCTGAATAAAGAGCATGAAATTCACACTTGACTCCGAGTATATTTCAGAAGAATTATTCATTCATTCATTCATTCATTCATTTAAGTTGTATAACGCCCTATACTCGTAGATCTCAGGGCGGTTCACAGCATAAAATTCTGTTCTTCAACCATCAAGATTCCCAGAGTGACTTGAAGATTACGAAAGAAAAAAAGGCAATCCTCAGTAATGTCTAAAAAGGCTTAACACAAAAGAAACATGGATTGAAAGGAAGGAACAAATAAGCAAACTCAGAGGCGGCCAAAGGTGCCCCCAAACCATCTCAACTCCCTTTTTAAACATTTCATTTTGCTGCTTCTTGCTGGTAGTGGCACTCTCCCCAGTAGAAATGGTAATGGTGCTCCTTCCGGTGACGGGTGGCTGCCATTTTTTATATCCAGATGTCTCCTTGAACAATACTATGTTAACATGTGGTGTTATTCTAGGAATACATCTGAGGTGGGCAATGAAAGCTGCCTGCTCTTGGCTCTGCACTTCCTAATGGTAACTGTAGCTTATTTTTGCCCTGTTTCGCCCCTACCCACCTGAAAATTGCCAGAATGACCCTCCCAACTTCTCCATCACCTGTAAGTGGAGTGACAAAATTTAGGATGCTCTACATTCACTCACCTTGGTCTGGAAACTGAATATTGTGACAGAGAGGCATACCAGTGCTGTTATCCCCAGGCACAGAAGGACTGACTTGGTGTTGTAGTAGCTGCAAAATGAAAAATGGAATGGTGTTAGAGATCCAAGCTAAGAGATCCACCTTCAGAAAGGACATGTGCTATAGTTCTCAGAAGCTTGGGACACATTTGGTTTAGAAACTAACCCAAAAATTTGGATTCTCATAGAATCATAGAGTTGGAAGAGACCACAAGGGCCATCCAGTCCAACCCCCTACCAAACAGGAAACACCATCAAAGCATTCCTGACAGGTGGCTGTCAAGCCTCTGCTTAAAGACCTCCAAAGAAGGAGACTCCACCACACTCCTTGGCAGCAAATTCCACTGTCGAACAGCTCTTACTGTCAGGAAGTTCTTTCTAATGTTTAGGTGGAATCTTCTTTCTTGTAGTTTGAATCCATTGCTCCGTGTCCGCTTCTCTGGAGCAGCAGAAAACAACCTTTCTCCCTCCTCTATATCACATCCTTTTATATATTTGAACATGGCTATCATATCACCCCTTAACCTTCTCTTCTCCAGGCTAAACATACCCAGCTCCCTAAGCCGTTCCTCATAAGGCATCGTTTCCAGGCCTTTGACCATTTTGGTTGCCCTCCTCTAGACACGTTCCAGCTTGTCAGTATCCTTCTTGAACTGTGGTGCCCAGAACTGGACACAGTATTCCAGGTGAGGTTCTGATCAAGTCATTAAGTTGGAAGAGGGAAGCCAACTTGTACATGTTGTGGAACAGATGTTGTCAAAATATCTGAATTCTCCGCATTCTGAGGAATAGGGCCTCATAATGATACATCTACATATGTAATTATGAGGCTACCTTATACCAAGTCAGACAATTGGTCCATCTAGACCTGCCTTGTACATGCCAGCCAGTGGTGCTTATTCAAGGACTTGGGTCTTCCCCAGATCTGGCACCCAAGGTTTTCTAACTGGAGAGGCCAAGAAAGGATCCTAGCATCCCTCTGCATGCAAAGGCAGGTGCTGTGTCACTGAGCCACAGCTGCTGACCTCAGAGGAATCTCCTTGGACAGGGACTCTGAGAACTACATGCTGAGAATAACATAACAGGGATGCCCAACATCACCTTCCCACCTGCCTTGTGAGCTTTCCAAAGACACAAAAATAATTAATGATAATAAAGTTGGTCATGGCTGGACAAATGGAGCTGAGCTAAGTGAATCTTTAGCCTGTACCCAGCAAAGCATTTGCTTCCAAAAGTATGGTGGTGTAGTGTAGTGGTGAAGAGCGGTGGACTCGTAATCTGGTGAACCAGGTTCACGTCTCTGCTCCTCCACATGCAGCTGCTGGGTGACCTTGGGCTAGTCACACTTCTCTGAAGTCTCTCAGCCCCACTCACCTCACAGAGTGTTTGTTGTGGGGGAGGAAGGGAAAGGAGAATGTTAGCCGCTTTGAGACTCCTTCGGGTAGTGATAAACCGGGATATCAAATCCAAACTCTTCTTCTATTTTTCCATCTTCAAACGTGGTGATAAAAACTAAGAAGAATGCACCCATTGAAATCTAATCCTAAACATGACTACTCAGAAGAAGAAAGTCCTATTTAATTCGGTGCTTACTCCCAGGTAATTGGGGTTAGGACTGCAGCCTTAATCAAGAACAGCCCAAATTGACATATGCTGTTGTTTTGTATTTGCAACAGCAGAATATCTTGCTGCAATGTGCTGATTGCTCTAGATACCATGACCAACTAATGCCTTTGTTTTGTCCTTCCACTACCACTGGCAGGCCATCAGACCAAAATAAAACAATGAAAATTCATGGTGCACCTTTGCATGAGATTGTTACAGCATGGTGGCGGGGAATGATAAATGTACATGACTTGGACCACAAGTAGGGATGGAGGAGGAAAATGATTCAGTTCATGCTTGAAGCTGAATCTATCAAATTTGCACTTTCCAAAACAATATGAGAACCTCAAGCAGCAAAATGGAACATGCCACCCTTGGGATAGAGAGGGGTGTGTGTAAATAAGCATCAGAGGGTGAGGCCAAAGAATGAAATCTCAGACATAGAAGAAATATGGCAAGTATGCAGTTTCTTCTTGTGATCAACCTACCTGGAGAGCATCCCAGTCAGATAGGCCATGGAAAGAGTCTGTGGAAGGAAAGATACTTGGTTATCTTCAGATGCTGGAGCTGAGTGTTAGGGGAAAGGGCACAACCAGATGTTACCAGAAGCGCATGGTCTTTGTCCTTACTGAGGACAAACTCAAAGAACTTGTGACCCACCAAGCACTAATAGTGCATAAAGGATGGGTTTACACTGGGTAGTTCCTTCCTCTGTGGTGTCATAAGCAGACCAAAAGCCAAAGAGAACTATTCATTTAATAGTTGCATTGCAGGAGGAATTTCAGATGGTGCAATTTTTTTCCTCACCCAAGCTGTGCTGCCAAAATCCTTCAATCTACTAAACTCTTGAAGGTGCAGGACCCTCAGCCTTCTTTGCTTATGGGCTCTCTAACTGATGCATTGTTTTACCCCCAAAATTTATAATGCCCTTTGTCTACACCTTTCTGATTTTGGAGCTCCCTGGTGTTGTTGGACTCCAACTCCCAGCAGCCCAGAAAGCACGGTCAATGGTCAGGGATGATGGGATTTGTGCTTAATCAACCAGAGATATTGCTGGACTACAGCTCCCATCACTCCTGACCATTGGCAGGGGATGATGAGAGTTGGGAGTCCAAAACATTTGGAGGGTTCAAGGTTGGCGAAGGCTGTTTCACAGAGTCAATGGTTTCAGACTTTGGCTTTCAGCCACTGGAAATGGACAGACAACTTTAAGAATGTGATGTGAGAACCATAGCTGTCAACTTTCGGATTTGAAAATAAGGGATGCCGCAAGGGCGGTGCAATGGCACCAAGTAGCCTCGCCACCCTGCGCTCCAGAGGCTGCGTGCAAACGGGTGAGCGAAAGAGCGAGCGCGTAGACGGCAGGCAGGCTGTCTGTCTGGTTGGGTGTGAGGGTCTGGCTGCACAAGGCATGCAAGCTCCGCCCCCAGTCGGTCTCAGACTCCTTATTGGCAGCCGAGCAACACAGCTGAGGAGCCTCCCTGGCCGGCAGGGAGGGAGAGGAGCTGCTTCCTTTGAAATCCAGGAAATTTAAGGAATATCAACAATCTGGGATAGCAGCGAAAAATGGCATGGGAATAAGGGAGTTTCCCGCAAAAAAGGGAGGGTTGACAGCTATGGTGAGAACATAGGAAGAGTCTTGCAGGATCAGGCCAATTTGATGCAGCAGCATCCTGTTCTCACAGTGGCCAACCAGATGCCTGTGGAAAACCTTCAAGCAGGAGTCAAGACCAAGAACATTTCACCTCCATTGGGTTTCCAGCAACTGGCATTCAGAGGCATAATGTGGCGGCAGATCACAGCCATCATGGCTAGTAGCCATTGATAGCCTTCTCCTCCATGAATTTGTCCAATACTCTTTTAAAGCCATTTGCATTGGTGTCTATCACTGCCTCCTGTGGGAGTGTGTTCCATAGTTTAAGTATGTGCTGTGTCAATAAACACTTTCCTTTTCTGCCCTAATTCTTCCTTTGGCTTCCTATTGAACATGCGGTCTGATGCTCCTGTAAAATCCCCCTTAAAATGGTAAAGGTAAAGGACCCCAGACAGTTAAGTCTAGTCGCGGATGACTCTGGGGTTGCGGCGCTCATCTTGCTTTACAGGCCGAGGGTGCCGGCGTTTGTCTGCAGACAATTTTTTCTGGGTCATGTGGCCAGCATGACTAAGCCGCTTCAGGCAAAACCAGAGCAGCGCATGGAAATGCCGTTTACCTTCCCACCAGAGCAGTACATATTTTTCTACTTGCACTTTTTTTGGAGTGCTTTCGAACTGCTAGGTTGGCAGGAGCTGGGACCGACCAATGGGAGCTCACCCCATTGCGGGGATTCGAACCACCGACCTTCTGATCGGCAAGCCCTAGGCTCTGTGGTTTAGACCACAGCACAACCTGCATCCCTAAGATGTAACTAAGGTAAAGGGTAAAGGGACTCCTGACCGTTAGGTCCAGTCGCGGACGACTCTGGGGTTGTGGCGCTCATCTTGCTTTACTGGCCGAGGGAGCCGGCATACCGCTTCCAGGTCATGTGGTCAGCATGACTAAGCCGCTTTCTGGCAAACCAGAGCAGCACATGGAAACGCCGTTTACCCTCCCGTCGGAGGGGTACCTATTTATCTACTTGCACTTTGACGTGCTTTCGAACTGCTAGGCTGGCAGGAGCTGGGACCGAACAATGGGAGCTCACCCCATCGCGGGGATTCGAACCGCCGACCTTCTGATCGGCAAGCCCTAGGCTCTGTGGTTTAGACCACAGCGCCACCCTTAAAATCCCCCTTAGCTTAGCACAAATCACAGCACCAGGTATACTACTTACAAAGATGGTCAGGAGGATCAGGTTCCATGGGAAGTACCTCCTGTGAGTGGAGTGAAAGGGAGCGAAAAAAGCATTGCCGTTACTCAAAGAGCATAACCACTAGAAGGAAAAATTGCACAACGGCATCTTGCATAATCGGATAATTAAAGCACGGTGGATAGAGCAGCAGGGCAATAACATGCGTACAGTTCTACTGGGTGACTATTGCCCTGCTCTGGAGCACAAATGTTTCTCTTGCTGATCCAACTTAACTGAGAGTTATGCCACCTTTTCAGATGTGCCTTTTCAACAGTGGCTTGCGAGGTGTGGTTTATCAAGGAAGCATTTCGTGGCATGGAAATGAACAATGTCATTCCTTTGCTGCTGTGAGCAGGGGTGGAGCGATGGGGGGCGGGGGCGGTCCACCCCAGGCAGCGCCCTGGGGGGGTGACACTCGGGGCAGGGCCCCGCCCCCACAATCGGTGCCTCCAAAGCTGCTTTCCTTTCCTTTTGCTTTTTTAAAAAAGGGCTTTTTTTGCGCTGGCCCGGGCGGAGCCGCAGAAGCGAGGGGCGGGCCAGCGAGGAGGGGCGTCACGCCATCCCGCCCCTTGCCTCCGCGGCTCTGCCCGGGCCAGTGCATGTCCGTGCGGGGCGTCGCTCCGTGTGCATGCGTCGTGACGTCACGACGCATGTGCACGGAGCGACGCCCCGCCCCCGGGGGTGCCGCTTGGTTTGCCGCCCCCGGCAGCCAAGTGGCTCGCTACGCCCCTGGCTGTGAGTATAGTATCTGCTAAAAGGGCACAGCAGCTAGGATCTGGATGGAAAGAGGGATTTGGAGGAAATAATACCCAAGGGCATCAATATACTGAAAAGCATTGTCATGTTCAGTGGGGGAAATCAGATGAGAAAGGTGTTCTTCCTCCCTTCCTCTTCTTTCCAATGCCTAACTATAGCAGAGCGTTTTCCGCACTGTGGCATGCCTCATTCAGACAAGAAGGTTTGTTCTCCTTCTGCAATGCAAAACCAGAATCCAAGCCAGTGGTGCCTAGTTCACTACATGAACCACGAGGCAAACTGATGAGCCATTATCTCCAACTTACATCCGCACCACCCACCCCTGCCAGGGAAGAAGGGGGTGAGTGAAGATCTACATCAGGGTGACAGCTAGAAGACCAGCTTGTGCTGATATGAGAATATCCAAACTTCCAAGGTGACACAGATCTCTCCCACCAACAGGACGGAAAAGGAGATGCACAGAGAACACAAATCCCCTTTCTCTATCAAATGCACTAAAAGTAGGGTTTTACCTGGGTCCAGAGCAGCAAGCCAGGATCAAGTAGGTAATAAAGAAGACGGCACTGCAATGAGAGAGAGAGAGAGAGAGAGAGAGAGAGAGAGAGAGAGAGATGAACCAAGTGGAGTGGGATTGCAGTTTTCCCATTAAGGGCATCTGGTTGGCCACTGTGAGAACAAGATGCTGGACAAATTGGCCTGATCCAGTAAGCTCTTCTTATGTTAGCTTTCCTAGTCTTACCTGGATATACCAGGGTATGGAAATTGGGACCATCTGTTCTACCACTGAGCTATGGCCCTTCTTGATGTTTGGTTAATGCAGGGATACCTCCCCACCAGATGTTGGACTACAACTGCCCCCCACCCCTGACCATTGGGCCATGCTGCCTGGGGTTGATGGGAGTTGCAGTCCAACAACATCTGGAGAACCACAGGCTCCCCATCTGTGGTCTAATCGGAAGAAAGAAGAGGATCTATGACTTACTTGGCACTTAAGCCTCTCAAGTTCCACCTTGAACCCCAGCCTACATCCCAGAGGGCTAAGGGCTACAACAGAAACAGAAAACACCCTTCTTAATGGGATGGGGGGGGCGATGGTCCACACAACCAACCAGTTCAACCTGGTGGAGAATTATTAGTGACTCCAGACAACAGATTGAATAGGGAACAGGAGGTCAACCTTCAGAGAGTCTGTACAAGAGGAAAACGTCTCCAAGTATTTTTCCACTATGTGGAGAGCTGTAGAGTGTAACCCTAAACCGTTTGCCGTACTGTCACCTTCTGCCTGGTGGGGAGATGGCTTGTGACTGAGAAGACAGGTTCCACTTACATTTGCAACAGTGAGGCTGAGGCATGTTGTCTGGCTGGGAAATAAAAATAGTCATGGGGAGGGGGTGGAAGCACTTACAGTTGCCATGCCCCACCCCGTAAACCTGGTTCTTTTTAAATGAAAACGTATTTTATTTATTTTGCAAACCTAAGTAGATTTGCATAGCAACAACAACAAATAAAACTCCCTCCACCCTCCACTCCCAGAGCGCAGATTTGCACCTAGGTAAGATATGGCTTCTGTCCAGCTCTAGATTTTCATAAGCATCAATAAAGTAATGAATTGAAAGTGTCGCTTCACAGTGTTCCGTGTGTTCTTGGTGGGCGAAAGCCGCGTTCAATGGATTGTGGATATTGAATAAAACCAAACCATGTTGCACAGAAGGGGGTCCTCCTCTTTCCTGTATGATGTTCATGTTCTAAGGTGATTAACCCTAAACTTTACCTCTGAGCTACATGTCCCTCCCCCCCAGAGTTTTTCTTCGGTGCTTTCCAGCTACCCATCCTTGGTTACACCTTGCCTGTTGCTTCTCTAGTGCTGTGCCAAGAAAAGCCAGGCTGGCATTAACTGCGCACACCTACACAGTGGCGAAGCTACCTGCTTCGGCACTGGGAGTGGCATACATCTGGGGGCATGGCTGGCACGCATCCCAGAGGGTGTGGCACACATCCTGGGGGCATGGCACGTGTCCTAGGGGGCGTGCCGCACTGCCCGCGGGGGCGTGGCACATGTCAGGGTGTGCGCGGCAAGCGCTGAGCGTCCTGGGGTGCTTGGCAAGTGCTGAGCGTCCCAGGGGCGGGGGTGGCCATGGCCATGATGGCACCCCCCCCGGGATGGCACCTGGGGCGAACCGCGCCCCCCGCCCCATCAGGAAATGGCCTACTAACACGTAGAACCTCGGCAGAGACACATGCCCGACTGGCATGTTCCCTCCTTCCTGGGCGATCATTTGGGAGCTTCTTAGGCATTCCTCTCCCCGAACATCACAGCGACAGGTGCCAGAAGACACCTGCACACTTAGTGATCCGCAGAGTGTGCACAGTTGCGTAACAGACCACAGCAACTCAGCATGTAAGCTAAACTACTTTATTACATATAATACACATGAGGAGCACTCCATCATGGCTCCCTCTCTCTCTAGCATCACACAGCAAAGAGAAAGAACAAAGGACAAAAGTCCTTCCCACTTCCCACTCTGTGGAATGAAAACACCGTCATGTGATAGACAACAATCCCATGACTGCACACGGGGAATGAATCTCCCAACACCCCCACCTTTGTCCGCCAGTGCACCTGCCCCATCTCCCTTACTTTGTCTCACTGATCCTGCATTTCTCTGCTATTTTGCATTGTTTGCTGATCATGGAGAGGGAGAAGGGCATGATGAACCCCTCTGCCTTCTGAGGTTTCAAACAATCATTGTTTATTGTAGGTCCAAACCAGCAGGTCAGGGGTCTGCTTCTAGGTCCGCTGTCTCCCAACTCTTCCCCCCCAGGGACACAGTCATAGAAGGAAAGATGTCTAGGGTCCTCCTCTTCCTGTACTCTTTCCCACTGCACACTAAGGTGGTTCCTCCTCATCTCCAGTGCTCAACTAAAATGGGATGGGGCTTAATGAAAGCTCCACCCCTGACTTTGCCCACTTTTGGCCAAAAAGGGCTGGAAGTGTTTGCCTATTTCTTTTTCCTCTTTATTTTATTTCCCCAAAGACCTCCTAAAACAGTCCCATACATACACCACAACTAATAACAGTATACATCTATAACACATGTTCCCAATTAAATGATCCACAAGTTAGTATAAACCTTTGGAAGGGGTCTTTGGTTTTCTAGAGAATTTGTAAATGAAACGAAGCTCCATGTTCTCCTGCCTAGCATCACATTCACTTGGTGATCCCCAGTTGTGTGACTATTCCCAGTGCCACTGAAGCCATAGGGTCATTTTGAGCAGGGTTATTATGGGTTGGAGCTCAGACTCTACCCTTTAGCTTGTTCTTAAGGTTGCTTCTGTTTTCCTATGTAGTTGGATGTTAGCCTGTCCATCAATAAATAGCCTCTTGTACTGGGCCTACAAAATAACTAAACTTGCCTTATATATTAAATAAGAACGTAAACAGAGGTGAAGCTTATTTCTGAGATAAAGCCAGTACTTACTAGGAAGCCCAGTACCAGGCTGGATTTGCTTGGATATATGTTTTGACTGGTTCACTGCAGTAAAGAAAGAGAAAGACAAGGCACATGAGAGCAATTCAAAGAGAGCAGAGCATCTATGATCCTGGCATCTCAACGGCTTGCCCATGGCCTATAGGAGGCACACCAAGCCAAACACCCTCCACCCAACCATTGCCTCTCTCTTTTTCATATCATTTTTATTAGTTTTACAAATAATACTTTCCATTGCAATATCTCCTCTTATATTATACATTTTGGCTTTTTAGGGCCCCGACTTCCTTCAAACCTTTCTTATGATTTTCTATCTGTCATTTCAAATTTCTGCATTTTCACTATTTAGCCATTGCTTTAAAATCAAAAACATTAAAACATCATACATTCTTATTCTTATCTGCAGTGGGTTTTGTACCTTTCCTTACAAAGCTTCTTGCAAGCCTACTGTCAGGTTCTCTTATCGGTTGTTCAATAGTAAGACCAAGCCATCTTGTCTTTAAGTCTCTTTATTTCGTGCAAAGCTATTTACAGTGCAGAGTTCAGTTTATCATGTCTGCTCAGTCACTAGCAGAATCCGGAAGTGCCTCCCTTCTGTTTTGGCACCAACACCAAAGCCTCGGCATCCTGAATTGCCGCCTTCTCCTCTTACGTGAGATATGCGCCAGAACTGACGTCTCCCCCTCCAAGCGAGTCTGCTGGGTGGTGCCAGGTCTCTCAGCAACTCCCTGGACACCTGGCACTCCCTGGCTCCCAGCCACTACCAGCTCCTCCCCCGAAGAGGGGCTGCCAGATTCACTCGAAGATGAATCTGTCGTTAACACAGGCTGCGGGTCCCTATAAGTACTCAGAGAAGGACTGGCAGGGGTGAGCAGATCCCTGACACGTACCAACATATTTGATTGAATACAATTGTCTTTCAAACAATTTACAAATTTGGTCCAGTCCTTGATGAATTTCTGGTCCCGCTGTTCTCGGATTCTTCCCATCCCAACCATTGCCTCTTGCCTCTCTCTCCTCCCCATCCACACTGTGGCTGGAACATTGTGTCCTCTGCTGCTAAATCTTGACACTGGTGTATAATATGGACAACTAGAGGGAGCCTGATCCACCACCCTCTCCCCAGCAATTGTTTCGGCCCTCCCAAGACCCCACCAATTTTAGTATCAGATTTTAAAAGTTTTTGTTGTTAGATGTATTATCCATCCTTCACCAGCAGATCTCAGGGCAGGTTACAAAAATTTGGAATTCAGTGTTAGAAACAGTTAAAACGAAACAAAAATAAAGGTAGACACAATGCTGGTCTGGGTGGAGCCCAGCACCCTGATGGGAACGCAAAGTATCCCCCCTTTCCAGTCATCAGATCAATCATCTGATGAGTCGAGAGGTTGCAGTATCAGGTGATCTGCATGGTTTACCCAAAAAGGGGTCCTGGGTGTGCATCTGACTGTGTGTACATGCATATACGTGATTAAGGCCTTAAATGATAATTTTAGGTTACATTTTAGTGACTAAGTTTTAATTTATATATATATATTAAGTGTTGCTATATCTGTATTGTCCCGGTTATACCTAATTGCAAATTCAAATGTATCCCTATCGTGTTTTATGATTTCCTTGATATTGTATGTGGGCTGGAACTGGTCTGTGACCGTAATAATAAATTTCATTTCATGCATATACCGTCCGCAGTTTGCTTGAGAATGTGATTAGCCACACCCACTGCTGCCATGTGACCTCGGGAAGGTTGGCCAACAAAACGAAACAAAAAAAGCAAGTCCCTCTGTTGTTGAGTCTAGTTTCAGGGCTATATCAGATCTGGGTCTAGTGAGAATGTTCTTAGTATCTTGTGTAACAGGCGGCTGCTGTGTTAGCACTGGAGAACTGGGTCACTCACCCCAGCATCAGTGCAAAGGAATGGTCTATCGCAGGGGTGGTCAACTCCCAAGAGACTGCGATCTACTCACAGAGTTAAAAACTGGCAGTGATCTACCCCCTTTTTGGGGGTTCAGGTCAAAGTTGTTGAGCTTTTTTCAGGAAGGAAAGCCCTGTTTTGGGGGGTTTATGTAAATGCTGTTGAGCTTCTTTAGGGAGGAGGAAAGCGACATTGAGCTTTTTTTTAGGAAAGCCCTGTTCTTGGTGGTTCAGGTCATTTTAGGGGTGCAGGGCAAAGACGTTGAGGTTTTTTGGGGGGAGCCAAAGTTTTTTAGCTTCTTTGAGGGGAGCCACTGATCTACCGGTGATCTACCACAGACGTCCAGTGATCTACCAGTAGATCACGATCTACCTGTTGCACATGCCTGGTCTATCGGCAGAGCTAGGAGTGGCTTATTCTGAGGCATTTTTTCTGTGCAGCTATACACCGATTTGTGGGAAATAAATGTCTTTACAGAGCCAGACCCTGCAAACAGCAAGCACCGCTTAAACCACCCAGTGTTTGAGGAAAGGGGTGGGGTGGGGTCAATGCTCTCAGTTTCCACACAGCCTCAAAAATAATTGAAGAGGGCATCACAATCAGCATAATGACATCAAATTATTTGCTTTATTCTCCTCCAGGGAAATGGCTGTTGGCTTTGTAGACAGGTGATTAAATGGCTTGAAAAGTCGCAAGCGATACCAATGTATTATTCATGTGACACGCAATTTGATGCAGGTAAGCCTCTGCGTCCACCACCTCTGCTATTTGAGCACCAGACAGGTGGCCGCTGAAAACCGAGGCCATGAATAAAAGTGCACCAAACTGTGTTGCAGAGTCCTAACGCTTTCTTCTTCAAGATACAGCTGCTAGGGACAACGAGAGGGTGATCTCCAATGTATCACACCCAGGGTAGGGGGTTTTGCTGCCTGAGAGAAAACGGGAGTGTACCACTGCGCTGTCACCGCACCCCACCGCTGAAGCCTCCCTTACCAGGGTGGTACAGCAGTGCCCGTGAAGCGGTGGCAGCATTTTCCAGGGGGATCTCATGCACTCCACGAGATCTCATGAGATTTCAGCAAGATCTCACCAGAAGCCAGCACAGTCTGGGGGGCCAGACTATATTTTTTTTGGGGGGGTGAACAAATTCCTATGCCCCACAAATAACCCAGAGATGCATTTTAAATAAAAGGACACATTCTACTCATGTAAGAACATGCTGATTCCTGGACCGTCCGCGGGGTGGATTTAGAAGGCGATTGGGCCGCATCCGGCCCCCGGGCCTTAGTTTGCCTACCCATGGATTATACAGACTCTAATGTATGAGATTCCCATCATTCTTGCTACATATTGGTGGAACATATAGCTTTTGAACGGAGCTGCCACTAAGGATGGAGAAGCAATTCAATTCAGTTTGCATATAAAGCCAAATTGATCAAATCCACACTTTCTGAAACAATGCGAGAAGCGAAGCACAAGTCGCCCTTTGAAATTTGCACTTCAGCAAAATTTGCAGAGCAGGTCTCCACACACCCAATGTTTACAAAAGAAGGCATATATTATGGGGAAATGTGCATAAAAATGAATATGTTCATGAAAATAACATACAAAAATGCAGGTAGGTAGCCGTGTTGGTCTGCCATAGTCAAAACAAAACAATACAAAACAAAACAAAACAAAAATCCTTCCAGTAGCACCTTAGAGACCAACTAAGATTGTTATTGGTATGAGCTTTCGTGTGCATGGTATCTGAAGAAGTGTGCATGCACACCAAAGCTCATACCAATAACAAACTTAGTTGGTCTCTAAGGTGCTACTGGAAGGATTTTTGTTTTGTTTTGTTTCATACAAAAATGCATTATATTAGGAGAAATTGCCGGCAGAAAATATGTACAGTGGGACCTCGACTTACGAAGATAATGCGTTCTGACGCGATCTTCGGTAGTCGAAAACACTCGTAAGTCGAATCCCCATAGGAATGCATTGAGCGAAAAAAATTCGTAAGTCAAAAAAATCCTATTCAAAAATTCGTAAGTCAAAACAATCCTATTCAAAGCGGCCGCGACTTCCTTTCGGAAGTCGAAAAATTCAGTTGCGGCGGCCATTTTTTTTCTTCCAGAAGTCATTCGGAAGTCAAAAAACACGTAAGTCTGGTCACTCGTAAGTCGAGGTCCCACTGTACCTTAGTCAAAACTGCATACAAAAATATGTTTATTAGGAATAATGTGAATTTATGATTGGAGAAATGAGAACCTGAGAGAACCAGAAACTGACAGATCCATCCATCCCTAGGTGCTACCAATTCTCACCTAGAGCAGGGGTAGCCAAGATGGTACCCTCCAAAGGTGAACTGCAACTCCCATCATCCTTTGCAATTAGTCATGCTGGATGGGGCCAACGGGAGTTGGAGTCCGACAGCATCTGGTGGCCACCACATTGGCTGCTGCTGAAAGCAATGTTCGAGCCCAATGTGGATGCTCCTCTTTGGTTAAAATATCCCAGAAATTTTGAGGGAAGCTATGAATACCTTCCTGTAGTCTGCTATCATTCTGTTTAAGGCTCCAGACACACAGTAAAAGAAACAAATAAATAAATAATATATCATCAATCAAGTGTGTCAGCTTGAATGCAAGTCCATAGACATTTGCAGGATAGTCCACAAGTCAGAAAGTCATGCATATTTTGCTCCTTTTATTCCCCATGCACAGGAAGAAATAACACGGGAGCAGTACTACCATTAGGAAACATTAGCCAAAGCAGAAAAGCCACCTAAAGCAAAAGGCTTCCTGGTGGGCCAGAGACTTACCAGAAGGTGAAGAGGGCCACAATGGCAACTGTAACAAGAAGCTGAAGCAAAAGGATGCTGTAAACCTAAAATTGGGGGAAAGGGTCTAATCAGCATGGCTGATGCTTAGAAACAACAACAACAACAACAATAACAACAACAACAACAACAACAACAACAACAACAACAACAATTTATTATTTGTACCCCACCCATCTGGCTGGGTCTCCCCAGCCACTCTGGGCGGCTTCCAGCAAACATTAAAATACATTAACACATCACAGATTAAAAACTTCCCTAAACAGGGCTGCCTTCAAGTATTTTCTAAAGGTCATGCAGTTGTTTATCGCTTTGACCTCTGATGGGAGGGCGCTCCACAAGGCGGGCGCCACTACCGAGAAGGCCCTCTGCCTGGTTCCCTGTAGCTTTGCTTCTCGCAGTGAGGGAACCGCCAGAAGGCCCTCGGCGCTGGATCTCAGTGTCCGGGCAGAACGATGGGGGTGGAGACGCTCCTTCAGGTATACAGGACTGAGGCCGTTTAGGGCTTTCAAGGTCAGCACCAACACTTTGAATTGTGCTCGGAAACGTACTGGGAGCCAATGTAAATCTCTCAGGACCGGTGTTATGTGGTCCCGGCGGCCACTCCCAGTCACCAGTCTAGCTGCCACATTCTGGATTAATTGCAGTTTCCGGGTCACCTTCAAAGGTAGCCCCACATAGAGCGCATGGCAGTATTCCAAGCGGGAGATAACTAGAGCATGCACCACTCTGGCGAGACAGTCTGCGGGCAGGTAGGGTCTCAGCCTGCGTACCAGATGGAGCTGGTATACAGCCGCCCTGGACACAGAATTCACCTGCGCCTCCATGGACAGCTGTGAGTCCAAAATGACTCCCAGGCTGCGCACCTGGTCCTTCAGGGGCACAGTTACCCCATTCAGGACCAGGGAGTCCCCCACACCCACTCGCACCCTGTCCCCCAAAAACAGTACTTCTGTCTTGTCAGGATTCAACCTCAATCTGTTAGAATTCAACACTGTGCTAAGGCAATCATTCCATCAGTGCAAAAATGATTCTCCCTCTTCCTCCCACCGCCCATTGTGGAGGTTCTCCTAAGCCTCCTGAACAATTGGACAGGGAGGGGGCAAATCCTGCTGCAACAGCAGGCCTAATTGTGCTGCAACAACTTAGTTGAATTCAGCCCATAGTTTGACACAATCCTTCCTTGTGGGATGTGAGGCATTAAGAATCAAAGCAATCTGCATAGCCCTGTCCATCAGCTATGTTTCTTGAAGGGGGTTCTCACGACACACATACACACACCAGTGACACAAACGCAAAGTCCTGTGGCCTATATGGGATCACACCCAAAGGTCTCCACCCACATGTAACTGGATAGGGAGGCGAACTGGATAAGTGAACCTGGAGCAAGAAGCATGCTGGACACCCTTGTTCCGCACAGTATGGAGGAACGTTGACTGCTTCAGACATTACCTTCCTAATGAACACCCTGCGTACACTGCGGTCATCCCAGCTGAAAGTTGTGAGTGTCTCAGTGTCCCCCGAAAATCCACTGCCATAGTTGGGACTGGAGCCTGAAAAGGATGGAAAGTAAGACAGGTTATGTTTTGCTCCACTGCTCTCCTGGGGGCAAGTAGGGCACATGTCTCTTCAAAGCAGCACAAAATCTTCCATACATGTTAACACCACTAGGACACTCTGTCACTGGTTTCCCCAAAGTTTGCAGCAAGTCAGATGATGTTTTCTATGACAGGTCAGTATTTGCATATTCAACTGCCGTTAACAAAAGCACAATGCCAGCTCCTGCCAACCTAGCAGTTCGAAAGCACGTTAAAAGTGCAAGTAGATAAATAGGTACCACTCCGGCGGGAAAGTAAACGGCGTTTCCATGCGCTGCTCTGGTTCGCCAGAAGCGGCTTAGTCATGCTGGCCACATGA
Organism: Darevskia mixta; assembly: GCA_034641385.1. Taxonomy (NCBI): domain Eukaryota; kingdom Metazoa; phylum Chordata; class Lepidosauria; order Squamata; family Lacertidae; genus Darevskia; species Darevskia mixta. The sequence goes on from JAWWNH010000047.1 coordinate 1,149,789, forward strand.
CCCGGAAAAACTGCGGACAAAGGCCGGCTCCCTCGACCAGTAAAGCGAGATGAGTGCCGCAACCCCAGAGTTGTTCGTGACCGGACTTATCTGTCAGGGGTCCTTTACCTTTTTTTAATGTTCTACCACACAAAAAGGAGCAGGTATGAATGAACTTTAATGCATAAAACCAAAGGCCTTTGCAAAACAAAAGAAAAATAAACAAAAAACCCAAACTTACTTATATCTTGTTGATACATAAGCTTTCTTCAGACATTATAAAATGGTTAATATTAACCATTATAAAATGGTTAATATTTATGTTCCCTGGCTTTAGCCAGCAACATTGAATGAGACTTGTATATTTCATTGATTCTGTATCAGTATATCAGATAAAGATCTACCCACGTTTTGCCCAATTTGTCTCTTAGAAGACAATACTTTGTTCTTCGTTGAGCAAAACAAGCCAAATCTCTAGCTTTAGATGTGATGCTAAGGTAGAGATCATGGTTTGTCTCTCCCATGTGCTAGCAGGGATAAGCAAAGTGGCCCAGATCAGCATGTTAATAGAAAACATGCATAAAGGTGGAGTATTTGGTTAGAGTGTGGCTTTGGTTAATGGGGAACAAAACAAATTCTTTGCAGGCTGGGGGAAAAGGCCAACATTTGATTCCCTTTTGAGGGTGAAGTGAATGGAAAGTTACCATCTTCAAGATAAACAGTTTAAAAAGATGTCACAGGTGATATATCAAAGATTTAAGGGGAGGGGAGTAGCAAACCCAGCAAAACAATGAAAAAAATGAAAATTGCATGTTCCAGTTCTAGCCAAAAAAAACACAAAGAAGGATCAAAAGGCCCCAGGGCCTGGGGAGCCCAGGTAGACTTTGTACTATCAGGATCATGTGAATGTCCCAAGAAAGGGACATTTCACAGGACTTTCCAGTTCTGAACAAAATGTGCTTGGTGTGTGTGTGTGTGTGTGTGTGTGTGTGTGTAAACTTTACACTAGTGTATGCATTTTTGTACACATTACTTAGCTGGACAACTGCACTGCAAAATTCAGAGAAGTGCGAATTTTGAAGGCAGACTCGGTTTTGGTTTGTGTGTTGTTTTCAGAAAGTGTGAATTAGCTAAGTGCACTTTTTAATGTGAACAGGATTAGATTTCTCCCCTATCCTTTGTGGGAATGGACTCAGGATATCATTAGCTCGAATCTCATTTGTCTCAGTCTTTGGTTTAATGTGAATTTTCCATTGTTCCTTGAATGACCATTCTGATTTGCTGTTATCCCTGGATAATTATTAATGAAACCCACATTTAAAGATTTTGAAGAAATATAAATACAAGATACCAACACCTATTCAGTGTTGTTACACTGTGACAAACCTCTACCATGTACCCCTTGTGATATATTTTTTTCTAAACTGAAAACAATACAAACTTTAGTCTTTTTTCACAAGGAAGGTCCTTCACCCCTTTCTTGCCCCTTTCCAACTTTACAATAATCCTTTCTGAGATGGAATGACCAGCACAGTACACTGTATTCCAAAAGTGACTCCACCATAGATTTATATGATGCATAGCTGTCAACCCTCCCTTTTTTGTGGGAAACTCCCTTATTCCAATGCCGTTTCCCGCTGCTCAACCCAGGCTCAAATCCCTGGTCATCTATGACCCTTACTGGATAACCAGGGGTAGTCCATCTCTCTCAGCCTATGTTTTGGGCTGGGAGGATAAAACACCACTCTTGAGTTCTCTGGAAGAAAGAAGGGCTGCAAATGCAAAAACATCACAGATCCAAGTCATAGCTGTCAACCCTCCCTTTTTCTGCGGGAAACTCCCTTATTCCAATGCCGTTTCCCGCTGCTATCCCGGATTGTTGATATCCCTTAAATTTCCTGGATTTCAAAGGAAGCAGCTCCTCTCCATCCCTGCCGGCCAGGGAGGCTCCTCAGCTGCGTTGCTCGGCTGCCAATAAGGAGTCTGAGACCGACTGGGGGCGGAGCTTGCATGCCTTGTGCAGCCAGACCCTCACGCCCAACCAGACAGCCAGCCTGCCTGCTGTCTATGCGCTTGCTCTTTCGCTCACCCGTTCGCACGCAGCCTCTGGAGCGCAGGGTGGCGAGGCTACTTGGTACCATTGCACCGCCCTCACAGCATCCCTTATTTTCAAATCCGAAAGTTTGAAAAAATCCCTTATTTTCAAATCCGAAATTTGACAGCTATGATATGATGCCATTATGATAGTGGTTTGTTTTATTTTCAAACCCTTTCCTGCTAACATCCAGCATGGAAATTGCCTTTTTTTTTATTGCCATCAAATATTGAGCTGAGTTGATATTTTTACTGAGCATTTTCATTCACCATGACCCCAATATCTATTTTTAAAATAACGAGGGGGGGAATTGGGGGGGATTAAAATACATACTTATTAAGTTTAAGAACACGGGCAAACAGCAGAGAACCTGCACATGCAATGCTGACACCAAACCCTACATATATTAAGTAAAATAGAAACATCGTCACCCGACCCCAACCCCACCCATCCTCCCCCCATCCTCCTCTTTCCCCCTTTTCTTCCCAATGGCTCAACAAATGAAACTGATTTGTAAAAATGATACATGTAAAAATCATGAGAGAGAGACATAGAACATACTTTTGTAAATCAAGAAATCTTTAATAAAAATACTTCAAAAAAAAGAAAAAAAAAGAATGTATAAACTATGCCTTAATGCAAAAGTAGATTACAGAGTAGTATAAGTAAACACTTGAAATATGCAATGCAGTTTTAAAATACTGTAAATGAACTCAAAATAAATTCAACAAAATTATAATAAAATTGAGAGGACCAAAAACTCAACAATATTTAAAAATGTCTTTTAAGGTTTATTTATTTTTATAAGGTGCCAAACAGAATATAGAACTGATGCTAGGCATACCTCCCACAGGAGAGCATCCCATAGCTGAAGTGCCACCACAGCAAAGGGCCTGTCTTTTTAATATACATATTACATTCCACCTATAGCTGGAGAAAAACCCGCTCTAAAGATCTTAATATACATGGGCAGGTTGATAAAATTAAAGGCATTCCAGTGATTGTACCTTTGAAATCCCTTCTCCACTGAGAGGGCCCCCACGTGATGGTGGGTAACCAGGGCCGTCTTAAGCATATCCGGCACCGTGGTGCAAAGATCCCTCCGCCTGCCCCCAGTTTCCCAGAGTTTTTTAGTTTTTTAGGGAGCTGCCAGCAGGGCTGGAGGAGGCGGGCAGCAGCTGGAGGGCGGCTCCTCCGGTGGGGAAGAGGCGGAGGCTGGATGCGGCGCCTCCCGGCTCAGCTGGCTGCTTCATGCCACGGTGGCCACGGCAGATGGAGGCTTCGGGTGCGGCGGGCAAGGGCGGCGAGCTGGTGCCGGGAGGCGCCGCGTCCAGCCTCCGCCTCTTCCCTGGTGCCCTCCAGAACTTGGCGCCCTGGCGCCCCACACCACTAGCCTCTATGGGTAAGACGCCCCTGTGGGTAACAATACATATATGTGTGCAGAAAATACAGAGATACATTTTATTGCCTCCAGGGAATACTGCAGTAGAGTTGCCTCTTCTCCACCATAGCCAATCATGACAGACATTTTGCTACAAAATGATATGTGTCTATAGATATAATGGGCTATATAGATATTGCAATTAGGGCTCAGGTTAGCCCTTTATCTTTCAGCTGTGGGGCCGAGGCTTTTCTTATTACCGAGCATTAAGTCTTCTTGTGAGCATATGAGGTGGGTCTCCCAGGGAATATTTCTCCTTTGCTCCTAATGCAGAAGAAATCCCTCAGCTTGGTTTAATTGTCTCAGACTATACTGCCTTGACATCACCTATTATGACAACTCTATCCCCGCCAGGGACAAATTTGGCCAAGATACAGCAGTGTGCTTCATTTACAGAGTTCGTACTTTACCCAAGGTACCACTACACAATGAAAACATTGAATTCAAGCTGCTGCATTGCCTAACTTCCAACATTATTCGGTTTAAAATGGTAAAATATTTGCTTGTTTGGTGCAAGGCTCACTCTGTTTTCTATTGCTGTGTTGTACAGAAGTTATGTATTTGAACCAGGTAGCTACACTATAGCTGAAGCAGCCAGTATGATGCTCTCCGGTTATTGCTTGACTATAGCTCTCATCATTCCTGACCATTGGCTATGCTGGCCTCAAACACTTGGAGGGCACCATGCTAGCCCTTCCTGCTTCCAGCTTAGCCCAATTATTTTACCCCATGTTTTCAGCCATACAGGACTCCATGATGGCTAACAATCCATCATTTGAAAGCAACAACAATTCAGATTCAAGAACTACAAATGAAACAGCCACCAGCAAACTCCAATGTGATTCAGCAAGAGTAACAGCAAAACCAAATCAATAATTAGTTTTGACTCTGGTTTTTTTAAAAGTGCTGTAATAGTAATAGGCAGACAGAGAGGTAGGTAAATGGATAGTCTTAAGCCATGGATTTCCACAAGTTGGTATTATCCAAAGGTAATACCTCTTGAGAGTCCCATGGACTGCAAGAAGATCAAACCTATCCATTCTTAAAGAAATCAGCCCTGAGTGCTCACTAGAAGGACAGATCCTGAAGTTGAGGCTCCAGTACTTTGGCCACCTCATGAGAAGAGAAGACTCCCTAGAAAAGACCCTGATGTTGGGAAAGATTGAGGGCACAAGGAGAAGGGGACGACAGAGGATGAGATGGTTGGATGGTGTTCTCGAAGCTACTAACATGAGTTTGGCCAAACTGCGAGAGGCAGTGCAGGATAGGCGTGCCTGGAGTGCTCTGGTCCATGGGGTCACGAAGAGTCGGACACGACTGAACAACAACAATACCTCTCAGCCAGAGGTGCGAGATAAAGTGCTGGACAGCTTACCAGTCAGGTGGAGTCATAACAGAAGCAGCAGCCCTTAAAATATCCAGCCCCCTTAAGGCATTCACCATCACCAACAGGACTTTGAACTGGACTTAGAAATAGATCAGCAGACACTGAAAATGTTATTAGGCAGTGAGGCAGCTGTAGTCCCCCACCGCCACACCATTTCCTCTGAGCCCCCTAAGGGTGTAGGAAACCCTTGCCCAGGCATCCCCAAACTTCGGCCCTCCAGATGTTTTGGATTACAATTCCCATCATCCCTGACCACTGGTCCTGTTAGCTAGGGATCATGGGAGATGTAGGCCAAAACATCTGGAGGGCCGCAGTTTGGGGATGCCTGCCCTTGCCCATCAACTGCAAGCCATCCAGAAATAATACCAGTAGTAGCATTATAATATACATCTGGTATACTGTAAGCCACACCAGTAGTTTGCAATCAACCTTCTGCTCAGCCCTGTTCTACGCTACCTTGTCGTTTTGCTGGCATGATGCTGTTACCTGGAGCTACATCTTTCTGTGGTTCACTTGCTGTCTGGACCAAACTTTCCATATGAATCATTTGGTCCAGAACTTCTGTCAAGACTCTGAAATTGCAAGGAAGCTTCAAACATGCAGTCCCCAACCACCTACAGTCTAAAGTGGTAGTGACCTAGGAACTATTGGCCACATGGTTTTATATCATGTGTAGGTTGCCTTTGGGGACACGGGTGGCGCTGTGGTCTAAACCACTGAGCCTAGGGCTTGCCAATCAGAAGGTCAGCGGTTCAAATCCCCACGACGGGGTGAGCTCCCATTGCTTGGTCCCTGCTCCTGCCAACCTAGCAGTTTGAAAGCACGTCAAAGTGCAAGTAGATAAATAGGTACCACTCTGGAGGGAAGGTAAATGGTGTTTCCATGTGCTGCTCTACAGCTGGACCTAATGGTCAGGGGTCCCTTTACCTTTACCTTTTGGATGCCTTTATGCTTGCAGTAAATTATGATCTGCTCTGCATAGCATAAGTTGACTTGCAAGGACTCCGGTATGTAGGGGAGGGTGTGGCTGGGCCTCCTACTTTTGGCAGGGAGGTAACTGGGCATTTGGTCCCTTCTCTTCCATAAAAGATGCCAGATTTTTGAGAGAAGAAGAGTTTGGATTTGATATCCCGCTTTCTCACTACCCGAAGGAGTAGTGAGTAGGAGTAGAAAAGCGGCTAACATTCTCCTTTCCCTTCCTCCCCCACAACAAACACTCTGTGAGGTGAGTGGGGCTGAGAGATTTCAGAGAAGTGGGACTAGCCCAAGGTCACCCAGTAGCTACATGTGGAGGAGAGGAGACGCGAACCCGGTTCACCAGGTTATGAGTCTACCGCTCTTAACCACTACACCACACTGGCTCCCAGAGAGAGGCAGCCTGGATTGTCAAACATGTAAAATTGAGGGGCTCTTTAATTGCACAGGCTTTATACTGGTCAACAACCCATGATGCAATCCCTCTGTGAATTTATATAGGATATTGCAACTTGCTGCTCTTTGTTACTAAGCCCAACTTCATTTCCAGATACACTTAACTGTTGTGAAGAGGCAGTCTGAAAGCAAAGATGAACAAGGTTTAAGTGTCTTAAGGGAGCTGCAGATAAGGAGCTTAGGGGCTTATTAATTCTAAACCACCCTTTCAAGCTTGCGGGCAGTCTCTCTCTAAGGATGTTTCACCAACGTCACAGAGGTTCAAGAGATGCAGTTTTTGAGGAAGTATCATACAGAATTCCCTCCCATTATTACCCCCTCCCTAGAGTTGCCATACATTCCTGATTGTAAGGGACCTCCAAAAATGATAGGATACTTTGGTTACGGTTAATCAAGCTACAAAATAGGGTTCATTATGGTCAGAATCAATTTCAGGAAATATTGAAACTAGGCCTCTTGGCTTCTAGCAATAGTTCAGGAAGAAGATTAGAACATGTCAAATAAAAAATAATAATGTCCATTAGATTTCCAACCCACAGCAGCAAAACAAATATTCATTAATCACAATGCTACTCAAAACCACCCCTAGCATTAGGCAGAGTGAGGCAGCCCATCTCAGTCACCTGATTTGGGGATACCAAAAATAGCAGCAACATTCGGATTATTCAGATTATTCACATTATGATTGTTCTACATCATTTTACAGACACTGGGGTTGCTGTTTGGTTGCTTGCCCCACTACCCAAATGCCTTGGTCCAGCTCTGTGTATATTGGAATCGTTGGAGTGGCTTAATGCTGGCCACTGTATGCCACCCTGAATGAGTGCTTTGGGAGGGGGAGCCCGGATTGTGAGGCATGTGATAAAGGCATAGCTGTCAACCCTCCCTTTTTTTGCGGGAAACTCCCTTATTCCAATGCCGTTTCCGCTGCTATCCCGGATCGTTGATATCCCTTAAATTTCCCAGATTTCAAAGGAAGCAGCTTCTCTCCCTCCCTGCCGGCCAGGGAGGCTCCTCAGCTGCGTTGCTCGGCTGCCAATAAGGAGTCTGAGACCGACTGGGGTGGAGCTTGCATGCCTTGTGCAGCCAGACCCTCACGCCCAACCAGACAGACAGCCCGCCTGCCGTCTACGTGCTCGCTCTTTCACTCACCCATTCGCGCGCAGCCTCTGGAGCGCAGGGTGGCGAGACTACTTGGTGCCATTGCACCGCCCTCGCGGCATCCCTTATTTTCAAATCCAAAAGTTTGGAAAAATCCCTTATTTTCAAATCCAAAAGTTTGGAAAAATCCCTTATTTTCAAATCCAAAAGTTTGGAAAAATCCCTTATTTTCAAATCTGAAAGTTGACAGCTATGGATAAAGGTGAATAATATATCTTTGCTTTTCTGAGTTATCACCCATTAAAAGGTAAAGGGACCCTTGACCGTTAGGTCCAGTCGAGGACGACTCTGGGGTTGCGGCGCTCATCTCACTTTATTGGCCGAGGGAGCTGGCATACAGCTTCCAGGTCGTGTGGCCAGCATGACTAAGCCGCTTCTGGCGAAACCATAGCAGTGCACAGAAATGCCGTTTACCTTCCCGCCAGAGTGGTACCTATTTATCTACTTGTACTTTGACATGCTTTCGAATTGCTAGGTTGGCAGGAGCAGGGACCGAACAACGGGAGCGCACCCCGTTGTGGGGATTCGAACCACCGACCTTCTGATCGGCAAGCCGTAGGCTCAGTGGTTTAGACCACAGCGCCACCCGCATCCCTTATTCAACCCTAAACCCAGGTTTGCTAGTAACTAGATTCTACCACTGTGCTGCAAGCTTTATGCAGCAAACTCCTGTGAAATCAGGGCATTCATATTAAGAACTCAGACAGTCAAATGACACTCCCGCCCCGAGGGACACTTAAGGTGTATATTTTTAGGACCCACCTAATTTTTGTGACTGTAAATTGTTTAAAACTGATTTTAATATTGTGCTTTACTGTTGTGTTGCAACCCAGCCTGGGACCTTAGTGTGATGGGAGGGTAATGACTCAATGAATGAATAAGCACCTGAACTCAGTTGGACCTTGTATTAAACTCCCAACTCCCATATGAACATTAAGATCTAAGCTATAAATTAAGTAGCTGAAAATTCTCATTTACCGTATTTCTCTAGTGTATTCTTCTTATTGCTGCTTTTACGTAGCAAAAACATGTTCATTGTCCTCTGAAGGCTCCAGCACCCAGAAGCAGATGTGAAGATCAATGGGAGAGTAACCATTCTGAAAGGCTGCATGCCCTCCTTGGTGACATCATTGTGATGGCACAGGACTGGAACCTTCAGGTGGCAGGTGAACTCACCCATCCCTCTGGGGCCTTTGCTTCCTCACTGAGGATTTCTTGGGGCATGGTTAGGGATGTCCAAGGAATCCATAGAAAATGGACTATCAAACTGATCTTCTTCTGTCCACCCATTCAAGCCCTCTTGCAGCACGGACTCTTGCTGCAATAAATCAGGCTTCCTCAACCTCAGCCCTCCAAATGTTTTGAGACTACAATTCCCATCATCCCTGACCACTGGTCCTGCTAGCTAGGGATCATGGGAGTTGTAGTCCCAAAACATCTGGAGGGCCGAGGTTGAGGAAGCCTGCTATAAATGCTTTTCATCTTAGCTCATGAAACTGAAAGTATTTTTTAAACATGCTCACATGATACACATATATATGCATAAATTGCTTTGCAATATACATTATTTACATATCATTAATGTAGAATTGCCAGTGTCCCAATAGATGCCTCTCTGCTTTTTAAATTTCTGAAGTGTTTGTTGCTAGAGGGAGCCTATATGCATTGACTGCAATCCTAACCATGTTCTGTAAAGGTAAAGGGACCCCTGACCATCAGGTCCAGTCGTGTCCGACTCTGGGGTTGCGTGCTCATCTCGCTCTATAGGCCGAGGGAGCCGGCGTTTGTCTGAAGACAGCCTCCGGGTCATGTGGCCAGCATGACAAAGCTGCTTCTGGTGAACCAGAGCAGCGCACGGAAATGCCATTTACCTTCCCGCTGGAGCGGTCCCTATTTATCTACTTGCACTTTGATGTGCATTCGAACTGCTAGGTGGGCAGGAGCTGGGACCGAGCAACGGGAGCTCACCCCGTCGCAGGGATTCAAACCGCTGACCTTCTGAGCAGCAAGCCTGTGGTTTAACCCACAGCGCCACCATGTTCTACTCAGAAGTAAATCCCAAAACTTCAATGAGGCATACTCCCAGGTAAGTGGGGGTTAGGTTTTCAACCTTAATCTGTTTCCTGTTGTGAATTTCAAAAACCAGTGAATGAATCACTCATTCTTGCTTTTTCACATGCAAAGAAATGATCTCTTGTTACCTGTGGATTTTGTCAGAGTCCCTTTGTCAAACTGGGAAAAACCATCTGGATTTGACTGCTCATTTTTACTTACAATCCATCCCCTAAATCTTTGTTTTCAAACCAAAATTAAATTTACATGTACTTTTCTCTCCCACTACCACCACCAAGTTTTGTTGATTTATAGCTTGTTGTGCTTTCCTAGATACTACTCAATCCCCTTTGCACTGTGCAGGGAATTTTAAAACTGGACATTCATTATTTTTATTTTCATGGCAGGAATACATTCGCACAATGAGGATTTGAAGCTTTCAAACACCAAGTCATGTTCACTGTAAACATTTAAAACATTTAAAACCTAAATTGGTTTGAGTATAATGTTTCAGCAAGCACATGACCACAACCATTTCCCATATAAATACACATTTATGAAATAAATGATGCAATAAAAAAGGACATATATGTTAACTGAGCAAAGTGTCTGTACAATTTATAAAATCCAGGAAACAAAGAGCAAAATATCAACAAGATATTAAACTGTCCCTTCTTGACTCCTCAGTCAGGGAAACAAGAGAGAATGACAAGTTTATACGGAGCTGTGAGAAATCAAATCTCCCAGGTCTCCTAACAACTAGTGTATAATTTATAGAGTTTCCACAAAGCTAGCAGTGGAGGAACTCCCAACCTATCCACAAAGCTATGAATTAATGCAGACATTTTAATTATATATAGATAGATATGAATATTTTTATAAATAAATAATTGCATTTAACTTCATAATGACACCACAAATGCTCAATTACTTATGCAGGGTAAGAAGTCAATAGCAGTGCAAGACTATGTGTATCTACTCAAATGTAAGTCTGATTAAGTTCATAGGATTGTATTCTAATATATGTATATGAGAAAGAGAGAGAGAGCACACAAACTCACTGGGATCCACATATGCCCAAGCTGGATGGAGAGGAACGTTCAGAGGTGGAGGGAATGCCCCTGATTTCAATCCTTCTGCTGAGGTCGCCTCTTCATATGTTGGAGGAGCTGATGGGGCATTTGTGTTTTCTTTTTTGTCTGCATCTGCCTGCTGCCCTTCAGAGTTTGCAGACTTGTTATTCACAGAGAGCTGCAGAGCAAAATAGGAAATGGAACATTATTATTATTACTAGTTGAATTTAGCCCATTAATAACGGGCGCTAGAACATAGGGGCTGCGCGGGAGGAGAAGAAGCAGCGGCCGGAGGAGCCGAGCGGCGGGATGGGCGAGCAGGGAGTGGCGGGGCGGCGAGCGGCGGCGCCCGTGGGAGGGGCGACTCGCAGAGGGGCGCCGGAACAGCAGCCCGAGCCGGAGCCCGAGCAGTGGGCCTCGGCAGCCTCGGAGGCGGCGGCAGCGGGTGAGCGCAGGCGGACAGGGGCACCCCGGCAACGCGCTCTTCTGGGGACCCAGCGGGCGGCGGCGGGCGGCCCGATCCTCCGCGTGCGCGCTCGGAAGGAAGCCATCCTCCCCATGTCCGTGTGAGGCAGCGGCACTGAGGCAACTGACGACGCGCCTGCGCACGGCGCCCCTCTCCGACACGCCCCCTCTCCACCCGCTCCAATCCCTGCGTCCCTGTGTGACTTGTGCAGTAGCAAAATGCCACTGACACACTGAACGCACGCAGGGACACAGGGACTTTATTATATAGGATGATTATTATTATTATTATTATTATTATTATTATTATTATTATTTAAATAAATAAAAAAAACCTCCTGTGTTTTATATGGGACAAAGGAGAGGCAACCAAAACAAAGTTCCAGTTCCAGGTGTTTTTTTAAGGAGACACATGGCCAAGGGAGATTCAGCAGCCCTCTTAGCCTGGAAGAGGTGGGGCATAGATATAGAGAAGGGTCTGCCTCTGACCTTCTTAGCTTTCTCATGCCCAGTAAGAATGGCAATACTGTTTAACCAACGGATCTGTGGTGAACCTTGGGTGAACTAAATGCTGAGTCTTCCCACCCTGAGTAAACTAAATTGACTACCGCCCAGATTTAGGACATGCTCAGAAGGCAGGATAGGTCAAGGTAAAGGGACCCCTGACCATTAGGTCCAGTCGCGGACGACTCTGGGGTTGCACGCTCATCTCGTTCTGTAGGCCGAGGGAGCTGGTGTTTGTCCGCAGACAGCTTCCAGGTCAATGACGTGCTTTCGAACTGCTAGGTGGGCAGGAGCTGGGACCAAACAACGGGAGCTCACCCCGTCACGGGGATTCAAACCGCCGACTTTTCGAATGGCAAACCCTAGGCTCTGTGGTTTAACCCACAGCGCCACCTGGGCCCTCCTAGGTAAAGGTAAAGGGACCCCTGACCATTAGGTCCAGTCGTGTCCGACTCTGGGGTTGCAGCGCTCATCTCGCTTTATTGGCCGAGAGCCGGTGTACAGCTTCCGGGTCATGTGGCCAGCATGACAAAGTCGCTTCTGGCGAACCAGAGCAGCGCACGGAAACGCCATTTACCTTCCCGCCAGAGCGGTTCCTATTTATCTACTTGCACTTTGATGTGCATTCGAACTGCTAGGTGGGCAGGAGCTGGGACCGAGCAACGGGAGCTCACCCCATCGCAGGGATTCAAACCGCCGACCTTCTGATCCGCAAGCCCTAGGCTCTGTGGTTTAACCCACAGTGCCACCTGGGTCCCCTCTAAATCTCTTCATTGGCTGTATGTCTTCCAAACAACCTTAACCTCTCGTTCTCTCTGTGTTCTTTGTTTGGCTACATGCAAAGCTCTGTGTGTCCTTGGAGACAAGAGCGGGAGAGGAGCTTAATACAGTGGGACCTGTCAGTTCCTGTGAAGCTGCCATAGCTCCTGCCCCCCTACCTGCTCTGCTTCCGGTCCTGATCCTGAATTTCTTCCCTCTGCTTCCTGCCCTGCCCTTGAATGGCTTTCTACCTGTGGCTCTTCTCTCTCCCTCAAGCCTGTTGCTTCTTCATCCTCCTCCTTCCTCTGACCCATCTTCCATGTCCCACCACAAGTCCCTGGTTCACAGCCTTCCTCCTCTGTGGTTTCCCTTGGGGGTTCTTCCAGAGTCTTCCACCACTCTTCTTCATCCAGCCAGTCCCTGACCCAGAAGTTCAAGTTTGTGGTGCTTTTAAAGAAGCAAGAGAGGAACTAGTAGGGTTATAGCAAAAGGTTCCTCATTACGTTTCTCATGAAAGCCATTGTTTCCTCATGTATATCAGGGGTGAGACTGTGGTCTTCCAGATGTTGCTGGACAACAACTCCCATCATCCTTGGCTGTGGTGGATGGAAGTTGTAGTCCAGTGATATCTCGAAGGCCTCAGTGGGTTCCCCCCAGTTGTCGTATTCCATTTTGTTTTGTAGATGTGTCCATTTCCCTAGACCAGGGGCCAGCAAACTTTTTCAGCAGGGGGCCGGTCCACTGTGTGGGGGGCCGGACTATATTTTGGAGGGAAAAAAATATGAACGAATTCCTATGCCCTACAAATAACCCAGAGATTCAAGTAAAAGGACACATTCTATTCATGTAAAAACACCCTGATTCCTGGACTGTCCACGGGCTGGATTGAGAAGGTGATTAGGCTGGATCTGGCCCCCAGGACTTAGTTTGCCTACCCATGCCCCTAGACTGATCCACTGGCTTTTTGTGAGACTATAAACTCAGCCTTGTTATCTGGGAGGTTCCATCTGTAGACCAGAGTTGGGGAACCTGTGACCCTCCAGATGTTGCTGAGCTGCAACTCCCATCATCCCTTTCCATTGGCCACATTGGCTGGGCCTGATGGAGTTGTAGCTCAGCAGCATCTGGTGGGCCAAAGGTTGCCCACCCCTCCTGTAGACTGCAGGATAATCCAGCCTGCTGCTCCCGTGGCATTACAAATTATGCCTCTGCTTCTGTGGCTTGAACAAAAAACACATATCCTCCCTAATGTCTCACAGCAGTTAAAATACTTAAAACAGACATTAAAAAGCAAGACTTTAAGCTTTTCCAATATGCAGTGACTGCGGCGAGAATGTTAATAGCGGCAAAAATGGAAACAAGAACAAACACCAACAAAAGAGAATGGATTGCGAAATTAACGGAGTATGCAGAATTGGACAAGATGACGGGCAGAATCCACAAACAGCGGGACCAGAAGTTCATCAAAGACTGGACTAAATTTACAGACTATTTAAAGGAAAATTGTATTCAATTGAATACGTTGGTAGGATTGCAAGAGGCTTTGTAGAGTAAGGAAGAAATATTGTTGTTAGTACGAAGATATAGTGATTAATTTTAGGAAATAATGATATAAAACAATGATTGACTTTGGAAATATAGATATAAGGAATAGATATTAGAATAGCATAAGGAAGGTTTGACGGAAGTCACGGCCATAAAAAGCCAAAACGGTATAAGATGTGAAGATAAATGTGTGGATTTATTATTGTATTTTTAGAAAACTAATAAAAAATGATTATTAAAAAAAATACCGTATTTTTCGCTCCATAAGATGCACTTTTTTCCTCCTAAAAAGTAAGGGGAAATGTCTGTGCATCTTATGGAGCTGAACTGCCCAGGGGCAAAAGCAGATTGTGCTTTAAAAAAAAAACAAAAAAACGATTGGGGAGAGAGATAAGGGAGAGAGATTCCAGCCCCGCCCCCTTGCAGAGGGAGGCTGTTTCCCCAGCGACATGTGACTGGCTGATTAGATTATCTGTCTGGAAACTGTAGAAATGGCTTCCTGAAGCTGCAGAACTGTGAGTTAAACCCCATAAAACAGGATTTTTTCCCTTTGCAAAGTAAGCTCAACAACTTTGAGCTGATCCTCAAAAAATGGGGCTTTTCTCGTTTGCAAAAGAAGCTGCAGAAATTTGAGCTGATCCACAAAAATGAGGCTTTTCCCCTCTAAAAACTAGGTGCGTCCTATGGTCAGGTGTGCCTTATAGAGCGAAAAATACGGTGCTTAAAACAACAGAAGCAACACAGTCTGTGATCCAGTATCACTTGACACCACTATCTTGAATAACAGATTCAAAATAAGCCCTATTGGCCTCAGCAGGATTTAAGTCCTAGTGCAGCCTGACACTCAGTTTGGCATCCCCAACCCCAACCCTGTACAATCAACAGCACGCTCCATAAAGACAATGCTAATGAAACCCTGGCTGTTTCGCACCAGCCTTGCAGTGCAGCCACCCCACAAAAGCTTTCTATAATTATAAGAACTCAACACATGGCTGCTGAACAATCTGAGCCAATCAGCAGCAGCGTCAAATCAGAGGTGTGTGGAGTTGTCCGGGAGTTGCGTCAGTGTGGTGCCATCTGGATTGAGGTGACCTAATTCAAAGGGAGCGAGTGCCTAGAAGGTGGGGGGGGGGCAGAAGGGACGGGAAGGGGACCTTTGCAAAGGAGATTTCTTAGGTCCAGCTTTGTGCAAGAAATTTAGCATTTCATACGTATCCTCTAGTATAGGCACGGGAGTAGAACCTCATTGCATAACATCGACACCCTGCTGGCCACATTCCAGTTCCACAAACAAGGGAGCATTTGGGATAACTCATCCCTATTACATAACTCCCTTTGCGCACAGGTGAGACCCAGAATTATGGGACACACAACATAAGCGATTGCAGCACCATCCAAAACTGCGCCAACATAGATTTGCTGCTTGCATCACCAGGGTCCTAACACCTACAGGGGGCTAAAAACTAAAACACGCATTTAAAGCCCCTCTGGTGCTGCTTTTACATGGCAGCTGATTTCTTGTAGGGGGGTTGGGGAGGCAGGGCCAGGGGGGCGTGATGGGTGAAATTTAATCACCTTCAGTTCAACCTCCTGCAATGAGTAAGAACAGGATTTCTTATTCTTACAAGGTTTCAAGAGGACTTTTTAAGGGCTGGCAGGAACACAAATCCCAGGGGGAGATTATATGGGATAAGTTGAGGTGATTGACAGCAATCCTGTCACTAGCCCTGCGGTGACATGCAATAAACCTCTTCCCACATCCCCCCCCCCCCGCCGCTTTTTCTCTTTCGCAACAGGGATTTGGTGCAAAGAACAAGCAGATAGACGGTTTGCTCCCGTACACAAACACACAAAGATTGAATTAATTCTGCGCCACAATTGCATTTGTCCTTACACCACGCTTAATTCTGCCAAGCATCTATCTACAAGCCAGCTTGATTATTAGAATCAAGCAAGGTATATTTGGTCCAGCTCCCCACCTACCTTTCCCTGCGTCATGTTTTCCTATGGAGTGATGCTCCTCTGCTTGAGAGAATGGCACTTCGCAGGAAGCGAGAGAGAGGAGAGCTATTTTTCTCCCCTCTGCTCAGCAGCTGACTGGCTACGTATTATTTGCTGGCTCTTTCCCTGGCGTATCGCTTCAACCTCTGCAGCCCGGTCTGGTGATGCTCTTACATTCCAGCAACATCTAGAGCTCATCTCCCTTCTGGGGGTGGAGGTGGGAATCTACCATTCCCGAGGTACTGAACAGGGGGGGGATGCAGAGGAAAGCAGATGCAAGAAGGTGGGGGTGCTGAGGAAGGACAGTGCGTGCTTTTGACGTAGCCTCTTTCAGAGTGTGATGCAGTATCACACAGGGAGAGAGGAACCCAGCAAATGCCAGAATGCAGCTTAACGGCGGAGGACCAGAATTACAGAGTGAACAAACAAAAGGGGAGGTGAATTAGAGAAGGTGATGCAGAGGAGACCTGGGAAGGATGTTCTGCTAAGACTTAAATGCAGCACTTTGCTGCGTTACTAACAGCAGCCCAGGGAGCTATTAGCACCAGAGCAGCTTTGGGAAACACAGTGTTGCACATCAGAAGGGAAAGACGCCGTTGCTTCCACTCTGACTTTCACATAGTCACATAGCTGTCAACTTTCGGATTTGAAAATAAGGGATTTTTCCCAACTTTCGGATTTGAAAATAAGGGATGCCACGAGGGTGGTGCAATGGCACCAAGTAGCCTCGCCACCCTGCGCTCCAGAGGCTGCGCACGAACAGGAGAGAGAAAGAGCAAGCGCGTAGACGGCAGGCAGGCTGTCTGTCTGGTTGGGCGTGAGGGTCTGGCTGCACAAGGCATGCAAGCTCTGCCCCCAGTCGGTCTCAGACTCCTTATTGGCAGCCGAGCAACACAACTGAGGAGCCTCCCTGGCCGGCAGGGAGGGAGAGGAGCTGCTTCCTTTGAAATCTGGGAAATTTAAGGGATATCAACAATCCGGGATAGCAGCGGGAAATGGCATTGGAATAAGGGAGCTTCCCGCCAAAAAAGGGAGGGTTGACAGCTATGATAGCTAGATAGTTTATCAGGTTTACATATATCACTCCACGCATCCAAAGACACCCCAAAGAGATTTGCAATTATAAAATGCAGAATACCTTCTAAAAATAAATCAATGGGACAATTCAAAGCACTAAAAGTGCTCCTCGTCTGATGAAAATCATTTAAAACAACACAGTGGCTTTGCACATATTTAACCCGGGTGGCGCTGTGGGTTAAACCACAGAGCCTAGGGCTTGCTGATCAGAAGGTCCTGCCCACCTAGCAGTTTGAAAGAACGTCAAAGTGCAAGTAGATAAATAGGTACCGCTCCAGGCGGGAAGGCAAACGGCGTTTCCGTGCGCTGCTCTGGTTTGCCAGAAGCGGCTTAGTCATGCTGGCCACATGACCCAGAAGCTGTACGCCGGCTCCCTCGGCCAGTAACATGAGATGAGCGCCGCAACCCTAGAGTTGGACACGACTGGACCTAATGGTCAGGGGTCCCTTTACCTTTACCTTTAACCCTCTCTGAACAGCTGGCTGTGGGGCTGTGGACACACCACATATTTAAAACAATTCCCTTCCAAAAAAATCCTGAGAACTGTAGTTTGGTGAAGCTGCTGGGAATTGTAGCACTCCTAGGGAAAACAACACTTCCCAGGATTTGGGCTGTGTGTTTAAATATACGTTGCACACAGAACCTTCATTATTCTGTGCACTTTATTGTCAGATTCTCCTTTAAAATGCATACACATTTATATGTTGTGCGCATTATGGCTTTACAGGACTATTTTCATCCCTCTTAAAACTTTAATGGGTCATACAACTCAGCATGCATTTTATTTGCCTTAATCACTGAGCCCTGAAGATAGTACTGTTTTATTGTCGTGCTCTTAAAAAAAAAAAAAAAAATCATGAGCCACATGCACATCAGCAAGAACACTAGCAGGAGATCTACCCAGTTTCAATGAGTTGCAAGGTTTAACAACGCAACTCTTAGGTTTTTGGAATTGTCAAAGATTCATAGAATTGTAGAGTTGGAAGGGATCCTGAGGGTCATCTAGTCCAACCCCCTGCCATGTAGAACTCTCAACTAATGCATCCATGACAGATCTTTCTCCTCTGTTCCTCCACTCCCCCAGGGCAGCCTCATGTCACTTTTATGTAGCAACAACGAGTCTTGCGGCACCTTAAATATTAACAAAGAGCACAAGCTTTTGTGGAACAGCCACAAATTTTCATTGTGATGGGATTCATGTGATAAAGTGGATTGTAGTCTACAAATCTTGTGCCCGTGATATGTTGGCCTTCAAAGTGCTGCAAGACTCACATTCTCGGCCTTCCCCTTTGTGTGCCTTATATTCTGTATGCAAACCAGAGGCCTGAGTGTGCCCCGTTGGCATTCATAGATGGTGCTTGACAGTGGCGTTGCATACTGAGTTTCAATTGCTGGGAGCTGCTTTGGGAGCCCATTTTCACCTAAAACATGGGATTATAATATAAAATATAATATAATATAATATAATATAATATAATATAATATAATATAATAATATACAGTGGTCCCTCGACTTACGAATTTAATCCGTTCCGAATGAACATTTGTAGGTCAAAAAAAATCGTAAGTTGATTTCCCATAGCAATGCATTGGGAGAAAAATATTCGGAAAAATTCGTAAGTCGAAAAAACCGCATCTAAAATTCATAAGTCGAGGAAACCGCATCTAAACCGGCAACGATTTCCATTTGGATGTCGAAAAATTCGTAGGCGTGCGGCCACTTTTTTTCATTCGTAAGTCGAAAAATACGGATGTCGAGTACTTCGTAAGTCGAGGGACCACTGTAATATAATATAATATAATATAATATAATATAATATAATATAATATAATATAATATTATATTATATTATATTATATTATATTATATTATATTATATTATATAATATAATATATTAAAGCAACATAAAATAAAATTGAAGCATAATGGCTGAGGTGCCCACTTGCAGGGCCAGCCTGCAGGAATTTTTCCAGGTTGCAGGGAGGACAGAAATACTGAAAGTAGGGAGCAGGTGAAAGATAGAGACAGAGAAAAAGAGAAAAGAAGAATAGCTCCTGCACATTTTGCCTCATATCCCAGGTTCTACAAATGCTGGGGGGTGGGGGAATTCTTTAAAGAAAATGAAAGCTGGGAATCTGGGGGTTATAGGTCATCATGGAAGCCCATGATGACACCCCCTCATTGTTCCATTTGCAGAAGCTGACTGGACTGGAGGTGTAATCTTACTTTAACACTGAAGATAGCATAGCCCATTTCTCCCTTGCATCTGAGGGCAGCAGACTAGCTTAGAAGAGTCAAGAACAGGGGTAGGCAACCTAAGGCCCATGGGCCGGATGCGGCCCAATTGCCTTCTCAATCTGGCCCGCAGACGGTCCGGGAATCAGCGTGTTTTTACATGGGTAGAATGTGTCCTTTTATTTAAAATGCATCTCTGGGTTATTTGTGGGGTTGAAAAAGGTTGCTGACCCCTGGTCAAGAACAACCATCAAGCTACACAGCTCTGTCCTCCAACAGAGGGGAATAGCCGGGACAGATGCCACCACTTCTCCCTAACATCTGCTGCCTGAGGCAGTTGCCACAATATTTGCCTAACAGTAGGGCCAGTCCTGGCCATTTGCTAGGATACTGTGAAAAGTACTACTGATGTTGCAACAAGATTTGCTTTACTTATTTACTTACTTATTTCAACAATTAATCTGCAGTTTATAGTTTTAAAATGCTAATTAGTTCTACAGTCCAGAAAACATTTTGCTCTCGAATGCTTCCAGAACAAAGTTGGAAATTCAGGAGTTTATTTTATTAAAGCTATAGGCACAGTGCATTATAACTTAGCTACTGTTGTGTCATAAAAATTGCTACTATGGCATTCTATTTCATCCCTGTAAATTGTTGTCTATTTTTGAGTCATTCAGAGTGATGCAGCAGTTTCGCCCTCAGACTTTAGCGATAGAGTAAACTCCTTACACAAGACTTGAAGATGAATATTTACTTGTCAGGATGGCAACGGTTTAACAAGTTGTATTCTTTATACATTGAGTTCAATACAGCTTGTTTCTCTTCCTTCAGCCCAAGAGGGGGTTTGGTCTTCTTGCTCCAGAAATGCACTCATCCCCTCCAACATTTCTCAGATGAAAATAGGGACATCCCATTCCATAATGATAATTTTACTATTTATACCCCACCCATCTGACTGGGTTACCCCAGCCACTCTGGGCAGCTTCCAACATATATAAAAACATAAGAAAACATTAAACTTTTTTTTAAAAAACCCTCCCTATACAGGATTGCATTCAGACCAATCAGGGATCAGATAACTCCATACCCTCCAACATTTCTCTAATGAAAATAGGCACATCCTACGGCAGTGATGGCTAACCTTGACACTCCAGATGTTTTGGGACTACAACTCCCATCATCCCTGACCACTGGTCCTGGTAGCTAGGGATGATGGGAGTTGTAGTTCCAGAACATCTGGGGTGTCAAGGTTAGCCATCACTGTCCTAAGGAAAAGTGGGACATTCTGGGATCAAATCAGAAACTGGCATGGCTTCTCTAAATCAGGGACATCCCTGGAAAATAGGGACACTTGGAGGGTCTGTAATCTTTTGTAGTAATGCACAAATCATTAGTCCATAGCTTGCCTGTCTTCATAAATTCCTCCAGTCCACTGGCGGAGGAAGAGGGGGGTGGGGGGAGCACACTGCCCCTCGCACCACGATCCCAGTGGGATGCCATCGCAGCTGCCCCCCCCGTGCTGGGTGCCACGCCCCTGCGGATGGCGCTCCACGCCCCTGTGGGCAGTGTGCCATGCCCCCAGGATGCATGTCACACCCTTAGGATGCACGTCACGCCCCCAGGATGTGCGTCATGCCCCTGTGGGTGGTGCGCCACACACCCCCATGACGTGCACCAGCCACACCCCCGCCTGCTCTCCGCTCCCGGCGCCGGAGCATGAAGCTCCGCCACTGCTCCAGTCTGCTTGAAGTCTTCACACTCCCATGTTCTCAGTCAGTGGCAAGAAAACTCCCACCCTATGTTCTAAGACTCCCACACCCACATTTTTAAAGATGGTTAACAAGTTAATAAGGCCATGATCCAGCATTTCTGTGACCTGAATTTGCAGCTGCCACAAGTTCCCCATCTCTGCTCTATACTTTTTGCAAATATCATTCCTAAGAACTATTTTATGGTTAGGTAGACGTGGTTTGGTCCCTCCTTCCCGCAGACCACAGTCAGCGCAACTGATTTCTTCGAGGAAGTTTGCCATGTGGAGATGCCTCTAGGTAAAAACCACAAGCCACAGTAATCTAACGCTAAATTACAAAGCACTATGTAAAGGGAGGAAAGCCAGCAGTTAATTAACCGCAGAACCCAACATACATACTTCACTTACAAGACAACATCTACAATCACTTACAGTAATCAGCAGCTAAAAAGACAATTTATTTAATTATGTAACCAATGCGGTATGTTCTGTAGGCAGATCAGCATTACTCTGTTTACATATATAACTAATGCCTTGCAAAAAGGTTTTTATTTGTCTAGAATGAAGATTGTCAATCAAATTATGGATGTATGCAAACAAAGCAAAACAGACTTTCTATAAACCATTCTATAAACATGAAAGGTAAAAGAGAATTTTCTTTGCTTTATCTACCGTTGTGAGGACCTAGCGATAAAAGGAGAGAAAACTTAACCTGGGTTCAGGAAACCCAGAGAAGCCTAGCCTGGGCTGCAAACTCGCTTTCTTGAAGAGCACATTAAGGCTAAATTGTAGGCCATGTTTGAAGATTGTTAGGCAAAGAACTTTTGGGATTTGCTCAAGCCAAGCAGAATTCTGGATAGTTGCTTTTTATGCTTATGGTTTATGGTAAGCAGCAGAGACTCACCCCTTGGGAGGTCAGGTAAGCACCTACACCCCATTGTCTGTTACTGATTATAAAGTATCTGCTTTTCTCAGAGGACTTAGAATTAGTTTCAAAAACTAAAGGAGGAAGACCCCCCGCCCAAAAATCATTTCGTGTCGAGGTCCCCCAAACCACGCCTCAAAATAACTCACACCTCAGACAGTAATTTAGGTTTTGGTTTTTGGCATATTTTTTGGCCACAACTTTATTGAAATACATGATATGTGAGTGATTGCATAGGCATTGGTTTAGACTATCTGTCCCACTGGGGACAGAACTGACAACCGTCAGTAAAGGGAAAACACTTAGGGGAGAGAAAAAAGAGAGGTCGGGGGTCAGACCCAACGTCTCTCCCCAAATGCTCCCAGGGGCTCTTGCATGGCCCTGGCCCCTGACCGGGGGATATGGACAAAAGCATGGCGAGCCCCTGGATTCCTTTAACGGAATTCCCCGTGCAGCAGCAGCATTGGAGGGGCAGGCACAGCCAATCTTGACCCCTCCACCAACGAACACAATAACCAATGCCTAACCGCCAACCTTACAAGTTGTGACTATTTGCTACGCAGTAGGCGAAAACCAGATGGCACCAGCCAATCAGCCAACTGGAAAAATTCCTACCAGGCCCCTGCCCCAACAGCAGATGACCCCATGACAGGCATAGCAAGGTCAACGCAGAGGCCTAATAAAAGGGAGAGGAAGGGCGGGAGATCCGTTGCATGCAGCAAAGAGGAACATCACAGGGCGTGCCAATGGTTATATACCCACTGGGCTGTCCATCACAAATTGCAACACTTAAATCTCCCCAACAGCAAACCAGGGCCCAATCGGAGCTGTGGCCATCTATCCGATCCCTCCCAGCACTAGAGGGGTGATTTTCTGGCCCCCACCGCAACACGTGCTCTCCATGAAGGAGAACACGCTTTCCAGTAGCACCTTAGAGATCAACTAAGTTTGTTATTGGTATGAGCTTTCGTGTGCATGCACAAGGAGGATATATGCATGTTTATATGCACCCTTTTTGTTTCGAGATCTGTATCA
Organism: Darevskia mixta; assembly: GCA_034641385.1. Classification (NCBI taxonomy): domain Eukaryota; kingdom Metazoa; phylum Chordata; class Lepidosauria; order Squamata; family Lacertidae; genus Darevskia; species Darevskia mixta. The sequence goes on from JAWWNH010000047.1 coordinate 1,172,706, forward strand.
GAAAATTCAGAAAACTTTATGAATTTTTGGAGGTTTTTGAAAATTTTGAAGGTTAGCTGTCTTTTGGTTTGTGTGCTATTATTTTTAAAAGTGTGAATTAGTTTCAAATTAAAATGTGAACTGAACAGAGTTTCTCTGCCCACCCCCTAGCTTTGTGTCTTTAAAAGTGTTTGGATTATTGCAGTTATTAAGTATTAGGTTCATCCCAGGCATTGATTCACCCCATGTCAGTCTCCTTCTTTCAGGCATTGACAGTCACGTGTCTTAAAGTATTATACTGTAAGTCTCTAACAAAATATTGTTGTACACCAACCCCGTATCTGAGCGGCAGAACATTCCAGAGGTTCAAGTCTGCTTTTTAGGAGATCTCTGTTCTATTCTTTTAATAGTACCTGAGAAAGCAGGTGCTACAAACAGAACAGTTTGACTAAGGTCCCCCTGAATGCATCAGATTTATATAAATTGGGAACCCTTTGTTCCTCTTTTGATTCCTCCTCATCCATGTGGTTCTCCTCTAACTGCTGTTGCCCCACACTTTCTCCTCCCTAAATCCAGAGCAGGGGTCAGCAAACGGGGGCCGATCCACTGTCCCTCAGACCTTGTGGGGGGCCAGACTGTATTTGGGGGGGGGGGAATGAACGAATTCCTGTGCCCCACAAATAACCCAGAGATGCATTTTAAATAAAAGCACACATTCTACTCATGTAAAAACACGCTGATATTCCCGGACCGTCTGCGGGCGGGATTGAGAAAGCGATTTGGCCGGATCCAGCCTCCGGGCCTTAGTTTGCCTCCCCATGATCCAGAGTTTCCCTATGCAATCAATGTAGCTTTGCTGTTCAGATTTTCAAACTGAAAGTATGGGAAACTGCAATTGGAGGAGAAGGCTGCATAGGTGAGGGGGAATTAAAATAGGCACAAGATATTTGCCACCTAAATTATTGTTAAAACAAAACAAAATAAAATAAAAAAATTCCTTCCAGTAGCACCTTAGAGACCAACTAAGTTTGTTCTTGGTATGAGCTTTCGTGTGCATGCACACTTCTTCAGATACACTGAAACAGAAGTCACCAGACCCTGATATATAGTGAGAGGGTGGGGAGGGGTATTACTCAGAGGGGTGGTGGAAATGGGTGAAAGGTTGATAGCTGTGGTAAACCTGTCGTCAACAGGTAAAACAGTCGTCAACAGGTTTACCACAGCTACCCTTGCTTTTTCCTGTAAGACTAATTGCAGCCGTTAACAGTCGTCAACAGGTTTACCACAGCTATCAACCCCTTGCTTTTTCCTGTAAGACTAATTGCAGCCGTTAACAGTCGTCAACAGGTTTACCACAGCTATCAACCCCCTTGCTTTTTCCTGTAAGACTAATTGCAGCCGTTAACAGTCGTCAACAGGTTTACCACAGCTATCAACCCCCTTGCTTTTTCCTGTAAGACTAATTGCAGCCGTTAACAGTCGTCAACAGGTTTACCACAGCTATCAACCCTTGCTTTTTCCTGTAAGACTAATTGCAGCCGTTAACAGTCGTCAACAGGTTTACCACAGCTATCAACCTTTCACCCATTTCCACCACCCCTCTGAGTAATACCCCTCCCCACCCTCTCACTATATATCAGGGTCTGGTGACTTCTGTTTCAGTGTATCTGAAGAAGTGTGCATGCACACGAAAGCTCATACCAAGAACAAACTTAGTTGGTCTCTAAGGTGCTACTGGAAGGAATTTTTTTTTATTTTTTTTTATTTTGTTTTGACTATGACAGACCAACACGGCTATCTACCTTTAACTTAAATTATTGTTGTTGTTATTATTATTATTATTATATTTTCAATTTTATACATTTCAATAATTCTATAATCATTTTAACATTTCAAAACTTGACTTTCTTCCCTCTCTTTCTGCAGTTCCTTAAATTTATTTTTAATATTTTCTGCATATCCAAATTAACTTAATTTGCTCATTCATCTACTTTAAATATAAAACCTTATAAAACTGTGTTATTACAAGAATCCTGCCAGTGTTCTTTTCTGTTTACAGTTTATTATTCAATAAACCACTTCCATTCTTTTATAAAAGGTTTGTTATCTTGATTTCTTATTTTTCCGGTAAGTTTCGCCATTTCTGCATATTCCATACGTTTTTGTATCCACTCTTCTTTTGCTGGGACTTCTTCTTCTCCCCATTTTTGGGCAAGTAACATTCTTGCCGCTGTAGTCGCATACATGAATAAATTTCTATTCAGTTTGGGTAGTTCTGTCCCTATAATTCCCAAAAGGAATTACTGTATATCACCACTTAAATTAAGCTGTGGTATGAATGGGCCCTGGGACACGGGTGGCGGTGTGGGTTAAACCACAGAGCCTAGGGCTTGCTGATCAGAAGGTCAGCGGTTCGAATCCCCGCGACGGGGTGAGCTCCCGTTGCTTGGTCCCTGCTCCTGCCCACCTAGCAGTTTGAAAGCACGTCAAAGTGCAAGTAGATAAATAGGTACCGCTCCAAGGGGAAGGTAAACGGTGTTTCCGTGCGCTGCTCTGGTTTGCCAGAAGCGGCTTTGTCATGCTGACCACATGACCCGGAAGCTGTACGCCGGCTCCCTCAGCCAGTAACGTGAGATGAGAGCCGCAACCCCAGAGTCATCCGTGACTGGACCTAACGGTCAGGGGTCCCTTTACCTTTATGAATGGGCCCTAACAACCTATATTAACATTTTCTGCAAATCTTGGATAAGCAGAACCAGCTGAAATTTTACTGGTCTTATCTAATCTCTTTTTGAGTCTTGAACATTTGCTTCAGGTAAAATCTAGTGCCATTTGTAACCTCAGCTTTGCCCAGTAAATGGAAAAGCAGGTGCTACAAACAGCACAGCTAAACTGAGGGACCATCCATACTTTGGCTTAATGTGGATTGGGAACCCCTTGTTCCTCTTTTGATTCCCCCTCATTCATGTAGTGTTCTCCTCCAAACTGCTGCTGTCCCCCATTTTTCTGCCCCCTAAATCCAGAGGTTCCCTATGCAATCGATGCTGTTCAGATTTTCAACCGTAGGGAATCTCCTGCGGAGGAGAAGGCTGCATAGATGAGAGGGAATTAAAATAGGCTCAAGGTATTCCCTATCTACAATTAAGACAAGGTATAAATAGGCCCTAGCATTTTCTGCAGGTCTCAGACAGGCAGAACTGCTCCATTCCCGAAATTTTACTGGTCTTTATCTAATCTCTTCTTCCACCAACATTCCTCAGCAATTTTCCCCAAGCAGGAGCTGCTTCCTCTGCCCTGAAATTTCATTTTGCAGGTGCAATTCAGTGTCAAATCTACTGCGGGTTTAAGACGCACCTGTAATATTAATTCAAAATCAACGGTCCCAGCAGACATGGAGCTAAACATGAAACTATTCTTTCTTCCAGCAGGTGAAACACAAACACCATAACTCTGAGGTGTGGCAATGAATGTAAAAAAGCGAGCCGCTCCCTGGGATTAAATTATTCTGCCATCTAGGAGAATGATTGGGTCACCACCCCTTGAAGAACATGTTCCTGCCATTATGGCTCGGATTTAGGTGCGTTTAACAAAAGGCTGGTGCGCAGGTATGTGGAGCGGTGCCACTGAGGCTAGAGAGGCCTAGTAGGGGAAGGCAGTGTCGGAGAGCTCAACAGTGTCAAGATGTATTTCAGAGGATGGTGATATTCCCATGATAGGAGGAACTCCCTCTTATATAAGGAGATCTAAGCAGAGTATGCGTTATTCTTGCTATTTTAACCAAGAGCTGACCCGAGGCTTTAAAGAGTCAGCAATCAGAAAGGCAAAATGAAGCCATGGAGGCGTAGGTTACAGCAACAGTTTAAGGCGACATTTTCCCATCTGTGCCGTATCAAGCAGTTGGTCCCCTACCTTTCCCACCCCGACCTGGCCACAGTGATCCACGCGATGGTCACCTCCAGGCTTGACTACTGTAACTCGCTCTACGCGGGGCTGCCTTTGAAACTGTCCCAGAAACTCCAGCGGGTGCAGAATGCTGCAGCGAGGCTCCTCACGGGGACCTTGCCATGGGAGCATATTCATCCAGCGCTTTACCAGCTGCACTGGCTCCCGGTGGAGTACCGGGTCAGGTTTAAGGTGCTGGTTCTGACCTTTAAAGCCCTATGTGGCTTAGGACCCTTGTACATACGGGACCGCCTCTCCTGGCATGCCCCACAGAGGACCTTAAGGTCCATGAATAACAATAGCTTAAGGGTCCTGGGCCCCAAAGAAGCCAGATTATCCTCCACAAAGGCCAGGGCTTTTTCAGTGTTGGCTCCGACCTGGTGGAATGCTCTGTCCCATGAGACTAGGGCCCTGCGGGACCTGATCTCCTTCCCCAGTGCCTGTAAGATAGAGTTATTCCTCCTGGCCTTCAATCTAGCCTGATCCCCTATTCCTTTTCCCCCTTCCCTTTTTTCTGAAGAAACCCTTCTGTGTCCCCATATTAAAATTCTTCCCTGGTCTCCCTACTGGCCTAGCAACAATAACTTGGCCAGTTAGCCCTGGTGATCCCACTGATGTTTGTTTTTTATGCTGTTTTTAGCTGTTTTTAATGTTGTTTTTAATCATTGTTTTCTATTTGTTGTTAGCTGCGCTGAGCCTCGTTTTTGGACCGGGAAGGGCGGGGTATAATAATAATAATAATAATAATAATAATAATAATAATTATGTCACTTGTGTTGTCATTATTATTTTTATTACAATGACAATTCTGTTTTACTGCAAAACACATGTTTTAATGGTTTTACCGTGGGAGCCAGCAGTTCTTGCCAATGGCCCCCTGTAGCCTCTCATCAGACTGGGCTCTCACCTTGCATGGAGCCACACGTTCCTCACCAAGAAGGTTTTCACCCTCTCTGCTTGCAGTTGCTCCATCTCTTGCTTGCTTTGCTGCTAAAGCATTAACTTGCACTGCTCTGGGAGTATTGCTGTTCCTCTTTCCATTTTGGCTCGGGCATATCTTGCTAACAGATCCTCCTCCAGGAAACATGCATCCCACTTCTAGCACCAGTGTTGCACACCACCCCAATCTCTGAGTGGTGTGAGATTCCAGGGGTTCCAGGCATTTACCCAGGGTTCAGTTTCCTTGGAATAAGGGACAGCAAAGACTGTGGTCTAATTGTAATATATAGTTTATTTACATACATATACAACCTGAGACTGGACGCGGGTGGTGCTGTGGGTTAAACCACTGAGCCTAGGGCTTCCCGATCAGAAGGTCGGTGGTTCGAATCCCCGCAACGGGGTGAGCTCCCATTGCTCAGTCCCTGCTCCTGCCAACCTAGCAATTCGAACACACGTCAAAGTGCAAGTAGATAAATAGGTACCGCTCTGGCGGGAAGGTAAATGGTGTTTCCGTGCGCTGCTCTGGTTCACCAGAAGCAGCTTTGTCATGCTGGCCACATGACCTGGAAAAACTGTCTGCGGACAAACGCCAGCTCCCTTGGCCAGTAAAGTGAGATGAGCGCCGCAACCCCAGAGTCATCCGCGACTGGACCTAATGGTCAGGGGTCCCTTTACCTTTCCCTTACAACCTGAGACTATGATGTACAGGTTCATAGCATTAACACCCCAGGAAGATCTTATAGCCATAGCTTTGGAATCACTGAAAAAATGAACCTATGCTGCCAATACTCATGGTAGACCGGTATAACGTAAGCAACACATAAGCGGCGCACTGAAAACTATCAAACCGTTCTTAAATCTTATATTGGTAGTCAAAGATTGAGAGAAATATATACAAAATCTTATACAGAAGCCACAAATAGAAAACTCCTTCAAGTTTTTTTCTTTTCAAAGACTTCTCAGTTTTTAAGGTTTTTGTTGGCCAGGCTCCTGTAGATATTGTTGAAAGTAAGTTTGATCAGATGAGGTGTCGAAGATATTACGCACAAATATATTACGCACAATAGCTTTGGAATCAAGCAGAAATTAAGCATGGTTCTGAATCTCTGGCTTCTACCTGCTTCTGGCTTCCAGCTCACCCACCTCAACTCAATGTTTGACTTTTGCTCTTCTAACTTTTAGACAGTTGAGGGAGGGGGGTCAATACCATTTGCTCTCTGGCACAGAGCCACTTCCTTTGTTACCTTAACAACCCGCACTTAGGGGGTCCTTACCAAGAAGATTGTCTGGCTGTTCAAGTAATTGAATCATCCATTTGATTTTGACGCTTGTTGGATCCAGCAGGATTAGGCATGCAGCCAACTCCCCTACCCACACACACCTGTGAGCAACTCACAACAATATTAAGCCAAGGGAGGAACTAGGCTTTATGAGAGAAACCAGTCTATGAAAGCAAACATCAAAAGCTGATCAAGAATTAAATGAAGCCTAACTGTAGGGTTGCCAGCTTTTCCTGTTACGGCTCTGTGCCAGGTGTGGCCAGACTTGGTTCGGCTTGATGGCCGCATTCATCCATGACAGCAATGGGCATGGCTACCTCACACTGTGACATGCACAGATACAGGGGACACAGGGAAGCAGGAATAATAATAATAATAATAATAATAATAATAATAATAATAATAATAATAATAATAAATTTTATTTATACCCCGCCCTTCCCAGCTGAAACCGGGCTCAGGGCGGCTAACACCAATAAAAATTACAATAAAATATAAAAGAAAGAAAAACCGTTAATTAAAATACAGGTTAAAATACAATTTAAAATTTAAATGCAGCTTCATTTATCACCCAAAATCAAAACCATAAGGGGAGGAAAAAGCATCAGACTGAGTCCAACCCGAAGGCCCGGCGGAACAGCTCTGTCTTGCAGGCCCTGCGGAAAGATGTCAAATCCCGCAGGGCCCTGGTCTCTTGTGACAGAGTGTTCCACCAAGTTGGGGCCAGTACTGAAAAGGCCCTGGCCCTAGTTAAGACCAGTCTAACAACCTTGTGGCTCGGGACCTCCAAAATGTTGTTATTTGTGGACCTTAAGGTCCTCTGCGGGGCATACCAGGAGAGGCGGTCCCGTAGGTACAAGGGTCCTAGGCTGCATAGGGCTTTAAAGGTCAAAACCAGCACCTTAAACCTGATCCTGTACTCCACCGGGAGCCAGTGCAGCTGGTAAAGCACTGGATGAATGTGGTCCCGCGGCAAGGACCCCGTAAGGAGCCTTGCCGCAGCATTCTGCACCCGCTGGAGTTTCTGGGTCAGCTTCAAGGGCAGCCCTGCATAGAGCGAGTTACAATAATCAAGCCTGGAGGTGACCATCACATGGATCACTGTGGCCAGATCAGGGCAAGAAAGGTAAGGGACCAACTGCTTGATACGTCGAAGATGGAAAAATGCCACCTTTGCTGTGGCTGTAACCTGCGCCTCCATGGAAAGGGAGGCATCAAAGGTTACACCCAAACTCTTGACAGAAGGCGCTGGCACTAATTGGGCCCCCGCAAGAGATGGGAAGCCCCCTCCATTGATGATTCGTCCATCTAATGTCCAAGGAGAAGGAAACTTGCACCCCCATCAGAATGCTGGGCTCTACAGTACTTTAAAAAAAAAATGTTGCTTTTGTCACAGCTGCAAAAAGATCTGTGGGATCTTGGGGGAGCAGTTGTAGCATGGAATATTGGGGGGGGGCACTGAAGGGGCAAAGTATATTTCTAGGTGAGTGAGTTGTTAAGATCTTGGAAAGATATATAACAGTATATGACTATATATCCAGGTTGGAAAACCCTGCATCTGCTAAATTTCTTCCTGTCAAATAATTGACAGGATTGGGGGGGGGGGGACGGACAACTGTGCTATATCTTTACAGGCATTTAAAGATGATTACTTTCCTCATTTTAAAATCCCAGGGTTGAGAGTTAGGTTCCAGAATCTTTGGATGTGCCTCAATCAATCAATCAATCAGGTTTATTGCAGCTTTAAGCTCATATGCACATACAAAATAGACACAGCCAGTATTGGGTAGGTACAACCAGTAATATATACATATAAAACATATACATAAAAACTTTCAAAATTCTTGTAGCATTCCATTTCGCCTCTTATAAGACAACACAGAGGTTAAAAATCTTGCCACTTGCAAGGATACGGTCGAATCAGTATCTTGCAGTAATAGGGTGAGGCGGGTCTCCACTGGAAGACCAGAGAATTTTTGAACTAATGGTCTCAGAAGGTTTGTCCGGGCAGCACTATACAAGGGGCAACTAAAAACTATATGCTGAAGGGATTCTATCGCCTTGTTGTCGCAAGAACATAACTCAGAGACTCGGCCCTTGGAGAATCTATGGGGAAACGTTAAACCTCGCTTTGATAAACGCAAAGCGATGGCTAGCATTTGAGAGGGATGTTAAATAAGTTGGTACTTGCTGAGTAGTAGAAACTCCCATGTACTGGGGTGAACATACCCCCCCCCCTCCCAACATAAGATCACATTGCAGTCCATTATCACCTAGTCTCTGGTTGATGAATTTTTTAGCTGCGGTAGGGTCAGACTTTAAAAGATCTAGTGGGGAGATTCCAAAAAGCAAGAATTTGGCATGAATCTTGCTGACCCAAGGATTGGTGAAATTATCCCGCCATAATGGATGTGCCTCTCGTGCAGTAGTCTTGAACATTTGCTTCAGGTAAAATCTAGTGCCATTTGTAACCTCAGCTTTGCCCAGTAAATGGAAAAGCAGGTGCTACAAACAGCACAGCTAAACTGAGGGACCATCCATACTTTGGCTTAATGTGGATTGGGAACCCCTTGTTCCTCTTTTGATTCCCCCTCATTCATGTGGTGTTCTCCTCCAAACTGCTGCTGTCCCCCATTTTTCTTCCCCCTAAATCCAGAGGTTCCCTATGCAATCGATGCTGTTCAGAGTTTCAACCGTAGGGAATCTCCTGCGGAGAAGGCTGCATAGATGAGAGGGAATTAAAGTAGGCGCAAGGTATTCCCTATTAAGACAAGGTATAAATAGGCCCTAACATTTTCTGCAGGTCTCAGACAGGCAGAACTGCTCCATTCCCGAAATTTTACTGGTCTTTATCTAATCTCTTCTGCCACCAACATTCCTCATCTCTTTTCCCCAAGCAGGAGCTGCTTCCTCTGCCCTGAAATTTCACTTTGCAGGTGCAATTCAGTGTCAAATCTACTGCGGGTTTAAAACGCACCTGTAATATTAATTCCAAATCAACGGTCCCAGCAGACCTGGAGCTAAACACAAAGCTATTATTTGCTCTAGTGGGTAAAAAAACAACAACACCCAAACTCTGTGGTGTGGCAATGAATGTGGTAGGAGGATCCGAGGGTATCAGCTCATTGCAAAAAATCGAGACACTCCCTGGGATTAAATTATTCTGCCATCTAGGAGAATGATTGGGTCACCACCCCTTGAAGAACATGTTCCTGCCATTATGGCATGGATTTAGGTGCATTTAGCGAAAGGCTGGTGCACAGGTATGCAAAGGTGTGCCATTGAAGCTAAAGGGGGATGGAGGCGGGGAGGGGGGGTGGAGAGCTCAACAGAGTCAAGATGCATTTCAAAGGAAGGTGATATTCCCATGCTATGAGCCACTCCCTCTTGCATAAGGAGATCTGAGCAGATTATGCTTTATTCTTGCTATTTCAACCAAGTGCTGACCGAAGGCTTTAAGGAGACAGCAATCAGAAAGGCAAATCTGAAGCTAAGCCGTCTGTGTTATTATTATTTTTTTACAATGACAAGGCCGCTTCATTGGCTAAGCACGTGTTTTAATGCCTTCACCGTGGGAGCCAGAGGTTTTTGCCCATGGCCCCATGAAGAGTTCAGAGATGTTTTTGAGACAATAGGTTTGGATTGTTTAGTCCCACTTCCCCCTCTTGTTAAAGGGCAGTGCTAGGATTGCTGGCTTTTGTTTGCATGGTCACTAGTCTATGTTGCTATCTGGAGCTGGACACTGCAAACATATTGCAGTGGTACCTCTGGTTATGAACGTAATTCGTTCCGGCGCTCCGTTCTTAACCTGAAACCCCTCTTAACCTGAGGTACCACTTTAGCTAATGGGACCTCCCGCTGCCGCCGCGAAATTTCTGTTCTCATCCTGAGGTAAAGTTCTTAACCTGAGGTACTACTTCCGGGTTAGCCCGAAATGTTTGTAAACCGAGGTGTTTGTAACTTGAGGTACCACTGTACCTCTCAAATGTAGGGGTTCTCAAATGTAGGGGTTTTATGGTTAGGACCCTAGCAGGAAAGATGAGAGGGGTGAATCCCATTCTTAGTCAGGCTTGAATTTAAAGGAGAATAAATCCATCTTGAAAAGGAGTGGTGCTTTTTGAAATAATAATAATAATTTATTATTTATACCCTGCCCATCTGGCTGGGTTTCCCCTGCCACTCTGGGCGGCTTCCAACAGAACATTAAAATACAATAATCTATTAAACATTAAAAGCCTACCTAAACAGGGCTGCCTTCAGATGTCTTCTAAAGGTCTGGTAGTTGTTGTTCTCTTTGACATCTGAAGGGAGGGCGTTCCACAGGGCGGGTGCCACTACCGAGAAGCCCCTCTGCCTGGTTCCCTGTAGCTTTGCTTCTCGTAGTGAGGGAACCGCCAGAAGGCCCTCGACACTGGACCTCAGTGTCCGGGCTGAATGATGGGGGTGGAGACGCTCCTTCAGGTATACTGGACTGAAGCCATTTAGGGCTTTAAAGGTCAGCACCAACACTTTGAATTGTGCTCGGAAACGTACTGGGAGCCAGTGTAGGTCTTTCAAGACCGGTGTTATGTGGTCTCGGCAGCCGCTCCCAATCACCAGTCTAGCTGCCGCATTCTGGATTAGTTGTAGTTTCCGGGTCACCTTCAAAGGTAGCCCCACGTAGAGCGCATTGCAGTAATGACGGTGGTTGTACACTTAAGTCCACTCTTTGGGATTTTTTCCCCATCGCTGTCCATGAGTGGGCCTGCCTCAAAAAGAGTGCTAAAACAGTGATTTAGGAGTGTTTTTTCCAGCAGTGGGTCTCCTAGCTAAGCAGCATTCAAGCCTGCCCTGCGTTTCTCACTGTACTTCTGCCAGTCCTGGTTTATTAGTCCCAGTGGTGTTTAAACACGGGCACTGTAAACACAGAAAGAGAAGAGCAGGAGCAATGAGGGGCAAATTGAAACAAAGCACAATGGGAAAGGAAAGGAGCAAAGATCCTGGCACAATGTGAAGGTTCACTCATTTGTTTATTTATTGAATTATTTCCCTATCCTCCCAAAGGTGCCCAGGATGGCAAATATTACAAGCGTTAAAACAACCAAAGCATCTGAAAACATCAATCCCAAAACAGGTGCAGGCTGGGGAAGAGTTCTACTTTGGAAGACTTGTTGAAAGAGGAAAGTCTTCAGGAGGTGCTGAAGGGCCAACAGAGGAAGAGCCTAACTCATATTCGAGGGGAGGGAATTCCAAAGGGTAGGTGCCGCAAACGGACATCCTGATCAGGTGGTATTTGCAGGCATTTTTGTCCCTTGGTTACCCAACACTTGGTGACTCACAGCTCAATGACTCCATGGAATCATATTGTAGGGTGAAGTAAGGTTACAGCACAGTTCTGTCTGTGGAGCTTGACCAGTGGAGTTTTGATCACACATGGAAATGGTCGCTTGTTGCCACTGCAGACTGTAAAACTTAGCCATACTTAAGGAAAACAAAATGATTAAATGTTACAGTGACCCGGAAACTACAACTAATCCAGAACGTGGCAGCTAGACTGGTGAGTGGGAGAGGCCGAGACCACATAACAACAGTCCTGAAAGACCTACATTGGCTCTCAATATATTTCCGGGCACAATTCAAAGTGTTGGTGCTGACCTTTAAAGCCCTAAACGCAGGGCCGGCGCTAACATTTAGGCCAAATAGGCAACTGCCTAGGGCGCCAAAATGGAGGGGGCGCTGGCCAGCCTGCCCCTCGCCCCCGCCGCCAACCGGTGGCGAAAATCGCGGCGGCGCGGGGCGCCCGGTGTGCAGGGGGCGGGGCACCAGAAACCCTGGCACCGGTACTGCCTAAACGGCCTCGGTCCTGTATACCTGAAGGAGCGTCTCCACCTCCATTGTTCAATCCGGACACTGAGATCCAGCGCCGAGGGCCTTCTGGCGGTTCCCTCATTGCGAGAAGTGAGGTTACAGGGAATCAGACAGAGGGCCTTCTCAGTAGTGGCACCCGCCCTGTGGAACGCCCTCCCTTCAGATGTCAAGGAAATAAGCAGCTATCCTATTTTTAAAAGACATCTGAAGGCAGCCCTGTTTAGGGAAGCTTTTAATATTTAATGCTGTATTGTTTTTAACATTCGGTTGGGAGCCGCCCAGAGTGGCTGGGGAAACTCAGCCAGATGGGCGGGGTACAAATAATAAAATATTAATATTAATATTAATATTAATAATCTTTCAGCTTTCAGTTGTTATCGAAATTCTGGTTTCTCCCCACATCAGTGATATGTTCGCTGTGCCCTTGCTACAAGGTGCACTATGCAATATAGCAGCTGACGGCTTATCATCTCTTAAAACATATTTGACAGGAGGGAGATTCTGTTGTAAATCTACAACAGTCTTTCCCCACAACCTGGTGCCTACAAATGCTCTTGGACTCCAAGTTCCAGCATCCCTAACCACAGATGGGCTTTAGAGCTGAACAACACTCGGAGTCTAGCAACACCAAGTTGGGTAGGTGTCAAATCAAATCAAATACCTTTATTGGCATCACAGGGTACATGTCTGCAGGGGCGTCTTAGCCATAGAGGCTAGTGGCGCGGGGAACCATGGCGCCACGTTCTGGAGGGTACCAGGGAAGAGGCGGAGGCTGGACGCGGTGTCTCCCAGCATCAGCTCACCACCCTCCACCATGCCGCGTTGCGCCCGGAGCCTTCTCCCTGCCGGAGGAGCCACCCTCCAGCCCCTCCAGCAGCGGCACACTTGCCTGCCTCCACCATGCCACGCCGTGGCTGGAGCCTCCTCCCTGCCAGAGGAGCCGCCCTCCAGTCCCGCCGGCAGTGCCGCGCCATGCCCGGAGCCTCCGTCCCGCCGGAGGAGCCGCCCTCCAGTTCTGTGCACCCGGAGGGAAACATGGGGTGAGAGCACCGGAGGGATCCTTGCACCACGGCACCAGATAAGCTGAAGACGGCCCTGCGTGTCTGTACAGTTAGGCCTACCCCCCACTCCCAAAAAGAAAGTACTGTACATTGCGTGCTAGCCTTTTGGGCTATGCACTAAAAGCTTTATTTGGTAAATTGCCTTAGGGAACTTCCCCTTAGGCAAAAGATGTGATGTGGTTCAGACACCACCCAGTCTGGGGTCATGTTGAAACTGAGCATTTTGCACAAAAGGAAAATCTTTTCCCCTTGTCATTTCTCAGGTGACATTGATCAGGATGGAGATAGTGACAACGTTTGGGGTTAATTATTTGCTTTGAGGGAAGATGAGTAATTTCTTACCTGTTTCCCTCTTGTGGGTTCGCATTACAGAACTCTGCATGAGCGAGAGATGCCCTTTGGTTATCCATCCTCTTCTCCCTTCTCACGTTCTCCAGAAGTAAGGTGTGCCTCCCCTCCAGACTGAAATAAGGTGTGATTAGTACATGGTAATGGGTTACCCAAGTCCTGCTCATGAGCAGATCTACATATAACTTTTGCTAAAATAGATTATGTTAGCCAGGAATATCTAATATAGTGGGTGAAGAGATACCAAGGGAAGATAAAATGTATGCAACAACTGCGGCAAGAATTCTTTTAGCCCCAAAATGGAAACAAGAAGAAGTACCAACAAGTGGCAGATGATGAAGATGATGGACTTCGCAGAACTGGCAAAGCTCACAGGAAAAATCCGAAACCAGCATGATCAAGTATTCCAAAAGGACTGGAATAAATTTATATGATATTTGAAAGATTATTGTAAGCAATTAACATCACTAGCAGGGTTGTCTGAAAACTTGTAATGAGAAATTTTCTGTCTTTCCATATTTACCGTGTTTCCCCTATTTTAAGACACCGTCTTATATTTTTTTCCCCTCAAGAAAACGCACTATGGCTTATTTTGAGGGGATGTCTTATTTTTATTACGTAAGCCCAGCCCCACGTTTTCCTTGGTGCCCTCCAGAACTGCGCCTATCACTATGGCTTATTTTCGGGGTACGGCTTATATTTCGCAAATGCGAAAAAATCCTGCTATGGCTTATTTTATGACTACGTCTTAAAATAGGGGAAACAGGGTATTTAAATTTTGAGTCATTTTGTAATGAGTGTAATTATACGGTAATTGGAAAACGGACAAAATGCAATGATATAAAGGTTAATTTTGAAAGCCATGAGGCGGGAGGGAAGGAAGTCGATAGGCTCTAAAGAGCCAGGGCGGTAAAGTAAATAATGATGATGTGAATGTATAATATTAAATGGAAAATTATATGAAATATATATATGGGATATCTAATTTTTATATAATGAAAATTAACCAGACTTCCAGGTGATCAGCACTGTCAGTGAGCCCCAGTTGCTAAGGAACTGCTTAGTAGCAACATCCCTGCTTGCCCCACACTTCCCCCCCCTGGGCAGGTCAGACCTTCACTGATCATATGATCCTTCAGCCTTTTATTTTTATTTTTATACAGAATCATAATACTGAGCGGTGGTTGTAACAGAAGCTAGAGAATCATTAAACCACTATTCATGTATTGCATAATTATTTACCGTCCTGTTAATGGCTTGTCAATACTGTGCTTCCTTTCTCATTGTTAAGTTCTATTTAAAGTAACAATAGGAAAGTAAGTGCAGTACTGACCATCCAGTAACTAATTAAGCAATTAACGATTAGCCGCTTAATGATTTTCCAGTTACTGTTACAATGGCTACCATGTATTATGATTTCTATATTTCAGATGGGGATTGAAAATGGTGGAAAGAGCCAGTGTGGTGTAGTGGTTAGAGTGCTGGAATAAGAACCTGGGAGACCAGGGTCCAAACCCCCACTCTGCTGAGAAGCTCACTGGAGTGACCTTGGGCCAGTCACTGTCTCTCCGCCTCACCTATCTCACAGGGTTGTTGTCCTGATAAAATGAGGAGGCAGAAAGAGCTGTGTACATCACATGGAGCTCCATGGAGGAGAGGTGGAATGTTGTTGTTTAGTCGTTTAGTCGTGTCCGACTCTTCGTGACCCCATGGACCAGAGCACACCAGGCATTCCTGCCTTCCACTGCCTCCCACAGTTTGGTCAGACTCATGTTGGTAGCTTTGAAAACACTGTCCACCCATCTTGTCCTCTGTCTTCCCCTTCTCCTTGTGCCCTCCATCTTTCCCAACATCAGGGTCTTTTCCGGGGAGTCTTCTCCTCTCATGAGGTGGCCAAAGTACTGAAGCCTCAACTTCAGGATCTGTCCTTCCAGTGAGCACTCTGGGCTGATTTACTTCAGAATGGATAGGTTTGATCTTCTTGCAGTCCATGGGACAGAAATGTAATAATAATACCGTAATGATAATGTGGTTTACAACAACTGTCTAGTTGTTACAGCTGCCTTGATTTTCTTTTATAGCTAGTATTCAATAAATGTGTTATCCCTAAATAGAGAAAAGGAATGGCCAACATACAGAGAGCTAGTTACAGGTAGATAGCCGTGTTGGTCTGTCATAGTCAAAACAAAATAAAAAAATTTCTTCCAGTAGCACCTTAGAGACCAACTAAGTTTGTTCTTGGTATAAGCTTTCGTGTGCATGCACACTTCTTCAGATACAGAGAGCTGTTAGGGGAGAAAGATGGATAATTGAAACTTAAGGATTTTGATGAAATTAGAGAATATGTTCAAGACTGGTGGCAATATCGACAATTAAATGAGGTGTTTAAAGAAGATAACAAGAAAGGTTTTAGTTTTACAGTATCCAGATTCCAAAAAGAAATTGTAGATGAAAATTTCAAACCATTAAAAAAGATGTATAATATTTTATTAGAATGGAGTATCAAAGACGAGGAGGTGAAATCCACAATGATTAAGTGGGCGCAAGATCTAGGACACAATATACAAATGGAGGACTGGGAGAAATTATGGAAAGTGAATTTGAAATTTACTGATTGTAATTTGTTAAAAGAGAATTATATGAAAATGATGTACTGTTGGTATATTACACCTATGAAAATGGCTAAAATGTATATCAGGCTCCAATAAGTGTTGGAAGTGTAAAGAGAAGGAAGGCACTTTTTATCATTTATGGTGGAATTGTAAAATAGTTATTATTGGGAATAATAATTATTGGGAAATGATATATAATGAAATGAAAAAAATGTTCACGATAACCTTTGTTAAAAGCCCAGAAGCTTTTTTGTTAGGAATTTTAGGTCAAGATTTGCCAAGAAAGACTGGGAACCATTTTCGGCCTATTTATAGAATAGGACTCATTTGTAGGTTTTGAATAATCATTTACAATTAGCAAAATTTATACAATTTATGCTAAAATATAAAAAAGGAGTGAAAAAGGGAACATGCAGGAAATGATATTATCTTGAAATAAACCAGAGAAGGAAGTTGAGGGAAGTCCAGGGGGAATGGGGAAATTTTGGAATTGTGAATTATGTTATTTGTTATGATGTAATATTGAAAAAAATGGAAAACTTAATATAAATAAATAAATAAATGTGTTATCCCAAAATTGGAATTCTAACCCCTCACCCTTTCCAGTTAGCAGGTTCTGTTTGCTGTTCCATCAAATAAAAGCAGCCTTACACACACACACACACACACACACACACACACACACACGGCTCAGAAAGGGATTGGCAGAGGGAGTGGTGGTGGTAGGATTGTGGGAAATTTAAATGGCCACCCATTGATGCCACCAGCTAAGCACAAGAGGGCGCTTTGCCAAGGGATGGCTGTGTTTAAAAGGCAAGTTCATGAATCGTTTTGGAAAGGTAGGTTCAACTTCATATGAGAAGATAATCCAATTTCTCCCTCATCCTTAGTTAGTAGGTCAACAGGTATCTAACTGGATATCTGCTCTGAATTTAGAAATAGTTCACCACAGCGCTGCCTGCAGAGTCAGAATTTTTTATGAGCATGAAATACTGAATTACTGTGCTCAGCTTGCATTTGACCACAATTCCCATGAGACATCTAACGCGGGCTTTTTTCCTTTTCCTTTTTAATATTTATGCTGCTAATGTTAATGATGGGTTTAACCTATAGATAGCATAGGTTTCATGACTGGCGTTAAACATATCAGACTCCCACATACATCTGAGAAGGAATTCCCTATCTATTCATTCTTCAAAAGTGGACAACCCCTGGTTGCAACTTTACATTCTGTTTATAAGTTGCATGTCGAGGTCCCCAAACCACCCTTCAAATAACTCACACCTCAGACAGTAATTTAGGTTTTGGTTTTTGGCATAATTTTGGCCACAACTTTATTGAAATACATGATATGTGAGTGGTTGCATAGGCATTGGTTTAGACTATCTGTCCCACTGAGGACAGAACTGACGACTGTCAGTAAAGGGAAAACACTTAGGGGAGAGAAAAGGAGGCCAGGGGTCTCTCCCCAAATGCTCCCAGGGGCTCTTGCGTGGCCCTGGCCCCCGACCGGGGGATATGGACAAAACCATGGCAAGCCCCTGGATTCCTTTAACGGAATTCCCCGCGCAGCAGCAGCATTGGAGGGGCAGACACAGCCAATCTTTACCCCTCCACCAGCGAACACAATAACCAATGCCTAACCGCCAACCTTACAAGTTGTGACTAATTGCTACGCAGTAGGTGAAAACCAGAAGGCACCAGTCAATCAGCCAACTGGAAAAATTCCTACCAGGCCCCTGCCCCAACAGCAGACGACCCCATGACAGGCATAGCAAGGTCAACACAGAGGCCTAATAAAAGGGAGAGGAAGGGCGGGAGATCCGTTGCACGCAGCAAAGAGGAACATCACAGGACGTGCCAAGGGTTATATATCCGCTGGGCTGTCTATCACAATTAAATCTCCCCAACAACAACCCAGGACCCAATCGGAGCTGTGGCCATCTATCCGATCCTACCCAGCACCAGAGGGGTGACATGCTGGCCCCCACCGCAACACGTGCTTTCCATGAAGGAGAACACGCTTTGTCACTTTTTCCAATGCAGAGCTAAAATTGACTGTGGCGTATCAGGTCAAGACATCCAACAGCACAACAGCAATTTACATATTTTGTTGGATCAAGTTGTGGGGAGGGGAATCTTATAGCTTCGTTATTTCTGGCTGCCCAACAGGGCATCTCTGATCAGATGCCAGCAAAGAGAGAGAAAAACCTCTGCTTTTATCACTTCAAAGGACCCTTTGTTCAAAATGGCAAAAATCGCTGCTCATTTAGGTGCTGAATTTGGTACTTTTCAACCAAGGATGGTAATGGTGTAGAGGAGTGGCTGTGAAACTCTCCATCTTCAGGCAGACCGTTCCAAATCTGCCTAGTTCACATGATGGTTTAGCTGCTATATTTTTTAAAATGATGATTTGCTGAGACAAGCCAACTTCAAATCATAATTAAAGAAGGTGCATTTCAGCAAACCAGTGTTATGATTAACCAGTTTAGGGTTTGGTGGGAAGTTAAGCTGAGAGCTGGACCATAAAGAAAGCTGATCGCCGAATAATTGATGCTTTTGAATTATGGTGCTGGAGGAGACTTGAGAGTCCCATGGACTGCAAGAAGATCAAACCTATCCATTCTGAAGGAAACCAGCCCTGAGTGCTCACTGGAAGGACAGATCCTGAAGTTGAGGCTCCAGTACTTTGGCTACCTCATGAGAAGGAAAGACTCGCTAGAAAAGACCCTGATGTTGGGAAAGATGGAGGGCACAAGGAGAAGGGGGCGACAGAGGATGAGATGGTTGGACAGTGTTCTCGAAGCTACTAATATGAATTTGGCCAAACTGCGGGAGGCAGTGAAGGATAGGCGTGCCTGACGTGCTCTGGTCCATGGGGTCACGAAGAGTCGGACACGACTGAACGACTGAACAACAACAACAATGGTTACCAGATTTTTTTCAATGAATCCGGGGACACCTTTTTTTATTTTCTCTTTTTTTGAAGCTGAGTAGCAACAGGGAGTCAGTAGTGGGGATGGTGAGGCAAAAGACCCTGGGCCCAAGCACACATGCATATTGTATAAAGGTGCAACGCTCTTCTTTCGCACCCTGTGAAACATAAATGCGCAGAGTTTTTAAAAAACTGGGCAACAGCGCACCGCCCTCCTGTGACTCCTGAGCCTTCCCCGATCTCCTGCCCCCTTCCTCCTTTGTTTTGACTGATTGGGGGAGGCTTGGGAGTCACGGGCGGGTGGCTGTTGCCCAGTTTTTTAAAAAAAAAAACTCTGCGCATTTATGTTTCACAGGGTGCAAAAGAAGGGCTTTGCACCTTGCCTGGCAGAGAAACCACATGCCTTGCACCCCTCCTGGGCAACGCCCGCCCATGTCTCCCGAGCCTCCCCCGATCTGTCAAAACAAAGGGGGAAGGAGATCGGTACTGCCGGACATCCCTGGTCCCCCTTCGGCAGTGGCAGCGGCAGTGAGCAGCTCCTGAAGCCAGCCAGAGCCAACTGCACTACCAGGCTGGCTCCGGGCTGCTTAGGATGCCACTGCCATGTTTCCCGGGGACAAATTTACAAATCTGGGGACATTCCGGGGACGGAATTTGTCTGGGGGACAGATTTGCAAATCTGGGGACTGTCCCCGGAAACCGGGGATGTCTGGTAACCCTAATATAACATGGTTTCAACCTTATGGGCACACTGGAGGAGGAGAGTGGGGAGCTCAAGTCTGAGGCTCACTGAGACACAACCTCTTGGGACCATAGCTGTCAACTTTCGGATTTGAAAATAAGGGATTTTTTCAAACTTTCGGATTTGAAAATAAGGGATGCCGCGAGGGCGGTGCAATGGCACCAAGTAGCCTCGCCACCCTGTGCTCCAGAGGCTGCGTGCAAACGGCTGAGCGAAAGAGCGAGCGCATAGACGGCAGGCAGGCTGTCTGTCTGGCTGGGCATGAGGGTCTGGCTGCACAATGCATGCAAGCTCCGCCCCCAGTCGGTCTCAGACTCCTTATTGGCAGCCGAGCAACGCAGCTGAGGAGCCTCCCTGGCCGGCAGGGAGGGAGAGGAGCTGCTTCCTTTGAAATCCGGGAAATTTAAGGGATATCAACAATCCGGGATAGCAGCAGGAAACGGCATTGGAATAAGGGAGTTTCCCGCAAAAAAAAGGGAAGGTTGACAGCTATGCTTGGGACATTTCAGCATGAAAAGTGGATGCTCTACCACTGAGCTACACCCCTCCCCCAAATTGGTGCTAATTGTAGACAGACAGCTTCAACACTCTCCATTCTATATCCCCTCTGGGTCCTTTATGTTTACACTGTAAAGCAGCCCCAAGGGCACTTAACCTTTCAGACAACTGAAAGGGAAAACAGACTCTGATTGATGGACAGTGTGAGCACGCCAACTCATTCCCCTCCCACACAGATCCGACAGATAACAGGCATGCTGCCTTGCAACTTTAGAAATCCCTATGAGGTTCACAGAAGAAGTCACACTCAGAAGATGGATAGGTGTGACTGCATCTGTGCCCTGTAGCAACAACGACCTCTCTGCACCTCTTCAGATGATGATCTGGCAACATGCAAAGGGAAATAGGTGCTGTACCAGATGCAGTTGCTCTTCACCTGCCTTGGAAGAAGCAGCTAGAACAAAAACAGAAACGACACAGTTACAGGTAGGTAGCCATATCTGATGGGACGTGGGTGGCACTGTGGTCTAAACCACAGAGCCTAGGGCTTGCCGATTGGAAGGCCGGCGGTTCGAATCCCCGTGGCAGGGTGAGCTCCTGTTGCTCGGTCCATGCTCCTGCCCACCTAGCAGTTCGAAAGCACGTCAAAGTACAAGTAGATAAATAGGTACCCTTGTGGCGGGAAGGTAAACGGCATTTCCGTGCGCTGCTCTGGTTCGCCAGAAGCGGCTTTGTCATGCTGGCCACATGACCTGGAAGCTGTACGCCAGCTCTCGGCCAATAAAGCGAGATGAGTGCCACAACCCCAGTCGGACACGACTGGACCTAACGGTCAGGGGTACCTTTACCTTTTAGCCATATCTGAAGAAGTGTGCATGCACACGAAAGCTCATACCGATAACAAACTTAGTTGTTCTCTATGGTGCTACTGGAAGGAATTTTTAGAAATGACACAGACCCACATGGAGAACACTTGCTCTTACCTTTTGTTGCATGATAGTTAATGAGTGAGTTGACATGCTAATGTTGGCTGTGTGTGGTGCCTTGCGCATGGAGGCTAAAGCTGTCAATGGCTGCGAGCCACAGTTGGAGGCAGTATGGCTCTAAATACCAATTGCCAGGAGTCAGGCATGAGGAGAATTCTATTGCCCTCAGGTTCTGCTTGTGGTAAAGGTGAAAGGTAAAGGTAAAGGACCCCTGGATGGTTAAGTCCAGTCAAAGGCGGCTATAGGGGTTGCAGCGCTCATCTCACTTTCAGGCCGAGGGAGCCAGCGTTTGTCCACAGACAGTTTTCCGGGTCATGTGGCCAGCAGGACTAAAGTGCTTCTGGCGCAACGGGACACCGTGACAGAAACCAGAGCGCACGGAAACGCCATTTACCTTCCTGTCACAGCGGTATCTATTTATTTACTTGCACTTTTTGGGCGTGCTTTTGAACTGCTAGGTTGGCAGGAGCTGGGACAAAACAACAGGAGCTCCACCCACCGCAGGGATTCGAACCGCCGACCTTCTGATCGGCAAACCCAAGAGGCTCAGTGGTTTAGACCACAGTGCCACCCGCATCCCTCTGCTTGTGGACTTCCCATAGGCAAAAAAGACAATCACGGGAATAACTGAATTACAACAAAGGAAGTCTACACCGTGAAAGATCCCTGAAACGAGATGAACATAAATAACTCAAGAAAACCTTCAAAAATAACTCAAAATAAACTAACAAATAACCTTGACGAGTTGCCGGCTAAGATTCTCGTTTCACTGTTATGAAAGAAGAAGAACACTCCCAAACAGTAAGTGGTAATTATCTAAACTAGGAATTCTAATTTTGCTTCATCCGAAAGGTTAAAAACCTAAACTCAAAAAACAAGCTCCATGGCTTGTAAAACACGTCAACAAGGGGCTATGAAAGCTCACATGATCTTATTGCAATAGCTTCGTAACAATAAGATTACCACTTACTGTTTGGGAGTGTTCTTCTTTCATAACAGTGAAACGAGAATCTTAGCCGGCAACTTGTCAAGGTTATTTGTTAGTTTATTTTGAGTTATTTTTGAAGGTTTTCTTGAGTTATTTATGTTCATCTCGTTTCAGGGATCTTTCACGGTGTAGACTTCCTTTGTGGACTTACCATAGGCATTTGTTTGGCCACTATGAGAACAGGACACAGAGCTAGATGAGCCTTGGGCCTGACCCAGCAGACTGTTCTTATGTCCTTACCTTTGAAAATGTACCAGTTGTGCAAAATGTTGCTCCCTCATCACCTGTAGTCACAGGCTGAGCAGATCAACCCATATTAGTAATTAGCCACAGTGCAGAGGCAGTTGTATTGACTTATGCCACTTCTGGGTTCCTTTGTTTCCCCAAGGAAATGCATTCCATCCTGACATCCCTTCTGACATGACATGTTGTTGTTGTTTGATCTGGCCCTAGCTCTCCAGTGAACTTTCTGTGTAGGCTTAGCAAAGGAAGAAGAGGCACCTCTTTCTCTGCAAATTATGGGCAGCAGCCTAGACTGGCAAGTGTGAAACTGGAAATTATGCTGGCACCTTTTTAAAAAATGAAGGAGGATTCCACAGCTGTGTAAGGAAACCTTCAACCAGGAGTATTGACAGTGCTGTTCGATGCATGTCTTCTTATGAGTAATTCCCACTGAGTTCAATGAGACTTTCTCCAGGTAAGTATGTATAGGATTGCAGTCTAAGTGACTGTTATTGTAGGCAGGTATTGGCAAACTCCAGTCCATGGGTCAATCATAGCCTGGCAGGGGCCCCAATTTGGCCCACAAGGAGATTTTTCCCAAACCATGCCAGTGATGTCAGCTGATGGGCAGGAGGACAGGTTTAATCCTGCACTGGCTGTGTGATCCAACAAGATCACATGGTCAAAGCAGCATAATTTAATCCCTGCTCATCATGTGAGAAGGAATCATAGTCCTTTACAAAAGTGTTCTTTGAAACAGATCACACCGGAGCTACAACAAAGAGTGCTTTTGCAAAGGGTTTAAGACAGAAATATGGGAGCTGCCTTACAGCCATTTGCAACCTTCTTGCAAAAGGCTTTTGAGGCTCCCCACACTCCCCTTTTAGCCTCCTAGATCAGGAATGTAAAAAGGGAGTGCAGGAAGAGTTGCAATGCACAAGGGATTCTGACATTTGATTGACAGGTGAGGGGCCCTGTATTTAAAGGATTTAATTACCTTGGGTCCTTGTGAATAAAGTTAATTAATAAAGCAAACTACATTTTGAAACTGGCAGGCATTGCTGGGAACTGATAAGTAGCAGCCTGGCTGAACTCTATGTTTTGATCCTGTATGTCAATAGTTTCTCACGAGAAGACAGAGAGCCAGTGTTCTGCCTACTTAGGAGGAAATCATGAGGAACAGACAATAACTTTGCTTGTTGTACTTGTGGAAATCAATTATAAATACATCCTCTAGTTTACATTATCGTGACAGGTGTGGTTCCAAGACATGCAAATTTTCCTTTCCAAGAACACTGGCGTTCTCAAGCTGAGTTCCTGAAACCCACAACTGGGAAGGCTGTCATGCAACAGATCTTGGAACAGGAGTTAGGCAGCGCGATGCAGTTAGGCAGGAAATGGAAGCCATGAATATATTGATATATACACAATATGTACACATGTACATTATTAATTTTCCAAAGAGCTGGCCAATTGCCTTGGCTGAGAAACACGCAGTTGGAGCCTGCAGCAAATCTCTCAGGAGCAGAATGTACTAGAAAGAGAACATAGCCCTCAACTATTCTGTGGACACGGTGAAGACACAGGAAGGAGAGGAAGGAAGACTTGGATAAAAGAAAAGAAAAGGGTTAGCCATGTTGAAGACACATGTAGGGAATCATTTGTGACCAAAGGCACAAGTCTTGCTCAGCCACACAGAAGCACAGAGAAAAAAAGACAGAGGTATCAGCAGGCTTGGAGGCATCCCAAGGTTTGCAGAAGTTAAACAAAATATTTTTGTGGGGGACCTAAGAGGCGGTAAGGTAAAGGTAAAGGTACCCCTGACCCTTAGGTCCAGTCGTGGACGACTCTGGGGTTGAGGCAGTAGAAACCCCCAAACACCCCAGTCTGAGAATGCTTAGTGTCCGTGGAATACTGAATACCCGTATTTTTTGTTCCATAAGACGCACTTTTTTCCTCCTAAAAAGTAAGGGGAAATGTCTGTGCGTCTTATGGAGCGAATGTGTGGTCCCTGGAGCTGAACTGCCCAGGGGCAAAAGCAGATCGTGCTTTTAAAAAGAGAGCGAGAGCGAGAAGGGGGTGTGGAAAGGAAGCCCCAGCTGCCCCGCCCCCTTGCAGAGGGAGGCTTTTTCCCCAGTGACATGTGACAGGCTGATTAGATTATCTGTCTGGAAACTGTAGAAATGGCTCCCTTTCCTGAAGCTGCAGAACTGTGAGTTAAACCCCATAAAACAGGGTTTTTTCCCTTTGCAAAGTAAGCTCAACAACTTTGAGCTGATCCTCAAAAAAATGGGGCTTATCTCCTTTGCAAAAGAAGCTGCAGAAATTTGAGCTGATCCTAAAAAAAAATGGGGCTTTTCTCCTCTAAAAACTAGGTGCGTCCTATGGTCAGGTGCGCCTTATAGAGCGAAAAATATGGTAAGTGTTTTGTGTGTGTGTGTTGAAAACCAGGGGGGATGGAATGGAGTAAACTGAAAAGGTCGTTGGCTGGCGGGAACATAGAACACTACAGGAGCAAAATGCAGCATTCTGCCCCATATCCCACTTCTGGATGGTTCTTAATGCATAAACAGCCATGAGACCTAGAATATTAAAAAGGTGCTTTGTTGTACTCTGTGTATATCACATATATCAATAAAGCTACAATGAAGCCAAACCAATATAGAACAGAAAAGATAGATTAGAAGGCAGAAATTTGTATTTTCTGGTTTTACACTGGTTGGTTTAGTTTCATTGTGGCTTTACTGATGATTGTTGTTTTACTTGGAGGTGTTCATATCTTTAAAGCAGGGGTGGGGCACCTCTAACCTATGGGTGCAATTAGGCCCAACATAGGTCCCATTCTGGCCCACAAGTCCATTTCCCTCAAACTGTAGCCACCTATCTCACACCAAACATCACATGTGATGTCAGATATGGGACAAGTACAGACATGGGCACAATCCTGCTTGTGTATTGGCATGCGGGGCTCACTGTTGCCTCAGCTGCACTACTGAGTTCCCCATGGGGCTTCAAGGCAGGATATAGATAATTATAAGAAACAAACAAACAAACCAAAACTGTGACCCCCCCCCCCAACAAAATTCCTGGCTAGGCCATTTCTCCCACCTCTTAATAATTAGGAATCCCAATGCTAGGCCAGGTTTCTTCAGGACTCCAAGGTAGTAAAAAGCATTTTGGCCTTACGTCAGTAGGGAAGAATTCCAGGAGGGAAGAAGTATACCTGAAGGAGCGTCTCCACCCCCATCGTTCTGCCTGGACACTGAGGTCCAGCTCCGAGGGCCTTCTGGTGGTTCCCTCACTGCGAGAAGTGATGTTACAGGGAACCAGGCAGAGGCCTTCTCGGTAGTGGCGCCTGCCCTGTGGAATGCCCTTCCACCAGATGTCAAGGAAATAAACAACTATCTGACTTTTAGGAGACATCTGAAGGCAGCCCTGTTTAGGGAAGCTTTTAATATCTGAAAGACTATTGTATTTTAATATTTTGTTGGAAGCCGCCCAGAGTGGCTGGGGAAACCCAGCCAGATGGGCAGGGAATGAATAAATAAATTATTATTATTATTATTATTATTATTATTATTATTATTATTATTATTATTCACCTGAAGTCCACCTTCATTCTATGGTGATGTTCTGACTATTTCCCCCTCATAGCACCAGCAAGGCTCAGGCTGAAAGGAAGGGTGGCACTTCAGAAGATACTTTCCGGACCTTTCCAAATGAGGCTCCTTTCAGATGTCGCTGAACAACCAACTACCACCATCCCTGACCATTGACCATGCTGGCTGGGGCTGATGGGAGTTGTAGTCAAGAACATCTTGAGGGCACCATGTTGAGGAAAGCTGGTGTAGAATGAATACTGATAACAGGGAGTGCCATCCTCACCCTGTTGAGAGCGAGCTTCCTTTCCCCCCAACACACACACCTTTGAGATGAAGCTGTACTGCATGTACTGTTTTGAGAGAAAATATAATGAAAATGATACGCCGCTAAAACTTGCTAAAATGTATCATACATCAGACAACAAATGTTGGAAATGTAAAGAGAAGGAAGGAACCTTTTTCCATATGTGGTGGACATGCCCCCAAATAAAGGACTTTTGTTAGGAGCATGAAAACTGTTAGACAGGATAGATCATGAAATCAACAAAGGGGGACTTGAGGAAGTCAATTGAAATATGAAATTGAGAAATGAAGGAAAGCCTGGCCCACAGAATTGGGCCAGGCCCAAGCAATGATATTAAATACTGTTAGTAAGGTTAAATGTACAATGATTATGCCTACCCTTGTGAGAGAGGGGGATGAATGTTGCTTCCCACAGTGAGAGGGGGAAAGTATGCAAATTTAACCGTTATGTTATGTGCTTAAAAAATGTAAAAATCAATAATTTTTTTGGAAAAAAACAAAAACAAAATAAAGGACTTCTGGGAAAGGATTTACAATGAAATGAAAAAGGTGCTAAAAGACACCTTTCTAAAGAAACCAGAAGCCTTTCTTTTGGAAATTATAGGAGAGGAAATCCCTCAAAAGGACAATACTTTCTTTTTGTATGCCACGACAGCAGCAAGACTACTAATCGCAAAGAACTGGAAGAACCAGGAGATACCAACAGTGGAAGAATGGCAAATGAAAATGATAGACTTTATGGAGCTTGCTGAGCTGACAGTGAGACTGCGTGATCAGAGGGAGGAAATGGTGCAGGAAGATTGGAAGAAATTTAAAATTTATATGAAAAAATATTGTAATGTTTAATTTTTTTGAAATTCTAGGGAAGTAATTAGAGGTTTCCGGTATTAAATTGGGTAAATATGATTTGAATAATTGATTAAAGGAAAATATAATGGATAAAAAAATCAATAAGTATCTAAATATGATAATGAATTTATGTATAATTTATGAAACTGCCAAAAGAAGAATTTTAATGAAACCCAGAAAGGGGAGGTCGGGGGAAGTCGCCCCAAGATGTTAAAGGAAAAATGTGAAGTTGATATAAGAGTTGTTTGGAGGTTGGAGGATGGATGGCGGCTAACAGATTGAGGTTGAATCCTGACAAGACAGAAGTACTGTTTTGGGGGGACAGGGGGTGGGCGGGGGTGGGGGACTCCCTGGTCCTGAACTGGGTAACTGTGCCCCTGAAGGACCAGGTGCACAGCCTGGGAGTCATTTTGGACTCACAGCTGTCCATGGAGGCGCAAGTGAACTCTGTGTCCAGGGCGGCTGTCTACCAGCTCCATCTGGTGCGCAGGCTTAGACCCTACCTCCCCGCGGACTGTCTCGCCAGAGTGGTGCATGCTCTAGTTATCTTCCGCTTGGACTACTGCAATGCGCTCTACGTGGGGCTACCTTTGAAGGTGACCCGGAAACTGCAATTAATCCAGAATGCGGCAGCTAGACTGGTGACTGGGGGCGGCCGCTGGGACCACATAACACCGGTCCTGAAAGATCTACATTGGCTCCCAGTACGTTTCCGAGCACAATTCAAAGTGTTGGTGCTGACCTTTAAAGCCCTAAACGGCCTCGGTCCTGTATACCTGAAGGAGCATCTCCACCCCCACCGTTCAGCCCGGACACTGAGATCCAGCGCCAAGGGCCTTCTGGCGGTTCCCTCACTGCGAGAAGCAAAGCTACAGGGAACCAGGCAGAGGGCCTTCTCGGTAGTGGCGCCCGCCCTGTGAAACGCCCTCCCATCAGAGGTCAAAGCGATAAACAACTACATGACCTTTAGAAAATACCTGAAGGCAGTCCTGTTTAGGGAAGTTTTTAATCTGTGATATTTTAATGTATTTTGATATTTGTTGGAAGCCGCCCAGAGTGGCTGGGGAGACCCGGCCAGATGGACAGGGTACAAATAATAAATTATGATGATGATGATGATGATGATGATGTTTGTGTTGTGTTTGTTTCTGTATTTGTTTTGTATGTTTTATATCTTGTAAAATGAATAAAAATATTAAAAAGAAGAAGTTGTGGATCAAAAGCAAGCTAGACGCGTGGTGGCAGCACCTGGGTGTTTGCTAGGCAAGGAGCATGCATGCCACCCCTTAACTGGGTCACCAAATGTAAGCAGGGGAAAAGTGGAAAGCAACCCTGCCTCCCTTTGCAATACTAATGAAGCTCAGCATACCTTCTTCAGGTGGAACACAGCTTGTGATATTGTTTATGTCTTCTTTGGAGCCTGAGAAGCATGGATATCTCCAAGATCTAAGCCACAGTTAGCATTGCAAAACAGCTATCAGACACACATTATTGGCTCACTTCCTTTATTTTCTGTAGTCAGAGGAAGCCAAAGCCCTCCGGTGTCTCTTCTCAAACATAAGAGAGCAACAGAAGCTTCGCTAACAACCATTAATGTTTGATCACTGTGAAATGCTGATAAACAGTGTTCCGCTCCAGGAGCTCATGGGTATGGTTTTCCACTGATCAAATGGTCAAAGCCTTGAATATAACTCTTCACCTGACCTACTTAAAGACTCCTGCATTGGAGAATAAGATCCCAGACATCGTCATTTGTGCTTTCATAACCTCAAGGGCTGACTACTGCCACTCATTCCTGGTGGGGCTGAAACTTAAGCGAGTGAGAATATTGAAATTTGTAGTTCGGGCAAGTCGCAGGTTTTAAATAAAATAAAAATAAGACCAAGTTATCAGTCAAAACCCTTACAGCAGTAGATAAAAAGGAATTATCTCATGCTATAGGAATAGAGATTCATAAAAAAGTAAAATATTTAGGACCTCTGGCTCCCAACTAGAAACATTAATATTTATAAAGATAATTATGAAAAATGCTGGAATGAAGTAAAAGGGAATTAAGAAATATGGGG
Organism: Darevskia mixta; assembly: GCA_034641385.1. Lineage (NCBI taxonomy): Eukaryota > Metazoa > Chordata > Lepidosauria > Squamata > Lacertidae > Darevskia > Darevskia mixta. Next base: position 1,201,908 of record JAWWNH010000047.1, read on the forward strand.
GAGAATGAATTTATCTTTAGTAGGAAGAATTGCAGCAATTAAAATAAATGCATTGCCAAAAATGTTGTTTTTATCCCAGACAATACAGGTGATAAGTAACATGGTATGCTTTAAGAAATGGCAAAAAGATATCTCCAAATTTATCTGGAAAGGGAAGAAACCTAGGATAAAATACAAAATACTTACAGACAACAGAGAGAGAGGAGGATTCTCCCTTCCAGATCTTAAACTTTACTACGAAGCGGCTTGTGTTACTTGGATCCAGGATTGGATCAAATTAGAAAATATAAATTTGTTAGATCTGGAAGGACATGATAATAGATATGGGTGGCACGCGTACTTATGGTACAATAAAGGGAAGCTACATAAAGGATTTCATAATCATATAATTAGGAAATAATTGATAAATTTCCCGGATTTCAAAGGAAGCAGCTCCTCTCCCTCCCTGCTGGCCAGGGAGGCTCCTCAGCTGCGTTGCTCGGCTGCCAATAAGGAGTCTGAGACCGACTGGGGGCGGAGCATGCATGTCTTGTGCAGCCAGACCCTCACGCCCAACCAGACAGACAGCCTGCCTGCCGTCTACGCGCTCGCTCTTTCGCTCACCCGTTCGCGCGCAGCCTCTGGAGCGCAGGGTGGCGAGGCTACTTGGTGCCATTGCACCGCCCTCGCGGCATCCCTTATTTTCAAATCCGAAAGTTTGGGGAAATCCCTTATTTTCAAATCCGAAGGTTGACAGCTATGCCTGGCACCCTCGTGTCTCACTCTACCCACCCACCCCCTCATTGACTTTAACCTTAATAGAATTAACCCTTAAGTTTCAAACTGAATGAGCCCTGCTGTTGCACCGCTAGCACGACATCTGTGAGTTAGTTTCAGGAAACTTTCAACTAACCACAGTACTAAAAACTTACACAAATTGGAGAGGGTGGGATAATAATGTGGGGGTGGATATCACAGTTAAATCCTTAGTCCGCTAACATGGTCTGAGTGTTGGCCAAACCGGTCCTTTTCTTGCGCCAGGTATGTTTCTGCTCCAGATTTCATAAATTCCATTTTCCGTGTTTTTCACTGTGGGGCTTCCCCCCCCCCCAATAATAGGTTTTTGTCAGCTGTTTTCCTCCGCTGCACTTTTCTCTGCCTGAGTGCTATGTGAACACTGTCAATTGCTCAATTCAGCATGTGATTTCCCCCCCAAAAAATTAGTTGACAAAAATCATTTGTTAATGATTTATGAACAGAATAAGCATAACTCATGTGGGGGCGAGGTAGGGGCGGAAATGAAAGAGGCAGAGAATGTACACTAGTAACCATTTGCCGAGCTTGTTACTTATCATTACATGTTCATGGTAAGCTGGTCGCCTGTAATATCCTGACATGCTGTGCCAAGCAGAATGGACTGGGGCGAATGCCCAAAGTGCAGGGGGGGGGGTGTCATTCCTTCTATACCCAGCTGATCACTGTGCTCTGCAGGAGAGGGCAACTTGCAGATACCATCTTATCATGAACAGGGCCTTTAAGCAACACGCTGGTGGCACTGTGGTGTAAACCACTGAGCTTTGGACTTGCCGATCAGAAGGTCAGCAGTTCGAACCCAGAGTCGTCCGTGACTGCACCTAACGGTCAGGGGTACCTTTACCTTTTAGGCATATCTAAAGAAGTGTGCATGCACACAAAAGCTCATACCAATAACAAACTTAGTTGTTCTCTATGGTGCTACTGGACAGGTGGCGCTGTGGGTTAAACCACAGAGCCTAGGGCTTGCTGATCGGAAGGTTGGTGGTTCGAATGCCTGCGACGGGGTGAGCTCCCATTGCTCGGTCCCTGCTCCTGCCCACCTACCAGTTCGAAAGCACGTCAAAGTGCAACTAGATAAATAGGTACCGCTCCGGCGGGAAGGTAAGCAGTGTTTCTGTGCGCTGCTCTGGTTTCACCAGAAGTGGCTTAGTCATGCTGGCCACATGACCCGGAAAAACTGTCTGTGGACAAATGTCGGCTCCCTCTGCCAGTAAAGCGAGATGAGCGCCGCAACCCCAGAGTCGTTCGAGACTGGACTTAACTGTCACGGGTCCTTTACCTTTACTCTTTGCAACTGGCCCCCATTGCAAATTAGACAGATGCTGTTTCCATGGTATTTTCAGTCACTGCTGAAGACTTTTATCCCAATCATAATCTGAATTTATTCAAAATTGTTTTATATAGGCAGTTGTTTGGATATATGTCATTTTTTGATTGCTTATATATGTAATTGTTTTAATTGTTTTTCAATCAATCAATCAATCAATCTCCTTTATTGGCATAGAAAAAGTGCACCATATAAATGGATCAGAACACAACACAGAGAATGAAGCATAGTAGGATATAACTGTCCAGACATCGTGAGGTACGGAAATGGCTCTTAGGACCTATGGTGACGTAATTTCATGGCGTCACTCAAAAATCTTGCCACATTCTCCACAACGTCATTCCTACAATTGTTCAGCAGAGAAGACACCCTGGAAGAGTCAGTGCGATAAATCCCCTCCTTCAATAAGGAGACAAAACACTTGTCATATAATGAATAAAATGCATAAAATGGACAATCAAATAAAACGTTTGTGCCACAAGGGCAGTATTGTTTTTCATATATGCAGTTGTTTTAATTGTTTATGTACACAATTGTTTTGCAATTGGTTTTTATTATGTTGTTAAATTGCTTCAAGCTGTTTTGTAGGAAGCGATCCATAAATAGAATAATAACAATACTAAATTAATGGTCCCCTTTCCTACTCACAGTGTGAACATGCGGGCCTAGAAGTTACGGTTCGGGATTATATGGCCTGTGCCTTCCTTCAAGGAATGACAATTTACAAACATTGCACACCACACCAATTGGTCTTTTAGAAATGGTCAGTCGGGGAATTATCCATCTTTCATGAAAAGCAAAAAAAGAAGAGCCTTGTCCAATCAAGATGTTGTTTGTCTTGACTTCGCTTAATGGCTCCTTCTTTTTCTCAAAACATTGTCTTTGTTTTCTAATACAATCCATTCTTTAATCCAACAAAGGCAGGTTGCGACATAATATAATTTTACGTCTGGGGAAATGATGATAACTTCCTGGATCAAATTCCTAGAAGACGGAAACATTGAGACACACCTGGCAATGGTTCCCCATTCACTTCTTAGTCAAGCCAAGGTGCTCCCATGCACTCTGCTTTGCATTTCTTTGAGGAAGGGTAATTTACAAATGCTGCACACTCTCACACACATGCGAAATAAAGAGCTGCATTCCCAAGACAAGAGGAGTCAAAAGCAAGTTTGCTGGCCGTATGAATCATATCAGGATGCGGCTATTCGTGTGTGGGCAACTCATTGTAACTGCTTGTTATATTAATTGCTGGTGATGTGGATATCAACAACAATGCTAATTGGTCTTTTAGAAATTGTCAGGGAGGGAATACTCCATGTTTCCTGAAAAGCAAAAAAGAAAGAAAGAAGTGTTGTGATCAAGGGATGGGGAAACCCAGCCAGAAGGGCGGGGTATACCGGTAAGTCAAATAAATATTATTTATTGCATTAGCCATATGGCCATAGCACATAATGAGAAACCAGGCGGAAACCTGTCGTGAATGTACATAAAATACAACAGATACATTTTATACGTTTTGTACAAATACATTTAAAAACTTTAAGTATAAAACCATGCTGAATGAAACAGATAAAATAAGAAGCAATAACAGGGCATGTCGACAGTGACTATGTCAGGAAGTTACATAGGTCTAGGTCTAGGGCAAGTTAGCCGAAGAGGTGGCCCTGAGTTTCAGTGCCTGTAAAATATAGATAGCCACACCACGTGTGACCAGGGGGTTGGCGTCTACCAATAAGTATTTCATGCGGTCGTCGTCCCGTGCGATGGTCGGCGGGATTAAGAGGGCAGTGAAAGAAAAAATGGATAAAGTCCTCTATCTTTCCCTTGTTGCATGGGCAGAGTCGAAGATCCAGAGGAGTATTGGAAAATACACCCTTTAGGAATGCTGTAGGGATGGCGTGGAATCGTGCTAGTGTGAAGGCCCTTCTTAACGTGGGATTTATCAGGTCACTCAGATAATGGGCCGGAGATCTGACTGCCTTCACACGAGGAAACCATGTGGATAATCTGGCCGTGTTGGATAGTTCTAGATCGAGGGCTTCATCCCTAGCTAAAATCCATTCTCAGATTTTATCTTTGTCCCATGAGGACAGGGCAGCGAAGTCTGGAAGGGAGTAGCGATCGCAGGTGGTCTCCATGCCCTTTGACCAGGTGTGGCTGCCAATAAAGGCTGTGAAGGCTTGTTTCGCTAATAGAGAGTTTGGAGTTTCTGCAAGCGATTTGTAATAAGTATTTATTCTGATATGGGCTTTTGCTACAAGTAATAAATTATTATTATTATTATTATTATTATTATTATTATTATTATTATTATTACAGTGGAACCTCTATTTGTGACCATAATCCGTTCCGGAGGTCCGTCCGGAGGTCAAAACGGGTTGCTAGGAGAGGCGCTGTTGTGCACAGGCGGCGATTGCCCACTTCTGCGCATGTGCAAACAGTGATTGCCCGCTTCTGCGCATGTGCAAACAGCGATTGCCCTCTTCTGCGCATGTGCAAACGGCGATTGCTGCGCATGCGTGAACGGTGGCAAGCCCGCCGGTTTATTCTGGGTTTGCAGCAGTCGCGACTTGGAATGACCGTAAGAAGAGGCGGTGGTAAGTAGAGGTTCGACTGTATTATTATTATTATTATTATTATTATTATTATTATTATTATTATTATTTTCAGATGTTGCTAGACTCCAACACTCATAATTCCTGACCATGCGCCATGTTGGGTCGGGCTGATGGGAAATGGAGTCCCACAAATTCCCCTTCCCTGTCTCAGCAGCTAGCTATTTCATTGTGACATGAGCGTCTGCGGGCAAAAGTCAGCTTTTCCCAGATATGTGACAGGAGAAGACAGCAGATAAAGGTCCAATAGAAGCCAAGCCAAGCAAAGGAAATAAGAAATGAATCTTTGCACCAGGGGTGTCAACTTGAATAAAATATTTAGGAGGCCCAGGTAAACCCTGCACTACATAATTGATCACTCAAATATTTTAAGGGGAGGCCAAGACCTCCTAGGTGTTGGCTCCTATGTTCTGCACTCATGGGAAGCACTGGCTAGGAGTTTTTGGGCTATAGGTTCCTGCACCTAGTGCAACCATTATCCTGGATAGTTGACATCAGTGTTGAACCTGGGACTTTTCCAATGAGATGGGCCAATGGATGCAGAACAATTAGTCCATAGTTGTTAACGACATATGAAGTCTATGGAATGACAGAATTGGAATACAGAGAGCCTTGTTTATCTCAAGCCATTTCAAGAATATCTTCTTTTGACCCCTCGGTTTCCAAGAAAACTCGTGCTTAATTTCTTTGCAGTCTTAAACCACTTTCTCTGCAGTCTTAAACCACTGCAATTGTCCTTGAAGAACTGGACCCAAAGGAACCCATCAATAACCTGCTCCTGAAATGTGCCTAAGCTACAGAAACAGGATGGGTGAGCAAAGCAAGGGTATTTTGGATGTCAACGTTCTACTTTTTTCCATTCATGAGACCTAGCGACACATCAATATCAAAATATCGGATCTCCATGTGCCCAGTGCCAGTTCCAGGTTTTCTGGGTCCCTTGTGCAAGATAGCCTCAGTAGAGCGCCTTCCTGGGTGAGTCCACTTCCTTCTCCTTATATAGCAGGCACGTCCAACAGGTAGATCGTGATCTACCGGTAGATCACTGGACGTCTGTGGTAGATCACCGGCTCCTGCCAAAGAAGCTCAACAACGGGAGCTCACCCCATCGCGGGGATTCGAACAGCCGACCTTCTGATCGGCAAGCCCAAGAGGCTCAGTGGTTTAGGTCCCAGCTCCTGCCCACCTAGCAGTTTGAAAGCACGTCAAAGTGCAAGTAGATAAATAGGTACCACTCCAGAGGGAAGGTAAACGGTGTTTCCGTGCGCTGCTCTGGTTCGCCAGAAGCGGCTTAGTCATGTTGGCCACATGACCTGGAAGCTGTACGCCAGCTCCCTCGGCCAGTAAAGCGAGATGAGCACCGCAACCCCAGAGTTGTCTGCAACTGGACCTAATGGTCAGGGGTACCTTTACCTTTACCTTTTTAAAAAGCTCAAAAACTTCAACCTGAACCCCCCAAAACAGGGCTTTTCTTCCTAAAAAAAGCTCAACAACCTTGACCTGAACCCCCCAAAAGGGGGTAGATCACTGCCAGTTTTTAACTCTGTGAGTAGATCGCAGTCTCTTGGGAGTTGGCCACCCCTGTTATATAGGAACATAGGAACTTGACTTGTACCATTGGTTCATCTAGTTCTATTGCCCACACTGACTGGCAGATTTCCAGGGTTTCAGTTTGGGAAAATGCACAGCCCTACTTGGAGATGCCAAGGGATTGAACTTGGGACCTTCGGTATGCTAACAGATGCTCTGCCATAGAGCTATGGTCCTTCCTGCCTTGCTGCTGCCACTTACTTCCATTGAGCCCATTTGGCACTGCCTCCCAGAGAGAAAAAGAAGAAGGCTTATGGAAGTTAGAGCTGCTTCTTGTTCCTCACTGCTCACTTGTGGGCAAGTGAATCAACAGCAAGGTGGAAATGCTGGGCCTAGAGGCAATGGGGCTCCTTCTGGGATGTAGGCCTTCATAATGGCCTGACCAGAGTGACCTCTGACACTGGTTTGAGGAGCAAACATCTCCACACATCTGCAAACTACTGGATGGTGAACCTTTTCTTCAGAGCAAGCCTTGTAAATTGAGGCCACGCCCTAACTTGATGCCGCTTGTTAGGGTTCACCTCTTGTTTTGGCCGACATAAATAATCTCAGCAATTAGGCAGCAAGCAATTATCTGCCTCTTCAGCAAGTAGAGCAAAAGCACCCTCTGAAAATGCTGCATGCAGCACATCGGTATATCATTTGGGTCCACACCTTTGGAAAACATGTTTGAGGCTGCACGTGTGCTGTTAGCATGCCTCGGACCTTGCCGACAGCATCGCCAAAAGAAGAGGGTGGAAGTGATTTGCATACAATTTGCATATGCTACATTTTTGAGAAATAACGACTATAGTTTAAATCAGGGGTCGGCAGACTTTTTCAGCAGGGGGTCGGTCCACTGTCCCCTCACACCTTGTAGGGGGCTAGACTATATTTCCGGGGATGGGGAGAGAATGAACGAATTCCTATGCCCCACAAATAACCCAGAGATGCATTTTAAATAAAAGGGCACATTCTACTCATGTAAAAACACGCTGATTCCTGGACCGTCCGCAGGCCGCATTTAGAAGGCGATTTGGGCCAGATCCGGCCCCGGGCCTTAGGTTGTCTACCCATGGTTTATTTTATTTATTTTATTAAATATATTTATTGGGTTTTAACAAATTTAAATGAACAACAACAAAAAACATAAAACTTAACATAATACATAATACATAGTACAAAAACAAAAACACAACATACATCAAATTTTCCCTTTCAACTTGTCTAATCATGTTGGGGTGACTTCCTCACGTCCCCCCTACTGCGTTTCATTTTCAATCATCTTTAGTAATTTATTGACATCTTTAAATATTATTTGTTATTATAACTTATATTCCTTTCTTATATAAGTCTTAACCTAAAAGCATAAATCTACATTACATAATCCTATTTTCCTAATCTGTAAACTGTCATTTCTTCCAACTTTTTTCAGTCTTTAAATCTTACAATAGTCCTTTAAATATACTTTAAATTTCTTCCAATCTTGTTCCACCGTCTCCTCCCTCTGGTCGCGTAGTTTCCCGGTCAGTTCGGCGAGTTCCATAAAGTCCATCATTTTCATCTGCCAGTCTTCTATCGTTGGTAAATCCTGTGTCTTCCAGTTCCTTGCAATTGTCTACCCATGGTTTAAATAGTAACACAGTACACATCCCCAGTGCAAATTAGGACTCTGCCAGTGGGCTTACCCAGTGGGGAAGGGAGTTAAAACAGGGGTGCGGCCCTCCAGACCACTCTGTCAGGCCCTTGCAACTCTTCCCAGGCTCCACACCCTCTTTTCCCAAGCCACGCTTCTCAACACCTTCCTTCACATTCTCCTTGAGTGTTTTTGCTTTGCTGCGAGGGACCCTTGAACTCTTGCATGCCTGCATGGAGGATAAAGAAGGGTGTCTGAGAGTACGTAGAAGTTAGCCTACAGTAAACAGGTATTGTTTGCATGTGATTCCCCCCCCCCTTTGTTTCTGGCCCTGCCCACCACTGGCATGTGGCCCTCAAAAGGTTGCCTGGGAGGAAATGTGGCCCTTAGGCTGAAAAAGCTTCCCCACTGCTGATTTAAAATTTCCCACAATGCAATGCCTGGAACTTGCCAGGGTGCATTGGTGCCAGGGCCTGACAGAGGGCATCTGGTGCCAATTCCGGCCCCCCAGAAGGGCATTCCATCCACCCACATCATCCTCGTAGCACAAAGGCCGCAGTAAATGGTGTGGTGTTGTTGTTGTTGTTGTTTTTGGGGGGGATACAGCTCCTTGTCAAGGGCACAAAGGACCCTAAGTATGTCTCTGCATTTCAGAAACATGTTTAGAGAGCAAAACAAGACAAAGAATGAAACAAACAACACACCTTTTTTTAAAAGCAACTAAAAAGATAAGAAGAAAAGGGCAGAGGTGAAGAAAACTGTGGATGTGTGGAAGGAAATATTGCAACTTAGCCTGTGACTGCCGGGTGGACTCTCTCAAGGCAAAAAAAAAAAAAAAAAAAAAAAAGGTATTAGGTTGGCAAATGTTAATTTCCCAGGTTACCAGGGAAGAAGGCAGGGTCTGAAACCTCCTCAGGTGGAACAGGCATGGAAAAGCATTAAGTTTCCAAACTCCACCTCCACTTAGAGATCTCTTGCTGTTCTGCAGGCAGATATATATGCACACACCTAGACCTGCAGACTGTACCTCCTCATCCATCCAGAATCCACAACACACACCACTAAGCCAGAGAGTTGAAGCTACTGGTCTCAGCCTCTTCTGTCTTCGGCTCATCCATGATGTGGGAACTCCGCTCCGTGGCCTTCACTCGAGCTGTCCTTGCTGAATTTCTAGCTACGCTGCTCTTCATCTTCTTTGGGCTGGGGGCGGCACTCAACTGGCCTATGTCCCCACCCAATGTTCTCCAGATCTCGCTGGCTTTTGGCTTGGCTATAGCGACCTTGGTCCAGGCTGTGGGCCATGTCAGCGGGGCCCATATTAACCCTGCTGTGACTGTCGCATGCCTAGTAGGCTCCCAGGTCTCCTTCCTGAGGGCCATCTTCTACGTGGTAGCACAGATCCTGGGAGCTGTGACAGGGGCAGCCCTCCTGCATCAAATCACACCGCCTCACATCCGAGGAAGCTTGTCCATCAACAGGGTAAGGATTCCAGCACCTGCAAAAGTGGGAGGGATGGAGGACTACAGTAGGGTGTGTCCATACTAGGATGTTCAAGGAACCTAGATTAGTCTCTTGCATTGCTCTTTTGCTAAAAAGAAATCACAGACCCCAGTTTCTCTCTATTCTCTATTCCTGCCTTTCCCCCCAAGGAGCTTGGGGCTACCTAGATCAGGCATAGGCAAACTCAGCCCTCCAGATGTTTTGGGACTACACTTCCCATCATCCCTGACCACCGGTCCTGTTAGCTAGGGATGATGGGAGTTGTAGTCCCAAAACATCTGGGGGGCCGAGTTTGCCTATGCCTGACCTAGATGGTTCTCCCCCTTTCCATGTGAGCTTCACAACATACTTGTGAAGTAACTTAGTCTGAGAGATGGTGACTGACCTAGAGTCATCCAGTGTGTTTCATGGCTGGGTGGGGATTGGAGCCCAAGTCTTGTGTGTCCTAGACCTGTCCATCACTCTACGGTACCAAAATGGCCCATTACTGACATCCTTCAGTACAATCCAGGATTGTGGAAGATACATTGCATGAGACTCCTGTTCTGATCTACAGCAGTGACAGCCAGACTTTGTTGTAGGCTGTTATAAGAAAAACAATTTTTGCAGGGGAGGGGGCTCCCAATTTACTTTGAATCATAGAATCATAGAGTTGGAAGAGACCACAAGGGCCATCCAGTCCAACCCCCTGCCAAGCAGGAAACACCATCAAAGCATTCCTGACAGGTGGCTGTCAAGCCTCTGCTTAAAGACCTCCAAAGAAGGAGACTCCACCACACTCCTTGGCAGCAAATTCCACTGTTGAACAGCTCTTACTGTCAGGAAGTTCTTTCTAATGTTTAGGTGGAATCTTCTTTCTTGTAGTTTGAATCCATTGCTCCATGTCCGCTTCTCTGGAGCAGCAGAAAACAACCTTTCTCCCTCTTCTATATGACATCCTTTTACATATTTGAACATGGCTATCATATCACCCCTTAACCTTCTCTTCTCCAGGCTAAACATACCCAGCTCCCTAAGCCGTTCCTCATTTGATTATACACCTGGCTAATTTGATTATACACCTGCATAGGTTAGGCCAGTGCTTCCCAAACTTGGGTCTCCAGCTGTTTCTTGACTACAATTCCCAACATCCTTGACCACTGGCCTTACTAGATTGGAGTTGTAGTCCAAAAACCTCTGGAGACCCAAGTTTGGGAAACACTGGGTAAGGCTATTTTTCTGGGTTTTAAAAGACTCAGATGGAACAATCAATTGCCAGTGCACATTAAAAGAAGCTAGATTATCACAAACCACTTAAAACTACAGGGTAACAGGCACTTTTACCTGCTGTATGTCATTGCCAGAAAAACAAAGAAAAAGAATAAAGGAAAAAAAACTAGCTTTTTCAGTAGCCTTACTAACAGGGAAAGGGAGAAGAGCAGCAGCAAACTGAACAGGTGAGAAAGCACAAAGGAAGGAGTTTGGAAGCTGAAAGGTGGCGGACTATTGAGGCATGGGATGAGGTTGGAGACTCACAGGTTGAGGAAAAGAATTGGCCTTGTTGCATCCTTGACTCGGCATATGATGGGTTTGAATCAGTTTGTTTTGGCTCAAACAAAGGGCTTCTCCAGGCTAGTGTTTATTTTGGGTGTGTTCTGCAACATGTTCTTGACACAATGATAGTGTGTGGATTTATTCTGCTTTGTTAGTTCATCTGTGATGCTTCCCAATGTAACCGCATTATTGCTGCCCAGAGGATTGATAGCACAGTAACGGGGGGGAGGGGGGAGAGAGACCAGAGTGTTTGTGTTATGAAAAGATAGGGGATTTCAATGGGAAGTTACAGGATATGCACTGATTGGAAATGAAATTTAAGGGATATCAACAAGCCAGGATAGCAGCGGGAAACGGCATTGGAATAAGTGAGTTTCCCGCAAAAAAAGGGAGGGTTGACAGCTATGGTTTTAGAGTGAACCTCAGTGTGGAATGCTAGCTTGCAGGAGTGCTCCTGTGAGCCACACCCAGAACAATCATGTGGAAAGCACTTGAACCACCCTTAGACACAATTTGCAATCTACCAAGATGAATGCAGTCAACCAGTCATGTATGGTGGTGCACCAGAGGCTCAATAAATCTCCTGTTTTTGCTCCTTGATTTGGACTGCCCAAGAACAGAGAGGTTGTCTACTACTGGTCAAGCCACAGTATCTCTTCAGTACAATACAGTTAGGCGGGTCTGAGCTTCAGCTGTGCCTGCTTTGCAAGCTAGGCACAAGCATATCAGGAATCTGTGCAGTCATGTATTCAAAATTTCAATAGTGAAGCATGTTTATATTTATTGGGTCCAGCGGGGCAAGTGCGTCACAGATGAAAATCTTTGCTGTTGCCAGAATGCCAGTGGCATTGCAAATCATTCTCTTCCCCCACCTGCCCACAACTTACATAAGATTAAGGCAAATCAAAATGCCATTGTAGTTGCAAAAGAGGCAAATAATAGAGATGTTATCTTTGTGTTCATTCAAGGTTGTCAACAGAGAACTATTGCAGAGACCTTGTGCCAAAGTGGAAACAAAGGTTCACCCAAGTACACGTGTGTGTGTGTGTGTGTGTGTGTGTGTGCATATTTATCACTTTTTGCTAAAAATATATATCACATAATCAGTTGTATTGCTCACACTCATAACTGCCCTCTGTGACACTGTCACACAGCCAAATGCTAGCAGTTATGCCATCTTCTCCTTCAGTGTGTGAAACAATGGCAATAATTTTCAAGGAAGTGCTTAATTTTCTTCTATTTTTTCAGGTACACAATAATACAACATCAGGTCAGGCGGTCACCATGGAACTGTTCCTCACCTTCCAGTTGGTCCTGTGTGTTTTTGCCTCAACTGATGACCGCAGGAGCGATAACCTGGGATCCCCAGCCTTGTCCATTGGTTTCTCGGTTGTCCTGGGTCACCTGCTTGGGGTGTGTATCTCAAGAGCATTTATTGACAACTGTTGAGTATGCATGGATGAAAATACTGACAGCAGGGCATATGTTCCCTGTCTTCCCATCTTAGCTCCCCAGGGCTGGGAGATCAGGAGGAAAGGTTGGTGTTGGGACTGCACCAAATACGCATCAGTTTCAATTTTTCATTCTAATCAAACTGTTTTGGTTGGGTGGAAATTTCTCCTGACACCCACTTCAAATGTTCAAATATACATCTCTTTAAAAATAAATCATCTTCAACACTGCTGTTTCCTCTGGGCTGCTGAATCTTCAGTGCCATTCCACACCCTCACGCCTTTGCTGCTTCCACCTCCTTGGATTAATCCCATTGCACATCCCAACCAATCAGAGATCACATCTTGAGCAAGATGACATCATCTTTATATGTATATATAATTTTTATTCAATTTTCCAATTTACATTTCAAAATAGTCATTTAAACAACCGTAAATCAATGACTTCATTTAAACAACCGTAAATCAATGACATTCCCCAAAATGAATTGGTGGTTCATTTTGCATTCCACACATCCCTGCATATTTTACATGAACTAAACCATTCAGTAATCCATTGTTACATCCATCAAAACTTATTTGCACTGTTGAATTTATCTTAATGCTACCAGCGTTTTTAATTACAGTGGTACCTCAGGTTACATACGCTTCAGGTTACATACTCTTCAGGTTAAGAACTCACCTAACCCAGAAATAATGCTTCAGGTTAAGAACTTGAACATGAATATTTGAACATGGCTATCATATCACCCCTCAACCTTCTCTTCTCCAGGCTAAACATACCCAGCTCCCTAAGCCGTTCCTCATAAGGCATTGTTTCCAGGCCCTTGACCATCTTGGTCGCCCTCCTCATAATAGCATAGTTGTTCGTCATAATTCCTGGCCTAATGTTAGCATTAAGATAGAAAAGGAATAAGTTAAGTATTTCTTTGTGAAACAACTTTCCCGTGAAAAATCCGGTAATAATAATAGCAGGCAGCTTCTACTCAAAAGACTGGATTTTGAGGTCCTCAAAGACACAGACTTCCACCACAGGGCCAACTAGCATACAGTGTCTGGGGAAGCAATAAAATACTCCCTGCTTCTTTGAGTATATCTTAATCTCTGAATGGCTCCCAGCTCTCTGTCTTGATAGGCTAGAACTGGGAAGCAGGGGTGGCAAGATCCTGGGAATTCTACAAGCAAGGACTCTCTTGCCCTCTTAAATAGTTTCCACCCCCCTCAGTCTTTGCCCCTCTGCCTTTGGGCTGCTTTCTCAGATATTTGCTACTAACTCATGACAGCTTGACTGCGATAAGGGTTTTTCCATGTGATATGCGACTCTCATGTGAGCTAGTGACTATTAACTGGCCTGCTGTCACTCATTCACTGTGAGATTGTGTACATGTTTGCTCAGAAGTAAGTCCTATTGTGTTTAATGGGGCTTAAAGGTAAAGGGACCCCTGACAATTAAGTCCAGTCATGAACGACTTTGGGGTTGCGGCGCTCGTCTCGCTTTACTGCCCGAGGGAGCCGGCATTTGTCTGCAGACAGTTTTTCTGGGTCATGTGGCCAGCATGACTAAGCCACTTCTGGAGAAACCAGAGCAGTGCACGGAAATGCTGTTTACCTTCCCACCGGAATGGTACCTATTTATCTACTTGCACTGCGTGCTTTCGAACTGCTAGGTTGACAGGAGCTGGAACCGAACAACGGGAGCTCACCCGATCGCAGGGATTCGAACCGCCGACCTTTCGATTGGCAAGCCCAAGCGGCACAGTGGTTTAACCCACAGCGCCACTTTAATGGGGCTTAATCCCAGGTAAATGAGCACAAAATCTAAGAATGCTCTATCTAGCTCCTAAACCTAGAGGCGAGTCAAATACAACCCATAGGCCACATCTTACTCACTCCTTAGACATCAGGGGTATTGAAGCATTGCACTACATAAGGCATCGGATGTTGTTCTCACTGAAGAGCTAGAGATAGTTCAAGAATTCTTCTGAATGCCATGACCAAGCTCCTTAATCCACAGGAGTACCAACAATCTCTTATGACAGCTGCAGCCAAGCTTGACTCCACTTGCATTCTTTAAAGCCACGAGGCCAAACATCACATGTAATGAAGATCTATTAGTGGATTTATCAAAAAAATGAATCAATCTTGGTCTAAGGCTGCATCCCTAGTTCCCTGGGAGTACGCCCCTACAGAATTCAACAGGACTTACTTCTGAGTATATATGTGGTTATGATTGCACTGTAAATCTCCCCTACCCCACTGGCTGTTTTCTCTTTGGGGAGAAAACAAGGCCTCAAGATTGACCTTGGATCTGTGTGTTTATTAGTAGTAGTAGTAGTAGTAGTAGTAGTAGTAGTAGTTGTATTCTGTTTCTAAGCCACTTTGTGTTCTCTCTGCTTCAGCCCGTGTTTCAGATTCCAAACCACTCTGTATAAGGTGGAGCTCTTTATTCCCCATTCATTAGGATGGAGAATATTAAAATGGATATAACTTTCCCACCTTTTGGTCAAAGTGGATGAAATTTGCAGGCATGAAATTTACAGGCATGGATGAAATTTACCGGCATGGAAGCTCCTCCAAAGTGGATTAAGACTGACAAATTGCAGACAACTAAATCCAGAGGGTTTTATGGAGGAAGTAGAAGATTTTTACTTTCCTCCATAACTCACATTAGTTTCCTATTTTGCACGGAGTGTGGGGGAGCAGGGCTTTGTCTCTTGCTCTTTCTTACCTCAAAACAGGCATAGGCAAACTCCGGCCCTCCAAATGTTTGGGACTACAATTCCCATAATCCCTGACCACTGGTCCTGTTAGCTAGGGATGATGGGAATTGTGGTCCCAAACATTTGGAGGGCTGGAGTTTACCTATGCCTGCCTTAAAAGAATTAAGAGGCAAAGTGGTGTGCATTCTTGCCTGTATATTTCTAAAAATTTCACAGCTTCACACCTTACTTTCGACTATCAGGTAGATATTCCAACATGAGGCTGTCTAGAACCAGCAGAGGTTGGTCAGTTAGGGCAAACGTACTGGGAGCCAATGTATGTCTTTCAAGACTGGTGTTATGTGGTCTCAGCAGCCGCTCCCGGTCACCAGTCTAGCTGCTGCATTCTGGATTAGTTGTAGTTTCTGGGGTCACCTTCAAAGGTAGCCCCACATAGAGCACATTGCAGTAGTCCAAGCGAGAGATAACTAGAGCATGCACCACTCTGGCGAGACACTCTAACCACTACACCATTCACCATGTGTTGTTTGACCTTCCAAAGAGTGATTGGGAAAGTTTCCTTGAACAACTAATAATAGAAAATCCAAGCTTTCATCCAAGTGTCATGTTTATTTATTTATTTCATAAAATTTATACACCACTTGATTGTAAAAAGAAAAAAAAAAACACCAACTCAAAATGGTTTACTAAAAGATAAAATAATAAAATCGGGGGGGGGGGGGGACAGGACACACAACACAATTATACTTTATTTGTTGAAGCTCTTTCAGAAAATGTTTCCCTTATCAGGTGACCTTTAAAAGTCACACACTAAAGAGTTGCACTGATTCTCCGGGAAAGACCCATAGAAACAGTCCTGTATACTCACAGCATTGAGGAAGCACTGTGAGATGAATAAGCATTTTCCGCAGTCCTTCTGTACCATTTACAGCCCACATGGCTCAGTAGTAAGAAGCATTTGGTGAGACAGAAATAATGTACTTATCTGAGGCCCTCAGGCATGCCCTAGGCCCTGATGGCTGCTATCACATGCCCAAGAACTATGGGAAAGGGCTGGTGACCAGATGATACTTGGGGGTCTTGGGAAACTGATAAAATATAATGACCCTTGATGTTTCCACAAGAACAGTCTCAATATTTTTGGCAGCATTTGTTACCCTCTCTTTAACTCAGCAAGTCACTACCCACATAAGGGTAATGTTTGTTTTGTTTTTTCATTTTTTTTATTCATTTTCTGATTTTAAAAACATACAAAACAAAACAAAACAAAACATATAATTATAAGTTTCTTAAACCTTATTTTAGTATTCATCTTGAATGGACTTCCCCAAAGTCCCTCCTTTCTGATTTTCATTTTATGTCATATCTGCCCATTTTCCTTATCAAAGTTCTTAACATATTAAAATAAAATATGCCCAACCATTATCTTCTAACAGTCCCAAATCATTTTTCCTCACATAATCATACAAAAAATACTAATCTTAATTTTTTGTAATCCAATAATTAAATTTACACATTACTAATCTAACAATACCCTCCCTACTACCTCCTCTCCTTTCTAAGGCTATCCATGTATCCTAATATCCATATAACATCGTATATTTATTAACCTATTATTTAATCTTAAATCACTGTCTCCTCCTCTGGTCCACAAGTCCCCCAATCTAGTCGTCAAGTACCATAAATCAATCCTATTTCAAACCGAGTTGTCTTATTTGTCTTTAACCTTTATATTATCTTCACCCCACCCCCTTCCTGACATTTCTTACCATCCTCCGTCTTCTAACCTTACCCCGCTGCCACATAAAGGTAATGTTTTGACTCCAACACTAATATCCATAGCAATAAATGCTTTTCTTTTCCCCCCTAGATCTATTACACTGGCTGCTCCATGAACCCTGCTAGATCTTTTGGTCCTGCTGTGATTGTGGGTGAATTTGACAACCACTGGGTAAGACTCCTAATGGATTGGGCCCAGTAGTAGTGGTGGTGGAGCAGAACTTCAGAGCTATCCTCCTGATACCAGCATCACTGCTGTTTACCTGGATGGGGCTGAGCTGGGGCAGCGACCAGCAAGGTCAGGGGCCACATGAGTGCACCAGTGGGTCCTGCCACTGTACCCGCATGGCCCCAACCTCCCCACAACTCTGCCCATCCCCATTGAGATAGATATAATGCTGGAGTTAGGATGGCAGTTCTATTGCTCCACCCCAGCACACATGTCACTGCTCATAGCTGTCAACCCTCCCTTTTTTTGCAGGAAACTCCCTTATTCCAATGCCGTTTCCTGCTGCTATCCCGGATTGTTGATATCCCTTAAATTTCCCGGATTTCAAAGGAAGCAGCTCCTCTCCCTCCCTGCCGGCCAGGGAGGCTCCTCAGTTGCGTTGCTCAGCTGCCAATAAGGAGTCTGAGACAGACTGGGGGCAGAGCTTGCATGCCTTGTGCAGCCAGACCCTCACGCCCAACCAGACAGCCAGCCTGCCTGCCGTCTACGCGCTCGCTCTTTCGCTCACCCTATCGCACGCAGCCTCTGGAGCGCAGGGTGGCGAGGCTACTTGGTGCCATTGCACTGCCCTCGCGGCATCCCTTATTTTCAAATCCAAAAGTTTGAAAAAAATCCCTTATTTTCAAATCCAAAAGTTGACAGCTATGCAATGCTGCCTATAGCATACCTATGGCTGATTGAGTTGAGTGTGAGTAGAAGGTGGAGGGAATGATGGAGATTCTCATACCTGGAGCCAGCCTTGCATTCATGCATGTTCACAGCAGACAAGATGCATCCCCTCCTATTCTGAGAGATACAGCTTTTGGGAGACATAGAGAAACAGGCTGTACGAGAGCTGGAAAACAGCAATCCTAGCAACTCAAAATAACAATTTTAAACAAAGGAATCCCCAAAATGCAAAACAGCTACAAAATAGGGTCAGTGTTTTCACAGGGACCTGTACCAGTAATTGGAACCATCCCTGGTAAAATACGGACCATTGACGCATATGCAAGACCAACCCAAGGCTTGGGCCAGATGAGATGCTTACGGCCATGTGGATTTCCCTACTTTTCAGGGATCAGAAAGCCTGTTGGCAAAGGAGGACTATCATGTGGATACAAGAGCTGCCAATTGAAAGAAAGATGTAGTGATTGGCAATAAGAACCATAGGCAAGTTTTTCTTTGGTGATCACTTGTAGCCAAGTAAGATTGTCTTCCATTGGTTGAGCTGGTTTGAAGCCAGCAAAGGCTTAAGTGGCTTGTTCTTCATGACTCGGCAGTAGATAAAAAACCCCATTCTGGTTCTAGTTAACACCTGATTGAGTTCTTCAGATTCTGGTTTTAGCCAGCTTTAGGGTAGTTTTTCATTGGATCTTTCTTTTGTCTATTTTTTTTAATATGGAGACAACTTAACATTTGTGTTCAATGAGGTGAAAGAATGAAGGAAGTAAAAGCTATTAGCAAGTTTGGCAGATATCCATTGATTCTTTCACTTCCCACATATTGGGCCAAACCAAAAACATATGTGATAAGGCTTCATTATTATTATTATAGTAGTTATGAAGCGTCCCTGAGCTGCCCTGTTGTAACAAAGAGGGCTGCCATTCACCGAACTGCTTGGATTCTTGAGAGCAGGGCAGGGAGAAGGGCCCAGAGACAAAATGAGGCAGTAATTGTAGCTCAGTAACAACAGATATAACTGCTTAGCATCAACTGCTAAGCAGGTTCAACAGTGGCAAATAGTTGGATATGGAACAATAGAGGGCCATT
The DNA here is from genome assembly GCA_034641385.1 of Darevskia mixta. Taxonomy (NCBI): domain Eukaryota; kingdom Metazoa; phylum Chordata; class Lepidosauria; order Squamata; family Lacertidae; genus Darevskia; species Darevskia mixta. The sequence continues at coordinate 1,220,817 of JAWWNH010000047.1, forward strand.
GCCTTTGATCTGTTATAGGCAACACTTTCTTGATTTCTTAGGGGAAGAACTGTAATAATAATAATAATAATAATAATAATAATAATAATAATAATTTATTATTTGTACTCCGCCCATCTGACTGGGTCCCCCCAGCCACTCTGGGCGGCCTCCAACAGATATTAAAATACATTAAAATATCACAGGTTAAAAACTTCCCTAAACAGGGCTGCCTTCAGGTATTCTCTGAATGTCAGATAGTTGTTTATCTCTTTGACCTCTGCTGGGAGGGCGTTCCACAGGGCGGGCACCACTACCGAAAAGGCCCTCTGCCTGGTTCCCTGTAGCTTGGCTTCTCGCAGTGAGGGAACCGCCAGAAGGCCCTCGGCGCTGGACCTCAGTGTCCGGGCTGAATAATGGGAATGGAGAGGCTCCTTCAGGTATACAGGACCGAGGCCGTTTAGGACTTTAAAGGTCAGCACCAACACTTTGAATTGTGCTTGGAAACGTACCGGGAGCCAATGTAGCTCTCTCAGGACCAGTGTTATATGGTCCCGGCAGCCACTCCCAGTCACCAGTCTAGCTGCCGTAACTCAGAGACAGAGCACAACTTTTGCATGCAGAAAGTACCAGGTTCAATCACCGAGCAAAAGAGAGGACATGAGTTCAACAGAAGTTGGGGGTGGAAAGAGTTGGTAAATGCAGATGGGGTTTGGAAGAGGAAGTGGTCCAGAACAGCAAGGAGAAAGCCAGAGGGAGAAATCTGAAAGGAGCAGGACAACTGGGAGAGTAAAGGAGTGGAGGGGGAAGCTGCATGTGACCAGGAGCTGCAGACGTGAGGAACTGCACATGAAACTGGAATGGCCAACTAAATATTTGGCCCAAAGCTATTTGGGAATCTTGAGTTTTACAACTGCACCAACACACCCATACCTCTTTCCCCCTAATTACATTAATTGCAATATTTTGAAAAAAAATCTCTAATGCCCTATTGTGGGAAACCTTGAACTAGAATTGTGAGGTCTAATGGGGGAGGAGCTATCTTCTATACGACACTTAATCTTAGCCAAAAGGCTGAGAAGCGATGCTACCTTCTATAAATGGTTTGGTACCAGAATTTATCCAAGAATGTTCATCCTGGTCAACCATCAACCTTGTATCTCTCTCATCCTCTCCTTTCCTCCCTCAGGTCTTCTGGCTGGGTCCAATGGCTGGAGCAGTGGTGGCTTCCTTGCTCTATCACTATGCTCTCTTCCCCCATGCAAAGACCCTCTCAGAGCGGCTAGCAATCTTCAAAGGCTACGAGCCGGAAGAAGACTGGGAGGAGCGTGATGTTCGCAGGAGGCAATCAATGGAGCTCCACTCCCCACAGACCCTGCCTCGAAGTGTGATGGAGAAAGTCTAGGCCAACCCCGATGAACAGTGAAAGGAGCAGGCTATAGCTAGCTACATCCACTGGTGTTTTCTTCTGGCTCAAATGTGCATTCATCTTCATGTTGTCAATGCACAATGAATTTCTCCCCTGGGAGCAGTATGGTCATCTGTGATGGGCCACCCGTGGTGCTTAAATCTTTAGCTCAGGCTGTAAGAGAAGTGCCCATTGCTCTGAAAGATTCTCCCAAGGAGATTTAAGATCCACCTATTGATCAGTGGAAACCATCACATGCCGCCATCTTGTGCATCCTGACAAATTAATGAAAGAACATTGTTTTTTCTTCTTCCTTGAGTCTAGTTATCTAAACTTCATGTGGATCTCTAGAATTTGGGTCAAAGAGTCATTGACCATGACGGTCCAGCTATATAAAATGGTCTCTGGGCATTTCCCTTGAAGAAATAACAGCCACAACTTTTAGAGTTCTCACGTTGGCATCCAGAGTGATGAACTGGTAAAAAGCAAGGGCAAAATTTGCATTATTGATCCTAAGCATGATTACCCAAGTGCAAGTCATGATCTATTCAATGGGACTTCCTTCCAAGTGATCATGATTACAATAAGCCCCGTTAGACAAATTGGGACTTCCTTCTGAATGAGCGTGCTTAGAATTGCAACGCTAATCTTGCAGACGTCAGCCAAATCCTTTAGCTTCCCTGCAAAGTTCTTACTCTGCACAGAGCAAGTCATTCTTTTGTGAGGGTTTGACCACTTATTAAAATGCATGTGAGTGTGTTAAACTGAAGCAGAATGACTGTCCAGAAAATAATTAGGATAAGCCTATGCCTATTGATCAAAGCCACACACAGTGTTCTCAATATGTGTTTGCAGCCAACCCTGATTTTACCCTTCTTGTATCACAGTTAACTTTTTCCACTTTGCTTTCTTAACCCTCTTACCTCCACTTCCACTGGTGCACTCAAATTGTGGGATGGCAAACCTGGCAAAGACCAAAGAGAAGAACCAGCCCCAACTAGATTTCACATCATCCTCTCCCCACCTCCATTTTTCTTTTAGAAGAGAGCTGTGCATGCATATTAGCCATTGAGGAAAGCTTTATAGTTTTACACATGCCCTTTATCATCACTAATGACTGTGGCTTTTGCATAGCCAAATAGATCAACTTATTGCTTTCAGCATTTTTCTGAATGTTAGGGAGGTGTGCGTGTTTAGACTGCATGGTGTGTCTCTTGCCTTTAAAATGCTTTGATGAATGTTACTTACTTGTGCTGTTAAGCAAATGTGACCCTCTTCCTCATAGTTTTGGGGTACCTTTTCATACCATGATCTGGTTTTTGTACTTTAACTGCATCTTCTTGTGTTTGGCACAGCACACCCTAGAATCTGCTGGGTCATACGCTTGTGCACAACCTTATTTGACAACCTAATGTAAACTTTGCCTTAATGGGGTAAAGATGTTAGATGGATCAGTACCTGTCAAATAAAACAGAAGCTAAAAAGCATCAACCTGAAAAGATTTACTTCCCGTATTCCCACACTGGCCCTATCTTGTACCTTTTGCTTGTTCACTTATTTTCCCCAACCCCATACTGCTTCTCATTAAAAAAATACATTTTGTAGAAAGCAGCAGTGCCATGATATAAGAAAATACAGGGGTACAGCCTGATTGATCAAAAGATTGTGCTGCAATCAGTGCAGGGGTGTAGGAAGGGGGCAGGGGGCGGTTCACCCAGGGTCCCCTCATTGAGGGGGGTGACATTGAGTGTGCCACCCGCCCGCGACTCCCAAGCCTACCCTGAGCCATCAGGGTAAGGGGGGAGTTGCGCCACTTTGCCGGCGGCATCCCCCCCTTCCCACTTCGTTTTGACAGCTTGTGGGAGGCTTGGGAGTCGCGGGCGGGTGTCACACCGAATGTCCGCAATGGGCGGCTGGCTCCGTCCCCCGTGAGTGGCTCACTCCACCCCCATAGGCGGCTCTCTCCGCCCCCAGCTGCAGGGCACGCGCTGCTCCGGGCATCCGAGCAGCTATCCTGTGCCTGGGAGGGCACCCTCTGCACATAGCTGTCAACCCTCCCTTTTTTGGTGGGAAACTCCCTTATTCCAATGCCGTTTCCTGCTGCTATCCCGGATTGTTGATATCCCTTAAATTTCCCAGATTTCAAAGGAAGCAGCTCCTCTCCCTCCCTGCCGGCCAGGGAGGCTCCTCAGCTGCGTTGCTCGGCTGCCAATAAGGAGTCTGAGACCGACTGGGGGCGGAGCTTGCATGCCTTGTGCTGCCAGACCCTCACGCCCAACCAGACAGCCAGCCTGCCTGCCGTCTATGCGCTCGCTCTTTCGCTCACCCATTCGCGCGCAGCCTCTGGAGCGCAGGGTGGCGAGGCTACTTGGTGCCATTGCACCGCCCTCGCGGCATCCCTTATTTTCAAATCCGAAAGTTTGGAAAAAATCCCTTATTTTCAAATCCGAAAGTTGACAGCTGTGCCTCTGCACCATGCCTCCCTCAGGAGCACACCACGACCCCCCCTCGGGAGCGCGCCCGCCCTCGGCAGCGCAGGCATATGCTGTGCCGCTGAATTGGTGTGCTCTGTGACAATTCCCAAAGACAGCTGAATGGTGCAGAGATGTCATTCTGCTTTTATATTCCAGGAATTATTCCTTTTACTTTTATTACAAGCCAAGTAGAATATACACAACCTCCCAGTGCAGGGAAATGCAACTGTACCATGAGTCACTAAACAAAAAAGTGTGGGGAAAAAACCTCTCCAGCTCCTGCAAGCAGAAAAGGCATCACATGGAAAATCCAAGTTGGATTTAAGAACACAATGCAGTGATTTCCCTTAGTGGACCAAGGCAGCCTCAGCAACCGCTTCTTCACTAAAGTGCAAACAGTCATGCAGCTATAAATGAAACCGTAGCTCCAGCACAAACAGGAGCTCTTTGTGACCTTGGCACAGTGATACGATGGGACGATAACATACCTCTGTTCCATGCTTTGTTCTGTGACCTTGGATAAACCACTGATGGCCAGGTGCTTATGAGCCATTGTACCCACACACTCGAGGGTTAGGGTGTGGAAGAGGTGACAGTGTGGCATTGTAACAGCATTGCAAGCTGAGCCAGTCCTTATTTATGATGCGATCTTGTTGGTAGTAATGGCTGCTACTGACAGGTATCATGTAATGGCATGAAGCCGAGACTCGTGCAGTCCAGGATTGTAAAGATAAGAAAGGAGAGTGGCAAGGAAGGAAGCAGAAGACAGGGTGGTGCATCTACAGTTGTGATCACACAGACACAATTTTCAGTAGAAATGGCCAAACTGGATGAGGCATTGTCATTTTTTAATTATTTTTATTATTTTAAAAATTCCTATAGTACTCTTTCATCCGAGGATCACAGGGCGGTTTACAATATAAAAACACAAAAATATATAACATACAGTGGTGCCTCGCAAGACGAAATTAATTCGTTCTGCGAGTTTTGTTGTCTTGCGAGTTTTGTCGTCTTGCGAAGCACGGTCTGCGAAGCTCCTGCTAGCGAAGGGAGGAGAAGGGAGCGCGGCAGCGGCAGCTGTCTCCCTGGCTCCCTCGGGAGCTGCCGATGTGGAGCAGCCGCCGGGCGACGAGGCGAACTGGGGGAGAACCCCGGAGAAAGCGGTGCCCGACAAAAGCGTACCGCCTGCGGGGAGCCTGAGGCTTGAGGCTGGGCGGCAAAGCCCCGCTGGTGGTGCTTCGTGTCCGTGCAATCTAGCCGGCGGGGAGAGCGGCCGTTGCCGGGGCTGCCGCCGGGGCAGCTCTTCACAGCGAGCTTCCACGCGCTGCTGCTTCTGCTCCCTTCTTTCTCCCCGCCTCAGCCGCCCATGGCGGCGGCGGGGGAGAGCGGCCGTCGCCGGGGCTGCCGCCGGGGCAGCTCTTCACAGCGAGCTTCCACGCGCTGCTGCTTCTGCTCCCTTCTTTCTCCCCGCCTCAGCCGCCCATGGCGGCGGCGGGGAGAGCGGCCGTCGCCGGGGCTGCCGCCGGGGCAGCTCTTCACAGCGCGCTTCCACGCGCTGCTGCTTCTGCTCCCTTCTTTCTCCCCGCCTCAGCCGCCCATGGGCGGCGGCGGGGAGAGCGGCCGTCGCCGGGGCTGCCGCCGGGGCAGCTCTTCACAGCGCGCGAGCGCTGCACGCGGGAAACTTCCCGCCGCCGCCGGTGACCGAGGGACCGAGTTGCCGCCGGTGACCGAGTTTTTAACGGGCTAAATTCACTACAGGGAAACTCGCAAGACGTTTTCGTCTTGCAAAGCAAGCCCATAGGGAAATTCGTCCTACAAAGCGCCTTCAAAAACGAAAAACTCTTTCGTTTAGCGAGTTTTTCGTCTTGAGAGGCATTCGTCTTGCGGGGTACCACTGTAGTTGATATTGCAGGGGGCTAGCCCAGATGACCCTCGGGGTCCCTTTGTTGTTGTTGTTGTTTAGTCATTTAGTCATGCCCGATTCTTTGTGACCCCATGGACCAGAGCACACCAGGCACTCATGTCTTCCACTGCCTCCCGCAGTTTGGTCAGACTCATGTTGGTAGCTTCGAGAACACTGTCCAACCATCTCGTCCTCTGTTGTCCCCAACCATCTTTCCCAACATCAGGGTCTTTTCCAGGGATTCTTCTCTTCTCATGAGGTGGCCAAAGTATTGGAGCCTCAGCTTCAGGATCTGTCCTTCCAGTTAGCACTCAGGGTTGATTTCCTTCAGAATGGATAGGTTTGATCTTCTTGCAGTCCATGGGACTCTCAAGAGTCTCCTCCAGCACCATAATTCAAAAGCATCAATTCTTTGGTGATCAGCCTTCTTCATGGTCAGCTCTCACTTCCATACATCATTACTGGGAAAATCATAGCTTTAACTATACGGACCTTTGTCGGCAAGGTGATGTCTCTGGTTTTTAAGATACTGTCTAGGTTTGAGTCCCTTACAACTCTACAACTCTATGATTCTATGAATAACAAATGAAACAATAAATCTCTCTTACTTTCTCTCTCTCTCTCTCTCTCTCTCTCACACACACACACACACACACACAGAGAGAGAGAGAGAGAGAGAGAGAGAGAGAGAGAGAGAGAGAGTTAGAGTTTTAAAGGCCATAGATAGTTTAATTAGCCATGTACTCTGCCAGTGCATACCTGATTTTTGTGAAACAAATATCTGAGTAGGGTCCACAAGAGCTGGACGATGTCATGAGAGAGGGGTTCTTAATGGTAGTCCCACCTCCATATGGTTTCTATTTTCATTCTCTTTTGTGTTATAATAGTACACTATTTTTTCCTCTGTAATGCTATGGGGCATATTCAATTTGACACAGTACAGGCCTATGTTTTTTGAATACCAGTCACTGAGGAGCAACAACAGGAGAGAGCTATTGTGCTTATGCTCTAAGTGTGGGCTTTCCATAGGCATCTGGTTGGCCACCAGACAAGACAGGCCTTGGTCTGATCCAGCAGAGCTCTTCTCTTGTTATGTATGTAGCTCACAGTGTATATTCTGGTCATCGCCCAAGGGGCTGGGCTTTTTTTGCTGCAGCACATTGCAAGTAGCAAGTTGTCTTGTGGTACCCAGGTCAACTGAGCTATGAGTAGCAGCTGCCAACTTTTTACAGCTCTGGAAAAGACGAGCCGGATTATCATCTATTTGTGAAGCATTTTACCATGCACACATTTGCATCCCTAGATTAGGCATCTGTCAGTAACTCTAAGTGGGAATTGCATTTACACTCTTTAAGATCCACTGGTGCGTGACTATTCTTCAATGACTACTGGTGTTGGAATTAATGAGTTGTTTGCTGGATGAGTCAAAATATTTTTTTTCTCATGTTCATATCTGAGCCAGGAGGGAGAGAGAGAGGAAGGGAGTGTCACCCTCCCTGATGGCCATTGCAAGCCAAAGAGACCAGAGTATCAGGAAGGGGCTACAATAGGACCAGAAAGACGATGGCAGATAGAGTTGTTACTGCATTCTACCTAGGGTAGGGGTAGCCAGTGTGGTGACCTACAGATGTTTTGTCCCATCAGCCCCAGCCAGCCTGGCCTGTAAGTCAAGGATGGTGGGAGTGGTGGTCCAAAAGTCAGACTATCCCTAACCTAAGGGGAAGTTTCAAAAGTAATTTGGACATTCTTACTTGGTAGACAGATCCAAAGAATGTCAAGACAAGCAAAAATAAATAAATAGAGTTTTTAGAAGACTAGAAATATGTCTCAAGGAAACATTTAACGTAGATCAACAGTCAAGCTGTTCTGTAGGGATGACTCAATGTGTCAATTTCAGTTTCTCTAAGTTTTCCAATCTTAAGTTCCCCTTATTTCTGCATCCATCTGTTTTTTATTTATTTCTAAAGGCCAAATGCAATTGCATACATACTCGTCACATTTATCCTGATACATATTTTGCGTGCAATTTTCCGTAACGTACACATTTTCGCAAGGAATTCTCTATAATATTTTTCCATGTTATTTTCAGTAATATGAACAATTTTTTTGCACACTTTCCCTTAATATATACATTGGTATGCACATTTCCCAATGCATCTTGATTTGGGAACAGCAAATTACGCAGGATTGCACAAAAATGTGAAATGAATTGGGGAAGGAGGAAGAGACATATAATATAACTTGCATGTCCCCATTTTATTTTCAAGAGCTTTCCCTTGGGTGGAATGTGACTTTGTCTCTTGCTTGCCTGGATGAAGAGATAGGTTGGGTGTGTTTCTCAAAATCTGACTTTGGTGTGACTGGAATGTAGGCTCCTGTACAAAAATAAGAGACACGTCCATTGCCCCGCCCATTTTGGACTCTGGCCCCACCCATCACATTTTCAAATCACATTGTTCACAAGCGCAGCTCACCAGTGTATTCTTATATTTAGAGATAAACTGAGACTATTCCATATTTAGGAGTCATAGAATCATAGAGTTGGAAGAGACCACAAGGGCCATCCAGTCCAACCCCCTGCCAAGCAGGAAACACCATCAAAGCATTCCTGACAGGTGGCTGTCAAGCCTCTGCTTAAAGACCTCCAAAGAAGGAGACTCCACCACACTCCTTGGCAGCAAATTCCACTGTTGAACAGCTCTTACTGTCAGGAAGTTCTTTCTAATGTTTAGGTGGAATCTTCTTTCTTGTAGTTTGAATCCATTGCTCCGTGTCCTCTTCTCAGAGATATAAATAAAAGGTTTTTTTTACTTATTATTATTCCTTTGTAAGAAAATATGAAATGACGCAAAACCATTTTTGCAGGCAAAAAAAATAAATAAATCAATGTGTGTGGGGTTACAAGAAATTTTCTGCATCGGGTACCACCTGACCGTCCTACACCTCTGGAACAGGCCACATTGGATTACACAATGAGCAGATAAGATACCAGGGTGGAAGGAAGCATGGCAGGAAGAAGACACTTGGGTTCTCCAGTGGGCTGACACTCAGAGCACCCTTAGTAACAGCCTTGCACACAAGTCATGGTGCCTTTGGGCATGGCTAAGACAATTGATGTCTCCTAAATTCTGCCCTGTGGTACTGAATAAAGATAAAGTGGTAACTTAAACCCCACTGGAATGTGCCTTTACGCCAACTGCCCTTTGGAAATCTGACTCAAAGAATCACAAGCCACCTAATAAAATGACAATGTAAAGGGTGTGCCTGGCAATTAGCAGCTGTCAAAAATGCTGGCTGTCACGAGAAAGAAAGGCATATGGGGAAAGCTGCTCTCCTTTGCAGCAAAGGTGAATGAACTTTATGATCTCTGAAATGCATTTTATTCTTAATTGAAACTGGAATGGCTGAGTCAGCTGCCCTCTGTATTAAGAAAGAGCTCATGCAGAATGAGACTGAAGCTTTGAGCAACTGTAAGGTTCAGATTTTCTGTTTCTAAGATGAATCTGATGTCTGGTTATCTGGGTAAAGCTGTACTGGCACCTCTTTTTTCTTGTTGCGTGTTGAGGTCCTCAAACCATCCCTCAAATAACTCGCACCTCAGACAGTAATTTAGGTTTTGGTTTTTGACATAATTTTGGCCACAACTTTATTGAAATATGTGATATGTGAGTGGTTGCATAGGCATTGGTTTAGACTATCTGTCCCACTGAGGACAGAACTGACAACCGTCAGTAAAGGGAAAACACTTAAGGGAGAGAAAAAAGAGAGGTCGGGGATCAGACCCAACGTCTCTCCCCAAATGCTCCCAGAGGCTCTTGCGTGGCCCTGGCCCCCGACCGGGGGATACAGACAAAAGCATAGCGAGCCCCTGGATTCCTTTAACGGAATTCCCCGCGCAGCAGCAGCATTGGAGGGGCAGGCACAGCCAATCTTGACCCCTCCACCAACGAACACAATAACCAATGCCTAACCGCCAACCTTACAAGTTGTGACTATTTGCTACGCAGTAGGCGAAAACCAGATGGCACCAGTCAATCAGCCAACTGGAAAAATTCCTACCAGGCCCCTGCCCCAACAGCAGATGACCCCATGACAGGCATAGCAATGTCAACGCAGAGGCCTAATAAAAGGGAGAGGAAGGGCGGGAGATCTGTTGCACGCAGCAAAGAGGAACATCACAGGGCGTGCCAAGGGTTATATACCCGCTGGGCTGTCCATCACAAATTGCAACAATTAAATCTCCCCAACAACAACCCAGGACCTAATCAGAGCTGTGGCCATCTATCCGATCCCGCCCAGCACCAGAGGGGTGATTTGCTGGCCCCCACTGCAACACGTGCTCTCCATGAAGGAGAACACGCTTTGTTAAAAAGTGTGGCACTTACTGCATGGTGAGTACCAGCACCTATTTTTCTAGGGGGGAAAGCACTGATTATGATGTTTAAACAGGCATCACTTAGGTTCCCAGACAACAGCAGACAGAACCCCACCAAAATGTCTCCTATTTTCTTCAAGTTGTGGTTTGGCAGGCAATCTCTCAGCATGCTGGGGCTGGCCAGGTGTGTGAGTGGTCTCCTCTGGAGGGTACATTGTGGCCGTGGCCGGCAGGAGTGCCAGAAGGTATCAGCCTAGAGAGGAGTGAGCAATAAGAACAAAACTGAATTAGGCGCCGTTCTTACCCAATGATTCATTCAGGAAAGGCCTGGAGGCAGAGGGTGGATAATTCAGAGGAGGAACGGACAAATGAGATGTGATGTTCATTGCGTCGATGATCCTAGTGTACACGCTTTTGGTTATGAAACCACCCTGAAAAAAATGCCTCCCAAAGCTGTGGTTGATACAGTTGTATTTCATTTTTTTTAATAAACTTTATTCATCTTTAACCATTACACAGCAAAAACAAAAAAACAAAAACAAAAAATCCCAATTCAAAACAAAATTCAAATTCACAAGCACAATATAACAACAATAAAAAAGAAAAAGAAAGAAAAAAGAATAAGAACAGAGAAAAAGGAAAAAAGAAGAAAATGATGCATATATGTACATATAAACAGTCTTACAATGCAAAGGTTCAGATAATAAAATTTAACCATACATCAACCATCTTGTTCATTATCTTGTGTGTCTTACATTGCTACCATTCCACAAAAGAAAAAATGAAAAAAGAAAAATATGCCAAGTGTTGACTTCCACCTGACATACAGTATTTTAACCAACTTTTTTGTCTGTCTGTTTTAATTTATTCCCCCCCCCTTATATCTTCCCTAAATCTATTTCACAATAAACCTTTTTACATTTTCTTAGATCTTCATGAAGTCCTTTTATTCCAAACTCAACCAGATTATCGATTTTCCTCCTTGCTTTTTAAAATACTCATTCAGACACACCCGTTCATTTTTCACTCGGCTTTTAGGATTGTGTCTTACTATATCCGTTAGCTTGGCTAATTCTAGATATTCACATACGCTACAGAGCCATTCCGCTCTGGAATGTATTTCATTTTAACACAATTGCATTTCATAGTCTCCTATCTGCAATTTTTTTTAAGGGACTCTCTCCTTTGTACCAATCCCATGGGCTTGCTGTGGATTCTGTTTGCATAGCAGAATATGTGCACATCAACAGGCCTGGCCCAACTATTAGACAGAGTGAGACACAGCCACTCCAGGCATCTCCACTGGGGTATCATGAACAGACAGGATATTGCTGTTTAATTTGTTGTTGTGTTTTTACTTCCAGGGAGAGTCACTTTGTGGATTTTCAATTGCAAACCACCCTGTGATCCTCAGATTAAGGACAGCATAGAAACCTAATAATAGCAACATTGCTTTTCTGCTTTAGGCTGCCAAAATAACCATACTGGTCTTGGGTGTCACATGTTTTGATTTAGGAGGTGGCATTTGCACTTCTGCCTCAGGCAGCCAAATGCCTTGGGACAGCCATGTGAATGCTAACTACACACACAGAGAGAGAGAGAGAGAGAGAGAGAGAGAGAGAGAGAGAGAGAGAGAGAGAGCCTACGGTGTAGAAGTTCACAGCATTCCTACCCTAAAATATTTGGGCTTCTTCCATAGCCACAGCAGCCTTGAACCTAAACAGACTCCACCCATTGCTCTCAAACGTTGCTCTCTCCTCCTCTCTGCAGTCCACTGCAGTGACAGATTTGGGGCTTTAACATTTCAGCAGCCACTGGGCAAGAAATTTGGGGTATAATATACGACTGGACCTAATGGTCAGGGGTCCCTTTACCTTTATACAGGTAGGGACGCGGGTGGCACTGTGGGTTAAACCATAGAGCTGAGGGCTTGCCGATCAGAAGGTCGGCGGTTCGAATCCCCGCAACGGGGTGAGCTCCCGTTGTTTGGTCCCTGCTCCTGCCAACCTAGCAGTTTGAAAGCACGTCAAAGTGCAAGTAGATAAATAGGTACCGCTCCGGCGGGAAGGTAAACGGCGTTTCCGTGCGTTGCTCTGGTTCGCCAGAAGCGGCTAAGTCATGCTGGCCACATGACCTGGAAGCTGTACGCCGGCTCTCTCAGCCAATAATGCGAGATGAGCACCGCAACCCCAGAGTCGGTCACGACTGGACCTAATGGTCAGGGGTCCCTTTACCTTTATACAGCTTTCTTTTTTTTTTTTTCCATAATTAAATTTTATTTTTCTTCCTTTCAAACATACACACAATCATCATATTATCTAGTACTTATATACACATCATAGAGAACACACAATAACCATTTACAGCTAAAGAAAAAAGAATACAGATTCAACCATTGTACCTCCATTTCACATGAATCCCACCCACACTCACTCCGCTTTTATTCCTTTCATTACTTTGTCTTTTATATTGTAACTTGACTTCCCTCTATCAACACCCCACCTCTTCTATTTCACCATATTGTTTATTACTCTTTTATTTTAAATCGAACCATCTGTTCTTTCTAAAACTTGCGTTTTAAATTTATTTATCCTTTTCTTTTTAGTCTTTCTTTACTATGTCAGTTTATCTTACTTTTATAATTTCCATACAGGAGCTGATCATAAAGCATACGCCCCGTCTAGCTCACCTCTTCTTACAATATGCTTAATAAAGTTTTCCCAATCTGCAATCACCCTGCTTCTTGGGTTATCTCTTAATTTTTCTGTCATTGCTGCCAGTTCAAAATAGTCAATTAATTTATTTAGCCATTCTCTTTTGTTAGGTGTTTCTCTTTGCTTCCAATAGGTGGCGATCAGGATTATTGCCGCGGCTGACGCGTATCGGAAGAAGTTTCTGAATTTGTTCGGCAGATCTTGTGGGGTAATTCCTAATAGGTAAATTTCTGGAGTTTTTGTAAACTTGATCTTAAAAATTTGTTCTAGTTCATCGTGTATAATTGTCCAGTAATCTTCGATCTTTTTGCAACCCCACCATATGTGGTAGTAGTTTCCTACTTCTTCGCACCTCCAACACAGATTGGATATTTTTTTATACATCTTGCTTAATCTGTGGGGCGTGAGGTGCCATCTGTAAAACATTTTAATTAAATTCTCTTTTATAGGTATACACGCGGTAAAAGTCCATCCCTCATTCCATAAATTTTCCCATCTTTGAAAATAAATATTACGACCGACATCTTGCGCCATCTTTATACAGCTTTCATCATGGGAGAAGTTATGGAGAACCAATCTGAAATTTACGGCATGTTGTACATTAAAATAAAACTATATGAAAATGTACCGTTGGTATTTAACTCCCAGTAAGTTAACAAAAATGTATTTTACAGGTGGAAATATCTGTTAGAGTGTAAAGAAAAAGAAGGCACCTTCTGGACGTGCAAGGTAATAATAGCATTCTGGGAAATGATATATAATGAACTGGGGAAAAAATGTTTAAAATAACTTTTACAAAGAAAAACCAGAAGCATTTCTATTAGGAATTTTAGGTGCTGAAATTCCAAGGGAATGGAAAAGACTGTTTATGTATGCCAGGCATCCCCAAACTTTGGCCCTCCAGATGTTTTGGACTACAATTCCCATCATCCCTGACCACTGGTCCTGCTAGCTAGGGATCATGGGAGTTATAGGCCAAAACATCTGGTGGGCCACAGTTTGTGGATGCCTGATGTATGCGATGACAGCTGCACAGATGTTGCTAGACCAGAGGTGGAAAGAGGACAAGGTCCCAACCAGAGAAGAATGGCAGATCAAGTCGATGGATTATTCCAAAATGGCAAAAATGGCCAGAAAGTTCAGAAATCAGGAAGACCAAAACTTTAACAAGGAATGGGGAAAATTTATAATTTACCTTGGAAACCACCGCAAACAGTTAAAATCGTTAGCAGGATTGCAAAATAACTTGTAATATAACGAGAACTATGGATACAATGGTGATATAAAAATTTGATTCTAAAAAATGCAGAAGGAAAGGTTTAACAATGGGACCCACAGAGGGGAAGGAGGGAAGACCAGAGATTTGTGGGAATCTTGTATTTTTGGAAAGTGTTGCAGTATGATTGTAAATCTTGATATGTAAAATGAAATTTGAAAAAAAAAAATCAGCAGCACCTTGTTTGACACCAAAATTCAGCACCCCCTGCCTCCCACCTTCTGTTGCTCACCACTGTTGCACCACCCCCTTGTCAGCAAATACCCCGCCTGGGGCAGTTTGTGAGACTGCCCCAAAGCCAGAGCAAAGCCGTGTGTGCACATCCCCGGCTACAGAGAGTCCGGTGGCGCATTCATCATAGAATCCTAGAATCATAGAGTTGGAAGAGACCACAAGGGCCATCCAGTCCAACCCCCTGCCAAGCAGGAAACACCATCAAAGCACTCCTGACAGGTGGCTGTCAAGCCTCTGCTTAAAGACCTCCAAAGAAGGAGACTCCACCACACTCCTTGGCAGCAAATTCCACTGTTGAACAGCTCTTACTGTCAGGAAGTTCTTCCTAATGTTTAGGTGGAATCTTCTTTCTTGTAGTTTGAATCCATTGCTCCGTGTCCTCTTCTCAGGAGCAGCAGAAAACAACCTTTCTCCCTCTTCTATATGACATCCTTTTATATATTTAAACATGGCTATCATATCACCCCTTAACCTTCTCCAGGCTAAACATACCCAGCTCCCTAAGCCGTTCCTCATAAGGCATCGTTTCCAGGCCTTTGACCATTTTGGTTGCCCTCCTCTGGACACGTTCCAGCTTGTCAGTATCCTTCTTGAACTGTGGTGCCCAGAACTGGACACAGTATTCCAGGTGAGGTCTGACCAGAGCGGTATACAGTGGTACTATTACTTCCCTTGATCTAGATGCTATACTCCTATTGATGCAGCCCAGAATTGCATGGGCTTTTTGAGCTGCTGCATCACACTGTTGACTCATGTCAAGTTTGTGGTCTACCAAGACTCCTAGATCCTTTTCACATGTACTGCTCTCAAGCCAGGTGATTGTTCCCAGCATAAAGAACAACACACACAAGCCATGGTTAAGGCTAATACTATTTATTGTAGGAATAATGCAGAGAGAATCTCTGCTGCCAGCTATAAGACAGAGCTGCCATAAAGCCATCTGTCCGGCATCAAGACTAGCCAGAAGAATGAGCACAAAGGCTAGGATTACATAGTACAGTGATATATGAACATTCCATGTAGGAAAAGATAAGGCAGCTTTCTCACGGCTTAGTGAGACAGGCAAAAGTCAGACCAGGCCTCGCTGCAGCTGTTTGCCGCTCGGCTTGGACAAAAATCATAACACCCCTGTGGCACCCTTTCAGCTCGGTGCCCAGTGTGGGTGAATCAGTTGCACTCCCCTAAATCTGTCTCCACCCGCTGCTTCCTAAATCTGTTGCTGAACCTCTAACCTTCGGGACTACTGGACTTCAGCCCTCACAATTTCTCCCTCTCTGTTCTGAACTCCTGGCTTTTCTAACACAGGAAGGTATCCTCTCCCTTTAATCCTCTTGTTGTATTAATGACCCATTACCCCAGACTAACACCTCCACAGAAATTAGTCCAAATTAATTAGCACCAGCCTGCCTTAATCATCCCTAATCACATGCTAATTTCAGAAATGCCTAATACACAGCTCAATTACACACATGGGTCTGTCATCCCATTTTAACACAAAAGCTTGAATTAAATTCTAACGTTTACTGGGCCCAGACATTTACCACCCACAAACCTATAACATTCAACATGGAATTGCACCCCTGCTGGATGGAGATGGTGGGAGTTGGAGTCCAATATCTGGAAGGCCACATAGTCCATAGCCTAGAACAGAACACAGAATCTTCTGCAATACATAGGTTCTCCTCAGCCCACAAGCCAATGTAGACATGGTTTCCTGAAGACATTGTGCTAGTGTCTAGGCCTAGGACCCTTGTACTTATGGGACCGTCTCTCCTGGTACGTCCCGCAAAGGACACTAAGGTCCATGAACAATAATAGCTTAAGGATCCCGGGCCTTAAAGAAGCCAGATTATCCTCCACCAGGACCAGGGCCTTTTTAGTGATGGCTCCGACCTGGTGGAATGCTCTGTCCCATGAGACTAGGGCCCTGCACTACTTGATCTCCTTCCGCAGGGCCTGTAAGACACAGCTATTCCGCCTGGCCTTCAACTTAGCCTGACCCTTCTTTCCTTTTCCCTTCCCCTTTTTCTATGAAGAAACCCTTACTGAGATCCCACATTAATTTTCTTCCCTGGTCTCCTTGCTGGCCCTAGCAGGACTAATCTGGCCAGTTAGCCCTGGTGATGCCACATTTATGTTGTATTTATGCTGTTTTTTAAGCTGTTTTAAAAATCGTTTTTAATCAATGTTTTTATGTTTGTTATTAGCCGCCTGAGCCCGGTTTTGATGGGGAAGGGCGGGGTATAAATAAATTATTATTATTATTGTTGTTGTTGTTGTTGTTGTTGTTGTTGTTGTTGTTGTTGTTGTTATTATTATTATTATTAGTGTTTAGTTGAATTTGGCCCAGACCATTTTAGCCCCATCATCATTACTTCAATTTTACAGCTGGGAAAAATAATGAGAGGTGCCCTGAATTGGGTTCAAGATGTTCAGTTGACATGGAGGGAAGTATGCTACAAACAGGTTCTCTCAAGTTGCCCTGGCTGGATTCTAAGTGATAATGGCCCTGGCAAATCCAACATATATTTCAAAAGTAAATTCTCAATGGCATCCAGCACAGTCATATTTAATTTCAAAAGAGGAAATTTCCTCAAAAATGAAGAGAAATGTTAAGAAAGGAAGAGCTGGTCAGATCAAATTTCTCCAAGTTGTCTATGATTTGTACAAGCTTCTTTTATGAGCATGGAGCAAAATAAAAACTGTCACTAACTATTTGAGAACTTTCTGCGCAAAACATTGCAGACCTTGACAAATGGGCAAGAAAATCTGCAGAGAACGAAAAGAATGCTTGTAAACCCACGGTGCTCATCACCTGCAGAGAACCTTGCTTTGGGTTATGCAGCACTATACAGTGTATTTCCTGGATTATTTAGTAGTTAAAAGCACAGATAGTTGAAGATCTACGGGGGCAGGTTGTGACTATTCAGTGGGGAAAGAATTTTCCACTGAAAATTCCCACTGACATTTATCTGCATTAACAGAGATCTGGAAGACAGAGATATATTAAAGCAGGCATGTCCAAAGTCCATCTCGGGGGCCTAATCCAGCCCGCCAGGTGGTTTAATCCAGCCCCTGTGACAGTTTATTTCCTGGGGTAATACTAAGAAAAGCTCAACCACTTTGGGGTAAAATCATAAAAAAAGCTCAACAACTATGGTTGGCCCTTTGGTCGGCCCTCACAGCCCTTCACTTCATCAAATCTGGCCCTCTTTGAAAAACGTTTGGACACCACTGTATGAAAGCATCAACAGTCTTCATCCTACCCCAGTCATTGGTGTTGGACAAAAATGCCATAGGGTGCTTTGCAGCATGTTTCTTGCCTCATTTGCTTGAATCACATGGAACCTTTTGACAGGGGCCTAGGAAGTGGGGGGGCGGGGGCGGTCTGCCCCAGGTTCCATCATGGAGGGGGTGACAAATGATCAAGGAACAATTACTGCCCTACTAGGGTGGTTCATACAAATCTTTTTATTTTTTTTGAAAATGCCTGCTCCAAAGGTCTTATATTACTACACTAGGGATTATATAGCTATATATGAAATTTCATGCGTATCAGTTAATATCTTGACCCTCCTCCACGAAAATAGCTGTTTACTTGGCTGTTTTCCTATGTCGTGAAGGCTGAAATTTCAATTCAGTGGAGCACTTACTGTTCCCAACCCTAACCCTGCGGAAAGCCATCTAATTAGACTTTAATTTGATTTTGACGTGTTTTTAAGGAGGTAATTTAATTATTGTTTGATTTTATATCAATGTTATGTATCTGATGTTAGCCGCCCTGAGCCTGACTTCGGCCGGGGAGGGCAGGATATACCGTATTTTTCGCTCAATAACGCGCACTTTTTCCCTCCAAAAAAGGAAGGGGAAAAGTCTGTGCGCGTTATGGAGCGAAGGCACTGGGCGCTGCTTCTGCAGGGGGGGAGATGTTGCACGGAGCAGAGAAGGGGCGGTGGGTGGCAGCCGCGCCCCACCCCTTCCCCGCTCTGTGAAGCATCTCCGCTGCCCCCGTCGCCACCGACGCTTGCAAAAGCCTGCTTTTGCAAGCGTCGCTGGCGAGGGGGAGGGAGACGTTGCACGGAGCGGAGAAGGGGCGGCGCGCGCCACCCCTTCCCCACTCTGTGAAGCATCTCCGCTGTCCCCCGTCGCCACCGACGCTTGCAAAAGCCTGCTTTTGCAAGCGTCGCTGGCGAGGGGGAGGCAGACGTTGCACGGAGCGGAGAAGTCACCGGGGAAGATCGGGGTTGGTGGGGAAGAACTAGCAGCATCCCTCCGCCGCCCCTCCCAGCCTTTTAGAGGAGGAAAACCAGAAAAATATTTTTTTTCTTGTTTTCCGCCTCTAAAAACAACGTGCGCACTATGGTCCGGAGCGTGTTATGGAGCGAAAAATACGGTAAATAAAAGTTTATTTTTACTTATTATTATTCCTTTGTAAGAAAATATGAAATAACGTAAAACCATTTTTGCAGGCAAAAAAAAAAAAAAAATCAATCAATGGGGGGGGGGGTGACAAGAAATTTTCCGCACTGGGTACCACTTGACCTTCCTTCGCCTCTGCCTTTTGAAATGCAAAAACCTTTGAGAAGGGGTTCAATCAATCTCTCCTTGCAGTGCGATATAGATCATATAGCACAAGGATGGGGAACCTTTGGCCCTCCAGATGCTGCTGGACTGCAAGCACGGCCAATGGCCAAGGGATGATGGGAATTGTAGTTCGGCAACATCTGGAGGGCTAAAAGTTCCCCTGCACTGCTATAGCAGAAATAAGGGAATGCGACCATCTAGAAGTTGTTGGACTCCAACTCCCATCATCCCCAGCCGTGGATGGTCAATAGTCAGGGATAATGGGAGCTGTAGCCAATGGTTCCCTATTCCTATCCTATAAATTGATCTATTGGGGATAATCAGTGCTCCAAAACCGGTTTTGCTAGTCTTGGAGAAACTCTGCCTCCTGCTTTCCTTCAAAAAATTCACCCATCTCACCTAAACAGCAATCTCCTAAATTTGCCCAGACATTTATCTTTAGGGGAAATTTAGCCACTTTGTATAGCCAATCCCTTCTGATCCCTTCCAGTTTTCTGCTTCTGATCCCTTCCAGTTTTCTGCTTCTGTGAAGGGAGAAGTAACTGCCACCATGATGACTATCTGAAGCCAACAAGAGATTTTTAAGACTGGGAAGAAACCACAAATAGGCTTTGGAATCCAGCCAGGACAACTTGGAGAACCAACTTGTAACATAATCCCTTCCATGCCAACTGAGCTGAACATGTTAGGTGTTAACTGACCAGGTTACAGAGAGAGAGAGAGAGAGAGAGAGAGAGAGTTACCCCGAAACATGGTAATGTACTAAAATAAACAAAAATCTGCTCTTATTCCCTTATGGGGTACACAAGAGCTTTTTCAGGTTCTCCATCGGTAGGAGTAAATTACAGAGGCCAAGCAGAGAAAAATTGAGAAGCAAAATCTTTATTATATCTGTTGCAACAGGGCCCTCACTCCCAAAATGGAGGAGGGAGGAGGAACCCAGAACAATGGTGTGCCAGCTGCTATATAGACTTTTGAAATTCCCCCCTCCCGCTCAAGACCACCACCCCCATACATCATACATACGTCACAAAAAGGGGTGTAACCCAGGACCCCCTCCCAGATACATCACAGTTACATCATGAAAGGGGAGGTCTGGTAGCAGTAATCTGAGCATCCTTGACCCTCCCCATGCCTCCTCTTGCCCTCCACCAAAAACCCATGAAGTAAAATAAAAGAGATATTTACATTTCCCTGTTTCCCAGCCAAGTTAATCACACCCTTTTGTCTGGCACTCAGGTATCAGGAAGCCAGGAATTCTCACTGAGACAATCACCCCCTCCTTCCTTGCAGAGAAATACTGGTCAGCTGGGAGTCAAAATGGAGACAGGCCTGTGTCCTGTCTTCAGACATGTGGCCTTGTTTGCTTGGAACACTTATGAACATTTATTATATATAAATTTATTTATTATATATACATTTATTATATATAAAGCGGCGCAGCACGGCGCGGGGACTTGCCCAGCGGCACCGGAAATTGCATCTGTGCACGCACAGATACTGGAAATCGCGTCTGGGCATGTCCAGACGCAGAAAATTGCTTCTTTCGCAGGCGCGATTTTCGGCATCTGGGCATGCGCAGAAGCAATTTCTGGAGCCGTGGACATGCGCAGATGTGATTTTCGGCGTTGCGCTGTGCCAGTCCAGCCCACATCCGGTAAACCTTGCCGTCCCCTGGTCTAAAGAGGAACAACCCATGCCTGTGAGTGACAGGATGCTAAGTGTTGCAGTAGAGGAATTGTCCGGATTACCATATGAGGGGCAAAAAGGAACATCCCCCTAGGCCACACGGCCATTGACCATGGGGATTTTATTTCCCCCTTAAGTCTGAGGCATGTGAGCCGGTTGGCTTGGATGAGTCACCTTCTAAGTATTTGTTCTGCCAGCTCTTTTACGCAGTGCACCTGCTCTGTGGTTTGTGCACTGTGGTCAGGATCGCATAGGTGCTGCAATGACTCCAACAGGTGTGAAGAGGCTTGGTGGGGGAAAGCCCTTGGCTATGTTTGGTTACGACAAATGTTTCCGTTTAGACTCTACTCTCAAAATGAGGCATCAAATATTCTAAGAAGCCTCAACACACCCATTGCAGCTATTCATTCCGAGAGCTGCTACAGGCACCTGGGCTATAAGTGCTCTCCTTGTCCCAGATTTCCAAGAAAGTCACATCCAGCTTTGCAGTTACACCCAGATTTCTCACAGAGCCTTACTTTTACTTCCGTAGCCAGAGGAAAAATTGTGTTACCAGAGCATTTTAGTTCCCTAACAATTCATCTGCTGTTCCCGGCAGGGGGAACAGGGGAAAGAAGGCAAGCTAAAGAGAATTAAAAAAATTACTATGTAAATCAGACCTGCATCTTAGCATCCTAGCTCTAAATATTTATTCCCAGTGCTTTTTTCTGTGGGTGACGTAGGGGTACGCATACCCCTAAACATTTTGTGAATATAGGTTTGGCCTCATTGAGGGGCGGTATTTCAATAAAATGAGAGTACCCCTAAACATTTTTTAAGAAAAAAAGCACTGTTTATTCCTAGAAACTATTGGTTTCAATAGAAGTCACTTTCTATTTTATCATGTATTTTTAATTGTAAACAGCATAGAGCAAAATCTCATGGAAAACCCTGTATGAAAAATGTTTAATTAAAAAAAAAAAGACCTTCTAAATATTGATTACATTTTAATCCCGCCTTCCTCTAAGGCAGCCTTCCCTAACCAGATGTTTTGTTGTTGGACTACAACTCCCATGATGCTTGACCATGCTGGGTGTCACAGCGCTGTCAGGCAAGGAATGTCCAGAGTGAGGAATTAACTCTTTATTGTCAAAAGTACACTCATAAGCAGGGCTTTTTTCTGCCGGAACTCACCGGAATTCAGTTCCAACACCTCTCAGGTGGGCTCCATTGCCATTATAAGAGAACAAAGGGGGCAATTCATGTTGAGTTACAGCACCCAATGGGGCCGTTGTCACAACAGACGAAACATTTGTAATAGTGTGACACTGAATTCTGCCCATTGTGACTGACTTTTGGCCAACCAGTGAGCTTCAATGACTTTCTACCTGCCCGCAGTCTGTCTCGCCAGAGTGGTGCATGCTCTAGTTATCTCCCGCTTGGACTACTGCAATGCGCTCTACGTGGGGCTACCTTTGAAGGTGACCCGGAAACTGCAATTAATCCAGAATGGGGCAGCTAGACTGGTGACTGGGAGTGGCCGCCAGGACCACATAACACCGGTCCTGAGAGAACTACATTGGCTCCCAGTATGTTTCTGAGCACAATTCAAAGTGTTGGTGCTGACCTTGAAAGCCCTAAATGGCCTCGGTCCTATATACCTGAAGGAGCGTCTCAACCTCCATCGTTCAGCCCGGACACTGAGGTCCAGCGCCGAGGGCCTTCTGGCGGTTCCCTCACTGCGAGAATCAAAGCTACAGGGAACCAGGCAGAGGGCCTTCTCGGTAGTGGCGCCCGCCCTGTGGAACGCCCTCCCAGCAGAGGTCAAAGGGATCAACAACTATCTGACATTCAGAAAATACCTGAAGGCAGCCCTGTTTAGGGACATTTTTAACCTGTGATATTTTAATGTATTTTAATATCTGTTGGAGGCAGCCCAGAGTGGCTGGGGGGACCCAGCCAGATGGGCGGGGTACAAATAATAAATTATTTATTTATTTCTTCTTCTTCTTCTTCTTCTTCTTCTTCTTCTTCTTCTTCTTCTAGATGTTGGATCTCTCCCTCAACAGCAGGAATAAGTGGATCTGTCAATTTTGGTTTCTCATTTTCCCAGTGTTAAGTTCAGTTCTACGCACTTACAAACCAGTTTGCGATATTGGGTGAAAGTCAACTAAGTTTTCCTCGCAGTAAATTTACAGTATTCTCAGAAATTGAAATTAGCAAACCTAAAATCATGTTCATTAATTTCAATGTGTCTACTGAGTGAAAGCGAGTGAAATATCACCCCTTTTTTTTTAAAAAAAAAAAAGTAATCATGCAAATTCATCAGCATTTTAACGCGAATTTCTCTGCATATGCAATTTCCCCATTGTACCCATTTTTGCCAACCAATTTCCCCAGATATAATGCATTCTTATAAACACTTCAGCCTGGTATATGCATTTTAGTGCACATTACTTGGCTAGAGAATTGCTTTGCAAAATTCAGAGCACTGTGAATGTTGAAGGATGGCTTTCTTCCAGTTGGTGTATTGTTTCCAAAAGCACAAACTAGGTTGATTCGCCTCGAAATGCGGGCTTTTCTATCCAACACCTCTGCATCCACAACACAACATTTGTTCTGACGTCACGTACTTAGGATCACAGGGTCGTTCAATATATCGCCCGAGACAGCTCAAGAGCAGGAGACAGCAACTCTTTCAAAAGAGAAGGCAGAATCAGTCACAAACTAGCAATACTCAGGGGTCCCTTCCAATTCCGCAATTCTATGATTCTACCACATGCACTATACTGACCTTATCCCAGCTGTGCTACCTAAAGGTACACACCCTGCCTTGTGCACACACTGGCAGGCAGACACATGTACACACTGTGCAGAGAAACAGTACTGTTTATTTGACCTTTGGCTGCTCAGCATTATGGTTCGCTGAAGCTTAGAGCAGAGCACAAACTATGCATGAGTGTTCATGTGTGTGTGTGTTTGTTGGCAGGCTGCCGGATTACCCTTGCATACTCTGAAAAATCCTAACATAGCCTGCACATGCCTTTGCTATTATCATTCTGGATGCAAACAGCAAGTCCATTAACCCATAACAAACCCCACTGCAGATTCAAAAGTATTCAAAAGGATCGTTTTATAAGTAAAGTATTATATAACATTTAAGTTTCACAGTATATTATATATATATTCCAGTATATTCCAAATGCACTCTACAAACTAACACGAACTCAAAAATTAGGTAAGGAACCAAATCTACAGTAATAAAGTGCAAGTGTCTCTGCGTCCAGTCCCTGTGTCCTACTGCACATGTGCCCCACGGACACAGGGATTGGAGCGCAGAGACTTCGGGCGGCTGGGCGAAACTGCGCATGTGCCCCACAGGCACAGGGATTGGAGCGCAGAGACTTCGGGCAGCCGGGCTGTTGAAGCGGCGGGTGCGCGCTCGCGTGGACTTACTTCTAAGCGGCAGTGGCCGTTACAAGTGGCGGCTGAGTTGGCCTGCCGGGGCCTGGCTGGTGCCAGTGCCGCCGCCGCCGCCGCGATGCGCCTCCTGCGCTGCCTGCTGAAGGGCCATTTGGCGCTGGCCGGGGCGCCCAAGTACACCGAGCACTTCAGCAAGTTCTCGCCGTCCCCGCTTTCCATGATGTTCTAGCGCCTGTTAATTTAATGGGCTTAAAGTCTACTAGTGTTATATAATACTGTGAAACTTAAATGTTATATAATACTGTAAAACTTAAATTTAGAATTTAGAATTTTGATGTAATTTGATGCATTGTTTGATATTACCAGCTGACGAAGACATCCATATCGAAACAGGGCCCTGTCCTGGTTGCTTTTCCTGAATCGACTCTTCACTCCGGCTTTACTTATAAAACGATCCTTTTGAATACTTTTGAATACGGACTGATACACATTTATTGTTACTTGAAATTTCTTATGTTCTTATACTGTAACGAATTATTCTTTACTCATACTACTGTGAATTTGAAGTTGTATTTTTCATTTGAAGCCACACATATTATTGTGAACTTGAAACTGTTTTTCTTATTTGAACTGACATTCTCTGCCTAAGACTGTAATTCTTAACAGAATACATACTTTTATTTGACTATAACTCACGAGTAGGATTTATTCCTAGTATTGAAATTTCTGGCCAGAGCTCTTGGTGTGTATTTCCTTTCAGTATAACTAATAACAAGAACTCCAATTTATTTAATAATATAATACAGGCATGTCCAACAGGTAGATCATGATCTACCTGTAGGATCACTGGACGTGTGTGGTAGATCACCGGTAGATCATTGGCTTCCCCCAAAGAAGCTGAACAACTGTGGCTCCCCTAGAAAAAGCACAACTTTTTACCTCCTCCCTGAAAAAACTCAACAACTTTGACCCAAATCCCCGCAAAAATGGGTCTTCCTCCTTCCTAAAAAAGCTCAACAACTTTGACCTGAACCCCAAAAAAAGGGGGTAGATCACTGCCAGTTTTTAACTCTGTGAGTAGAGTTGGCCACCTCTTAATTATAATACATTATCTGCCTGTGGAATCTCCCGTCTGTTCTGTTTGGTGACCCACCCCCTGGATTTGCTCTGTCAGTCAAATCCTTGCTTGGCCGTTAGGACTTGCCGTATGGCCCTGGCTAAGTTGCTGTCTCAACCTCAGCTCTTTCCCTGTAAAATCGGCACTCTCAGAACCTGCCCCATAAGGATCTTACTGGGACAGAGAAAGATTGTGACGTAGAACACTGGTTTGACAATAAGCCAAGGAAATAGCTGGTTAGTTCAAATCTATTTCACATGCAATCCATCATGGTTTTGGGGTTTTTTTATTCTGGTCCTTTAAAACAGTCAGGCCACAATGCTACTGCAACATTAAAAGCCATTAACTGCCTGATTTACTCTGCCAGGGCCTGTATTCTAGACCTAGCAAACTTCATGCCCCTTTGGCTTCCTAGCTGAGTCCCCACGTTTCACAGCTTCATTTTCTTGGTGACTTGCTTCCTACCAGCAGGACACAGCTCCTTTCAGCTTTCCAGTTTTGTCCCTGTCCTGCTTTCTCCTCACTTCCACCTGCCTCCTTCTTCACATCTCCACCAAGCAATGTTTTCTATTGTATAAAAAAGGTAAAGGGACCCCTGACCATTAGGTCCAGTCGTGTCCGACTCTGGGGTTGCGGCACTCATCTCGCTTTATTGGCCGAGAGCCAGCGTACAGCTTCCAGGTCATGTGGCCAGCATGACAAAGCCGCTTCTGGTGAACCAGAGCAGCGCACGGAAACGCCGTTTACCTTCCCACCAGAGCGGTTCCTATTTATCTACTTGCACTTTGACATGCTTTCGAACTGCTAGGTTGGCAGGAGCTGGGACCGAGCAACGGGAGCTCACCCCGTCATGGGGATTCGAACCGTCAGCCTTCTGATCGGCAAGCCCTAGGCTCTGTGGTTTAACCCACAGCGCCACCCGCGTCCCTTTTTCTATTGTATACTTTATCCCATCCCCATAGCCACTCATTCTCTTGGCCCACCTTCTGCACTGCTCCTATCTTCTTCCCTCTAAGGAAATACAGCCTCTCCTGAGGTTCAGTTGTGTGTGTTCCCTCCTTAATAACCCACTTCCTGCCTCCTCTTTCCTTTCCTTTAAATTTCATTTTCCACCCACCTTTCCTTCAGCTACTCAGTTGATTGCATATTCTGGAACCATAGCTGTCAACCCTCCCTTTTTTTGCGGGAAACTCCCTTATTCCAATGCCGTTTCCTGCTGCTATCCCGGATTGTTGATATCCCTTAAATTTCCCGTATTTCAAAGGAAGCAGCTCCTCTCCCTCCCTGCCGGCCAGGGAGGCTCCTCAGCTGCGTTGCTCGGCTGCCAATAAGGAGTCTGAGACCGACTGGGGGCGGAGCTTGCATGCCTTGTGCAGCCAGACCCTCATGCCCAACCAGACAGCCTGCCTGCCTGCCATCTATGCGCTCACTCTTTCACTCACCCGTTCGCACGCAGCCTCTGGAGCGCAGGGTGGCGAGGTTACTTGGTGCCATTGCACAGCCCTCGTGGCATCCCTTATTTTCAAATCCAAAAGTTGACAGCTATGTCTGGAACTTTCCTTCACCTTCCCTGCCTTTGAGCTCCCTGCCCCTTAACGTCTCTATATCCAAGGACCTCTTCCCAGCCCTTAGCCTGCCTCTGTTTGGAGTTTTAATCCCAGCCAAACTGACAATTTCTCATTTCCTCACAGAAGCTGAAATGCACATTGTTGGTTTCCCTGATCAGCTGAATATTCTGTGTGGTTAACCAGGTAATCCAATCAATGTGAGAGGTTTCACTAGGGACAAGAGCAATGCAATATAGACAATCATGCGAATGCTTAGGGTCAAACAAGTCCATGATTGTTATCTCCTTCTAAAACAAATTAGCAGCCCTATGAAGTTGCTTTGAAGGATATGGAAGAAGTACTGTGCACACTCAAATCTTCCCTCCTTGCAGTTTCTGCAGTCTAAATTGTCTTTCCCTGAATACCTAATTAGTTATTGTAGGAGACTCCTGAATGTTTTCCCCAGGGCAACTAAAACAGCAGCCTGGTTTAGATTATTATTATTATTATTATTTATTAAATTTGGGGTTCAGGCACTGTTTAGAGAAAGAATTGGACTGGGTCACCCTGATGGATGACCTTCCTTGGGAGAGAAACATGGGGAGTACAGCCTTATTGCTCTCTCAGTGGTTTTTTATATTGTTGACCATGGGATTCTCTTGAACTGTTTCCATTATTAATTATTATTATTATTATTATTATTATTATTATTATTATTATTATTATATACTGCCCTTCTTCTGAGGATCACAGGGTGGTTTACGAGATAAAAACACAAAAATGCATAACATAATAACAAACAAAATAATAACACACCACACAAGCAAAGTTTAAAAGCACATCATTTGTTTAATTAGCCAAACGCCCAGGAGGAGGAGAAAGTTTTTGCCTGGTGCCTAAAGATATGTAATGAAGGTGCCAGGCAAGTCACCCTGGGGAGAGCATTCCACAAATGGGGAGCCACCACAGAATAGGCCCCGTCTCATGTTCCCACCCACTGGACCTCTCGTGAAGCAGGCACATGAAGGGCCCCAGATGATGATGGCAGGGTCTGAGTCAGTTCTTATGGGGAGAGGCTATCCTTGAGGTGTTGTGGTCCTGAGCCATTTAAGGCTTTATAGGTCAAAACCAACACTTTGAATTGGGCCAGTAAACAAATTGGCAGCCAGTGCAGTCAGCTAGATAAAGAGATGGATGGATCCTATTCATGTTAGGACGCCAACAAGTTGGCGCGCTGAAGAGCAGCAGTCAGTCTGATAAAGCCGAGGTTAAACAGTCCGGGTCAGA
Organism: Darevskia mixta; assembly: GCA_034641385.1. Taxonomy (NCBI): domain Eukaryota; kingdom Metazoa; phylum Chordata; class Lepidosauria; order Squamata; family Lacertidae; genus Darevskia; species Darevskia mixta. Next base: position 1,248,806 of record JAWWNH010000047.1, read on the forward strand.
AGCCAGCCAAAGTCAGTTCAAGCCAGAAGTCAGGAAGCCGAGGTCAGGAGGAAGCCAGGAGTCAGGAGTCAGGAGTCAGAAGCCGAAGTCAGGAACACAGGAACCAGGAACAGGATGAGCAGGCACAACTATGTGCTTCAGCACAGCAGTTGCAGGTGCTGGTGAGGGAAGCAGCTGGCCTTCCTTAAGTAGCCAGCTCATCACCACGCCTTTTACGAGCTGCAACTGCCTCCAATTGCTCCCTCCGTTTCTCATCTCTACAGCTGAGATGGGAGGAGGGGAGGGGGCCCTCCGGCTCCTCTCCTCACAAGGGCCTGATTCTGGCTCAACTTCCTCCTCCTCCTGTTCTGGCCTTCCCTCTTCCCCATCTGCTTCTTCCTCTTCTGAGGAGTGTCACCACCAGTCTTCTTCAGATAAGAATCCCTCCATTTCTCTGGACTCTTCCGTGGTTGCCGCTTCACCTAGGGGGGCTTGCCACCACTCCTGCTCATCTGGTGCAACCCTGACAATTCAGAGGACTAGCTCTGGGTGCTCTCACCAAATGAAGTGAGGAGGATGGGAGAGGGCCTTCCTGGTGGTGGCACCCCAGTTACGAAACAGCCTCCCCAGAGAGGTTCACCTGGTACTATTCTTATGGTCTTCTCAGTCCTCTGTGAAATACCTTTTTAATCATCCAATCTTTTAAGCAACCTGTGCTTTTATCACCTGTCTCAATTTATGAATTGCGCTTGATGGGCTATTAATAGTTTTGCTCTTTTCTCTACCAGACAAGAACTAGTGCTGCTTTTTGTATTAATTTTAGTGTTTTGCATTGTGTGTGTGTGTTTGTTTCTTTTAATTTTTGTGAGCCACCCAGATATCATGTAATACTGGGCAGTTATCCAAATGGTATTAAATAAACAAATGCCCCAGGTTCTGCACTCCTATTGAAACTTTACAGGTTGTAAACTAAACCTCTGCACTGCTGATACATTTCACGGCTCTGCAGCAAGTGGCTGCATGTAGATTTGTACCCATTGTTTTATTTTACCTTCTTTTTTGATAGAGAGGAACATAGGGCAAAGGCTTTCACATTTTCCGGAGCAAACCACCAAAAACTCCTAACGATTCAAAAGAAACGCATTCAAGACCTGCGCTGGCATACTGGAGAATCCAGTTCTGCAGAGTTGTCCACAATTATTGCCCGATGACTTTCCCCTCTTCAGTCTTGAGAAGGGGGAGGGTGGAATAGTGGCATGTTAGAAGCCTAATATCCGAGTGCATTAAAAAAGAGGAAAAGAAGCTTTAATAGAGATGAAATGTGTTGTGTTACAAACCGAAAGAACAAGAAAAGAAGGTAAACAGACAAGGTGCTAATCTCTGTGTCATTATGCAATATTGTGGTTATCTAATGACAGCAAGGGCTATTCAATAGAAACCCCATTGTCTGGAGGAGAAAAGAAGAAAAGAAAATCAGCACCAATATTGGAGCCTACAAGAGGGGAAGGAACAGTTGTTGTCTGAAGATGGAAAGTTTCCAAACTCCACAGGTACAGGAGGGGGAAGAGGAGGACTGGCCACATTCATTGGCTCCGCCCTTACCTGGAGACGAACTTTTATTGCAGCACCTGTAGATATATATCTCTCTCTGTATGGCCCAGTGCTTTGCTTCAGTCCCTTGGCATCTCAGACAGAGCAGAGACCTTCACACCTTCATCGCCATTCCACCTGCTCCGGTGCAACCATGAGAAAAGAAATTTGCACCATCGCTTTTCTCCGAGCTGTCTTCTGCGAGTTCTTAGCCACGCTGCTTTTCGTCTTCTTCGGTTTGGGCTCAGCCCTGAAGTGGCCTTCGGCCTTGCCAAGCGTCCTCCAGATCGCCCTGGCTTTCGGCTTGGCCATTGCCACGATGGTACAGACCTTTGGTCCCATCAGCGGCGGCCACGTCAACCCAGCAGTGACCATTGCCTTCTTCGTGGGGAACCAGATCTCTTTCCTCCGGACATTGTTCTATGTTGCAGCCCAGCTGATCGGCGCCATCGCCGGGGCAGGCATACTCTATGGGGTGACTCCCGCTAACGCCCGTGGCAACCTGGCAGTCAATGCGGTAAGTACTTGCTGCGGCTGTGGATTAGATTCGTGATATTGGTGGTTTGGCACCTTGGCCAGGCAAGAGCCCCTCAAAGGGGAACTGGCATCTCAGGAGAGACCTGAACCTAACAGGCAGCCCCACTCGGCCTCTGGAGAGCTTGTGGCACAAGAGATCCCACCAGCACATTATGCTGTAGAGTAAGAAGAAAGCACCCTCTGATGATAGGCATGGAAGTTTGCTGGCAGGACAGGTTAATTCTGCCTTGTAATTTTCAATGTAGTGTTTCTTCCAAAGGTGCTTCATATTCTAAGCCAGGCATGTCCAACAGGTAGATTGTGATCTACCAGTAGATCACTGGACGTCTGTGGTAGATCACCGGTAGATCAGTGGCTCCCTCCAAAGAAGCTAAAAAACTTTGGTTCCCCTAAAAAAAGCTCAACATCTTTGCCCTACACCCCTAAAATGACCTGAACCACCAAAAACAGGGCTTTCCTTCCTAATAGAAAAAGCTCAACGGCGCTTTCCTCTTCCTTAAAGAAGCTCAACAACGTTTATGTGAACCCCCCCCCAAAAAAGGGGGTAGATCACTGCCAGTTTTTAACTCTTTGAGTAGATCACAGTCTCTTGGAAGTTGGCCACCCCTGTTCCAAGCGAATGAGTCTGCCAGTCCCAGAGAGAGAGAGAGAGAGAGAGAGAGAGAGAGAGAGAGAGAGAGAGAGATTCAAAAGTGCAAATGTCTCAAACAGTGCAGAGAGATTATGGGGAGAAGCAGACATGGACTCCTGAGAGACTTTAGCATTTTATGACATTGGACTTGTTGCACATCGGACATTGCACTTTTGAATCTCTTTGCACTTTTTGAGACATTTGTACGTTGTATGGAGTAGATTTCCTCTGGTTGCATATGCATATATATATATATATATATATATATATATATATATATATATATGATTGAATATTCTTCACGGTTTGTGTCATTTTGATATATTATAGCTAAAGATCCAGCTTACTTCCCCTTGTTTCCTAAATTTTCACCAGCAACCATACTTATTCTGTTCCTATTAAACTTTTAGTTAGCATGCAGACACTGCAAAAGGGAATCTTTGGACTGCTCCACATTTCAATCTCTCTTGCATTATCTACATTAACACTGAATTGTAGCTCTGGATTGTTGTCAAACATTTGTAAGGCAGATAAGCCCGCCGTTGGTTTGATGTTTGCATTACAAACCTGCCCCCAAAGCAAGAATTACCTTAAACCTCATGTTTCACACATGATGCAGACTGCCTAAAAGAGGACCCTGGGATCTGCTCCTGAATTGTTGCAAATCCCATAGCTTCCCCCTGCATTGTTCTTCAGCAGGTATTAGCTGTTGTAAAGAGCATTTGAAGGAGATAACGCATTTGCCAAGAGATCATATCTCAGGGCTAGGCTGGTGAGACCGTATGAGAAATCCGTAACAAAAGAGAGATAAATGAAGGAAATAAAAGAGATACAAAGATGGACAGAGTGATAGACCATTTAAAAAATAATGAATGCATTGTATAACCCAACTCCTGTTGCTTCTTAAAGTTCCTTTCCAGTCCTACGGAGAGAGGGGTTTATAATTCCAGTTTTGTTCTGTTGAAGCTCAGTGAGCTGAATTGTTTATTTAGTATTATTAAGCACCACACCTCCAGCAAGCTTGGCAGAGTGTGAATGCAGCTCAGAGGAATGAAATCTAATAGCAACTATGAAGTCCTATTGCACTTTGGGGTTTGTTGTTTTCTTTTTTTTATATGATTTTTATTGATTTCATTTTACATTAACACTCAAATTTTCATCATATTATATTACATACAATAAGCTTAAAGCTCCGCCGAGCTATGACTTCCCTCCCTCCTTTCAATGGTTTTTGGATATTATTTAGCCTCTAACGCTTTTGTTTTTTATCTATCTCTGACCTTTTTTTAATCTTCCTCCTCTGATTTCAGTCAGAGATTATTCACATCTCACAACATAGGAATTACAACAGTCCTGTTAGTGTCTTTAAACTTGTACAATTTTCTTTTAAATAGTCTATAAATTTACTCCAATCATTCACGAACCTCCAGTCGTCTTGGTTCCTGACCTTGCCTGTCATCTTTGCCAGTTGCCTGTCATCTTTGCCACCTTTGAGCAACCAAAATCCTTGCTGCAGTGGTTGCGTACATAAATAGTCTCTGATCTTTTTTAGCAATTTCATCCCCCATCAACCCAAGCAGAAACGCCTCCAGCTTCTTGGGAAATGTATATTTTAGTATCTTATTTAGTTCGGGGTTTGTTGTTTTCTTAACAACCACCCTTAAGAGTAACCTTTATTTGTTGGAAGTAGTTTTTCTTGGTTTTCAGCAGGAGTTAGTTAGAATCATAGAATCATAGAGTTGGAAGAGACCACAAGGGCCATCCAGTCCAACCCCCTGCCAAGCAGGAACACCATCAAAGCATTCTTGACAGATGGCTGTCAAGCCTCTGCTTAAAGACCTCCAAAGAAGGAGACTCCACCACACTCCTTGGCAGCCAATTCCACTGTCGAACAGCTCTTACTGTCAGGAAATTCTTCCTAATGTTTAGGTGGAATCTTCTTTCTTGTAGTTTGAATCCATTGCTCCGTGTCTGCTTCTCTGGAGCAGCAGAAAACAACCTTTCTCCCTCCTCTATATGACATCCTTTTATATATTTGAACATGGCTATCATATCTCCCCTTAACCTTCAATGTGCAAGATTGTAACCAAAGTCTCTGCTCTTCCATCCTGACAGCTCAGCAACAACACAACCGCAGGCCAGGCTGTGGTGGTGGAGATGATCTTGACCTTCATGCTTGTTATGTGCGTCTTTGCCTCGACTGACAGCCGCCGGCGCGGCCATGTGGGCTCCCCAGCCCTGTCTATCGGACTGGCTGTCACCCTGGGCCACCTCGTTGGGGTAAGTGATTTTCTACTCAGGTTTTCTTTTAGGAACATCGGGAGCTGTCCGATGTTTTGAGTCAGGCTATTAGTCCAATCAATCAATCAATAAAAATTTATTCGACCGTCAGTCAGAAAGCACATATTATCCATACAAAAGTTAAAACGTCTAAACATCTGGAAAAGCGTGACACTTAGAAACAGCGAAAAGTATATTATAAATTTAGACCCGTGCCAATACAGTCAATTTTAGCCTTACGGTGCTTAAAGGCCAAAAAAGAAATTTGGTCACCGAGAAGGTTGTTGTTCCAGTGAACTTGTTCAGCAAATACAAAACCAGTCTTTCTCTGTCTACTGGGCTATGTTGGCATAGGAGTGGAGCTATAAGTTTTTGTCTAAGATCTGCATAGAATGGGCAGATCAAAAGAATATGTTCAGTTGACTCAACCACTCCCAGAGCACAGGGGCAAAGTCTCTGGGCGTATGGGACTCCCCTGAACCTTCCTCACAAAACCGCCGATTCCAGAACATTTAACCTAGCGGCTGTAAGGAGCCTACGGTATTCCACATAGTGGATTTCCGCCAGATAAGGGGCTGGTGAAATCTGAGATATCTGTTCCCCCAAATACATCCCAGGTTTCACAAGAGCAATGTCCTCTTGCCTAGCGATATCCCTCAGTCTTTGAGAGATCACAACTTTAGCTTGGCTAAATGTCATAGACTCCAGGAAGAGATGCGACAATCCGCAGGTCTGCACTTCATTTATAATCTCCTTTTCCCACGATGATTGAAAACCATCCCTCAATATCAGGGGGGCCAAGCCCAACGGGTTAAAACATAACTTGAGCCATAGCCAGAGTTTTGTCTTCAAGGCCACGTACCGAAAAGACTGCCAACCCACCTCTAGTCTCATGACCGCCCCTGCTACAGAAGGGGGGATCCTGAGGTTGGCTCTAAGAAATCGGGTTTGGATAGCTTCCAATCTAAGAAAGTCCCGACGTGTACCCAGGGAAATGCCCACCAACAGGAGACTATTAGTCCATTGAGCTCAGGTTTGTCCAGAAATACCGGCGGCAGCTCTCCAAGGTGCAGGTGGCAGGGGCTGAACCTGCGACCTTCTGCGTGGAAAACAAAGTGGTGGTACAGAAACAAAAGGAAGGGGGAGATGGAAAGATTGAAATGCCCCCACATCACAGCAGCCTTGAGTGCTGGTCACTTGGGGAGCGTGATGTGGGGCCACAGTCACTTGAGCACATGGAGAAGTGGGAACTCCATGCAAAGAATCCTATGGCTTCTGCCATTTCTACAGCACGAAGCAGTCTTCATAAAATCATAGAATTGTAGAGTTGAAAGGGGTACCAAGGGTCATCTAGTCCAACCTCCTGCAATGCATGATTCCCAGCTAAAGCATCCATGACAGATGGCCATCCAATCTCTGCTTAAAAACCTCCAAGGAAGGAGAGTCTTATGCCAAGTCAGACTGTTTGCCTATCTAACCCAGTGTTGTCTGCTCTGACTGGCAGCAATGGCTCGCCAGGGTTTCGGACAGAGAGTATGGGTTGAACCCAATGCTAGCCCTACTCAGAGTGGACCCGTCAAAAAGACAGACATGACTAACTTAGGTCTGTCTACTCTGAGCAGGACTAGCTTTGGATACAATCATATTTCTCATCCTTTACTACTGGTACCTTTTTAACTGAAGAAGCCAGGATTGGAAACAAATACATTTTTCATGCTAAAGGTGTGCTGTGCTATAGAGCTATGGCCCATTTGGGTAGAGCAGAGGCAGGGACCCCATGGCCATCGTGTAGAGATGCAGCATCCGCATGGAAGTGCTTGTGTGCACAAGCAGGATTCCCACCGCACCAAGCATGGCCGGGCTGAGAATCTAATAGCAGCTCCATGGTGGGGGGAATGCTAGAAGGGAGAATTTGCAGGGAGAATTTGCTGGGATTGCCTGACTAGCAGAAGCCACAATGGAAACGCCGAAATGGCAAAAATGACCTGGAAAATCAGAAATCAGGAAGAGAGAAACTTTAATAAGGAGCTAGACTGGTGACTGGGAGTGGCCGCTGGGACCACATAACACCGGTCCTGAGAGATCTACACTGGCTCCCAGTACGTTTCCGAGCACAATTCAAAGTGTTGGTGCTGACCTTTAAAGCCCTAAACGGCCTCGGTCCTGTATACCTGAAGGAGCGTCTCCACCCCCACCGTTCAGCCCGGACACTGAGATCCAGCGCCGAGGGTCTTCTGGCGGTTCCCTCACTCCGAGAAGCAAAGCTACAGGGAACCAGGCAGAGGGCCTTCTCGGTGGTGGCGCCCGTCCTGTGGAACGCCCTCCCACCAGAGGTCAAAGCAATAAACAACCACATGACCTTTAGAAAACACCTGAAGGCAGCCCTGTTCAGGGAAGCTTTTAATCTGTGATTTTAATGTTTTGTTTTTTAATATTTGCTGGAAGCCGCCCAGGGTGGCTGGGGAGACCCAGCCAGATGGGCGGGGTACAAATAATAAATTATTATTATTATTATTATTATTATTATTATTATTATTATTATTATATGAGAAATTTACAAATTACCTAAGAGAACACTGTAAACAGCTAAAAGCTTTGGCAGGATTTGAGTAATGCTTGTATAGGTAAAGGTAAAGGGACCCCTGACCATTAGGTCCAGCCGTGACCGACTCTGGGGTTGCGACGCTCATCTCGCATTATTGGCCGAGGGAGCCGGCGTTTGTCCGCAGACAGCTTCCGGGTCATGTGGCCAGCATGACTAAGCCGCTTCTGGCGAACCAGAGCAGCGCACGGAAACACCGTTTACCTTCCCGCTGCAGCGTTACCTATTTATCTACTTGCACTTTGACGTGCTTTCAAACTGGTAGGTTGGCAGGAGCAGGGACCAAGCAACGGGAGCTCACCCCGTCACGGGGATTCGAACCGCCGACCTTCTGATCGGCAAGCCCTAGCCTCTGGGGTTTAACCCACAGCGCCACCCGCGTCCTATAATGTACTATAAAAAGGTAAAGGGACCCCTGACCATTATGTTCAGTCGTGTTCAACTCTGGGGTTGCGGCACTCATCTCGCTATATTGGCCGAGAGCCGGCGTACAGCTTCCAGGTCATGTGGCCAGCTTCTGGCGGACCAGAGCAGCACACGGAAACGCCGTTTACCTTCCCGCCAGAGCGGTTCCTATTTATCTACTTGCACTTTGACATGCTTTCGAACTGCTAGGTGGGCAGGAGCAGGGACCGAGCAACGGGAGCTCACCCCATCGCAGGGATTCGAACCGCCAACCTTCTGATCAGCAAGCCCTAGGCTCTGTGGTTTAACCCACAGCGCCACCTGGGTCCCTATAATGTACTATATAATGTACTATAAACGAAGGTAACAATGGACTACTTTAAGAAAAATAGAGAAAATATATGATGCAGTTGAAAAAGATTGAGAATGGAAACCATGGAAGTGTGCAGGGAAGTCCAAGGAATCAGGGAATCCTAAATGTCGATGATTATGTCTAATGTTTGAATTTAAATGTGTAGTGTAAAACTGCATAAAAAAAAAGATTATGAACAATGGAATTACAAGAAATGTTTAGATGCCTAACGAACACCTCCCCTCTTCTCCACAGATCTATTTTACTGGCTGCTCTATGAATCCTGCCAGGTCTTTTGGACCCGCTGTTATCATGAAAAGATTCAGCAATGCTCATTGGGTAAGACATTAGAGCTTTTCACTCTGAAGTAAAAGACTGTCACAGGACATAAGCAGTAAAAACTGACCCTTAGCTGCTGCACAGCTAGGGTTTACTGGATGCAAAACCAAAGTCACACATATTTTAATACAGAAGTATTTTAGTGTAGAAGACAATGCACAGTGGGAATAGACAATGTGGTTCCCTTCAGATGACTACAACTTCCATCATTCCCGAATATTGACCATACTGGCAGAAAATAATGGGAGCTTTAAATTACAAGGCACCATGTTGGGTAACTCTGGTGTGTGTGCAATTTTTCATCTATGTTTTAGAACTGTGTTGGGCCACCAAATTTCAACAAGATTCGCAATGCCTTGAACACAATGAGTCATACATGACTCAGAAATTGGCCACCTTCCCATATATTCTCCTTCGTATTGTAGCTGCATCTGTGGTCCCTAAAATGTGGAGTTGAATCCAAATATGTACTGAGGAAGTGCAGGTCATCAACCACCATTTCTCATTCCTTTAAAATGTCTTGACTTTTTTGGCCCAGCCAGGGACCTCCAAATTTGCTGTGAAATTTTGCTTTTGACGAAACGGAGATCTCACCCTTGAGAAATTATGCCAGTTTTAGTAAAATTCCTTTTGCTTCCTTTGAAATTCATCAGATGATCTGCCCAAGCAGGAACCATGGGGAAATAGCTGTAATGTCTGGCCCCAGGTTCAGACATCACCCATTCCTGTTCTGGGACTGGCCGACCAAAGAGGAAGGGGTTGCTCTCTGTTGCTCCAAATGCAACTATCTACACTGCAGAGCCACATTCCCTTAGGAGTAATCTGTTAGGGGCTGCATGGTGGCAGGGGGCTAGGAAGAAGTCAGCAGTGGGTGGGGCTAGAGCCAAATGTGAGTGTGTCAACCTCTTTCACTCGCCTTCCTTCCTTCCTTCCTTCCTTCCTTCCTTCCTTCCTTCCTTCCTTCCTTCCCCTTTCTTTCTTTCTCTCTCTCTCTCTCTCTCTCTCTCTCTCTCTCTCTTTCTCTGTCACCCCTTCTCCCTCATTTTCTCTGTGCCACTGCCTTTTTCCTATTTCTCTCTGCCCCTCCACCTCTCTCTCACTATGTGTTACCCGTTCAATCTCAATTCTGTCTTAGCAGACTGTGTGCAGATAGCTAAGTCAGAATGCAGACCCTCCAAGTGTCCCTATCTTCCAGTTACATTCCCGGATTTACAGAAGCCGTCCCAGTTTCTGATTTGATCCTGGAATGTCCCATCTTTTCTTAGGATGTCCCTAATTTCACTGGAGAAATGTTGGAGGGTATGGAGTTATTCGACCCCCAAGCAATCTGAAGTCAGTCCTGTATAGGGAAGTTTTAAAATGTTTAATGTTTATTATTATTATTATTATTATTATTATTATTATTAGGGACACGGGTGGCGCTGTGGTCTAAACCACAGAGCCTAGGGCTTGCCGATCAGAAGGTTGGCGGTTCAAATCCCCGTGATGGGATGAGCTCCCGTTGCTCGGTCCCTGCTCCTGCCCACCTAGCAGTTCAAAAGCACGTCAAAGTGCAAGTAGATAAATAGGTACCGCTCCGGCGGGAAGGTAAACAGCGTTTTTGTGCACTGCTCTGGTTCTCCAGAAGCAGCTTAGTCATGCTGGTCACATGACCTGGAAGCTGTACGCCGGCTCCCTTGGCCAATAAAGCGAGATGAGCACCGCAACCCCAGAGTCGTCCGCGACTGGACCTAATGGTCAGGGGTCCCTTTACCTTTATTATTATTATTATTATTATTATTATTATTATTATTATTATTTGTGTTGGAAGCCACTCAGTATGGCTGGGGCAACCCAGTCAGATGGGCGGGGTATAAATAGTAAAATTATCGTTATCATTATTATTAAATAGGACACCCCTATTTTCACTGGAGAAATGTTGGAGGGCATGTGAATGGCTAGCTTGCAAAATGCTTTTGAAATTAGGCCAAGGGCTGCATGAGAGTCAGCCTTGGGCTGCAGCTTGCCTACCCCTGCCCAAACCCATGAGGCATTTCTTGCAAGGAAGATACGGCACAAGATGAATCAACCATCTCTGCTCTGGCCTAGCTGGCACAAAGGAGCCTGAAAGTCTTTGGACAGCTTAGATAGATAGATAGAGAGAGGCTCCTCAGCTGCGTTGCTCGGCTGCCAATAAGGAGTCTGAGACTGACTGGGGGCGGAGCTTGCATGCCTTGTGCAGCCAGACCCTCACGCCCAACCAGACAGCCTGCCTGCCTGCCGTCTACGCGCTCGCTCTTTCGCTCTCCCGTTCGCACGCAGCCTCTGGAGCGCAGGGCGGCGAGGCTACTTGGTGCCATTGCACCGCCCTCGCGGCATCCCTTATTTTCAAATCCGAAAGTTTGAAAAAATCCCTTATTTTCAAATCCGAAAGTTGACAGGTATGGTCCCCGCCGATATACAGGGGCTGAATATCCACCTTTCCCCCCTATAATCCACCACCAGTTCCTTGGTCTTGGCAGTATTAAGAGCCAGATTGTTATCTCTACACCAAGCACAGAGCTGCTCCTTCTAACTCCTTCCCTTGGTTTCTCAGGTCTTCTGGGTAGGCCCCATCATTGGAGGCATTGTGGCCTCTCTGCTCTACAACTACCTTCTGATGCCTCATCCAATGAACATGTCAGAGAGGGTCGCCATTGTGAAAGGCACTTACGAGTCGGAAGAAGAGTGGGAAGAGAAAGAGAAAAGCATAGAAATGGCCTGCAAATGAGAACGCTCTGGGTGAGAAGGTAGAGAAGACTCGAACACCCCCTGATGCCAAATGAACACTGACCAAATGCCCTGCAATTTAAAGAACCAAGATAGCTTCCACTGATGCCTGGCGACCGAAGAGGGAATCAGGGGGGTATGACTTGTGTAAATAACCATTGTGAGTGTGTGTCTGTGTGAGTGCATGGGAAGAAGAAAGCTGGAAAATAGATGGTTTGAGCACAGTTCATTTTGGGAACAAGGCATTCAAAGTGCCTCACCAAACAAGAATCGTATTGTTAACGTCTCAGGACCGGCAAAGACCTGCAAATGTTCTAGAGTTATGCCTGGCACCTTAGCTTTTGCAACTGGGCGAGGGGTGGGTGTGTTAATAGTTCCTCTAGCAGTTTATATTTCCCTTCCTGGTGGGCTGCAGGAGAAGTACCCCCAGGTCCACATATACTCTGGGCTTTCAGGGTTTGGGGTCAAAGTTTCCTGAGCTTGAATTTCCTAGGCTTCATATATGCAATAATGCTTGCAACTAGCCCTTTTTTTATATGCTTAATACATCTCCAGCCCACATACACTGCAAATATTCACATGAACCCCTCAGGTCGGAGTTACAGTGGGGTTTATGGAGTGATACATTGGACAGTGAGATGAGAATTTGTGTGAGACGTTCCCACAGAAACACCCCAGCCTTTAAAGAAAAAGACTGCCACATATACATTCACGGAGAAAAGGAAAAGACCATCCTGACTCTTGCCTTGGTTTCCATCTTCCATGGGTTCAAGCAAGCAGCAAAGGGAAGAGAAACAATTTCTAGATCTACTGTACAAAGCACAAGGCCCCTTCCTTAGACGGGTTGACATCCTTGCTCCAGCTCGACACTTCTGCCTCTAGTGGGCGTGTGAGAAGATCGCTAGCCTGTGTTTCAGGTGCCTGTGTTTGACCAGGTATCAAGAGGATAAGACCTAGAAGAGGCAGAGACAGCAGTTGGGATGGGAGAATGGGGCTGGCGGGAGTGGAGCCAATAAAATCCAGAGTTTTGCTGCCGCGGCTGGTGTTAGCAGAGGTGTTAGACCCGGCCTGTGCTTGAAGGGTGAAGGATCTGCACAGGAGATCACTTGTGAGAGTAATCTCCATCGCTGCCCCTGAACAAAATCTTCCCTGTGGCTCTGGCCCCTTGCAGCTCCTCTTTCCTTGGTCTGAGGAAAGGTGTGGCCACAGAGGAAACAGGCACAACTGCAGGCTGCTGCCTCAGTCGCTCATGCAGCAGTGTGTGAAATGGACCATTTGGCTCGGCTCCTGAAGACAGGAGGTGGGTCACCTTCAGAGTTCAAGACACGTTGCAGGTGCGCTAAGTGGGAGAGGTGCAGCTGAATTTCACTTCAAGAAAAGAAAAATCCGCTTAAAACAAAAATCTCACTAGCCGCAAATTCTGGCTGTTGAACAAAATAATTTGGCAACAGAATCAGATTTTAAAACAAACAAATGTCTGGGGAGAGTTTTGTTGTTTGCTTGATTAGCAGCCCAATTAAAGGGAAGGTCGTTTTGGGTGCTTCATCCAGAGGCAAGCACAGGTATGAGGAGCTGGGTCAAAAGTCAGTCCTCCTGCAGCTGTGGGGGAAGTCAGAGATGTGCGGGGGAAATCAATCCTGAAAGAATGATCTGTCCATTGACCCTTTCCAAAGTGTTACATAACTTGTGCTGGGCGGGGAAAGACTGCTGTTTTCTGCATTGGCCGGTGTCTTGCTGAGTTTATTTTCTGTCTAATGCAATTTCATTTATTATTATGAGGGTCTCTGTAATATATTGTATTATTTATTATGAATAAAAATAATAAAAAGAAACAGTGCAACATCATCAATGGCTCAGGGACAGGGGTGTAGCAACGTGGGGGCGGTGGGGACGGTGCACCCCCGGTGCCACATCTCCGGGGGTGACAAGGCATGTGGTTTGCCGGCGGCACCTCTCCAGCGCCGTACGGACGGTACCGGGATCCTCTGCTCGTGGCTGCAGCCGCATGTAGAGGATCCTTCATTTGTGGTGGCAGCCATGAGCAGAGGATCCCAGCACCGTCCATACAGTGCTGGAGCAGCGCTGCTGGCAACCCGCTACGTAGTGACGCCCCGCCCCCGGGTGCACATCATGTTTGTGTTAGGAATTACTCCACCTGGGGCAGTTTGTGAAACTGCCCCAAAGCCAGAGCAAAACCGTGTGCGCACATCCCCGGCTACAGAGACTCCGGTGGTGCAGTCATATGTGATTGTTCCCAGTATGAAGAACAACACACACAAGCCATTAAGGCTAAACTATTTATTGTAGGAATAGTGCAGAGAGAATCTCTGCTGCCAGCTCAATAAGACAGAGCTGCCATAAAGCCATCTGTCTGGCATCGAGGTCTAGCTAGAAGAGAGAGCACAAAGGCCAGGATTACAATAGTACAGGGAATCATAAACATTCCATGTAGGGAAAGATAAGACAGCTTTCTCACGGTTTAGTGAGACAGGCAATAGTCAGACCAGGCCTCGCTGCAGCTGTTGCCGCTCGGCTTGGACAAAAATCATAACAGTTTGCCGCTCCGGTTGCCTGAGCGGCTTCCTACATCTCTGCTCAGGGATATATCAATGTGGGTATAGTGGTCCTCACAGAGAACCAGGGAGACTCAATGGTAGCCTGTCAGGCTGAGAGAGGGGGAAATTTTCAGCTCGGGGTCACATTTGGCCCCTAGGTCTGAGGTTCCAGACCAACACACACACGAAGGGTTTCTGGCATATGCTGTCACAAGATAATCTAGGGCACTGTTCTGTAAGGAGAGACACTTTTGCTGCAGCTGCTCAGAAAAGGTAAAGGTAAAGGGACCCCTGACCGTTAGGTCCAGTCGCGAATGACTCTGGGGTTGCAGCGCTCATCTCGCTTTACTGGCCCAGGGAGCCGGCGTTTGTCCGCAGACAACTTCCGGGTCATGTGGCCAGCATGACTAAGCCACTTCTGGCGAACCAGAGCAGCGCATGGAAATGCTGTTTACCTTCCCACCAGAGCGGTACCTATTTATCTACTTGCACTTGCTTTCAAACTGCTAGGTTGGCAGGAGCTCACCCCATTGCAACTGAGCAACAGGAGCTCACCCCATTGCGGGGATTCAAACCACCAACCTTCTGATCAGCAAGCCCTAGGCTCTGTGGTTTAGACCACAGCGCCACCTGCGTCCACCTGCAGCTGGTCAGAAGCACAGCATAATTCACCTGCCATGAATCATGAAAGAAAAAAGCAAGGCTAATAAACCAAATGCACAAAGAGTTGCACTGCAATGCTGATGGACAATGAGAGCAGGGTGGTATACTTTGCAGAGGAGAGTCCTCTGTTCTTATATAAAATTCACAACCATAGGATGTAGGGGTGTTCATTCAGTTAGATGGCTTTAAAAGGAGATTTGGCAAATTAATGGAGGATAACATTATCAGTGGCTACCAGTCACGAAGACTTTATACCTTGGGGAACAGCTAAGGGCAGTTCTGGTACTTATGCCATGCCTGCAGTCTTTCTATACCGTGGGAGATAAAGTGCTAGATGTGGCTGTGGACTGATCCTCTTCTGATATCCCTATACAGTGGTACCTCGGGTTAAGAACTTAATTTGTTCTGGAGGTCTGTTCTTAACCTGAAACTGTTCTTAACCTGAGGGACCACTTTAGCTAATGGGGCCTCCCGCTGCCGCCACGCCGCCACTGTGCGATTTCTGTTCTCATCCTGAAGCAAAGTTCTTAACCCGAGGTACTATTTCTGGGTTAGCAGAGTCTGTAACCTGAAGCGTCTGTAACCCGAGGTACCACTGTATAAAAGACCTCCTATCTGGTTTAAAGGTGAACCATCAACTATTAGCAGCCGGACAGCAAGCTGCACACAGGCCAACTGATCACAGTGTTTTCCACTAAGGTGAGATGTTTTGCCTTTCTATTTAAATTAAAAACCCCTCCCCTAAATTTACGTCAGTACATATCAATTAGCATAAATATGCAAAATATATGCAAATATGTATGTGTTTGTCGTTTTCATTTAGTGATGCGTTTCCTCTTTTTTGGCAACATGGAAGTGGCCACCCTAAATGGAAGACACCCTAAATTTGCTTTTAAGAACCATCGCAAGGCATGCTACATGGGCATCTATGAACCCCACTTCAGTCCAACACAAAATAATGCTTCCCTCCCTCACCTTAACTGTAGCTGGTGAATGGTATCTCTTTTGCTGAGATCCCATTAAACCGCAGTGGGAAAATGAAACGCTGTACCTCTCAAAAAGCTCTCCTCCATCCCTGCTAGCCACCCCCATTCCTAACTATGATCCAGACATAAACCAGTTATGTTTTGGTGACAAGGGTTGGCTGGGGGAGGGGGTTCGGCAAATGTGACTGAGCAGCTTGCCAATGCATCTGCAGCGATTGCTTTGACAGAAGGTAGGTGGGTGGAGCACTTACAATAGCAGTGCTTCCAGAAATATCTGACCACAACAGAAGATTCATCAGAGTACCCAAGATTGCATGGTGCCAACCTCCCTGGTCCCTCACCCCTCCCCTCTCCTTTCAGGTAACCAGCAGAGACTCAACTGTGAGTGCTGCTGCCCCAACCCAGCATCTATATATCTATATTTAGCTATCTGCCTATCTGGCGCGTGGTCCAGGCTGCGCCATGAGCTCGCTGCGGACTCTGAAGCTGGGCTGCCTGCTGGGGCTGGCGCTGCTGCCACTCCTCTGCGGCCTCCTGCCTGCTCTCCTTCTCAGTCTCCGGGGGGCTGCCGGGACCGGCTTCTTTGCACGCTGGCGGGGCGCCCTGAGCTGCGCAGCCGGTGGCATCTTCCTTTTTTTAAAAAAAATAATTTTTATTAGGTTTTCCAAACATATAAACACAACTTAGCACATATCACATACTAAAACAAATGCAAATACAACAATAAACACATATATCTTCCTTTTCCCCTTCTTCTTTCCTTATCATCTTGGTTTGACTTCCTCCCATCACTCCTACTGCGTTTCCTTTTAATTCATCTTTAGCAATTTCCTATCATCTTCTAATATTATTTCTCTTATCTAACTTATACTGTTTCTTATTTTAACTTAACAATTATATTTCCTTACTCACATTATTGTCTTAACCTACCTTAATCATACATCATAAATTTCACTTAACTAATCTTATTTCTTCCTGTCCGCTTGCCTGCTGGACATCGTGCCGGACTCGCTGGCCAACCTGCGCGAGTACCTGAGCCAACAGATTCCCCCGTGTTCGAGGGCCTGGCGGTGGGCCTGCAAGACACAGAATCCAAGGTCCTCCAGCGGGCTGTGGCCATTCTCCTCCACAAGACCATCATCGCTGCCAGTTTGGCCCTGCTGCTGCTCCAGAGCCGCCTCCCCCTGCGCTGGCTGGCAGCCTCCATCATCACCTTTGCCCTGATGTCCCCTCTGGGTGTCGGGCTGGGCATGGCTGAGATGCACAACCCTGATGCAGGCGGCAGTCCCACCATGACCCGGAGTGTGCTGGAATGCGTGGCCGCTGGGACCTTCATGTACACCACCTTCCTGGAAATCTCGCCTCAGGAGCTGAACGATCCTGCCAGACACCTGCTCAAAGTCCTTGCTGTGCTGCTGGGTTTCTCAGGGATGGCTGGCCTGCGCTTCTTGGGCTGAGGGCCAGCAGCTGAGTGGGATGCCCTTCCCTGCAGAGATGGATGCTGGCAGGCTCGGCTTCACAGGAGGCAGCTTTTTAGAATGAAGGGATGGTGGCTTCTCTCCTCCCTTTTTTTCCTCTTCCCAAGCGGATTCTGATAGGCTGTGCCGTCAAATGTTTTTATTTATTATCTGCCTATCTCTTACTGGAAGAAAACATGTCGAGTCCAGAGGCTCTGAACATGTTGATTAAGGTCATAGGAAGCGGCGTTATACCGTGACAGACCATTGGTGCCGTCTGTCTCAGCATTGTCTACACAGATTGGCAGCAACTCTCCGTATCGGGACAATTCCCAGCCCTACCTAGAGATGCCAGGAATTGAACCCAGGACCTTCTGCATACAAAGCATATGAACTATCACTGAGCTACAGCCCTGATTGCTTCATACTACCAAATCCCTGTTGTTGTGATGGCACTCGGGTGTCAGGCTTCAGGGAATCCGATCCCTCCCACAGTGTCAGCCAAGAAGCAGATAGAGTTCTTACCAAGTGGTTTTTTCAATATTCACAGAGAGAGACGAAGGAATATGGTTTCTCTTAGAAAATGCCATTGCTCCAAGTAAAGTCCCACCCCCTCAGTCCCTCCTATTCTACAGCATCCCTGTGCCGGCTGATCTGTGCTTTCTGCCTCTGAGCTTTCTGTTCTACTACTCTCAATGCATGCCTGGTCCTGGGAGAGGGGGGGGGAGTCAGGAATGCTTTCTAAAGACACTGAGTCTGCCAACTGTCTCTCCCCTGGTGCTTCTTCTTCCTGCTGCTCTCCCAATATTTCCCAGCTTCTCCCTTCTGCAGCCTCTGAACTATGACCTTCTGCAAACCACCGTTCTAAATCTATACTGTCCTCCTCTTCTCGGGAAGGTTCAGGAAGAGGGGGACAGTCCCCCCCATTCCTCCTTAGTCCAGTCCCTGACATTGGGTAGAATAAGGGCCCTGCAAATATTGCGCAGATCCCCTGCCATGCCATATCCCCATCAGAAGGGGCCAGCCCATCAAACTGTCAGGGCTGGAAAACAGGTGTGTCCTTAGGTAAAGGTAAAGGTACCCCCTGACCGTTAGGTCCCGTCACAGACGACTCTGGGGTTGCGGTGTTCATCTCGCTCTATAGGCCGAGGGAGCTGGCGTTTGTCCACAGACAGCTTCCGGGTCATGTGGCCAGCATGACTAAGCCGCTTCTGGCGAACCACAGCAGCGCACGGAAACGCCGTTTACCTTCCCGCCGGAGTGGTACCTATTTATCTACTTACACTTTGACATGCTTTCGAACTGCTAGGTGGGCAGGAGCTGGGACCGAGCAACGGGAGCTCACCCCGTCGCGGGGATTCGAACCACCGACCTTCCGATCGGCAAGCCCTAGGCTCTGTGGTTTAACCCACAGCACCACCGGCGTTCCTAGGTGTGTCCTTAATGCAGCAGTATTCCCAACTGCAGTACTTTGCTTTTCCCCACAGGGAAGATGGGCGCGCTTGGGGACAATAATGGAGAAGGAGGCTAAACTTCGTTCATGACTTGGTGACCCCTAGTTATTGAGAAGCAACCCTGCTGCTCTCAGCATAACCCTGCCTTTTCATCTGCATAGCCCCATCCTGGGTTCTGTTTCTTGGGGATCTTCCAGTCTGTCCCTATTTTGAGGTAGAGTTCGATCACATGCCTGCAAATTCTGTTTACATGCCTGCAAATTCTGCTTACCTTCCACAATGAGGGGAGGCGGCAGTTGCATTCCAGCATGGCTGTGGCAGAGAGGTGTCCATCCAGCGGGGTCCACAGCCAGGGAACAGCATCACTTCCTCCTCCACTGGCCATTGGGGCTCACCTGTGGTTGTAGCCAATCGTGGGGGTGCCCTTTTCACCAGCAGGCAATGAGCTCTAGCTGCTTGACATGTGCAAGAGCATTAGGGGTTGCTTGCAGCTGTGATTGGTTTGGCGTTGAGTCGGTGGGGAGAGACTGATTCGAGCAGCAGATAAGGCATTGGGTTGGATCCTTAGTCTCATTGGACGGTTGTTTGGGAGCCCCTCCCCGCCCCCTGCCCCCATCCAAGGGATCAGGGTATCCCGTTAAAGGGTTCCAGAGTATACAGGTGAAACATGAAAAATTAGAATATTGTGGAAAAGTCCATTTATGCAAGCAATTGTTTTCATTAGCTACTGGAGTTTAATATATGAGATAGACTCATGACATGCAAAGCAAGATATGTCAAGCCTTTATTTGTTATAATTGTGATGATTATGGCGTACAGCTGATGAAAACCCCAAAGTTGAAATTGTTAATTTGGGGTTCTCATCAGCTGTACGCCATAATCATCACAATTATAACAAATAAAGGCTTGACATATCTCGCTTGGCATGTCATGCGTCTATCTCATATATTAGGTTCACCTTTTAAGTTGAATTACTGAAAGAAATTACCCTTTCCACGATATTCTAATTTTTCAAGTTTCACCTGTAAGTGCTTCTCTCCAGATGCCCAGATGAGGGCTAATGAGCCATAGCACCACAAATTGGCTGATCTTGGGTGTGGTCACCCTGATTTGATATGTGTCATATCCTTCACCTTAGTTAACCCCTGTGAAATAATCAAATAGCTGAAAGGCTGGTTGATTCAGGATACATGCCCACTGCCTGCACCAAAGCCTGATGACATCTGTAACCGATAAAGCTGAGGCCTGTTTACATCCCAAGTTTTTGTCTTGTGTTTATTGCAATTTCACCTTGCCTCAGCCCATCGTTCACGACTTCAGTGTGCCTGGGGCCTGCAAACCCACCCTCTGCAGAAGATTGGACTTTTTGTGATACAATAAGACGTCAAGGGGAAATGGACTGGGAAGTATTGGGTAACATTTGCCTTGAAACAACATAGTCTAACCTCCCAGCTAACAAATCTGGATGAATGCTCAGAAAACAGGTTATGTAGATGTGCCCCTAGTCACACTGAAGTGCGACAGAATGTTGGGAAACTGCCATTTTAAATAAGAGAGAGAGAGAGAAAACCAAGCTTTGTGCAAGCTGCAGTCAGCAAACCACCATTACTGTCATCAGACCATTGTTGCAGGTTACTATTTCTGCAACAGATGTACTGTCTTAGCAGTTAGCATTTTATAATCCTCTAAGCAGAATGGTTTAAGCAATTTGACCAAGAACTGCAGAAAGCTCCAAAGCACAGTGGAGGTCAAACAGTTCTGGCTCCACACCCCCATTTACTTTGGAGGAGACACTGCTCAGTGGCTTTGTATGTAGAAGATCTCTTGTTCAGTCCCTGACCTCCCCAGAGTATTGAACCTGGTGCTGGGCTGTGGGTAGCAGCTCTTCTGCTCGGGAATGGAATGAAGACTTCGAGCAGAAGCTGGGAAAATGAAAGCTGGACTCTCCTCTTGGATATTTTTAGCCCCTTTTAAATTTTTAGATTGCTATATTCATTCTGCATTTTAATCTCCTTTAGCTTTGTAAAGCACTTTTCAGATTTTAAATGCTGGTCTATGACTGTAATAAAGATTTGATTGATTGATTGACCAAGAACATACATACCAACAAAGCCACATTTTTCTATGTATTTATCAAGCATGAGGGCCACGTGTCAGTTGCAACTGTCTCCAGTCCCCTTCCCAAAGCCAAAGTCCTGGTGGTCCAGTCAGTGTCTGGGCAACAACAAGAACCACTACACACCGGCTGATATTCAAATAACAAAATCGTAGATACTGTAATGAAGAATGAATAATATAACCATAAAGCCAAATACACTCATATACATATATAACCAAAGTCCACACGATAGAACCATTCAGCTTAAGATATAATGGACAAACCCAGTGCCAACACAAGATTCCAAAGAAAAGTTCCTACACGATAAGTAATAGATGGATCGCTGTAAAAGAACATCAAAAATGTCGACTGTAGGATGCAACGATAGATGAAGTCATCATAAGTCCATTCAAAAGGATCCATCCATCTATTACTTATCGTGTAGGAACTTTTCTTTGGAATCTTGTGTTGGCACTGGGTTTGTCCATTATATCTTAAGCTGAATGGTTCTATCGTGTGGACTTTGGTTATATATGTATATGAGTGTATTTGGCTTTATGGTTATATTATTCATTCTTCATTACAGTATCTACGATTTTGTTATTTGAATATCAGCCGGTGTGTAGTGGTTCTTGTTGTTGCCTTTGCTTATCAGCACCACTACAATACCCTACTTTGTTTGTGTCCAGTCAGTGTCTGATCCATAGAGCTCCTGACTGGAGCCTTGCAGTGAAAATCCTCTTTTTATTACCTAGACAGGGATCGGTTTCTACAAAGAACGATGTCCAGGCTCAAGCTTGTCTCATAGCTGTCAACCTTCCCTTTTCTGGCGGGAAATCCCCTTATTCCAGTGCCGTTTCCCGCTGCTATCCCGAATTGTTAGATGTCCCATAAATTTCCCGGATTTCAAAGGAAGCAGCTCCTCTCCCTCCCTGCCGGCCAGGGAGGCTCCTCAGCTGCGTTGCTCACCAATAGTTACAGAGAATAGGATGTCCTTAGACAACAGCACTGTTTGTGCTTTGCTTGCATGTAAAATCAACCACTCTGGCCCAGCCCACAAATACACTCCTTCCAAAAGAGTGTTAAAGGATGCAAAGCCTGCAACACGTTTGTATAATAAGTCATTAATGGATGCCAGAGAGCCAAAAGAGTGAACCTGATCAATCCCCCCATGAAGAATTGACGCTTTTGAATTGTGGTGCTGGAGTCCCGTGGACTGCAAGAAGATCAAACCGATCCATTCTGAAGGACATCGGCCCTGGCTGCTCACCGGAAGGACAGATCCTGAAGCATCGCATGAGAAGAGAAGACTCCCTGGAAAAGAGACCCTGAGGTGGGGAAAGATGATGGTGTGTAGCCTGGTGGAAATTAATTTGTAGCCTAGGGGGCTTAGCGCGGCGTGGACTGTCCCCGAGAACCGTAGACTGCCCCTGGGACAGGTGAGGCTGCTGATCCCTTATTTTCAAATCCGAAAGTTGACAGCTATGGCTTGTCTGAGAGCCTTGTCATTTGCCTTAGACTCTGCAATCCCCTAATCCTGCGTGAGGACAGATCAGTGAGGGAAAGAAACTCTGCACATACTCAGAGACCCTTTTATTTATTATTACCTCCCAACCTCCCAAATTGAGCCTCTTGGTACAATAAAAACAAGTTCTGGGGCTGAACCTAAGTGAACCAAGTCACAATTTAAGGCTTATTAGTAGATGTTACAAATATAGGAAAGTTCTTCCTCTGGAGGAGCTCTAACACCAATAAAAACATATTTTGGAAGCTATATAGGACTGCCTTTTGTCTAAGAACTGGCATTTTCAATGTGGAGTAGGATTGCTGTCACTGAACCACTAAGAGTCCAAATGAAATGTCAAAAACACACTGATTAAAAGCTTTGATACCATCCACTCCATAGTAGTCCTTTATGCATCTTGCCTAATTGAAGGTGGCTCATGTCAGAAATAATCACATTTAACCTTGTGGAAAGGACCTTTGACATAATCTTGATCTCCGTGACCAATTAAGAAGGTGGCCTCTAATGGGTGCTTCACTGTTTTGCCACGTGTTGAGACTGTTAGGAGGGGGAAAGAGGCTATTCTCTGGCACATTGGGGGTTGGAAATAAGGAAAGCACATGCCAATGAATGAATTTATTCTTACAGTCACAGACCAGCTTATTAAATCAATAATACAAAAATAATACGTTAAAATTTACATAACAGCAATAGTACACATATGTATACGTATACAGCAACGTTTAAAATATATGAATTAAAATTGTGGCACTGAAATATGGCCTAAAAATTGCCATTTGGGCCTATTCATATCGGTGACACCGCTTGTTCTCTGAGCTTTATGGCTGGTGCACAGTATTTGGCTACTTTCAGCATAATCTCAGGGTCCGTGTCTTCTACAAGGCGTTTGAGACATAGGAATTCATTTGAAGAATTTTGTATAACCGGAGAAATGAAAACCCGACGTATGTCGTTGTAAAAACAACAACGTAGTAAAACGTGAGAGACAGATTCTACCTCCAGCAGGCCACAGGGGCAGACTCGTTCCGCATATGATTTACTGTACCTGCAAATCTTCCCTGCAATAGGGCAGATGGTAATACATTAAATCTAGCACTAGTAAATGCCCGTCTGTATTTGGGTATTTGTAATTTTGTCAGAGAAGGGACCCAGGTGGCGCTGTGGGTTAAACCACAGAGTCTAGGGCTTGCTGATCAGAAGGTCGGCGGTTCGAAACCCCGTTGCTCAGTCCCTGCTCCTGCCCACCTAGCAGTTCGAAAGCCCGTCAAAATGCAAGTAGATCAATAGGTACCGCTCCAGCGGGAAGGTAAACGGCGTTTCCGTGTGCTGCTCTGGTTCGCCAGAAGCGGCTTTGTCATGCTGGCCACATGACATGGAAGCTGTACGCCGGCTCTCGGCCAATAAAGCGAGATGAGCGCCGCAACCCCAGAGTGGGTCATGACTGGACGTAATGGTCAGGGGTCCCTTTACCTTTACCTAATTTTGTCAGATACTTTGCTGGAGAGAATCCTCTCCCATTGTCCTTTATAGCTGGATGCTTATTCAGTGTGTCGTTGGAGTTCCACATCCCAGACTCGTTGCCGAATGGTTGGTCCTGCTTTCTCATACCCTGCAGCTAACATGCACATGCCAATATATTTTTGGCAAACAAAGGTAATTATATACCCACACATGCCATTTGTTTTGAAGCAGAGAGGGGGTGTTTGCAACCCTATAGACACTTATTTGGGAGCAAGATGGATAAAATTGGTCTGCGTGCCAGTTATACATATACACACAGAGAGAGAAAAGAAAGCAAGAATTATGGATCTGGCGTAGAACACTTACTATTGGCTTCGCCTAAACTCAACACACCTGGTCTAATATTCCTAGTGTTACAAGACTGTCACAAGAGCGCCTGGACTAAAATTGTCTATCAGAAACTTCACTCTTGTGGTTTATCACCACAACAGCTACTCAGTTTTGGGTTTTAGTAAAGCAAACAGTCTAATTTGTCAGCGCCTAAATGATGCGGGTGGCGCTGGACTTCCGGCCGGGCGCGCTACGAGCCGAGTCGCTAAACGGCAACCTGCTGTGGCGGGGAGACCGTTCAGCAGCGGCAGCATTACCCGGGAGGGAAACGGTGCCCGATAACCCTCCCCAACGATAAATTCTAAACAAAGAAGGCAAAGGAGAAGGTGCGGGACCTTCTCCGAAGGGAAGGCGGCGTTAAAAGAGCAACCCAGTGCCGGAACCGCGAAGGACGGAGGTACGGGGAGCTAAACGCGAGGAAGGCATATTGCTGCCGCTGAGGCACCCCAAAAGCTCGGGTAGCAAGCGCCTGGAACCCCCCCGGACGAAATAAATAACAGCAAAATAACCCGTGAGTGTAAAAGAACTTTCACTTACTGTTTAATGAAGAGGTGAGACCACGGGGAGGAAAGAGGCAAAGCCGGGGTCTGTTTATTAGACTTTGTGGGATTGAGTGCGAAAGGAGACAGCCGAATTCATAAAATAGAAAGTAAAAGAGACGGCAGAATTGTATTTTCTGGGCGCCAATCTAAAAGAAACGATAAAAGGCGGGTTAGGTTCGCTCGGGGAGCCCAACAGCGGATGGGAGCCGGAGAGTGACCGACCGCACAGGAGAACAGAAAATAAACAATAAAGGGACAGTCTGTGAGGAGAAAGAGGCGCTTAAATATTTTTTAAAAAAGAAAGGAGACAACGCAGACAGCAACATCAATGTAAAGGGGAAATGGAGGCTGACTGCTGAGACGCCGGGGTAAGACTTCCTGCTTCTTCACGGAAGTGGAGGGGCGAGGCGAAAAAGACAAGGAAACAAAGAGAAATAAGGATAGAGAAAGCTGCAGCGACGCCTAGTGGACTGCATTGGTAAAGAAATCAATTTGATGTGTGTTTGTCAGCGCTGAGGGAGGAAAAAGCCGGTGTTCTAAAACACGGCAGTTGAGTTTATAATGACGTTCCCCTGAAATTAAACGAAGGGAACCCCCAAGCACTGAAGGGAAGAAAGCCCAAAAGATAACTGGACAGCAGAAGAAAAAAGGAATACAAGGCTCATTGACGCAAACGACGCAAGCAACAGGGATACCTCAAAGAAGGCTATCCATGGCGGCGAAAGGAGAGGGAGACGTCATGACAGATATAAGAGACGTGATGGAAAGAATGAATAAGAGCCTGAACGACAAAATGGACACAATGTTAGCAAAAGTGGAATTGAACTCGAGAGTAATTGATGAACTGTCAGAAAAAGTAAAAGACCTATATGGGAGAAATAAGGAACTGGAGAAAAATGCAAAGGAAACCACCGCTAAAGCTCTCAAGCATGACGATGCTTTGAAAAAACTGGCCGCTGAAAATAAAGAAATAAAGAAAGAACAAAGAAAGGAGGAGGAAGACATCAATGAAATAAGGAGAAAACAGGAGGAATTGGCGGATCAATTGGCTATGACGGAGATGAGACAGAGAGCACACATTCTCCGTCTGAGAGGCGTGTCAGAGACGGACGCACCTATAGAGGAGAAGATCATGACGGAATTAGCAGCCTGGCTAGTGGTGGAGAGAGACGAACTAATAATGGACATAGATAAAATCTACAGATTGAGACAGGATAAACAGAAAGGAGCAAAGGGGCCACAGAGACCAGCGGACTGCTTAATATATTTCAATTCCATGCTTTTGAGGAATAAAGTCTTGCAAAGGAAAAAGGAAGCGGAGCTGACGGTTGATGGGAAAATAGTTGCAATTTACAAAGAAATTCCACGGAGACTAACAGACAAAAGATCGAATTATCGTAATTTGACGGAGGCTTTGAGAAGACGTAGACAATGGTATGCGTGGGAGTTCCCTGAGGGGATAACCTTTATCTTCAGGGAGAGGAAAAAAACGATAAGGTCCGCGGAGGAGGCGGAAAGATTTTATAAAAGGTTTAAAAAAGAACTTGGAGTAGGAGTGGAAGATCAAAAAGAAGACGAAGAGCAAACTGAAGAATAAAAAGGGGGAACTGGACATTAAGACCGAAACTGTTTGTTTGTAGCACATTGTAACCAAATATAAGCCGGGGGAGGGGAGCTAAACCATTTTGAGGTAGACGATTAAAGGGGGTGGATAAAACTAGACTAGGTATTGCGGAGAGGGATAGTATCCCAATCACCTTCATCTTTTCCTTTTCTTTTTAACTTTAAGAATAATAATAAAGAGATGGATTTAAGGATTATCTCGTGGAATATTAACGGACTTAATAACAAAGGCAAACGCAGTAGGATAGAACACTTGTTAAAAAAAGGGAAGTGGGATATTATTTGTCTCCAAGAGACCCACATAGCAAAAAAACATGGGAAAATTCTAGGTAATAAAAAATTTGGTACAGAATATATGTCATTAGACGATAAGAAAAAAAGGGGGGTAGTGACTTATATAAAAAAAGGGTTAAATGCAGAGAAGGTTTTTGAAGATAATGAGGGAAGGGTAGTAGGTACCAGAGTCCGCACAAAAAAGGGAAGTTTATTGATTGTGAATATATATGCCCCGAATGGTTGCAAGATAAAATTCTTTCAGGAATTAGGAGATTTAATAGAAAAGGCAAATGAGGAGAATATGGTCTGGGCAGGAGATTTTAATGGGGTGGTTAACCCGGAAGTGGATAGAACTAGCAAAAGAAAAAAGAACAAAGGAAAATTACCAGTAATCTTTTTCAATTTGGCCCAAAATTATATGATGCAAGATGCCTGGAGAATTAAAAATCCAGAAAGTAAACAATTTACATATTACTCCAGTTCGAAGAAATCTCTGGCGAGAATAGACATAGCTTGGGTGTCTGCAAAACTGATAACGAGACTAAAAAAATGCGAGATTATGGATAGATCGATCTCAGACCATAATCCGATTATGTTAAAACTAAAGGGGGAAGAGATACAAAAGAGAAGGTGGAGAATGGACGAAAACTTGTTAAACGATGAAGAATTTGTAAAAAAGGGAAAGAGATTGTTAAAGGAGTTCTTTGATAATAACACGGAGAAAGATACCAGCTTGACAACAATATGGGAGGCAAGTAAAGCCTTCGCAAGAGGAATATATATACAACAGAGAAATTATATAAGAAAGAAAAGGGAGGAGAACTTGGATAAATTGAAGCGGGAGATGGCTGGGAAAGAAAAAGAGTTAGCAGATAACCCCAAAAATAAAAATTTGGCCGACCAAATTAAGTTATTACAAAAAGAAATAGAAATTCTAATTGGCAATGAGATCGAAAACAAGATTAAGTGGTTGAAACAGAAGGTATTCGAGTCAGGAAATAAAGTAGGTAAATTTCTCGCCTGGCAGTTAAGGAAGAAACAAAAAGAAAGAATAATAATGAGTTTAAAAGAGGGAAACAAAATCTGGACTGAAACGAATGACATAAAAAGATGCTTGCAGAGTTATTATAAGACCTTATACCAGGGTGGGAAGATAGAAAAGAGGAAGTTGGGAAAGTATTTTGAAAATAGTAAGCTAGAGAAGATCAGAGAGGAGGAAAAAATGAAGTTAAACAAACTAATTACGGAAGAAGAAATAAGTAATGCAATTCAAAAATTAAAGGTAGGAAAATCACCAGGAACAGACGGATTAGGGGGAAGACATTATAAAATTTTCAAAGAAAAACTTATAAAAGTTTATAGTAAACTAATAAATAAAATATTGGAAGAGGGAGTCACACCAAATTCGTGGCAAGAAGCCTTTATAGTCCTAATACCAAAGGGGGAGGAGGAACACTTAGAAGCAGGCGGCTTCAGACCAATATCGCTTCTGAATGTCGACTATAAAATATTTGCCATGATAATGGCGGAAAGATTGAAGCAAATACTGAATCGACTTATTGGGAAAGAGCAGCAAGGGTTCCTCCCTAAGAGAAAAATGATGAACAATATTAGAACTTTAATAAACTTAATAGAACTGGCGGAGTGGAGACCTAGTAAAAAAATAGCTTTCGTCTTTTTAGACGCCGAAAAAGCTTTCGATAAGGTTGAATGGGAGTTTATGGAGAGGATGTTAGAAGAAACAGGAATAAATGGGAGATTCCTGAATGGGATAAAAGCAATTTATCGAAAGCAGTTGGGCAAAATAATATTGAATGGGGAAATAATGGAGGAATTTGAGATTACAAGAGGAACGCGGCAAGGGTGCCCTCTGTCCCCCCTGTTATTTATTTTAACAATTGAAGCATTAATCCTAGACATTAAAAATGAGAATGATATACAAGGTGTTAGTGTGGGTAATAAGGTCCTGAAAATAAGAGCGTTTGCGGATGATATTGTCCTGATGATTGAGAATCCAGAGGAAGGGATAGAGAAGGTGGAAAAGTTGATAACTAGATATGGTAAGGTGGCGGGATTGAGAATAAATGAGAAAAAAACGAAGATAATCACGAAAAATATTAAAGGAAAAGAACTAGATGCTTTAAAGAAGAAGGTGGGGTGGGAGGTTGTGAAAAAAACAAAATACCTAGGGATTATAGTTTCAGATAAGAACAATCAGTTATTTGAAGACAACTATGGGAAAACCTGGAGGGAAGTGAAAAAGGATTTACTGAGATGGGAAACTTTGAATTTGACAATACTGGGGAAAATAGCAACAATAAAAATGGCAGTATTGCCCCGAATGTTATTTCTTTTCCAGATGCTCCCAATAGTTGGGAGAAAAGAAAATTTTGAATGCTGGAGAAAAGATTTGAGTAAGTTCATCTGGGGAGGCAAGAGGCCAAGGATCCAATATAAATTATTAATGGATGCTAGAGAAAGAGGGGGGTGGGGCGTCCCAGACCTGAGGCTCTACCACGCAGCAGCTGGTATATGCTGGATCAAAGAGTGGCTGACATTGGAAGACGGGGAGCTGCTAAGCTTAGAAGGATTCAGGAATACTAAAGGATGGCACGCCTACCTAATGCAGGAAAATAAGAAAAACCCAAAAGAATTCACGGATCATGTTTTTAAAAAATCTTTATTAGAAATCTGGTGGGAGTATAGGAGAATCCTGGAGCCCAAGGTGCCGTGGTGGGTTTCGCCCTTCGAAATGACATCTATAGTAAAAACAAAAGATGAAAACTGGTTAACATACAAAGACATTGTATTAGAAATAAATGGGGAATATAAATTGAAAACGTATGATGAGCTAATTAAATCCTGCTCCAGTTGGCTAAATTATTTACAGATCCAAAGCTTATTCAAAAAACATTTAGAATCGGGATTCATAAGGGGGAAATCTAAATTACAAGAACTAGTCCTAGAAAACGAAGATAAAATAATAGCGAAAGTATATAAATATTTACTGGAGTGGGAACTTAAGGAAGAAGAAGTCAAGCCGGCAATGATAAAATGGGCTCAGGACCTTGGGAGGAAC
Organism: Darevskia mixta; assembly: GCA_034641385.1. Classification (NCBI taxonomy): domain Eukaryota; kingdom Metazoa; phylum Chordata; class Lepidosauria; order Squamata; family Lacertidae; genus Darevskia; species Darevskia mixta. The sequence goes on from JAWWNH010000047.1 coordinate 1,278,378, forward strand.
ATATATAGGGACAAATGGGATAGCATCTGGAAAAGAAATATGAAATTCACGGCCTGCATAAGCATAAAAGAAAATATGCTCAAGATGGTCTACAGATGGCATTTGACGCCAATGAGGTTAGCTAAAATCTATAAAACATCGCCCAACTGCTGGAAATGTAAAAGGGAAGTCGGAGATTACTTGCACTGTTGGTGGAACTGTGATGTGATTAAAAAATTTTGGAACAAAATCTATGAGAATATGAAAAAAATATTAAAGCTTACCTTTATAAAAACACCGGAAGCGCTGCTGCTAAGCATTCTACCAACTGGAATCCCAAAAGATAGAGAGAACGTATTTCTTTACTCGACAGCGGCAGCAAGGTTACTTATTGCCCAGCAGTGGAAAAAAGAAGAGGCCCCAACGATTTCAGATTGGCAAATAAAATTGGTGGAGTTCTTAAACCTGGCTAAAATGACGGCGGCAGTTAGGAATAGGGACAAACAAACAGTTAAGAAAGAATGGATGTATGTGGAAGAATACCTTAGGAAAGAAGGAATAGGATCAAAGATAACAATCTGCTTAGACTGATAGACATAAATATAAATAGCATAAGGAAGTAGAAGAAATATTGTATATTGGAAGAGGTTGGATAAGAAGGGAATATAAGGAAAGGTGAAGAAGCACACTAGATGAATAGAGATATAAGTAAGGAAACACAAAGCCAAATAGTAGGAGGTATTTTAGAAGGTAGGAGAGGAGGGGAGGGAAGAGGGAGGGGGGATAGAGGGAGGGGAGGGGAGGGGAGGAAGGGGGGTATTCTATGGGGTTGGGGGTATGCGGATGTATATAGATGTATGAGGAGGAGAGATGGTGTAATGTATGTGAGGGAATGCATGTAGAGTATATATGTATGTCAGGGATTGGGTGTAATGTATGATAGGGAATGTCTGTAATGTATGATAGGGAATGTCTGTAGTGTAAGTAAAGTGACGTATGAGGACTGTTAGGGGAGAGATGATATGTATGTAATGTATGTATGTATGTTGTGTTAGGGGAGAGATGTTATGTATGTAATGGGAAATCCCCTTATTCCAGTGCCGTTTCCCGCTGCTATCCCGAATTGTTAGATGTCCCATAAATTTCCCGGATTTCAAAGGAAGCAGCTCCTCTCCCTCCCTGCCGGCCAGGGAGGCTCCTCAGCTGCATTGCTCACCAATAGTTACAGAGAATAGGATGTCCTTAGACAACAGCACTGTTTGTGCTTTGCTTGCATGTAAAATCAACCACTCTGGCCCAGCCCACAAATACACTCCTTCCAAAAGAGTGTTAAAGGATGCAAAGTCTGCAACACGTTTGTATAATAAGTCGTTAATGGATGCCAGAGAGCCAAAAGAGTGAACCTGATCAATCCCCCCATGAAGAATTGACGCTTTTGAATTGTGGTGCTGGAGTCCCGTGGACTGCAAGAAGATCAAACCGATCCATTCTGAAGGACATCGGCCCTGGCTGCTCACCGGAAGGACAGATCCTGAAGCATCGCATGAGAAGAGAAGACTCCCTGGAAAAGAGACCCTGAGGTGGGGAAAGATGATGGTGTGTAGCCTGGTGGAAATTAATTTGTAGCCTAGGGGGCTTAGCGCGGCGTGGACTGTCCCCGAGAACCGTAGACTGCCCCTGGGACAGGTGAGGCTGCTGATCCCTTATTTTCAAATCCGAAAGTTGACAGCTATGGCTTGTCTGAGAGCCTTGTCATTTGCCTTAGACTCTGCAATCCCCTAATCCTGCGTGAGGATTTGTCAGCGCCTAAATGATGCGGGTGGCGCTGTGGGTTAAACCACAGAGCCTAGGGCTTGCCGATCAGAAGGTCGGCGGTTCGAATCCCCACAACGGGGTGAGCTCCCATTGCTCGGTCCCTGCTCCTGCCAACCTAGAAGTTCGAAAGCATGTCAAAGTGCAAAGTGTATTCAGACAGAGAAATCCAGACTGGAGATAGAGTTATTGGACTCTAAATACAAGAGTCTTTCCAGAATGTATATTTTACTGCTAGAGTGGCATACGAAAGATGAACAAGTAAAATCAGTTAATGTTGGAGGACTGGGAGAGGTTGTGGAAAACAATATAATGTTGGAGGACTGGGAGAGGTTGTGGAAAAAAAGTTTGAACTTCTCAGCATGTACAATTTTAAAGGAAAATATGATGAAAATAGATGGTATTTAACACCGGTTAAGTTGGCTAAGATGTATCATATGACAGATAACAAATGCTGGAAATGTAAAGAAAAAGAAGGAACTATGTTCCACATGTGGTGGACGTGCCCCAAAATAAAGGACTTCTGGGAAAAGATTTATAATGAAATGAAAAAGGTGTTGAAGGACACCTTTCATAAGAAACCCAAAGCCTTTCTTTTGGGAATTATAGGGGAGGAAATCCCCAAAAAAGACAGGACTTTCTTTTTGTATGCAACTACAGCAGCGAGACTACTGATTGCAAAGAACTGGAAGACACAAGAAATACCAACAGTGGAAGATTGGCAAATGAAGATGATTGACTTTATGGAACTCGCTGAACTGACAGCAAGACTGCGCAAGCAGAGGGAGGATGTGGTGCAAGAAGATTGGAAGAAATTTAAAATGTATTTTAAAAATATTGTAATATGGAAAGTATTTGAAAATCTAGGGTATAAACTAGAGTTTACCGGATCAAAATTGGGACTGAAAAATATCTTCGAGGTTAAAAAAAAAAGGGTAACATAATGATTAAATGAATAAATGGATAATAAAAGGTTAGATAAAGGGTTAAATTTGAAGATGAACTTGCCTGAAAATAAGAGTTAGATGTGAAACCAGGAAGGGAGGATAGGGGGAAGTCCCAACAAGATGTTAAGGAAAATAGGTGAAAAATGATATACTTTATTGTTGTGTTTATATGTTTATGTTATGTTTTTCTTTTGTAGTTTATGTGTTTGTTTTGTTTTATATGATAAAATGAATAAAATTATTATATAGGAGGGCCTCGCTTGCAAAGTTATCCACAAAGGTCCAAAAGCCCCCCCCCTCCTTTTAAAGCAAACAAATCTGTGTCTTTAGCAGGCATAACTAGTACTTAGCACCCATATATTTGTTTTGCAGCAGTAATCACTGAGGGTACCATTGTTTATGTTCCTAGCAATATACATAGATGCTGACGATGAATCAGTTTGCTTTGAGCCCTTTGGACAGGATAATCTAGACATTAAAAGAACGTATAAACAAAACAAAACAAAAATTAAATTAAATTATTACTTTACCTGAGAATGATGCAATGCCTGCTACAGACCTAATTTAAAGTAAAAACCCTTCTTCTCCACCAAAAGGGCAGTAGCACCTGCTATCATGCAGCTCTCCATTGTGTTTTCTCATAAGCCACTTTGACGTTCAAGCCCAAGAGGAGCTTCGGCATAGAGGGTGGTTTTTGTCCGAGTTATTATTGTTATGTGAGCACACTAGCAGCTTCACAAATACCACGGCACTGCCAACGACCATGATGCATAAAGATATAAGCTCATGTGCATCAACAATAAAGGAAGTGCTAGCTTAGACGACTTTGAAAGGGGATTAGACAAATTTTCAGAGGCTGGATCTTTCAGCAGCGATGAGCCAAGATGGTTATACAGGACATGCGTCTTTAATGGCAGCACATGTCTGGATACCAGTTCCCAGGAAGCAACAGTAGGAGTAGGCTATTGCCCTCACACCTTGCTTCTGAGCTTCCTAGATTAATCTGGTTGGCAGGACGAGGTCTGATGCAACACTAGGACTAGGTCAACCTTAGTCTGACTCAGCAAGGCTCTTCTTTTGATTTTATATGTATTTCATCTTAATCAGCTGATCATGTGAAACACGGAGCTGAAAATGCCATCAGTGGTTCATAGCCCTGGTAATATGTAAGTGTGCAATGATGTAATGAGGAGAAGCAGACACAACGTGCCAAAATTTACCAAGTAAGTTTGACCTCTCACCCCCAATGTGGTATTTTGTAGGTGGTATTGAACTGAATAAGGGACGCGGGTGGCGCTGTGGTCTAAACCACAAAGCCTAGGGCTTGCCGATCAGAAGGTCGGCGGTTCGAATCCCCGCGACGGGGTGAGCTCCTGTTGCTCGGTCCCTGCTCCTGCCAACCTAGCAGTTCGAAAGCACGTCAAAGTGCAAGTAGATAAATAGGTACCACTCTGGCGGGAAGGTAAACGGCGTTTCCGTGCGCTGCTCTGGTTTGCCAGAAGCGGCTTAGTCATGCTGGCCACATGACCCGGAAGCTGTACGCCGGCTCCCTCGGCCAGTAAAGCGAGATGAGCGCCACAACCCCAGAGTCGTCCGTGACTGGAGCATTAGCATTAGTCAGGGGTCCCTTTACTTTTTATTGAACTAAATAGTTGATCTAGTGCAAGAATTAGCAATGGGATTCCCTGTTCCCCTCTATGTGAGTTCCCCATGCCAGCCCCCTAAATCCAGGGGTGGAGGAACCTTTAGAGCAGATTTAAGGGGCAAGGGGTAGAAAACCTTGTGTTGATGGGATGTTCACTTAGTGCTATCTTGGATTCCAACCACTATAGCTTTCTATATTATTTTTTCATTGGTTGGTTCTAAAGGCGGGGGCAGAAAAAGGAGGAGACAAAGGTCTGTAGGCAATGACTTGGGTGTTAAGGGAAGGTTGTGTGTATAGTTTTAGTCATTTTGGTGATGAGGAGAGAGAAAAGAGGAATTGGAGAAAGGGCAAGAGGAATTAGGAGAGAGGTCATATGGATGTGGACATTTGCAGCGCTGTGGAAGAACACGATGGGGAACTGGGAGAAATAAAGAGTAATTAGTAGCCAGGACGTGGCTTCCAAATAGTATTTTTTCCCTCCTAACAGGCAGAAATACTGTTGTGAGCATCTGTCTTATTCTAGGCCATCACTTTGCTCTCCACCTCCATCATTTCTCCTTCCTGAGCTTGTCATGGGGCCTTACGTCACCCTCTGCATCAGCGTGTTGTGTAGGGGGAAAAACTGATGAATGTGCATCCTGGGTGCTTTTAAATTGCTCATGTACATTGCATTACGTCTATCATGCAGATGTCCTGGAAGCAACCTCTGTGTGGTGTTTTTGTGTTCCTATTAAAATAACATTGGGACAAGACATCATCTAATTCAGAATCCTTCAGTTTGCATCTCCATATGTTGTTGGACTACTAATCCCATCATCCATGACCTTTGGCTAAGATGGCTGGGGATGATGAATGTTTAACAATATATGGGGACCGACAGTTGAAGAACTAAGTGTTCATTTCAGTGGGGCTGGTGGAGGACAACTTTCCACTGGATGGTACCTAAAGTGAATATTTTATTCATATATTTCTTTCACAAAGAGTTCCATTCAAAAAAAGAGTGGTGGGGGGAACCATGTAAGGACGCCATTTGTTTTTGTTGCTGAAAGCCACATTCATTTTATGTTTCATTCATTATAACCTTGCACCTATCTTGTCTCATTCATTAAAAGGCCATGCCTTGGTACTAATAATAATATAATGATTTATTTATTTTTACATTTTTGCTACCATTTAAGGTGGTGTTCAGAAGAAAGCTCACAGTCACCTAGTGACCACCATTTTATTTTTTACAGAATGTGTCATTCTGTGTGGGGAAAAGATGGTTATTATGGACAACTATCATTTCCCCAAAATAACATGATTGGGGCAATCTGGGAAAATGAAGACCACTCAGAGTTGAATGTGTGGAAACTCATTCTCCTCCAAAAAAAATTGTTACATTCCTTAAAAAATCACTTTTAGTTGTCTTCAAGAATCCTGAGATGTTTTGGGTGAGAAAATACTCTATATTCATCCTGAATTTTACAATAGGTGAAATCTAATAATAATAATAATAATAATAATAATAAACTTTTATTTATATCCCGCCCTTCCCAGCCAAAGCCGGGCTCAGGGCAGCTAACAATCATCAAACCACATAACCATTGAACAGACAGTTAAAAATACAGATATAAAAATACACTTTAAAACTTGAAAATTTAAAATTTTAAAAGTTGCACTCAGATTAATCCAAAAGCCAGACGGAACAGCTCCGTTTTACAAGCCCTGCGGAAGGGTGCCAACTCTTGCAGGGCCCTCGTTTCTTGTGGCAGGTCATTCCACCATATCGGGGCCAGAACCGAAAAAGCCCTGGCCCTGGTGGCTGCCAACCTGACCTCCTTATGACCTGGGATCTCCGGAATCTAGTAGCAACCTTGGGATGTAAGGAGCCTCCCCATGAAATCTGCTATTCTTAACATAAACTTTTTAGCTTCCCTCATAACCTGCTTTGCTGTGAATGTTGCTTTAAGTGAGATTTCATTGCCAACATTTTTACCCCCTGGTGGTAAGAGGAAATTGTGGGGGGTGGGGGGAGCTGGGAGAAAAGAAAGAAAATGTTTGCAGTTCACTTCCAGAGTTTCTGCTGTCTAACTGAATTGTCCTTGTTGACAACATCATTTAGCAAGATCTGATGGGCTATGTGATATCATAATATATGTGTATTTATGGAATCTGGAGGTGTCACTCAGGGAATGAGAGGGAATGGCATAGGAGCTGCAGGAAAAGGAAAAAACAAAGGTTGTGGATAGGCTTTACAAACACCAAAAAGGGTACAGAGAATGTGTTTTGAAGGAATCATTTTGAGTCCCTCAAAATTCCCAGCCACCTCTCTCTAACATCAGAGTGGAGTGCAAACCACAAACTAAAAAACATTAAAAGCAAAGAATACACACCAAATATCTCATATTTAAAATAGGAGGTGGGGAATGGTCAGTTTCCAAGTTACTCCTACTTAGAGTAGACCCACTGACATTGATGAAACCATATTAGTCATGCCCATTAATATCATTGGGTCTTCACTGAGTAGTTGTGAGCTGGTCCAGCCATATATATACATGCACATGCACACAGGATTTTAAACATGGGATATTTAGTGTGCATCATTTGGGCTGATTTTAAAAAAAAAAAGCTTTTTTGAGCCTCACACTGGTATCCATGTCGAGGATGGGTGGGTTATAAATACGCCTAATAAACTAATAAGCATGTCTGTGCATGTTCTCAAAATAAAATGTGTGAAATACCACCTCCCACACAATGGGAAATAAAGGAAGAAAAATAAATGTCCAAAGGCATTCCACAGAAACCTACTGCTTTGAGGAGAATGAGAGGAAATCACACTCACACCCCCCCCCAAAGTGTCGGGGCCTTTGCTTTAATGTTGAAAAAGGCTCTGGTGATTTTATCCTCAAAATGCTTCCAATTCCAAAGGAGAATTCAGGATGACTGACTGGTTTTTTGGCTCCACCCACACACCATTAAATGAGTCCCTTATAAATGTGTGCACGGCCCTACACTTTACACCAATCCCTGCCTACAAGCAGGATCACTTTCCACCTCATCATCTCCACAGCTCCTGCCTCCTCTCTGGTCTCACAATGGCGGCGGCTGCTCCACCACGAAGGCAACAGGAGCTGTTCACACTCAAGTTTACCCAGGCTCTTGCCTGTGAATTTGTAGCCACTGTGATCTTCATTTTCATTGCCCTGGGCTCAGCCTTCAAGTGGCCCTTACAACTGCCCAGTGTCCTTCAGATCTCCTTGGCCTTTGGCCTAACCATCGGCACCTTGGTTCAAGCGTTCGGTGATGTCAGCGGCACGCACGTCAACCCAGCAGTGACCATCGCCTACTTTGTAGGGAACCAGATCTCTATCGTCCGCTCGGTGCTCTATGTGGTGTTGCAGCTGTTGGGAGCCATCACTGGTGCAGGAATCATCTACTCCGTGACACCCAAAGACGTCCGCCATACATTAGCCCTCAATGACGTAAGTCCTTCCATTGCCAAAGAAACGATTGAGCAACAGATTGAGCACAAGTAGAATTTTTTATTTATTTAGAATGTTACCAGTTATGATATTGGAGACAGAGATAAAGGGATGGCAGAGTATGATTAATAAATTTTGTAAGAAACCTAGAATTAATAAAATAAAATGGTATAAACCCCTGAAAACAGGTGACCTGGGTCTCCCCAACATAAAGTTATATTATATAGCAAGTCAGTTAAGATATATCATAGACAGGATAACAGAACAAGGGGAGTTAGAATGGTTCTAGAATGGTACACAGGAAATGAGGGAGACGTTTGTGAATATATTTTTTTATCAAACCAAATAGGCAATGGTGGCAGAATATTGAAAATCCCTTTTTAAGAAACATCATTGAGATATGGGCGAAATATAAAGGAAAATTGATACCAGAAAATTCCCCACTAATTCCGGTAGTGATGCTGGAAGACTTCCCAGTAAATTTAAAAAGGGAAATTGAAAAAGAAGCGAAAGAGAAGAAAATACTTAAAATTAAGGAATGGGTGGAGAAAATGAGAAGCAAAGAACAAATAAGAGACGCTCTAACAGGCAGTAAAATAACTTGGTTTAACTGTATACAACTTGAGCAATGGACAAAGAAGTGGTTAAGGGAAAACAATGCAAAGAATACATAAAATTTGGAAAAAAAATGATTATAAAAAGGGGAGATAAAGAAGAAAATATAAAAGGGGAAACTAGTGAGATTTATAAAACATTAGTAAAAATTATCAACAAGATCAATTAAAAGAGGTGTGGGAAAAGGAGACAACAGGGGAGATAAATAGTCAAAGCTGGGGGGAAATATGGGAGAACACACTTTGAAAATGTTGTCTATAAGATAAAAGAAAATTACTATAGGTTAGTATGGAGATGGTATTAACACCAATATGATTAAATCAAATAAGCAAGGAATATTCAGTGTTATGTTGGAGGGGATGCCAGGAAACTGGGACTTATGTTCACATGTGGTGGGGGTGCAAATATGTAAAATTTTTTGGGCAAAGGGTGTTTAAGGAGATAACAGAAATCACTGGGTTAAAGCTGACTGAAAGTCCAGAGGTAGCATTGTTATCGATTTACGATGGGGTGGAAGGTTCGCAGGCTATGAAGGACTTGCTCACAAATGTATTGACAGCTGCATGAGTTATTATAGCTAGGAAGGGGAAGGGGAATATAAAATGGAAGAATGATATAAAGAGATGCAGTATATACCTATTGGGATGTGGGTGGCGCTGTGGGTTAAACCACAGGGCCTAGGGGTTGTCGATCAGAAGGTCAGCTGTTCGAATCCCCGCGAAGGAGTGAGCTCCCATTGCTCTGTCCCAGCTCCTGCCAACCTACCAGTTCGAAAGCACGTCAAAGTGCAAGTAGATAAATAGGTACCGCTCTGGCGGGAAGGTAAACGGCGTTTCCGTGCACTGCTCTGGTTCGCCAGAAGCGGCTTTGTCATGCTGGCCACATGACCTGGAAGCTGTACGCCAGCTCCCTTGGCCAATAATGTGAGATGAGCGCACAACCCCAGAGTCGGTCACGACTGGACCTAATGGTCAGGGGTCCCTTTACCTTTATATAGCTATTAATGATAAATCAACATGTGCTATTAAGGTAAGACGGGGAATATGCAGCAGTTATGATTTGGGGGAAATCTGGAGGGTATTTGTAGAATTTGTACTGTTAAAATGGAAAGGGGTCAAACCATCGCAAGAGATGTTGAAATTTTGGGAGGTTGGATAGCTGGATAGTTACAATGGAATGGTTTTGGGGGTGGGGAGCACATTTTTATTTTTATTTATTTTTTATTTTTACTTTGTAAAAAAGAAGAAGAATCTAGCACAAGTGACTCCCATCCTTCCGAATTAGACAAATGAAGGAATGTGAACAAAGCCAGCAATTCTGTATGGGTTGATTCTAGCTAAAGTGCATTCCTGGATTACAATATTGAACACTGGCTGCATCAACATTGCACAACAGATTGACACAAGATCTTGTCAAGGACTTTCATGATGTAGACAGTCATCTGCTTCCATGAGAGACTAAGGGCTCATCCACACTTCCGCTTGTCTCGTGACTAGAAAGCACGTGTCCTAGTAGTTTCCCCCCTGCCCCACTCCTTTCTCAGGAAAACCCATTTTTTTAGCTCTAAATCAGAGCAAATGTCAATCAGGAGAAAACTCAAGTTGTGGTTTGTTCCAATTGAGTGCTAAACAGTGATTTTCCCCAAGGGAAAGCAGTAGAAGAAGAGTAAGCTTGGATAAGCCGTAAGCACAGGCTGCTAACTGACAATATGGTTTTTCTTTAGGTTGGTCACTTTGGGATCCAGTTTTCCCAAATGATTTTTTATTTTTATTTTTGGTCCCATGTGAAGAAAAGTTGGGTGTGTGTGTGTGTGTGTGTGTGTGTGTGTGTGTGTGTGTGTGTGGTGCAATGGAAAAGGAGGAACATCTGGGTGAAAAGCAGACCAGCAGCAGTCCTATCTGCATTCGTCTGTGATCCTGTATCCTTGGGAGATCCTTGGGAGAGTCACCTGGGCAAAACAGGTTTCTAATCTAGCTTTCCAGCTCCCACAGTACAACTGAGAAAATTGGCAAAAGAAGGCTTTGTAGAGGGGCAAGTTACAGTATTCATTGCAGAAAGGAAAATTTAGCAGTTAAGGCAGAATTGCTCAGAAGGCCCGTCTGACTGTTGTTGTTGGCAGGAGAGACAGAGAACACTTACAGAGCTATTGTATTTACTATCGGTTTAGGTAAAGGTAAAGGGACCCCTGACCATTAGGTCCAGTCGTGACAGACTCTGGGGTTGTGGCGCTCATCTCACATTATTGGCTGAGGGAGCCGGCGTACAGCTTCCGGGTCATGTGGCCAGCATGACTAAGCCGCTTCTGGCGAACCAGAGCAGCGCACGGAAACGCCGTTTACCTTCCCGCTGCAGCGGTACCTATTTATCTACTTGCACTTTAACATGCTTTCGAACTGCTAAGTTGGCAGGAGCAGGGACCAAGCAACGGGAGCTCACCCCGTCGCAGGGATTCGAACCGCTGACCTTCTGATCGGCAAGCCCTAGGCTCTGTAGTTTAACCCACAGCACCACCCGCGTCCCTATCGGTTTACTCAGAAGTAAATCCCTCTGTGTGTTCAATGGGATCTACTCCCAGCTCAGGATAGGAGTGCATCCTAAATGTGCAGTCATATATGTGCTTACTCACAAGTAAGTCCCCCTGAACTCAATTGGGCTTACTCCTGGTAAGTGTGCTTAGGATTGCAGCAATAGACACCCATTAGAGCAGCCTTCCCCAACTTGGTACCCTCCAGATATTGGACTACAGCTCCCATCATCCCTTTCCATTAGCAATGCTGCCTGGGGCTGATGGGAGTTGAAGTTGAACAACATTGGTAGGGCACCAGGTTGGGGAATATTGTATTAGAGGGAGGCTTGTGAGGACCCAGCCTAGAGCTACAGAGATGCTCCATATTAGAATTTTATCTTTTCTTTTCTTTTCACATTCATCTCTTCCATTTTGCCAGCTCACCTATGGCACAAACCCTGGTGAGGCGCTGGTGGTGGAAATCATCCTAACCTTCTCGGTTGTCATGTGCATCTTCTCTGCCACTGATAAACGCAGGACGGACAGCAGGGGCAATTCAGCATTGTCTATTGGACTGGCGGTCACCATGGCTCACCTCATCGGGGTAAGCGCCTGAGTTATTATTTTTCCTAGTTTTGGAAACAGATGAGTCCACATGTTTCAAGAAGGCAGGGTAGGAAAAGTGACTTCAGCTAGAGTTAAAAATATTTAGAAATCATAGAATCATAGAGTTGGAAGAGACCACAAGGGCCATCCAGTCCAATCCCCTGCCAAGCAGGAAACACCATCAAAGCATTCCTGGCAGGTGGCTGTCAAGCCTCTGCTTAAAGACCTCCAAAGAAGGAGACTCCACCACACTCCTTGGCAGCAAATTCCACTGTCGAACAGCTCTTACTGTCAGGAAGTTCTTCCTAATGTTTAGGTGGAATCTTCTTTCTTGTAGTTTGAATCCATTGCTCCGTGTCCGCTTCTCTGGAGCAGCAGAAAACAACCTTTCTCCCTCCTCTATGTGACATCCTTTTATATATTTGAACATGGCTATCATATCACCCCTTAACCTTAACCCTTAAATGGTTATGTGCTGGTGTGTGTGCGTCTGCACACTATTTATTTTTTAAAAGAAATTCCCTTTAGGGAATTCCAATGTTTACTTGACCAGGAGATCCCAAAGTGAAGAGAGGGGGGTCCTCCCTACAGTGAATAAAAATCTGTAGAATGCAAAAAAGCAAAAAAACAACAACACAACAGCAGTAAAACCAGCGCAGTTACTCAGGGATGGGAGGCAGGGGCGGAGAAAGGGGGTCGGTTGGGGTGGGCCGCCCCAGGTGTCACCACTGAGGGGGTTGACAAAATGGCGGGTGTCACTCACCTCATGGCCTGCAGCGCACCCGAGCCACACATCTCTCCTGGGAGAGACGCGGTGGCTTGGGCGTCTGCAGGCTCCGCGCTGCCCCAAACGGTCCACCCACTGCCCCCCCTCAGCTGTAGGGTGGCTGAGTGGGAAGAGTCAGGAAGACTCATTGGAGGCCCTGCGGAGCGTCCTGCCCCGGCTCGCCCCGGCCCACAGGCGGCTGGGACCGCCCCTGGACACAGGGCACGTGCGCCGCCCCAGGCACCCGATCGGCTTGCTCCGCCACTGAATGCACCGCTTCTCCGCTTAATCAACACCTGAGGTGGAAGAGCAACAGTGAGCATGCTCTCTCCTCTAGACACCATCCATCTTGCTCTACACAAGTGGCAGGGATAATGTATGAATCAGGGAACCTCCACTACTCACACGGCCTTCCTGTGTCAGGTAGAAAAATCAGGGCTCCCCACTGGAGAAGTTAATCCATGGGTAGGCAAACTAAGGCCCGGGGGCCGGATCCGGCCCAATCACCTTCTAAATCAGGCCCGTGGACAGTCCGGGAATCAGAGTGTTTTTACATGAGTAGAATGTTTCCTTTTACAGTGGTACCTCGGGTTAAGAACTTAATTCGTTCTGGAGGTCTGTTCTTAACCTGAAACTCTTCCTAACCTGAGGTACCACTTTAGCTAATGGGGCCTCCCGCTGCCACCGCCGCACGATTTCTGTTCTCATCCTGAAGCAAAGTTCTTAACCCGAGGTACTATGTCTGGGTTAGCAGAGTCTGTAACGTGAAGCGTCTGTAACCTGAAGTGTCTGTAACCCGAGGTACCACTGTATTTAAAATGCATCTCTGGGTTATTTTGGGGGCTTGGGAATTCGTCCATATTTTTTTTCCAAAATATAGTCCGGCCCCCCACAAGGTCTGAGGGACACTGGACCGGCCCCCTGCTGAAAAAGTTTGCTGACCCCTGAGTTAATCCCATCAATTCATAGAGGAGGGAATGAGGAAGAGATGGGAGAGAATTTCAATTCAGTTCACATGGAAAAGCTAGCCTACCCAATCTGCACTTCCCAAAACAATAAGCAAACTGACACACGGCCATCCTTTGAAATTCAAACTTCTTCAAATCTTGAAATGCAAATTTTACATGTTATTCTTCCCATTTTGAGTGTAAAATTTGGACGTCAGAGTGTTTTAGATTTCTTAACATCTCTTGGTTTTTTATTTTGGCACATGTCAAAAATGAAACTTCATGAGCTACCAGATGCAGCAAAATATTAAGTGCTGTTCCATATCAACTACAAAATACAGTCAAATGTTATATGCTGGGAGTCCAATATTATCCATGTTAAATAACATTGCATGTCAGTTGTCAAGTCCAAAATCCAGTTTCATGTTAATAGATTTTTTTTAAATGCTTTTGTACTGCTGTGTACCACCCTAATATTTTGTGAGAGGGTGGTATTACAATAATAAAATAAAATACTGTCAAACATCAAAGTCAAAAATAAAATACTGAAAATTGAGATGAAGTGAATATTCAGCATCAAGAATGACAGAGTAGAATTGGGAGAAACACAGGTTGATTTCAGTTCTACAGAGAATAACAAAGAATGTTATCCATATATTGATATGGTAAACATCGTTTTCTCTTTTGTTTGATTTCAATGGTGTATTTTTGCATTCATTTGAAAGCTTTCTGCATCATCTGCACACAGAGACCCCTTGGTATTTTTGGTTCTGATTCTGTTTAGTTAGTTATGCTTTAGATTTTGTAATGTTTCTTTCCTGTCTTGATAAATTTTTGATTCGTTATGTTACGTAACTTAAGAAAATAATAGAAAATAATTTTTTTAAAAATCATGCAAAAAGGTTAATTGAGGAGAGTTCATAGATGGCATTGTATGGGAGCACCTGGAGACTGGATACCCAGATAAAGTCACCTTGATGGGAGGGGAGAGCTCAGTGGGTAGAGCATGAGACTCTTAATCTGAGGGTTGTGGGTTCAAGCCCCACGAAAGATTCCCAAATTGCAGAGGGTTGGACTAGATGATCCATGTGGTCCCTTCCAACTCTACGATTCTGTGATGGACCGCTTGATGAAAGGATCCTAACAGCTAGAGGGGAAAGAATATATGAAGAAATGGAGAAGAACGGCAAATCTAAACCCATGTCTTTTCTGCCTTTTACAGATTTATTATACTGGCTGCTCCCTAAACCCAGCTAGATCATTTGGACCTGCTGTCATAATGGGAAAATTCAGTGGGGCTCACTGGGTAAGTTTTGTATGATGCTCTATCAATTAGCCAGACTAGACTGCATAATTGATCCTAGAATTGTGGGTCAGCAAGCAGGGCGACCTTTTGACGTATCACCCGAAAAGAGGAAATTCATCACCAAAACCCCAAAGAGAACACAGGTTTCTTTTAAATTGTTATTTAAGCAGAAATACAGTACAGGGGGCGCGGGTGGCGCTGTGGGTTAAACCACAGAGCCTAGGGCTTGCCGATCAGAAGGTCGGCGGTTCGAATCCCCGCGACGGGGTGAGCTCCCGTTGCCCGGTCCCTGCTCCTGCCCACCTAGCAGTTTGAAAGCACGTCAAAGTGCAAGAAGATAAATAGGTACTGCTCCGGCGGGAAGGTAAACGGCGTTTCCGTGCGCTGCTCTGGTTCGCCAGAAGCGGCTTAGTCATGCTGGCCACATGACCTGGAAGCTGTACGCCGGCTCCCTTGGCCAATGAAGCGAGATGAGCGCCGCAACCCCAGAGTCGGTCATGACTGAACCTAATGGTCAGGGGTCCATTTACCTTTACCTTACAGTATATCTAACAGTATATCTAACCTTACAGTATATCTAACTGTTGTGGGGAAGACTGTGGGGAAGACTCACTACCATTCGATAAAGAATCTTGACCAGCTTAGGTGCAGATTGGACTTCCTAGCCCTATCAATCAGGTGACACAGTGGTTAGAGGGTTGTACTGGGACCTGTGAGAGCAGAGTTCAAATCCCCACGCAGCCATGAAGTTCACTAGATGACCTTGGGTCGACCACCAACTAACCTGCCTCAGAAGTTGGTTGTGAGGTAATAATGAGAGGGGGAGAAGTGTTCAGGCCACTGTATAACAAATAAAGATATAACAACTAAATAAAAGTGCATAGAACTGAAATCATGGTTAGAAGCCCTGCCACAGTTTTCAGAATATGACTTATGGTTGCTTTCAAAGCTTACTCTTCATCTCCTTGTTTCCACAGGTCTTCTGGTTAGGACCCATCTTTGGTGCCAGCGTGGCCTCTGTAATTTACAACTACCTCCTGTACCCTGAAAAACTGAGCATAGGTGAGAGGCTGGCTATTGTTCAAGGGTTCGTTCTTCCAGAAGACGTAGGGAGAAGAAGCACACCCAGAACTAACTCTGAAAGAGTCTGGACTTGAGCATGTAGTGGGTTACTTACCATGCCCAAATGATTCCAGTGACAGCCACACAATTTGCTATAATACTGTAGAACGCTGAGAAGTCACATCCAGCCATTGCAAAGGAAACAGTGTGAGTCATTTGAGTTTAAATAGTAACCAACTGACATGGCAACCCATAGTAACCGACTGGCATGGTTCTCCACATGCCACACTTATCAACAAACCAATAATAGAGTATAAGTGTCTCTCAAACATTGTTATGCATATTGGGTGTGATGTTTGTGCATGGAAGTACAAATCTTGGCGTTGCCTCTAGCCAAAATTCAGGTTTGCCCAGTGCAATGGTTCATAATTGCTATTCCAGGAGGGGCAGGATGCTTAATCTCCTTGGCCCATCAGCCAGAGTTTACTAAGACTTCCCCCGTCAAGCAAAAGGCCCTACCCACTGGGTGTCTGAGTCATGGGTGGCTGCCTCTACAACCCCCCCAAATCTAGTTCTGCCAGCTGCCTTTGACTACCACTACCATTGCTGAGCATTGTCTGAGAAAGGAGAAGCAATTGGCTGTTGCCAGAAGAGCCAAGTGTGGAGAGCCGCATAAATTCATGATAGTACACTTTCCTTTAGTACACTTGACTTCTACCCATTTCCTCATTTCAAATGCCACTCATCAGGTGGTAGCTTCCTGGCAGGTGGGTCACTGTTGCTTGCTGAGAGGAAGGGGCAAGGCAGTGGGGAGGTTGGCACACTGCAAACACACTGCCAGCAGTGCTGGATTGTCTCTGCTGGTGTGTTTTCACCATGCTGACCTCCACCTCACCCCTCTCATTCCCTGTAAGCGACAGTTCCCCATCTGCGGGGAAGCAAGTGTAGCAGCTCTGCCCACCAGCCAATGAACTGTTTCTGCCTCAATCCGAGTTTCCCTCTGCCCATTTTATTACAGTGGTACCTCGGGTTAAGTACTTAATTCGTTCCGGAGGTCCGTTCTTAACCTGAAACTGTTCTTAACCTGAAGCACCACTTTAGCTAATGGGACCTCCTGCTGCCGCTGCGCCGCCAGAGCACGATTTCTGTTCTTAGCGGAGTTCTTAACCTGAAGCGTAGTTAACCCGAGGTACCACTGTATTATGAAAGAGAACTCATTTGTTGGAGCAAGATGCAATTTTCATTTATGGGTGGCTGGACTGTTGACAACAGATCCACATTTCATTATTTATTTGGTCCCACCTTACAAACATTTGTCAGAAGAGGAGTTGTGTGTTTTTTCCCTGCCCCTGTTGTGTTGACTGTGGTTCACATCATTCTATAATGTGAAAGGATTGTTGCGGGGAGCAGGTGGTTTGCCAACTGTCATTTCTGTAACATCTCTGTAACATTATGAGTTGTTCATTGTCAGTAAATAAGAATTCGGGGAAATAATACATAAAATGTTTCAGGAGCAAGAACTTTGGAGCATTGTGAAGTAAGTATGTAGCACAATAGTTGGGAGGCTCTGGGAAAGCAGTTTGGTTTCCTGACTGAGATGTCCCAATTTCACTATGGCCAGAGGATGTATATGTGCTACTTTGCTCCTCCACCCATTGAGGTGGCACAGGCACAATCTGATTCAGGAGAGACAAAACAAAGTACTTATTCATGGAGCACATAATTAACTTAATTGAATTTGGTCATAATCATTACCCTACATGGTGTGTTTTTTTTAAGCACTAGACAAATTAGTAGAGGTTAGTCCTGTCAGCAGCTACTAGCCAAGACAACAACATTAAATCTCAATGTATAGAGGCAATATGTCTCTGAATACAGTTTGCATTTGGAAACAGGAGGAGAGTATGGACTGTGTTCTTTTAAAAAAACCCTCAGATGACAGTGGAATATCATGGCAAAAGTTTGCAAAGCATTGACAGTTTATGGGGAGCTGCCAAAACTTTTGCAGTATTTCAGCACAACACTTTTCGGAAACTCCATGAATATTCTGTGAACACTGCTCAAAAAACAGATTTGGCCTTAAATATGTCAGAATATTGGAAATAATTTATGATATTGCATCTGGTGCCATTAGGATAAATATTACAGATTCACAAAAATGTCAGCTTAGCCACAGGACAAAACAAGATTGCGCATTCTCAACTTTATCATTTGCTTTTATTTTAGAACCTCTGGCAATGAGATATGCCAAATTCTGACAGGAAATGGTGAGGATACATTCTGGGTCTTTATGCTGATGATATTGTTTTATGTACATCAGACTCAGTTTATGCAGGGAAGTTATTATGTATAGAATTGAATACCTTTTTCAATATCTCTGGACTTTAGGTAATTTTTCAAAAATCAGAAATAATGTTCTTTCATACTCCCCCACAACTTCAGGAAACTTTAGCCAAAATATTACAAATCCCAAAAGCTAGAAAAAGCTTCAGATACTTAGGCATTCAGGTTACCCATAATTTAAACAAAATATATCAGATAAATTATAGCAAAGTAAGGAAAACAATAAATATGGACATATGATGCTGGAACAAAATACAAGTTTCTATGATAGACCAACTGGCTGCAACTAAAAGAATGCTTGTTCCAAAATTATTGTTTTTATTTCAAATGTTACCAGTTTGGATCCCACCAGCCCATATGCCCAAATGCTAAAGAAAACTTAACAAATTCATATTTCAATCAGCCAAACCACACATTAAAAAATATTTGCTGTTAGAGGATGAGGACTCCAAATCTAAACAGCTATTACAATGCATATCGAGTCAGCAACATTGGAAGACCTAATGTCTGGCAATAAGGGAAATCAATGGAGAGCCTTAGAGAACTTGGAAATAGATGGCGTCCCTATGAAAGTAATATTTTTAAAAATAAATTAATTGCACTCTTTGATTCCGCTCTTTGATTACAAGGCAGACAGTTCCCATGACTCCAGGACTGGCTCCAAATTTGCATAGTCAGGATATGTTGCAAATTAGAAGCAAAGAACTTGTAACACATATATTAATGGCTGCAAGAACAACTATTGCCAGGACATGGAAATCACTTCAATTATTAATTATGAACCAATGATATAATGCAATTTGGTAAACAGCATGTTTGGAAAAACCGACACAAAAATTAAAACGGCCTCGGCCCAGTATACCTGAAGGAGTGTCTCCACCCCCATCGTTCAGCCCAGACACTGAGGTCCAGCTCCGAGGGCCTTCTGGCGGTTCCCTCACTGCGAGAAGCCAAGTTATAGGGAACCAGGCAGAGGGCCTTCTCGGTAGTGGCACCCGCCCTGTGGAACGCCCTCCCACCAGATGTCAAAGAGAACAACAACTACCAGACTTTTAGAAGACATCTGAAGGGAGCCCTGTTTAGGGAAGCTTTTAATGTTTGATGGATTATTGTATTTTAATATTTTGTTGGAAGCCGCCCAGAGTGGCTGGGGAAACCCAGCCAGATGGGCGGGGTATATATAATAAATTATTATTATTATTATTATTATTATTATTATTATTATTATTATGTAGCAAGAGGCCAAAAGAAACATGACAATTTTTATGCAGTTGTGACTTGGTTGATTACATAAATGAAGAGGCATGTGGCATAACAGTATAAATAGTTAGTAGAAGAACCTGGTGTGCATGAGTACAGTGGTACCTCTAGTTACGAACTTTTCGTTCCGGAGGTCCGTTCTTAACTTGAAACTGTTCTTAACTAGAGGTGTGCTTTCGCTAATGGGGCCTCTTGCTGCCGCTGCGCAGCCAGCACATGGTTTCCGTTCTCATCTTGGGGCAAAGTTCTCAACTCGGGGTAACTCTTCCAGGTTAGCGGAGTTTGTAACCTGAAGCGTTTGTAACCTGAGGCGTTTGTAACTCGAGGTACCACTGTACATATTTTATTTTATTTCTCCCTCCCTCCCCCTTCCTATAAATTCTAATTGTTTATTGATACAAAATACCTTTTCCTTATGGTCACAAATCTAACCAATACACATTACTATACATAATTTCATATCTGCAGTAACTGATAATTTTGGTATATATACTTTGACACAACATTGTTAATATATTCAGAAACGTTTATCTGAGTATTCATTGCTGTTTTATTTTTATATTTCCATGTAATTGTTACATGTCATACGCTCTAATGAAAACAAAGATATGTCTCAATGTAGCTATGTTGAACAGTTTAAAGATGAAAGTGAATAAAAACCATAGTACACACACACACACAAATCATTGGGTCCAAAGTTATAAATACACAACGAGGGCAGAAGACCTTTGGACAACCTGTTGTTGTTGGACAGTAACTTCTATCAGCCTTGAACATTGGCCATGCTGGCTGGAGCTGATTCCAGATGTAGTTCAGCAACATCTGGAGTGCTAAATGTTCCCCATCCCTGATCTAGGGATGCCACTATCATGTCTGAATCTCTTAAAAGCAACTACCAGCCCTGTGTCCATTTTTGCAGGTGTCAGAGATTAGTGAAACTGCACCCCGTTTTACAAGGTCTCCACATATCATGCAAAAGTTTGTGATACGTGATGCTCACTCACTCTCCTCCTGGAGGAGTTAAGGCAACGCAATGTTCTGCTGGGCGGGGGGGGGGGACATGCTCACCGAGATCCCTGGGCATTGTACCCCCACTTCAAGTACCAGCCTATCTATCAACTCTTTCTATTGCTAGTCACCGTTTCGCTTTTATTAAAGCACGGTTTAATGTATTCCCCTCAAACGTCCTTTTTCATAGATTTTCTAGGGGCCAAGTTTCGGTCTTATGTGCCTGTGATAACCGTTCGATTGAATCTCTTCATCACATAGTGTTTGTCTGCCCCTTGTATTCTGCCGCCCGAAAGACTCCATTACTTCCATTAACTCAAAAATTACCGGGGTATTTGGAAGAGTCTTACCTTGCTCTTCTGTTGCAAGATTCAGACTCGATTATAACCCTACATATGGCAAAATTTCTGACATCAGTTCTGACACTTAAGAAACGCAATGGATTGTTATATACAGCTTGAAATTTTAATTTAATTTTTATCATATTTTATTCAATTGAGTATCCCTTTTAATTTTTTTTTTTTTTTTTAAATAATTTTTATTAGGTTTTCCAAATTTTTGTCCAGCCCTGATTCAGGCCAGATCACATACAATTTATACAATCTCTGATGACTTCCTCACGCCCCCCCTCATTGTTTTCATTTATCATAATATACATTCTTTCCAGGTTTCTAATTCCACATCATTAACATTTCCATAATTTCTTAATTTCAAATCGTTTACCAACCACTCACATCTTTAACATTCTTATCTTTTACTTTAATCAGATCCCTATTCCCCCCCCAGTCCCCGGTGCAGACTATTTCATTATCAAAATTGCTTATCATTTATAATATCTATCAATCTTATATCATTATTTTCCAAAGATCATACTGTAATCATTTCCTGCCATATCCAAGTTCAAAAACCAGTAGGCCACGAAACAGTTACTTCATATAAATGTTCATCCTATTCCTGCAGGATCCAACTTTGGAACCCATTGTCTTTGCTGCAGAGTAGCATCCAAAACGATAACCATTGATGTCTTCGATCTTTCATTCCATGCTTGGTCCAGATTGTCTCGACTTCCTCTCTGCTGCTTGACGTTGACGTTGAGCTGTAGTTTATTGACTATTCTCTTAATGTTTCTCTTTTTCCTAATGATGACGACAGCTCTTGACTTATGATGGATAATTCTTTTGCAGCTGATTCTCTTCTGAGTAGACTTTTTCTGTTTATGCTCAACAAGTACACTGTTCACAGGGTTTGATTGCAAATCCTGGCCAATCAGACCATTGTTTATGCTTTGCTTTATCTCTGTCACAAAGCTGTTCCCAGCAGCAGCCAGTTCAGCTCTCAGTTCTTTCACTCCAGCATTGTAATCCTTTCTGAGTTCTTTCAGTTTCTCCAACAATGTTGACAAATCCACATCCTGTTTCACCGCCATTTTTAGCAAACAGTTTTTTTCTAACTTTTCCAAACTTTTTCAAACTTTATAAAAGTTCCAAAATTCCAAAATAATCCTCTTGTTCACACAAATTAAATTGGCTTCATCTGCCCCTAGGACCGGGGGAGGCGCAGGGGTTAAATCTCCGAAACAAAGTGTCAAATTCCAAGCATTACTTCTCAAGCTTCTCAAGCTGTGCAACAATGCCCTGTCGTTGTTACACAATGGCAAGGGACGGACCTCCGTATTTTCGCCCTCAAGCCAGTCCGAATTGATTCAAAATTAAAGCTTTTTCTTGCAAATTACTTACAGTTCCTAATTGAAGAATTGGGAGGAATCGGCGCGCTCGGCTGCGGCGATCTTGCAGCTTCGCCAGACGGGGCTGTAAACGGACCCTGGAGCTCCGCCGCCCGATCGTCCGGGAGCTCCGCTAAGAGCTCCCTGGGACCGGGATCGGCGTCCGAGCTCTTGCGGGTCCTCCAGACCCCGGGACGCCCTTCCCGGGGGTTTTGGGGGTCGCGGCGCTGGCGCGAGCACCCCTTTGCCCGGTCTGGCGGGGGAATGTCAAGAGCGACATGTCCCCCCGACCGCCATCTCCGGCACGCCAACCGGAAGTTCAATTGAGTATCCCTTTTAATCTATTTTACTGTTAGCAATTATAAACCAGACTGTGCTGTTTCTGTTTTTGGTTGTTATGTCTATGGGCTTAAAGCCGAAATAAAATGAGTTGAGTTGAGTTGAGGAAGAGGAACCACTGACAGCCGCAACACGGATGTGCATTTCACACACATGCCTGCACATAGAAGAAGAAGGAGTTTGGATTTGATATCCCGCTTTATCATTACCCGAAGGAGTCTCAAAGCAGCTAACATTCTCCTTCCCCTTCCTCCCCCCACAACAAACACTCCGTGAGGTGAGTGGAGCTGAGAGACTTCAGAGAAGTGTGACTAGCCCAAGGTCACCCAGCAGCTGCATGTGGAGGAGCGGGGAAGCGAACCTGGTTCACCAGATTACGAGTCCACCGCTCTTAACCACTACACCACACTGGCATGACATCACATGCACTACGTCCAGGTGTGTGCATGTGACATCGTGCATCCACGTTGCGGCGGTGGGCACCCCTGTCCAAAGCCACTTGACAGCATCCAGATCAAAGACCACAATCCAGCCAGGCATTTACAATATAGAAGAGGCCATGAAATAAGCACGGAGCCAACCTCTTTCCTCTAAGTCTGCTCATCAAAAGATAATGATGAGATCGCTTCTCCCTCAACACCAGTCACCACCCACACATGGTGCTTCTATGCTCCCTAAACCCCAGCAGCACTTTACCTTTGCCAATCATTTCAAAACCGTGACTCAGTCTCTTTTATAGAGCACAAACTTATTAGAAGGCAGTGCATGTATCATGGTAAATGGTGCAGTTTTAGCTCGAGGCACTTGCTAAGCCTTCCATATTATTCCATACTGTTCCATTCAAATGACTAAACCCCAGGTTGCAGTCCTAAACTCAATTACCCCAGAGTAAGTCCCATTGCACTGAATGGAATTTATTTCTGGTAAATCACCATAGGGGATTCACACATTACATCCAACACATGTACCATCTGTGTGCCTTTGTACACTAACAGTGGAGCCATACACTTATGCAGGCATAGGCAAACTCCGGTCCTCCAGATGTTTGGGACTACAACTCCCATCATCCCTAGCTAACAGGACCAGTGGTCAGGGATGATGGGAATTGTAGTCCCAAACATCTGGAGGGCCAGAGTTTGCCTATGCCTCCACTTATGTAAGTAATTCACGGGGAATGATCCATGAGTGTACAATCTGCATAAACAGTAGCTGAGATGTACAAATGGCAGTTCTTTCGCACAAACACTTCTAGAGTCAAGTCACACCTATATTCAGTGTAATAGTAACTTACTTATACTGTATGCTCTTATACCCTCCTCATTTGGCCAATACTTCCATTTCGGAAGGAAGCCTTCTTGGATCTGCTTGCTACCGTATTTTTCGCTCTATAAGGCGCACCTGACCATAGGACGCACCTAGTTTTTAGAGGGGGAAAGCCCCGTTTTTTTTGAGGATCAGCTCAAATTTGTGCAGCTTCTTTTGCAAAGGAGAAAAGCCCCATTTTTTGAGGATCAGCTCAGAGTTGTTGAGCTTACTTTGCAAAGGGGGAAAAATCCTGTTTTTATGGGGTTCAACTCACAGTTCTGCGGCTTCTTTAGGAAAGGAAAGGGAGCCGTTTCTACAGTTTCCAGACAGATAATCTAATCAGGCAGTCACATGTTGCTGGGGAAACAAACAGCCTCCGTCTGCAGAACATTCAACAATGGAGGCCTGGGCAAGGGGTCGGGGTCGGAAAAGGAGCCAGCAATCTGCCACACATTTGCTCCATAAGACGCACAAACATTTCCCCATACTTTTTAAGGAGGAAAAAAGTGTGTCTTATGGAGCGAAAAATACAGTAACTATGATGCCACCCTCTCGGCCATGCTGGTATATTTCCTGAGCTGTGGGTTACATTGCAACTGAGCTTCTAATATTGTGGCTTTGGACAACTCTCAAACATACTGGAGAGATTAGATCCTCTCCATTTTCCTGCCCAACCTTCTTTAGCCAGTCCACTCATTTTGGGGCAGTTTCCTCTTATGAAGTCAAATGTGCAACACATTGGGGGGGGTTAGGAGAGCTGGAAATAATGCAAATATATTTCACACCTGGCAACCAATGCGCCCCTTTTGTTTCAGATAGCACATGGGTAGACGAGTCTAAAAAGTCTGGGGCACAAATTTTCATGGCCCTCTGATGGCTATCCATGCCTCATTTACCAAAAATAATGTACCGGTATTTAGTGTTAACTCTAGAAGTGTATACTCGATTCTGACCAAACTAGGCCTCCTGACATATATTTTGCTCTTTAATTAACTAGGTGGTTTGAGTATCCCTGCAATTTAATTAACTAGGTGGTTTTCCTTTCCTGCTCTTCTCCTAGCCTGCGGGTGCATGTGAGTCATCTGCCAGCAAGACTAGTTCTAATTTGACTTCTCCCACAGTGTGGCCGGGCTTCAAAGGAATAATGTGTGCAGGAAAGAGCTGGATGTGTACAACCTAAAAGCACTGCACGCAATTCGAAGGGATGCTTTCGGTTTTCTCTGGCTTTCTGCTTGGGGACCAGACTGAGGATCTGCAGCCTTCAGAGAAGTTCCATTAAAGCCTTAGTAAAAGCTTTGATTCCTTTAATAAGGTGTGTGGAAAAGGAAATGTAACAATGCATTTCATGCCGTCAGGCATTCCTTCCTAGGCCACAAAACTATTGTGTAATCTATAAATATCACAAATGATCGCCTTTCTCCATAACCCCTTGATCGATTCCGTTCAAATTTGGACACAATGTTCCATGCCCATATGGGAGTGATCATATGTACTTATATTGCACAAATACCACACCTTTCCCAGGTAAAAATGCGATTTTCTGCACACACAAAAATAGCGCCCTCCAGTGGACGTTAAACAGCACAACACAACACACCTCTTTCTGACCCCTCCTCCTCCTTTCCCGACATCACTACCACCATCCAATCGACAGACAGACCGCCCACAAACACTACTGGGACAAAGAACCTCATAGACTAAAATAGTAGTAATAAACAGTTGTAGAAACGAAGACAAAAACGGGAGGGGCAAACGGAGAACACATAGACTGAACTTCAACAAGATAAGCTGTAAATAAACATACACTTTCTCTTTCATACTGTATCTTACTTTTGCATTTCACCAAATCAGCCACAGCAAGGCGTGGCCGGGTCAGCTAGTATATTTATAATTCTCTCCCCCTGCCCCGGAAGGCTCAGAAAACTCATGCCGCTTACCTGGGTCTCTGCAGTCTTCCTCCTATTAAGGCAGCCTGCGAGCCAGCCAGTAACTAGTTTTAACAATGCAACAGCATCACCTGCCCTCGGAGCATTATCTGAGTGCTGATGAGGAAATTTCTTAATCTTCTACAGAATTATTAAAGGCACAGGCTCACCATCCCTGGGCCAAAGGGTAGAGAGATCTGGGAGACATCTCTACCCTAGATTTTTTGAGCTACCCATGGTCTCTTGTTTCCAGCTCCTTCCCTGAAAAAAATGGGAAACAGAGTAATTGATGTAAACCATTATGATAATGACATTTGCAAATTAAAAGTGTTTAAGATATATAAGACACTTGGGCTGATTAAAGAAATCTCAGTTTATTAACCATACAAGTTTTCGGTCAACTAGTCAATCATGCAAATCTGCATAAATTTACATATTAGTGAACCCACATAGAAGAAGAACAAGAAGGGCAGCATACTTTTACTTGTTTTTGGATCAAAAGTGAGAAATCTTTTTCAGACCAAGGGCCACATTTCCTCATGGGACCCCTTCCAGGCCAGTGGTGGGTGGGGCCAGAAGCAAAAGTGGGTGGGCCAATGGATATGACTGTTTCCTTTACACAGTAAACTAAATTATGGCCATGTAGAAACATAGGTTTCTATGCTCTCCACTCTACATACATACTCACATATCTTCCACCAAGCCAAGCTAAAGGTCTAATAAGAATTCATACAGAATTTATACAGTCCAGCCAGGCAAAAGCACTCACAGTGGGCATGGGGCCTGTCTGGTTTGTCTCCCGAGGGCCAAGCAGAAAGGCTGGGAGGGCAAAATTTAGCTCCCAGTCCTGCAGTTCCCCACCTCTGTTTTAGATAATGCAAACACACAACATCTTAGAAGCACACAACATATTAGAAGAAGCCTTCCATTATGTGTGCCAGAGAAATGGGAGTATGTTTTTCTTAGGGTGGCCGTCTACCATTTAGGTAAGTTCCTGTATTAAAATAAGGAACCATTGTCTTAACCTCTGTTTTCTGATTAACCAAGGGCACCTGTTTAGTCAATCAGAAGTATTTTAATCCATAATCTTGACTGATTAATCAGTTATAGTTTGAAGCCACAAACAGATGGACAGATACAGAAAGAGGTATGTAAGGCCTATGGCTGTGGAGAAAGAGGACAGGCTATATTATACACACACATGGAAAATGCCTGTCATATTGGACAGACTGGAGGGGTATGGATCTCTGTATCTTCTGAGCTCACCATTCCATTGCACTGTTCTATATCAGGGATTCTTAACACTCCTTTTCACAAAATCCAGATGTGTGCCATTTCCTGTGCCACTCACGTTCATGCAGAGAACATCATCGTTACAAATTTTCCTGACACAAACAAGGTACATGGGTGATTTAGTGTTGTCGAAGACAACTGGGATGTACTGAGCACACTGTGAGCTGTTAAACCGGGAGGTGTCAAGGATCAAATTTTGTGGGGCTGAATTCTGTCCAGCTTTCCTGCTTTCACTTGTTTTATTTATTCATTTATATAAACAGTAACTGTTCCTTTAGGCAAAGGCAGTGAGAGAAACTGCTGCTGTAGGAGCATAAACCTGTGGAACAACATCCTCTGTGCTTCTGGAGGCTCCCACATAACCTTTGTTGTTGTTTAGTCGTTTAGTCGTGTCCGACTCTTCGTGACCCCATGGACCAGAGCATGCCAGGCACTCCTGTCTTCCACTGCCTCCCGCAGTTTGGCCAGACTCATGTTGGTAGCTTCGAGAACACTGTCCAACCATCTCGTCCTCTGTCGTCCCCTTCTCCTTGTGCCCTCCATCTTTCCCAACATCAGGGTCTTTTCCAGGGAGTCTTCTCTTCTCATGAGGTGGCCAAAGTATTGGAGCCTCAGCTTCAGGATCTGTCCTTCCAGTGAGCACTCAGGGCTGATTTCCTTAAGAATTGATAGATTTGATCTTCTTGCAATCCATGGGACTCTCAAGAGTCTCCTCCAGCACCATAATTCAAAAGCATCAATTCTTCGGCGATCAGCCTTCTTGATGGTCCAGCTCTCACTTCCATACATCACTACTGGGAAAACCATAGCTTTCACTATACAAACCTTTGCCGGCAAGGTGATGTAACCTTATGTTGCAAATATTTCTACACTTGGCCCCTTTTAAAAAAAGAAAAGCAAAAAAAGAGCTAGAGGATGCTCAAATCCTCCCCTTTAACTAGATGGGGAAAAGACTATCAGCAAACCCAAATGAAGGAATTAAGGGTTTAAGGAATTAGTCTCATGTCAAAACTTTTGAACCTGGCCATGAGACACAGTACAAACCATCAACTTAACATTCTTTAATGTGGTTCTATAAAGGACTGGAGCAACTCCGCTATGAGAAAATGCTGCAATGTTCTATGGCTTTTTAGTTTAGAAAACAGGAGATAAAGTGGGATGAATGATAAAGGTGTATATAATAATGGGTGGTGTGAAGAAAGTTGAGGTTATTCTCACAGTGACCAACCAGGTGCATAAGAGAAGCCTGCAAGCAGGATCTGAGCTCAAGAGTACTCTCTCTCCCTCTGCAGTTTCTGGCAACTCGTATTCAGAAGCATACCAGCCATAATATGGGGAGAATATTCAGCTCTAATGATTGAAGGCTTGAGCATGGGCACACGGACTCAGCTGGAAAGACTGGCTTACTATAGCAACAGCAGAGAGGTGTCTTGCAACATGTTGGCCTGATTTCAAATGTAATAATGCTGTTGACATGTCTTTCAAGCCCAAGTAGAGTTATGCACCTGCTCTGGGCTATCTGTATTAATTAAAATCCCTGGAAAGGACACATAAATCAAAAGCAATTGAATTGAATCATGTTTGGTACATCATCATTCGTTGTGGGTTCAGGCACAGTTGAGCCGTGGGTGGTGGGACGAAGGCATGGTGAAATTGCAATGAACACAATACAACACAATACAACCCCCGTCGTTCAGCCCAGACACTGAGGTCCAGCGCCGAGGGCCTTCTGGCGGTTCCCATCCTTGCAAGAAGTGAGGTTGCAGGGAACCAGGCAGAGGGCCTTCTCAGTAGTGGCGCCCGCCCTGTGGAACACCCTTGCATCAGATGTCAAGGAAATCAACAACTATCTGACTTTAGAAGACATCTGAAGGCAGCCCTGTTTAGGGAAGTTTTTAATCAAACACTAAAAAAACAAAAAAATCCTTCCAGTAGCACCTTAGAGACCAACTAAGTTTTTTCTTGGTATGAGCTTTCGTGTGCATGCACACTTCTTCAGATACATTCTTCAGATATTTTTTTAAAAAAAACATTATTCTGTTTTAAGTCCTCTGTTGGGAGCCGCCCAGAGTGGCTGGAGAAACCCACTTGGATGGGTGGGGTATAAATAATAAAATTATTATTATTATTATTATTATTATTATTATTATTATTATTATTAATTACAGATGTCAGCTGGTTTTGGCACAGGCATTGAGTGTGTATCCAGTATCAACCAACCCGCTGCTGGTTATTTGACAGGGAAATCAAGGTTAAGAACCTCCCTATGACGGTCATCAAATTGGGGCAATTCCCAAAGATCACCAGAGTGCTTGTCTGGGCATCTGGACAGAAGCTCCTCCCCCTGGATCACCTTAATAGGATACCTTGATTCCTTGGTACAGCGCCCCGTTATCAGATATGATTCCAGGGTGCCAAATCACCCGGCCTCCCAGTGGCAACATCATGTGCTGCATTGCCCTGTGAAGTTTCTTCCATGCATGGTTGTCTTGTACTAGTTCTGTGGCTCCCCAACAGTTCTGCCGTTAAACGAGCTCCATTGGTGTGGATGAAGAGGAAGAAGAAGAAGAAGAGGAGGAGGAGGAGGAGGGGTTTGGATTTGATATCCCACTTTATCACTACCTGAAGGAGTCTCAAAGCGGCTAACATTCTCCTTTCCCTTCCTCCCCCAAAACAAACACTCTGTGAGGTGAGTGGGGCTGAGAGACTTCAAAGAAGTGTGACTAATCCAAGGTCACCCAGCAGCTGCATGTGGAGGAGAGGGGACGCGAACTCGGTTCCCCAGATTACGAGTCTACCGCTCTTAACCACTACACCACACTGGTCTGTGGGCCTTCTGGCCAGAAACCACCTGGTGTTGCCCACAGGGCAAGCTTCAGCATGAGGAGAGACTTTCATAGACAGCACGCCCCCCCCCTTGCCAAACTGGTTGGTCTTGGAAACCTGGATCCACACCCTCAGGGAAGTCTTAGCAAGCTGTAGGTCACTTAGTAGGAGTAGGGACGGCAGGAGAGCTGGCCATGCACTCCCCAACTTGGAGATCCCCCCAAAATGAGAGGGAGTAGGCCTCACGAAAAAGCTTGGTTTCATATTTTGACCAGCAGATGGTGTCCAGTACTCCCTATATGTCCCTAAAGAGGTCACATGTAATTGGTCTCCTAGTGTCTGGGGCTGGAGAGTGGTACCACTGCCAACCCTCGAGCAGCCTGAGTGCATGGAAGTAGTTGCAGAGGGCAGGTTTTGATGGCTAACCCTAGTTCCTTAAGGTATTGCAGAACATCCTCGACCTATTTGACCTAGGCCTGCCCCATGTGCAGCCTAAATGTTTCAAAGGAAGCCCAAGCCCTGGATTATGCTTGGAATGGATTGTAATACTCCCTGCATCATGGTGTGCTTCCATGTGAATATAGAAGAATATAGAATATATTTATTGTCATTGTCCCCTTCGGGAACAACGAAATTACTTGGCTACTCCATCCACCCAGATAGGGCACTCCACGCAAAGACAAAACAACTACAAAAACACTGATTAAAACCATACACACTGATTGAAACCATACACACTGATTAAAACAATGATAAAACATAACAGGTAAGATTAGATGACTTCAAAGTCCAGGCTTCCCATTCAAGGCTGCGATTGCTCTGGAAAAGAAGCTGTTTCTAAGACGGCTTGTTCTTGTTGTCATCGTCCTGTATCTCCGTCCCGATGACAAAAGTTCAAAGAGACGGTGACCAGGATGCGATGGATCTTTCACTATGTCCAGTGCCTTTCTGTGGCGCCTCATGGCATAAATCTGCTCTAAGGTGGAGAGCGAGCAGCCAACAATGCTCTCTGCTGCCTTAACAACTCTGCACAACCCCATCCTGTCCTTGGTAGTACAGCTTCCGTACCACACACATAAGCCATAAGTGAGCACGCTCTCAATGGCACAGTGGTAGAAGGCAAGCAGCAGCTTTTGTGGAAGATGGTTTTTCCTTAGAACTCTCAGGAAGTACAGTCTCTGCTGCGCCTTCTTCACAGGATCTGTGCCCACAGATCCACGGGAAAATGCTCTGGCTCCAGCTGAGCCCTGAGTGCCAGAGCCCAAAAGCGATCCTCCTGAAATTGAGACAGAGCATCCGCTATGCTGTCATTGAGGCCTGGAACAAAACTGGCTGGAAAGGAGATGTTAGCTAGCAAACACTGAACCCCTTGAATCTAGTCAAGCGTGGTGTGCGTGCAAAGCATCACCATTAGCATTTCTATGTGTTGCCCTCTATGAAACCTATTGACACATACTTTCCTACACCCTAATCACGCTATCGTGCCTATAAAAATCAATAATGCAATGAACGTTAAGTGGTTATGAGTCAGACCAGACTCTAAGAATGAGAAATGTTTAGTAGTTGTGTGTTTTCCGCTCCATAACAAGTCACTTAGGCTACACTCCTGTACACAATTACCTGGGAATAAGCACCATGGAAATTAAAGGGGCTTGGATTGTTATAGTGTTATCCTGCTCAGCACATTGAGCCCCTGTCAAATGACAATGCTACAATGGCATTCCTCATTCAGATCCCCTGTAATTTACATCTTAAAAGGTAAAGGGACCCCTGACCATTAGGTCCAGTCTTGACCAACTGTGGGGTTGTGCGCTCATCTCGCATTATTGGCCGAGGGAGCTGGCGTACAGCTTCCAGCTCATGTGGCCAGCATGACTAAGCCACTTCTGGCAAACCAGAGCAGCACACAGGAATGCCGTTTACCTTCCCGCTGCAGCAGTACCTATTGATCTACTTGCACTTTGACGTGCTTTCGAACTGCTAGGTGGGCAGGAGCAGGGACCAAGCAACGGGAGCTCACCCCGTCACGGGGATTCGAACTGCCGACCTTCTTTCTGATCGGCAAGCCCTATGCTCTGTGGTTTAACCCACAGCGCCACCCGCGTCCACATCTTACATCCATCCATTTTAAACTTACTTAAAATCATGATGTATTCCATATCCTATCATCATGAAATGGTGGACTCACATTATTTGTGTTTACATTCACCAAATGTAATAAAACTATATCACTCTTTAATAAATTTATCTGATTTTGGTGCAGTGTGCTACTCTGATTTCATGAGTTGATTTTTCCATATATGTTCTATGCCATATCTGATCATACTAATGGCTTAAGGTTCCTTG
Organism: Darevskia mixta; assembly: GCA_034641385.1. Classification (NCBI taxonomy): domain Eukaryota; kingdom Metazoa; phylum Chordata; class Lepidosauria; order Squamata; family Lacertidae; genus Darevskia; species Darevskia mixta. The sequence goes on from JAWWNH010000047.1 coordinate 1,310,401, forward strand.
CTTCAAATCTTTCCAAAACCAAAGATTACTGTCTGCTTCTTCCTCTTTAACCAGTTACAAGTCCATAACAGGAGCTGTGCTCCCATGACTGCTAAATTTGCTCAGGAACCTTTGACAAGAAACTGTGTCAAAAGCTGTTTTGAGAGTCCAAGTTGATAATGTCTATGAGTTCAACCTTATCCACATGCTTGCCATCATTTTCTATGAACTATGAAAGGTTACTAAGGAAAGGCTTGGCTTTGCGGAAGCCGTAATGATTATTCTTCTTCATTGTTCATCTATTTATTTGTGTGTCACTTCCCACATAATGTCCTAACAGCAATAACAATAATTACAAAATAATAACTCGGTTTTCAAAACGTTATACCAAAATAAAATCCTCACCTCCAACTGACCTGAGTTACATATAAGCTGGGACCTTTTCAATCGTATCAGTAGCAATCCGTTGTACATGCCAATTTATCTCTGCCCGCAACTTTGGTAAAATAATACGCAAGTTCGTTTATTTTAAACATTTATACCCTGCCTTGCATAAGTGAGCCCAAGGCAACTGACAACCTAAGTTAAAACAATGACTTAAATGCATCTACGTGTAGGCATGCAAATGCGTCATGTTGCGATTTGGCAACGCCAGCTGAGCAGCAGGAATGACTCCTTTGTCACGGAGAGGCCATGACTATAAAGTATCAGGTCTTCTAACCTCTGCAGGGATGTGGAATGGTTTGATTAGGCTGTCCAGCTTGCAGAGCCTGGGAGACCCAACTGGTTTCCAGAATGCCTTTGAGGGGTTTTCTGCTGGCTTTCCTGTTGAAGCCCAAACTGGCTTAAGACTGGAGAAATGAGTCAAACCATAATCACGAGATCTCTCAGTAGCATGTGCTTCCCTCAGGAGCACCACGCTGACTCGTTCTAGTGTTAGGTAGCCACGTGCAGGATGTTATTTTGGTTTTTAACTTTAATGTAAGGGAGCATCCCAAAATATATATTTATATATTTATTTGATTTATATCCTGCCCTTGAACCTGAAGGTTCCCAGTGTGGCTTGCAACGTATCAGAAAACACATAATCAGCATAATAAGTTTTTATTAAAAATAAACCCTTTCTAAATAAATAAAACAGTGATTCAACATTCCAGGAGAGAGAGAGAGAGAGAGAGAGAGAGAGAGAGAGAGAGAGAGAGAGAGAGAGAGATGAGAACTTTTAATCAGTTGCCCCTATGACCCGGAAACTGCAACTAATCCAGAAACACGGCAGCTAGACTGGTGACTGGGAGCGGCCGCCGAGACTACATAACACCGGTCTTGAAAGACCTACATTGGCGCCCAGTACGTTTCCGAGCACAATTCAAAGTGTTTGTGCTGACCTTGAAAGCCCTAAACGGCCTCTGCCCAGTATACCTGAAGGAGCATCTCAACCTCTATCGTTCAGCCCGGACACTGAGGTCCAGCTCCGAGGGCCTTCTGGCGGTTCCCTCACTGCAAGAAGCAAAGTTACAGGGAACCAGGCAGAGGGCCTTCTAGGCAGTGGCGCCCACCCTGTGGAACGTCCTCCCATCAGGTGTCAAGGAGATAAACAACTATCTGACGTTTAGAAGACATCTGAAGGCAGCCCTGTTTAGGGAAGTTTTTAATGACCGATGTTTTAATGTATTTTTTATCTTTTGTTGGAAGTCACCCAGAGTGGCTGGGGAAACCTAGCCAGATGGGCGAGGTGTAAACAAATTATTATTATTCTGGTGGGGTTAGGCACATTGCCTGTCTTATGAGTACTTTCGTTGTTTAGTTGTTTAGTCGTGTCCAACTCTTCGTGCTCTAGCCCATGGGGTCACGAAGAGTCGGACATGACTAAACGAGTAAACAACAACAGTTGTTTACCGAAATTCTATAGAAAGGAATGTTCATGGTCAAATGAGACCATTTACTGAAGTAGCAGAATTTTAGAATCTACTAGCACTTCAGGCCTCATGGCATGTATGTGTCACTGGCTGCCTGTTTACTACTCTGCCCTATTTCAGGTGCCAATTATCGTGTATAAAACCCTACATGACTTGGATCCCAAGCATTGAAGGGTTTCTTTTCCACAATTGTCAATCTCTACCTTGATATCTGCTTGTGGTTCCATCAGCATCTGTAGTTATGAGTACTAATTAATGTCAAATGCTAAAGCCCTGCCCTCTGCAGAGTTTGATTGGTCCCCTAGAGTTTGACAGGTGATGTCACATGATGTCCTACCTTAGAAGTCTCACCCCAGAAGTCCCACCCCTAAGGACCATCACAGCATGTCTTGGGTGGGGGGGCTTGTGATCCCTCTGTGATGGCATCATGCCACCATGTAGTTTTTGAACCCCCTAGCCTAGCCCATCAGAGAAGGGGAAAACTTGGCTTGAATCAAAATGGGGTATCTGATTGCCTTTATAGGGCAATGAGACCCCTCTATGATGACATTGTGCCCCTATGGAGCAATAAGATGATATTTTGAAGCCATCAGCCAATCAGGGGAGGGCAGGAAACATGGACTTGATGAAGAAGGGCTTTTTTGCATGCCCATATAGTATTTCAGAACAGAAAATACAGAAGCTTGTATTATTCTTTTCAATTTCTGCATCTTTGTTGGTAAAATATCTGCTTCAACCACATTGATTTTGATGGCTCAGCTGATTTATTTTCAGAGCTGGAAACATCTAAACAAATCAAGAGGGGAAATGGTTTTTTAAAAAAATATTTGCTTTAACTACTTACACAGCTGATCTGGAGAAATAAAAAAAAACAAAAACATGTTCCTACCTGCATATAGATGTTGTCTGCTACTGCTGCCACCTGGCAGATTATAATATGGAATGGTTCTTTTGCATCAAAATCACTGGAGTTCACATTTGCCTCCTAGAATTTAAAAGCAATAAACACGCCTTATTTTATTTTTACGGATCTCGGTGCGAGTGCTTTCCAGGGCCGGAGCGTCCATTTAGGCGAACTAGGCAACTGCCTAGAGCACCAAAATGGAGGGGGCGCTGGCAAGCCTGCCCCCCGCCCCCCGCCGCCGCCCGCCGCCCGCCCCAACCAGAGGCGAAAATCGCGGTGGCACGCAGCGCCCGGCTCGCGCAGCGCCCGCCAGTTTCCTGCGCGTTCAGCGCAGGGGGCGGGGCACGTGACGTCATTGCACATGACGTACGGTGCCCCGCCCCCTGCGTACCGGGCGCCCTGCGATTATCGCCTAGGGCGCGAAAAGCCCTAGCACCGGTCCTGGTGCTTTCCCAGGCTTCTCTGTAGAAATAGCATCCCACAAATTTACAATTCTTCTGTGAATTCCTACCCTGGTTGGCTAGGGGTTTCAAAACCTTTGTCTGTTGGTCCACAACGGGCTACCATCATGAAAGAGGGTTCACATGACCACCACCCAAAAAAGCATGTCATGGTGGTCCCCACTAGCAGGATCACTGGTGTGGGACATCTGAGGCAGGACCATAGCTGTCAACCTTCGGATTTGAAAATAAGGTATTTTTCAAAACTTTCGGATTTGAAAATAAGGGATGCCGCGAGGGCGGTGCAATGGCACCAAGTAGCCTCGCCACCCTGCGCTCCAGAGGCTGTGAGCGAATGGGTGAGCGAAAGAGCGAGCGCATAGACGGCAGGCTGTCTGGTTGGGCGTGAGGGTCTGGCTGCACAAGGCATGCAAGCTCCGCCCCCAGTCGGTCTCAGACTCCTTATTGGCAGCCGAGCAACGCAGCTGAGGAGCCTCCCTGGCCGGCAGGGAGGGAGAGGAGCTGCTTCCTTTGAAATCCAGGGAATTTAAGGGATATCAACAATCCGGGATAGCAGCGGGAAACGGCATTGGAATAAGGGAGTTTCCCACAAAAAACGGGAGGGTTGACAGCTATGGGCAGGACATCATGTGACATCACCTGTCAAACCCTAGGAGACCAATCAAACCCTAGAGGGAATTTGATTATGTTATATTCCTTCAGGGACCCAGGTGGCGCTGTGGGTTAAACCACAGAGCCTAGGGCTTGCTGATCACAATGTCGGCGGTTCGAATCCCTGCGACGGGGTGAGCTCCCATTGCTCGGTCCCAGCTCCTGCCCGCCTAGCAGTTCGAAAGCACATCAAAGTGCAAGTAGATAAATAGGTACCGCTCCGGCGGGAAGGTAAACGGCGTTTCCGTGCACTGCTCTGGTTCCCCAGAAGCGGCTTAGTCATGCTGGCCACATGACCCGGAAGCTGTACGCCGGCTCCCTCGGCCAGTAACGCGAGATGAGCGCCGCAACCCCAGAGTCGGACATGACTGGACCTAATGGTCAGGGGTCCCTTTACCTTTACCTTATATTCCTTCACCACCAGCTTGAGGAAGTAGTAAATAAACTGGGCTGTGACATGACATGACATCACTGTATCATGTATTCCTTTGCCCTGTTTTGCTATTGGCTACCACATGGTGATGTCATATCCCTTGTTTCCACTACTGTATGTCCCATGAACAGCGGTGGAGGAAGCCGCTCGGGCGCCTGGGGCAGCGCGCCCAGGGGCGGGGCGCACCACAGGGTCCGGAGTCTGCCTGCGTCCTCCCACTCAGCTGCCCTACAGCTGGGGGGGGGGGAGAGGCAGAGGACAGACCTTTTGGGCAGCGTGGAACCTGCGTGTACCCAAGCCACTGCGTCTGTCCGACGAGATACGTGTGGCTCGGGCGCACTGCAGGCCCCGCGGTGAGTGCTGCCCGGCATTTTGTCACCCCCCCCCAGTGGTGACACCGGGGTGGTCCGCACCCACCGCACCTCCTTCCTCCGCCCCTGCCCATGCAGAGAAAGGAGAACAAAGTGCACGAACTTGCATTTTTTGTCGTGTCTAATCCCAGCCTTCGTAACAGTCCAAACAATTCTTGTGAGTGATGAAAGGCAAAGGGGGTAAAAATATGTTCCCATCAGGGCAAACCTCTCCAAAACTAATACACAATTGTGGCAGCTTAATCCTTTCAGAGACCACACTACTGTATAGCCTGCACTTGAGTTTCGATAACACAGCTTCTATCACCTCTTTGTGTTATGTTTACTTTAAAGGGGACCCAAACATCCGCGTTTTGAATGAATCAATTGTGTTAACGGGCGGAAAGTGCTTTTGCTATTTAATCACATCACGCTGCCTAATGACATCAAGCTCTAGTCTGATAAAAGTTGTGAAATCGCTGCTTCCTCATGTGTTATTTTCATGGTTCAGGCTAACCTGTTCCCTTCACTCCCTCTCAGGCAACCTGATATGTGAACAAACACTTATCTTTGATGTTATTTTTGCCTCGTAGCAACAAATATCCAAGACACAAAAAAGGAGGCCTATGTACAATACAGTGGTGCCTCTGGTTACGAACTTAATTCGTTCTGGAGGTCCATTCTTAAGCTGAAACTGTTCTTATCCTGAGGTGCGCTTTCGCTAATGGGGCCTCCTGCTGCACGCGATTTCCATTCACATCCTGGGGCAAAGTTTGCAACCAGGAGCAGCTACTTCCAGGTTAGCGGAGCTCGTAACCTGAAGCATTCGTAACCAGAAGCGTTCGTAACCAGAGGTACCACTGTATTGAAATTGCTTAAATCTAATTTGATTATTATTGGGCATTAGATGACTTGCACTCCATCTGCTCTATACAATTAAAGCAGTATCATGCCACTTTAAACAGCTTCCGCCACCTGTCACTGTACTATGGGTGTGGTTGAGTCTACCGAACATATCCTTCTGTCTTGTCCTCTCTATGTAGAACTTAGGCAAAATCTTATAACTCCACTTTTACGTCAATCTAGCTTTCTACCCAGAGAAAGACAGGTTTTATATTTACTGAATAATATTACTAGAAATACAGCCTTCCTGGTGGCTAAATTTCTTTTTTTAGCTTCTAAGCGTCGCAAGATTTTAATTGATTGTATCGATATGGGGCTATTTGTTTAGTTCCATTCTATTGGGGTTTATGTTTCCTTTCTTCCTTTTTTTCAAAGTTCTTTCAGATGCTTTTAATTCTGTACACAGGGGCGTAGCAAGGGGGTGCGATGGGGGCGGACCGCCCCGGGTTCCACCCCAGAGGGGGGTGACACTTTTTAAAAAAAAATGTAAACTTTTTTTAAAAAAAAATTTAAATTTTTTTTAAACTTTATTGGAAAAAAGAGATAATAGACACACACACACACAACCCCCCACACCTCACAAAGTGGCACCATCAGAGGGGGGTGACACTTCTTTATTTATTTATTTTTTATTTTTTTAAAAAAAATTAAATTTTAACTTTATTGAAAAAAAGAGATAATAGACACACACACAAAAAAACCCCACACCTCGCAAAGTGGCACCATCATTTTTGGAGGGCGGGGGTGACTTGCTATGCCACTGGGTGCAGCTCTGCCAATGCCCTGGCAAAGTGTGGGGGGGTGACAAAAAAAATTCCGCCCCGGGTACCACCTGGGCTGACTACGCCTCTGTCTGTACAAATGTATTCTTCTGACTGACGGTCGAATAAAAGAATGATGATGATGAAACAGCTTCTGCCAAAGCACCCTGGGAATTGTAGTTTGCAAAGGGTGCTGAGACTTGTTAGGAAACCCCTATTCCTCTCACAGAGCAGCAATTCCCAGAGTGGTTTAACCATCAGCACCTCTTTCCCTAGAACTCTTGAAACTGAGTACCGGCATTCTTTGCCAAAAAGCAAAAAGCAGAAAACAAAAAATAAGCAACACAACGGCCAATGATGGTTTGAAAGTGATATATATATTTTCTTATGAAATAACACAAAGGCAACGGACAGTGTTCCGGTATTGCCACTGTTTTGTTAGTGTCTTCATCAGCATATAATAACTAACCATACGATAGAAATTTTCATGGAGCAGTGGTCATAAAAATATGCGCTTGAAGAGCGCAACACACAGGTTTTTTTGTCTTAAAAAGCAAAAAGCAACAAAACCAAAAAAAAGCACACTGCTGTAGGCTACCTATCACGTAGCAGAATGAAGTATAGTTATTACCCACTAATGAGGTTGTGTTTATGTAATGCAAAAATTGTTAGGTCATATAATATGAAACAGAGTCATCACCCGCTCTGCTTGGAACAGAATATACCAATTAGTAGCCAACCCTAGATGAGTACTGGCACTTGGTATTCAATTTAATTTCAATCTGTATTAATATATCAAGTACCGGTAATTCTAAACACGGAATACATATTTATGCTTTGACTGTTTTATATTAACGTAACATACACCATTTACTGTAACATTTCTGACTATGGATGACAGGACACAATACACACAGCTTTCACCATTCTGAGAAAACCCCTTAATCCCAATTTTTTTTCATTTTACAAAAAGAAAAACATACACCAATAAATAAATTTTAGAAAGGGGGCACATGGACACACAAAGCATTTTTTTTAAAAAAAAATTGAGACTCCTTGCGCTCCACGTTACTCCCCCTTTCTGCCCTCAGACCTGGCACAACACACAGGGCCATAGCTGTCAACCTTCGGATTTGAAAATAAGGGATTTTTTCAAACTTTCAGATTTTAAAATAAGGGATGCCGCGAGGGCGGTACAATGGCACCAAGTAGCCTCGCCACCCTGCGCTCCAGAGGCTGCGCGCGAACGGGTGAGCGAAAGAGCGAGCGCATAGACGGCAGGCAGGCTGTCTGTCTGGTTGGGCGTGAGGGTCTGGCTGCACAAGGCATGCAAGCTCCGCCCCCAGTCGGTCTCAGACTCCTTATTGGCAGCCGGAGCAACGCAGCTGAGGAGCCTCCCTGGCCGGCAGGGAGGGAGAGGAGCTGCTTCCTTTGAAATCTGGGAAATTTAAGGGATATCAACAATCCGGGATAGCAGCAGGAAACGGCATTGGAATAAGGGAGTTTCCCGCAAAAAAAGGGAGGGTTGACAGCTATGCACAGGGACTACAGCCTCTCCTCCTCCTTGCCTGCTCTCCAGCAGCTGCTACAAGCTGCCCAAGGGAGGAGGCCAGCAGTGGCAGCCATGGAAAGGCCATGGAGAGGCAACAGGACATTCCCTCGCTGCCGCTGCAGCCGCTGTCACTCATGACAAGCACCCGGCTCACCCTCGTCCCTGAAACTCGGCAGAAGCAGCACCGGCGAGGGAAACTGAGACATTCTGGGATCAAATCAAAAGCCGGATGGCTCTTGCAATTCTGGGACTGTCCCCTGGGAAATTGCCCTACGTGAATGATGAGTGTGCTTAAGCGTGTTCTCCCTCACGGAGAGCATGTGTATGCGGTGGGGGCTAGCAAGCCACCTCCCCTGTAGCTGGGGTGAGTTGGTAGATGGCCACAGCTTGGATTGGACCTGGTGGTGTTGCAATTTGTGATGGACTGCCCAGCGTCCTATATATTGGTCAGCACATGTGCGACCGTCCTCTTGGCTGCGTACTTCGGTATCACCCACCCTCCCTCCCTGTTTTATTAGGCCTCTGCATTGACCTTGCTATTGCCTGTCATGGGGTCGTCTGCTGTTGGGCAGGGGCCTACTAGGAATTTTTTCCATCTGACGGATTGGCTGGTGCCATTTGGTTTTCGCCTACTACATAGCAACTACGGTAGTCACAACTTGTAAGGTTGGCGGTTAGGCATTGGTTATGTTGGTTGCTGGAAGGGCGGTCGCCCTCCAAAGTGATGGTGGTGTGATGGGAATTCCGTTAAAGGAATCCAGGGGCTCTACATGCTTTTGTCCGAACCCCCGGTCGGGGGACAGGGCCACGCAAGAACCCCTGGGAACCTCTGGGGAGAGGGAGGGCTCTGCTCCCAGCCTCCATAACTCTCCCCAGATGGGATTTCCCTTTGCTGACACGTGGTCAGCTCTGTCCCATTGGACAGCTAGTCTGAACCAATGCCTACGCAACCACTCACATGATTTGTATTTTAATAAAGTTGTAGCCTAAATTATGCCAAAAACCCAAACAAAAATTATGTCTGAAGTGTGAATTTATTCTGGGGGTGGCTTGGGGACCTCGACACGCAAAAATGTTCCCAGAATCCTCTGCAGCGTGGGAGAATTTCTGTGGCAGGAGTTCCTTGGCGAATTAATTGATTTGGGAAGGATTCTAAAATCCCTTTTCTAAGAAATGAGTCACCTATGTGTACATAGCAAAATACTGTTTTGCTGGGCAATTCTAGTAAACTTTCCAGGCCAAGCTTTTAACATAAAAGACCTTTTGTATGTGAGAGAAATATAGTGAGACAGACCCAAGCATTCGTACCTTGGACACATTTTTGGTGGATGGAATATATTTCCAGTCATATTTTCCTGATGCTTCTGAATATTAGATGGTTTGCCCTCATTTTAGCATTACAGGCATGAATAGATGGGGGGGGGGCATATTGGGTGATGATATGTTCCTTCTTCCTGATTATCTTTGTTCCTCAGCTCCCAACACGTGACCTTTGCTGGCAGCAACCAAAGGCTTCGGCCTTCTGCCTACATTAAATTTCAGTGTGTTTCTGCCCTCAGGCCTTGCCTGCTGTATGGCTCCTTTGTTCAACTGGCACATAAAGGCCTGGAAGGTAAATCTACCTGGGACTGAACAGGTCTTTCAAGGAGACGTATTAACCTGAGTTGGGGCCAAAAAAAACCAACCCCACACTGGACATTCCAGCTGAGCTGCCCTGGTTTTTGCAGCAAGCATTACACAACAGTGACGTGGAGTACTCTATTTTTAGGGGAATCACAAAGTCCTTTCACATATTGCATTGGGGGGGGGGGGCAGGGAGCACACAAAATGTTTCATGTGTACACCTCAGCTCTTAAATAAGGACTGATGAGTGGGTGCACATATTTAGAGTATATATTATATATTCAGTGTGTGTGTGTGCGTGTGTGTGTAGCAGCCGCAGCCAAAATAAACCCCCACCTACCCCCGCTGGCGTCGTGTGCACTCTGCACGCGCTCAGGTGCCCTCTTGCAGCCTGTGGCAGAAACAGCTAGAGGGCGCTGTTTTGCTGGTGATGTCATATATGCACGCCAATTCTTTTGCATTTTTTCTTTATTTTAGGTATGTCAGGTGTGGTTTTTATGAATTTTTATGAACACACGCCTTGCTGTGCCTGACTCAGGGTCCTTAAAGGGGGAGGATGTGTCCGCCCCCCCCCCCGGGCTATGGGTTTTGTCCTCCCCCCGTTGTTGTCTCATCCCTGTGATTCCTCCCATCCTGTAGTGACCCATGAGGTATCCAGTCCCCCCTCCCCCGAGTCATCCCTGTGACTTCCCCCACCCTGGGTCAGCCCATGACCTATTCAGGCCCCTCCTCCCCCCACCCACCCACCCACTGGGCTCCACTCGGGATAGTCTGTAAAGTAGAGGCGAGGCCTAGTCTGTAGGCTGTAAAGTAGAGGCGAGGCCTAGTCTGTAAAGTTGATCCGAGGCCTAGTCTGCAGGCTGTAAAGTAGAGGCGAGGCCTAGTCTGTCGGCCTTGGCTGGGGCTAGTATGTAAATGCGAGCCAAGGCCTCCGCCCTGTATCTGAATTCCTTGGCCCTGGCCTGACTCTGTGGGTTTTTGCAGCTGAGGGTTTGGGCTAGTTGAGTTGATTGTTGTGGGAGCGTTTGCGGGGGGGGGGGAGTGTTTTTGGGTTGCGGCCTGTGGCTGTGGCTCTGGGTTTGGCCGTTTGCCTTTGTCTGGTAATGGCTCTGTGGGTTGTCTGGTAATGGTGGTTTCAGTTGCTCGGTTGATGACGTCATTATTTGGCGCCACCCTTCAGAGCTTTTGCTGGTGACAGCGCACGATCTGTCTTTCTATTGGATGCTGCTGGTGTCTTCAGAGCTTCTGCTGGTGATGTATAATGCCTGCGACAGATTGTTTTGCGTTTTTTCTTTAATTTAGGTATGACAGGTGTGGTTTTTCTGAATTTTTATTATGCCAGATTACTTTGAGATGGTAATGGAAACGCTGTGTCCAAATTTGATGCGATTTGGTCCAGCGGTTACGCAGCAAGGGTGTTTCGGACAAACGCGCAATGGGAACATTTATATATATATATAGATTGTGTGTGTGTGTGTGTGTGTGTGTGTGTAATTTTCCTGTATAAATAAAAATATAAGGTGTCATCATGCTCTGCCAAGTTCTGTCATCTTTGCTATTGAAAATTATACCTAACACCACACCACACCCACTTATAACTCCTGCCAAATATATTGGGCTCCACACTGACCTGGCATGGGATTCAGGTTTGCTCTAGTAACAGCCCTGTGTTAATGCACAAAGGAGCAAGTGGTGTGGCCTGATACATTTTGGGTACTCCCTGCTCCTCTATCTTGCTTGCGCAGTCCATCTGCATGTCAGGGACTGGACTCAAGAGGGCGAGAGGGAGGAGGAGTGGTGGGAATAACACCCACCTTTCTCCTGACGCTGCAGGAGAAGAGGAACACAGCTGTGCTGGTCCCGTGGGTTACCCAAAAGGCGAGGTCGAAGTCCGGTCCGTGGTCAGAGTTGCAACGAAAGGCAGTCCGTAATAATTGAAGCTGGGTGCAGGGCAGGGAGGCAGGCGAAGTCAGGAACAGGTAGGCAAGCAGGGAACCAGGGCGGGTCAGGAGCTCAGGCAGGAAAGCAGGACAGGTATCAAGTAGGAACACCGGCCCTGCCCCAACAGCAGATGACCCCATGACAGGCATAGCAAGGTCAACACAGAGGCCTAATAAAAGGGAGAGGAAGGGCGGGAGATCCGTTGCACGCAGCAAAGAGGAACATCACAGGGCATGCCAAGGGTTATATACCCGCTGGGCTGTCCATCACAAATTGCAACAATTAAATCTCCCCAACAACAACCCAGGACCCAATCGGAGCTGTGGCCATCCATCCGATCCCGCCCAGCACTAGAGGGGTGATTTGCTGGCCCCCACCGCAACACATGCTCTCCATGAAGGAGAACACGCTTTATCAAAGTCCCAACAACTCTACCACCACAAAAGCCTCTATTTGGCATAGGACGGCAGCTTCCACTGGGGCCAAGACCAGCTTTCTTCCTCCCACTAATTATCAGCTTCCTTGGGAGAGATGGATTTTCACTGGGGTCATGATGCACAGGGAAACTATTCAATCTGTGTCCTTTCCCTGCTGCCATAATACCACCCCTCTGGCTCAGATCACTCCATGGCTGCAATTTGCTTTTTAGAATAAAGACAGACATGTGCCAATGTATTTTTCTTCTATATTCTCTTTTTCCACCTCCGTACAGAGGTCTGCCCTGTGTTATGGCTGTACTGTGGAGACACCTTGTGGAGAAAGAATAATGTTTTTCCTCAGCACACCTACAGCATGAAAGCAATTTGGATGGTTGCTTTCTTTTGTTTTAATGCTTTGTAAAATCTGTCTTAGATCATCATCATCATTCTTTATTACGGTCAGCGACCAGCACAACAAATAAGCATAACATCGTTGGAATTAAAATTTAAATATAAACTGAAAAAAAATATCTAAAAAGGATTAACCATTGTTAAACCATTGAATGCAATATAATAGATTATTTACTATGCTACTTAAATTTAAAACATTCGATATCTCAGGATCTTTCCTAAACGTAAAGGTAAAGGGACCCCTGACCATTAGGTCCAGTCGTGTCCGATTCTGGGGTTGCGGCGCTCATCTCGCTTTATTGGCCGAGAGCCGGCGTACAGCTTCCGGGTCATGTGGCCAGCATGACAAAGCCGCTTCTGGCGAACCAGAGCAGCACACGGAAACGCCGTTTACCTTCCCGCCGGAGCGGTTCCTATTTATCTACTTGCACTTTGACGTGCTTTCGAACTGCTAGGTTGGCAGGAGCAGGGACCGAGCAACGGGAGCTCACCCCGTCGCAGGGATTCGAACCGCCGACCTTCTGATCGGCAAGCCCTGGGCTCTGTGGTTTAACCCACAGCGCCACCTGGGTCCCTAGGATCTTTCCTACTGTAGCTCAATTCAAGAGTTGATTTGGGTGCCTCCCATATGTGCGGACTGGATTTTAATAGCATTAGCACAGAATTTTGCCACCATGGCGGTGACATTTGGGTTGGAATCTGAGAGGAGCCATTTTGTGTAAAATTCTTCAGAGCCTCCAGGGAACTCGTCAAGCATCTTTGAAATAAGTTCATTTTGTAGGTCCCCGTAAAAGGAGCAACGTAAGAGTACGTGATCAATAGTCTCTACTTCTCCGGAGTTGCACGGGCAAAGTCTGTCACCTAAAGGGATCCGTCTGAACTTCCCATGTAATACAGCAGATGGCAGAATGTGGTACCGGGCCAGGGTGAACACCCTTCTATGGGATGGTATCTCAAGCTGGGTTAGATATCCGGCTGAAAGCGGCAAGTATCTCCATTCTTCTGAGGTCAGAAAAAAAGGGACTTTATTTAAGTTGTTTTGCCTGTGCTTGACTATATTCCTAGCTGCCTTAGAAGGGATGATCCCCACCCCTTCTATTTGTTTTGTGTGTGTGTGTGTGTGTGTGTGTGTGTGTGTGTGTGTGTACACACACACACACACACACACACACACACACAGTGGTACCTCAGGTTAAGTACTTAATTCGTTCCGGAGGTCCGTTCTTAACCTGAAGCGTACTTAAGGACCCTCGTACCTAAGGGACCGCCTCTCCTGGTATGCCCCGTGTAGGACCTTAAGGTCTTCAAATAATAACATTTTGGAGGTCCCGATCCACAAGGATGCTAGGCTGGCCTCAACTAGGGCCAGGGCCTTCTCAGTACTGGCCCCGACTTGGTGGAACGGTCTGCCACAAGAGACCAGGGCCCTGCGGGATTTGGCATCTTTCCGCAGGGCCTGCAAGACGGAGCTGTTCCGCCTGGCCTTTGGGTTGGTTTCAGTTTAACCCTGATGTTTCATTCCTTTATGGTTTGATTGGTGGGCTACTTAAAAATGAGGCTGCATTTTAAACTTTAAATCGTATTTTAACCTGCATTTTAATTGATTGTTTTGTATGTTTTGTTGTGATTTTATTGGTTTTAGCCGCTCTGAGCCCAGTCTTGGCTGGGAAGGTTGTTGTTCAGTCGTTCAGTCGTGTCCGACTCTTCGTGACCCCATGGACCAGAGCACGCCAGGCACGCCTATCCTTCACTGCCTCTCGCAGTTTGGCCAAACTCATGTTAGTAGCTTCGAGAACACTGTCCAACCATCTCGTCCTCTGTCGTCCCCTTCTCCTTGTGCCCTCAATCTTTCCCAACATCAGGGTCTTTTCTAGGGAGTCTTCTCTTCTCATGAGGTGGCCAAAGTACTGGAGCCTCAACTTCAGGATCTGTCCTTCTAGTGAGCACTCAGGGCTGATTTCTTTAAGAATGGATAGGTTTGATCTTCTTGCAGTCCATGGGACTCTCAAGAGTCTCCTCCAGCACCATAATTCAAAAGCATCAATTCTTCGGCGATCAGCCTTCTTTATGGTCCAGCTCTCACTTCCGTACATTACTACTGGGAAAACCATAGCTTTAACTATACGGACCTTTGTTGGCAAGGTGATGTCTTTGCTTTTTAAGATGCTGTCTAGGTTTGTCATTGCTTTTCTCCCAAGAAGCAGGCGTCTTCTAATTTCGTGAGTGCTGTCACCGTCTGCAGTGATCATGGAACCCAAGAAAGTGAAATCTCTCACTGCCTCCATTTCTTCCCCTTCTATTTGCCAGGAGGTGATGGGACCAGTGGCCATGATCTTAGTTTTTTTGATGTTGAGCTTCAGACCATATTTTGCGCTCTGGGAAGGGCAGGGTATAAATAAAAATGTATTATATTATTATTATTATTATTAACCTGAAGCACCACTATAGCTAATGGGATCTCCTGCTGCCGCAGCGCCGCCAAAGCACGATTTCTGTTCTTAGCGGAGTTCTTAACCTGAAGCGTACTTAACCCAAGGTACCACTGTATATATATATATATATATATATATATATATATATATATATAATCACACACACACACACACAGAGAGAGAGAGAGAGAGAGAGAGAGAGAGAGAGAGAGAGAGAGAGGGAGAGGGAGAGAGGGAGAGAGAGAGATTCAAATGACTTTTTCAATTGAATTTATATACCGCCCTTTACCCGGGGGTCTCAGGGTAGTTCACAGAATAAAATAAAGATATAAAACCACAAAATACATAATAGAAATGAAAACAACAACCAATTGCCCACACCACCCACCAAAAAACCCCACATTTTAAAAGGGCATAGGATGTAAATCAGATCAACCAAAGGCCTGGTTAAAAAGGAACTTTTTTGTCTGGCGCCGAAAGGTGTGCAAAGAAGGTGCCAGGCGAACGTCCCTGGGGAGAGCATTCCATAGATGGGGAGCCACCACTGAAATGGCCCCTTCTCGTGTTGCCACCCTCCGAACCTGTCGAGGAGGAGGCACACGAAGGAGGGCCTCAGAAGACGAACTCAGGGTCTGGGTAGGTTCATATGAAAAGAGGCAGTCCTGGAGGTGTTGCGGTCCTGAGCCGTTTAAGGCTTTATAGGTCAAAACCAGCACTTTGAATTGGGCCCGGAAAGTAATCAGCCAGATCCTGGCAGATCCAAGAGGTCCATGAGCTACAGCCATTTCCCTAAGACTTATTTACATTCAGAATTTCTGGATGTGATCTGAATTCAAATCCTGCTTGGCAAAAAGATTGAATGAATGTATGGAGCCAAAAATCACAATGCTTCGAAATGTGAGCCACACATGAATGTCAAAAATCAGTTCTGACCCATGAATGTACGTCAACATGTCTTTGCCACATACCTAGTCAGGACATTGCGTGTCGAGGTCCCCAAACCACCCCTCAAATAAATCACACTTCAGACAGAAATTTAAGTTTAAGGTTTTTGGCATGATTTTGGCCACAACGTTATTAAAATACAAAATATGTGAGTGGTTGCTTAGGCATTGGTTCCGACTATCTGTCCCGCTGGGGACAGAACTGACATTTGTCAGTAAAGGGAAAAACACTTTGGGGAGAGAATGGGAGCCGGGGGGGGTCGGACCCTCACCTCTCCCCAAATGTTCCCAGGGGCTCTTGCGTGGCCCTGGCCCCCGACCGGGGGATACGGACAAAAGCATGGCGAGCCCCTGGATTCCTTTAACGGAATTCCCTGCGCAGCAGCAGCATTGGAGGGGCAGACCACAGCCAACCCTGACCCCTCCACCAACCAGTTTAATAACATAACCAATGCCTAACCGCCAACCTTACAAGTTGTGACTAATTGCTATGCAGTAGGCGAAAACCAGATGGCACCAGCCAATCAGCCAAATGGAAAAAATTCCTACCAGGCCCCTGCCCCAACAGCAGACGACCCCATGACAGGCATAGCAAGGTCAACGCAGAGGCCTAAAAATAGGGAAGGGAGGGCGGGTAATCCGATGCACTCAGCAAAGAGGAATAACACGTTACGAACCAAACAATATATACTCACTGGGCTGTTCATCAACAAATTGCAACATGAAAATCTCCCCAACGACACCCAGGACCCAGGCAGTGGCCATCTATACTATCCTGCCCAGCACCAGAGGGGTGACTTGTTGGCCCCCACCGCAACACGTGCTCTCCATGAAGGAGAACCCGCTTTCCTAAGACCTGCAAGGAACCAGAATCAAGGCACTATGTTACACCAGAGCGCGTTCAACCTTATTTGGCAGCATTAATAAACAGAGAGGCTTAATCATGTCCTGAAAGATCAACACAGTGGGAAGCCCAGTTCACCAAAGGCAGTGCTAATGAACCTGTTATCCAAGTTATTTGCAGTGGAAAGCCGCTTCTCGCACCACACCGGATGCCCAATTAGCAGGGGTTTCTTGTGCCCCACCTGGAAAGTGGTATTTTGAAAAGGGTATTAAAATAAACTCGGCGCTAGAGAGAAAAGTCTAATTACTTGGAGAGAATGGAAGCATGTCTAGCATGAAAAGTGCAGGCTGCAAATGTCAGGGGAGTTCAGAATCAGAACGGCTGTCTCTGGGCTAGGACCGAAGGTGGCAACACTCAGGCTGCAATGCCAGGGAACCACAGGTAAATTGCCACCTTGTGATAATTAATGGCAACACAATATCTTTTTTAAACAAACAAACAAAAAAGCTCATGACCCGCTCTTCCCTCATTTTCCCTTGCTATGAGCTCTGGGTTCTCAACAGCATTAACTCTGGACACCACAAAATGTCCGCCTTTCTTTGTTGACTGTTCTTTGCATTCTCGCATGCTGCACTCTAATAATAATAATAATAATAATAATAATAATAATAATAATAATAATAATTTATTATTTGTACCCCGCCCATCTGGCTGGATCCCCCCAGCCACTCTGGGCAGCCTCCAACAGATATTAAAATACATTAAAATATCACAGGTTAAAAACTTCCCTAAACAGGGCTGCCTTCAGGTATTTTCTGAATGTCAGATATTTGTTTATCTCTTTGACCTCTGCTGGGAGGGCGTTCCACAGGGCGGGCGCCACTACCAAGAAGGCCCTCTGCCTGGTTCCCTGTAAGGGAACTGCCAGAAGGCCCTCGGCGCTGGATCTCAGTGTCCAGGCTGAACGGTGGGGGTGGAGACGCTCCTTCAGGTATACAGGACCGAGGCCGTTTAGGGCTTTAAAGGTCAGCACCAACACTTTGAATTGTGCTTGGAAATGTACTGGGAGCCAATGTAGATCTCTCAGGACCGGTGTTATGTGGTCCCGGCGGCCACTCCCAGTCACCAGTCTAGCTGCCGCATTCTGGATTAGTTGTAGTTTCCGGGTCACCTTCAAAGGTAGCCCCACGTAGAGCGCATTGCAGTAGTCCAAGCGGGAGATAACTAGAGCATGCACCACTCTGGTGAAACAGTCTGCGGGCAGGTAGGGTCTTAGCCTGCGTACCAGATGGAGCTGGTAGACAGCCACCCTGGACACAGAATTAACCTGTGTCTCCATGGACAGCTGAGTCCAAATTGACTCCCAGGCTGCGCACCTGGTCCTTCAGGGGCACAGTTACCCCATTCAGGACCAGGGAGTCCCCAACACCTGCTCGCACCCTGTCCCCCAAAAACAGTACTTCTGTCTTGTCAGGATTCAACCTCAATCTGTTAGCCGCCATCCATCCTCCAACTGCCTCCAGGCACTCACACAGGACCTTCACTGCCTTCACTGGGTCTACCTTCCATAACCAACATGGACCACTTCTTCACTTACCTTCTTTCTTTTTTGTATATTTTTTATTAAGTTTTTCTATTTTACATTTTAGAATATTCATTTGTTGTTGTTTAGTCGTTTAGTCGTGTCTGACTCTTCGTGACCCCATGGACCAGAGCACGCCAGGCACTCCTGTCTTCCCCTGCCTCCTGCAGTTTGGTCAAACTCATGTTAGTAGCTTCGAGAACACTGTCCAACCATCTGTTGTCCCCTTCTCCTTGTGCCCTCCATCTTTCCCAACATCAGGGTCTTTTCCAGGGAGTCTTCTCTTCTCATGAGGTGGCCAAACTTCCATTATTGGTTTGCAGTTATTCCCTGCTATAGAGGGAAGGGCACTGGCGGTGGCATCCTCCCTGTGGCAGCCATGTCAGGATGGGGCCAGACAATGAAGCTGAGAAAGCTCCAGGCTGGTGGCAGTAACCCTGCAGGTGGTGAACATTGTCTCCCCCCCATCTTCTTTTCTGTTCCATTCTTTCACTGTCCTTCTTGTTGCTTATGTTTTGCTGGAAGAGAAACATCTCTCTGAAGGAATGTGCACTTACCTCTCTCACTTTCTCAGTATGTGTGTGGTGGGAACAGGAAGAGGAAGAGGAGACAGATCACGGGCAATTGGTAACTAGGTAAAGGTAAAATGACCCCTGACTATTAGGTCCAGTCGTGACCGACTCTGGGGTTGTGGCGCTCATCTCGCTTTATTGGCCGAGAGCCGGCGTCCAGCTTCCGGGTCATGTGGCCAGCATGACTAAGACGCTTCTGGCGAACCAGAGCAGCACACGGAAACGCTGTTTACCTTCCTACCGGAGTGGTACCTATTTATCTACTTGCACTTTGACATCCTTTCAAACTGCTAGGTTGGCAGGAGCTGGGACAGAGCACGGGAGCTCACCCCGTCGCGGGGATTCGAACCACCGACCTTCTGATTGGCAAGCCCTAGGCTCTGTGGTTTAACCCACAGCGCCACCCGCGTCCCTGGTAACTAGAGTGGCCTAAAGCACTTCCAAGACTGAACTAACCACTCTTTGAAATTAGTTGATTGATCAAATATAAGTTTCATGTTGATAATACATGGGCGGCATCTTTTCCAGAACATACAAAAGACACTGTCATTTGAAAGTACCTTTGACTGAAAGAATCTTCAAGTTACAGTAAGAGGAACCAAGATTCCTATGGTAACTTCAAGCCTAACACATTTATTGTGCGTAAACTCTATAGACGAGAGCCCGTTTCATCCGTTGGATGTTGCATAAATCTTTGTTGTCAAGGGGTATATGTAGTTTGGTGTAGAGCGTGGGGGAGGTTTATGGACAGTGGGGCCTAAAAGCCACAATATGCAAAGGATAGCCGTAAGTCTATCACATCTCTATATAAATTCCAAATGAATACAGACCAAGGCACTCATTCCCAACCAGTTGCTGCTAAGATCACTTCCCTTGATTTGCTCTTTTAGCACCTGAAGAAGGGCAATTCCCTTCTGTGGTGGAAGCGACTCTCCAATCTAGACTGAGTCCAACTGCAGTCACTTTGAATTTGCTAATGAATTCTCCCTTATCACCTTCATACTGGAACCTTGGAGGTTAGCAGCAGAATCCAGTGGTCTCTGAATGTTGCAGATTGGTGTGGTGTGTGTTCTTTTATCTCTCTTTCCCTCTTCTTGTTGTTTTGGAAGAGAAAGGTGTTTGGAACTCCTTCAGGCTCACACAGGATGTGGCCCTGCAACAATGTGAGACACACACACATACACACACTCCTCCAGTAAGAAAGAAGCATGCTGTTGACTTGATCCACCTGAGCATCGCGGAGAAAACCTTGCTGAAGGCACTGCTTAGGAGTCCTGCAATGGTCACATCTTCTCTATGGACCCACTTAAAAATAGAAAAGGAAAGAAAGATCCGGTAATGATTCATAACTGGCCCATCCAACCAAAATCACGAACACCAATGACCTACCTGTCATCTTTTAGCATTCCACTAACAAGCTTAAAAACCCTGGTAAGGAATAGCATTAAGCCACACAATCAGCTCCCAAAGAGAAAGGACTCGGGATTTAAAGAGAATCTTGCGTCTTTTGGAAGGTAAGCAATATTCTCTTCAGCAGCACCATCCGTCTGTATAAGACTCAATCTATAGCACTTTAAATGAGGCATTAACTAACGACAGAGGGGTAGGACGTCTCTATTACATTCAAAGTAGTGGGGGGAAGGCAGATATCGGGTTTTCTAAGCTAAGTCATGAAGGAATGTGATTGCTTTCAGTTTATCCGAAGTGAGACATCATCCTAGGTGCAGACAGTCGTTCTTTTAAAGGAAATAGATTGGGGAAAGCAAGGCATTTCTGAAATGTCATTGTATAGTTGCCACTTCGGCTGGGAATAGCTTGCAAAAGCACGCATCAGTACGTTTCACTAAAATGAAAAGGGAACACATGCAAATAACGAACTCACTAAGCATTGAAATGGACGCTGTGGTCTTAAGCATGTTTAGCTGCAAGTAAGGCTGGAGGAACAAGCGACAGCTTTTAAGAGCACTGAAGGTGGGATGACAGAGCCACAATTTCCCATAGTGTACACAACATTTTCTCATTTGCTAACTTACTGGATTTGTTACACACCTTTCCAAAGAGATCGAGGCAATATGCAGCACCTCATATTGTAAAACATATTTTTGAAAACTTTTTTTCCTTTTTTTATTATAAAAAAACCCTGTTTTCTCCCATCAGGTTTCTGAAGCATTACCAAAACTTGTGAACAAAGGCAATAAGGAGGTGAGTCTCTGCACAGCATGGACAATGATGCCTCTCTCTCTCTCTCTCTCTCTCTCTCTCATGCCACTTTCATTATCTAGAGAGGAAGGATCTCCCCTGTCTCCATGAGTTTGGGATTGCTATGCCAGTCTCATTTGACTGAACGGCATGAAATCGACTTCACATCAGCTTCTTTAGCTTAGCTGGCGTGGGCCAACTGCAAGTTCAAATGTTCAAAATCAGAAGGCTGTAGCCAAATAAGTTCTATTCGGAGCAGACCCGTTGAAATTAATGGACTTGTTAGTCACATATGCTAAATAAATAAATCTGAAAAATATAATAATTTCTGTAGATCTACTACTCTGAGTATGGCTAACATTAAATACAATCTAAGCAAGGACAAATAGTTGATTAGATAACTCCGGAGCTTGAAGCATGGGAAACCTCAAAATAAATTTAAATAATAATTTGGCAGAATTGGAACTTTTCTTTTTTTATTATTATTGATAATTGGATAAATAATTTGAAATGTAATTTGGAATGCTTCAATGTGATTATGTTGTATTGGAAACCTTAATAAAAATGATTTGACAAAAAAAACATTAAATACAATCTAGAATCATGATTTGGATGTTTACAAACACATTTTAAGAGTCAGGGGTTCATCCTTTTCTTTGCAATACATGAAACCCTTAAAAATGCATCAATGTGTATCCTAAAAATGCATCCTAAACTGGTAGGTAAATGTAGCTTTTAACAACAACGATCCAATTTCTGGTTCATTTATTTGCTTGTTTTGGTGCAGAAGGCCTGATGAAGAACACACAGTGGCTTTACCTTTGTGGGCTGGTTGTTGCAGCTTTTCTCCCCGTTAGTTGGCAAATGGTCCTGAAAGATTCGACCGATGAGTCCAGGTAAGGAGCATTTAAGAATGATCAACAGAATGGAGTTGAATCACAGGGACGCAGATATTTGATGATTTCTTGTGGAAATATGCACAATATATTTTCAGCACTGTCAAACTGACTCCTAGAAATTTGAACCCTTTCCCCAATCCTGTAATGGAGGAAATAGGATGGTCAGTTTAAGATAATATGAGAAGATTAACTGGCAACCTCTGTCCACCCAAGTTAAAGCAGTATTTTGGAATGTATGCCAGCTAGGTGAAAGCCAGTGTGGTGTAGTGGTTAAGAGTGGTAGACTCGTAATCTGGGGAACCGGGTTCGCATCCCCTCTCCTCCACATGCAGCTGCTGGGTGACCTTGGGCTAGTCACACTTCTCTGAAGTCTCTCAGCCCCACTCACCTCACAGAGTGTTTGTTGTGGGGGGAGGAAGGGAAAGGAGAATGTTAGCCGCTTTGAGACTCCTTTGGGTAGGGATAAAGCGGGATATCAAATCCAAACTCTTCTTATTTGTGTATATAAATTCAGGGTATATATATGGAGGTCAAGCTCATGCCCCAGTCTGAACCCATGCAGCTTCTGCACATTCAGTTTAAATTAAGGGCAGACTGTTCTGCAGACACAAATGTAACATGCATAGATTGTGCATGCACAATCCTAACAAACAGCAGAGTCCTGTATCGTGCAAACTGGCCTACACAGGTACTGTTTGTTTGTTTGTATGTATATCAGGTGTGTTCACAAGACCTACTGATCATGAGGGGCCAGCAGGCATGACTATTACCACCCCGAAAATAGGTTTTCTCTTGTCACGTGACGTCTGCTGTGCAGGGCTTGTGGTGGCCAGTGTTTTAAAAAACATGATGGGTGTTACTCAGAGTGGACCTCTTGAAATTAAAGGACCTAACTTAGTCTTGTTCATTAATTTCAGTAGGTTCTACTCTGTGTAAAATTTATTTTTTTGATGAGGTGTGATGTGCTATGAAGATACTCTTACTATGGTTAAAAGCAGGCATGGCCAAACTCAGCCCTCCAGATGTTTTGGGACTACAACTCCCATCATCCCTGACCACTGGCCTTGTTAGCTAGGGATGATGGGAGTTGCAGTCCCAAAACATCTGGAGGGCCGTGTTTGCCTCTGCCTGGTTAAAAGGATGTATAATTCTGTCCATTCTTGCTTTCGGATACAGGTGGCAGTCTTATGAAACAGAAAGTGCCCATAGCTTTACATCTAATGTCAAAAGACACTCTGAAGGCACCTTTACCAGTGATTTTACTCAATATTTGGACAAAATGAAGGCCAAGGATTTTGTACACTGGCTCATCAATGCCAAACAATACAGGTATGTGGTAGACTGCAAATCGGTTTTCCAATCAGAGTAAAGACAACAGGGCCAGCAGAAAGACAAAGAAGAATCAAAACCAAGGTGATTTCTGTATAACTATAAAAATACTTTCTTATGCAAGAGCAGACAGACACAGGGTAGTTCTTTGCTTTCTGCAGTAGATTACCATAGGTTTCAGAGTCCCAGTTGTTTGACAACAGCAAAACAGTGATTATAGATTATTGTTTGAAGGTTTTATTCTGCTTTATTATGTTTTGTGCTTTTAAATTATGCCCTGCTTTGGGATTACAGAGTAGTGAAAAGTAGATAAGAAATGTTTTAATAATTTTTAAAAAAAACAAACAAACACAACTTATAATTGAATAAGCAAAAGCTGGCAACCATGATTAGAAGGGAAGATGATTTTTCAACCTCAGTATGGTAACACTGAGTGGCGCTCAATGGGTTAAACCACAGAGCCTAGGGCTTGCCGATCAGAAGGTCGGCGGTTCGAATTCCTGCGATGGGGTGAGCTCCCGTTGCTCTGTCCCTGCTCCTGCCAACCTAGCAGTTCGAAAGCACGTCAAAGTGCAAGTAGATAAATAGGTACCGCTCTGGCGGGAAGGTAAACGGCGTTTCCGTGCGCTGCTCTGGTTCGCCAGAAGGGGCTTTGTCATGCTGGCCACATGACCCGGAAGCTGTACGCCGGCTCTCGGCCAATAAAGCGAGATGAGTGCCGCAACCCCAGAGTCGGTCACGACTGGACCTAATGGTCAGGGGTCCCTTTACCTTTACCTTATGGTAACACTCCAGAATCAAATAGATGAGGGCGGTCTTAATCCTAAACCCATTTATTTAACCCTACACTTCATTGATTGGGCTTCAATTTAGCAAAATTGAATTAAATAATCTACTGGTTGACATGTAAAAGGTCCATTTGTTGTTATTATTATTGCTATTAATATCATCATCAATACTACTACAGCTTGATTGATAATTATTCCCAATTTAGGAACAATCAGCAATGGGGTTATTCATCTAGCTGGTCTAATTACAGGAAAATAGCTGCAGGAAAGTCAGGCTTTAGATCAGGGGTAGGCAACTTTTGTTGCTGGGCTACAACTCCCACCATCCCATGCTTGCTGGGACTGATGGGAGTTGTAGTTCAGCAACATCTGGATGGTCAAAGATTATTTCCACCTACTTTTAGATGTTTGGTGATTTCGGATTGGTTTGGCTCTGTTAGGCTCCAATCCTATGCAACAGGGGTGGAGAACACACAGTCCTTCAGATGTTATAGGACAGTGATGGCTAACCTTGGCACCCCAGATGTTTTGGGACTACAACTCCCATCATCCCTGACCACTGATCCTGTTAGCTAGGGATGATGGGAGTTGTAATTCCAAAACCTCTGGGGTGTCAAGGTTAGCTATCACTGTAATATAGGATTTCAACTCCCCGCTTAGTACCAGCCAGTATGGCCAATGGTCAAGGATGATGGGAGTTGTAGTCCAGTTACATCTGGAGGGCCAAAGTTTCCCCGTGTCTTACCTAGGAACAGTTCCTATTGAGTTCAGAGTTCTTTCTAAGTATGCACAGGATAACACCGTTACTGTTGTTTTGATAACTGCTGCCATATTCCTATTCACAGCTATAAAAAGAGGTTAATCAAGGAAAGTTACCCACCTGGCTTTCTCTCATTCAGGTAAGTCTTACTGCATTTGAAAAGAGAACTGTTTCCGTATGACTCACATCCTCAAGACAGCTACTCTTCAAGGGTTCTGACTTTCCCTATTTATGGAAAGAGGAGGAGGAGCCAGTGCCGTGGACTAGAAGTGGTCACATTTGACTGATTCAGATCCTTGTGTAATAGTAAATTCTTCCCTGTCTGCATGTCCGGAAAAATCAAACACTATGAAATACAGCCGTACCTTGGTTGACGAACGCCTTAGCAGTCAAACGTTTTGGCTCCCGAATGCTGCAAACCCAGAAGTGAGTGTTCCGGTTTGCAAATGTTCTTTAGGCAGGGGCGTAGGAAGTGGGGGGCGGGGGGCGGGTCGCCCCAGGTTCCACCATGGAGGGGGTGACAAATTATCAAGGAACAATTACTGCCCTACTAGGGTGGTTCATAAAAAACTTTTTCTTTTTTTGAAAATGCCTGCTCCAAAGGTCTTATCTTACTACACTAAGGAGTATATAGCTATATATGAAATTTCATGCATATCAGTTAATATCTTGACCCTCCTCCACGAAAATAGCTGTTTACTTGGCTGTTTTGCTATGTCGTGAAGGCTGACATTTCAGTTCAATGGAGCACTTACTGTTACCAACCCTAACCCTGCGGAAAGCCATCTAATTAGACTTTAATTTGATTTTGACATGTTTTTAGGAGGTAATTTAATTATTGCTTGATTTTATATCAATGTTATGTATCTGATGTTAGCTGCCCTGAGCCCGACTTCAGCCAGGGAGGACGGGATATAAATAAAAGTTTATTATTACTTATTATTATTCCTTTGTAAGAAAACAGGAAATAACGTAAAATCATTTTTGCAGGCTATATATATATATATATATATGGGGGGGGGGGGTGACAAGAAATTTTCCACACCGGGTACCACCTGACCTTCCTACGCCTCTGTCTTTAGGAAGCCGAATGTCCGGTGGGGCTTCCACAGCTTCTGATTGGCTGCAGGAAGCTCCTGCAGCCAACTGGAAGCCGCGCCTTAGAAGTCAAACGGACTACCAGAACGGATTCCATTCGACTTCCAAGGTACGACTGTACAAGTGATTTTACCAGTCACACAGATGCCACTTCAAACACAGTAAGCTCGCAACTCACACACATTTAACTCATGCACATTCAGCTTTAAGTGCATGGCAAAAAAAATTAAAAGGGAGCAGGGTTCCAGGAGAAATGGCAATCCTGCCCACCCTTGAACCCAGTGTGTTTTGACTGTACACCATTTTGGCTTTAGACGTGATTAGACCCAGGTGGCGCTGTGGGTTAAACCACAGAGCCTAGGGCTTGCTGATCAGAAGGTCGGAGGTTCGAATCCCTGCGACGGGGTGAGCTCCCATTGCTTGGTCCCAGCTCCTGCCCACCTAGCAGTTCGAAAGCACGTCAAAGTGCAAGTAGATAAATAGGAACCACTCTGGCGGGAAGGTAAACGGCGTTTCCGTGCGCTGCTCTGGTTCGCCAGAAGCGGCTTTGTCATGCTGGCCACATGACCCGGAAGCTGTACGCCAGCTCTCGGCCAATAAAGCGAGATGAGCGCCGCAACCCCAGAGTCGGACATGACTGGATCAAATGGTCAGGGGTCCCTTTACCTTTACCTTATTATTATTATTATTAATTAAATTTATATACCGCCCTATACTCACAGGTCTCAGGGTGGTTCACAAGGTAAAATTACAGCATAAAAACACAAAATACATAAACAAAATATAAACAAACAGCTGAATAACCCCATAAAACAGTTTAAAACATTTTTAAAAAATAAAAAATACAATTAAAAAGCAGTTTAAAAGAATGTAGTATTTATCTTGTACTTTGACTGTGATATGGCTAGCATCTTACTGCTTTTTGCAACTATCTGGTTCTTGGAATGTGCATTAATTTACATTAATTTATCCCAGTTGCTCAAATTTGGCTGTGTTTGTATACATATTTCAACCCGACTGATGACTCTGCTGGTATTTTTTGCAGCACCATTTGTAGTTTATTACAGGTAAACCAATTGAAGGTACATTATATATCATTTGTAGCATAGAGAATGAGTTCTTTGTTGTCATGACAAGTTTTTCCCAGTTCTATTTTATCTATTTCTTAAGATCTGCTATTTTCTTCTCAAGACTTTTTTGTATTGTTCTGTTCTTTCTTGACTCCATTTATCTATTGAATTTTAAAATCAAGCCAACTTATAACAGCCAGGAGTTTTTCAAAACAGATTCTCAGTTGGTTACTTTTGCCCTCCTCTCCACCCCTAGCCTCCAGTTAGTTATTGTTGATGCCCCAAATGTAAGGAAGATGTGAAGATAACACATTAACATAATTAATCTCTGATCCCCAGAACATAACCCCTGTTTAAGTTGCAGGTTTACTCTATTGGATTGTATGAGTTCATTGAATAATCTTGGGACGGTCACTGTCTTCCCACCCAGACTACCTCACAGGGCTGTTCTGTACCTGAGCTTCTTATAGAAAATAGGAAATAGTTCAAAACTATTTTTCTGAACGCGGGAGGTGTGCAGCCCCCACCCATAATTGGCCAAGGCAGCTGCTAGGGCACCCCTAAATTCCTTCTGACTTGAACACAGTTCATCTCCTTATTCCATGATCTATCTATCACTTTTACAGATATGCGTAAAAGGAAAACTCAAAATACAAGAATCCCAAGTTCCCCTGCTTTGATGTCTAGCTTCAGACAACACTGGAATCTTTTCCTGGACATGGTCTTACCATCATTCTTTAATTCTTCATTGTTTCCAAGTTGGTGAGCTACAGGCACTTATGAAACTTGCTGCTAAATCTGTCTGCACTAAATAATGTCACATTAAAAGTGTTTTCTTTCAGCATCTCTCTTTTGATTTCCCCTGTGTTCTTTGGAGGTGTTTGATGTTAAAGGCGGGATTCATGGGGCAAAATGCCATGATGATGGTACCACATGAGCCAGTGTGGTGTAGTGGTTAAGAGTGGTAGACTCGTAATCTGGTGAACCGGGTTCGCGTCTCCGCTCCTCCACATGCAGCTGCTGGGTGACCTTGGGCTAGTCACACTTCTCTGAAGTCTCTCAGCCCCACTCACCTCACAGAGTGTTTGTTGTGGGGGGAGGAAGGGAAAGGAGATTGTTAGCCGCTTTGAGACGCCTTCGGGTAGTGATAAAGCGGGATATCAAATCCAAACTCTTCTTCTTCTTCTTCAATGTAAAAGTTCTGTTTTTTAATATGATGTAGATTCTAAACAGTCTGGCCTCCAATACTTCCAACAGTCTACAACTTCAGGTTAAAGGAATGCAGCAGCAGCATAATTCCTGATGAAAGATTTAAATGATTGCTAGCTACTCATCACCTAGGACACCCAAGCCATGGTCCATCAAAATGGGAAGCTGTGCAGGCACAAAACCTCAGCTCTGCTTTCCTATTGTACTTTGCATGTTGATAAGAGCATCTGGGCTTGAAGAGGCATGTGACCCTCACCTGTCCTGAGACTAATCCAGCTGAGGAATCACACACCTCCTTCCAGATCCAACCAGCCCCACCTATCCAGTTCATAGCTGTCAACTTTCGGATTTGAAAATAAGGCATTTTTCCAAACTTTCGGGTTTGAAAATAAGGCATGCCGCGAGGGCGGTGCAATGGCACCAAGTGGCCTCACCACCCTGCGCTCCAGAGGCTGCGCGCGAACGGGTGAGCGAAAGAGCGAGCGCGTAGACGGCAGGCAGGCTGTCTGTCTGGTTGAGCGTGAGGGTCTGGCTGCACAAGGCATGCAAGCTCCGCCCCCAGTCGGTCTCAGACTCCTTATTGGCAGCCGAGCAACGCAGCTGAGGAGCCTCCCTGGCTGGCAGGGAGGGAGAGGAGCTGCTTCCTTTGAAATCCGGGAAATTTAAGGGATATCAACAATCCGGGATAGCAGCGGGAAACAGCATTGGAATAAGGGAGTTTCCCACAAAAAAAGGGAGGGTTGACAGCTATGGACCAGTTAGTGAGCTGGGCTGTGTGCCCTTGCCTGTCTCAGTCTCCTAGAAGGTTCCTCCCATTGCTCCCTATTCCTCAGAGCCTGCTGTTTTTGTGGAGGCGGGGACACCTCCAGCTCTGATAATGGGCCCTGCTTCCTTGGTGCCTGTGCACTGATCCCCTCGCCATCCTCTGTGAGTACTTTCTACACTCCCAACCTCTTCCCCTTCCATCAGCTTGTCTTAATGTGTACCAGTGGAGATGGCAGTACTGAATCGGTAGCTCGTGTCCTTCTGGCTTGCACTCTTTATAAAGATTGGAAGAGTGAGGTTATCACCCCTCTATTCCGGGTCACCCAACCACTGTTACAATGTCCTTTCTCTTGGCAGATCAAGATGAGCAGGTGACAGCAAAGGTTGAAAGGCTTTTAAGCCGGGGCAATTAGAATAAGCTCCATTATTTGACTATTGACCCAAACCCCCAAAATGTATTTTATATAATTGACTTTTTACCTTTATCCTCTGTATACCGCATTATTTTTTTTATTGCTATGGCTGGTGGCTGATGCAAATAAAGATTTATTCATTCATGTGTACCAGTTGTGGCTACACCCGTCACCGGGATCCGTTTCCTCCTCCCCATTGTCCTGCCAGCTCATGACATGAATTCTCATTTTGTCTCCGTCTTCCTCCCTGCTGAATTGTACAAGGGATAACACTGAGACAAGGGGGGTGGGAAGCAGCAGGCAGCCAGTGCTGCACTTGGACTGGCTATAGATAAGACGGCAGGAAAGTGGGGTGTGGGGGTGGCAGAGAGCAGACTGCGTTTGGTGGGGCACAACCCCACTCACCTATGCAGACTATCTTCCAACGTTGCATGCTTCTTCATGTATAAAGGCTTCTCCAGAGGACATAAGGCCTCTTTCTTGTGCTGGGTTTCCACCCTGGGACATTTGAAAGAATATCAGAGACAAGAGTGCCTTCCAACATAAAGAACCAAGATTACGTACAACTATGTACCACTCACACTACAAACATAACCGGCTGATAAATTGGTCTCAATATAACATAATATAATATTTACATGTAACACACACTAAACATATACATAACTACAAATTATAAATATGCAAGAATATGGGAACATTCTACCGAAAAACTGCGAGATATTATTATGGAGATAATAATATTTATGGACTGGCAAGACCATACTTATTATCTCCATAAATATTATTTTTTCGCTCTTTGGAACCTCCAACAGAATCATGTGGGTTGCAAGGGACTTGTTGAACTTGAACTTTGACGTCGCAGTTTTTCGGTAGAATGTTCCCGTATCCTTGCATATTTATAATTTGTAGTTATGTATATGTTTAGTCTGTGTCACATGTAAATATTATGTTATGTTATATTGAGACCAATTTATCAGCCGGTTACGTTTGTTGTGTGAGTGGTGCCTTCCAACATATGCAGAATGCATATATCTCACCAATGAGCAACCACAGAAGGCAAGGACTTTCACGTCTGAGGGCTTGAATCGAGGGTACAGCTGAATCCAGAACTCTCTTAGTTATAAGCTATGCACACTTACGTTGAAATACGTGTGACTTGCTTCCAAGCAATGTGACATTGGACTGGGCGCAGACACTTTGGACTACAGCTCCCATCAGCCCCAGCTAGCATGACCATACTGTGTTATGGTCCAAAACATCTGGAATGTATCGAGTTAGGGGCGGCTGCTGTGGATTATACATTCACTAGTAGACTGTAAGCCCGTTAAATTAACGGGCGCTAGAACATCACGGAAAGCGGGGACGGTGAGAACTTGCTGAAGTGCTCGATGTACTTGGGCGCCCCGGCCAGCGCCGAATGGCCCTTCAGCAGGCAGCGCAGGAGGCGCATCGCGGCAGCGGCGGCACTGGCACCAGCCAGGCCCCGGCAGGCCAACTCAGCCGCCACTTGTAACGGCCGCTGCCACTTAGAAGTAAGTCCACGTGAGCGCGCACCCGCCGCTTCAACAGCCTGGCCACCCGAAGTCTCTGCGCTCCAATCCCTGTGCCCGTGGGCACATGCGCAGTTTCGCCCGGCCGGCCGAAGTCTCTGCGCTCCAATCCCTGTGTCCGTGGGGCACATGCGCAGTAGGACACAGGGACGGACACAGGGACTGGACGCAGAGACACTTGCACTTTATTATATGTGATACGAAGCCTGGTGCACATCTACTTCTTTTGCGAAGTTCAGTGGAAGTTGGTCTCGAGCTGCAGTGGGGGTCCCCATATATTTTTTTAAAGAGCAGTGCCTCCTTTCAGCATTGAGGTGCTCAGGAGTTTCATAAGGGGGTGGGGAGGAGGTTACTCAGGCTCAGAGCATACCAAAAGGAAAAGGAAAAGAGAGGACACCTCTTTTGCAAGGAGCAATTTCAGCCAGAAGCAAAGAGGGACGCTGACAAAATATGTGAAGACAGGCCAGCCTGGCCTCTAGCATCTGCTTAATATCTATGTCTCAAGATGTTTTCTGTTTCACACAGAATCTAGCCTCTGGTAGTTCTTGTGATATGCTTACTGCACTCCCAACTAAATTTGAAAGGATTGTGATCAGGGGCGTAGGAAGTGGGGGGCAGGGGGGCGGTCCGCCCCAGGTTCCATCATGGAGGGGGTGACAAATTATCAAGGAACAATTACTGCCCTACTAGGGCGGTTCATAAAAAAAATTGCCTGCTCCAAAGGTCTTATCTTACTACACTAGGGATTATATAGCTATATATGAAATTTCATGCATATCAGTTAATATCTTGACCCTCCTCAACAAAAATAGCTGTTTACCTGGCTGTTTTCCTATGTCGTGAAGGCTGAAATTTCAATTCAGTGGAGCACTTCCTGTTCCCAACCCTAACCCTGCGGAAAGCCATCTAATTAGACTTTAATTTGATTTTGACATGTTTTTAGGAGGTAATTTAATTATTGTTTGATTTTATACCAATGTTATGTATCTGATGTTAGCTGCCCTGAGCGTGACTTTGGCCAGGGAGGGCAGGATATAAATAAAAGTTTATTATTATTATTATTATTATTATTATTATTACTTATTATTATTCCTTTGTAAGAAAATATGAAATAACGTAAAACCATTTTTGCAGGCAAAAAAATAAAATAAAAAATCAATGTTTGTTGGGGGGGGTGACAATAAATTTTCCGCACCGGGTACCACCTGACCTTCCTACGCCTCTGATTGTGATGACATCACTCCTGGCAAAGTTCTCAATTTCCTGTTAAGACATCTTTGCTACGAATCCTATTAGATCACTTTTCTCAATATTCATATGGAATACATAATGCAACATTGGGCTTTGCATTAATTAACCTGGAAGAGGCTTCCACTACTGTTGACTCACGAAGTGACAACCCACCTGTCATGGGCAGTGGCCTGCTGGGGTTGAATAAACTCCCTGTTTTTACTGATGGCCTGAGACTGCACAAACAGGAAGGGATGGATGCCTCTAGCAGGGTGCCACACATGGCTGCTGGGAGTACATCTGGCTTGGTAGGTCACAAGTTGCACAGGCATGATCTGAAAGTCCTCCTCCTGCTCAGGGACCAGGGAACTGTAAATACTGTAAATACTTTCCTTTGTAATGTGATGGCGTAAGTGTGAAAGGCTATATTTGATTGACAGGGGCATGCCTGGATCTCAGGTTCTACCAGAGACCACACCTTTTCAGTGATGTACCTATGATGTCTTGATGATGCATCCTGAGGTGTATTGTGGGAAACTTTAAAATACTGAAATACTTTAAAATAAAGACATTGAGCATATACTGTGTGTTAATACAGTGGTCCCTCGACTTACGAAATACTCGACATCCGAATTTTTCGATTTACGAATGAAAAAAGTGGCCGCATGCCTACGAATTTTTCGACATCCGAATGGAAATCGTTGCCAGTTTTAGATGCGGTTTCCTCGACTTACGAATTTTAGATGCGGTTTTTTCGACTTACAATTTTTTCCGAATATTTTTTCTCCCAATGCATTCCTATGGGAAATCGCTTTTTTCGACTTACAAACTTTTCGACCTACGAGTGTCCATTCAGAATGGATTAAATTCGTAAGTCGAGGGACCACTGTATACCCCAGTGGTGGCTAACCTTGGCACTCCAGATGTTTTGGAACTACAACTCCCATCATCCCTAGCTAACAGGACCAGTGGTCAGGGATGATGGGAGTTGTAGTCCCAAAACATCTGGAGTGTCAAGGTTAGCCACCACTGGTATACCCGTTTCCAGATAGTGTTTTGAAAAGGCCTTTAAACATCCAACACCCTTTCCCAACAGAAACCATTGCCTTCTGAAAATACACCATAGAGAGAGTGCTTAGACAAATAAGGGCAGCTTTTATTTTACATTTCTCCTTGTTACTTTGGGTGAATATGTAGGTGACAGGCACAATCCTGATGGTCAGAATGTCATCATCAGTGACATTCTAGTTATAAACCACAAGGCAGAAACCAATGCCTGTTTACCATAGAACCAAACAAAAACTATACTATAATAAATAATGATGATGGTGGCGATTTATTTATGTATATTCTGGCCATCTGACTGTACATGTCAATAATACTTGTTTCTTAGGTGAATTTAGCAACAACCCTTTTTATCGTGCACAAAACAAGTAGCCAGAGTCAATCTTCCAATTTTCATATTTTATTTACAACATGGAGTGTTTTTTTTGAAATTACATCTCTTACAACAAAATAAATATTTTTTTCTTTTATTTCTAAAAAGAAAATAATCTCTCTATTTCTACATGTAGCGATTATAGGAGGAAGGAAATACGCTAGAAAAAATGTGCCAGCACCTTTTCTTTATTTGATTCCCCTCCTTCTTCAATAAGGATTATGAAGCACTTCATGTGGGTTGTGATTTTCAAAGAAGACAGACCCTGCCTTAAGGACTTACACAGATTCTGTTATCTAAAGCCTTTCAGAAAACAAGCTTCTTGGGGGATACTGTGGAACCTGGAGTCCAGCTTATGCCCACCCCCACCCCACCCAGCAACATTTGTCATCTAATCCCTGTCAGCTATGAGCCATTTCCCTCCTCCCCATCAAAACTGGGATGAAGTCAAAATTCCTGCTTTGCTTGGGATAAAGGCTTAGGTTGGCCCAACTGGGTTGCGGTTTCTCTTATGAATGGTGCTAGGAAGGAACAGCAGTGTGCTCAAAGATTCTTTCCTACCAAATAATCCTAGCCAGCTGACTACCCTCCACATCCACACACCCCAAGGAAGGAAGGAAGGAAGGGAAGGGAAGGGAAGGGAAGGGAAGGGAAGGGAAGGGAAGGGAAGGGAAGGGAAGGGAGGGAGGGAGGAAGGAAGGAAGGAAGGAAGGAAGGAAGGAAGGAAGGAAGGAAGGAAGGAAGGAAGGAAGGAAGATCTCTGCACTACTTTGCCTCAGGTTGCGAAAGTTCATGTTCTAAGACTCATGTAAATCTTGACAAATTCCCCAACCTTTGAGCTAGGAGGCTAAGAGAAGTTCAATGTAGCACTAAGCAGGTAACTCCATCTGCTTGCCCAATGGAACAACCAGCCTTGTCCTCCCCCATGAGCTGAACCCCATTATCCTAGTACAGGCATGTCCAACAGGTAGATCGTGATCTACCGGTAGATCACCAGACGTCTGTGGTAGTTCACCGGTAGATCAGTGGCTCCCCCCAAAGAAGCTAAAAAACTTTGGCTCCCCTAAAAAAACTCAACATCTTTGCCCTGCACCCCTAAAATGACCTGAACCACCAAAAACAGGGCTTTCCTTCCTAAGAAAAGCTCAATGTCACTTTCCTCCTCCCTAAAGAAGCTCAACAACTTTTATGTGAACCCCAAAAAACAGGGCTTTCCTTCCTAAGAAAAGCTCAACAACTTTGCCCTGAACCCCCCCAAAAGGAGGTAGACCACTGCCAGTTTTTAACTCTGTGAGTAGATCGCAGTCTCTTGGAAGTTGGCCATCCCTGTCCTAGTAGAAGTCCTTGCATGGGCCTCCACTGGCAGGGCCACTTAATTGAATGGGTGGCATTCAACAAAGTTTTACTCACCCACTGAAATTAATGGACCTCACTTAGTAATGTTCATGAATTTCAGTGACTCTACTCTGAGTAAAACTTAGTTGCATACCACCCTATACATTTCAATTTTTGCGAACAGAATCACCAGGCTATGCTCAGTCATGCTTCGTGTTTTACTCCTTGACTTCCTAAATTCCCATAGACAACAGCACTTGGTTAAAAGTCTTCACTTCTTGGAGCTGGGACCTGCTTCAAGTCCAGGTGTCATCGTCCAACCCCCCCCCCCACTTCTTTAGTCCAGAATAATCCCCAGCCACTCTGAACTATGGTTCCTGATAGCTCCACAGATCCATCATGCAGCAACACTTTTCTACATTAGACCAAAAGAGATTGTTTCTGTCACTTTCTGCTCAGTACCCACCCAGCACTCTATGATTTGGCCTACAGATAGTGTAGGGGTTCCTAAA
This sequence comes from Darevskia mixta, assembly GCA_034641385.1. Taxonomy (NCBI): domain Eukaryota; kingdom Metazoa; phylum Chordata; class Lepidosauria; order Squamata; family Lacertidae; genus Darevskia; species Darevskia mixta. The sequence continues at coordinate 1,345,677 of JAWWNH010000047.1, forward strand.
AGCTCATGCTGCCTTCCTTTGTTTAGCCATAGATGCCCCTAGAGTCAAGAGAAGCTATATAATCTTGCCTCCTATCAAGATTGCCAAGCAAATACCCCAAGGCCCTTTTGCGGAGACAAGCAGGAGATGCTTAGGGTAGAATTGAAAAGAAAGCTGCTGTTTATTCATGGCATGAAAATGCAAATTGTCAGTTTAAGGGTTTTGTCTCTTGGCATACAAGGAGAACCATGAATAGAATGGATGCAAATGTTAACATAGGTACTCTGGTTTTTCTCGGCTTAACTTTCATGGCAGGTCAAGTGGTGGAGATTTTGAAATTCAAGTCAGAGAGGAAATTCAAAACTGCGTCTCAATAATTTGGTGCTTGGTAGGTACAGCTCCATCCATTATTTGACCTGCAATACAGTTAAGTTCAAGTCGCTGACACCTATACCTTAATCTTAACAATTATTGGGAGTTCCTCTGACTTCAATGAAATGGCCAAGCAAATGGGAATGTAACAGTGGCCCAAATCCCAGTTATCAAAACAATATTTCATCGGTGACAAAGGAGAAACCTGATTCTGCTACAATTCACATGGGACACACTATTTTCTGCCTCTGCTTTACCCTGACCAGCTAAATCCCATCAGTAATGTTCATAATTCACCAAACTCTGCCTTGGCTCAATTCCTTAGGTAAAGGTAAAGGGACCCCTGAACCATTAGGTCCAGTCGTGGACGACTCTGGGGTTGCGGCGCTCATCTCGCATTATTGGTCGAGGGAGCCGGCGTACAGCTTCCAGGTCATGTGGCCAACATGACTAAGCCGCTTCTGGCGAACCAGAGCAGCGCACGGAAACACTGTTTACCTTCCCGCCGGAGCGGTTCCTATTTATCTACTTGCAATTTGACATGCTTTAGAACTGCTAGGTTGGCAGGAGCAGGGACCAAACAACGGGAGCTCACCCCATCGCAGGGATTCGAACCGCTGACCTTCTGATCAGCAAGCCCTAGGCTCTGTGGTTTAACCCACAGAATCACCCGTGTCCCTTACCTGGCAGCTATTATCTTGCTACCTGGGCAGGGGACAGAATTTTTGAAATCCTAACTAGCAGACCCTAATGCTAAATATTCTCACCAATGAAGTATCTTAAGACAATCTCAATTGTGTGTCGGGTGGGGGAAGTCACCCCAAGGTTCAGTGTGACTTGCAAACGATTTGCATCCTGTCTCCCAAACCTGCCCCCAGGTTAGGATTGGTAGGCTTACCTTGACCAATTCAGCATGCCTACTCCTGCAGGGCATTTAATGCTCTCTGTTCCCAAGGACAACAGGTGTAACCTAACAGACCTCTTGCCCCTGCTTTCCCCATGAAATATATGCCTCTATTCAAGTTGAACAATCTCGTAAACCACTCTCAGCATAAGGAATTCAGCCCAGATATGAAATGTGCACCTTTGATCTCCTGCCAGTCTTAAAGACTGCTTACTTAAAGCATGGGATCCCTACAACTACAGCCACTTTAAAAGGACAATAATACCACTTTGACTACCCCTCCACAGCTCTCTGTGTGCTTGTGAATGAGATGGCTTTTTATCACACCCTTGGAACACAAGACTGCAATGCAGAGCCAGATCAGCTGGCAAGGATGGCAGTCAATAGTGGGGAGTGGGATTTAAGTGTGTGCGTAAGTGCTTGCTCCTCCCTTGCTTGCCTCTGTGCGCCATAAAAGGGCCAGCAATGCAACACAAGAATCTGAGCCAGGGTACTGCCACCCAAAGGAAGCAGAATGCAGGAGGCAGTACCTCCTGGCTCTCACCTTATCACCAAGAAATCATACTCTGAAAGGGGGATAAGGAGAGAGGACTTTTGCTCATTGCCGATCAGGTTGTCTATCAAATAAAAGTTGTGCTCTTCTTTTCAGTCCAGTTCTTGAGTCTCACGTCTTCATTCTGGGTCTTGATAATAATAATTTTAATATTGGTACCCCACCCATCCAGCTGGGTTTCCCCAGCCACTCTTGAGGCAAACATTTACAAGGAAAATAAACCACTCACATCTCTTTCCACCATGCTGGTTTTCTTCACGTAGTCAAGAGAAGAAGGAATATTGATAAGGAGAGAATCGGAGAAATGAGCAGTGTAGTTTGGCTTACGTTTCATGGAAGGGTAACAGATCTAAATTGCACTTAGATCTAGGTGGAATGAAACCGCTAAAGGTTTGCAGTATAAACTGCCATCGCTTCCTCCAAAAAAATCTTGGGAGCAAGAATTGCTGCTAAGAGTCTCCATCACAGAACTTCTGTTCCAGGGTTTTCTACTGTGAAGGAATAGCTTTGGATGAGTTTTAAGCATGTGGTATTGTTGTTCCCATCTTAGTACCCTCTTTCCCAATGTGTCCTCAATAAACACATGTCCAACTTCTGAAAATATCAATGGGTTAACCTGGTACGGACAAACCTACAGGAAGAAATTGAGAAAAGACAAGAGTGTTCTGTCTAGGTTGGAGAACCTGACCTACTCATCTGGCCTATCATCCCTACCTTGTCCCTCAAAGGTTTTGACAAAGTATGGATTGGCCATTGCAGAGCACTGCTTTATGAGGAAATCAACACACACACAATATCTGGCTCTTGGTTACAAAAAGGCAGCAGAAGTCAGGACAGATATTATTGACTTGTTATGAAAAGTCAGCAGGCCACTTCCATCTCTTTCTTGCCTGTTTCAATTTTTCAACTTCTCTGAATTTTGAGGGGCCAGCTAAAAATTCTAGACCCAGGATGGTCAAAATCATATGCAACCTATTCTTTTGAGGTGCCAGCAGCTTTGGAAGCATAAACTACTTCCTCATATGCTACCATCAGCCCCCCTGCCACATAGTCAAAGCACCAGATTGGATGGGTGAGGAAACAGAGTGAGTCCCTGCTCTGTAATGCAGTTATGTCTCCCTCCCAGTTGCAGTAGTGGATAATGCACAGGGCTCCAATGGAGCAAACTGGTTGATTGGGTTCCTTGAAACCTGCCCTTGAGGCACCTGAAATCATGCCATCAGTTCAAATGACCAAGAATCACTTGGGGCAATAGCAGCAGCCCTAGTCATCATTTCTTTGCCAATTAACACTTGGGGAGGTTCACTTCTTGACCTGAAAAGGCACACAAGGACCATGCTTGAGAACCCCAATGTTCTCAAACAATAATAAAGGTAAAGGTAAAGGTACCCCTGACCATTAGGTCCAGTCGTGTCCGACTCTGGGGTTGCGGCGCTCATCTCGCTTTACTGGCCGAGGGAGCCGGCGTGCAGCTTCCAGGTCATGTGGCCAGCATGACTAAGCTGCTTCTGGCGAACCAGAGCAGCGCACGGAAACGCCGTTTACCTTCCCGCCAGAGTGGTACCTATTTATCTACTTGCACTTCGACATGCTTCCGAACTGCTAGGTGGGCAGGAGCTGGGACCGAGCAACGGGAGCTCACCCTGTCGCGGGGATTCGAACCGCCGACCTTCTGATCAGCAAGCCCTAGGCTCTGTGGTTTAACCCACATCGCCACCTGGGTCCCCAAACAATAATAGAAAACAGAATAATCAAGAACCAAATTTCTGCCTAGCAGATCAATTAGCTCTGACGTTATTAATTTCAAAGGGGCAGAAGAATATCATGAACAAAGTTTCCATGCATTGAGGGACTGAGATTCCTGGCCGAGTCACCTCAAAGGCAACTTTTGATGTCTGCTGTTTTGTTCTCAACCTTTGAACTCAACATTTCTGATCACATTTCTGGGCTCAACTGCTGCTCTCCCCATATAAGTCCACTTTTGCCCTCATCATACATTGGGCTGCAGGGATTTGTCAAGAGAGTGCCGATTGTGACATCAATAGCTGTTGACACAATCACCCTTCTCTAGCCTGCTAACTCATTTACATTGCTATGGTCAATAGCTTGGTTGCATTTACCCTAGTAGGCCATGAAGATCACACACAGAGACAAATCAACACAGATATGCTTGGCCCATGTCTATATTGTGACTGAAACATGTAAATGTTCTGATGAATTAGGGTTTCATCAGAAAGTAGCTGCAAAACAAACAAACAAACAAAAAACAACCCCAACCAAAGGAATTAAATTAATGTGACTTAATTTTTTCTAAAATGAGCATTTCACAAGGCCATTCCCCACCCCACCTTTTTTGTAAGTTATCTCTTATCAGTTGCTTCTGTGATTCAGTGTAGAAACTCAGGCAAACCATAATTGAACTATTTCTGCAAAGAATAAGTAAATACAAAGAATAAAAAAGAAAATCCAAACATAGTGGTGGTGTTGTACATTCAAATTTTAAACGGTTAAAAAAACAGACACTGAAGAGGGAGACTTTAAGTATGCAGAGACAGCAGTCTCTCTATAGCTAAGAAAATGCAACACGGCAAATGTATACACACACACACACACATGAGGCATTAACACTGAATTTTCATTGTTTGCATGTGCGTCTTGACTTGCTGGTCTGAAGATAATTAGGATGCCCACTGAAGCACACAAAAGGATATTGAAACCACGTCTGAATGGCTTTTTAATATGAACCCAGCTACTTGTGTGAAGGAAGTACTGGGGCAGTTTGTTTGCTTGCACCCTTTTCCATTGCAAAAGTATTTTTCTTCCTTGCCTGCATGTCTCGGCTCTTCCCTGAGTCATCTTGATGTGCTGCTGCTCCTCAACCAAAGCAGAGGGGCATGAATGGCAAAGCTGTGAACCAAAACATTCTATTAGAGATATACATAGCTGTCAACTTTCGGATTTGAAAATAAGGGATTTTCCCAAACTTTCAGATTTGAAAATAAGGGATGCCACAAGGGTGGTGCGATGGCACCAAGTAGCCTCGCCACCCTGCGCTCCAGAGGCTGCGTGCGAACAGGTGAGCGAAAGAGCGAGCACGTAGACGGCAGGCAGGCTGTCTGTCTGGTTGGGCGTGAGGGTCTGGCTGCACAAGGCATGCAAGCTCCGCCCCAGTCAGTCTCAGACTCCTTATTGGCAGCCAAGCAACGCAGCTGAGGAGCCTCCCTGGCCGGCAGGGAGGGAGAGGAGCTGCTTCCTTTGAAATCCGGGAAATTTAAGGGATATCAACACTCCGGGATAGCAGCGGGAAACGGCATTGGAATAAGGGAGTTTCCCGCCAAAAAAGGGAGGGTTGACAGCTATGGAGATATATCAATTCTGGATATTCTGAAAGTAGGAATCAATGTGGTTTCTTCTCCAAGCTCCATCTTCTTCTATCAAAGGTGATTTAGGGTAACACAAGCGGCGCAGGGGCACTGGGTGCACAACCAAGGAGGGTGCCTTCTCAAAGCCCAGTAAGCACTTGCCTGGCTTGAAGGAGGAGCCATGAGGGCTCTTACATGGTTCTAGAGTCTTCCCGTCTCTTTCCCAAAGCCAGGCAAGTGCTTACCAGGCTTTGGGAAGGAGAAGGGAGGGCTCTAGGACCTTGCCAGAGCCTTGTGCCTCCTTCCCATGGCCCAGTGCCTTGTTTACCTGGCTTAAGCCAGAGCCAGAGGGCATCACATTTTAGCCTCGCACAGGGTGGCATATTACCAAGGACTGCCCCTTGAGGTCTGCTTAAGACTTTTAATCTCGGGGTGATGGGTTCCAGCCCCACGTTGCGTGAAATATTCTGCAGAGCAGGGTGTTGGAGTAAATCAGGGTTTCCGAAACGTGGGTCTCCAGCCGTTTTTGAACTACAACTCCCATCATCCCTAGCTAACAGGACCAGTGATCAGGGATGATGGGAATTGTAGTCTCAAAACAGCTGGAGATACAAGTTTGGGATACCTTGGACTAGATGATCCTCATGGTCCCTTCCAACTCTATGGTTCTATGTCTCTAAGTCCAAGAGCATGAGAAACAGTGTCCGTTTGCCTATCAGCGACTGTCAAATGCTTATATCCTTTGCACACAGAAATACTGTGTGAAATAGATTATATGTGCTACCAGACAGGGAGCTCCTAAGACTACCTAATGATTTGCTCAACTGTTGTAACCAATGTGTAGCATTGCAATAGACTTTCCACAGTCCAGGCGGCATGTTTTGTGTCTGCATGCACACTCTACTGTGTTCTGTCCACCTTAAAGGTAAAGGGACCCCTGACCATTAGGTCCAGTCGTGACCGACTCTGGGGTTGCGGCGCTCATCTCGCTTTACTGGCCAAGGGAGCCAGCATTTGTCCACAGACAGCTTCCGGGTCATGTGGCTAGCATGACTAAGCCGCTTCTGGCGAACCAGAGCAGCACACGGAAACACTGTTTACCTTCCCGCTGCAGCGGTACCTATTTATCTACTTGCACTTTGACGTGCCTTCGAACTGCTAGGTTGGCAGGAGCAGGGACCAAGCAACGGGAGCTCACCCCGTCGCGGGGATTCGAACCGGGTCACTGTACAGCGAAATCTCCATACCTCTACTCTTGATTTAGAGCATTTATTTATTCATTATGCGCGATGTTCTTCCACACAGTTGTTTTAGCCATTTCTTCAGTGATGTTGATTTCCAAAGGATCAGGCCTGCAATAAGAGTTTTAGTTAGAGATTAACTCCTAGGACAGTGAAATTAAAAGCACTGCAAAACCATGCAAAAGAGCTTTGTAGTACCTGAAAGTATGGCCATTTTTAGATCAGTTGCAGAGTGTCCTGGTAGACTCTCTGCCACTGATCATAAAGTGGCAATTCTTGAAGAAATCAATTTCAAAGGGAAGCTCCAGTGTGAAACTGCTGAACTGCAATTCACCAAGAAGTTCAGCTCTGTTTACTTGTGACTGAATAGAGACAATGGTCTCCTTGCCCACTACAGATGTTAATTAACACAGTATCACCAAGTTGAATTTCTATCCCTGCTATTGTAAAACACAAAATAAGAGATATTCAAAAAATAAAATAAAAGAGGAAACATGCCATTTCTGGATATCTGGATTTCACCAAAATTATAGCAAGCATTGATCACTCATTTGGTGCCATTGAATGCCCTTTTTGTGTTGATTTTATGACCTTCCCAAAGGCTAATATTTTCTTTTTGGCTTCACAATTTTGTGTTTTTACCTGTTGGTGGGTTTTTTGGGAAGTTTTGGTGGTGGAGATCCAGCTCCTGGTACAGTAAGAAAATTTGACATTTGAACTACAGTTTCTTCTGAAGGCTCTTTCATCGTTTCAGACTCCTGTTTTACACATAAAAATGGCGTAAGGCTGATTTGAGAAACAACACATCAAACAGTAACATTTTATAACAAAGCACGGTAAACAGGAATGTGAACAAAGCCATAGTCTCTATGCATTCCTCTGAACATGTGAACAGAGCATAGAAATATATATATATATATAGTGTGTGTGTGTGTGTGTGTGTGTGTGTGTGTGTACACAGGGACCCCACTTTTTGCAAGGTTCCTTATTGTGCAAAGAAAGCCTGTGTGCATACAGTTATATGGATCCAGGGGCGGAGGAAGGGGGTGTCACCACTGAGGGGGGGTGACACAATGCCGGACGGCACTCACCGAGGGGCCTGCAGCGCGCCTGAGCCACGCATCTCTCCTGGGAGAGACGCGGTGGCTTGGGCACCCACAGGCTCTTCACTGCCCAAACGGTCTGCCCGCTGTCTCCCCCCTCCAGCTGTAGGGCGGCTGAGTGGGAGGAGGTAGGCAGATTCTGGAGGCCCTACCTACTCGTCCTGCCTATATGGGCGGCTCGCCCCACCCTTGGGCATGCTGCCCCAGGTGCCCAAGCGGCTTCCTCCGCCGCTGTATGAATCTAGGGTGGAAAATGGTAAGGGATTGGCAACTGATCAACAACAACAAACTTTGCTACAGCATAAGCAAATTCTGAAGGGTGGACACATACATACAATAAATAAATCTGCTTACCTCTGCTTGATCTGCTTGTTCTGCCACAATTTGTGCATCGTCCAATCTTTTCTTCTTGCTCTCTGGCATAAGGTCATCAAGCCAACTGAGTTCCCGCTTTGAAAAGAAGAAATCCATGAGCTTCCGTACAAAGACCAATGCCAAAACCTTGTTGGAGTAAGGAGAAGAGAAATGGGAAGGTGGGAAAAGATAAAGAGCACTCACACTCTAATGCAGGGGTAGGCAACCTAAGGCCTGTGGGCCGGATGCAGCTTAATCGCCTTCTCAATCCGGCCCACGGACGGTCCGGGAATGAGCATGTTTTTTACATGATTAGAATGTTTCCTTTTATTTAAAATGCATCTCTGGGTTATTTGTGGGGCATAGGAATTAGTTCATTCCCCCCCCCAAAAAAAAATAGTCCGGACCACTACATGGTCTGAGGGATGGTGGATCAGCCCATGGCTGAAAAAGGTTGCTGACCCCTGCTCTAATGAGAGAATTCACCAGCTGGAACAATACACAGATGAAGACAAAGGAGATAAAGGGTACCAGACAGGGGGAGAAAGACACGATTTTCTCTACTCTCCTCTTCCATGATCCTATGTTATGCAAAGATTGCCATTCCTGCTGCAGAGTTTTGTTTGTGGCAAGGAGGCAAACAGGAGAGCAAGAGAGCTTCATTAATGTGTGATCCCAAAATTATGGATCCCTCCAAGCTAATGGCAAAGTTTTGTGTCCATTTTGTGCCATTTTGTTTGGGGGAATACCTCTGGCTCTCAGTCTATTAATTACGCAGTTTTGAGTGGGGTGGAGGTACAAAACATGGGCTTTCTCAGGACGTGGGTGGCGCTGTGGGTTAAACCACAGAGCCTAGGGCTTGCCGATCAGAAAGTCGGCAGTTTGAATCCCCGCGACGGTGTGAGCTCCCGTTGCTTGGTCCCTGCTCCTGCCAACCTAGCAGTTCAAAAACACATCAAAGTGCAAGTGGATAAATAGGTACCACTCCAGCGGGAAGGTAAACGGCGTTCCCGTGCTCTGCTCTGGTTCGCCAGAAGTGGATTAGTCATGGCCACATGACCTGGAAGCTGTCATCCCTTGGCCAATAAAGCGAGATGAGCACCGCAACCCCAGAGTCGTCCGCGACTGGACCTAATGGTCCGGGATCCCTTTACCTTTACCTAACCTGCCTTCTGGTACGACTGCTGTTATCCACTTTATACACGGGCTTATGAATACTGTGTAACCAAATAAATATGCTAAGGACACAAAAGCCATTTGGGAAGCAGAATTCCCATTAATAAATGGGGCTTTTTAACAGGAGTAAGACACAAAAGCACAGGCCAATTTCTACAGATGCAATCTCGGTCCACGTGGGAACATTATAGCCTGTTTAGCATTAAGTTATAGGTTTTTACCATCATGGGAAAGACAATAGCAGCACGAGATGCCTTAATAGCCCAGAGAAGAACAAGGCAGGTCAGTTGGATGGCAGTGAAGAGGTGCACTTTTCGCAATGGAACGTGTCGAAGATAGATGAAGTCCGGCTGGTGTTTGGTTGGCATTCCAATGAGCTTCAGGCGATCAAAGAACTAGGAAGAGCATAGAACAGAATAAATCAAGCATTTGAAACAAGGCATGAATTACTATAGAACGCCTACTTCATGAACTACCTTACACAAACCCTTATAAAATAGCTAAGGGCATTTTTCACACAAGACACAGATGTAAAACGCCTTTAATATGTGGGTGTAGCTTGAAAGCAGTATTAATCTCTGTCTGTCTCGCCAGAGTGGTGCATGCTCTAGTTATCTTCCACTTGGACTACTGCAATGCGCTCTACGTGGGGCTACCTTTGAAGGTGACCCGGAAACTGCAATTAATCCAGAATACGGCAGCTAGACTGGTGACTGGGAGTGGCCGCCGGGACCACATAACACCGGTCCTGAGAGATCTACATTGGCTCCCAGTACGTTTCTGAGCACAATTCAAAGTGTTGGTGCTGACCTTTAAAGCCCTAAACGGCCTCGGTCCTGTATACCTGAAGGAGCGTCTCCACCCCCATCGTTCAGCCCGGACACTGAGATCCAGCGCCGGGGGCCTTCTGGCAGTTCCCTCACTGCGAGAAGCAAAGCTACAGGGAACCAGGCAGAGGGCCTTCTCAGTAGTGGCGCCCGCCCTGTGGAACGCCCTCCCAGCAGAGGTCTAAGAGATAAACAACTCTCTGACATTCAGAAAATACCTCAAGGCAGCCATCTTTACGGAAGTTTTTAACCTGTGATATTTTAATGTATTTTAATATCTGTTGGAGGCCGCCCAGAGTGGCTGGGGGGACCCAGCCAAATGGGCGGGGTACAAATAAAAAATTATTATTATTATTATTATTATTATTATTATTATTGTGAATATAAAATGGGAGGAGAGTCACATATACTTGCCTGAGTTCCTTGGAAGAAAGGCAGGGTACCACATACCTGAATTCCTTCCAGGGAAGAAACACCCATGTACAGGAACACTCCATAGAGGACAGGCATAGGTATAAACTGGAAAGAGAGTACACACACCATTCCACTATTCATTTTATTCATTCACTTCCAAGCACTTATACACCATACCTTCTGCCAAAATAACACTCCAAACAGCATCCAAGAACAGTAAAAACAGCATTTAAAATCCATACAAAATTCATAAAGCAGAAAAGCCTTGGTTGTAAAAAGTCAATAGGCAACTATAACTAATAAGCAGCAAACTTTGCATTACAAACAAATGAGTTATATATTTATTTGTGGGGCACACTTAATAGGATGCATCTACCTCTTGAAGCACGGTTCCTGGCTGTCATTCTATTTGCAAATAATATTAAATAGCCCACCAAGAAACCCTAAATCTGCCTTCTCGGCCTCTCCTCCCTGCCTCTGTGATAGATATCTCCTGACAACTTTTCCAAACCTTATCCTGTCAATGAAATGCAGACTGAGCAAAGACTTAGGCCGCAATCCTAACACTTATGAGGACCTAACTGTGCAATTGTCTACATGTCAATTTAGTAGCACACGGGAGCTGAGAGAAAGGCTCTTTTTGCTATTTTGAGTATAAGAGAGTTATCTGGCTCCAACTTAATGCAGAAAAAAACTGTGCTCTAGGTACCTATAGTCTGAGGAGCAGAAGGAACTAAAGCCCTCATTTAATGAGGCCATCTCTCCAAAACACCTTCTGCAAATACCATAAGTGCACTTTTGGAACAGAAATCCAGAGTTAATTGCTATTGCCAAAGCTGGTTTCTCATATTAAAACCAACACCATCTAATCACAGCGCTTCCCCCAAAATGGGGTTATTGTCATATTGTAACCTTGAATGTTCCTTTTACCTGCAACGCACCAGTGATGAAAACTGAGAGGCCCATCAGTACAAAAATCATCAATCCAGTAGCTCTTTGCTCACGTATGCCCAGGAATTTAGGTTGCTCTCCAGGAGCTGCCACGGTGGACTCCAATTTGAGGCTGTTCACATGACTGATGGAAAGAACGGTGGCAGCAACAAACCAAGGCAACCCCATCACTGAACACACACCAAGCATGACTCCCACCATTAGAAGGTCCAAGTGGTAGCCGCCCCCTTTCTGTGGAGATAGAAGTCATTAGCAGATGGCAGCTAGAAGCTTATATATTCAGAGAGCTATCAAATACTAACAAGTTCTAGAGAAAGGTTTGTCACATGCTTGAAATGCAACAGAGCATAGCTGTCAACCCTCCCTTTTTTTGCGGGAAACTCCCTTATTCCAATGCCGTTTCCCGCTGCTATCCCGGATTGTTGATATCCCTTAAATTTCCCGGATTTCAAAGGAAGCAGCTCCTCTCCCTCCCTGCCGGCCAGGGAGGCTCCTCAGCTGCGTTGCTCGGCTGCCAATAAGGAGTCTGAGACCGACTGGGGGCGGAGCTTGCATGCCTTGTGCAGCCAGACCCTCACGCCCAACCAACCAGCCAGCCAGCCTGCCTGCCGTCTATGCGCTCGCTCTTTCGCTCACCCGTTCGCGCGCAGCCTCTGGAGCGCAGGGTGGCGAGGCTACTTGGTGCCATTGCACCGCCCTCGCGGCATCCCTTATTTTCAAATCCGAAAGTTTGGAAAAAATCCCTACTAAAGTGCTACTAATTGCAATGGGACAAAAGCACTGATTAAAACCAATGGGTGGCATTCAACTAAGTTTTACTCAGAGCAGACCCACTGAAATTAAAGAGAATGACTAAGTATCTTTCATCTGAGCCTTTTAATGCCATCACAATGCTGCTGTCCTAGTAGGCAGCATGATTATACAGTGGTACCTCGGGTTACAGACGCTTCAGGTTACAGACTCCACTAACCCAGAAATAGTATCTTGGGTTAAGAACTTTACCCCAGGATGAGAACAGATATCGTGCGGCGGCGGCAGCAGGAGGCCCCATTAGCTAAAGTGGTGCCTCAGGTTAAGAACAGTTTCAGGTTAAGAATGGACCTCCAGAATGAATTAAGTTCTTAACGTGAGGTACCACTGTACTTCTCATATCATAGTAACAAATAAAAGTATTGTAGACTTCAACAAGCAAATTATACCATTACCTTAAGTTTATGTTCCTTCCTGTTCACAATAACTGCAGTGATCTGCTGGTCCATAAATATCAGTATGGTGCAGAGCAGAGCTGGGATGATAGCTACTGCTACTGTCCACCCGGGATTGACACCAATTGGACTAATGAGCCACCCACGGTCGTCTCTTGTTGGCTGCAGAATAATACACAGTGTTTGTGCATTGCCCAGTCTCAGCTGCTATTCTTCTTGATGTCCTGAAAATTCTAGAATGTCACAGCACGGTGCACAACAGCCTTGCCTATGGCTCCCCATCCTAAACTTAAAAATGCTCTCCGTATGCTAGGGGTGTCAGACATTTTGATATGACCCTAAGGATTCACAGTTTTGAGACACTCATCAGATCAGGTACGCATATCCTGGCAATAAGCCTATGCCCTATGATATACAGTGGTACCTCGGAACTCGAACGGCTCCACTGCCGAACGTTTTGGTTCCCGATAGCCGAAAACCCGGAAGTGCTCCAGTTTTCGAACATCCCTCGGAACTCAAACATCTGACGCAGCTTCCACTGAGAGCAAGAACCAATCAGAAGCTGCGGCTTGGAATTTGAATGCTTCAGAGGTCGAATGGTCTTCCAGAACGAATTATGTTCGAGTTCCAAGGTACACTGTAACTACTTCCTGTGTCAATATAGTGACCAACTTGACCCATGCAACATAGCACTCTTCCTCAATCCATTGCCTTCCACATGCTGTTGAGCTCCAGCTCCCATCAGCCCCTTCCAGCATGGCCAATGGCCAGAGATTATGGAAGTTCCAACTTAATTGGGCAATGTGCATTTTATACTGGAGTCAATATAAAAAGGACCCCTGACCGTTAAGTCCAGTCGTGAATGACTCTGGGGTTGCGTCGCTCATCTCGCTTTACTGGCCGAGGGAACCGACATTTGTCTGCAGACAGTTTTTCCGGGTCATGTGGCCAGCATGACTAAGCTGCTTCTGGCAATACCAGAGCAGTGCACAGAAATACCGTTTACCTTCCTGCCAGAGTGGTACCTATTTATCTACTTGCACTTGGACGTGCTTTCGAACTGGTAGGTTGGCAGGAGCAGGGACCGAGCAACAGGAGCTCACCCCATCGCGGGAATTCGAACCGCCGACCTTCCAATCAGTAAGCCCTAGTGGTTTAACCCACACCGCCACCCGTGTCTTTTTCTTAAGGTAGCACGACACAAATATTTTACCATGCACAAGCATCTTTCAAGCATTTTCAGTTATGATGGGACTGTCCGCAACCTTTGCTTGTTTCTACAGGATCACTTCTGCCTTGACTGGATTACAGCCACCAACTTCTATTTCAATCAAGGCTTCCTCCAATTCCACAGTTCTTTAGTGCTTTCATCTTTCTGCTTCCCACTCTGCTTTTAAACACCCACCCGCTTATTTCAAGCCATGAATTCCTGTTGTCTCCTGTACTCTACACCTTGCCTCATTGTCCTGTAATCTACCTATGCCCAATAAGGGCAGGTGTCCAGGGCCCCTCTCAGCAAAAGGTGTAGGAATACTGCAGGGATGTCTTACCACATTTTGAAGTAAGTGTAGTAATACACATTACTATCCTGGTGATATCTAGGACATTTAAGCCCAGAGTCTAAAATTACCTGGCTGCATCTCTCTGCCCCATCCACTGCAATTAGTAAACACAACTCCCAAACCTCAGTTCCCCCTATGCACATTTAGCTATGAAGTATTAATCAATCAATCACTTTATTTCAGTTTTAAGCTCATAAGAACAACAGAACTAGAACAAATACACAGCACAATTTGATTTAAAAAATCAAAACCAGTAAAAACTTAGGTAAAGTTAAAGGTAAAGGGACCCCTGACCATTAGGTCCAGTCGTGTCCGACTCTGGGGTTGCAGCGCTCATCTCGCTTTATTGGCCGAGAGCCGGCGTATAGCTTCCAGGTCATGTGGCCAGCATGACAAAGCCGCTTCTGGCGAACCAGAGCAGCGCATGGAAACGCCGTTTACCTTCCCGCCGGAGCAGTACCTATTTATCTACTTGCACTTTGACGTGCTTTCGAACTGCTAGGTGGGCAGGAGCTGGGACCGAGCAACGGGAGCTCACCCCGTCGCAGGGATTCGAACTGCCGACCTTCTGATCAGCAAGCCCTAGGCTCTGTGGTTTAACCCACAGCGCCACCTGGGTCCCTTAAAAGTAAAAGTAAAAACTTAAAAGAATACAAATTAGAAATAGATACTATAAGGAATTTTCAGCTTCCAAACAGCAGTCCATTACGTCGTTTATAAGTCAAAACGGAAGTTAAAAATTTCGCCATTTGTAAAGTTACATGCTGATCAGTATCTTGCAATAAGAAGGCCAGGCGAAAATCTGCCAGGTGCCCAGGAAACTTGTGGATTAATGGTAACAGTAAGTTCTTCCGGATAACACAATATAATGGACATATAAATACTATATGGTGAAGTGTTTCAATCGATCTATTATCACAGGAACATAAAGCCGAGATTTGGCCCCTAGAAAATCTATGAAAAAGGGAATTCGAAGGGAAAACATTAAAACGTGAAATATTACTTCTCCCCCAGAACAGAGACAGAACCTGGATGGTGCTGTCCTCTTCTGCCCCAATCACATAGACATACCTTATTTTCCATACCAAAAAGCTAGTTGCACTTAAGAAGCCACATCAAATCTATCATCGAAAAAATGGTGCCTACCTTGAAGACCCTGGGAACATGTAGCTTTGGTGATGGGACTCCAACTAAGTAATCAATTAAAACCATAGTAGCAATGGTAATGAAAATAGCAAAATCACCTACTGCTGAACGAACCTATTGAAAAAAAGCAAGAGAGGGCTCAGCAAGAGGATATATGTTGGTTATCAGAGCACTTAGCAGGTTAATTAGTATGCAGGTGGCTGAGACAGGGGCGGAAAAGGACAGCAGGCGAGAAAGCCGTGAGTTAAGCAGCCTCACCGCAATGCAGGACTGTTTGCATACTATCCTATTTGCAAATTAATGCACATAATCCAGAACACAATACAGTATGAGAGCCACTGTGGTGTAGTGGTTAGAGCAGGGGTCAGCAACCTTTTTCAGCCGTGGCCCGGTCCACCAGCCCTCAGACCATGTGGTGGGCCAGACTATATTTTGAATAAAAAAAATGAACGAATTCCTATGCCCCACAAATAACCTAGAGATGCATTTTAAATAAAAGGACACATTCCACTCATGTAAAAACATGCTGATTGCTAGACCATCCACGGGCCGGATTGAGAAGGCGATTGGGCCGCATCCGGCCCACGGGCCTTAGGTTGCCTACCCCTGGGTTAGAGAGTCAGACTGAGACCTTGGAGGAAGGGTTCAAATTCCCACTCAGCCATGAAGCTCCCTGGATGATCACTTTTTCTCAGCTTAACCTATCTCGCAGGAGGCAGAGAATTGTGCACGCCACCTTGGAAGACAGGTGGGGTGTAAATGCATAAATAAAACAATTAAATAAGTTAGCAGAAGGCAAGAATAGGTGGATGCTCAAAAATGCCCTAAAAACAGCAGGGCCAATCCACATATTGCAAGGGCAGATTGGGGGGTGGGGGTGGCTACAATACCAGCCTAGGTGGGGCAACATTCACAGAAAACGCTTTGTCTAATTGAATCCAGATTACAACTCAAAATGCAGGTAAAAGCTGAGCACATAACCCAAGCAAGTAAAATGTCTCGTTCAGTTCATTAGTTCCTTCATGCAGTCCAAAGTCTCTGCACTCAGTAGCAAATGGCAAAGTGAGGTTTGTTCACCTGATCTCCTGTCAGTCACATTTCTGTTGCTGACCAGGAAATAGACGGGGAGGGGAGGTGGTGGCAAGGCCATCATGGTGCAAACACACCAGCAAGAGCACTGGGTTGGCTCTGCCTGCTTGTTTGCAGCATGCCAACCTCACTGCCACTTTGTCACCTGTCCCCTTTTTCCAGGACACACCCTCTTTCCATGGGTATGTAAAATGAGAGTCGAGAACATGTAACACCGGTCCTGAAAGATCTTCATTGGCTCCCAGTACGTTTCCGAGCACAATTCAAAGTGTTGGTGTTGACCTTTAAAGCCCTAAACGGCCTTGGCCCAGTATACCTGAAGGAGCGTCTCCACCCCCACCGTCCAGCTGGACATTGAGATCCAGCGCTGAGGGCCTTCTGGCGGTTCCCTCACTGCGAGAAGCAAAGCTACAGGGAACCAGGCAGAGGGCCTTCTCAGTAGTGGCGCCCGCCCTGTGGAACGCCCTCCCTTCAGATGTCAAACAGATAAACAATCACCTGACATTCAGAAGACATCTGAAGGCAGCCCTGTTTAAGGACGCTTTTAATATGTGATATTTTAATGTATTTTTTGTTTTTGTTGGAAGCCGCCCAGAGTGGCTGGGGAGACCCAGCCAGATGGGCGGGGTACAAATAATAAATGTATTATTATTATTATTATTATTATTATTATTATTATTATTATTATTATTATCCATAGCTAAAAGTAAAGGTAAAGGGACCCCTGACCATTAGGTCCAGTCATGTCCGACTCTGGGGTTGCGACGCTCATCTCGCATTACTGGCCGAGGGAGCCGGCATACAACTTCCGGGTCATGTGGCCAGCATGACAAAGCCGCTTCTGGCGAACCAGAGCAGCGCACTGAAACGCTGTTTACCTTCCTGCCAGAGCGGTACCTATTTATCTACTTGCACTTTGATGTGCTTTCAAACTGCTAGGTTGGCAGGAGCAGGGACCGAGCAACGGGAGCTCACCCCATCGCGGGGATTCGAACCGCCGACCTTCTGATCAGCAAGCCCTAGGCTCGGTGGTTTAACCCACAGCGCCACCTGGGTCCCTCCGATAGCTAAAAGTAGAAGTTGGCAAATGTGTCCTCTTTTTTGCTCTTCGTAATATGGCAAGCCTAACTTTGTCCCTCCCTGATACCTGCCCCTCACCTGTATCTGCTATAACTCTGTACTCTGCCATTGAGAAAGAGAGAAGCAATGCCTCTCCTTTGCCATTGCTCCAGATGCTGGCCGCAAACAGGGCCACCTATTGGCCCTCCCCATGGGAAATGCCAGGTGCCTTAATTTACCACACAGGGTAGAGGTGAAGATAAGCAGAAAGTCCTTCCCTCCTCCCCCCCCCCAAAAAAAAAGATCCAGCCTGTCCATGTGACCAGGGTAATGTGGTAATTATGCAGAACAGAGAAAACTATTTCAGCCAGTCATTGTTACACAGGGTAGACAGCATACACTTGTCAGGGTTTGGATTTGCTGTGCTGACTGCTGCTATCTACTTACTTTTGTTGGAAAATAATTACTGGACTTAAATTTCTTCAGCGTACTCGACAGGATAAAGGTGGTAAAAAATAAAATGCAGCACCAGAAGTGAACATCCGGGGTGTACGGGCCATTAGCGCCACATGAAGTTCCTGTGAATTCTCCAAGCATCTTCCGGCATTTCTGAACAAACAAGAGTAATCAAAGCATTGAAAAGAGAGCCCAGGCAGCAGGCATGGTGACACCAGCAATTATTAGATGCAATGAACATTTGAATAAATTAGGGCTGCTCAATTTGAATGCTAAACTTGCAGCAGGGGGAAGATGTGGGTCTCCGGATTGCTGGGCTCCCAACTCTACTCATCCTCAACCAGCATGGCCAAGGGCCAAGGATTGTGGGAGCAGTAGTCCAACAATCAAGGTGGGCATAGGTTGGCAATCCCTACCAGGTAAGAATGGGCAAAACGGAGTTGAAATAAAGTCTCCATTTGGGCTAAATGTGATACTCTACTACTCAGCAGGACAGTCTGTGGGTGCATGGATGCTGTGATGCAAATTCAACATTGCGTGGGTGAGAGAATCCCAAGCCCACAATCCTTAAATGTGGAGGCATGAACATGCAGAACATGTTTGGCATTTAATACCACTGGGGAGCCATTGTGGTGTAGTGGTTAAGAGTGGTAGACTCGTAATCTGGGGAACCGGGTTCGCGTCTCCGCTCCTCCACATGCAGTTGCTGAGTGACCTTGGGCTAGTCACACTTCTCTGAAGTCTCTCAGCCCCACTCACCTCACAGAGTGTTTGTTGTGGGGGAGGAAGGGAAAGGAGAAGGCTAGCCGCTTTGAGACTCCTTTGGGTAGTGATAAAGCGGGATATCAAATCCAAACACTTCTTCTTCTTCTTCTTAATACCATGATAAAGTTAGGCCATGATTAAATATGTAATGGTTCAGATCCTTACTTTAAAAGGTAAGGGCAAGGGAGGGGTGAGAACATTAAATATAATAAGTTCTTCTCCAGCAATGAAGGAACATGCTTTTGATTTTTAAAATGCAATGTTCCCATACCTGTATTTTCTTTTAGCAAATACAGTGGTACCTCGGTTTAAGAACAGCCCTGTTTACGAACGATTCAGTTTATGAACTCCACAAAACCGGAAGGAGTGTCCCGGTTTGTGAACTTTACCTCGGTCTAAGAACGGAATCTGAATGGTGGGAGGGCACCGGCAGTGGGAAGCCTCATTAGGGAAAGCGCACCTCGGTTTAAGAATGGTTTCGGTTTAAGAACGGACTTCCGGAACGGATTAAGTTCGTAAACCGAGGTAACACTGTAAATATTTTACTACAATAGTTCTGATGCAACCTACTGAAAGCTAATGTAGTGCAGGCATCCCCAACCTGCGGCCCTCCAGATGTTTTGGCTTACAACTCCCATCATCCCTAGCTAACAGGACCAGTGGTCAGGGATGGTGGGAATTGTAGTCCAAAACATCTGGAGGGCCGAAGGTTGGGGATGCCTGATGTAGTGCATTAGTGGAAGTGTCAGACAAGGATCAGAGAAGCCTAATTTCAAATCAGCACACAGCCATGAAGTTCTTTGGAAAAGCTCCTTGGAGGAAAGGCAGGATCATAGTAATTGTAGACATGAACTTTAAGGGTACACATGTTTTAAAAAATGTGCTAAGATTATTGGTTTAATAATGCTGATCTAATCAATTGGTAATTTTGTGCTCCAGACATCAACCCATCTCCAACAGGGGGGGGGGGGGGTTTGCAAAGACCAGAGACTTACGGAGACTGTGAGATTAGCCCATGTGACAGCTGAAGGAATGATGTTGTTGTCTTTCCAGTACTGCAGGGTCTCATTGCTGGGATTCACTGGGGCTGAACACCTGCAGCTGACAGGCACAGGAAAGGGTTAATAAAGCACACTGAGAATGTCTCAGAAGACATTCCAAAGCAAAATGGCATATCCATTTGGGATGGAGTGGAAAAATCACAAAAAAACATACTGTTCCATTTGTGGTAAGCAACTCCATTCTGAAAACATTTACTTGGGAATCATCCCCACAAATGAGATTTTGTTCTGCCCAAATCCTTCATGAGAGGAGAAACGCAACAGAGCTGCCTTTAACTACATGGCCTGAAGTGGTGGCCCTGCCTTCCTTCTTCGACTTTGCTTCCATGCCTGGATGGATCACGTGACCACTTTACAAACCGGTAGCTCCTCAGTAGTATGAAGCTTCAGTTAGCTTCAGACCATTGCTGGAGCAATATTCTAGTCTGCCTGCTCATGGCTGCAGCCTATATACTGTACAGCCAGAATTTGGAGCTGTCCATGGTCCTAATTCCCTGCCTGAACTCTAGTTTCACTTTCTTGATCTTCCCTGCAGACTCCACCTGCAACAGAAGTGCTGGCAGCTGTAACAATCAGTAAATAAATGGGAGGCACAACAAGGCCCTTGAGAAATAGGTCGAGGAATGCACCCTATGCCACAGTATGGGTAGCACAATTCAAAGTGTTGGTGCTGACCTTTAAAGCCCTAAACGGCCTTGGCCCAGTATACCTGAAGGAGTGTCTCCACCCCCATCATTCAGCCCAGACACTGAGGTCCAGCTGCGAGGACCTTCTGGCGGCTCCCTCACTGTGAGAAGTGAGTTTACAGGGAACCAGGCAGAGAGCCTTCTCAGTAGTGGCGCCCGCCCTGTGGAACGCCCTCCCATCAGATGTCAAGGAAATAAATTATACAACTGTTAGAAGACATCTGAAGGCAGCCCTGTATCGGAAGGTTTTTAATGTCTGATGTTTTATTATGTTTTTATTTTTGTTGGAAGCCGCACAGAGTGGCTGGGTATGAAAATAATAATAATAATAATAATAATAATAATAATAATAATAATAACAACAACAACAACAAGAAGAAGAAGAAAAAGCAGCAGCTGCAGCAGACTCCACCTGGAACAGATGTGCTGGCAGATATAACAACCATTAAATAAATAGCACACACAACAAGTCCCTTGAGAAAAAGGTCAAGGAATGCACTCTATGCTACAGTATGGGCCATGGCTAATAAGTGCTCAAAATGCTTATAAATTAACCTTTATAAATTGAAAATGCCAATATCCATACCAGAGAGAGGAAGTGTGTGTCTGTGTATATGTGTAACTGTACAGCATAACAATCCTCTGAATGACCTCTGTTATCTTCTTCACTAAATGAGCTCCATCCAACTAAAATTATTTCCTCCACTGCCTCCAATATATGAATGGACTGATATACCTAGATGTATTTTTATTATGGCGTGTTCATTTCAGTGAATCTATCATGCACTAGCACTTGCTTAGCCATTGCTGGAATGAGGGGGCAATTCCTTTGGTTCCCAGTTCTGTGCAGCAGACATTCTCAGAGCACTCAGTGAATTCAAACAAATTGAAAGAAAAATCAATAGGTCACATTGAAACAAGAAGAGCAAGAGTAACTCACTAATACAAGCTCAGTTGATCAAGATCACTGTGCTTATGAAATGGGTAGGTTTTCCCCAACTTAATCAGTTTCTCTATAGACTCAAAAATGAAAATGATGCAGATCAAAGAGGCAAAAGCTTCTTCCGTAAAGCGTGTTATGTGGCACACAAGACAGCTGGCATCCGTCGCTACAAGGAAGACGCACATGAATGTAGTCCACAGGCCAATGCAAGTTCGTAGAGAGAGATAGTTTAGGTCATAGTCTCTGCAAAATAAAAATAATATAGGGACCAGTTTAGATTCTCGCCATTGCAGAAAGTATTTAATTCAAACCCATAATCAGAACAGAAAAAAGCTGCAATGCAATATTGAGTTAAGTAAATGATCCTAAAATGCTATTGACTCTGTTTTGCTTTGTGGCCAAATTCTACTATCCTTATACGGTAAAGGTAAAGGACCCCTGGACGGTTAAGTCCAGTTGGGTATGTTTAGCCTGGAGAAGAGAAGGTTAAGGGGAGATATGATAGCCATGTTCAAATATATAAAAGGATGTCATATAGAGGAGGGAGAAAGGTTGTTTTCTGCTGCTCCAGAGAAGCAGACACGGAGCAATGGATTCAAACTACAAGAAAGAAGATTCCACCTAAACATTAGGAAGAACTTCCTGACAGTAAGAGCTGTTCGACAGTGGAATTTGCTGCCAAGGAGTGTGGTGGAGTCTCCTTCT
The DNA here is from genome assembly GCA_034641385.1 of Darevskia mixta. NCBI lineage: Eukaryota > Metazoa > Chordata > Lepidosauria > Squamata > Lacertidae > Darevskia > Darevskia mixta. The sequence goes on from JAWWNH010000047.1 coordinate 1,367,590, forward strand.
TTGGAGGTCTTTAAGCAGAGGCTTGACAGCCACCTGTCAGGAATGCTTTGATGGTGTTTCCTGCTTGGCAGGGGGTTGGACTGGAAGGCCCTTGTGGTCTCTTCCAACTCTATGATTCTATGATTCTATGATTCTATGAATTCGACTATTTATTACACACAGTAATAAATATTATCTCCAGCCACAATGAACCCTTTTAATCGCAGGTGACATCGCTTTATCTTCTGCCACTTTAAAAAAGTTTAGAGGCCCAACACCATGTGGGTAGGGCTCTCCACATGTGTCTTTTCCACTGGATGTGGACCACATTGTATGATGAAGGCCCGGAAACAAATTAATTTAATTAAATAATTAAACTTCCAAAGTTCAGCATCTTGCTTGATGGCATTCAACCATTTCTGTGAGAGTAAAGAAGAGGGGGGCATTGTCCCTCTCGAGTTATTTTTATTATTATTTTATTTTTATTTTTATTATTATTATTATTATTATTAGCATCATCATCATCATCATTCTTTTATTCGACCGTCAGTCAGAAGAATACATTTGTACAGAATTAAAAGCATCTAAGAGAACTTTGAAAAAAGGAAACATAATCCACAATAGAATGGAACTAAACAGATAGCCCCATATCGATACAATCAATTAAAATCTTGCGACACTTAGAAGTTAAAAAAAGAAATTTAGCCACCAGGGAGGCTGTATTTCTAGTAATATTATTCAGGAAATATAAAACCTGTCTTTCTCTGGGTAGAAAGCTAGATTGATGTACAAGTGGAGTTATAAGATTTTGCCTAAGTTTTACATAGGGATGAGGTAGAGCAGTTCTGTGCTTGGTGTAGAGATAACAATCTGGCTCTTAATACTGGTGGTGGATTACAGGGGGGGAAAGGTGGATATTCAGCCCCTGTATATCGGCGGGGACCAGGTGGAGAGGGTGGCTGTATTCAAGTTTTTGGGAGTGATTATAGAGCAGGGTATGACTTGGAGCGCAAATACTACTGCTCTGGTAAAGAAGGCCCAGCAGAGAATTTAATTCCTCAGACTTTTAAAGAAGAACAATCTGAGTGAGAGACTGCTGGTGTCCTTCTACCGAGGCTCCATAGAGAGCATTCTTATATACTGTATTTGTGCTTGGTTCTCCAGCTGCATAGCCAGGGAGAAGAAGATACTTCAGAAGGTCATAACCACAGCCCAAAATATTATTGGTCATCCTCTCCCATCTCTGGAAGAACTATACAGTTCCCGTTGCCTTAAAAAGGTTAACCATATTTTAAAGGATCCATCTCATCCAGGATATAGTCTCTTTGCACCACTGCCTTCGGGTGGAAGATATAGAACAATTAGATCAAGAACAAATAGATTGAAGAACAGTTTCTACCCAAGAGCTATAACCATCTTAAATGCTGTAACCAGATAATATGACATTGGAGAGCTGTGATGGGTGTATGTGTGTGTATGTGTGGCTTTTTTTGGTGTGTGTGTGTTTTGTGCTGTTTTTTGTTTTGTTTTTTCTTTCTTTCTGTTTTTTACGGGGTGGCATGCAATTTCGTTGCACTTGTATAGCATTGTGCTTGTACTTGTGCAATGACAATAAATTATCTTATCTTATCTTATCATAGAGAGGATAAGACAGAAGGATATGTTCGGTAGACTCAACCACGCCCATAGTACAATGACAGGTTCTCTGGGCGTATGGAACTCCCTTGTACCTTGCCCACAAAACCGTGGAATCAAGGGCGTTTAGTCTAGCCGCTGTAAGAAGTCTGCGGTATTCCACATATTATTATTATTATTATTATTATTATTATTATTATTATTATTATTATTAAATTCATTCACAGATTTCAGGGCAGTCCACAACATAAAACTTAGGGGACAACATAGCAAATCACGAGGCGCAAAATCATGACAGTTTGCCATTTCCCACATCACTTCCCCGCTGGCTTGCTATGCATCACGATTAGCTCCAGATCACACTAAAAAACAGGGGAGTGGGGTAAGGGGAGAAAAATTAGGTCATTCACCAGCCCGCCCGCCCTCTCTCTGTCTCTGTCTGTCTCTCTCTCTCTTCCACGTCATTTTGTCAAACGATAAAAATTGTTTGCCCCTTAAGAGAGCACACAGCCTTACTTGCAGAATTTGTATAAAATCTTCTCGAAGACCAGTACCGGCCCAGTACTTCCCAAGATGGTGAGAGGCTGACCAGCAAAGAGGGAATACACCACCCCAGTCATTGAGGCTCCAAGCAAGGATTCTATTGCACTCTGCAGGTGTGAACACAGACATGACCATGTTGAGTCAGACTATTGGTCCATTCATCTCACCTAACTAACTCCAGATTCTACAGCGGAGGCGAGGTTAGAACTTTCAGAGATTCTGATACCTATAGAACAGCTTCCATGTTTTGGCTTCTTCTGCATTCTCATTGCAATGATTGATTGATTGTCTCACCACCACCACATATTTCTTTTAACAGAGTTTGTGGTGAGTGGGGGAGTTGCAGCAGTATAAAGAAAAATCACGCTTTCCCTAGAAATAGGATAACTGTGTGGAGATAGTTACAGGTAGATAGCCGTGTTGGTCTGTCATAGTCAAAACAAAATAAAAAAATTCCTTCCAGTAGCACCTTAGAGAACAAACTTAGTTGGTCTCTAAGGTGCTACTGGAATGAATTTTTTTATTTTGTGTGGAGATAGATAGCTCAGGAAGCAATTTCAAATGGCACCAGTTTTCAGGTTCAATAGCCCTCAGCCTCTGCTTTCCGCAGTGACGGGTTATTTCTCACACTCCTTATTATTATGGATCAACTTACTCGCAAATAGCTGTCACCCTTTTATTTATATTCAGACTCATGAATGTCCTTTAAGTATTGCATTCTGTCTATAAGTCTAGTAAATCAATTAAAAAGGAAGTCCAACCACTGAGCATTTTCTGACTGAATATAAAGCATGGTTGAAAAGTGTTCAGTGGCCATCTGTCAAGGTAAGGAATCCTAAGTACATACCCTGAACCCTCTGCTCTAAAAGAGATTATGGAGAATGTGTCTTCTATAACAAATGAACATCTGAAGGCCACATTCTCCTGGGGGTATAAAATTCCATAACTTCAGAGATCTGTCACTGGCCACACAAACTGAGTGATGAAGTCTGTCACAGTGAGATAAAAACATTGGCTCTATTAATGCTGAACAGCACACATACCCTATTTTTCGCTCCATAACGCACACTTTTTTCCTCCTAAAAAGGAAGGGGGAAAGTCTGTGCGCATTATGGAGCGAAGGCACTGGCTGGCAGCGGGATCCCTCGGCTGCCACTGCAGTCGTAAGCAGAGGGATGCCTCTGCCACCGGAGCGATGGCTCCCGGCGGGGCGGGAGAGGAACGGACAGCCCAAAAGCAGCGCTTTCAGGATGTCTGTTCCTCCCACCCCCACCCCACCCCACCCCCGCCGATGCCCGCACAGTGGCAAAGGGGGCAGGAGAGGAACAGACAGCCCAAAAGCAGCCCTTTCGGGATATCCGTTCCTCCCCACCCCACCCCTCCGCGCCCGCCAGGACAGCGGGAAAGGGGGCAGGAAAGGAACGGACAGCCCGAAAGCAGCGCTTTCGGGATGTCTGTTCCTCCCCCGCCCCTGGAGAGCACAAGGAGGGAGGGAGGGAGATGCTTCCCCCCCTCTCTCTCCTTCCATCCGTCCTTCCTTCCTTCTCTCTCTCTTCCCTCCCTCTCTCCCTCCTTCTTTCCCTCTCTCTTCCTCTCTCTCTCTTCCTTCCTTCCTTCTCCCTCTCTTCCCTCCCTCTCTCCCTCCTTCTTTCCCTCTCTCTTTCTCTCTCTTCCTTCTCTCTCTCTTCCCTCCCTCTCTCCCTCCTTCTTTCCCTCTCTCTTCCTCTCTCTCTCTCTCTCTCCCTTCCTTTCTTCTCTCTCTCTTCCCTCCCTCTCTCCCTCCTTCTTTCCCTCTCTCTTCCTCTCTCTCTTCCTTCCTTCCTTCTCTCTCTCTTCCCTCCCTCTCTCCCTCCTTCTTTCCCTCTCTCTTCCTCTCTCTCTTCCTTCCTTCCTTCTCTCTCTCTTCCCTCCCTCCCTCCCTCCCTCCCTCCCTCCCAGCCTTTTAGAGGAGGAAAACCGTTTCCTCCTCTAAAAACGAGGTGCGCGTTATGGTCCGGTGCGCGTTATGGCGCGAAAGATACAGTACCTGAAATGTAGAAGAGCAGCAGTTAAGTTAAATGCTTGCTGCTTTTTTTGCAATGCTTCTGCTGACATCTACCTAGAATTATTCATAACACATGAAAGGAGAGGGGGGAACTTTCTTACTATTTCTCCCTCTGTTGCTTCTCCAAGCAACCCCCCAAAGGTGATCACCGGAGACATGCAGGCACAGTACAGGAAGAGGAAGGAAGCCAAGCACTGCAAACTCATAGCATCTTTGTAGTCGCTCCAGTACCAAGGAACCTTCCGTTTCACATCCAATATCAAGCCACCAAACAGCCTGCAAAGAAAATACAGGGAGATCAACAAGAAAAAGGTGGGCAGATACATCATTTGATTTCCACAGGGAGTTAACAAAAGAGGGACAATCAGATCAAGAACAAATAGATTGGAGAATAGTTTCTACCCAAGAGCTATAACCATCTTAAATGCTGTAACCAGATAGTATGACCTTGGAGAGTTGTGATGGGTGTGTATGTATGTGCATGTGTGGCTGAAAATGTGTTTCTTTGTTTTTTGTGCTTTTTTTGTTTTGTTTTTATGGGATGGCATCCAATTTCGTTGCACTTGTACAACGTTGTACTTATACTTGTACAATGACAATAAAGAAATCTTATCTTATCTTATAGTTGAAAGTGGTATGATCGTAGTGTTGGTCGTGCCCATCCAATTATCATGTCAAGTTCTGCAAAAATCTTATTTCACCCAAAATGAGTGTGGGGTGAAAGGGGTGTGGGTGGGTGGGTGTGGGTGTTCACACACACACATGCACATAGTGGAGGATGATATCTTCATCATACTACCTTAATCCTCTATAAAATTGTTGTCTATTGGCAACCAGATGACAAATTCACAAAAAGAGGGCCTGAATTGTGGCTAATTTTGGGCATTACGTATGGGCATCTGCACTTGCTAGAATCATTTGGACTTCTGAATCTCCACTAAAAAAAAGTAATGAGATTTACTGCTGGGTCACTTAATACTTATGGGACCCAGGTGGCGCTGTGGGTTAAACCACAGAGCCTAGGGCTTGCCGATCAGAAGGTCAGCGGTTCGAATCCCCGCGACGGGGTGAGCTCCCGTTGCTCGGTCTCTGCTCCTGCCCACCTAGCAGTTCGAAAGCACGTCAAAGTGCAAGTAGATAAATAGGAACTGCTCTGGCGGGAAGGTAAACAGCGTTTCCGTGCGCTGCTCTGGTTCGCCAGAAGTGGCTTTGTCATGCTGGCCACAAGACCCGGAAGCTGTATGCCAGTTCTCGGCCAATAAAGCGAGATGAGCGCCGCAACCCCAGAGTCGGACACGACTGGACCTAATGGTCAGGGGTCCCTTTACCTTTTTACCACTTAATACTTGTAGCTAGCCTTCTGACTAGGGCCCTCCATGCTACGAAAGCCATCTGGACCAATGTTTCAAAAGCAGAAGTTGTGCATCACCAACTTGTGTGGCAGTGAAGGTCATACTTTAAATTACCTGTTGTGTGAAGAAGTGTGATTTATTTTGTCTGTTTTGAATCTACTGCCAATTTTGTTGGATGACCATAAACACTCTGCAAGCTCTAGTGCAGGGGTGTCAAACTCCGGCCCTCCAGATGTTTTGGAACTACAATTCCCATCAGCCCTAGCTAACAGGACCAGTGGTCAGGGATGATGGGAATTGTAGTCTCAAAACATCTGGAGGGCCAGAGTTTGACACCCCTGCTCTAGTGCTATGGAAGCGGGAAGGTGGCCTTTAGCAGAAACCATTTGAGGCACCTAAAACATACCTTCCCGTTCGCTGGAGTTCTGGCCCACCATGATCATCTTCTGTGTCTTCTTGGCTAATGCTTCCATTAGGGATTATTCCATGTAACTTTCTCTTTTCCTAATAAAGTGGGAACATTATGAACAATCCCATTAATGTCCGTCCAAGGAATCAAGGAATAGTTCATTAACTGAGTGAAAGTAACTGGAGCTAATCCAGACATGAAAACAGCAGTTGGGCCTGCATGGAACTAAGAAAGTGAAAATAAGGAAAGAAAGAAGCAATAGACAGTGGATTGAGTCAATCAGTGTTCTGCATATGAAGGCATCCTATATTTATGGCAGGCTGTCCTATGTCCTGGCACTGAAGCAATCACCTAATGGGTTCATTATCTTTGTCCATAATTTCTGTAGGGAGGTGGGAATCAAGGTGGTTTGAGATGGAATTTGAAAGAAGGAAATGAGATGGAGTTCTAGGCAAAAGGGGCAGCAAGGGAGAATGATTGAAATCATCTAAAGATATATTTGGGTGATGGAGTCGCAAATTTGCAACAAAAGACTACAAATGTGAGTTAAGTCGGCCACATTCTTCTACCACAATAATAGTAATAATAATAATAATAATAATAATAATAATAATAATAATAATAATAATAATTTATTATTTGTACCCCGCCCATCTGGCTGGGTCCCCCCAGCCACTCTGGGCGGCCTCCAACAGATATTAAAATACATTAAAATATCACAGGTTAAAAACAGGGCTGCCTTCAGATGTCTTCTAAAAGTCTGGTAGTTGTTGTTCTCTTTGACATCTGGTGGGAGGGCGTTCCACAGGGCGGGTGCCACTACCGAAAAGGCCCTCTGCCTGGTTCCCTGTAGCTTTGCTTCTCGCAGTGAGGGAACCGCCAGAAGGCCCTCGGCGCTGGACCTCAATACAGTGGTACCTTGGGTTAAGTACTTAATTCGTTCCGAAGGTCCGTTCTTAACCTGAAACTGTTCTTAACCTGAAGCATCACTTTAGCTAATGGGACCTCCTGCTGCCGCTGCGTCGCCAGAGCACAATTTCTGTTCTTAGTGGAGTTCTTAACCTGAAGCGTACTTAACCCGAGGTACCACTGTATGTGAACACTCCAATTCAACTCAGTGTATTCTGACAGTCAGGGAAGAAGAAGAAGAAGAAGAAGAAGAAGAGGAGGAGGAGGAGGAGGAGGAGGAGGAGGAGGAGGAGGAGGGGGAGGATTGAGCCTCTAACAGGCTATATGGCTGGTGAGCTGCATTCAGCTTGGCAGGTCACAGATAGTACAACTCCTTCCAGACAAAAGGGTTAGACAAAGCCAGATGCTCTCAATTATTTCAGTTCATGGTGGACAGAAAAAAGCCCCACCCATACTATTTCCCTTTCGTTTCAGCCTGCGGCAAGTCATTTGTTTCCATTCCACAAACTCTCAAAAAGTGATGTTTACAACAAATGTACCAAAAGCCAAATCCTGTACATTATGTGCAATAGCATATGAGAGACAACATAGGCATTTCCCCTATAGTTCAATGTTCTAAAAAGGCTGAACAGACTCTCCTTCAGGGCCCTAGTGTGGACAAACAGGTGGAAAGCCTTAAAATGCATCATGGTTTTGATTACACTATTAACGCTGTCCACCTAATCAAGGAACCAACCTACGGAGTATCGCTTCCAAAAACACAGCCATTGTGTTCTAGTGTACCAAAGAAGAAAGTCATTTACCTGGGAAGGGAGATTTTTTGGTGGCTCAATTCTAATTGATGGATCCCATTCTCCAGGTGGTAGCACTGTCGCCTGATCTAGAAATTCATCAATCCCAGCTAAAAGGTCGTTACGGTCCCTAGCTTTATAAGCAACATCATGGAAAACCTGTAGACAGGAGATCAAGACATAGCCATCAATCTGTTACATTATATACAACAACAACAACAACAACAACAACAACAACAACAACAACAACAACAACAACAACAACGCCATATGAAATTTGCATGATGTTTTGCCAGATAAATAATTTGCAATTTCAGCTATTGGTTTGTTTGTCCTGAAAAACAGGTAACATGATATTTTTCATTGCATTATCTTGTAAGTGGGAGCAATATTCAGGCTGTTGGGGTGTAAAGTCTTTTACCAGGCCATAGAATCATAGAGTTGGAAGAGACCACAAGGGCCATCCAGTCCAACCCCCTGCCAAGCAGGAAACACCATCAAAACATTCCTGACAGGTGGCTGTCAAGCCTCTGCTTAAAGACCTCCAAAGAAGGAGACTCCACCACACTCCTTGGCAGCAAATTCCACTGTCGAACAGCTCTTACTGTCAGGAAGTTCTTCCTAATGTTTAGGTGGAATCTTCTTTCTTGTAGTTTGAATCCATTGCTCCGTGTCCGCTTCTCTGGAGCAGCAGAAAACAACCTTTCTCCCTCCTCTATATGACATCCTTTTATATATTTGAACATGGCTATCATATCACCCCTGAACCTTCTCTTCTCCAGGCTAAACATACCCAGCTCCCTAAGCCGTTCCTCATAAGGCATCGTTTCCAGGCCTTTGAGCATTTTGGTCAAAGACCATGAAAGGCTTCTACCTTAAAAAAGAGTGTGGTTGAATATAGAATGGGTCGGATGACCATTGCAGTATTATATGCTTTCAATAATCTGTCCCAAACAATGCTCATATAGTTTATTCTAATGTATAATGTTAATGTATCTGCTTCTTTATTGTTTTAAAAATTAAATTTCACAAAATGGGGAGCAGCCTATGCAAAAAGTCTCTTATTTCTAGCAACAGTTTTGCATTCCTGTTTTCTTATCATTGTGACATTCTTCCTGGAGCTCGAATTATGGCAGAAAGGCAAAGCAATGCAAACAAAAGAGGTGAAAATATATTTTGTATTTTTACTGTACCTCATCAGTCATGAGGGTAGCCATTGACCTTCCAATCTCATGATACTGTTGTCCTTTCCCTATTGGACCCAGCAAGATAAACATGAACCTAGGGAGAGAGGGGGGAAATGGGGCAGACGTTTTTAAAGGCTTTGAGAAGTTAACATTCCTAAAGTTTAAGCCAAGTATTGACATGTAACATTTCACAAGTATGGGAAGAGAAATTGAGCTCAGATGAAGCCTGTCTTCCACGACCTCCCCACCACCTACATCCATGATGCTGTGATGCAGTATAATGATCACAGTGAGGAGAGGGCTGGGGTCCCAGATATACACTGTCAGAGTCAAGTTCCCTCTCCAGCCCATTGAGGCACCAAGCTGAAATGTCAGGCTCACTTTCCTTCCAGCCCCAGTTGGGGCTAGCTCATGCTTGCTGGCTTCCTTTGGCCCTCATTCATTTTGGGGGAGCTGGGGTAACACCAACCTCTCTTCCAATTCAGGCAATGCACCTTCTTCCTGTGACAACAATGGTTTCGATGGTGGCAGCATGAAACATATCAAGTGGGAGCAGAAGGGAAGGAACATTCCAGGATTTCCCTACTCACTAGCCTAGAGTTTCCTAAATTACCGTATATTCCGGCGTATAAGACGACTGGGCGTATAAGACGACCACCAACTTTTCCAGTTAAAATATAAAGTTTGGGATACACTCGCCGTATAAGAAATACGACCCGGCGTATAAGACGACCCCTGACTTTTGAGATGATTTTCCTGGGTTAAAAAGTAGTCTTATACGCAGGAATATACAGTATTAATTTGGGTCGGTTCCCCAGAGGAAGACCATCTCCACACTTTATGCAGCAAATGTTATATCCTGGAGTAAATATAGAGTATTATCAATATACATCTTCAATCTTCCAAGTACAAGCACCCAGGACCTCTGGTTTCTGAATATATCATAACAGTAAAGGTAAAGGGACCCCTGACCATTAGGTCCAGTCGCAGACGACTCTGAGGTTGCGGCGCTCATCTTGTTTTATTGGCCGAGGGAGCCGGCGTACAGCTTCCGGGTCATGTGGCCAGCATGACTAAGCCGCTTCTGGCGAACCAGAGCAGCGCATGGAAACACCATTTACCTTTCCGACAGAGTGGTACCTATTTATCTACTTGCACTTTGACGTGCTTTCGAACTGCTAGGTTGGCAGGAGCTGGGACAGAGCAACGGTAGCTCACCCCATCATTGGGATTCGAACCGCCGACCTTCTGATCAGCAAGCCCAAGAGGCTCAGTGGTTTAGACCACAGCGCCACCAGCGTACATAACATGTGCATAACATAACATGTACATAATGGTACAAAACACAAATGCTTGCTTTATAAAGGTTTTCTGCTTTGTAGAAATGCTTGCTTTCTATGCTCTCTCTCTCTCTCTCTCTCTCTCTCTCTCTCTTTTACTCAATCAGCAAATTTCTATTATCCTAATTCGAATAAAAGCGGGGTGGGGGTGGGGAAATGATTGACAATTTCTGCTCAAAGTGTGGAAAGGCAGATATCGTTTAGGAAACTTGGTCAGTCCCTCAATCAGAAGTTTGGAACCTTTCCCCAATAATAAAGGGGTTATTAATATCAATGTTGTCCTTCAAATCTCAGTCTGCCCCCCCCCCGTCATAGACAAATAATAATTGAGCACGATATTCCAAATTCTGCAAAAATAAAAATAAAAATGACAGCTGGGCAAATTACAGGCATGCATACAAGTTCTCATTATCACAAATTGTTGTTGTTGTTAAGCCTACAAAAACCAACAAAACAACAGTAACAACAACTCTTACCTGGTAGGAAGAGGAACTTCAGTCATGCCTGGGAGAAGAACGGCTGGGGATAAGCGCACAAAGGATATAACGGGTCGAGAAAGAAAATCCAGCTCTCCCACTAGAACATTTGAGGCTTCTGCTCCAGTGGGAATCTTCTTCATAAAATGAATCTCTGCCTAATTCCAAAGAACATGGCATAATTTCTAGGGCTGCAATACAATTTTCACCCACCCAGACAAGGCACGCCTCCTTTTCACCCAAAACAAACCCCTGTGTTGCAATGAGAACCAGTCACAACACAACACGCAGGCTAATAGTTAGTAGAGAATATAACCACTGAGCCTCTTGGGCTTGCCGATCAGAAGGTCAGCGGTTCGAATCCCCGCGACGGGGTGAGCTCCCATTGCTCGGTCCCAGCTCCTGCCAACCTAGCAGTTCGAAAGCACGTCAAAGAGCAAGTAGATAAATAGGTACCGCTCCGTCGGGAAGGTAAACGGCGTTTCCGTGCGCTGCTCTGGTTTCGCCAGAAGCGGCTTAGTCATGCTGGCCACATGACCCGGAAAAACTGTCTGCGGACAAACGTCGGCCCCTCGGCCAGTAAAGCAAGATGAGCACCGCAACCTCAGAGTCGTTCGCAACTGGACTTAACTGTCAGGGGTCCTTTACCGTTACCTTTTATATAACAGAATAATGATATCATTCAAATTATAGGAATAACAGAAGACGTCTCAAAAGTTTCAAAAGTAAAGTCTATCAATACGTCTTCCATTGAAACTTTTGAAAGACTATTGTCAGGGATCTGCCTCCCCCTGCCAGTCCAGCTATGAATGTTTATAGGGAGCAGCCACCTGTTCTGACTACTGACTTATCTGCGAGTGAAACCAGCAGTTCCTCGGGGGAGAAACAGTTAGTGGCTGGGAGGGAAGGAGTGCCAGGGCTCCAAAGATATAGTAAGAGGCCTGGCACCACCCAGCAGGGTCAGACGGAGGGGGAGTCGTCAGGTCCGGCACAGAGATTACATAGGAGGAAGAGGCGATTTTGGCTGCCAAGAATGTTGTGTTGGCGCCAAAATTGGAGGGAGGCACTTCCGGATTCTGCTAGTGAGTGAACAGACATGATAAGATTCAGCTCTTCACTGTATATAATTGAGCACTGATTAAAAGAACTAAAAGACAGATGGTGTGGCTCTCTTATTGAACAACCAATGAGGGGGAGGACCTGACAACTATTGATAGACTTTACTTTTGAAACTTTTGAGATGTCTTCTGTTGAATCTTTTGAAAGACTGTCCTTAGGCATCTGTTTTGAACACAGGGCTTGACGGTCCTCGCTACCACTCTGTTATATTGTATATATGAACTTTGATTGGCATATTCCTATAATTTGAATGATATCATTATTCTATTATATATTCTCTACTATTAGCCCACGTGTTGTGTTTGTATTGTTGTGATTACTCCTCCTTTTCATACATAATTTTGGGGATACTCCCTCTTCACTGACTTTGACTTTTTTCTTTTTTGCAGGGTAACAAGGGATCAGATAAGCCATCAAGACTTTACATCAAATGTATTCATTAAAAAACAGACAATTGCTCCTTCATAATAAATATTCCTGTTACAGGAAACCAGAGATCTGCCTGCCTTTACCTAACTGACCATTGTTGTTGTTCAGTCGTTCAGTCGTGTCCGACTCTTCATGACCCCATGGACCAGAGCACGCCAGACACACCTATCCTTCACTGCCTCTGTCAGTTTGGCCAAACTCATGTTAGTAGCTTCGAGAACACTGTCCAACCATCTCATCCTCTGTCGTCCCCTTCTCCTTGTGCCCTCAATCTTTCCCAACATCAGGGTCTTTTCTAGGGAGTCTTCTCTTCTCATGAGGTGGCCAAAGTACTGGAGCCTCAACTTCAGGATCTGTCCTTCTAATGAGCACTCAGGGCTGATTTCTTTAAGAATGGATAGGTTTGATCTTCTTGCAGTCCATGGGACTCTCAAGAGTCTCCTCCAGCACCATAATTCAAAAGCATCTGACCATTACTGACCATTCAAAAACTGACCATTACACACTGGCAAATTGATCAAGAACAGCAAGATCTGTCTGGACACACTCAGAACAGCAGACTGAGAGGGTAGAGCTATTTCTTGCAAGGAAAACCTGAGTCTACTTGTCATAGCAAAACAGGGGCAGGAAGGACAATTGCAGGGAAGAACTGGCAAGCAGTGAGGAGTCTTCAACCCTTCTCTCACCTATTGTCTCTCCCGTGAAAATGCCCACGCCATAAGTGTACAGCTGCACATTCACCATACATTTAAAACACTATGGACCAGGACTATGTGTCAATCATCTAGCAAGAGACAGTCTATAATGGCCATCTGCTCCTGGGCAGCAATTTGCTTTTACAGTTCTACTCTACATACCTCTACAGCAGGCATGGCCAAACTTGGCCCTCCAGATGTTTTGGGGCTACAACTCCCATCATCCCTAGCTAACAGGACCAGTGGTCAGGGATGATGGGAACTGTTGTCTCAAAACATCTGGAGGGCCAAGTTTGGCCATGCCTTCTCTACAGTAATATATGGTATTGCTTTATTATATATAATACAATATAAAAGTTCTACTATGATAAATAAAAAATATAAAAATCTGCTGTGTACCCTTTGAAACTGTTTTGTATATCCCTAGGGGTACACGTTATCACACTGCTCTCTTTTAAAAAAAAAAGATTCTTCTGCAATCCACACAACACAATTTTGTTGTTTTAATTCTGAACTGAATCTTATTGGGGGATTTATATATCTTATTAGCAACATAGGTAAACTGAGAGTCAAACGACAGTGTTTAAGTTGAATAGATGAGCAAAGAAGATTGAACCTTAGTTAAATCTGTTGGGGTAGTATCCTGGATTAATCCATTCCTAGCATCCAAGCCTGAAGGAGGTGGGGCACTTGGTGAGCTCACTCCTAGGAAGAAATGAAGAAAAATAATTCTAGATGAAATGGTATGTTAATGGTTAGTTTCAGAATATCACTGTCTATAGTTCCAGTTACAGGTAGGTAGCCGTGTTGGTCTGTCATAGTCAAAACAAAATAAAAAATAAAAAAATTCCTTCCAGTAGCACCTTAGAGACCAACTAAGTTTGTTCTTGGTATGAGCTTTCGTGTGCATGCACACTTCTTCAGATACACTGAAACAGAAGCCACCAGACCCGTAGTAATACCCCTCCCACCCTCTCACTATATATAAGGGTCTGGTGACTTCTGTTTCAGTGTATCTGAAGAAGTGTGCATGCACATGAAAGCTCATACCAAGAAAAAACTTAGTTGGTCTCTAAGGTGCTACTGGAAGGAATTTTTTTATTTTTTATTTTGTACTGTCTATAGATACATTTTCACCAAGTGCACATTTATATGCATGAAATCTCTCTAACACTCTCTCTCTCTCTCTCTCTCTCTCACACACACACACACACACACACACACACCACACCTTTCTCAGCACAAATTACATGAAGCATTTGTTTTCATCCACATATCCAATTTTATGTGGATGGTGCTTCACCATTAAGAGTATTGCTACTGTAATTACAATTACTGTATTCTAAAACACCACCTCGATGTGATTTACCCATAAAGTAGATAAAAACAGTTAAAAACACAAGAACAGGAAACACATTTTAAAACAAGACCAAAACTATAGCAAGTGGACACTTGTGGGAAAGACCCATTTATCCACTTGGGGTGGCATGTTGGAACATCTATCATGTTTTCATCTATTTCCACGAAGCACAGATATTGGATGCTTGTCATATCTTGACAAGAATGCTATTCTCCAGAACAGGGGCAGCCACACCAAAGTGGGCTTCTGAGTTCTCTGGCATTTGCAGGAGACGCTCTCCCGCAGACCACAGATATCGGCTGGGTGTATAAGGCAAGTTAGTGCCAACACCAGTTTGGACAACAATCCCACCAACCCAACATACAGAAGGAAACAAGTGTGAATAGCTCCTTCCTTGCCACTTTGTATGTTGTCCCCTTCTCTGCCTGAACACTTGGAACAGATCATCTGATTTAATCCCGCTCTCGTGCAAATCAGAAGGCTGATTTTCATTTATGCAATTTGCACACAATATGCAGGATTAGATCAGATGATCATTCTCTACATTTTCAAGCAACAGTAGCAGAGGCAGCGCAGTGGGTGGCAGGAGAAGACTTGTATGCACTCACTTCTGCTCCATGTGCTAGGTTAGTTGGGGACAGGGGGCAGTGAGTATTGACCAAATGAGCCAATGACCTCCCTGGTGCCCTTTAATATTAGAACCCAGGTAGTGATGGAGGGTAGGGATGCGGGTGGTGCTGTGGTCTAAACCACTGAGCCTTGGGCTTGCCAATCGGAAGGTCAGCGGTTCGAATCCCCGCGACGGGGTGAGCTCCCGTTGCTCGGTCCCAGCTCCTGCCAACCTAGCAGTTTGAAAGCACGTCAAAGTGCAAGTAGATAAATAGGAACCGCTCCAGCGGGAAGGTAAACGGCGTTTCTGTGCGCTGCTCTGGTTTCGCAGAAGCGGCTTAGTCATTCTGGCCACATGACCCAGAAAAACTGTCTGTGGACAAACGCTAGCTCACTCGGCCAGTAAAGCGAGATGAGCGCTGCGACCCCAAAGTCGTTCGCGACTGGACTTAACTGTCAGGGGTCCCTTTACCTTTTTAGTGCTGGAGGACAAATTAGCCAGAATAAGGATCCCAGAGTATCATGTGACGGCAAATAAGCGCACCAACTTGCTAAAGCTAAGCAGGTCTGTGTCTGGATGCCAGACCTCCTGGGAACCATGTGTATGTCGCCCTGGACTCCATAACAGAACAAAGGTGGCATTGAGAAGACTGGTTGGATGCTAGGGAGGCATGATAGGAGCATAGCTGTCAACCCTCCCTTTTTTTGCGGGAAACTCCCTTATTCCAATGCCATTTCCCACTGCTATCCCGGATTGTTGATATCCCTTAAATTTCCCGGATTTCAAAGGAAGCAGCTCCTCTCCCTCCCTGCTGGCCAGGGAGGCTCCTCAGCTGCGTTGCTCGGCTGCCAATAAGGAGTCTGAGACCGACTGGGGGCGGAGCTTGCATGCCTTGTGCAGCCAGACCCTCACGCCCAACCAGACGGCCAGCCTGCCTGCCGTCTACGCGCTCGCTCTTTCGCTCACCCGTTCGCGCGCAGCCTCTGGAGCGCAGGGTGGCGAGGCTACTTGGTGCCATTGCACCGCCCTCGCGGCATCCCTTATTTTCAAATCCGAAAGTTTGGGGAAAATCCCTTATTTTCAAATCCGAAAGTTAACAGCTATGGATAGGAGATGCACAGGTCACTGTGCCAATTCAACCAGACTGTACAGACCTCCAGGGACTCTCACCTGCTTTATCTGTTCTCTGGGAGACATCAGCCAAAGAGCGGACCATTGGGAGGACGTTCTTCTTCTTTCCACTCTGATGTTGATGTCTCCTCAAAAGGGCTTCCCTGACTTTTTTACGGGTGTTCTTATCAAGCTCCTCAACAGGTTCATAATGATCCAGAACCATGTCTGAAAGGGAGAACCGCCAAGTCATTCAAATTTTTAGCACCATCCATTTATTGCAATTCATAAAATTTATAAACCACTTGATTGTTTATATATACAATGAGTTTATATATTAAACTCAAAGAAGTTTAACAAAGGCAATAAACAATAAAATTTCACAGTTATAAACATCAATTGAAAACATTTTTTTTAATGGCAGTCAAATAAATACAGATTAAAGCAGACATCAACATTCTCCAAGTCTGGGTAGGCTTGTCTAAAGAAAAATGTTTTTAACAGGTGCCCCAAAGCGTGCAATGAAGGTGCCTGCCTAGTGTCAATAGGCAGGGAGTTTCAAAGTGTAGATGCTGCCACACTTAAAGACTGGTTTCTTTAAAATGCCAGTTCCACAGATTGAAGTGGCTCAGCGGTCATATATGAATTAAGGCGCTCTTGTGCGTAAACTGGTTCCAAGTGGTTAAGGACTTTATTTACTAATAATAACACCTTAAATTTGGTCGAATAGCAAATTGGCAACCAATACAGACCTCTCTCTTTTTTTTACAATATATTTTTATTTGTTTTCAACATATCACAAAGAAACACATTTAACAAACAAATCCAATAAAGCATACACATATACCAATACTCCGCTGAGTATTGTGACTTTCTTCCTTTCCTTCTTTGGTTTTAAACCTTCACCTCATTCTGCTTTCCTAAATGTCGTTAATATTATTTACATAATTTATTACCTTATTCCAACTCTATTATTACATTGCAAGTATTATCTTAAATCCTGTCAGTGTATTCATATTTTTACAGTGATTTTTTTAAATAACCAATAAATTTACTCCAATCTGTTTGAAGCTTTTGGTCACTTTGATTTCTTAATCTTCCAGTCAATTTTGCCAATTCCAGATACTGCATCAATTTTATTCTCCATTCTTCTAAAGTTGGTATTTCAGACGATTTCCATTTTGGTGCTAGTAGGATTCTGGCTGCGGTGGTGTCATATTAAAATAACCAATGCAGACCTCTCAGCACAGGTCTGACACGGTCACACTCCTGTCACCAATTGTGCCCAGGGCCGGCGCGTCCATTTAGGCGAACTAGGCAGTTGCCTAGAGCGCCAAAATGGAGGGGGCGCTGGCCAGCCTGCCCCCCACCCCCCGCCGCCGCCCCCCGCCACCCCAACCAGCGGCGGAGCGAGCAGGTTGGGGCGAAAACCGCGGCGACGGGGGCGCCAAAATGGAGGGGGTGCTGGCCAGCCTGCCCCTCGCCCCCCGCCGCCGCCCGGTGCTGCCCCAACCAGCGGCGAAAATTGCGGCGGCACGGGGCGCCCGGAGGGCAGGGGCGGGGCACCGTATGTCATGCGCAATGACGTCACGTGCCCCGCCCTCTCGCCTAGGGCGCCAAAACCCCTAGCACCGGTCCTGATTGTGCCACAGCATTTTGCACTAACTGCAGCTTCCAGATCAAGCGCAAGGGAAGCCCCACATACAGTGCATTTGTCAGAGAATGGTCTGGATCTGAAGACTGGGGGATGAAGTCGCAGGCAGATCAGTTCCTCTCAGAAGAGGAAGGGGAATATTCAGGGGGGGGGTGCCTCTAGCGTTTTCAGAAGCAGAGAGAGAGGCAGACACAGAAGCTAAACAGATTAAGGAGGAGTTACCCAGCTATGCGGGTGGCGTTGTGGTGTAAACCACTGAGCCTTGGTCTTGCCGATCGGAAGGTCGGCGGTTCGAATCCCTGCGACAGGGTGAGCTCTCATTGCTCTGTCCCAGCTCCTGTCAACCTAGCAGTTCGAAAACACGTCAAAGTGCAAGTAGATAAAATAGGTACCGCTCCGGCGGGAAGGTAAACGGCGTTTCCGTGCGCTGCTCTGGTTTTGCCAGAAGCGGTTTAGTCATGCTGGCCACATGACCCGGAAACTGTCTGCGGACAAACGTCTGCTCCCTCGGGTCAATAAAGCAAGATGAGCGCTGCAACCCCAGAGTCGTTCACGACTGGAATTAACTGTCAGGGGTCCTTTACCTTTACCTTTTTACCCAGCTACGAGATAATGATAACAGATCCAGAAGGGAGGAGGCAGCTGGGAGACACATCAACTGAGAGTATGGGGGATGCAGAATTGGATAAGATGATAGGAAGAATTTGAAACCAACGGGACCAGGAATTCTTGAAGTATTGGACTAAATTTGAGAAATATTTGAAAGACAATTGTAAACAACAAATCACACTAGTAGGTTTGCAAGAAGTTTTGTAAGGTTAATTTTAGGAAATATTACAGAGATAACTTTGGAAAATAATAATTGATCTTTGTTATTAAAAGTAATAGTGAAATATGAAATACAAGATTGTTAGGAAGAGTGAAAATCTTGAGAAGTGGTTGGTGGAAGTTAAAAATTTGTATAAGATATGAATGTTAAAGGATGTTTAAAAGAATGTACAGTGGAACCTAGACTTACGAAGTACTTGACTTACGTATTTTTCGACTTCCGAAAGGAAATCCACTTGGATTTTAAATGCGGTTTACTCGACTTACGAAGTTTTAGATGGGGTTTACTTGACTTATGAAGGTTTACATAGGGTTTTCTTACTAATTTTTCGACTTACGTTTCCAATGCATTCCTATGGGAATGCCGTTTTTCGACTTACGAAATTTTCGACTTACGAGTGTGCATTTGGAACGCATTAAATTCGTAAGTCGAGGTTCCACTGTATGCAAAAACTTTAATATTATTTAAAAAAGAGAGTGGGGGGGAGCCCCCCTCCCCATGGACTCTGAACGCCCCCTTGCTGCAGAAGTCGGAAGGAGAACTCAGAGTAGGCAACTGATCTCCTTGCGGAGGGTTGTCTGTTTGTGCTTGCAACATGATGCTCTAATAAAAGGACTATAAATCTATCAACTGCTCGTTAATTCTTATCTGTGAGCTACCGGAGGGAGAGGGGAACTCCCAATACAGCATTGCAGTAATCCAGTCTTGAATTAACCCATGTATGAACTACTGTAGCCAAGCTTTCTTGGTCCAGGAACGGTCACAGCTGTCGGACCAGTTGCAGCTGGTAGTGTGAGAGCCAATGAGAGTTTTCCTTCCAACAGCAGTTCGGGGGGGGGGGGCAAATTTTGTCAGGATTGCAAAAATGGAGACGAGGCTTGCACTCTCTCATCAGCTGCGATCCCAATACAGTAAGTCCTCCACTTACGTGCATTTAACTTGTGCACATTCAGCTTTATGTGTGTGGCAAAATAATAATAATAATAATAATTTAAAAGGGGGTGGAAAGGGGATGGGGTTCTGGGGGGGGTGAATCCCACCTGCCATTGAACCCAATGTATTTTGACTATACACAATTTTGGCTTTAGGCACGATCCCAGGAATGAAACCCCTGAGTAAATTGAGGGCTTACCGTAATTATCAATGTACGCCAGGCATCCCCAACCTTCGGCCCTCCAGATGTTTTGGACTACAACTCCCATCATCCCTGACCACTGGTCCTGTTAGCTAGGGATCATGGGAGTTGTAAGCCAAAACATCGGGAGGGCCGCAGTTTGGGGATGCCTGATGTACGCACATAGCAGCTGCTATTGGCATCTTTTAATGCAACAGTAAAAGTAGCTTGGCCCTTAGTAGTGAAAGAATGTCAAAAATACCGTTACCGAACCACACCCAGTTCCACTGGGTTTGTCTCACTGTTTTTAAGTGGAGTCAGATATATGTGGGAAGCTCACAAGCAAGCCATTCCTCTTCTCTGTCCCCAGCATAATAAATAATAATAATAATAATAATTTATTATTTGTACCCCGCCCATCTGGCTGGGTCTCCCCAGCCACTCTGGGTGGCTTCCAGCAAACATTAAAATACATTAACACATCACAGATTAAAAACTTCCCTAAACCTAAGCATGTGGTATGCAGAGAGAGACTGCCTCTAAACATGGAGGTTCCGTTTAGCTATCATGACTAATGGCCAACAGCAACCCTACTCTCCAAGAATTTGTCCAGACCTTTTCAAAAACCCATCTATAGCAAGAAAGGAAAATAACTATTGGTGGCCCTAGAGCCAGCATGAAAAGCAAAATACACTCAGAGGAATGACAAGATGGGACTGATGGGAGACTAAGGGATGTTGTGTGAGAGTAGGGGATGGGTGGGGTTGTGTCCAATTTTCAGGAGATTTTTAAGTGTAAGGGGGAAAAGCATGCAATGTGCAGCCTTAGACCACTGCTCCACTGAACCCAGGACCACCTAGCGACCCAGAATAGAGCAGCTCTTCATGGTCCTGAACAGAGACCTTTCTTAGCCCTGACTTCCAGTATTTCCTACATCAGAGGCAAGGAACCTGTGGCCCACCATTCATTGTTGGACTCGCAACTCCCAAAAAGCCAAAAAACTCCCAACTCTCAGCCAGGAATTATGGGAGTTGAAGGTTCTTTACTTTTTGCAGAGATGACAGGGAGTCAACCCATGACCAGCGATCTACCACTGAGCTACAGGAACAACTTGTAAGGGGACTTGAGGGGAAAGGCCATGGCACAATGGCAGAACATCTGGTTTCCATGCAGAAGGTCTCAGGTTCAATCCCCACCATCCCCAGGTAGAGTTTGGGAGAGACCCCTGTCAGAAACCCCAGATGGCCTGTGGTCTGACACAGTATAAGGCAGGCTCCTATGTTCCTGAGTTAGAACAGACTGGTAGTAATCATGTTGTAGGTCAGTGATGGCTAACCTTGACACTCCAGATGTTTTGGGACTACAACTTCCATCATCCCTGACCACTGGTCCTGTTAGCTAGGGATGGTGGGAGTTGTAGTTCCAAAACATCTGGAGTGTCAAGGTTAGCCATCACTGTTGTAGGTGCTTAAGGATGGGAGAGCTCCAGACTGTGGGGAGCGGCACCCATTCTTACCATCCAGTCATCAGGTTAGTTCAGCATTGCAGCTCTCTACCCTGAATTTCCTGGAGGTTAACAATAAATTGCCTTAATTTATGGCCTAGGACAGTCTCTGTGCTTTAGCAGCTATTGTGTGGGATATGCATTTCCACCCTCCAAGGGTGGCAGGCGTGTAATCTTTTCCCCAATAATGCTGAAGAAAAAACAGCGACTCCCATGTTCAATTCCTGGCAGCTTCAGGTAAGGCTAGCAAAGACTCCTGCCTAAAACCCTGGACAGCTGCTGCCAGTCAGTGCAGACAATACTGAGCTAAATGGGCCCGTGGTGTGACTGTGTTCCTATGTGCCAACAAAGGCAGAGAAGCATCACTCGAGCACAAGCTATCCCTCTTCTGTATAAACACAGTCTACTTTTAATTCCTTGGCTCTCTAAAACGTATATATGCCAGATGTGAAGCCACAGAAACTAAGTCCATGTGCAGGTTTGTGATGCAGAAGGCTGCAGTGTAGACAATCCCTCTTGTCTCTGCTGAGAAAGCAGGCATTTTCCTTCAGTTAATAAGCTTTGCTGAAATGCTAAAGCACTGTCTAAATAATGCATCTGCAACCCCATTCAAGATCATGCAGTTCGCTTCCACAATCTGAGTCAGTTTTATTTCTCTGCGCATCTAATCAAATTATAAGCAATCTGCAGCACAATGCCTCACTGAAATATCTTGCGTAATTGACTGTTATTGGTAACCCTTGTGGGAAGGAAATGCGCTAAGAATCATCAGATACCAGAGGGCTTGAATGGAATCTTGTCAATCTAGAGCCCATTTCTACAAAGCTACTTTCCTGGAAGGAAAAAAATAAAGGAAGCTCCATTACCAAATTTTTCGCTCCATAAGACACACTTTTTTCCTCCTAAAAAGTAAGGGGAAATGTCCGTGCATCTTATGGAGCAAATGTGTGGTCCCTGGAGCTGAAATGCCCAGGGGAAAAAGCAGATCAAACTTTTTAAAAAGAGAGAGAGAGAGAAGGGGGTGTTGAAAGGAAGCCCGCTGAGCAGCTGCTCAGCAAACGATCAGGGAGAGAGATTCCAGCCCCGCTGTTTCCCCAGCGACATGTGACTGGCTGATTAGATTATCTGTCTGGAAACTGTAGAAATGGCTCCCTTTCCTGAAGCTGTAGAACTGTGAGTTAAACCCCATAAAACAGGATTTTTTCCCTTTGCAAAGTAAGCTCATCAACTTTGAGCTGATCCTCAAAAAATGGGGCTTTTCTCCTTTGCAAAAGAAGCTACAGAAATTTGAGCTGATCCTCAAAAAATTGGGGCTTTCCCCCTCTAAAAACTAGGTGCTTCCTATGGTCAGGTGCGCCTTATAGAGCGTAAAATACGGTAACTCTTCCACTAGCTCTTCCATTAGCACATTACTTTGGTTATCAGGCAAAAGAGCAACTGCCTCCGAAAATGAATGCTACAAAAATGTCTCAAGCAACTTTCTGTTTTCCAGGCAGCCATGGAAGCTTAAAGTTCACAGAGTTCCAAAAGATGCAGATTTTAACAGCTCAGGGCAGTTTCTCCATCACTCACAGGTGTATGTACTTTCCTGCAGAGGATGACTAGAGTCTGTTACAGCAAACAAAGACAGCATTTCCCATATTGCTTTGGCAATAATATCTTAATCAACTCCTTAATGGGCAAGTCTCACAAGGCTGCCAATGGTGTGAGGTCAGGTTGGATGGTATTTTTTAAAAAAAATAAAAGTCATTGTCATGAAAGCTAGCGAAACATTTGCATTTTTAGAAAAAAAAAATCATTTTTAGCACAGTTTAGTAGAAATACGTAGCATGCAACACAGAGACACGTTTTTGCTGGAAAGTGCACCCCACTTGTAACACCCATAACAAAATCATGAAGAGCCGTAACAATTTTCTC
The DNA here is from genome assembly GCA_034641385.1 of Darevskia mixta. Taxonomy (NCBI): domain Eukaryota; kingdom Metazoa; phylum Chordata; class Lepidosauria; order Squamata; family Lacertidae; genus Darevskia; species Darevskia mixta. The sequence continues at coordinate 1,390,596 of JAWWNH010000047.1, forward strand.
AGACTCAGAGGAAATCTTGAGGTTGCAAGCCTAATCAGGGCCATGTAAAATATGTGAATTGAATGTGTCAAAAATGATATGTGGAGGTTTGCATTGGCAGGATATCTGTTTTACAGAGAACTGTAACAAGTGCAAAAAGGTGCACTAAGAGGATGGAGTCTTTGTTTCAATGTTATGTTAATTGATTACTTATCCCTGGGAGTCTGGATCTCTCTTGGAAGCTACAAGCATACCGTCTTTCCCCCTTTTTAAGACACCGTCTTATAATTTTTTCCCCTCAAAAAAACACAGGGTGGTTTATTTTCAGGGGGATGTCTTATTTTTATTACGTCAGTATGGTACGGTACAGTCTCCCCCTGCGTGCTGAGCAGGCGGGGCAGAACTCCGCAAGAGGCGCGTTTCCCCTCCATGCCTCTCACTAGTTCGCTGGCTCCCTGCGCATGCAGGAGGGGCTGAGTAGGCGACGGGAACAATGGCGGCACCATGGCTTACTTTTGGGGTACGTCTTACTTCTCACAAAGGTAAAAAAAACCCTGCCATGGCTTACTTTATGACTACGTATTAAAAAAGGGGAAACAGGGTATTGAATAAGTAGCTTGCTTTTGTGAATCTCTCTCTGTAACCAGAGAGAGAATACCGTATTTTCCCATCTATAAGACGCCCCCATGTATAAGACCCCCCCTTTTTTCGGGGCTCAATTTTAAGAAAATGAGGGGAGATGGCCCAAAGTTGTTGAGCTTCTCCCCCCATGCAGCTGCAGGCAGGAAACACTCCCTAGATCATTTGCTTCTCCCCCCCCCATGCCACTATTCGTGTATTGGATGACCCCATGATTTTTGAGTCAAAAAACCTCATCTAATACACACAAAAATGCGGTAGTTAATGGACTATACTAACAAGTAAGAACTGAAAGAAAACTGGACTGCATTGCTAGTTGTTTAAGAGCAATGTGTTGATTGATGTTTGAAATGATTCTTTGTAGCAAGTTTAAAGACTGTTTGCAGTAAAACTTTGGAACTCCTTGTGGCGGAGAGTTTATTGATTCATACTCTGCACAAGGTCCGGATCAGGAAATTACACTCACGTAACTCTTAACTTAACTTAACTTAACTTAAACCACAGAGCCTAGGGTTTGCCGATCAGAAGGTTGGCGGTTCGAATCCCCGCAATGGGGTGAGCTCCTGTTGTTGAGTCCCTGCTCTTGCCAACCTAGCAGTTTGAAAGCACGAAGTTCAAGTAGATAAATAGGTACCGCTCCGGCGGGAAGGTAAACGGCGTTTCCGTGCGCTGCTCTGGTTCGCCAGAAGCGGCTTAGTCATGCTGGACACATGATCTGGAAGCTGTACGCCGGCTCCCTCGCTCATCTAGATGAGCGCCGCAACCCCAGAGTTGTCTGCGACTGGACGTAACGGTCAGGGGTACCTTTACCTTTAACTCTTAACTGGCCACACATATGGACAAGGGCTAAGTCAAAATCCCCCCCCCATGTATTTACCATTCCTGTTTGGGGGTGTTTTGGCAAATTTTGGGGTGGGGAGCCAAATAGTTGCAATGGTTTCAGTTGAGTGGGACACTTACCATGATGGCAACCGATTCTTTCTTTCTCTCTGTACCCCCCTCCCTCCCTCTCTCTCCAATTAAGCAATGTTGCAAAAAATGCTACATGTGATGACAGCTGCAGCCAGCGCAGAGCTCCAGCCACAACAAAAGACACATTGCAATCATCAGTCCAGAGGTATTGGCAGGGAAACATGGTTGTAGCCTGATCTCTGCTCTGACTACCACCATTGGTGCACCTTGCTTTTTTTTTATACAGTAAAAAAAAAATGGAAAGAGAAAGTCTTTAGTTGACATGGCAATAACCCCCTCCCCCAGAAACCATTCATACAATGTCATCACCCCACCCCAAAAATTATGCCCCCGTTTCTGGAAGCCAAAATGGGGTGGTTTTAGCCCTTCTCTAATATGAATATATGGGACGCGGGTGGCGCTGTGGGTTAAACCACAAAGCCTAGGGCTTGCCGATCAGAAGGTCGGCGGTTTGAATCCCCGCGACGGGGTGAGCTCCCATTGCTTGGTCCCTGCTCCTGCCAACCTAGCAGTTCAAAAGCACGTCAAAGTGCAAGTAGATAAATAGGTACCGCTCCGGCGGGAAAGTAAACGGTGTTTCCATGTGTATGTATTTTAATATTTGTTGGAAGCCGCCTAGAGTAGCTGGGGAGACCCGGCCAGATGGGCGGGGTAAAAATAATAAATTATTATTATTATTATTATTCCATGCGCTGCTCTGGTTCACCAGAAGCGGCTTAGTCATGCTGGCCACATGACCCGGAAGCTGTACGCCAGCTCCCTCGGCCAGTAAAGCGAGATGAGCGCCGCAACCCCAGAGTCGGACATGACTGGACCTAATGGTCAGGGGTCCCTTTACCTTTAATATGACTATATGAAGCTGCCTTTTACCCTTGGCCCATATATGGCTCAGTACTGTCTGCTTCACTGGAGACAGCCCTCCAGGGTCTCTGGCAAAAATCCTTCTAATCTCCATCCCACTACTAAGAAAAGGTGCTGGGCAGTGAAATTGGGGTCTGCTGTACGCAAAGCAGGAGGATGCCATTTGGGTTTTCTGCCTCAGGCTCCAATCCACCTTAAGCCGACTCCGTTCCTTTCCTTTTTAATCATCATTAACTGGTACCTGCAATTTCTTCGACGGTGCTTGCGTTCATATCCAGAAGGACAATCCCATTGATGATGCAGCTCCTCAGCTCAAAGATACTGTGCAACGAGAGGGTTGCAACGTAGGGTTTACTCCAACGCTCTCCTCCATCTTCCACATCTTCTTCAAACTTCACCCATCTGCAAGTGAGGGACACCAACACAATCCAAGTCAATAGGAACAGTTAAAAAAATCCCCCAAAAAACCCTTGACCCTGGTGCCGAGTACCAATGTGCAAATTTATTTTATTACATTTATATCCTGTCCCAGAACCCAAGGATATAGCTGTCAGCTTTCGGATTTGAAAATAAGGGATTTTTCCCAAACTTTCGGATTTGAAAATAAGGGATGCCGCGAGGGCGGTGCAATGGCACCAAGTAGCCTCGCCACCCTGCACTCCAGAGGCTGCACGCGAACGGGTGAGCAAACGAGCGAGCGCATAGACGGCAGGCAGGCTGGCTGTCTGGTTGGGCGTGAGGGTCTGGCTGCACAAGGCATGCAAGCTCCGCCCCCAGTCGGTCTCAGACTCCTTATTGGCAGCCGAGCAACGCAGCTGAGGAGCCTCCCTGGCCGGCAGGGAGGGAGAGGAGCTGCTTCCTTTGAAATCCGGGAAATTTAAGGGATATCAACAATCTGGGATAGCAGCGGGAAATGGCGTTGGAATAAGGGAGTTTCCCGCAAAAAAAGGGAGGGTTGACAGCTATGCCCAAGGAGGAGGCCAGTCTCTTACCCAATCACTAGACCTGCTTAGCGTCAGAAAGGTGGGGGCCTCATGTGCCCTTTTCTTTTTATTTTAAGTATTTCTACACCACTTTCCACTAATTTTCTTTAATTTGTGATGCCAAGGATTGAACATGGGAGCTTCTGCAAGCACTGCTTGTACTCTACCTATAAATTATTTCCCCTTCCCAAAGCCAAGTATTCTCAAAATATGAGAAGTGTCTTTCAAGGAAAGTACAACCAGCTGCTATGGGAAGCTGTCAGTAGTACATAAATGAGGCGATGGTTTTCTTGTTTTCAGAGAGCACTGAGAGTCTTACATTTTTGCCACTTCAGGGGGCTCAAAATAGCAATTCCCTGCTTTGCAGTGGCTCTGAGAAACCAAGGCTTATGAAGCTGTGATCTACCCAGATTACTAGAATGAATTCTCCCAGTGTTCACAAACAAACTGGCGCAGGAGTTACCAGTCACTTGCTTTGCTTATTTTGAAAATCAAAACCTATGGAAGCATCTGGATCAGACACCCCCAAATTCGGCCCTCCAGATGTTTTTGGGACTACAATTCCCATCATCCCTGACCACTGCTCCTGTTAGCTAGGGATGATGGGAGTTGTAGTCCCAAAACATCTGGAAGGCCGAGTTTGGGGATGCCTGATCTGGAGCTACGAAGGCTGGGTGTAGAAAGCACTGGCGGGTAGCAACAACATGTCTTCTGCCAGTAGATGTCACCACAGGGCAAAGCAACTGTGAATGTGCTTTGGTTTGTGTGAGCTTGGCAGGTACATTAGCGCATGTATTTTGAATAGCTTTGGAAGTGCATTTAAGGCACTTATGAACTAGAGACGCAAAGTAGCATTTGGCAGCAGCTTAGCAGCTCTGTGCTCAGCACAAACAAAACAGTCCAGAGACTGGATTTCCTGGAATCCAGAAGGTCCTGCTGCAAAGCCTGGAAGCTTTCTCCAGTGTTGTTGCCTCAGCAGCCAATGATCAAAAGCCTCCTCAATTGGCTTGATGTGATGGCACTACCATCTCATGCTGACTCAGGAAGCTTGTGTGCATGTTCAAAGCGGCCCATATATAACATTAGTAAAACCTCTGGAGTCAGCAGTACCCACCAGATACCGTTAGAACTGGGACATCTGGAACTGATTCTGGAACAGGAGCAGAAAGTATGGAAGAATGCCAGATGCAAAATCCTGGCTTGCCATACTGTCCTGAGTGAAACTGGGTGCTTCTATCCATTCTTCATTCAAGACTTACAGTAATCCCGCACAGATATGTTACTGTGCTGACAATTCCCTTGCACATCTCTGGCAACCCACGTGACAGAAGCTCATCTGTTCAGCATCAGCATTTAACTTTCTGGTCCCATAAGCAGGGGAAAGGGTTACAGCGGTCCCTCGACTTACAAATTTAATCCGTTCCGAATGGACATTCGTAGGTCGAAAAGTTCGTAAGTCGAAAAAGCGATTTCCCATAGGAATGCATTGGGAGAAAAAAGATTCGGAAAAATTCGTAAGTCGAGGAAACTGCATCTAACATTCATAAGTCGAGGAAACCGCATTTCCATTCGTAAGTCGAAAAATTCGGATGTCGAGTATTTCGTAAGTCGAGGGACCACTGTACTTGTTTCTTCAAGAATGCTTCTGGATTAATCCTTTGGAGCTAAACTGACCACACAGGAAGCTGGCGTACAGCTGTTGTCCTTCATTTTTACCTTGCTGTTTCCTTCCACTTTGAATCATCATCCTCTTTCACGCAGATTTCATCCATCTCTGTGAACAAGTCATGGGGGACATGTTCCTCATCCTCCTCCATGCCAATGATAAACTGAACTCTCCGAGATGGGGAATCTAAGAAAACGGAGCAATAAATAAATAATAATACCGTAATAATAATAATAAACTTTTATTTGTACCCCGCCCTTCCCAGCCAAGACCGGGCTCAGAGCGGCTAACAATCATAAAACCACAACAAAATACAATACAAAATACAAAACAATCGGTTAAAAATGCAAATTAAAATACAATTTAAAATGCCACCTCATTTTAAGCACCCCGCCAACAAACCAAAGGAATAAAACGTCAGGGTTAAACTCAGACCAACCCAAAAGCCAGGCGAAACAGCTCCGTCTTGCAGGCCCTGCGGAAAGATGCCAAATCCCGCAGGGCCCTGGTCTCTTGCGGCAGACCATTCCACCATGTCGGGGCCAGAACCGAGAAGGCCCTGGCCCTAGTTGCTGCCAGCCTGACATCCTTATGGCCCGGGATCTCCAAGATGTTATTATTTGAGGACCTCAAGGTCCTACCCGGGGCATACCAGGAGAGGCGGTCCCTTAGGTACGAGGGTCCTAGGCCGCATAGGGCTTTAAAGGTCAATAACAAACAGGGAGACAAGATTTGAGAGCATGATTAATTGCTTTTTTTCCACCTCTTTTGAATATCCTGCAATTAAAAAAAGGACAAGAGGGAGAAGCCTTGCAAAGCCCCTTCCGCCCATAGGAAGGAGGGGGGGTTGCAGGCTTCATGAGCCCTTCACATGCGCAGGGGATGGCTTCATCCCCTGCCGCCATAGGCTGAGCCCTGGGTGCGGCACCTGGCAGGCCGACCTATCGGGGAGGCCATCAGGCGTGGCTTGCTGCATTTAAGCAAGCGCGCGGCCAGGACCGGTGCTGGCAATTTTGGCGCCATAGGCAAGGGGGCGGGCCACGTGACGTCATTGCGTATGACACACGTTGCAGAGCGGTGCCCCGCCCCCTGCCCTGCCGGGCGCCCTTCGCCGCTGCAGTTTGCTTGCTCCGCCGCTGGTTGGGGCGGCGGCGGGGGGGCAGGCTGGCCAGCACCCCCTCCATTTTGGCGCCCTCGCCGCTGCGGTTTTCACCCCAACCTGCTTGCTCCGCTGCAGGTTGGGGCGGCACTGGGCGGCGGGGGGCGGGGGCAGGCTGGCCAGCGCCCCCTCCATTTTGGCGCCCTAGGCAATTGCCTAGTTCGCCTAAATGGGCTCAGCCTCTCGCTTCCTGCCCCCCCCCAGCTGATACTTTTCCCGCCCACCCTCCCTTTTTGCAGGTAGCGTTCTCCCTGACCTTGCTATGGACTTTGGTTGGTCGCCGTTGAGGGACCTGGTAGGAATTTTTCCCACTTGGCAAATTGGCTGGAGGCTGGTGGTTTTCGCCTACCTCGTAGCAACTCGTCACAACTTAGGTTGCCGACTAGGCATTGGATTATCTCGGGAAGGCTGAAGGTGGGGGGGAGATTGGGCCATCACCTCCCCCAAATGCTGAAGGGTACTTCGTTAAACGAGTCCGGGGGGGCGTGTCCCTGTCCGAAGCCGTGGTAGGTGAGGGCCAAAGGCACGCCCCATATCGGTGACCCCAGGGTGAGTTCCTAGCTGATGTGCAGCAACAGGGCTCTCCCATCGGTGGTTAACCCTTCCCAGACTGCCAGCACGGCATACTGGAGTCAGATATAGTCGGTTAGATCCAATGCCTAAGCCAATACCTCTCTACATTCCATAACCAATAAAGTTGTGGCCTTTCTATGCCCATTAACCTTAATTATTGAGTCTTGTGTCTTTATTTCTCCACAGGAGGGGAGACTTGACATGCAATGTTTCTAGACACAGGAGCAGCACCTCAGCATAAGAACACAACATGCAAAAGGATAATATGCAGTACAACAGATAATGAAGATTTGTGGAAAGGCAGCAACTTTCTGCATTGCTAGCTATGACATTTACTACCTAGCCAAAAGTGCACAGCAAAAAAAATTACTCTACAGTTCTACGATTCTATTAAAGGTTTGAATGGTAGCCATGTTGGGAAAGCTTCTGTCTCTGAGGTATTGAAAATCTATATGGGACACACAGTTGCTTGCCCTACTGTCATGTTCACGTCACATAGTAACCCACCATTGCACACCCACCATAAGAGCCAGACTCGTCTTGAATTGATCGCACCCGATCTCGCTTCCTGTGCTTCTGGCTATGTCTGTGATGTCTGTGGCTCTGTCTCGATAAAGGCATCCGCACCCCAACATACAGAGTCCTGTGCCCTGGAATCAAAGCAGAGAAGTTTAAGTTTTGTATTGGGTGTAAGGTAAAGGGGTAAAGGGACCCCTGACCTTTAGGTCCAGTCGTGACCGACTCTGGGGTTGCGGCGCTCATCTCGCATTATTGGCCGAGGGAGCCAGAGTACAGCTTCCAGGTCATGTGGCCAGCATGACAAAGCCGCTTCTGGCGAACCAGAGCAGCGCACAGAAACGCCGTTTACCTTCCCGCTGGAGCGGTACCTATTTATCTACTTGCACTTTGACGTGCTTTCGAACTGCTAGGTGGGCAGGAGCTGGGACCGAGCAATGGGAGCTCACCCCGTCACGGGGATTCGAACCGCCGACCTTCTGATTGGCAAGCCCTGGGCTCTGTGGTTTAACCCACAGCGCCACCCGCGTCCCATGTATTGGGTGTAATTGATACAAATCATATCCTGTGCAAACTTCTCCCCTTCTCATTCCAACCCCAGCCATTCTTTAGAACCAGGACAGCCTTAAGAGTAACAGCATTTTGAATGGTTCTGGAGCAACTTTCCTGGAATCACAGCATCAAAGCCTTTCCACATGTCTATCCTATTGACATATAAAATAGGGGTGGGGGCACTGCGTCCACTCTCTTCCCCCACATGCAATTGCATCAGCCATGTTTCTCTGCTTATGGCTCACTTCTGTTAATCATGGAGAGGAACAGAGAAAAAGCAGGTAGAGCAATGGACTGCAGGGAAGTAAGGCTCAGAAGGGAGGGTGGAAGATTCATTGCCCATTTCCTATGCACTCCCTTTGAAGATATTCCAATAAACGGCCTCCAGTCATAGCTGCCAACCCTCCCTTTTTTTGCGGAAAACTCCCTTATTCCAATGCCGTTTCCCGCTGCTATCCCGGATTGTTGATATCCCTTAAATTTCCCAGATTTCAAAGGAAGCAGCTCCTCTCCCTCCTCAGCTGCGTTGCTCGGCTGCCAATAAGGAGTCTGAGACTGACTGGGGGCGGAGCTTGCATGCCTGGTTCAGCCAGACCCTCACGCCCAACCAGACAGACAGCCTGCCTGCCGTCTATGCGCTCGCTCTTTCGCTCACCCGTTCGCGCGCAGCCTCTGGAGCGCAGGGTGGCGAGGCTACTTGGTGCCATTGCACCACCCTCGCGGCAACCCTTATTTTCAAATCCGAAAGTTTGGAAAAATCCCTTATTTTCAAATCCGAAAGTTGACAGCTATGCCTCCAGTCTTCTACAAAAAGTTCATGAACCTTTGAATTGCAGGCACCTTCAGGCCCTGGACAAGACAGCATCCACCCACGTTGGCCATTCCTTGACAGGGGGGAAGTGTAAGAGGGCTTCCTCTTCCAGTCCAACTTTGCTTGAGCAACAAAGTCCTCCTGAGCTGTGGTGTGTTTCTGTAGTCATGATTATTTTTTGGTCCTGACTTCTGGCTTGCTCCTTGACCCCTGGTTTTTCCACTGACTTCTGCCTTGATTTCTACCTTGCTTCTTGGCTGCCCTGTGGCTCTGGGTTATTCATTGGCCCTGCTGGCTGGCTGGTCCCACAGCCACTAGTAATCCCCAGACTGTTGCTCATGGCCCATTCCTGATGGGCATACACTACAATGATTTGCCCAATGGTTTAGTTCAGAAGCCTGGCCTGCTGGGATACATGATGAATACATATAGTACCATTGTATTCCGCTCTGGTCAGACCTCACCTGGAAGACTGTGTCCAGTTCTGGGCACCACAGTTCAAGAAGGATACTGACAAGCTGGAACGTGTCCAGAGGAGGGCAACCAAAATGGTCAAAGGCCTGGAAACGATGCCTTATGAGGAATGGCTTAGGGAGCTGGGTATGTTTAGCCTGGAGAAGAGAAGGTTAAGGGGTGATATGATAGCCATGTTCAAATATATAAAAGGATGTCATATAGAGGAGGGAGAAAGCTTGTTTTCTGCTGCTCCAGAGAAGCGGACACGGAGCAATGGATTCAAACTACAAGAAAGAAGATTCCACCTAAACATTAGGAAGAACTTCCTGACAGTAAGAGCTGTTCGACAGTGGAATTTGCTGCCAAGGAGTGTGGTGGAGTCTCCTTCTTTGGAGGTCTTTAAGCAGAGGCTTGACAGCCACCTGTCAGGAATGCTTTGATGGTGTTTCCTGCTTGGCAGGGGGTTGGACTGGATGGCCCTTGTGGTCTATTCCAACTCTATGATTCTATGAATACATATAGTCCAGGCTGCTTTGAACATTGTGGTTCATGAATGGCCCAGATGGCTATATGGAGCCAGTGAAGACCCTCGAATGTCAGTTTAATGTGTTGGGTCTGATGACCCATCTTTTTCTGGATGCCGAGACCATGTGTTGCATTACTTCTGAGTAGTCTCTTCAAGCCCCATGTAGACCTAATTGCAGTAAGTCTAGCCTTCAAGCTACGAAAGTAAGAATGAATACTGCCAGTTCGGAATCTGAAAAAGAAGCAGCTGCAGCTTTCTAACCAATGTAAGCTATGAATGGTGGGGGTTGGGGGGGGACTTTTCAATTTAGCCATTTGGAAACCTGCTAAAGCTAAAGGTAAAGGGACCCCTGACCGTTAGGTCCAGTCGCGGACGACTCTGGGGTTGCGGCACTCATCTCACTTTACTGACCGAGGGAGCCGGCGTACAGCTTCTGGGTCATGTGGCCAGAATGACTAAGCCAATTCTGGCAAAACCAGAGCAAAAACGCCATTTACCAGAACTGGAAGACACAAGAAATACCAACAGTGGAAGATTGGCAAATGAAGATGATTGACTTTATGGAACTCGCTGAACTGACAGCAAGACTGCGCAAACAGAGGGAGGATGTGGTGCAAGAAGATTGGAAGAAATTTAAAATGTATTTTAAAAAATATTGTAATATGGAAAGTATTTGAAAATCTAGGGTATAAACTAGAGTTTACCGGATCAAAATTGGGACTGAAAAATATCTTCGAGGTTAAAAAAAAAGGGTAACATAATGATTAAATGAATAAATAGATAATAAAAGGTTAGATAAAAGGTTAAATTTGAAGATGAACTTGCCTGAAAAGAAGAGTTCGATGTGAAACCAGGAAGGGAGGATAGGGGAAAGTCCCAACAAGATGTTAAGGACATATTGTTGTGTTTATATGTTTATGTTATGTTTTTCTTTTGTAGTTTATGTGCTTGTTTTGTTTTATATGATAAAATGAATAAAACTATTATAAAAACAAAAAACAAAAATGCCATTTACCTTCCCACCGGAGTGGTACCTATTTATCTACTTGCACTTTGACGTGCTTTCAAACTGCTATGTTGGCAGGAGCAGGGACCAAGCAACGGGAGCTCACCCCGTCGTGGGGATTCGAACCACCAACCTTCCGATCAGCAAGCCCAAGAGGCTCAGTGGTTTAGACCACAGAGCCACCCACGTCCCTGCTACCAATACTGTAATATTGGCAGTGAACTGTTGTTTGAGAAGGGTCATAGCTCGTGGGCAGAGCATTGGCTTTGCATGCAGAACATTCATCATTTGATCCCTGAGGTTTTTATGAGTTTTTCACCCCATCACTTAACTTTTTCCTTTTTTTAGGGTTCAAGGATGCAGTTCTACTTGGAAGCTCAGGCTGTAGATACACGGCAATGCAGAAAACGTACTCAGCTCTCGTTCAGAGCACCCCTGTCCTTGTTGTTACTGCACACTTTCCAAGAAAACAGGTACCTTCTGTTCAAGTTTTGGGTCTGAGGCCCAAGAAACCATGACCTTTATTTATATAAAACTGAAACTGTGGAAGAAGGGGATCAGGTTTACCGCATATAATGTGCTACGAGAAAATGTAATGAAAATGATGTATAGATGGTACTTGACCCCGGTGAAATTAGCAAAAATGTACCATACAGATGATAATAAATGTTGGAAATGTAAAGAGAAGGACAGCACATTTTATCATATGTGGTGGGCGTGCCCCAAGATAAAAGACTTCTGGGAAAAGATATATAATGAATTGAAAAAAGTATTTAAATATACATTTCTTTAAAAACCAGAAGCCTTTTTGATTGGTATAGTTGGAAAGGATATTGTAAAAGAGGATGTGACGTTCTTTATGCTACAACAGCAGCAAGATTACTTCTTGCTAAAAACTGGAAATCCCAAGAGATACCAACTTTAGAAGAATGGCAAATGAAATTACTGGACTTTATGGAAATGGCCGAAATGACTGGACGAATCCGAGAACAGAAGGAAGAGAGCGTTGAAGAAGACTGGAAGAAATTTAAAGACTATTTGAAAAAGTTTATTTGATTTGGTACAGGCAGCAGAAGTAGTTAAGCTTAGGTTAAGAAAATAAGATGCCATGCATAATAAAAACACAAGGTTGTAAGGTTTATTTATTTTTTGTAGAAGAAGAAGAAGAAGAAAACTGTTAAAGAGAATTACAATGAATGTCAGAAAAAAGGGACTTGAGGAAGTAAAAAAAAAAATTACTGGGCCTCGGATATGGAGAGGCCCAGGCTAAACAAAGATTTGATGTTTTTAATGATTTTTGTTGAGTTTGTTTTTAAATGATAAAATCAATAAAATATATTATTAAAAAAATTGTTTATATAAAACTGAGAAGGTGAAAAGATTTGTGACATTTTGCTGCTGTGCAATTTATTACTAATTCAAGCACACTGTGCCAGGCTGAATACAATGAGAGAATGAAAGGAACGGGGGGGGGGGGGGAGAACAGCGGAAGGAGCTGCAGACATTCCCTCACCCCAACCTTTGTACTGAGAGGGGCTTCCTCTTAAGGGTGACTTCCCTTTGATATAAAAGGGAATTATTTATAGGTATTGACACCCTGTTTGCTTTGCGTGGGATTTTGACAGAGACGAGAAGCACACGATATTCCCCCTTCATTTCCAAATCCTGTTAGGAAGATTAGTGCCGTGAGCCACTTTAAGGGTCTGTTTGAAGCTGACGTGAAAGAGTGTGCAGTCCTGTGCATATTTGTTGTTGTTCAGTCGTTCAGTCGTGTCCGACTCTTTGTGACCCCCTGGACCAGAGCACGCCAGGCACGCCTATCCTTCACTGCCTCTCGCAGTTTGGCCAAACTCATGTTAGTAGCTTTGAGAACACTGTCCAACCATCTCATCCTCTGCCGTCCCCTTCTCCTTGTGCCCTCAACCTTTCCCAACATCAGGGTCTTTTCTAGGGAGTCTTCTCTTCTCATGAGGTGGCCAAAGTACTGGAGCCTCAACTTCAGGATCTGTCCTTCTAGTGAGCACTCAGGGCTGATTTCTTTAAGAATGGATAGGTTTGATCTTTTTGTAGTCCATGGGACTCTCAAGAGTCTCCTCCAGCACCATAATTCAAAAGCATCAATTCTTCGGCGATCAGCCTTCTTTATGGTCCAGCTCTCACTTCCGTACATTACTACTGGGAAAACCATAGCTTTAACTATACGGACCTTTGTCGGCAAGGTGATGTCTTTGCTTTTTAAGATGCTGTCTACGTTTGTCATTGCTTTTCTCCCAAGAAGCAGGCGTCTTCTAATTTCGTGACTGCTGTCACCATCTGCAGTGATCATGGAACCCAAGAAAGTGAAATCTCTCACTGCCTCCATTTCTTCCCCTTCTATTTGCCAGGAGGTGATGGGACCAGTGGCCATGATCTTAGTTTTTTTGATGTTGAGCTTCAGACCATATTTTGCGCTCTCCTCTTTCACCCTCATTAAAAGGTTCTTTTAATGTGCATATTTACTCAGGACTAAGTCCTACTATTCAATGGGCTTACCTTCTCCCATTGCAGTGCTGCAGCCTGAGATAAGATGAGATTTCAGATGCGAATCTCAGTATATCAGTAATAGTGAATGCAATAAATCTCGGAATACAAAGTGCAGTATAATCAGGATTTGGTATTTTGACTCCCAACTATGTTTTACTCCAAGTAGAGCCGTTAAAATTAATGCTATGACTAACTTAGGTCCATTAACTTCAATGGCTCCACTTAGAGCATGGCCAACGATGGATACAACCCAGAGTCCTTTAAAATCTGATTTTAATCTCCAGCACCTTTTCTATTTCCTGTTCTGGTTCTTCCCCTTTGGAATTCCTGTTTGGAGAGGCCTTTGCCATGTTCTTTCTTGCAGGAATACAAAACACAGGGGGGAGGGGGGCTTTCATTTCAGTCCACCATGGGGGGGGGGGGTATGTTGGAAGTGAAATTAAACCAAAAAAAATTGGTGTGCTGCATTTATGATTGCAGTTCTTGTTGGCATCTTTTACTAGTTTTTATCGCGTGTCACAGGTAACAGAGCTTTTAAAGTTTTTTATGAAGGACGATTTATTGTATAGATCTATTATTATTAATTTATATACCACCTACATGCCAAAGTGGCTTCTAAGAGGTTTACCAGTATGAAATCAATACATTATTAAAATACACAACTAAACAATTCCATCAAAGCATTAAAAGTATCCATAATTTTAAAAATGCAATAAAACAAGCCAGTTAAAAAGCATAGCCGCTAAAACATGTAAAACAACAACAACCAAAACAGTTGGAAAACAAGATCAACTTGCGATCCATACAGAGAGAGGGAGAATCTTGCTTTGGAAGGAAGCCCTATCAGATCTTTGCTCATCTGCATCCCCTCTGCATGTCGAAAATTTGCATGAAGGCTTGGAACAGTTCGTGCTAAGGAACAGTTTCATTCAAAGGGATGTTTGCTAGCAGAAGAAGCAGCAGGCTGTGTTTGTTGGACAAATATTTGCTAGTCATAGTGGGAGGTACTCATACTGTCACATAACACAAGCTACTTTAAACATGTGTGTGCATCTGAGTGCCCACATAGCAGCAGCTGCTCGACCCAAGGGATGATAGTGCCAATCGCGGATTTCCAACGTTCTCTTCATCCAGAATTTGGGAATCCTCGGCCTCAGCAACCACTGGTAAAGGAGTTACAGAGCCAGTGTGGTGTAGTGGTTAAGAGAGGTAGACTCGTAATCTGGTGAACCGGGTTCGCTTCTCCGCTCCTCCACATGCAGCTGCTGGGTGACCTTGGGCTAGTCAAACTTCTCTGAAGTCTCTGAAACCATGAGAAGCTTTAACTGCCAGTTTCTGCAGACCAGGGGAAGTGAACATTTGGCCCTCTACTGAACTACAACTCCCATCATCCCTGGTTATTGGCCATGCTTGCTGGGGCTGCTGAGAGTTGTAGTTCAGCAACATCTGCAGAGCCAAAAGTTCCCCACCCCTGCTGCAAACTGTGAAATGCACAGAAGCACATGTAAGGAAGTGGTGATTCATTTAGTTGCAGGGAGGGGAGAGACCGTTCTGATTCACATCACAAACTGAATGCAGCAGGTTTGCAGTTTAATCCTCCACATAAGAGCCAGTGTGGTGTAGTGGTTAAGAGCGGTAGACTCATAATCTGGTGAACCGGGTTCGCTTCCCCGCTCCTCCACATGCAGCTGTTGGGTGACCTTGGGCTAGTCACACTTCTTTGAAGTCTCTCAGCCCCACTCACCTCACAGAGTGTTTGTTGTGAGGGAGGAAGGGAAAGGAGAATGTGAGCAGCTTTGAGACTCCTTCAGGTAGTGATAAAGCCGGATATCAAATCCAAACTCTTCTTCTTCTCCATGGCCCCACCACCAAAGATTCTTTGGCTTCTCAGCTTCCAAGTATAAGGGTGGCTTGCACCAAATCCAATCCCACAATTCAAGTTCCTGAAGAACATCGGTTGCCATTCTTATATTATGACAGTCAAGTCCCTGTTGTTTTGAAAGTGTCGTGGATGGGCCAGGGAGCAGGTGGGCCAGGGAGTTGGAACCAGGGAAGGAGCAGGCAAGAATGACAAAAGCAGGAATTGTGTGCTGGTCCCGTGGGTTACCCAAAAGGCGAGGGCCAAGTCCGGTCCATGGTCAGAGGTGCAACGTAAAGGCAGTCCGTAGTCACTGAAGCTGGGTGCAGGGCAGGGAGTCAGGCAAAGTCGGGAACAGGTAGGCAAGCAGGGAACCAGGGCGGGTCAGGAGCTCAGGCAGGAAAGCACAGAGGCGTAGCGTGGGGGGTGCTAGGGGTGCCAGTCGCACCGGGCGCAACATCTGGGGGGGCGCCGCTCCGGCTTCAGCCCCGCGTGGCACCCGCTGCCATCCCAGCTAAGCGCGCTCTCCTCTGCCCGCGGCGTCCGTGCGAGTCTGGGGAGAGGCAGGCAGCCCCAGCCGCAAAGACCCGGCGGGCGAAGCGAGGTGGAAGGAAGGAAGGAGGGGACGGTGGGAAGGAAGGAGGGAGAACCGACGCCGACGCCTAGGCTGCTGAGATCCGCCGGGGGTGGATCTCCAGAAGAGCGGGAGAAATTGCAGGCTGCCGAGGCACTGGCGTCGGGGAGGGAATCACTTCCCCGCTCTCGGAGCGCCAAGCGGGGAGGTCTGCAAAGGTGCTCCTACTGCTCCCTATTGGAGAGCGCAGGGGAAACAGGGGCGCGCAGAGTCGGGACGCAGCAGCCGGCGCTTTTCGGGCTAAATTGCGCTCGCCAGCCAGCCGGCGTGCTCGCTTTGCACCACGTGCCTAACAACCAACAGAAGGGGCGGAGAAGAAGGGAAGGCGGCCCGCTCAAATCAAGGTGAGCAGGCCAAGCTGCGGCGCCTGTTGCCAAAGCCAGGGCGTGACCCCGGAACACAGGCCGAGTAAGATGGGATGAGAAGCTCGGGAGCGGGCGCAGAATCACAAGTTTCCATCGCCATCAGTGCCGGCTTTACGTTTAAGCTAAAGATATAGCTTAGGGCCCCACTCTCTTGGCCCCCCCCCAAAAAAAATGAAAGAAAAAAACACCTGGATGTACATTTCCAAAATATAAGATAAAAAACAAATAAAATAAAACCTACATACAGCAACAGTGTTTAGTGTTGTGTAGGCTCCTATGATGTAAGTAATGGGCCCCGCCTGCTAGCCTGCTCCCTAAAATATCACTGGTAATTATTTCACTATTAACATACTTCTTAATTGTATTTCACCATTAATAGGCCTATACTTCTTCTTAATTGTATTTCAGTTCAACAATTACTTTGATAGAATACATATTTTTTATGTGCAAATTGCATCAGATAGGTATTAGGTCCATAAATTACCATATAGCATATATTCAACACAAAAAAAGTGACAATTTGTTGTTGACAAAGTGCAGCTGGGCATATAAAGGGCCCCATTACCTTCAGTAGCTTCTAACTTTGCGCCCCCTAACCCGTGGATTTTAGCACTCGAGTCTCTTCCACTAGATTAGTTAAAGAAACCCTTACCCCCTAAGCACATGTATTGTTTGTTATGAAAATACTGATGTAATTAAAGTAAAATGCATCTAAATACAAGTTAGTTGCATCTAAATACATCAGTATTTTCATAACAAACAATACATGTGCTTAGGGGGTAAGGGTTTCTTTAACTAATCTAGTGGAAGAGACTCGAGTGCTAAAATCCACGGGTTAGGGGGCGCAAATTACTTGTCTTGCCCCGGGTGCTGACAACCCACGCTACGCCACTGGGAAAGCAGGACAGGTTTCAAGCAGGAACTGGTCACCAACAATGTTACTCCTGCAACTTGGGCTGGGGCTGGCCGGCTTTTATCTGCCCCGAGGCAGAGGGCGGCCCCGATCCTCTGGTGACTCGCCTCTCCTGGCTTGGAGGCAAGCACTCCTCCTGCAGGAACTCAGTTCCCTTCGCCTCTCTGCCCTGAGCCTCTGCAGCTCAGGAGAGGCTGGAGGGTTACCGGACCCAGAGGCAACCTCAGCTTCCCCTGATGGGGCTGGGAGTGGAGCACCTGCAGGCAATGGGTCCTCCATCCCAGCAGGAGCCAGAGCAGACTCATCAGATGCCTGCACCTGAGGATCCAGCACAGGTGACGACCCTTCAGACTCAGGCCCTAGCCCCGGCTCTGCTGGTTCTGGAGGCGGGGAATCCTGTGCAGGCTGGGATCCCTCAGGTTCAGCATCTGAGTCTGAATCCCAGGCCAGCACAAATTGGATCCAAGGAGCAAAGCAGAAGTTAGAGCAGATGACAAAGCCAGATGGTCAAAGGCCTGGAAACGATGCCTTATGAGGAACGGCTTAGGGAGCTGGGTATGTTTAGCCTGGAGAAGAGAAGTTTAAGGGGTGATATGATAGCCATGTTCAAATATATAAAAGGATGTCATATAGAGGAGGGAGAAAAGTTGTCTTCTGCTGCTCCTGAGAAGCGGACACGGAGCAATGGATTCAAACTACAAGAAAGAAGATTCCACCTAAACATTAGAAAGAACTTCCTGACAGTAAGAGCTGTTTGACAGTGGAATTTGCTGCCAAGGAGTGTGGTGGAGTCTCCTTCTTTGGAGGTCTTTAAGCAGAGGCTTGACAGCCACCTGTCAGGAATGCTTTGATGGTGTTTCCTGCTTGGCAGGGGGTTGGACTGGATGGCCCTTGTGGTCTCTCCCAACTCTAGGATTCTAGGATTCTATGATTCATCAGAATGGAAGCAGTCATGCAAAATAATCAAGCTTCCAAAATCCTGCATGCAGAATTTGCATTTTCTTGCTAAAGAAATTGTATTTTCACCATAGTCTTGTTTTATGGGATGCTGTATAAGCAGTTTTGGTTCTGTGGTATACACAATACTGTATCTGGAACCTTCTCAGATAGAAGCACATTTACTTCGCTTTCCGAATAGTTAATGATGATTAATGGCCTGCCAGAGAAATGGGGGGAGAAGGGGGGAGCCCAGGAAAGAACAGCCTCACCTTCCAGCTCTTCAGGTTCATAACGAACGTTGACAGCATTTCTGGTACCTCCCAGATCCACAACAGCCTCATCCTCCGGTCTCTGGTAGAGAAACAATGAAGGTGTGTCACACATCTTATTAACACACAAATCTATGCATCTACCCCATGGACCAGATTAAAGAACAGTGGAGGTCAATGCTGATTCCTGTTCAAGAATACTGTAGATTTCTGACACATACAAATACTTTTTCCCCTCTGTTGAACAGTCACATGTAAACATCAGCCTACCCAAATATAGCCAGATGTTTGTCTGTACATACACAATCAGTTCCTCTCACATACATTTTGGGATACCTTTGGAAATATCTGCAATATAAACAGCATTATATGAACTCTAATATTCTATGGCTTTGTGGCAATGTTTGCTATAAGAATGACCGTTCCCCACATCAAATGGGGTGCGCATTTTGCGTGGTCGCGCGTAGCCTCCTGGGATCACGTTGCAGCTCCTGGCAGTTGGGTCTGGCACCGCCTTCCCAGGTAGGATACCTGTGGTCTCCACCTACTCCAGCAGCCGCCCAATCCTGGCTGGGGAGGTGTTGCCAGGGGGATTGGCCAGGTAGAAGGAGGGAATATACAATACACAATAGAAGTTGAGTCATACCTGGGAAGCGGCCGTTGGATCCAGAGCTTCCCCACCCTCCACTCCCTCAATTAACACTTATTATGCAGATTAACCTTTTATTTTCCACAGCCACACAGGCACGCAGACGCTGCTATGACAAGGTCGCTGTTGAAGGGCCGGAAAGGAATTTCCCTGCATTGGCAGGTTTCGCCTTTCCCGTAGCAATTCACCACAACTTTGGCGGTTGCAGGCCTTGGGCGGAATCCTTTAGTCATCTACCTAAAATGGGGGGGCGGTGACCCCCGCCCCCATTGCGGCGGCGATACCAGGGTTCCCATTAAAGGGGTCTTAGGGGGAGGCATTGACCATACGCCCAGAGGTCGTCATTGCCCTCCCCCTCTAGCGGCGGCGAACAGGGCGGCAGGCTATCTGCTTGGACATATGTTCTCCAGAGCTAGCCCACTCCTCACACATGCTGGATAACCCTGAAAATTACCCAGAACCCCGGCTGGGGGGCTGGGAAAGATATACGCCCAATGCCTGAACCAAGGTCTCCCTACATCTGAATCTTAATAAAGTTGTGGCCAATTTAATCCCATAGAACGTTGTCACATGTCGTTATTTCCCTCAGGGGCTGCCCGGGGTTCGGTGGGACTCTGTCTGACCATACAATGTGGATGCAAGCAGCCAATACGTGGTCTTACGTCTATTCAATAAAATTGTGCAGTCATGTAAGATTGGTATAATGGCTGCTGATATCGTAAAACATCACGGGCTCTCTAAAGCACTGTGTTGAGGAGTGCTATTCCTTTGCATTTCCTAGAGGCAAGAGGTCGCAGGTTGTCTAAACACCAGTCAATTGCTTTGCCCTTCTTCTCAAATTTTCATCAATACTTCTCCTGGTGATGTCTGAAGCAAATCACTTCCCTTCTGCTGCCTAGCAAAGCCAGCCTTCCCTCCTGCCCCAATTCAAAAGTAGGAGAAGAGGCAGAGATGTGTGACATTATAGAAGCTTACTTGCCCTTTGTGCCAAAGGGACTCACAATCCAAATTTAGATGTGGGGGATGGGAAGCGTCATGTGAAAATTCAGATCGAGCATCAACACTCATTTTTCAAGTCCTGAAGAAAATTAAGGCTATTAAAGCTTAGCAGTACGGAGAAGCAACAATCTTCTCTGTTTCCTGACATTGAAGCTTGGCTGGGGAGAAGGATTATTTCTCGCTCATCAAAGAAGTGGAAACTGGATGCATTTCAGACTTGTCGCACTTACTATATAGCCTGATAAAGCTCTTCCTCCCTCACAGGGCACAGTGATTCCGTGCATCATTTTAATAATTAGATAGATAGAGGAGAAAGGACACTTTGCTAATAGCGACCTCCAGTACCACTCTTTAATTTATTTTTCTCCCCTCAACCTAGAAAGATAAATAATGCATATTAATCTATCATAGCTCTGCTGAAGGCAGAATTTCCCATAGGGAAAAGCAAATGCTTTCTTTCCACCAGTAATGAGCAACAGCAGGGGCACCAACAGCTTCTGCCCCCTCAATGTTTGTGAGCAGGGGGCTGAGCCCCCCCCCCCCAATATTGAGGAGCCCCAAAACAGATCAGCCTCCCTGCAAACAGGCCCTGTGTGCTCCCCATTCCCCGGCCGACGGGCGAGTGCTCGTGTACTGGGCAGGGATGAAGAGCGGTGGTTGAAGAAGAGTTTGGATTTGATATCCCGCTTCATCACTACCCAAAGGAGTCTCAAAGCGGCTAACGTTCTCCTTTCCCTTCCTCCCCCCCCCCACAACAAACACTCTGTGAGGTGAGTGGGGCTGAGAGACTTCAGAGAAGTGTGACTAGCCCAAGGTCACCCAGCAGCTGCATGTGGAGGAGCAGGGACACGAACCCAGTTCACCAGATTACGAGTCTACCGCTCTTAACCACTACACCACACTGATATTTACTCACCGTGCTCTTCAGCCCCTGTCACCGGCAGAGTGCAATGGGGATCTCTGCAGGGGGCTCCTGGTTCACACCCCCCCCGATTGCACACCCAGGGCAACAGCCCCCATGGCACCCTCCGCATTGTGCATATAACATCACACAACGCTGGGTCCCCTCAATGTGGGAGGCAAACTGACTCCCCTGAGCAACAGCAAAGCTACGAGATCCAAAAATTCATGAAGAGACAGAATTGCTGCTGGAATCTGCCCAAACTGGGGGTATTGAATTCTCAGTTGCTCTTAGGTTTTCCTCCCCATTGTATCTTCATTTTATTTGTTCTATTCCGGCAAGAATACTGCACATCGGAAGCTAGCACAACAGAAAAGGGAGCTGAACAAGAACCTCTCACTTTCCCCGCCTAGTTTCCCACCAGCAGAATCTTTTACACAGAGGATCATTTAAAATAAATAAATCACACACGCAGCCCAAAAAGACAACGACAAAAATCTACCGTCAGCATACAAATCAATATGGCTGGCCTAATAATAATAATAATAATAATAATAATAATAATAATAATAAATTATTTATACCCCGCCCTTCCCAGCCGAAACCGGGCTCAGGGTGGCTAGCATCAATAAAATTACAATAAAGTATAAAAGAAAGAAAAAACGTTAAGTAAAATACAGATTAAAATACAGTTTAAAATTTAAAAAGCCGCTTCATTTATCGCCCATAATCAGAACCATAAGGGGAGGAAAACATCAGACTGAGTCCAACCCGAAGGCCAGGCGGAACAGCTGTCTTGCAGGCCCTGCGGAAAGGTGTCAAATCCCGCAGGGCCCTGGTCTCTTGTGACAGAGTGTTCCACCAAGTTGGGGCCAGTACTGAAAAGGCCCTGGCCCTAGTTGAGACCAGCCGCGGACATGCCTTAGACCTAGTGTTTACCTCTATGGATGTTGGTGATCTGACACTAAGTAAAAGCGATACAAAAGAAGTGCCATGGTCAGATCACTTCCTGGTGCAACTAGACTTCTCCGCGACCCTTCCCCTCTGCCGGGAGGTGGGACCGATTCGGATGGTCCGCCCCCGCCACTTAATGGATCCAAATGGTTTCCAGAGAGTGGTAGGGGATGTTTTATCCCATGTTGATGGCCTTTCAGCTGATTCCCTGGTGGCCCGCTGGAATGTGGAGTTAACCAGGGCTATTGACTGTCTGGCTCCGAAGCGCCCTCTCCGATTGCATGGAGCCCGGACAGCCCCGTGGTTTTCTCCGGAGCTGAGGGTGATGAAACAGTCGCTGAGACGGCTAGAGCGCCGGTGGCGGAAAACTCATTCTGAATCAGACCGGACACGGGCTAGAGCTCAACTTCGAGCCTACCAAGTGGCAATGGCAACGGCAAAGAGAACTTTCTTTGCCGTTTCTATTGCATCTGCAGAAAACAGCAGCAGGAGACTCTTCCAGGTGGTTCGCAATCTAGCAGAACCACCTCCGTCATCTGGGTCTGATAGGGACCCCAAGATCTCCTGCAATGCTTTTGCAATGTTTTTTGCAGATAAAGTCGCTCAGATTCGGAAGGAGGTAGACTCCACCGTGGGAGCAGAGCCGGGGCGGGAGAGTGCTAGAGCCCTGTCTAGTCATGTTTTATGGGATCAATTCCAATCTGTTACCTCCGAGGATGTGGACAGGCTGCTTGGACGAGTGAAACCGACCACCTGTCTTCTTGATCCTTGCCCATCCTGGCTAATAAAAGCTAGCCGGGAAGGGCTGGGCGATGGGCTCCGCGGGGTGGTGAATGCCTCTCTCTGTGAGGGAGCCTTCCCAGACCCACTAAAAGAGGCGGTTATTAAACCGCTTCTTAAAAAACCATCTTTGGATGTGGCCAATATGGCCAACTATCGCCCAGTCTCAAATCTTCCATTCTTGGGCAAGGTGATTGAGCGGGTGGTTGCTGAACAACTCCAGGCACGCCTGGAAGAAGCGGACCATTTGGATCCCTTCCAATCGGGGTTCAGACCTCATCATGGGACTGAATCTGCCTTGGTCGCACTGGTTGATGATCTCCGGCGGGCTAGGGACAAAGGTGAGAGCTGTTTCCTAGTTCTGCTGGATCTCTCAGCGGCTTTTGACACCATCGACCATAACATCCTTCTGGACCGCCTAGAGGGGTTGGGAGCTGGGGGCACTGTTATACAGTGGTTCCGCTCCTTCCTCCTGGGCCGTGTTCAGAAAGTGGTGGTGGGGGATGAGTGTTCAGACCCCTGGACTCTCACTTGTGGGGTACCTCAGGGCTCTGTCCTCTCCCCCATGCTTTTTAACATCTATATGCAGCCGCTGGGAGAGATCATCAGGGGGTTTGGGCTGGGTGTTCATCAGTATGCGGATGATACCCAGCTCTACCTCTCTTTCAAATCAGAACCAGTGAAGGCGGTGAAGGTCCTGTGTGAGTGTCTGGAGGCGGTTGGAGGATGGATGGCGGCTAACAGATTGAGACTGAATCCTGACAAGACAGAAGTACTGTTTTTGGGGGACAGGGGGCGGGCAGGTGTGGAGGACTCCCTGGTCCTGAATGGGGTAACTGTGCCCCTGAAGGACCAGGTGCGCAGCCTGGGAGTCATTCTGGACTCACAGCTGTCCATGGAGGCACAGGTTAATTCTGTATCCAGGGCAGCAGTCTACCAGCTCCATCTGGTACGCAGGCTGAGACCCTACCTGCCCACGGACTGTCTCGCCAGAGTGGTGCATGCTCTAGTTATCTCTCGCTTGGATTACTGCAATGCGCTCTACGTGGGGCTACCTTTGAAGGTGACCCGGAAACTACAACTAATCCAGAATGCGGCAGCTAGACTGGTGACTGGGAGCGGCCGCCGAGACCACATAACACCGGTCTTGAAAGACCTACATTGGCTCCCAGTACGTTTCCGAGCACAATTCAAAGTGTTGGTGCTGACCTTTAAAGCCCTAAATGGCTTCGGTCCAGTATACCTAAAGGAGCGTCTCCACCCCCATCGGTCAGCCCGGACATTGAGGTCCAGCGCCGAGGGCCTTCTGGCGGTTCCCTCGCTGCGTGAAGCCAAGTTACAGGGAACCAGGCAGAGGGCCTTCTCGGTAGTGGCGCCCGCCCTGTGGAACGCCCTCCCTTCAGATGTCAAAGAGAACAACAACTACCAGACCTTTAGAAGACATCTGAAGGCAGCCCTGTTTAGGGAGGCTTTTAATGTTTAATAGATTACTGTATTTTAATGTTCTTTTGGAAGCCGCCCAGAGTGGCTGGGGAGACCCAGCCAGATGGGCGGGGTATAAATAATAAATTATTATTATTATATTATTATAGTCTAACAACCTTGTGGCTCGGGACCTCCAAAATGTTGTTATTTGTGGACCCTAGGGTCCTCTGCGGGGCATACCAGGAGAGGCGGTCCCGTAGGTACGAGACCAAAACACTCACCCACCCCACTCACACAGGAAACCAAAGACCACCACAGCCAACCCCAAATGAATGAACAATCGCACCCTACGCCAACCCCGACCTCTCTCACCACCAAAGGAGCACAAGCGAACAACAGAGAACCTACACAAACGACGCTCACACCAAACCCTACATATATTAAGAAAAGTAGAAACATCGTCACCCCACCCATCTCTCCACCCCGCCCCCTTTCTCCCCCTTTTCTTCCTAATGTCTCAACAAATGAAACTGATGTGTAAAAATATGAGAGACATTGCATATACCTTTGTAAAACAAGAAAATCCTTAATAATAAATAAATAAATAATCAATCAATCAATCAATGCCTCCAGTTGCAGTCTGAAATGACAGTGCGCTCTAGCACCAGCCTCACCATCACCTCCTTCTCATAGAACTCATTCTGATGCCTCCTGTGTAGATCCAGACTCGTGCCTGCTCTGTGCATGCAGCAGAATGCACTGGGAGAATTAAAGGTAAAGGGACCCCTGACCATTAGGTCTAGTCGTGACCGACTCTGGGGTTGCAGCGCTCATCTCGCTTTATTGGCCGAGGGAGCCGGTGTACAGCTTCCGGGTCATGTGGCCAGCATGACTTAGCCGCTTCTGGCGAACCAGAACAGCGCACGGAAACGCCATTTACCTTCCCGCCGGAGCGGTACCTATTTATCTACTTGCACTTTGACATGCTTTCGTACTGCTAGGTTGGCAGGAGCAGTGACCGAGCAACAGGAGCTCACCCCGTCGTGGGGATTCGAACCGCCGACCTTCTGATCGGCAAGCCCTAGGCTCTGTGGTTTAACCCACATTATATTTATTACAGGTAGGTAGCCGTGTTGGTCTGCCATAGTCAAAACAAAATAAAAAATAAAAAAATTCCTTCCAGTAGCACCTTAGAGACCAACTAAGGTGCTACTGGAAGGAATTTTTTTACTTTTTATTTTATTATATTTATTCGTTGTTGTTTTTCCCAAGATAAGTGAAACTTGAAGCAACTTGCAAATATGAACACCAAAAACAAGGATAAAACAACTTAAAATGACACACACACACACATAACAATGTTTTTGCCTGACTTCTAAAAACACACAGTAATGGTGTCTGGTGTGCCTTCCTGGAGCACGTATTCCATAAACAGGGAGCCACCACTGAGAAGGCCTGTTCTCACGTTGCCACCCTCTGCATCTCCTTCGGAAGGGGCACACAAAAAGGGGCCTCAGATGAAGCATGTGAATTGTACTACCATGTTCTAAGGGCATATACCTGGAGCTTTTATCATTGGGTTAGAATGCCAACTTCAAGGAAGTCCCAGAATGGCCAATTCCCCGCTGTTGTGCTAAGGCTGAGGCTGATTTGTTTATATTTTGGTATAGAATTGTGGCCATATACAGCAGTATAGAAGAATGACAGTAACAAATTCTGAGGTCCTTCACAGAGACATAACCTCTTTCCCTGACACCCTAGGAAGTCACAGAGTAAGCCATTTTAATTGGGCTTTGGGTTGTCCCTGTTCATAGCTGTCAACCCTCCCTTTTTTTGCGGGAAACTCCCTTATTCCAATGCCGTTTCCCGCTGCTATCCCGGATTGTTGATATCCCTTAAATTTCCCGGATTTCAAAGGAAGCAGCTCCTCTCCCTCCCTGCCGGCCAGGGAGGCTCCTCAGCTGCGTTGCTCGGCTGCCAATAAGGAGTCTGAGACCGACTGGGGGCGGAGCTTGCATGCCTTGTGCAGCCAGACCCTCACGCCCAACCAGACAGACAGCCTGCCTGCCGTCTACGCGCTCGCTCTTTCGCTCACCCGTTCGCGCGCAGCCTCTGGAGCGCAGGGTGGCGAGGCTACTTGGTGCCATTGCACCGCCCTCGTGACATCCCTTATTTTCAAATCCGAAAGTTCGGAAAAAATCCCTTATTTTCAAATCTGAAAGTTGACAGCTATGTCCCTGTTTCATGTCTAGGATCAGTGCTTTTTTCTTTAAAAAAAATGTTTAGGGGCACTCTCATTTTCCTACTCACATTGAAATACTGCCCCTCAATGAGGCCAAACTGGGATTTAGGGGTATGCGTACCCCTGCGTACCCCCCAGGGGGGTAAAAGCACTGTCTAGGATTAAACCACCCTAAAACTGTAAAAGGCACAGGACAGGGTCTAGTAAAAAAAAGAAAAAGCTGGCAATTCAGTTATATCACTATAGCCAGTTATTGGCTTTATTTGACAGTAACCTTTATTTGAGGATGGCAGGTGGTGCTGTGGGTTAAACCACAGAGCCTACAGCTTGCCGATCAGAAGGTCGGTGGTTCGAATCCCTGCGACGGGGTGAGCTCCCGTTGTTCGGTCCCTGCTCCTGCCCACCTAGCAGTTCGTAAGCATGTCAAAGTGCAAGTAGATAAATGGGTACTGCTGCAGCGGGAAGGTAAACGGCGTTTCCGTGTGCTGCTCTGGTTCGCCAGAAGCGGCTTAGTCATGTTGGACACATGACCCGGAAGCTGTACGCCGGCTCCCTCGGCCAATAAAGCGAGATGAGCGCCGCAACCCCAGAGTCGTCCGCGACTGGACCTAATGGTCCCTGCCAGGTGATTAAGTAAGTGCTTCTACTATGGTAACATTAACACCATCAACTCACAGTGTGAAGTTGTAACACTACAATTACACCACAATTGAATTAGGCTGCAATCCTACACCCACTTACCTGGGAGCAAGCCTCACATGAATTACCGGTACATGGTTCTCATGTCTGAAAAGAAGGCTATAGCCTTAGCACTTAGTTAGCTTAGTTAACCAATGCCTGTTCTAAATGAAACAGAAAATGCCAAATACAAGTCCTAAGGATTTTAGCCATTTGCAGGGCTTCCAGTGGGGACTCATCCATCCTAATAAAAGTGCTTTACCTGCAAGTTCCTGAATGATGTCATGGTTATCGTCTGAAGCCGTGCAAGGTCAGAAAGAAAGAATAATTAATCTTCTTCTACAATTACGTTCAAGGATCCAGATCCTGGGCTAAGTTCTCTTCTGGTGCAAGTCTGGGTAGCGAAAGGGAGACTCGAGTCCATTCCATGCACCCATTTAGCTGACTAGGTATTGACCCCAATAGAAGCCACTTGCTACTTCTTAAAGCATCTCTTTTAGACAATCTTTTTTAATGGGCAGGTGGGGAGGGGAGGGGAAAAGGTTGAACCATTGAAGATGCTGGTTCAGCTGGGTTTCCTCACTAACTCTATTCCCAGAGCCACATGACCTTCATTACTATGACAGCATGGAACACAGCAGCGTGAATATTCCAAATGGTAACCCATCCTTCTGTCTCATCAAATCCATTCTTAAGGAGCTTTCTCATTCAGCCTGGACACTGAGGTCCAGCGCCGAGGGCCTTCTGGCGGTTCCCTCACTGCGAGAAGTGAGGTTACAGGGAACCAGGCAGAGGGCTTTCTTGGTAGTGGCGCCCGTCCTGTGGAACACCCTTCCAGCAGAGGTCAAGGAAATAAGCAGCTATCCTATTTTTAAAAGACATCTGAAGGCAGCCCTATTCAGGGAAGTTTTAATATTTAATGCTGTATTGTTTTTAACACTTGATTGGGAGCCGCCCAGAGTGACTGGGGAAACTCAGCCAGATGGGCGGGGTACAAATAATAAATTATTATTATTATTGTTGTTGTTGTTGTTGTTGTTGTTGTTGTTGTTGTTGTTGTAAGGGGAGTGGGAGGGAAGGATGTAAACCTTCCTTGACACTGGAAGTCAGTACAAAATGCACCGGGCTTCATCAGATAGCCCATCTGGTAAGAAGGCAGCATGTGAAAAAGAAAGCGACAGAACTACTAACTCTTTAAAAGTTGTATAGAGGAGGGGACTGGGAGCAGGTGTAGGTGTCATGGCAACAGGATCTCCAAAATAAGAGAAGGTCTCAACCACAGAATTGTTGAAGGGAGAGGGTGGCAAGGAAATTTAATTTAATTCCTAAGCCACTATTTGAGTCATTCATTATTTGTTGCTTATACATTCATTCATTCAGTTAGATTTAGCCCAGTCCCGTTTCCCAATTTAGAGCAACACTAATGAACTAGCCATTGAACTAGACAACACTATTAGTTTGGATTTGATATCCCGCTTTATCACTACCCGAAGGAGTCTCAAAGCGGCTGACATTCTCCTTTCCCTTCCTCCCCCACAACAAACACTCTGTGAGGTGAGTGGGGCTGAGAGACTTCAGAGAAGTGTGACTAGCCCAAGGTCACCCAGCAGCTGCATGTGGAGGAGCGGGGAATCGAACCCAGTTCACCAGATTACGAGTCCACCGCTCTTAACCACTACACCACACTGGCTCCCAATCTATCAATCTCCCATATATCTATCATTCCTGACTGTAACCGTGCTTTAAGCACATGTAGCTGTATTTCCCTATGTTCCTGCCTCCCTCCCTCCTCTTCCTCCTGTCTCTGTTGTTTTGCATGTTATCTATCTCATATTGTAAGCTCCTTCACCAGATTACGAGTCTACCGCTCTTAATCACTACACCACACTGGCTCTCATACAGTTAAGTCCTCTTAGGAGGGAGGAGGCTTAATGGTAAGACGCACTAGCTGCTGAAATTGTGGGTCACTAGAAGCCCTGTTTGAGTTTAAAAGGGGTATTGGGGTAGGGGGGCCAGAGGTAGGCACAGTCCTTTGTAGGAACCTCTGCCCCTACAGATGCTGCTGAACTGCACCCAGCAAAAAAATATGGGCCATTACCAGGGCCAGATACAAGAAAATAGGGTGTCTATCACAAGAAAAGAGGAGCCATCCACGCATATGTACGTTATCTGCGCATTCTAACACAGGCTGCAGTCCTAAGCACACTTACCTGCGTATAAGCTCCCTTGAACACAGTAGGATGAACTTCTGAATACACATGCATAAGGTTGCACTATTGGGCTTTTTAGGATATAATTCCCTCCTTCTGAAACTCATGAGCTCAATGTTGAAAATTCTCTTTCCTACAGCAGACAAGCCTTCACGACGACTATGCCTGCTTGAAATGTCATCATTGGCGTAATATGGCATCCAAAATGAAAAACGACACCCATCAGTTAAAATTAGATGGTGACCATGGCCTTCAGCCCTGTAGCCCCATATTACTGTTTAACAATGGGGAAAGCACAAAAGTAAACATCTGGAGAAAACAGAATATGCAGCCTGAGGAAAATGCAAAATCAGTTTCCTTCTGGGCACACTTTTGAGCTGATCTCCATGCTGGAGTTATTAATCTACATGTTAAGTTGGGGAGAGCACACAGTACTGGCTGCTGTGACTGCATCACTTCAGACTGCAGGTGGAGAATTGCTTGTTTGAATGGTCCCTAATGTAAATAGCCTTCCAGAATAAAATAAACTAGTAGCTTGGGAAGAAACTAGGCTTTTTAAGTGACAGTGAAATTCTCAAAACTTGCAGCAATTGCCAGATTCTACGTCAGTGGAAGTGCTGGAATTTAATTCCATGCTCTACAGAACAGCTGAAGTCAAGTCCACTTCTCAATCCCCACAACTATAAATATCTTCCTAACAACAGAGTGTTTTAAAGTCATTGTTGGGTCTTTTATTAGTAGCAGTGCAGTGTACACACTGTGGTCAACAGTTGTCTAACAGAACACTGATTGACAGTTGGAAGTATTTCTACATTATATGAGAAATCATAAATCAAATTGTTCCCAGGTCTGGGGGCACAATTGTTCTCCTTATGAACACACACACACAAACTAGAGCTATGAAGAAAATTCAATAAAAAATACTTTTTAAAGAAAACCCTAGAGAAATCAATGTCTTCAAAAATAAGAAAGATTGAAGCTCTACCATTGGACACTTGCTTCGGAGGTGGTTATTTAGTATTCGTCTCTAGTTATGCAGTGAAGACAGATAACTTTGCATGTTGCACCAAGCAAATCATTTATTTAATCAATAAATCAGTTACAGAACGATGAAAGCTTGCTTATATCTATTTAATGTGTGCATTCATTTCAAAAGTTAATCCTTGCATGTCCCAGTCTGGGCACCATCATTATACCAACAACTGGAGGTGGAAACCCAAATGAAGGGATTGCGCGCTCATCTCGCTCTATAGGCTGAGGGGGCTGGCGTTTGTCCACGGACAGTTTTTCTGGGTCATGTGGCCAGCATGACTAAGCCACTTCTGGTGAAACCAGAGCAGCACATGGAAATGCCGTTTACCTTCCCGCCGGAGCGGTACCTATTAATCTACTTGCACTTTGTGGCGTGCTTTCGAACTGCTAGGCTGGCAGGAGCTGGGACCAAACAACGGGAGCTCGCCCTGCCCCGGAGATTCAAACCGCCAACCTTCCGATCAGCAAGCCCAAGGCTCAGTGGTTTACACCACAGTGCCACCCGCATCCCATACCACATCCCTGTAAAGGTAAAGGGACCCCTGACCGTTAGGTCCAGTCGCGGACGACTCTGGGGTTGCGCCGCTCATCTCACTTTATTGACCTAGGGAGCCGGCATACAGTTTCCGGGTCATGTGGCCAGCATGACTAAGCCACTTCTGGCGGACCAGAGCAGCGCATGGAAACGCCATTTACCTTCCCACCTATTTATCTACTTGCACTTTGACGTGCTTTCGAACTGCTAGGTTGGCAGGAGCTGGGACCGAACAACAGGAGCTCACCCCGTCATGGGGATTCGAACCGCCAACCTTCCGATCAGCAAGCCCTAGGCTCAGTGGTTTACACCACAGCGCCACCCATACCACATCCCTACCCCACCTCAAACTCAGCTTTAGCATACTAGTACAGGAAATCAACTTGTTTCCCTATTGAGAGAGGAGTACTTGGGCTAAGACAACTGTATTTCAAGATGCAAAGTTATGGACTCAAGATACATACATTTAACTACCTTGGGTCTTATTGTGAGAATGCTTTGTTAACTGAATTGTGGAAAATGACCTGGTCTCCAATGCACCCTTTTCTCGTGACTGCAAGTATTTGGTGGAAATATTTCCACCAAAGATAAGGAAATATTTATTCGTGGAACTTTCCCAGATTTGTGGGCTAAGAGATGACAAGCTTAATCATCATGTACCTATATAAATAAATACATTGTTTTCTCTTGCTCTAGAATAGGTCCAATCAATAATGATGGGATAAATCGAGGTGACTGTGTTCAATTATAATCAACCTTGACTCTGCTTATTCAATAACTCTGTTATTCTGCCTTGAGCTTCCTGATACATGAAACCTTTTTCTCCTGCCATCTTCCCTTGATCTCACTAGGCCATCTCCAATCTTCAATCCATGTAACTCTTGCTTGGATCCTCAACAGCTGGGAAAACCAACACCCTCAGTGGGAGCCCAGTACTAAAAAAAAAAAACCTAATTAATTCTTAAAGCTGGGTTAAGTCATACTTTGAACTTCTGCCAGTGGTAGTGCTTGCAATTATCCAAGCAGAATGGTTCTCTCAAGCTTTTGGGGGACCCAGTTGATTCTAATGTCCTAAAACACATATTTAATAAGGTTTAAATTAAATTAGCCTTGAAAATCAGCTTCATTTTTTTTCCTAGTCCAATAATTACACAGATAAAAAGTACAATTGAAGTTGCAACTACATTTGTATTAACACAATGTTCAAAGCAAACATACTTAGAATGAGTTTAAATCTAGAAACCTTCCATCCATTGTCAAAACAGTTTGTAAATATAAAAATCGAAACAGCTATGCCTGATTCACTCACCCATTCCATGGAAGGGATGTGCAAGAACTAGGCTACTTTAGTTTCTCCATCCATTTTTATTATGAAAACTTCGTTTTGTTTCATTATTTGCCCATTTCGTTTTTCATGTGTTTTAATAACTGATTTGCAATTAATTCCTTTGTTTTATCATTGCCATCCATTTCCCCCCATTGATTTCAATGGGAGACCCAGCCAGTTTTCTGTTGACTGTGAGTTTGATGTGTTCCATCCAAATGGCATGGAAACTTCAGGAATTCTACTATGCCTTGAATGCAACACCCCTGCCAAATTTGAGACACATTAGAAAAGGGCATTTTAGAGACTTTTATTTTTTAAAAAAAAACCATTTAATGGGGGGCCCAGATGTTCATTACTGGGATTTTAGGCTTTCTGGAACTTGCTATGGAGGGAAAATGTGCCTCATTAATTTCATTTGTCTAGATAAAATTCTTTAGTTGTCATTACATCCTTTCAATGAGAGGCCCAAGTGCTCATCTCCTGCTTTTAACTTCTGTGTTTTACACCTGTTCCTATGAAATCTTCCATCATTGTACCACTCCTCAAGTAGAGGAGACATTTTAAAGTTTCAAATAGACAGAGCAAAGGGTTCCCATTTTACATCCGTGAGTTTCTCTTTATCCTTCTGTAACCTTTCAGTTACATGCTGTTCCAAAACATTCCAATTTTTCATTAGAAACTAACGAAAAATGAATCAAACAAATGAGTAGTGTGATTTCTAATTAAGAATTCATCCATTTGCAATCTAATTTGTTTTTGCAACAGAAACAAATTAAATCAACGAGGCACAATTGTTTTGTTTTTCACTAGTTATTAAAACAAATGCACACCCTTATTCCATTCCAAAATCCAGAAAACCTAAGATCCCAATGACAGCCTACGTTCACTTAACCGAGGAGCCGAAATTGAATGTTGGACTGACCTTGCACTGAAACTAGTGTTAGGATTTTTATGCATTTTAGAAGCCAGGAAAGATTGCAAACTTAGTTCTTCAGCTTAAGCCAAGAAAAAGTATTCTTCATGAATTTGAACATCTGGATATGCATCCAAGCTTTGAGAGCTACTGAAGAAGCCCGGAAATTTTTGTGGGAGTGTGCAATCAGCAAACCCTAATTAAAGGGCCCCATTGGGGGCGAATATCGGCCTCCTAAACAACAGGATTTCCTATTGTTTTAGATAGCCTACTTTTTTCATCTGTAGCGGGAAAGATGCAAGTGTCATTTTGAACTGAGGAATGATGGAAAAGGGACCGATTAAAGTCAGGGGTCAGCAACCTTTTTCAGCCGTGGGCCAGTCCACCGTCCCTCAGACGGACTATATATTTGGGGGGGGGAGGAAATGAACGAATTCCTATGCCCCACAAATAACCCAGAGATGCATTTTAAATAAAAACACACATTCTACTCATGTAAAAACACCAGGCAGGCCCCACAAATAACCCAGAGATGCATTTTAAATAAAAGGACACATTCTATTTATGTAAAAACACGCTGATTCCTGGACTGTCCGCGGGCCAAATTTAGAAGGCGATTGGGCTGCATCCGGCCCATGGGCCTTAGGTTGCCTACCCCTGGATTAAACAGATAGCACTTCCTTCAGACAGCTGCAGCCTCCCATGGGCTGCCTTGGGTTAAAAACAAGAGCAAGAACTGCAGACAAAAGGATTGTCTGCGCAAGCGGTTTTTGTTCATATCATCCTTACTCACTATCTCTCATGTCAAGACCTCACTAACTTTCCTTCATACCCTTGACTTCTGGTAAGCATTGCAATAAAATAAAATAAAATAATGTCATGTCAAGACCTCACTAACTTTCCTTCATACCCTTGACTTCTGATAAGCATTCTGATAAGAAATTATTGTGCGTCGCCCACGTGTTGCATATATATTACTAGGAAAGATTACAGGAAATTATTGTGCGTCGCCCACGTGTTGCATATATATTACTAGGAAAGATTACAGGAAATTATTGTGCGTCGCCCACGTGTTGCATATATATTACTAGGAAAGATTACATCAGCTAAAAGGAAGAGGAAACTTATGCAATGGAATGGACAGAATAAAGTCATCTCTGCATTGCATTTTTGTGCCTATAATTATTCAGCAAGGGGTCCACAAATTCATACACAGCACACACAGCCATGAACATCCCTTGCCACTCTAATTAAACTGGCAAACCACAGCTCTTCTGAGTTCAGTGCTAGGAAGGACAGAGAATATTCCCCTAACCTCACACTGAGCATCAGATTCAGGTAGGTAGCCATGTTGGTCTGAAAGAACCAGTCGAAAGAAATAAAAAATTAAAAAAATTGTCCAGTAGCACCTTAAAGGTAAAGGTAAAGGGACCCCTGACCATTAGGTCCAGTCGTGACCGACTCTGGGGTTGCGGCGCTCATCTCGCATTATTGGCTGAGGGAGCCGGAGTACAGCTTCCAGGTCATGTGGCCAGCATGACTAAGCTGCTTCCGGCGAACCAGAGCAGCGCACGGAAACGCCATTTACCTTCCCGCTGCAGTGGTACCTATTTATCTACTTGCACTTTGACATGCTTTCGAACTGCTAGGTTGGCAGGAGCAGGGACCAAACAACGGGAGCTCACCCCCTCTCGGGGATTTGAACCTCCGACCTTCTGATTGGCAAGCCCTAGGCTCTGTGGTTTAACCCACAGTGCCACCTTAGAGACCCACTAAGTTTGTTCTGGGTGTAAGCTTTCATGTGCATGCACACTTCTTCAGAGGCACTCAAAGCATCTCTGAAGCTTAGAACGGCATTACGTGAAATATTCCAGCCGTCACAATAATAAGGCGAGGGGAGCATGGTGGTGACCACAGGTTTGGGGGAGCCATTTACCTACAATAGGGGTGTAAGTAAATGTGGCCTGCTAGATGTTGCTGAACTCCCATCATGCCTAATGATTGGCCATGGTGGTTTGGAATGATGGGAGACTCCACAAAAGGTGCTAATTGCACTATTCAGGCTGCAATCCTATGCTTACTTACCTGGGAGTGAACTCTGTCAATCAGAGGGATTTAATTTCTGTGGGGGATTTAATTTCTGTGTAAACATGCATGGCTTGCATTACATGTGGAGCTGCTCTCAGTTTGCATGTCACATGAAAGGCATGTCACTTTTATTATGGGTAAATGTTGGAGGCTATGCAACTTACTCCACAGCAGTTTACCTTCTCAAAGCTTATGTGACTGCTGCTCTAGAGAAAATCAGTTGTAAATCATATATATATTTGCCCATTTCAGCCTACAACCATATATGCTGTGCCCAAGACCATAGGTAGTCCACAATTCAACTGAAACACAGAATCTGATATTCAGCAGCGGGATCTGCCTTTGTGCTCAGAATCTTAGCATCACTTTTTACAAAGTTTGTAGTTCTCAAAGGAGAACCCTGAACAGATCCTTGAGCCAGAGGCGTAGCAAGCCCAGGTGGTACCCGGGGCGGAATTTTTTTTGTCACCCCCCCCCCACCACTTTAATTAAAAATAAAAATAATAAAAATTAAAAAGTGTCACCCCCCTCTGATGGTGCCACTTTGCGAGGTGTGGGGGTTTTTTGTGTGTGTGTCTATTATCTCTTTTTTTTCAATAAAGTTAAAATAAAAAAATAATAAAAAATAATAATAATAATGTAAAAAAAAAAATAAAAATAAAAATAAAAAGTGTCGCCCCCTCTGATGGTGCCACTTTGTGAGGTGTGGGGGGTTGTGTGTGTGTGTGTGTGTGTGTGTGTCTATTATCTCTTTTTTTCAATAAAGTTAAAATAATAAAAAATAATAAAAAAATGATAAAAATAAAAAAAATAAAAAGTGGTCCCCCCCCTCTGATGGTGCCACTTTGTGAGGTGTGGGGGTTGTGTGTGTGTCTATTATCTCTTTTTTTTCAATGAAGTTAAAATTTAAAAAAAATAAATAAAAAAAAAATAATTTTTTTAAAAAAATTTATTTTTTTAAAAAAAGTGTCACCCCCCTCTGGGGTGGAACCCGGGGCGGCTCGCCCCCCCCATTGCTATGCCCCTGCCTTGAGCCTCCCTAGGTTCAGAGGAGGCAAAAAAGGGTTAGCTTAAATTTGCATTGTTTATACAGGTTGCAGCATTCATTTTCTTGGTGCTAGGTGCAGTAATTTTTCTTTTTAAAAAAACAACCATGTACTTGCCCTTAGCTACTGATGGTAGCATATAAAAAGTATTTTGAGGTTATAAAAAGGCAGGGAAGAAACCAGAGAATCATCAGAGAAGAATTAATTGATATTTCTCTTCTGCACTCCAGGGAAAGGAACTGCTCCTTGCACTCTAGCAACATCAAAAGCTTTCAGAATAAAAGAAAAATTAGAGGATTAAAATGAGTTTAAAACTTGCTAGATGCTCCCAATCAGCATGATAGCTTGACTGAGCACACAAAGTTGGCTGTTTTTCTTTTAATCTCAAAGCTTTCTTTCCCCTCCCGCCACCTGCGTTACATAGGTTTAAAAAAACAAGTCTCCGTCCACAAGGAGCTTACAATATGAGATAGATAACATGCAAAACAACAGAGACAGGGGGGAAAGGAGGGAAGGAGGGAGGAACATAGGGAAATACAGCTACATGCGCTTAAAGCACGGTTACAGTCAGGAATGATAGATATATGGGAGATTGATAGATTGGGAGCCAGTGTGGTGTAGTGGTTAAGAGCGGTGGACTCGTAATCTGGTGAACCAAGTTCGATTCCCCGCTCCTCCACATGCAGCTGCTGGGTGACCTTGGGCTAGTCACACTTCTCTGAAGTCTCTCAGCCCCACTCACCTCACAGAGTGTTTGTTGTGGGGGAGGAAGGGAAAGGAGAATGTCAGCTGCTTTGAGACTCCTTCGGGTAGTGATAAAGCGGGATATCAAATCCAAATTCTTCTTCTTCTATATATATATATATATATATATATATATATATATATATATGCCTAATTCAAACTTCTTTGAGTCATGCCCCAACATTTCTGTGAAGAATACACTTCAGTAAGTATTCCTGCTTACACAGGGCAGGTGTCTGATTGGGACTGTTTACAGCAGTGATGGCTAACCTTGACACTCCAGATGTTTTGGGACTACAACTCCCATCATCCCTGACCACTGGTCCTGTTAGCTAGGGATGATGGGAGTTGTAGTTCCAAAACATCTGGAGTGTCAAGGTTAGCCATCACTGGTTTACAGCAAAGACATATGGCTGCATATGGTGCCAGAACTTACACTAAATGGTGAATCAGCCATTAGCCATCATTTTTTCCCAGCCCCAGATTATATTTCACCACCTACTGGATCTGTATCATTGGAGGTAATGAGGATACATAATAAGTATGATTAATTACTGGGAAGAGCAGGCCCCTCTCTCTTTCTCCTCTGTGCAATCTGCAACCTTGAATTAGCTCCACTCAACAGCTGTGCTTCTCCAAAAGACCAGGGGTGGGTGGGAATAGGGCTGTCAACTGATGAAGTGGGGAACCTGTTGTGCTCTTGTGCCTTTTAACAGCAGTTTGATCTGCAGACACCAGCAGATTCTTTATATTATGAAGCTTTTATGGCAGAGAAGTAAGCATCATCATCACCAGTTAATTACTGCAAGGGGTATCAAAGGCAACTGTTGGGACGGAAGAGCATCAAGGCAGTGGCCAATTCAAAGAGCAATGTAAATAGAGATGTGTGAATCCACAGGGAGATTAGTGTTGGAGATACATTCCCCGTGTCTGCAGTCATGGGATTGTTATCTATCACATGATGGTGTGTGTTTTCATTCCACAGAGTGGGAAGTGACGCAGACAGGATGTTTGTTTTACTGTGTTCTGTGAAGTGGGACTATTGTCCTTTGTTCTTTCTCTTTGCTGTCTGATGCTAGAGAGAGAGATTGAGCCATGTTGCAGTGCTCCGTGTGTGTTTATATGTAAAGAAAGTAGACTCTGCAGATCCATAAGTGTGCTGATGCTTCTTGGTATCAGTCGCTGTGATGTTTGGGCAGAAGAAAGCTTTTGAAGCTCCCGAACAAATGACCAGGAAGGCGAGAACATGCTAGTCAGGCATGTGTCTCTGCCAGGGTCCTACACGAGAGTAGGACGCTCCTGCTAACAATTAGATGCAGGGTCTATAACATGGGTAGGCAAACTAAGGCCCGGGGGCCGGATCCGGCCCAATTGCCTTTTAAATCCGGCCCGCGTGTTTTTACATGAGTAGAATTTAGCCCATTGATAACGGGCGCTAGATGGGCCAATGCCGCCCCCCGCCCAGCAGAAAACTCAGGCCGGCCAGGCTGCGCTCCTCTTGGCCGCCTGGCGCGCCGGGAACCCAGGCGAGGGCTGAGAGGGGGCCCGGCCTCCCGCCGAGGCGGCCGGCCTGGCTCAGGCCGCCGCGTCCCCCTCCACGGGCCGCGCCTCCCTCGGTCACCTCCGCCGCCTCCTTCTCCCCCTGCAGCGACTGGGGGGGGCTTCGTCGTTGGGCGGTGTCAGAGGGCGGTGTCAGCGGCACGGGCGGAGGAAGCGGGGTCTCCGGGGCAATCATGCCGGGAGGAGGAGGAGGGGGCCTGGGTTGGGGAGGGCTGCCCTGGCAGCGGCGGCGGAGGCACTGCTGCCTCTTCAGCGGGCCCGTCGTAGTCGTGGACGCGCTGGAGGAGGCGGCGGCCAGCGGCGCCCTCAGCCTGAGCGGCAGGAAGCTGAGGGACTACCCGCGGGGCAGCGCCGCCAGCCACGACCTCAGCGACACCACGCAGGCCGGTGAGGAGAGGGAAACCGGGGGGGTGAGAGGGAGGGTTGCGCCCCCGAATATATTGGAGGAGGACTGCGGCTTGCCGGAGAGGCTGGAGGATTTGGGAGGTGGAGGAGGCTCCGTGCAAGACGGCGGCGCTGCCCCAAGTGACACCGCGCGTGCACCGCCGCTGACTTCCGGCCTGCGTCCCTGTTGGGGGGGGACAGTAGAGCTGTCCAATCCCTGCGTCCCTGTCCGACATGCGCAGTAGCGCACTTCCGTGACACACAGAAAGTGGACGCAGGGACACAGCAAGATTATTATATAGGATACATCTACGGGTTACTTGTGGGGCACAGGAATTCATTCGTTCCCCCCAATATATATATATATAGAGAGAGAGAGAGAGAGGGAGAGAGAGAGAGAGTCCGGCCCCCCACAAGGTCTGAGGGACAGTGGACCAGCCCCCTGCTGAAAAGGTTTGCTGACCCTTGGTCTATAACATGACATCAAATGCTCTCTGCATCTTTAAAGGGTTGATAGTCATGGGAGAACCATAGCAAAGTACAGTATGTTTAAATGAGGAAGTTGCATCAGCAGCAACAGCAATGTTTGGGAAGGAGGTGGTTTCCTCCATCCTAGCACAAGTTAGGAGGAGTCACTTAAAAGTGTGGTAGGACAATCTGAATCCAGACTCACAATTTCCAGAAGAAAAATGCAAGCCAGTACATACCCTGCATGGCAAAAGCACCGAGGGAATTCAGGCACAGATATATATATTTTTCCAAAAAAAATTAATTGATTTTAACAATTTTAAGCACTTAACAATACCGTTAAATTTTCATCCTTCCCCCCTCTCACTGAGGGAAGCAAATTTCCATTCCCCTCTCTCACCGGGAAAGACAATAAACATTAGACATTTAACGTAGTTGCCATATAAATTATCATTGCTTAGGCCTGGCCCATTTCTGTGGGCCAGATAATCTTCCTTTCCTCAATTTCATATTTCAGTTGACTTCCTCAAGTCCCCCTCTGTTGAATTCATTATCTATCCTCTTTATCAGTTTTCCAAATTCATAAACTTATCTATTTTTACCATTTCCTTGTCCTTTTTCACAATAACCTAAAATACCAAAATCATTTTACTTAAACTAACCCCTTTTTTCTATACCTCGGCACCTCATTACTTCTGATACTTTCCTCAACCCTTATCAAATTCCTTTACTCCAACCTCATTTATAACTCCTGAATTTATTCTTTTTACACCCTTACCTCCCTCCAGTCTCAAAATTTTTAGCTATTTTCCCCACCTCTATCCTCCTAATTTGTTAACATATAATCATTAACGCCAGTATCCAGATCCAAACATCTTAGCCGCTTAAAAAGGAAAAAACAAATCCGAGTATATCCTCTTTATCCCACCCCAACCCTCGTTCAGGCACAAATATAAATGGAAGACAACGATCTAGAAAAAATAATATATAGCAGGAAATAATATACTGTATAGCAGATTACAGAGAAGCCCTATGGTCCATTTTTAGCTTGAATTTGATTAAATGAAAGTTCATTCCAAGATGGTACATCTCATTTTTTATATATATAGTTTTTTAAAGTCTCGAACCTTAAAATTTGCCATTCTGAAGTAAACTCTCGCGCTCAAAATTCAACTTTTAAATTTAAATTTAAAAACCACATAAGATACATGCGAACACGATCTATGCGGGAGGCGCGCTCCGCAACCTGCAGCGTCCGCAAGCTGCAGCGCTGTGTCTGCGCACGCGCGGGTTGCGATTCGGCGATTCTACGCATGCGCAAAGCGTGAATTAGTGTTTCTGTGCGAGCGCCGAAACCCGGAAGTAACCCATTCTGGTACTTCCAGGTTCGGCGCGGAGCGCAACCCGAAAACGCATAACCCGCAGCGTTCACAACATGAGGTATGACTGTACTGCATTAAGAGGACATTTGCCCCATTTTGTAGCTATGGAACAATCAACCAAAGCAATAAGCAACTGGGTCAGTGAATCCACACAGGGAAAATCTTAAATAAAATTAACAGGTAGAAACAGAGCATCATCAAATCCTTTCCCCTTCCTACTGCCTGCAGCATCTCCCCTCTGCACACACTTATAATTACAAAGCAATGTGATAGCATTTCTCCAACGCAGATCTAAACCCCCAACTCTCACAATAAATTAAGCGCTGACTCAGCTCCTATTACTCCACCACGAGTTTCCCCCCCTTTCTTTCTAGTAACCTTTTGAAAACATGTTTTTTTTTTCCCAGCTCTCCACTACCAGCACATCTTGCTATAGCCAGACCCAATAAACTCTTCCTGCCTCTTCTCCACTTGGTATCAAAATTCAGCGCAGGGATCTGTATTCGAAATCAGAGCTAAATCTTGGACCATGAGAAGAAAAATATACCTCAGCATTTATGTGGAACGCCCTCCCATCAGATGTCAAGGAAATAAACAACTATCTGACTTTTAGAAGACATCTGAAGGCAGCCCTGTTTAGGGAAGCTTTTAATGACTGGTGTTTTAATGTGTTTTTAATATTTTGTGGGAAGCCGCCCAGAGTGGCTGGGGAAACCCAGCCAGATGGGCGGGATATAATTAATTAATAAATTGTTGTTGTTGTTGTTGTTATATTATGATGTGTAGAATGGGCAATGGGCACTACTCAATTATTATAATCTCCAGGTCTTTAGGAGTGAGTTGCCTCCAAGCACATGCTTAGCCCAGAGATAATGTTCTGTCCATTTCCTAACTGTACCGCCCTCTCAACCTACCAATGATTGCCATATATATTTCCATATATGTAAATTGTGGTATGTGTTATTAGTGTTATTCTTACAATGTATCTTATTTATGTTAGCTGCTCCAGAATTCGGATCTGGAAGGATGGGATACAAGAGGAATAATAATAATAATACCTCAACTTTTCTGTTCTAGCAGGTGATTCACAAAATAAAGGTGCCACTTTTTTGCTGCTAAAAAAATATGAGCACAGTGTGGGGGGGGGAATGCACTTGTTTCCTTTGTCTGATGCAAAGGTAAAGGTAAAGGGACCCCTGACCGTTAGGTCCTGTTGCGGATGACTCTGGGGTTGTGGCGCTCATCTTGCTTTACTGACTGAGGGAGCCGGCGTACAGCTTCCGGGTCATGTGGCCAGCATGACTAAGCCACTTCTGGCGAACCAGAGCAGTGCACGGAAATGCTGTTTACCTTCCCGCTGCAGCGATACCTATTTATGTACTTGCACTTTGACGTGCTTTCGAATTGCTAGGTTGGCAGGAGCTGGGACCGAGCAACGGGAGATCACCCCATCGCAGGGATTCGAACTGCCAACCTTCCGATCTGCAAGCCCTAGGCTCTGTGGTTTATCCCACAGCGCCACCCACGTCCCTCCGCATAAAGTATACCTATGCAAAATGTAGAAATAATGGAAATAAATGGAAATACAATACATCTCATCATTGTGTGGAAGACCTCGACTAGGTGACCTGTGAGGTGCTAACTGTTGATGGGCAACTCCCAAGCTACCCTGCTCTCCCTTCTTAAAGGTAAAGGTAAAGGGACCCCTGACCATTAGGTCCAGTCGTGTCCGACTCTGGGGTTGCGGCACTCATCTCGCATTATTGGCCAAGGGAGCCGGCGTACAGCTTCCAGGTCATGTGGCCAGCATGACTAAGCCGCTTCTGGCGAACCAGAGCAGCGCACGGAGACACCGTTTACCTTCCCGCCGGAGCGGTACCTATTTATCTACTTGCACTTTGACGTGCTTTCGAACTGCTAGGTTGGCAGGAGCTGGGACCGAGCAATGGGAGTTCACCCCGTTGCGAGGATTTGAACCGCCGACCTTCTGATCAGCAAGCCCTAGGCTCTGTGGTTTAACCCACAGCGCCACCTGGGTCCCTCTCCCTTCTTAGGGTATCTGCAAATCAGACTTGGACTGGACAGTCCTTCAGAGAGAGAACTCCTTCAAAGAGACGGCATAAAGTAGGGCACATGGCCACCCTAGGCCAGACACAGCACAACAAGCATTTTCTGGTTCCTTGGAAAACTCAGCAGTTGCATTGGTGCCTAAATTACCTTGGGAAGCTGGTGGAGGAGGGACTCCAATCTGGCACTGAGCACCTGCCAAGTGCTTAAAAGCCCTGTTGGCTCAGAACTCTTAAAAATAAAAATAAAAATAAAAAAGTACACACACAAAAACCCAATTGGCATGCACACAGCTATTGTTGAAAGCAAAGGCTTTATTTTCATCCTCAGTAAAGGCAGTGGTGACAATGTGCGGGTCTAATTCAGTACAAAGTGCCACTATAAATATTTAAAGTCTCAGAAAGAATATTTGGATTGTATACTCAGAATGCTGCCCAAGGAGGTGGAGACGCTGCTTAATTTTTAAAAGTGCACAGTGCACAGATCTACAGTGGGGAAAGGAAGCTCCGTGGAATGCTCTTTAATTCTGCGATTGCAGGGAAAGAC
Source organism: Darevskia mixta (assembly GCA_034641385.1). Taxonomy (NCBI): domain Eukaryota; kingdom Metazoa; phylum Chordata; class Lepidosauria; order Squamata; family Lacertidae; genus Darevskia; species Darevskia mixta. Next base: position 1,433,726 of record JAWWNH010000047.1, read on the forward strand.
AGCAGTACTCAGTGGTGGGAGACAAAGGCACACTGTACATGCTATAGTCTTCATTCTAGTATTTGAAACTGCAAAAAAGCTCAGGAATGCATCTATTACATGCATATATTCATCTGGGGACCAGAGCAGCTTCCAGGTCATGTGGCCAGCATGACAAAGCCACTTCTGGCGAACCAGAGCAGCGCACGGAAACGCCATTTACCTTCCCGCCGGAGCGGTTCCTATTTATCTACTTGCACTTTGACGTGCTTTCGAACTGCTAGGTGGGCAGGAACAGGGACCGAGCAACGGGAGCTCACCACATCGTGGGGATTCAGACCGCCGACCTTCTGGTCAGCAAGCCCTAGGCTCTGTGGTTTAACCCACAGCGCCACCCGCGTCCCATTAAAAAACTGGGCCTAACCCCCAATAAAAATGGATCTCGAAAATCAGTTCCCTCCAAGAGCACCTGGATCTGGTCCAGGACCACCCACTGAAGAACCTTGTCCAAGAAGAGGAGATTGGCAACTGACCAGGCATTATTTACATTCTCTGGATCCAGTGAGGGTTTGTTGAGGAGTGGTTTCACCACTGCCTCCTTCAAGCAGGCAGGGACCACCCCCTTTCTCAATGAGCCATTAATCACCTCCCTGCCCAGTTGGGACCAAGCCACACAGCAGATTAAACCCACTAAACCTCCTGCTTTTAACTGAAACAGGAAGTTCAAATGTCACTCAGCCACAATCTGATCTCAGGCAAGTTGCTTCTCTCTCAAGGTGCTTCCAGGAGGGGGCTTAATTTGCAGACAGGAAATCAGTAACAGGTTTTGTTAAAACAAAATTAAAAAAAAATTCCTTCCAGTAGCACCTTAGAGACCAACTAAGTTTGTTCTTGGTCTGAGCTTTCGTGTGCATGCACACTTCTTCAGATACACTGAAACAGAAGTCACCAGACCCTTATATATAGTGAGAGGGTGGGAGGGGTATTGCTCAGAAGGGTGGTGGGAATGGGTGATAGGCTGATAGCTGTGGTGAACCTGTTGACGACCCATTCCCACCACCCTTCTTTAGACCACAGCGCCACCCGCATCCCCACGTAGTGCTTGTCTCCACCTAGTCAGGCATTCTGAACAACAGGGACCAGGCCAACGCTTCTAGGAAACCGACAAGAACGACATGAGGCCAGTTGTTGTTTTGGCCTCTGATGTACTGCCTCTGAATATGGGGGTTCAGTTTAGTCATCATGCCTAAAATGGGTTCCCATCTGCCCCACCTGCAATAAAACACGTCTCTCCTGTACTGGTCTCTACAGCCACAGCAGGTGCTGTAACTCTCAAACGGTCTGACTTCACCCCGAAAGGTGCATTGTGTCCTGAGACAGATGGACGCCAATGAGCGTAGGATAGAGCAGTTAGGTGGGACTAAGCGGTAGCGGGAGGGAAGCAGTTTGGCTGGGAAGGGGATGGCTGTAGCCTCTGGCTGTCTCTCAGCTCAGCTTACCCACATCTAAAGTGAGAACAAGAGTCTCCTGACGTGTTTGCTGTTTTTAAGTACTATAAATCACACATTTCACTGCACTGCACTGTAAGGGTTGAAGCTCAGCCAGAGCCGTCTTTCCCATAGGGCTTAGTGGCTCAGTGCACCGGGGCGCTGGCCTCTCAGGGGCGCCCCAGCGAGTGGGGGAGCTGCGCGGCTTTGCGCGGCTTTGCCAGTGGCCTCCCCTTTCCCTGCACACCACCACCTGCACCCCGCCAACCATCTTTCCTTCCTACCCTCCTCGGCCCGCCCTCCTCTGTGGGCAGACACATTGGCGCTGCTGCTTGTGCTGCTCCCACAAGCACTCTGCGGTGGCGGCACGGGCGGCGGCGGACGAGGAGGCGCTCCTTGACTCTGAGGCAGCAGCCGAGGACAGGCCACTTCCGCCGCCGCCGCCTCCTCCTCTCCCTCGGCCGTGGGAATCCCCTCAGCCGCCGCCCACTGAGCCTCTGTTGTTGTCGTCTGAGGAAACGGTGGGAGCAGCGGTGGCGGGAGCGGCTCCCGAGGGGCCTCCTCCGTGTCACTGGTGCCCTCCTTCTGCCCTCAGGCCGCTGGGCAGACAGCGAGAGCACTGGCAGCGGCCTGTCGTTGTCAGGCAGTGGAGGAGGAGGAGGCGCCCCGGAGCCTCACAAGCGAGCGTGGGGTTCTAGCAGTCTGGTCAGCCATGTCACGTCCACCACATCAGTGGCGTCTTCTGTGGGCGGCAGCTCCCGGGGGTATGAGGTGGTCCGCGAGTTGGGCCCCGAGTACTAAATTCTAGGAAAGGGAGGGGGCGCCGGAGGGATCTTTGCACCACGGCGCCGGATATGCTTAAGATGTGGGAGATGAGTGGGAATGTGGATGAGGGAATATTGTTTAATATTTCCTATCCCAGCTTGTGCTAACAAGCTCCAAACTAGCAGAGATTCTCATCCCCAATTAAACGCAGCAAAACATGGCGATTAAGTTCCTATGAACTTCTATAACAAGGCAGATCCTAGCATATAATTCCCCTGGTTCCCTCTTAAAAGTAAATACACGACACAATGCTTTTTAAAAGTAAAAACGTTTTACTCACAGACATTTCCAAGCTTCTACAGTCTCAGAAAGGCAGGCTAGCTTAGATTAAATGTATGTACATGTGGACACTCTCCTTAAGGGAGAAGGGTCCACCTGGGCCCTCTTGGCTGGAAGCCAAGAGTGCATATCTTGAGATGTTGCATCCTCGAAGTCCTGATGAGAAGAGAGAGGAGAATGGCAGCTGACCTGTGTGCTACAGGTAAGGCCACTCCCACCTCTGGTCACACAAGGAAATGATCTCAGTCCAGGCACAGGAAACTAGCTGGAGGACCAAGACCCCTTGTGTACACTCTAGGAATGTTGTGATTGACTGCACCAGTGTTATACATCCCACATAAGACGACCCTGAGCTCAGTGGAACAGTACTTGCTTTGCACTCAGAAGGAAGGTCATCTGCATCTGGTCCCTGACATCTCTAGGTAGATTGCGCTGGAAAGAAAATGTAGAGAGGAGACTGCACTGAGCTGGATGGAGCAGTGGTCTGACTTGGCAGTGTCCTGTGTCCCTAATTAATAATATTAAATGGTAATATTGAGACATGTTACAAAACTCCACCCATCGCACCTTGGATAGTGAATGTGGCATGTACTGTTATAGCCCTAAGACCAACAACAGAGATGATTCTGGATGGTGTATCTGACTCTCTACTACACTATTGCTGCTACACATGAATTCTGTGTATTCATGTGTAGCAGCAATAGGGGGGGCTCGTTTAATCTCACTGTAAACATGTGGTGCAGTGACAATAAAGTATTTCTATTTCTATATCATACTGAGCAAGAGGTACCAGCGGTCTGACTCAATATGTGACAGCTTCCTATATTTTCAGAATGCAAAGGAAGCAATCCCCAAATTTATACAGCTCTTGGGGTACAGGTAGAGGGCTTAGAATAATAGAATCGTAGAGCTCAAAGGGACCTCAGAGATCATCTAGTCCAACTATGATTTAGAATGGAGCACAACAGGAGGAGGAGCACAACAGGAGGAGAATTTTCACTTTGCACAAAGCACCATTTTGCACCAATCTGAGACCCCAAGATCCGCCACTGCACTGTCACACAGCTCTAACTGTCAAAAAGTTCTTCCCGATGTTTAGTCGGAATCTCCTTTCTTGTAACTCGAATCCATTGGTTCGGATCCTACCTTCCGGAGCAGGAGAAAAGTGCCTTAAGTGATACCTAAGAGTGTTAGCTAAGAAACCTCCAGCTCCTCAGCCCTTCTCTCTTTGAGTAACCTAAGCAAGCTGCTAGGCGCAGACCCTGTAATAAAGCATGGGTGGGGAACCTGTGGCCCTTCGGATGCTGTTGGATTCCAGCTCCCATCAGTCCAACATGCAATTAGACACCATTGCAATAAAAGAACAATAATACTGGTCTACCTGGTGGCCCAGGTGGCGCTGTGGGTTAAACCACTGAGCCTAGAGTCCAGAGTCGGACACGACTGGACCTAATGGTCAGGGGTCCTTTACCTTTAACTTTACCTTACCTGGTGGCCAACCTGGAGGAGCTGTTGTAAAGTTTACTGAAGTAATATTTATGCAATACTTTGAATGTTAGGAAAGTACTATTCAAATGCTATTTTTACCGACTGCAGAACAAAAAGCTGGGTAAAAATGTGGGGGGATTAACACAGGATGTTGTAATATTAGGCTGGTGGTATCTCAACAGCCACAGGGTAAATCCACAATCCAGCACAATCACTCTTGACTTTTAATTCTTCTACTGACTGAAAACCCTTCAGTTACTTTTGGAGCCTCCTTGTGCTGCAAAGCTCATCCCCAAGAGTCTGGGTTTGCAGAAATAACAACTCTGCAAAGGCATGTTCAGCACAACCACCCAACAGGTAAATAAATCCCAACAAATGAGTGTGTTTGTGTGTGTGGTCCACAAATTGAAAAACAGGCTATATGTAGACAGACTGATAAATCACCAACAAAATTAGTCTGGATGAAGGAGTTTGGTGTTACAAAGGGGATTTTAGCCAGTCATCCCCCACCTTAGAAAAGAGTGTCCCCTACTTGGGAGTCTCTGGAAGGATTGGTGAGCTTAAAAAAAGCAGAAGTCTTCCAGTAATGCTGTGTGTGTTGTGTTGTGTTGTGTTGTGTTGTGTTGTGTTGTGTTGTGTTGTGTTGTGTTGTGTGTGTACACACACAAAAGGCAGAGAGAGCGAGAGAGCGCAGAAGATGACGCTAGCCCCGATCCCTGGATCTGCTGGATCCTGACGTAGCGAGTCTCTCCAAGAGCTCGCCTGCTCCCCGTGCAAAACAGGTATCCCCTCGGAACTGTCTTTCGGCTCGAAAGAACGGGCGGCCCCCATTCCCCGTTAGAGCAAGATCCGAGGCTGAGAGGTACCCGTTTCCTGGAATAAAACAGGGTGTGTATGCGCGCGCGCATGTGTGCGTTTTCCTTCGGGAGGAAGCCGGCGCAGCTTCCCCTTCGCATCCATCCATCCATCCATCCCGCCGGCCCGTCCCCCTCTCCCCGGATCGGACCCGCAGCCGCGCGCCCGATCCCTTCCCTTCCTCTCCCGGTCTTCCCCGGGAGGCGAAGGGCTCTGCCGCAGCGAGCTGCCTCCTTTCCCCCCGGAGCGGGCTGCGCCAAGCGCGGAGCCCCAGCCAGCATCCTCGAGCCTCGCCCCCGCCCGGAGCAGCCCACGTGAAGGTGACATTGCGGCAGAAGACGCCCCTTCCCAGATGCCCCCGAGGAGACCCTCGCCTGCCTGCCTGCCTGCCGTCTTCCCCCTCCCGCCTTACCTGGTACCTGGGGAGGCAATCCGGCTCGTTGCTGTCGGCGGGCATGGCTGGCTGGCTGGCTGGAGCCGGGCGAGCAGGTGGCCGGAGCTACTTCGGAGCCGGGGCCCCGTCGGGCGGCGCGCAGCTTCGCCCTCCGCGGCTCCGAGCGACTCCCCGGAGGAGCCCAGTCACGGAACCCCTCCGGCCGCGGCAAGCAGCCAATCCCAAGCCAGGGATTTTAGCCGGGGGGGGGGGGTAGGGAGGGGGGGTGGCTTTTTTTTTTGGACGGGGTTTGGGGGTGGGCAGAGAAAAGGGGGGGCGTTCGCGGCAGCGGAGAGTCCGAGGAGACGCAAGCGACGCGGGCGGGGGGCGCGGAATGGGGAGGGGGCGAGAGAGGGGGGGAGGGAAAACGGGGGAGGGGAGGAGCAGGGCAGGGGGGAGGGAGAGAGGGAGGGGCGCGAGGCAGGTGATGGCCAGGGCCGGATTTAGGTTTGATGCGGCCCTAAGCTACTGAAGGTAATGGGGCCCTTTATATGTCCAGCTGTCCTTTGTCAACAACAAATTGTTGCTGTTTTTTGTGTTGAATATATATTATATGGTAATTTATGGACCTAATAAGCAAAGACATCACCTTGCCAACAAAGGTTCGTATAGTTAAAGCTATGGTTTTCCCAGTAGTAATGTACGGAAGTGAGAGCTGGACCATAAAGGAGGCTGATCGCCGAAGAATGGATGCTTTTGAATTATGGTGCTGGAGGAGACTCTTGAGAGTCCCATGGACTGCAAGAAGCTCAAACCTATCCATTCTGAAGGAAATCAGCCCAGAGTGCTCACTGGAAGGACAGATCCTGAAGCTGAGGCTCCAGTACTTTGGCCACCTCAGGAGAAGAGAAGACTCCCTAGAAAAGACCCTGATGTTGGGAAAGATTGAGGGCACAAGGAGAAGGGGACGACAGAGGATGAGATGGTTGGACAGTGTTCTCGAAGCTACTAACATGAGTCTGACCAAACCGCGGGAGGCAGTGGAAGACAGGAGTGCCTTGCGTGCTCTGGTCCATGGGGTTACGAAGAGCCGGACACGACTAAACAACAATGCGGGTGAATAAAGAGAGACCCTACACGTGTATAACAAGGCAGAGGGCATTTGAGAATCTGCCAGGCTTGCCAAGAGATTCCGATAAGTTATTGCGCCATTTTCCTTGGAATTCCACAATGTTAATCACCATTGTTGGTGCTTCTAACACCATCGCTCCATACATCATCAGTGTAATTTGTGTATCTGAAGATGTTGTTGGACTCCAGCCCAGGGTGCCAACTTGAACAAAAAATTGGGGGGGGCACGTAAGCCCTGCCCCGCATAATCGATCACATGGCATGCTGCACGAACACCATTTGAAAGGCAATGCTCATCCACTTTCAGGGGGGCTCAGCCCCCTCAAATATTTTAGGGGGGGGCTAGGAGTTGACTCCTATGAATCCGACTCCCATCAGCCCCAACCAGCAGTGCCAGTCAAGTATGATGGGAATTGTAGTAGTCCACAGGTTCACAGACAGTAGTCCACAGATATATAGTGAATAGGAATAATACACAAACCCTTCTATGACACCATAACTCAGGCTTCCTCAACCTCGGCGCTCCAGATGTTTTTGGCCTACAACTCCCATGATCCCTAGCTAGAAGGACCAGTGGTCAGGGATTATGGGAATTGTAGTCTCAAAACATCTGGAGGGCCGAGGTTGAGGAAGCCTGCCATAACCCTATTTATAACACAGGAAAATTCATTAGCAGCAGATTTGTGGAACATACACCTGCCAACATTTGTTAGCTGTGAGAGTTAAATTGAACCTCCATGTTCAGCTGCAGTCCACCTCTGAATACAGGTTGCTGGGGCAGATAAAATGGGAGGGGTGTTGCCTTCATAGCCTTCTTTTAGGATTCCTAGAGGCCAGCGTGGTGTGGTGGTTAAGAGCGGTGGACTCGTAATCTGGTGAACCGGGTTCGCGTCCCCGCTCCTCCACATGCAGCTGCTGGGTGACCTTGGGCTAGTCATACTTCTTTGAAGTCTCTCAGCCCCACTCACCTCACGGAGTGTTTGTTGTGGGGGAGGAAGGGAAAAGGAGCATGTTAGCCGCTTTGAGACTCCTTCGGGTAGTGATAAAGCGGGATATCAAATCCAAACTCTTCTTCTTCTCTGCTTGGAAACACAGACCACATGGGTTATTGGGCTGTATTCAACCAAGTTAGAGTAGACCCATTGAAATTAATGGGCCAAAGTTAGCAATGCTCATTGATTTCAGTGGGTCTAACTTTGAATTGGTTTGGTTCAAAAGTACTCTTCTGACAATGACCCTATAAATAATAATCGATCCAATGTCTTTTTTAAAAAAAAAAACTGCTCACATACACTTTGAGCCTTGTACTCGATGTCTTTTTTCATTTCGGTCTGTAGGTATTCTGGGATGCTTGCACATTACTACACAAATGGGATGAGAATTGATTGAAAAATGTGATTTCAGTCATATCAGGCTTTTTATACATCAAGCGCTGCAGATGGCGCTTTGTGTCTGTCATTCTTCAGTGCCTAAAATGAACATCAGTCAAACGCGTCCTCACTCCAAGGTGACAACTACAGTGATTTCAGTGAGCCAAAACTAGAAAGCAATAATGAGACACCACCTACTCTTGGGCCTTGGTTTAAGACAAATTTCCTTGCTTTAAGGTTGTTTCAGGAAACAAGGAACACTTGAGGCAACCATTTGAAGGTTCTCTTCCAGCATTGATGGCCTCATCTGAGGTGACTAATGTTCCCTGTATGACATTTCAGTGTTGAGTTTCCAACAAAGCTAATTCTAAAAGGAAGAACAAGCATATGTGGTATTTAAAGATTTTGTCTGTGCGCATGCACAGCGGGAGAATGTTCCCAAATGCCTCGGTGACTCAGGTATGATGGCCAGAAATATCAGAAATCAACATATCTATGCATGCAAAAAGCACTTTAGTAATTTGGCAACAGGATCAAGTAGACCCCAGTTAAGTCATCATTTTTTAAAAAAAGAAGAAGAAGGCGGACATGAATGTGAAAATAACTATGATTTGGGGACCCAGGTGGCGTTGTGGGTTTACACAGCCTAGGGCTTGCTGATCAGAAGGTCAGCAGTTCGAATCCCTGTGACGGGGTGAGCTCCCATTGCTCGGTCCCAGCTCCTGCCCACCTAGCAGTTCGAAAGCACATCAAAGTGCAAGTAGATAAATAGGTACCACTTCGGTGGGAAGGTAAACGGCATTTCCGTGCGCTGCTCTGGTTCGCCAGAAGCGGCTTTGTCATGCTGGCCACATGACCTGGAAGCTATACACCGGCTCTCGGCCAATAAAGCGAGATGAGTGCCGCAATCCCAGAGTCGGACACGACTGGACCTAATGGTCAGGGGTCCCTTTACCTAACTATGATTTAATATGAAAATATGTTCATGTTTAGAACTCCACTACAGACCAACAATGCCATATAGAGTAGGGTTCCCATGTTTCAAAAAGTTAAGGCCAGGCAGGACACCCCAAAAGTTGTTGTTGAGCTTTTTTTCGGAAACCACCAAAACGGTTGAGCTTTCTGTAGACAAACCCCAAACAATTTTTCGATTAGGTCTTGCCTAAGATCCAGGGCAAAGCGCCACCTTTCAGAAATTATAGTTGCCATATACAGTGGTACCTTGGTTCCCAAATGGCTTAGTTGATGAATAAATTGGCTCCCAAACGCCTCAAACCCAGAAGTAAGTGTTTCAGTTTGCAAACATTTTTCAGAAGCCAAATGTCTGTTTCGGCTGTTGGCATTGTTTCTGGGGCCAATCAGCCAATCAGAAGCTGCACCTTGGTTTTCGAACGTTTTGGAAGCTGAACGGACTTCCAGAACAGATTAAGTTCGAGAACCAAGGTACCACTGTATAGGGTTGCCATATTCCCAAAAGTGAAAATCCAGACACCGACTTACCACCCGCTCCCTATTTCAAGGGACAGTTCCTTATTTAGTAACACTAAAATTTAATATTCAATAAGTAACGACGTCTTAAAATAAGTGGTAAGCAAAGTGATGCTCCCCATTTTCTATTTTTAAAAATGCTGCTCTTCTTGGAGGGACCAGGAGTTGGAGCTGGGTCAAAGAAAGCTGCGTCAGAGCCTGGTACACTGGAGGGAATTTGGCAAGTTGGTAGCACAGCCAGGGCAGAAGAAGAGCCTGCCAAAATCTGAATTCTACTGCTTTTTCAGAGGCTGGTTACTTTAAATAACACATGCCAATAAAAATACTCTCAGTGGTGGTACCATTAAGAAATGGAGGGGTGGGGCAGAGAAGGCATCAATACATTTCCAAGGGGGGAGCTTGGTCCCACAGGTTAGATTTCTGGAAGAGAAATCACAGCATAATTGTCAGGGACATGGCGCTGGGCAGGGAGGAGGCGCAAGGGCTGTCAGGGGAAAGAGAGCCGCAACACCAGTCAGGCAGTAGCGAAGGAATAATAATAATAATAATAATAATAATTTATTATTTGTACCCCACCCATCTGGCCGGGTCTCCCCAGCCACTCTGGGTGGCTTCCAACAAATATCAAAATACATTAAAATATCACAGATTAAAAACTTCCCTAAACAGGGCTGCCTTCAAGTATTTTCTAAAGGTCATGTAGTTGTTTATCGCTTTGACTCTGATGGGAGGGCGTTCCACAGGGCAGGCGCCACTACCAAGAAGGCCCTCTGCCTGGTTCCCTGTAGCTTTGCTTCTCGCAGTGAGGGAACCGCCAGAAGGCCCTCAGCGCTGGACCTCAGTGTCTGGGCTGAACGGTGGGGGTGGAGACGCTCCTTCAGGTATACTGGGCCGAGGTCATTTAGGGCTTTCAAGGTCAGCACCAACACTTTGAATTGTGCTCGGAAACGTACTGGGAGCCAATGTAGATCTCTCAGGACCGGTGTTATGTGGTCCCAGCGGCCGCTCCCAGTCACCAGTCTAGCTGCCGCATTCTGGATTAGTTGTAGTTTCCGGGTCACCTTCAAAGGTAGCCCCACGCAGAGCGCATTGCAGTAGTCCAAGTGGGAGATAACTAGAGCATGCACCACTCTGGCGAGACAGTCAGCGGGTAGGTAGGGAAGTAGGATGTCCCTCAGTGAAGAGGAGGTTTGGTGGAGACAGGGCATGGAGATGCTGCAGGGTAAAGGAGGAGCCGGGTGATATGGGACTTCCGTCGCCCCAGGTGCGTAGAGGGAAGAAACATAAGGAATCGAGGAGGAGATTTAGACTACCAAAACTGTTATGTTGGGGGCAGACCCGTGAGAGGCCACTCCCAGATTCTGGTACCCACTCGAGCGGTCATGAACTTTAGAGCTCTGCTTGTATATAGTTGTTAATAAAGCTGTAAATACAGATGCAGATGGATCAGACTGATTACTCCCGAGGAGACACCACAGCGTCCTTACATTAATGCTCCCATCACAGTAATGTTCCCATCCTAAACAATTCCCCCCCCCTATTGATTTTGAAGGAGTTCACTTTCAAGTAGCCACGCTTAGGACTGCAGCGTTATTTTAATTTAATGATAATAAATAAAAGCACTCTATGCAACAAGTGCCTTTCCTTCAAGAAGTCATGGGGATCAGACCCTACAAGAACCTGAAACCAGTGCGGTTAAGGCACTGGAGACAATTGAAGAATTTGGGCAAGTAGCAGGCTTTAAACTAAATAAAGCCAAAACAAAGCTGATAGGCAAAAACCTGACACCAGAAGAGGCAAACAAAATCGAGGGGGTGACAGAATTGAAATTTGTTAAGAAAGTTAAATATTTGGGAGTGTTTATAACATCCAAAAACCTAAACCTGTACAAAGATAATTATGAAAAAGTTTGGAATGAAGTAAAAAGAGACCTAGATTCATGGAATAACCTTAAGTTAACCCTTATGGGCAGAATTGCTGTTATAAAAATGAATGTATTACCGAAAATGTTATACCTTTTTCAAGCATTGCCAATTGTAGAAAAAACTGAATGTTTCAAGAAGTGGCAAAAGGATATTTCAAGGTTTGTCTGGCAGGGGAAAAAACCCAGAATCAAATTTAAGATACTTACGGATACGAAAGAAAGAGGGGGATTTTCCCTGCCAGAGTTAAGTATATATTTTGATGCTGCGGCCTTTTGCTGGTTGAAGGATTGGTTCACGTTGGACAATGCAGAGGTTTTAGATTTGGAAGGACATGATAATGTTTTCGGGTGGCATGCCTATTTGTGGTATGATAAGATTAAAGCACATAAAGGTTTTAAAACACATATTATCAGGAAAACGTTGTTTAAGGTTTCGATGAAATATAAAGATTTGTTAGAAAGAAAAACACCTAGATGGCTGTCACCCTCGGAAGCGAAAGCACATAAGAAACCAAATATGGAATTGAAATGGCCTACTTACTATGACTTGTTAATACAGGAAGGTGATGGTGTCAGGTTGAAACCATATGAACAGGTGAAAGCACAAGTAACAGACTGGTTACATTACCATCAAATTAATGAAGCTTTCAAAAATGACAAAAAGATTGGCTTTCAAAATGAGAGGTCCAATTTGGAAACGGAATTAATAGAACCAAAAACGAAAAATCTTTCCAGAATGTATAATGTTTTGCTAGAGTGGCACACACAGGATGAATTAGTTAAATCTGCAATGATAGATTGGGCCAAGGACATTGGTCATAACATAATGATGGAAGACTGGGAAAGGTTATGGAAAAAAGATATTAAATTTACAGCATGTAACGCACTTAGAGAGAATATAATGAAAATGATTTATAGATGGTACCTAACCCCGGTCAAACTGGCTAAAATCTATCATTTACAGGACAATAAATGTTGGAAATGCAAAAAGACAGAAGGAACGTTTTATCACCTATGGTGGACCTGCCCAAGAATTAAAGCCTTCTGGGAAATGATATATAATGAAATGAAAAAAGTGTTGAAAAACACATTTGTTAAAAAAACCAGAGGCTTTCCTACTTGGAATAGTCAACAAGGAGATCACCAAGGAGGATAAAACTTTTTTTATGTATGCCACAACAGCAGCTAGGATGTTAATTGCCAAGAACTGGAAGACACAGGAACTACCGACAGTGGAGGACTGGCAGATGAAAATGATGGACTATATGGAACTCGCAGAAATGACCCGGAGAGTACGCGACCAGAGGGAAGAAGAAGCGGAACAAGAATGGAAAAAATTTAAAGACTATTTAAAAATTTGTTGTAAGCTTTGATTTAGGAAAAGACTTGGAATGGAATGATAGACCACAGAGTACATAACAGCGATTAAGAGCAATATGATAGATATAATAGAAAGATTAGAATAGAAAAGAAACGTTGTTTATAAAGTATAATAAGTAATATTTACCAATGAGAAGAAATTACTAAAAAGGAATAAGTCATTGAAGCGCAGTGGGGGGTGATGTGAGGAAGCCCCCCCTTTACCATGATTTAGACAGTTTGAAATTAAGCACGAGTTTGATTATTGTTTTGTTTTTTATGTAGTACGTATTGGTCTGTGATGTTTTGTATGTTTTGTATGTTTTATTTTTTGTTGAAAACTTAATAAATATTATTAAAAAAAAAAAAAAAAGAAGTCATGGGGATCCTGCAATGGGGGTGGGGGACGGAGAGTTGACGTCTTTGCTCCCACCCTCCCTGCCCTGACTTGAAAATACTGGCTGGCTGGCAATGTAATGAAGTCACGGGTTCTCAGAATGCGGACTGCATAGCTACTGTTCAAGGAGAGCCAAGCTGCTTGTTTGATTGGGGAGGTTTGGAGGCCAATGCACCTGCGGCTGCTTTGAATTTCCACATGCAGATGAAACAATGTCGCCTCCAAGATATGTAAGCTGTTGCGTGGATCCAATCTGTTCTCAGGAAACAGGCACAGCAGGGAGGGACGGGTGCTAACAGCTTGTCACATTTTGAATATGGGAAGAAAGCACCTTCCATCCAAGAAGACAGACTTAGGAATCAAGAAAATGAGGTCGTTCTAATTAAAGTCCTGCAGAGGATCCAATAAATGCAGACACGTGGCTTTTGAATGAAGATTAATAATAACAGTAATAATATTCTAATTATTGCGTCCAAATTTCCCCAAACCCAACAGGCAAATATCCTGGTGCAATCTGTTCAATTTGCACAATTCTGTTAGCACTGTGTAAACATTGAATAGTAATGTAATTCTTGATGTAAAATGGATGATTACTTACTAGCTAACTGGATATTTATATTATTAGGTGTGCTTACCTAATACCGGTATGTGTGCTGCAGACGGTCCAGGAATCAGCGTGTTTTTACATGAGTAGAATGTGTCCTTTTATTTAAAATGCATCTCTGGGTTATTTGTGGGGCCTGCCTGGTGTTTTTACATGAGTGGAATGTGTCCTTTTATTTAAAATGCATCTCTGGGTTATTTGTGGGGCCTGCCTGGTGTTTTTACATGAGTGGAATGTGTCCTTTTATTTAAAATGCATCTCTGGGTTAGTTGTGGGGCCTGCCTGGTGTTTTTACATGAGTGGAATGTGTCCTTTTATTTAAAATGCATCTCTGGGTTAGTTGTGGGGCCTGCCTGGTGTTTTTACATGAGTGGAATGTGTCCTTTTATTTAAAATGCATCTCTGGGTTATTTGTGGGGCCTGCCTGGTGTTTTTACATGAGTGGAATGTGTCCTTTTATTTAAAATGCATCTCTGGGTTAGTTGTGGGGCCTGCCTGGTGTTTTTACATGAGTGGAATGTGTCCTTTTATTTAAAATGCATCTCTGGGTTATTTGTGGGGCCTGCCTGGTGTTTTTACATGAGTGGAATGTGTCCTTTTATTTAAAATGCATCTCTGGGTTATTTGTGGGGCCTGCCTGGTGTTTTTACATGAGTAGAATGTGTCCTTTTATTTAAAATGCATCTCTGGGTTAGTTGTGGGGCCTGCCTGGTGTTTTTACATGAGTAGAATGTGTCCTTTTATTTAAAATGCATCTCTGGGTTATTTGTGGGGCCTGCCTGGTGTTTTTTACATGAGTGGAATGTGCCCTTTTATTTAAAATGCATCTCTGGGTTATTTGTGGGGCATAGGAATTCATTCATCCCCCCAAATATATAGATATAGATATAGATATAGATATAGATATAGATATAGATATAGATATAGATATAGATATAGAGATATAGATATAGATATAGATATAGTCCAGCCCCCCACAAGGTCTGAGGGACAGTGGACCAGCCCCCGGCTGAAAAAATTTGCTGACCCCTGGTCTATAGTCACCCATGCTGGCTTCTCCCCTGTATGTAATCCCACCTGTGTATGCTGATTCCTGGATGTAAGAAGACTGCTTTATGATGATGCAAGACTGCAGTTGGAATAAAGCCCTGCTTAAAATACAGCTTGACTCCTGAGTCCTTCATGTGGGGTTTCTGTACATCACAAAAAGGCCCACGCTGAGCCATCGTCAGCGCTCCTGGAGCACCACTGTCATGGTGCTATGCAAGATCCATCGGAGCAGGGTTTTTTTTTTAAATAAAACTCTGTGTGTGTGTGCCTTTTTAATGGCAAATTTGGAGGGGGAGTCTTGGAGGGCCACAAAAAAAACCTTTTGGAGGGCAGGTGCAAGTTGCAGGCCATGGGCCACCCACCCCAACCCTCTTAAGACCAAGAAGCTAAGTCCAGGATGGTGCTTACACAGATTTTCATACCCCCATTCTGATCACTTGACTGAACATGGTTTTGCTGGTGCACAATCCCAGGGCTTTTCCACCCTGGAGCAAAATGAGGATTTGCACCTGCCCGCCTCCCCATTAATGTCGGGGTGTCCACCTGACATCCTCTCCCTATGTTGTCCTTGGACCTTTCCCTCCTTTTAAAAGCAGGGCTTTTCAATCTTGGCCACTTCAGGCTTCTCAAGGATTAAAGAAAACCCAGGTCAGAAAGGGGAAGGATCTGGGGCAACACCGAGGTTCGGGTGATGTCATATAGATGCCCTTACGTTAATGGGGAGACTGTGGGATGTAATCCACTGGGAGCAGTCAAATACAACATTCCTTGTTTTCCTAGAGTGGACATGCAAGGGGATGTTTGGATCAGCCAATCAAAATTTGACCAGCTTTTAGCTAGGACTGCACTGAGTTCATCCCCCCATATAGGGTCGATTCACATGTACATATTTGTAACCAAGTCTGCCTTCAGGGATCACACTGCGCTCTGCCTGATGTAAGTAAACTTCTTTTATCGGCTTTGAATAAGATTGTGGTGTCTTTATTCTTTGAAGAGGGATTCAAGGGAACTTACCAGGAACGTACAATTCAATCTGAGACAGACTGAAATGTATAATAGTGAGAGGCTTACACAAGCCTGCAACCAGCTATCTGCTGTGCATGTAAAAAGGGGAATGTAAACTCTGCTAAGTAAAGACACTTGCTAACACAAGTTAGGACGGATATTAATAAACACCCCAAACATTCTGCCACCCCAAACATTCCCACAGAGCACTGGCGTCGCAAGGGGGGCAGAGGGGGCGGTACACCCCGGGTTCCAGGGGAGGAGGGGGGTGACACTTGGGCTGGTCCCGCCCTGCGCGGGGCCCGCCCGCCAGTGGCACCGCTGCTCCCGTGGCACCCTTGCGAGCTGCCACACCAAAAGCAGCAGCGGCGGGGCACCCCCCCCCCCGAGCCACCGATCGTGTGGGGCGGCTTGTGGGGGTGCCGCTGCTGCTTTTGGTGCGGCGCCTCACATGGGCGCCATGGGAGCAGCAGCAGCCCAGTGACGGAGTGCGCATGTGCGGCATTTCGCGCATGCGCACTCTGTCGTGATGTTGCGTCATGACGTCACGACGCAACATCGCGATGCCCCGCCCCCAGGGGAAGCCTCCGTTCGCTGCCCCGGGTGGCGAGGAGGCTTCCTCCGCCCCTGCCACAGAGACAGGAAAGTAGAAAACCACATTTTGCTCCAGTTTGGACAAGCCCTTTATAAGACTGCAGGTGGCCCTGCAAGGTGGTACAAACAGTGAGAACAGAGTGCAGGACCAGATGGGCCTTTGGCAGGGCTCTTCCCAAGTTCTCAGTTAATCTGTGCAGAACTTGCGGATGAGTTTTCTTAAACCCCACAAAGACTTGGCTTTCCCATGCACACCATCTGAGTGCTATTCAATATGCCACCTGCTCAACTAGTCTCCTAGCACCTATTTATCATGCAGCGTGATTCACACATCCAGCATTTGCACGAGATTGTCACTCACTGCTCTCCTACCTTTCTCCCTCTCAAGGGAGCAGCAGTAACCAACAGCTACAGAGATATAAAGCAAACCCCTGCCCCTGCCCCATGCCTCAATTGCCGCTTAGAGAGTCACTTTCTCACTTGCCCAGCTGCTACTAAAGGCATAAGAATTGCCACTGGGACAGGTTTCAGCTGCCTCTTGGGCAATTGTGCTCAGTGTCCTATATACTAATAGTGAACACGTTCTCCGAGGGTGTATCCTTGTCAAGCCAAAATGACAGAGTCCTCTCACAAGAAGGGAGCATTTCCAAGCTTGGAGAAGCCCCAAGATCTGCAGGAGTGCAACATTCTGTAGTGAGACCTGAGCTAGATATTTAGGGAGGCTTTTAATGTTTAATAGATTGTTGTATTTTAATGTTCTGTTGAAAGCCGCCCAGAGTGGCTGGGGAGACCCAGCCAGATGGGCAGGGTATAAATAATAAATTATTATTATTATTGTTATTATTGTTATTATTACTTCCTTACCTGCCGGGTGAGTTTCAACTGTATAATCTACAGCATGGGCAGGCAAACTAAGGCCCGGGGGCCGGATCCAGCCCAATCACCTTCTAAATCTGGCCCGTGGACGGTCCAGGAATCAGCATGTTTTTACATGAGTAGAATGTGTCCTTTTATTTAAAATGTATCTCTGGGTTATTTGTGGGGCATAGGAATTCGTTCATTTTTTATTTTATTTTCCCCCAAAAAATATAGTCTGCCCCCCCACAAGGTCTGAGGGACAGTGGACCGGCCCCCTGCTGAAAACGTTTGCTGACCCCTGATCTACAGTGAAGGGTGGAGAACCCTTTTCAGCCCAAGGGTCACATTCTATACTTGGCAACCATATGGGGGCCGCATGCCAAAGGTGGAAGCAAAAATGGCTGGAGCAAGAAATGTACTTTTTACCTTTGTACAACAGGGGCAGGTGGGGCAGATCAGGTTTGTCCACTTGGGAAGGTAGCCCGTCCAGGAGAAGGAAAACTCTGACCCTAAACCTCCACTGCCTTGTGGAATCTCTTTGGGAGAGGAAGGCTCAGGAGTAAACCCTACACAAATCCAGAATGGAGTCCCTCAGATGATTGAATTGTGCCTTGTAGGCCTCCTTCCAGCAACTCCTGCAGCCAAGCTGGTGCCAAAGATATTGCTCTGCTTTCCTTGGAGCCACATCAGTGAGGCCGAGAAGGTGGTCTTTCAAATTTCAAATTTTTATAGACCAGCATTTAAAATCTGAAAAGTGCTTTACAGAGCTAAAGGAGATTAAAACGCAGAATGAATATAGCAGTCTAAAAATTTAAAAGGAGCTAAAAATATCCAAGAGGAGGGTCCAGCTTGCATTTTCCCAGCTTCTGCTCGAGGTCTTCATTCCATTCCCGAACAGAAGAGCTGCTACCCACAGCCCAACACCAGGTTCAATACTCTGGGGAGGTCAGGGACTGAACAAGAGATCTTCTACATACAAAATCACTGAGCAGTGTCTCCTCCGAAGTAAATGGGGGTGTGGAGCCAGAACTGTTTGACCTCCACTGTGCTTCGGAGCTTTCTGCATCAAATCACATACAGATTGACCCTATCGCCCTGGGGGCTCACTGCGACTGTTTTCCCTGCTGACTGGTTTGTTCTGGGAGGATAGACTGTGCCTGTAAATCTGCGTGCAGAATCTAGCTACCATCTGGGTTATCTTTTGGCCTTGTTGTCTGGGCAGCTCAGGAACTCCATACACACTGCCCAGACTTGTGTACCAGGAAGATCACTGACTTCACCCCTGGAGGTGCACTCCATTGTCTCTCGAGACGAATGAATGCCAACAGCAGTAGGCTAGTTTTCGATGCGATCACTCACACACTCATTTCTATTTTCCATCCAGGCAAGCAAGAGGCGTCATCAAAGTTGAAGGATGGATTCCAGTCAGGCAAAAACACTCAGGGGATGTAAAGCAAGGTCTGCAAGGGGAGGCGGGGCTGGAGAGAGTTCCCAGGGCCAGATGCAGAGATACACGGATGGGCATATTTAGCTCCCAGGTATCAGGTTCCCCACCCCTGACCTTCAGTTATCAAAACAGAGCTCACTCACTTTCTTCTTTACTGCTTGTCCTGAAGCAAGACGGACGGCGAAATGGCAGCACCGTTTTACACGGGCTGGCAGCAGAGAATGTCTCTACACAATTACTTGAAATAAAATAGATCAGCCTAAATAACGGCTGTGTGTGTTGTTCTTTCTACCTGGGAACAATCACATATTAACTGGCACTCCGGACTCTCTGTAGCCGGGTATGTGCTCAACTGATGTGCTCTGGCTTTTGGGGCAGTCTCACAACTTGCCCCAGGCGGGGTATATCATAACAAAAACAGCTGCAAATGATTAAAATAAGTAAAACCGTTCCAATTGAAGCAGAACAGCAAATTCAGCAGAAGAGGTGGGTATCCCACAAAACCTTCGCTGTCATATGCCAAGGACAAGAAGTGCAGCGAAACTTGCAGAGGCTTCAACTTGCAGAGAAAGCTGCACAGTGAATATGTCAGACGTACCATTTCATTGCAGCAGGTGGCAGGAGTGGCCCGTTAAATCAGCCCTGTCTTAAGGCCATCCTAGTGAGATCAGGGAGCTGTAGCCAGTGGCTCAGAGTCATCCAGGGAGCTTCCCTCCTAATTGGAGACTTTGAACGGCACACTCACGAGTTATAAACTCAATGCAGAGCTAAGCATTGTTGTTGTTGTTGTTGTTGTTGTTTAGTTGTTTAGTCATGTCCGATTCTTCGTGACCCCATGGACCAGAGCACACCAGGCACTCCTGTCTTCCACTGCCTCCCGCAGTTTGGTCAGACTCATGTTGGTAGCTTCAAGAACACTGTCCAACCATCTCGTCCCCTGTTGTCCCCTTCTCCTTGTGCCCTCCATCTTCCCCAACATCAGGGTCTTTTCCAGGGAGTCTTCTCTTCTCATGAGTATTGGAGCCTCAGCTTCAGGATCTGTCCTTCCAGTGAGCACTCAGGGCTGATTTCCTTCAGAATGGATAGGTTTGATCTCCTCCAGCGCCTCCAGAGTCTCCTCCAGCACCATAATTCAAAAGCATCAATTCTTCAGCGATCAGCCTTCTTTATGGTCCAGCTCTCACTTCCATACATCACTACTGGGAAAACCATAGCTTTAACTATACGGACCTTTGTCGGCAAGGTGCTGTCTCTGCTTTTTAAGATGCTGTCTAGGTTTGTCATTGCTAAGCATACATAAGCCTATTTGATCTCAGTCAGCTTCAGCACGTGGGTTGTGTCTTGAAAAATAGGTTTAAAGCAGTGGTGTCCAAACTTTTTTCAAAGAGGGCCAGATTTGATGAAGTGAAGGGCCGTGGGGGCCGACCAAAGGGCCAACCAAAGTTGTTGACCTTTTTTAAGGATTGAAGTTGTTGAGGTTATTTTTTTTAGGATTTTACCCCACAAAATAAACTGCCACAGGGGCCGGATTAAACCGACCGGCAGGCCTGATTAGGCCCCTGAAATGGACTTTGGACATGCCTGGTTTAAAGTATCTTAATGGAACAGTCTAGGAAGCCCAGAAAGGGGCAACTGATGGATGTCTCTGTGAGCATAGACCTTCCATGGGTGGAGGAGGCCCTCTCAAGATTGAGCAAGTCATAAAGTCACTTTATGAAGGAGGAAAGTTTCCAGGCTGGTGTATAAGGGTGTGGGCATAAGCTCAGTGTTGCCTGGGGCATCAGTATTCATAAGACCTCTTTCTATGCATAGCTGTCAACTTTCAGATTTGAAAATAAGGGATTTTGGGGAACTTTCGGATTTGAAAATAAGGGATGCCGCGAGAGCGGTGCAATGGCACCAAGTAGCCTCGCCACCCTGCGCTCCAGAGGCTGCGCGCGAACGGGAGAGCGAAAGAGCGAGCGCATAGACGGCAGGCAGGCTGTCTGTCTGGTTGGGCGTGAGGGTCTGGCTGCACAAGGCATGCAAGCTCCGCCCCCAGTCGGTCTCAGACTCCTTATTGGCAGCCGAGCAACGCAGCTGAGGAGCCTCCCTGGCCGGCAGGGAGGGAGAGGAGCTGCTTCCTTTGAAATCCGGGAAATTTAAGGGATATCAACAATCTAGGATAGCAGCGGGAAACGGCATTGGAAAAAGGGAGTTTCTCGCAAAAAAAGGGAGGGTTGACAGCTATGTTTCTATGCCTAAGCCTATGCTCCACCTATAGTCTCATGCTGCCTTTTCCCCACAAGAAAACAACAAATGGAAAAGCCAAATGAGAACAACCACATTCTGGCAATATTCGCTCGGCACGCTGCATATTTATTTTCTGCTTTTATCTTGCAATTAGAAAGAAAACGGAGGGTCTGTTTCTTGAGGACTTGCACCACCTAGTGGTGATGAGAGGCCTTGCACAATGGGATAGTAAAGGTAAAGGGACCCCCTGACCATTAGGTCCAGTCG
The DNA here is from genome assembly GCA_034641385.1 of Darevskia mixta. Taxonomy (NCBI): domain Eukaryota; kingdom Metazoa; phylum Chordata; class Lepidosauria; order Squamata; family Lacertidae; genus Darevskia; species Darevskia mixta. The sequence goes on from JAWWNH010000047.1 coordinate 1,454,738, forward strand.
TGTCCGACTCTAGGGTTGCGGCGCTCATCTCGCTTTATTGGCCGAGAGCCGGCGTACAGCTTCCAGGTCATGTGGCCAGCATGACTAAGCCGCTTCTGGCGAACCAGAGCAGCGCACAGAAACGCCGTTTACCTTCCCGCCAGAGCGGTTCCTATTTATCTACTTGCACTTTGATGTGCTTTCGAACTGCTAGGTGGGCAGGAGCAGGGACCGAACAAAGGGAGCTCACCCCGTTGCGGGGATTCGAACCGCCGACCTTCTGATCGGCAAGCCCTAGGCTCTGTGGTTTAACCCACAGCACCACCTGGGTCCCTTACAATTGGATACTGATCTGCAATAACAAAGGTTTCGCTTGAAAAACTGGACCCGATTAATTGAACAGCCAAAAGGGACACTTTCTATGGCCTTGTGGAAAATGGAAAGAAAACAAGGAAGTGTTGCAGGAAATAAAGAGAGAACCTAAAAGGCATACCAACTCTATTGCAAAATGATTCCTAAAATCTCCGGCAGACCAGAACACAAGGCCAGTGTATTGACTTCAGCAAAGCAGATCACATGCTACGGCCCTAGACAATATAGTGCCCTGGCTGACGTGGATTCCAGATTATATCCTTGAGCTGACATGTCAAGTCTTTGCAACAGAGCCTGACAAGCCAAATTGGTTTCTGTGCCTAGTCGGTAGCCAAGGAGGAAGTTCTGGAGGAGCTTAAAGGAAAAACTGAAATGTCAATGTTTTGTGCCGTGACAGAGTTGCAACACAAAAGTCAAACTCTGTTCTGCTTCAGAAGGAAATGGATCTTCTATGACTGGTCTTTAAATATTGAGAAACCGTTGTGTACCTGTGCGTTTCAACAGTTGGCAAAAAAAGACTTTGCCATTAGCTGTGACGCTTACATGGCCTTTGGAACCTCAGCTGCAATAAATGTATGTAGGCAAATTATGACACTGACATGGGAGAAAGTTCTCATTCCACATTACTGAAATATCCTTTGCATATCCTCCTGTGCTTCTAGGATTGCCAACTTTCCAACCAGGAAGTGCAGCTATGCCGTAATAGTAGCTTACTTACCTCTGTACCAGGATAAGCTTTACCTGCCAGTTTCCACAGACCAGGGGAAGTGAACATTTGGCCTCTACTGAACGACAACTCCCATCATCCCTGGTTATTGGCCATGCTTCCTGGGGCTGCTGAGAGTTGTGGTTCGGCAACATCTGCAGAGCCAAAAGTTCCCCATGCCTGCTGCAGACCATGAAATGCACAGCAGCACATGTAAAGAGGTGGTGATTCATTTAGTTGCGGGGAGGGGAGAGACCGTTCTGATTCACATCACAAACTGAATGCACCAGGTTTGCAGTTTAATCCTCCACATGAGAGCCAGGGTGGTGTAGTGGTTAAGAGCGGTAGACTCATAATCTGGTGAACCAGGTTCGCGTCTCCGCTCCTCCACATGCAGCTGCTGGGTGACCTTGGGCTAGTTACACTTCTTTGAAGTCTCTCAGCCCCACTCACCTCACAGAGTGTTTGTTGTGGGGGAGGAAGGGAAAGGAGAATGTGAGCCGCTTTGAAACTCCTTCGGGTAGTGATAAAGCGGGATATCAAATCCTACTCAGAAGGAATTCTCACTGGGTTCGGTGTGTGCAGAGGGTCACAGGTGCAATCACATAGATAAACACAAAAGCAGTTTGGATTATGAATTGTGGGCAGACAAATCAAATTTTTAAAAATGTGTTGTGAAACATAGAATGTACTTCAAGCAGCCACATCCTGCTTTATAGGTCCTGTTTTGACAGGCCCCTTGAACACATCAGACTGAGAGGGCTTTCTCAATACAGTGGTACCTCTGGTTAAGTACTTAATTCGTTCCGGAGGTCCGTTCTTAACCTGAAACTGTTCTTAACCTGAAGCACCACTTTAGCTAATGGGGCCTCCCGCTGCCGCTGCGCCGCCAGAGCACAATTTCTGTTCTTATCCTGAAGCAAAGTTCTTAACCTGAAGCATTATTTCTGGGTTAGCGGAGTTCTTAACCTGAAGCGTATGTAACCTGAAGCGTATGTAACCTGAGGTACCACCGTACTAATGCTCAAATCATGGGATGCCCTCCCTCCTCAGGTTCAACGACTGCCAACCCTGGTGGGTTATCAGCGCCAGTTAATATTGTCCTTATTCACCCAGGCTTTGGGTTAATTGGTGGGAGTTCAACATGTCTGCCCACTCTGGACTTACCGTATTTTTCTGTGTATAAGACAACGCTTTTTGCTTTAAAAAATAGGCCAAAATTGGGTGTTGTCTTATACACGGATATTGAATGCAGAGGAGGGACGTGTGATTAATGGCAGCAGCAAGCAGGAGATTGGCAGCGGCGATTGGGCGGGTGATTGGTGGCTGCGGTAAGGCCTACAGGCGATTGGCGGCTGTGGCAAGGTGTGCAATTGGCAGTGGCTGTGGCGGGCGGGCAGGTGAGTGATTGGCGGAAATGACCTCCCCCACCTCCAAAAAAGCTAAACAACTTAATTGCTTGATTTTGGGTTTTAAAAAAATAGGGGGTGTCTTATACACGGAAAAATACGGTAACTTGTTTTTTTTCCATTTGCTGTTTTAAAGTTATATTGTTTTAAATTTGTATCAAGTTTCTTATGATGCATCATGCTCTGTGGTTATATTTAATGAAGAACAAGTTATAATTGTCTTCAATAAATAAATAGATGGCCACCAAGGCCCCTTTCAGCTCAAAACTCTTAAGGCAGATATTCGCTAAAACAGAATTATATTTCACTATAAAGTTGTAGAATAATGGAGTTCACAAAATAACGCATTGCATTTTCTCCTGCCCCAAAGGCTAGGACCCAAACCAATGGATTCAAGTTACGAGAATGGAGATTCCGACTAAACATCAGGAAGAACTTTGTGCCAGCAAGAGCTGTTGGTGGAACAGAGAGACGGTGGACTGTACTTCAATGGAGGTTTTTTTTAGAAGAGATTGGATGGCCATCTGTCACGTATGATCTCATTGAGATACCTAAACAACCCTCGGGGCCCCTTCCAACTCTACAACTCTATATGATTCTATGATTCCCTTCCATTAAATTCCTGGGAGTCCATCTTAGTGAAGACCTTACTTGGAAGGTCAACACAGCCCAGGTGGCTAGGAAGGCCCAACAGACCTAAGGGTCTTGCGAATGAACAGAGTTGAACAGCAACTGATGATTTCCTTCTATCGGTCCACGATAGAAAGTGTTCTCTCATACTGCATTACGGTGTGGTATGCTGGCTTGACAGCCATGGACAGAGAGTCCCTACGGAGGGTGGTGGGGACAGGATATCGTGGGCTGTACCCTGAGTCGGCTAGATGTTATAGTGAGAGACCGTTGCCTCAGAAGAGTGAGGAACATTCTCAGGGATGACTCTCATCCTGGCCAGCACCTTTTTAATCTCCTGCCCTCGGGCAGGAGATATAGAAACATGATAAGCCGCACCAACAGGTTAAAGAACAGTTTCTACCCGTGGGCCGTGAGGCTGCTGAATGAAAGACAGCAACATTGCAGCTGACGTTAGGGGTTGGTGGTAGTACGACAGCACACAGAGTGTGACAAGGACTGAGAGATTGTGGGGGTGGAGGGGGCTCGTTTAATCTCTCTGTAAACATGTGCTACAGTGTCAGGTTCTCTTATCGGTTGTTCAGTAGAAAAGCCAAGCCATTTGTCTTTTAGTTCTTTTATTCAGTGCCAAACTATTTACAGTGCAGAGTTCAGTCTTATCATGTCTGTTCACTCACTAGCAGAATCCGGAAGTGCCTCCCTCCTGTTTTGGCTCCAACACCACAATCTTGGCAGCCTAAATTGCCGCCTCCTCCTCTTACGTAATCTATGTGCCGGACCTGACGTCTCTCTCTCCGATCGAGCCTGCTGGGTGGTGCCAGGTCTCCCACTAACTCCCTGGACACCTGGCACTCCTTGGCTCCCAGCCACTAACTGCTCCTCCCCCGAGGGACTGCTAGTTTCACTCGAAGATGAATCTGTAGTTAAAACAGGTGGCTGCTCTCTATAAACACTCAGAGCTGGACTGGCAGGGGCAGGCAGATCCCTGACATACAGTGACAAAAGAGTATTTCTATTTCTATTGTAGTTATAAATCCCTGGGCACACCTGAAGCATTTTCATTAAATATTTTTGCAACATTCTAAACTGAGCAACCATCGTTACTCCCTGCTTAGGATGCAATGGGAAACTATGGTTAGTTGAACTATGGTTTCATCGCAATTCACAGAAAAGAGAAATGGGAAGGGGATGCACACAGGGGTGAAAGTCTGATGCATATCTCAGCTTATTGAGCCAAGATGGAATCACCCAAACCGACTCACTGAGTAATCATGAGAGCACCACCTTCAGAAGGGCGACTCAGCAATTCATCAAGCCAACTGAAAATAGGATTCTGAGTCACCCTTTGTTCATGTTTGTGGCTCAGCAACCTCACACTGGCAAAGGCAATGTTTGTTGCCATTTCACATACTAAATGGGAACACACCCGCACCCTCCAGCATTCATTTCCTGTATATTCCAAATTTTGAGTATAGTCCCAGCCAAGAAGGCAGCTAATTAAAGAACAACTGGAACTGGGAGAAAGAAAAATAGACAAAAAAGGAGAAACCAAGTTGAGTCTGGCTGCCAAATGCTTTGAGAATAAGAGCCAGAATGCCGCCTACGAAAAGTATGTGATGATGCGACATCAATCCCAGGGTCATTCCTGGGAGGAAAGAGGGGGGCTGCCTTCTCCCCCCACACACCGCCACCCGGAATGCTCCTGGTAAGACTGCATCGCCATCACGTAGTACCATTGCATAGGTCATTTTAGCTCTTGTTTTCAAAGAACGCAGCTGTTGGGTGCAATCAAACCACTTCCTGGAGTGGCAACTTAGTCCTTAGCCCCATCAAAAAGTAATACATGCCCCCCCTCAAAAAAAAAAAGTGCTGTGATTTTTGTAAGCCAGCAAATATTTTGCAGTCTTTGGAGTTGCTTGCCCCTCTAACTCAGGCATAGGCAAACTCCGGCCCTCCAAATGTTTGGGACTACAATTCCCATCATCCCTAGCTAACAGGACCAGTGGTCAGGGATGATGGGAATTGTAGTCCCATCATCCCTAGCTAACAGGACCAGTGGTCAGGGATGATGGGAATTGTAGTCCCAAACATCTGGAGGGCCGGAGTTTGCCTATGCCTGCTCTAACCTGTAACTGTGCCATAATTTCACCCCAGATCCATCCAATGGCTTCTGCAAGTAGGGTTGGGAGCAGGGCCAGATTTAGGTTTGATGCAGCCCTAAGCTACTGAAAGTAATGGGGCCCTTTATATGTCCAGCTGTCCTTTGTCAACAACAAATTGTCACTGCTTTTTTGTGTTGAATATATGCTATATGGTAATTTATGGACCTAATAGGTATCTAAAGCCATTTGCCCATAACAAAATATGTATTTTATCAAAGTAATTGTTGAACTGAAATACAATTAAGAAGAAGTATATTAATAGTGAAATACAATTAAGAAGAAGTATATTAATAGTGAAATAATTATTAAGCTCGAACTTAAAATGTAGGCACCCTATATATAGAAATGAGCAAACCAGTGATATTTTAGGGAGCAGGCTAGCAGGCTTACATCGTAGGATCCTACACAACACAAAACACTGTTGCTGTATGTTGGTTTTATTTTACCGTATTTTTCCATCTATAAGACGCCCCTATGTATAAGACGCCCCTTATTTTGGGGGACTCGGATTTAAGAAAATGGGGGAGATCTATCCATGTATAAGATGCCCCCAAATTTTGGACATTATTTTTAGAGGGGAAACCTAGTCTTATACATGAAAAAATACAGTATTTGTTTTTTTTAATCTTATATTTTGGAAATGTAGATCCAGTTTTTTCCCCTTTAATTTTTTTGGGGGACCCCCAAGAGAGTGGGGCCCTAAGCTATAGCTTGTTTAGCTTATACGTAAATCCGGCACTGGCTGGGAGTGTCTTGTGTCTGAAGCCCTGGAGAGCCACTGCTAATCGGTATCATGCAGAACTAGAAGGACCTGATGGTTTTACTCGGAAGAGTGCAACTTCCTGTTCTGCTGGCATGGAGTTAAAGGGACGGGGAAAGCTTCGCCTGTCTCATTTCTGACAGCTACCCAAGCACTAGGGCAGCGCGGTGACACAGCTCAGCACGGACACGACTGTGGGAGTTTCCACCAAGGTGCAAAATGCATCAAAGGTGCCCTTCCATTCTAAGCGCTTTGCAGAGTATTGGGCGCTGGTTGCTCACTTGCTGCACGTAGTCCACCAGGCATCCTTCAAAGTCACCATGTTCATTGCGTGTCGAGGTCCCCAAACCACCCCTCAAATAATTCACACATCAGACAGAATTTTAGTTTTGGTTTTTGGCATGATTTTGGCCACAACTTTATTAAAATACAAACAATGTGAGTGGTTGCTTAGGCATTGGTTAAGACTATCTGCCCCACAGAGGACAGAACTGACGACCGTCAGTAAGGGGGAAACATTCTGGAGAGATAAAGGGAGCCGGGTGGTCTGACCCTCCCCTCTCCCCTCAGGCTCCCAGGGCTCTTGCACGGCCCTAGCCCCCGACCGGGGGTTCGGACAAAAGCATATCGAGCCGCTGGATTCCTTTAACGGAATTCCCCATACACCAGCAACAATTGGAGGGGCAGACACAGTCAACCATACCCCTCCTCCAACCAACATAATAACCAATGCCTAACCGCCAACCTTACAAGTTGTGACTAATTGCTACGCGGTAGGTGAAAACCAGATGGCACCAGCCAATCAGCCAAATGGAAAAATTCCTACCAGGCCCCTGCCCCAACAGCAGACGACCCCATGACAGGCATAGCAAGGTCAACGCAGAGGCCTAACATATAGGGAGGGAGGGCGGGTGATCCGAAGCACGCAGCCAAGAGGGGGATCACATTGCAAACCCACCAATATATATCTGCTGGGCTGTCCATCAATAAATTGCAACATACAATTCTCCCCAACAACACCCAGGGTCCAATCACAACAGTGGCCATCCATACAATCCCGCCCAGCACCAGAGGGGTGACTTGCTGGCCCCCACCGCAACATGTGCTCTCCATGAAGGAGAGCACGCTTTGCTGAGAGCCTTTCGCTTGGCGCAGCGGAGCTATTGAGAGAACAATCGGCAATGTTTCCACTTGGCTTGACTAAACATTCTGGAGTGTGTGCCTCCCTTTGTCCATGGAGATTTGTTTAATGAAAGATACCCACGCCTGTATCTGTGCTTAAACAGTCATTTCTATTACTCGAGGTAAGGCTGTGTTGCTAATGCCATCGGCGGATTTGGCTTGCATGCTAGGCCCTCGCGTTACCTGAGTCCAGCACTAGTCCAGAAAAAGGACAGGTGAAATTTACTCAGAGTTGAGTGTTGATTTCATGCTCTTTATTTCAGCTCATGGTAAACAGTGAGTGAGTGCTTTCCCCAAAAACCTCTAGCTATATATACATTATTTACACAATGGGTCCCGTGTGATTGGCTGATTCAACTCCCCTCCTGGAGTTGGTTCATATACAGTCTATTAAAAATATACCTTTAAATAAATTCTCCCTCATCATTTATCCTTCAAACATGACCAATAACAATGCTGACCTAGTTTTTTCTCACTAACCCTGCCACAACCACCTACTCTCTCCCACAGCCAATACCTCCTTCAACTGTTTCCTACCAGTATTCAAATTCAACTAAAAAACACATTTCCAGTAATCATTCGCTTCCAACATATATATTTTTGGAAATAGTGTTTACAGTTTATCCATTTTTTTTCTACCAAACACCAAGCAACCAAGTTCAAACCAAGTTTGTCCCTTTCTGCTCATTTCCCATTGATTACACCCAGTTTCTCCATCCCTCTCCTTTTAAAGATGTGGTGCTTATGTTTAAAAACAACAATAACTGAATGTTAGACTGCTTCCATCGTTGTCTCCTCACAAAGCAATACATTAGCATGCAATCGTGAGGTGATGGCTGTCCAGCAAAGCAGTCAAACAAATATTTGACTTTCTCTATTGCTTTCCTTCCTCACCAATTTATTTATATTTATTTTATTTGTTAAATTGGACTCTTCCTGCTGGGCCAATCAGGTTGCTGATTCACTTCCTCCTGGAGCCGGATTGGGCGGCTCCTGCAGACCAATCAGGTTGCTGCCTTCCGCTTTCCCCCCAGGCCATCCCAGCACTACTTCCGCTTTCCCCCCAGGCCATCCCAGCACTACTATGTGGCAGTGTGTCAATATCAGCCCCACGGGCATCTGACGGGGGCAAAGAAATAGGGAGTAGCAAGGGGTTAGAGTATATGTCCCAGGTGCCCTGTCCTGTACCCTAAAAAGCCACCTGCTGCCCTTAAACTTAGTGGATGCTGTCCATCGCCAGGGTTGAAGGACAAGTCCAGTCCAGTTCAGTCATTTTCTGTGCATGGATTGGAGGTGGCATAGCTTGTCCTTCATCTTAGCAAAATCTTCTCCTTCATGTTAGAGAGCAAGATGGCTTGAGCTGGCCCTTGCACCTATGCCTTTAATTTCAGCTCAAGGCAACTCAACTCAACTCATTTTATTTCGGCTTTAAGCCCATAGACATAACAACCAAAAACAGAAACAGCACAGTCTGGTTTACAAATGCTAACAGTAAAATAGATTAAAAGGGATACTCAATTGAATAAAATATGTTAAAAATTAAATTAAAATTTCAAGCTGTATATAACAATCCATTGCGTTTCTTAAGTGTCAGAACTGATGTCAGAAATTTTGCCATATGTAGGGTTATAATCGAGTCTGAATCTTGCAACAGAAGAGCAAGGTTAGACTCTTCCAAATACCCCGGTAATTTTTGAGTTAATGGAAGTAATAGAGTCTTTCGGGCGGCAGAATACAAGGGGCAGACAAACACTATGTGATGAAGGGATTCAATCGAACGGTTATCACAGGCACATAAGACCGAAACTTGGCCCCTAGAAAATCTATGAAAAAGGACGTTTGAGGGGAAGACATTAAACCGTGCTTTAATAAAAGCGAAACGATGACTAGCAATAGAAAGAGTTGATAGAGTGGCTGGTACTTGAAGTGGGGGTACAATGCCCAGGGATCTCGGTGAGCATGTCCCCCCGCCCAGCATAACATTGCGTTGCAACTCAATATCATCCAATCTTTGAGAGATGGTCTTTTTTGCTGTATTTATATCTTGATTCAGAATCTCTAAGGGCGAAATTCCAATAAGCAAAAGTTTGACGTGAATCTTACTAGCCCAGGGGCTTATGAACTCATCGCGCCATAAGCATTGGGCCAGATAATATTCAGGTAATCTGTGCCAGAGTGTTAACCAATGGATAAAAACACGCTTCCACAGGAGCGTCTCTAAGGAAGACATCCTCAGTTCCACGCGTATGGCCGCATTGCTCACACAGGTGGGGACTTTCAGGAGACGACAGAGGAATTAGCTTTGTAGGGATTCAAAAGAGGAGAAATTTGCCAAGGCAGCCCATAGTGGTGCCGCATAACTTAGCGTGTTAACTATTCTCGACTTATAGACCATCAACCCCGAAGGCACATGCAGGGCACCGTCTGTGAAGTAGAATTGGAGTAGTGCATACACCAGGGTTTTAGCCTTATTAAGAAGGTACTGAATCTGCGCTGTCCACCTCATGTTTTGTTGGAACAGTATGCCTAGGTATTGGAACCTATGCCTTTAACAGCAGCCTGAGATGCAGGAAAGGGTGGGTGAGCTGAGCCGGAGGCAAGCATGCACTGCTTGTGAATGCAGGCTGAGGGCACTTCTCCTTCATGCCTATTTTGTGCAGGTGAGATTCAGTCACTTACCAGCATGTTCCGGTTGCAGAACTATAATTGATTGGGAAGTCTTGTGCAACAAACCTGCTTCCCTCACAGATCAGATTTTTTGCACTAAGGAAATGAGGGGGCTGGGGATGCAGTGGAAAGTGTGGAATGACACTTGCTTTGGCACAACATCATCCAACCCCCCTACAAACAAATCGGAATATATGCTCATGAAGCAGCCAGCATCATCTAATCTCCCTGCAAACCAATCAGGATGAATACTTTAAGAACAGGCCACCTGGACGGGCCTGGAGCTGTTGTTAAAGGGACAATAACAGGAGACAGAGCCCATGAAAAAAGGGTAGGCAGCTGTAAAGGTAAAGGTAAAGGGACCCCTGACCATAAGGTCCAGTCGTGTCCGACTCTGGGGTTGCGCGTTCATCTCGCATTATTGGCCGAGGGAGCCAGCGTACAGCTTCCAGGTCATGTGGCCAGCATGACAAAGCCGCTTCTGGCGAACCAGAGCAGTGCACAGAAACGGCGTTTACCTTCCCACCAGAGCAGTTCCTATTTCTCTACTTGCACTTTGACATGCTTTCGAACTGCTAGGTTGGCAGGAGCTGGGACCGAGCAACGGGAGCTCACCCCGTCGCAGGGATTCGAACCACCGACCTTCTGATCAGCAAGCCCTAGGCTCTGTGGTTTAACCCACAGCGCCACCTGGGTCCCTTTGTAGCTGTAGCCAACAGTAATTAGAATTTTGCAACCTAGGAACCGCAGAAACTAAAGGTAGTAATAGCAGGACTGTGCTTGTTTTTTAAACTTCCTTTTAAAGAAGACTTTTGGTTTGTATATGGTTGGTTTTTTGTCTCGGTTCTAATCTGCTGATTTGGAATAATGTTTCCTCCGGCTGCTGGTTTATTTGGGGGGGGGGGTTGTTTTTTTTGTTTCAATGTTTCTCTAACTGGTGTTTTAAAATTATTAAGCTATGGTGCCTTGGGGTTCTTTTTTTTTTCAATAAGGAAAGGTGGTGGTGGGGAAAATGTTGGTATGCTAATAATAATAATAATAATAATAATAATAATAATAATAATAATTTATTATTTATACCCCCAGCCACTCTGGGCGGCTTCCAACAGAATATTAAAATACAATAGTCTATTCAACATTAAAAGCTTCCCTAAACAGGGTTGCCTTCAGATGTCTTCTAAAAGTCTGGGAGTTGTTTTTCTCTTTGACATCTGGTGGGAGGGCGTTCCACAGGGTGGGTGCCACTACCGAGAAGGCCCTCTGCCCAAATGCAAATCATAAATAAAACCATGTAAATATAAATATAAACCATGTAAAACCATGTAAATATCGCATGTATAACGATGATAGATGAAGTCCTAATCCAATAATGTCACCATCAATCCAAACTCAACACAGCTGTGCCTGTGATATCTGCATGTTTTGTTAACCAAAATGTATCATTAAGAACTGATGAAGCATTAAGTGCGAAACCTGGGCAATATCCGGAGGACAGGTTTTCTCTTCTCCTTCGTTCATTCATCGCCTTTTCTTCTCAGTTGCCTTCATGTTGAGTTTGGATTGATGGTGACATTATTGGATTAGGACTTCATCTATCATCGTATCCTACTACTGACATTTTTGTGTTTATCTGCTGCAGTCCATCCACCATCAACCTTGCAGGAACTTTTTGGTGGCACTGAGTTTTGTTATTACATCTATTGCTGAATGGTTCTACTGTATGGATTTTGTGCATTTTTGTTATACATGCGATATTTACATGGTTTTATTTATGATTTGCATTTGGTTTCATTGTAATATTATCAGTTCCTCATTAGAGTTTTATATGCTATTGTTACTTTAGTGTGAGCCAGTGTGTGGTGGTTTCTGTTGTTGTGTTTGGCTTATCAGCACCACTACGATACTGCATGTTGTTTGCTTTAAAGGTCAGCACCAACACTTTGAATTGTGCTCAGAAACATACTGGGAGCCAATGTAGGTCTTTTAGGACCGGTGTTATGTGGTCTCGGCGGCCGCTCCCAGTCACCAGTCTAGCTGCCGCGTTCTGGATTAATTGCAGTTTCAAGACTGGTGTTATGTGGTCTCGGCGGCCGAAACACTACTTCTTATGCTAGGTTCGTGCAGAAGCTTCCCGGGATGCTAACAAGCACACCACACCAACTCCAGCATCCCAGCTTCCCAGTTGTCTTGCTCACCCCTTTTAGGTGGTACCTCTGGTTAAGTACTTAATTTGTTCCGGAGGTCTGTTCTTAACCTGAAAACGTTCTTAACCTGAAGCACCACTTTAGCTAATGGGGCCTCCCGCTGCTGCTGCGCCACCAGAGCACAATTTCTGTTCTTATCCTGAAGCAAAGTTCTTAACCTGAAGCATTATTTCTGGGTTAGCAGAGTTCTTAACCTGAAGAGTATGTAGCCTGAAGCGTATGTAACCTGAGGTACCACTGTACTTCCTTGGGAGCAGTGCTTCCCCCCACCCCCTGCCAGCCATATCCTGCCATAGCTGTCAACTTTCGGATTTGAAAATAAAGGATCAGCAGCCTCACCTGTCCCGGGGACAGTCTACGGTTCTCGGGGACAGTCCACGCTGCGGTAATCCCCCCAGGCTACAAATTAATTTCCACCAGGCTACACACCATCATCTTTCCCCACCTCAGGGTCTCTTTTCCAGGGAGTCTTCTCTTCTCATGCGATGCTTCAGGATCTGTCCTTCCGGTGAGCAGCCAGGGATGATGTCCTTCAGAATGGATCGGTTTGATCTTCTTGCAGTCCACGGGACTCCAGCACCACAATTCAAAAGCGTCAATTCTTCATGGGGGGATTGATCAGGTTCACTCTTTTGGCTCTCTGGCATCCATTAATGACTTATTATACAAACGTGTTGCAGACTTTGCATCCTTTAACACTCTTTTGGAAGCAGTGTATTTGTGGGCTGGGCCAGAGTGGTTAATTTTACATGCGAGCAAAGCACAAACAGTGCTGTTGTCTAATGACATCCTATTCTCTGTAACTATTGGTGAGCAACGCAGCCGAGCAACACAGCTGAGGAGCCTCCCTGGCCAGCAGGGAGGGAGAGGAACTGTTTCCTTTGAAATCCAGAAATTTACGGGATATCTAACAATCCGGGATAGAAGCGGGAAACGGCGCTGGAATAAGGGAAATTCCCACCAAAAAAGGGAAACAGCAAAAAACCGGCGCTGGAATAAGGGAATCTCACACAAAAAAGGAGAAGGTTGACAGCTATGTATCCTGCCTCTGAGTCTGTCCTGTTCCAGCTGCTCTGCCAAGTGGGGGGGGGGGGCTGGACTGGTTGGGTAGAAGGCAGAGCGGCCAACAGTAGGTGGAGCCAGAGTCAGTCATAGTCTGAGCTAACTAATTCCAGCTTTGTCCTTGTCATCCTCCCTGCTGAGTTCTGCCAGGGCAACGCTGACACTAAGGAGGAGGGAGCTGACATCCGGGGCCACACCTTGGATTGAATGTAAGAAAGGGGGCAGGCAGGTGGGGGCTGGCTGAGGTTGGTGGGACACTGCCCCATTTGCCCACACAGACTTTGTTCCCACAGCCTGCTCCCTGGCAAATCAGCTCTGCTGGTGAATTTTTGTTGCTGGCACCTTTGTCGTGATGGTAGCGTGTCTGGTGTTTGTCGGTCCAGTATACCTGAAGGAGCATCTCCACCCCCATCATTCTGCCCAGACACTGAGGTCCAGCTCCGAGGGCCTTCTGGCAGTTCCCTCGCTGCTAGAAGTGAGCTTACAGGGAACCAGGCAGAGGGCCTTCTCAGTAGTGGCACCCGCCCTGTGGAACGCCCTCCCACCAGATGTCAAAGAGAAAAACAACTACCAGACTTTTAGAAGACATCTGAAGGCAGCCCTGTTTAGGGAAGCTTTTAATGTTGAATAGACTATTGTATTTTAATATTCTGTTGGAAGTTGGCCAGAGTGGCTGGAGAAACCCAGCCAGATGGACGGAGTATACATATATTATTATTATTATTATTATTATTATTATTATTACTATTATTATTATTATTATTATTATTATTATTATTATTATTCAAAGAAACTGAAATGGGTCACCCATCAGTGCTACCCCCGATCTGATGTTGATAAATAAGGAGGCAGGCATGAGTAGAGTTTGGGGGGGGGGCTCCCTCGGGGACCAGCTTCCCTTCTCTCTGTGTGTGAGAAGTGCCATTTTAAAAAATGCTGGTCACCTTGAATAGTCTGAGATTTGTCTATTTTTGACTACACAAGTAGCTACAAACAAACACACACACCAGAGCGAGGGCATGTTCAGTGGTATGAATGGCCTCATAAAAGGCCTCTCAAAACATTTATATTTCAATCCCCTTTGAATTAATTTCTATCTATTCTTGTGGTTTTTGATGTTTTTTACTGCTTATTTAGGGACCCAGGTGGCGCTGTGGGTTAAACCACAGAGCCTAGGGCTTGCTGATCAGAAGGTCGGCGGTTCGAATCCCTGCGACGGGGTGAGCTCCCGTTGCTCGGTCCCAGCTCCTGCCCACCTAGCAGTTCGAAAGCATGTCAAAGTGCAAGTAGATAAATAGGAACCACTCTGGCGGGAAGGTAAACGGCGTTTCCGTGTGCTGCTCTGGTTCGCCAGAAGCAGCTTTGTCATGCTGGCCACATGACCTGGAAGGTGTACGCTGGCTCTCGGCCAATAAAGCGAGATGAGCGCCACAACCCCAGAGTCGGACACGACTGGACCAAATGGCCAGGGGTCCCTTTACCTTTTTACTGCTTATTTTAAAGGAGTTGCAATTGTAGGTTTCAAATCCTTGGTTCCACGTGCTCCATTTCTGCATTAAACACATACCTCGAGAGGTGGGATATAAATGTTTTAGTCAGTAAACAAAAAGGATATCTTTACTTAAAACTCATGGTGTGAAAACCAAAATTAAGATCAAGCCCGAGCCGCATAACGCAACAGAACCCAGCCCAGAGGGAGGAAGTGGGCAGAGAGTCCCTCTTTCACAAACACTGATCCTCTTCAAAGATTGTGGGCTGGGAGATTTGCAATGACAGCTGGGTCACCAGTCTAGACAGGGAACCAGTCACAAAGACATAGAAGGAACTGGATGGTGATGGTGGAAAATGTTCTCTTTGCTTGTTATCTCCTGCTCTGGAAGGTAGGATTCTCCTTCCTTGGGGGTTTTTAAGCAGAGGTTGGATGGCCATCTGTCATGGATGTTTTAGCCAAGATTCCTGCATTGCAGGGGGTTCGACTAGATGACCCTCGGATCCCTTCCGGCTCTAAGATTATATGATCCTATTACTCTGTGCTTGCAGAAGGCACTCTATATTCTCACACTTTCCCTTCACTCCAGGAACAGCTTCTTCTTGTCTACAAACATCCACACCAGCAGGTCCGGTACTTAAGAGGTTTATAATCATAGCTGTCAACCTTCCCTTTTTTTGCGGGAAATTCCCTTATTCCAGCGCCGTTTCTCGCTGTTTCGTAGACTGAACCGTAAACTGTCCCCGGGACAGGTGAGGCTGCTGATCCCTTATTTTCAAATCCAAAAGTTGACAGCTATGTTTCTAATGCCATTCACATTTGCACAGAAGGGGGGGGGGGAAATCTGCCGTTTCAGCGCCGGGCCCATATGACTGATATATGCAAAGCTGATCTGATTCACAGCCTGCCTCTGCAGAGCTTTTTACAGCAACCCAACGAATTATTCTTAGACACTGAGAAGCAATAATGAGTGGCTAGGCAACCTTCTCTGTTTGGCAACCACGGGGCTGGTGATCATCTATTCACCCTTTTCCCTGAAACAGTTTGAGCTGCCTAAGGATAGGTAGCAGGATACAGAGTTGGCGTTTGTTCTGTCGCTTTATTGTCTCATCATCATTTAGTGGTTCAACACAGTGCCTCACAACTTTGTGTTTGCAGCTGTGCAAATCTATGCAGACACTTCTTGAAAACTCAATAAAAGGGTAATGGTTTTTTTAAAAATTGTTTTTAGCAGTGTACAGTTCTGAAAAGGTTGTGGTGAAGTCTAACTGGCTGCAAGCATGCTTCTCCTTTATCTCTCCCACACACTCTGTCTCTCTGCCACTGTCTCCTTTCTCGGTTTTGGTTCCTCTACCTTCTCTCTGCATCACGTGGCACGCTCACAATTTGAATCATGTGCCTGGGTGAGCTGTATTAGATCATTGCAGGAACCACAAACCCTCTTGTTACAGTTTTGAAACAAAACAGCTTTTTTGGGGGGGCTGTAAGTTTTCATGGAATAGGGCCCATTTCAGCAGGTGTGTTTAACTGGCTATCATTTGACCACGAGGACTAGCTAGTCCAGCCCCCTGAAATGCAGGAATCTTTTGCCCAACGCAAGACTCGAACCTGCGGCCCTGAGATTAAGAGTCTCATGCTCTAGGAGATCTCAACTAAAGAAGAATGGCAACTTAAAGAAGATGGAATATGCACAGCTTGCAGACCTAACATATAGAACAAGAGAACATGAAGAACATACGTTTAAAGAAGATTGGAAAATGTTTATTGAATATATGGGGGGGAGGAATTGTGTATACATGAAAACGTGGGCAGCATTAAGATAAATTCAACAGTGTGAACCAGTTTTGTTGGATGTAATAATGGAATACTGAATGGTTTAATTTATGTAAAATATGCAGGGATTTATGATATGCAAAACGAACCATAGAAAGAGAAGAAGGGAAGTCATTGACGTTTTAAGGGTGTTTAAATGAATATACTAAGGTGTAAAACAAAAAAAGTATACACACACACACAGAGAGAGAGAGAGAAAGAGAGAGAGAGAGTTTTTTCTGGGGGGGACACAGGGGTACGCATACCCCTAAACATTTTGTGAATCTAAGTTTGGCCTCATTGGGGGGCAGTATTTCAATATGAGCAGGAAAATGAGAGTACCCCTAAACATTTGTATATAGTCTCATGCTCTACCGATTGAGCCTGCTTCTTCTCAGCCTGGAGGGTCGCCTCCAGTTCACTCAGCAATGAAGCGGGACCCGAAGTGTGCCCGACGTCTGCTGCTTCCTGCCTTGCCAGGGGTTGGACTAGATGACCCCTGCGGATCCCCTCCCAACGCGGTGCTTCCACGCGCTTCCGGGCGCTAGGACCCAACGTGCGAGGCGCCTCGCTCGGAGCGCACCGCCCGGCCCTAGGACCCAGCGGCGCCGCTCCGAGATACACCTGTGCCTGGGGCGGCGGAGTTTCCCGCTGGCTCGCCCGGGGTCGGCGGCAGGTGAGAAGTCCGGCGGGCGGGACCCGCCTCCTCCGGGCTCCACCTGCGCGAGAGCGGAGGCTGCCCAGCCAGCAGCCGCGGCCGGAGAGCGCGCCGACCTCCGCTTCGACGTGTTCCTGGTCGAGGTGAGTAGTGCAGCAGCCTCTCCGCTTTGGACTCCGGGAATCGGGGCGAGGACCCACTTCCTCTAGGACTGGGGGGGGCGCTGAACTGGGCTCCTTCCTTGGCCGGGGGGGGCAGGCGCGACCTCCCCCCCCCCAAGCCTTGGTGGCTTTCCCGTTTGAGGAGGAAGCGCATTTGGGGACAAGGTCCCGTGGGGTGGATGCTGAAGGGGTGGGGGGCTGGCTTCCCTCTGGAATTGGGGTGAATTCGTGGCTGCGGGGGGATGCTTTCACCTGTGGTGTCCCCCAGGGGCGTACCCAGGATCAAAACTGGGGGGGGGGGCATGGTCGTTCAGGTTTGCTTTGAACGGACGCTGATCATTTTTGCTTCAGGGGGGGCAGCTGCCTTCTAGGGGGGGCAGTTGCCCCCTGCCCCCCCGGGTACGCCCATGGTGTCCCCACCCAAAAAAGTGTCCTTTGCTTCAACTGGTGATACAGATATACATTAGAAGGCTTTAATATTTTTCCTCTTCTTGAAAATCTCGTTTTAACCCCTGGCGATCCAAATAGAGGTGAGGGGGCTTTATTTTTGTGTTTGTTAGTCCCGGTAAACTATAGGAAAGATGGGGGGGTAGGGTTCGGTTGCGTTGGAGGCGAGTTGATAGAGATGGGACTTGGCTTGCTTCAGATGTCCTCTTTCTGCTGTTGCTGTCTTCTCCCTCCCATCCCACCCCCCTCAAACTGTCCTGAACAAATGAAAAGCGGGTTTAGCCACTGGGAGAGTTAACCACCTTACGATCCATTCACTTGCCAGTTCCTTCCAGCCCTTCCCCACTGAAGGGCATGTGAGGTCGAATATTGCGCTCGGACTGACTTGGACGAGGGGTGGCTTCTTATTGTGACACAGTCCTTGCACTCGGGTCTCTGGTTCACAGGTTCGACAGGTTTTGAACCAATACCGAAACCTGCAAAACTTGCTTGATCGGAGCAGAGAGCGGGGATGGATTCTGCGGGTGTGTGCGTTAAGTGCGCGCCACAGGAAGCGGCACTTTTCTCAAATCTCCTTCGACTCTGCGTAAAAGCAGACTGTGGTCTGCGTCTCTGTGATTTTGAAACGCTGCGCCTGTCCTGTTTTAACATCATTCACAAGTGCACCCAAATAACCCCCTATGAGGTTCAAATGCTCATTTAGCATTGAAAATGTAGGCATGACAGCTTTTTGAGAAGGCTTGCAATGTTGCAATGATGATCCCCATTCCATTGCATGCAACTTTATAGACCAGGAGTAGCCAAAGTGGTTCCTGTCCACTGTTGTTTGTTTAGTCGTTTAGTCATGTCCGACTCTTCGTGACCACATGGACCAGAGCACGCCAGGCACGCCTGTCTTCCACTGCCTCCCGCAGTTTGGTCAGACTCATGTTGGTAGCTTCGAGAACACTGTCCAACCATCTCGTCCTCTATCGTCCCCTTCTCCTTGTGTCCCCCATCTTTCCCAACATCAGGGTCTTTTCCAGGGGGTCTTCTCTTCTCATGAGTATTGGAGCCTCAGCTTCAGGATCTGTCCTTCCAGTGAGCACTCAGGGCTGGTTTCCTTCAGAATGGATAGGTTTGATCTTCTTGCAGTCCATGGGACTCTCAAGAGTCTCCTCCAGCACCAGAATTCAAAAGCATCAATTCTTCGGCGATCAGCCTTCTTTATGGTTGTTGGACTCCAACTCCCATCATCCTTGCTCTAAACTCCACCTGCAGTTGTAATAATAATAATATTAATATTAATAATAATCCTATATAATAAAGAGCCTGTGTCCCTCCGTACCACTTTCCGTCCGTCAGAGGAAATCGGAAGTGCGCCTGCGCGGAGGACACAGACCAATAGGAGCGTGGGCAGAGGCGCGAAGCGCCTCTGCCCGCAGCCTCCTCCTGTCGGCCATCTTAGCGCGCTGCCGGGGTGCCCCTGTCCGCCTGCGCTCACCCGCTGCCGCCACCTCCAAGGCTGCCCCCGCTCGGCAGGCTCTGGCTGCGGCTCCGGTGGGATGCGCGGCAGCCCTCTGGCCGCCCGATACTCCCGCAAGCCGCGGGGCAAGCCGCTGTGGCGGCGGGGGCGCGTAGCGCCCCTGCCCGCAGCCCTCTGGCCGCCCGATACTCCCGCAAGCCGCGGGGCAAGCCGCTGTGGCGGCGGGGGCGCATAGCGCCCCTGGCCGCAGCCCTCTGGCCGCCCGATACGCAGGGCGGGAGGAGCGGATCCAGGCGGCGGCCGGCGAGGGAGGGAGAGCGCCTGAGTGCGGGGAGCTGAGCGCTGCGTCCCGGAAAGGGGGCTCCGTCTCTGTCTCCGTCTCTCTCCTTTTCCCCCTCAGGGACGCAGGGCTCCTGAGAGAGCTTTCTAGCGCCTGTTTTGCGTAACAGGCTTAATTTACTAGTAATAATAATAATTTATTATTTATACCTCGCCCATCTGGCTGTTTCCCCAGCCACTCTGGGCGCCTCCCAATCGAATGTTAAAAACAATATAGCATTAAATATTAAAAACTTCCCTAGGCAGGGCTGCCTTCAGATGTCTTTTAAAAACAGGATAGTTGCTTATTTCCTTGACATCTGATGGGAGGGCGTTCCACAGGGCGGGTGCCACTACCGAGAAGGCCCTCTGTCTGGTTCCCTGTAACCTCACTTCTCGCAATGAGGGAACCGCCAGAAGGCCCTCAGTGTCCGGGCTGAACGGTGGGGGTGGAGACGCTCCTTCAGGTATACAGGACTGATGCCGTTTAGGGCTTTAAAGGTCAGCACCAACACTTTGAATTGTGCTCGGAAACGTAATTGTGCCCGGTGTAATATGGTCTCGGCGGCCGCTCCCAGTCACCAGTCTAGCTTCCGCGTTCTGGATTAATTGCAGTTTCTGGGTTACCTTCAAAGGTAGAGCGCATTGCAGTAGTCCAAGCGGGAGATAACTAGTTGTAGTTATTGTTGTTACTCCTATTGCTAAAGAGAGACCGGGGGAATACAATCTCAGAATGAACCTTCTCCAGAGGTGGTGGACTCTCCTTCCTTGGAGGTTTTCAAGAAGAGGTTTCTAAGACCATCTGTTTTGGATGCTTTAGTTGAGATTTCTGCATTGCAGGGAGTTGGACTGGATGACCCTTGGGGTCCCTTCCAATTCTATGATTCTAACTGTAGTGAAAAGAGTATGTTCAACAATGTATGTAGTAAGGGAGATTTGTATTACCCAGTACTGCAAGTTGGGCGGGGGGGGGGGGTGAGAGGTGTTAGTTTGTCCATGGGTAGGCAAACTAAGGTCTGGGGGTCGGATCCGACCCAATCGCCTTCTAAATCTGGCCTGCGGATGGTCTGGGAATCAGCGTGTTTTTACATGAGTAGAGTGTGTCCTATTATTTAAAATGCATCTCTGGGTTATTTGTGGGGCACAGGAATTCGTTCATTTTTTTTCCCCCAAAATATAGTCCGGCCCCCCACAAGGTCTGAGGGACAGTGGACCGGCCCCCTGCTGAAAAAGTTTGCTGACCCCTGATAGTCGGTTAATAATGGAGGCAACAGTTTAATCAGGAACACCTGTGTTCACAGCTTAGACTTTACAGTTTAGTTGCTTTGGGCAACTTAGCACAAATGTCTAGGGAAGTTACTGTATCCATTTGAAAGATTAGATTGGCAGACACCACAATCCCACCACCACCAAAACAACAAAAATAAAACTACAATTAGGGAATGGTTAGTCGCGGCAGTCATGCCACTGATATTTCTCTTTTGAGATGCGACTTGCCCTGTCCACTCAAATCCCACTCCCCTCCCCCCCCCCCGTGAAAAGTATGCCCGTGTCAAGAGAATGATTCAACATGTGCTCAGATCAAGGGTCATTTTTTGTCTGCAACACAGGGCAGCACTCACAAGATGGCAAAAGTGACAGTGATTACACTCATCTTCTGATGAGGAAAAAAAATCTCGGTTGTCCAGCCTCTCTGCAGACAGCTTGATGTGCAAAGTTGGCGCCTATGCATGTATGAACTGAGTCTGCAATCAGATTATACCACTACATTACTGACCTTCCCCAACCTGGTGCCCTTTAGATGTTCTGCACTACAACTCCCATCAGCTTCAGCCACTGTGGACCAAAGATTAAGGATGATGGGAGTTGTAGTCCCATGATCATAGCTGTCAACCTTCCCTTTTTTGGCGGGAAATTCCCTTATTCCAACGCCGTTTCCTGCTGCTATCCCGGATTGTTAGATATCCCGTAAATTTCCCGGATTTCAAAGGAAGCAGCTCCTCTCCCTCCCTGCCGGCCAGGGAGGCTCCTCAGCTGCGTTGCTCACCTGCGTTGCTCACCAATAGTTACAGAGAATAGGATGTCATTAGACAACAGCACTGTTTGTGCTTTGCTTGCATGTAAAATCAACCACTCTGGCCCACCCAACAAATACACTCCTTCCAAAAGAGTGTTAAAGGATGCAAAGTCTGCAACACGTTTGTATAATAAGTCATTAATGGATGCCAGAGAGCCAAAAGAGTGAACCTGATCAATCCCCCCATGAAGAATTGACGCTTTTGAATTGTGGTGCTGGAGTCCCGTGGACTGCAAGAAGATCAAACCAATCCATTCTGAAGGACATCGGCCCTGGCTGCTCACCGGAAGGACAGATCCTGAAGCATCACATGAGAAGAGAAGACTCCCTGGAAAAGAGACCCTGAGGTGGGGAAAGATGATGGTGTGTAGCCTGGTGTAAATTAATTTGTAGCCTGGGGGGGCTTAGCACGGCGTGGACTGTCCCCGAGAACCGTAGACTGTCCCCGGGACAGGTGAGGCTGCTGATCCCTTATTTTCAAATCCGAAAGTTGACAGCTATGCCCATGATATCTGGAGGGCCACAGCCTATACTTGACTTTCTTCTTTTAAAAAAAGTGCAAACAAAAATTGTGGGACAATGGCACCACAATATGTCTTCAGTAAGCAGTGCATTCATTTTCATTTCCTCCCCCTTCCCCCTCCCCAACTTTGCCTAAAAGTAGGTGAGCTGCTGCCACTCAAATGAGCATTAGATGTTTTCCCTTCCAGCCAGCCTCATCTCAAGCTTTTTTTCTGGAAATGCTGAGTATCTTTACCTCCATTGCTCTGTAAGAACCAATGGGCTCCCATCGTTCCAGCAGATTTATTTATGTGTATGCAGATGTTACGGGTGGGTGGGGAAGGAAGAGAAGTCTGTGGGTAATATGATGTGCAGCTACTGCAAATGAAAAGCAGTCGATCAGAACTCATTGTTACACTGTTGTCTGGAGGTCAACATAACATCGTCGGGGCAAGACTTCAGGGCAGTCATCCCTGCCCATTCAGTAGAATGAGCCACAGGACTCTAAATGTTGGAGGATTATCACGATTTGAAGTAATGCACATTGCCATCTAAGGTGCTCACCCAGCCACGCATCAATAATAATAATAATAATAATAATAATAATAATAATAATAATAATAATAATAATTTATTATTTGTACCCCGCCCATCCGGCTGGGTTTCCCCAGCCATTCTGGGCAGCTTCCAACAAAGACTAAAATACATTAAAATGTCACACATTAAAAACTTCCCTAAATAATAATAATTTTTTATCAAACAATTTATCAACACCATTCAGTCCAGAGTCTAAAATAGCAAAAAATAGCAAAACTGAATAGCAAAACTGCAGGTTTGGTTTTTTTTGGGGGGGGGGGTTCAAACTTACATTCCCCGAAATGCTGCAATTCCTCAATGAGCAGATGAATCTCCAGACTTCTACACTGTACTTGGGAGAAAGATCCATTGAGTTCAATGGGACTTAAAGGTAAAGGTAAAGGGACCCCTGACCATTAGGTCCAGTTGCGGATGACTCTGGGGTTGCGGCGCTCATCTCTCTTTATTGGCCGAGGGAGCCGGCGTACAGCTTCCGGGTCATGTGACCAGCATGACAAAGCTGCTTCTGGTGAACCAGAGCAGCGCACGGAAATGCCGTTTACCTTCCCGCTGGAGGGGTACCTATTTATCTACTAGCACTTTGACGTGTTTTCGAACTGCTAGGTGGGCAGGAGCTGGGACCGAGCAACGGGAGCTCACCCTGTCGCGGGGATTCGAACCGCCAACCTTCTGATCAGCAAGCCCTAGGCTCTGTGGTTTAACCCACAGCATCACCTGGGTCCCTTCAATGGGACTTGAGTAAATTTACTGAGTAAATGTGCATAGGATCAGGCTCCGCATTGATTTTTTTTTTTTTTAATGCAGCAGTGGTCTTGTCAAAGTCCAGTGCACACCTTTTATACAGGTGGTGAAGTTGTTGTGAGAGTAAAGCATTTTTATTTATTTTTTTAAAGGATTGCCTTGTGCTCTTTTCCCTCAGATGGCGAGAAAGTGGGGGATTTAGAGTACAATCCTGTGCCCATCTCCTCTATGGTAAATCCTGTCCAATGGAGTTTATTCTCAGGAAAGCGCCTACTGTATAAAGATTGCATCTTTAAAGTCTAGTTCAAATGAAGGGTTAACCTCTGTGCCAGCTAGACAGCCCTGCATGGAAAGGTTAGCAGCTGCTTGAAAGATAACAGCCTTTCTTGCCACAGAGTTAACTGATGCAAGACTAAACTTGCTAGATCGCTTACCTTTAAAAAAATAAAAATATTCGCTGATAGGGAGCTGTAACTTAAGGGGACAGCAAGGAACATTTGAAAGCATCATCACCTGTGGGCTTTGATCAAAACCTTGGTTTTCATCTTAAATATAAATATGTATGATTTCAAGTGGGGACTATTAGTTGTGGGGGGTCAGAATCCCCGTGACGGGGTGAGCCCCCGTTGTTCAGTCCCAGCTCCTGCCCACCTAGCAGTTCGAAAGCACATCAAAGTGCAAGTAGATAAATAGGTACCGCTCCGGTGGGAAGGTAAACGGCGTTTCCGTGCGCTGCTCTGGTTCGCCAGAAGCGGCTTAGTCATGCTGACCACATGACCCGGAAGCTGTCTGCAGAGAAACACCAGCTCTCTCAGCCTATAGAGCGAGATGAGCACCGCAACCCCAGAGTCGTCCGCGACTGGACCTAACGGTCAGGGGTCGCTTTACCTTTACTCTTTTTAAAAACAAAGTAAAGGTGTTGAGGACAGAGGTGTAGGAAGCTCAGGTGGTACCCGGTGCTGAAAATTTCTTGTCACACACACCCCACATTGGTTGTGTTTTTTTTTTGTTTTTTGTTTTCCTGCAAAAATGGTATTACATTATTTCATATTTTCTTACAAAGGAATAATAATAAGTAAAAATAAACTTTTATTTATATCCCGCCCTCCCCGGCCAAAGTCGGGCTCAGTGTGGCTAACATCAGATACATAACATTGATATAAAATCAAACAATAATTAAATTACCTCCTAAAAACATGTGAAAATCAAATTAAAGTCTAATTAGATGGCTTTCCGCAGGGTTAGGGTTGGGAACAGTAAGTGCTCCACTGAATTGAAATTTCAGCCTTCACGACATAGGAAAACGGCCAAGTAAACAGCTATTTTCGTGGAGGAGGGTCAAGATATTAACTGATATGCATGAAATTTCATATATAGCTATATAACCCCTAGTGTAGTAAGATAAGAACTTTGGAGCAGGCATTAAAAAAAAAGTTTTTTATGAACCACCCTAGTAGGGCAGTAATTGTTCCTTGATAATTTGTCACCCCCTCCATGATGGAACCTGGGGCGGCCCGCCCCCCTTCACCTCACTTCCTATGCCCCTGGTTGAGGAGGATTGACAGCGCAGATGCTGTTAATAAAAAGGTGCCCTTTTTATTGCGCATTCCTAAAGATTTGTGCTCATGACAGTGTCAGGGCAGTTTCACCCAATCCCACCAATTTGCAATACTATTTGGTTTCCAATCAGTGCATGTCTGGTAACTTCCTGCTCCAGCTCCTTAACTTTTCATACCACAAACGTTCCAGGGTGATGGTGGAATTGTCCTGCTTTTGCGGCACTGCAATCTCTCCGGAAAACAATAATGTACCAGCTCTGGGGAAGCATTTCAGAACAACTTATAAAGCAGAATAAAGCCCCATTAATGCACATACCAAGAACACGTTGCAGAGAATGGCAGACAAGGAGATTTCTTTATCCTCTTCCCTTGTCATAGTAACTCTGGGAGCTGAAGTGAGTTGTTGGTGGTAGGTAATATTATACTGCTGCTCCAGATGCTCTGATTTGCTTTCGGAAAACTTACACAGAGTTTATATCTGAACTTCATTCAGCATTCACTTTCATTCATTTGCTGAGCAATTAGATGACAACGATCAATAATCTTGCTTTACTTTGCATTGTGTTTACACGTTGTACCCTGACTGTTCGCACCACACTTTTTAAAATGCATTTTCCCATTGCTTTCCCAATCCTAACCACAAAAAGTCTGTTTCTTTCTCCTCAACCCCCTGAGAGGATTAGTTGCCCTATCGCAACAGTGTGCTTTAATTCACTTTAATTCTACAAACCTAAATTTCCCAGAATGCGCTTGAATTCCTCCCACAAAATACTGACAGTCTGGATGGAGGCAGAACCTGCTCCTCACCTCATCCCCTCCCACTGGAGTAAACTGGATGAATTGCCTCTTCTAGCATTCCATCAAAATGGCTCCTTTGTCTGAGACATGGGCTGTTAATGTGCTCTGTCATATTTTGCAAGGCCTGTTTCACAAGTAGCAAACCTAAGCCTACAATTATATCATCTGTTAATGATGGAGTGCTTTGAAGTGAAAGTAGCTTGGAGCCAAGTGTTTCGGCCCCAGGAACAATTTTCTCCTTGCATCCTGAATGCATTTCAAGGAAGAGCAGCTGATTACTTTATAGATTTCAGATTCCTGAAAGGCATGATTCTTGTGAGCCAGTGTGATGTAACTGACAGTGGTTATCCAAATTTCCTACGGTCAAGGAAACTTGTTTATGTCAATTTGACTGCTGTGTTGCTGCATTTTGTAGAAGATTCTGGGGTGTGCTCTGTTCACAAGAGTGCCAGGCATTCTGATTATGTCTCATTGTCAACCCAAATGCAATGAGAGAGTGGCATGTCACCTCAGCTGGTGATGCTTGTCTACAGTTATGGATCTTATAAGTCACAGGGTTCCTATGAATACAGTCCTATAACAATTTATATAGGAGTAGAGACATACCCTGCAAGTGTCCCAGGACGCGGTGCTGGGGACGCAGGTGGCACTGTGGGTTAAACCACAGAGCCTAGGGCTTGCCGATCAGAAGGTCGGGGGTTCGAATCCCCGCGACGGGGTGAGCTCCTGTTGCTCAGTCCCTGCTCCTGCCAACCTAGCAGTTTGAAAGCATGTCAAAGTGCAAGTAGATAAATAGGTACCGCTGCAGCAGGAAGGTAAACTGCGTTTCCGTGTGCTGCTCTGGTTCGCCAGAAGCAGCTTAGTCATGCTAGCCACATGACCTGGAAGCTGTACACCGGCTCCCTTGGCCAATAAAGCGAGATGAGCGCCGCAACCCCAGAGTCGGACACGACTGGACCTAATGGTTAGGGGTCCCTTTACCTTTACCTTTAGAGACCTACCCTGCAAGTGTCCCAGGAAAAAAAGGACATCCTGTTTTTTATCATGAGAGAACGGCGGCCATTTCTGTTGCCACATATTTACCAGTTGCCTGAACCCAAATAGTAATGGAGCCCTGATGCACCTCCCCTGGCAAGGCATTCCACAAGGTGGGGGCCACCACAGAAAATGGCCTGGCACTGGTTGCCTTGAGCCGTGCCTTCCGAGGTCAAAGGATCTAGAGCAAGGCTTTCTGTGACGATGAGCATTGGCACGCTCAGAGAGAAACTTCTGGAAAGAGGTGGTCCTTAAGGCAGCCAGGTTCCAAGCAGCTTAGGGCAGGGGTCAGCAAACCTTTTCAGTTGGGGGCCGGTCCACTGTCCCTCAGACCTTGTGGGTGCCGGAGTACCTGCTGCCGGTACTCACATTTCTTTATGTTGAGGGCGGCGGCAGCAATGGCGCTGGCCTGCCTCTCACCTCTGGCGCAGTCAGGACCACCTGGCAGGCAGGAAGGGAGAGCAGTTGGGGTGCCCGGCAGGGTCTGCCGCTGCGTGTCAGCGGCGGCTCAGGGAATGAGGGGCCGCATCAGAGCTTGCCTCAGCATGGCGCGGAAACTGATTGGTCAGTCCCCTCGCCATGCTGAGGTGGGCTCCGGTGCAGCTTTTCACCCATTGAGCCGCTGCGTATCAGCGGCAGCTCAGCGAGTGAAGGACCGCGTCGGGGCTTGCCTCAGCATGGCACGGAAACTGGTCAGTCCCCACGCCGTGCTGAGGCGGGCTCCGGCATGGCTTTTCATTTGCTGAGCTGCCGCGTGTTGGTGGCGGCTCAGCGAATGAGGGGCTGCGTCGGGGCTTGCCTCAGCACGGCGCGGAAACTGATTGGTCATTCCCCATGCCATGCTGAGGTGGACTCCGGTGCAGGAAAAAAATGGCCGAAAAGAAATGGGGGGGGGACAGAACCCCACGGCCCACACTGATCCACGGACCATTCGCGGGCCAGATCCTGAAGGCAGTTGGGCCAGATCCAGCCTGCGGGCCATGGTTTGGCGATCCATGGCTTAGGGCTTTAAATGTTGATAGCCAGTGCCTTGAGTTCAGCTGGGAAAACAAACTTGCAGTCAGTCCAGGCTGCGAAAAATTGGTGTGGTGAAATCTAAGTGGCTGGCACCAGTGAACAGTCTGCATGCAGTTTCTGAACATGGTTCAGACCATGCTGCAGTAACCCAGTCCAGGTGGCGAAACACAAGTGAGCAGAGGCCTGGTTCTCGGAGCTGTTACAGCTTTTGCTTTTGCTTTTTAACCCACAGGTTGAAAGGCACGTTAAAATACTGTGTGGAAAAAGAAATAACATTTGGAGTTATAAATGTGTTTGGGTATAAAACGTGGCTAGTTGACTTTCTCTTTATCATGCAGCTGTCTGGTGTCTTGGGAGTCACTTTCCTTGAAGGGCATTGTGGAAAGGAGCAGTCTCACACTTAAGATAAAAGGAGAGAGAGAGAGAGAGAGAGAGAGAGAGAGAGAGAGAGATCCTCAAGGGCAAATAGCAGCGTAGCGCTCACCCTTTTTGGAGCTGAGCCTTGGGAAGAGCAGTGGATAGTCAAGGTCAGTGGTCATTATGTGGTTAGACTAGGGCAGTGGTGGCTAACCTTGGCACTCCAGAAGTTTTGGAACTACAACTCCCATCATCCCTAGCTAACAGGACCAGTGGTCAGGGATGATGGGAGTTGTAGTCCCAAGACATCTGGAGTGCCAAGGTTAGCCACCACTGGACTAGGGGAACCTGGGTCCAAAGGTCACCCTTGCTAGATCCTGGCCTGAGAGACTATGATAGCTTCATTCTATGGACGCGGGTGACGCTGTGGTGTAAACCACTGAGCCTAGGGCTTGCCGATCAGAAGGTCGGTGGTTCAAATCCCCGCGACAGGGTGAGCTCCCTTTGTTCGTTCCCAGCTCCTGCCAACCTAGCAGTTCGAAAGCACGTCAAAGTGAAAGTAGATAAATAGGTACCGCTCCGGCGGGAAGGTAAACGGCGTTTCCGTGCGCTGCTCTAGTTTCGCCAGAAGCAGCTTAGTCATGCTGTCCACATGACCTGGAAGCTGTATGCCTGCTCCCTCGGCCAGTAAAGCGAGATGAGCGCCGCAACCCCAGAGTCGGTCACGACTGGACCTAACGGTAGGGGTCCCTTTTCCTTTTTACCTCGCAGGGTTGATGTGAGGATTGAAAAGGCATGGAGAGGGCCATGGGATATTTCCTCTACAGCTAGGGAGGGTGATGGTATAGAAACCCTTGAAGTTTAAGTTGCAGCTGCTCAAGGATCATCAAACAAAAGGCTCAGCCGTGGTAGGACTAGCAGAGGAAGATGAAGAAGAGGAAGAAGAGTTTGGATTTGATATCCCGCTTTATCACTACCCGAAGGAGTCTCAAAGTGGCTAACATTCTCCTTTCCCTTCCTCCCCCACAACAAACATCTGTGAGGTGAGTGGGGCTGAGAGACTTCAGAGAAGTGTGACTAGCCCAAAGTCACCCAGCAGCTGCATGTGGAGGAGCAGGGAAGCGAACCCGGTTCACCAGATTACCAGACTACCGCTCTTAACCACTACACCACACTGGCTCTCTTTAGATGACTCTGAGTTATGCTTTTTTCCCATTCTTTTCTCTTTCTGCCACGAGCCACAGTTTGCAGCATGCGTTCTCCTCCCAGAACCCAGTTTCCCCCGAAGAGTTGGCACATCTAGAGGGAAAGGCATCCATAGTGCTTGCAGCCAAAGGATTGCAAGTGCACCTTGATTTCTCAAAAAGATACCCTGGGTGGCTGTACTTGGAGACCTTATCTCAAAGCTGCTACCTGCTGTGCTATTGCAGAAGCATAGTGGCAGCCTCAGGTCTTGGCTTGCAGCAGGTGGATTTCTTGGTTTTTACACTGAGTGGGTTAAAATCCAGAATGCAATTGGACAGTGCTGGCTTCTGAAATTCTCAGATTTCATCTTTTAGGCAAATAAGCCCTTTTGCCTTCACGCTCGAAAGGAACTTGACAGATGTGGCTACCATTGTGCCTCTCTTGTCTCCATGTACACACATGGATACCACTCCCCAGGGCGTTTATTATTATTTTTACTCCCAGTATTTTCTTGGTGACAGAAAGATGCTCTTGAATACCAGAGAAGGCTCATTGGAGCAGATAATAAGGGTGTAAGTAGAGGCACAGGTGATCTGTGATCAGGAGCTCCTCCCTGTTTTTTTGTGTCTGATTAGGAGCGAGTTATTAACCCATCCTCCCCACAACCATTTCCCAATATAAATCTCACACCCTTACTCTAACTCAGGCATAGGCAAAATCTGGCCCTCCAGATGTTTGGGACTACAATTCCCATCATCCTTGACCACTGGTCCTGTTAGCTAGGGATGGTGGGAATTGTAGTCCCAAATACCTGGAGGGCCGGAGTTTGCCTATGCCTGCTCTAACTCTTCTTTGCCCCATGGCAGGCACCCCCAAACTCGGCCCTCCAGCTGTTTTGGGACTACAACTCCCATCACCCCTAGCTAACAGGACCAGTGGTCAGGGATGATGGGAATTGTACTGTAGTCCCAAAACGGCTGGAGGGCCGAGTTTGGGGGTGCCTGCCCCATGGCAAGAAGGCCGATGGAAGCCAGCTGAGGAACCTTCAGTGCTCATTCCAGAGCATTCCATCTTCAGAAAAGGCTTCCCATCTTTCTCATTGTATGGAAATTTCATGGACTTTCCTTCCTATCAATTGCTCATCCAGGAGATGCCACCAGCTATGATTGCAAGATAAGGGTGGGAATAGAGGCAGCTTCTAGGCAGGACTCTAGGTATTGTAATCCAGGCCGTAATCCAGATTCCTATGGTTATCTGGACTCCAGCTCCCATCAGTCTCAGCAAGCATCGCCAATGGCCAGAGATGGTGCAAGTTTTAGTTCAGCAACATCTGCAGGGCCACAGGTTCCCCACACCTGAGTTTTCTCCACATTGCTGGTGGGATATCTGAAGCTTGGTGCTCTCCCTGCATGCAGGTTTGCTTTGGTGGTGGTGTTTTTTTTCCATACAACGTGGTTGGCATCAAAATGCCAGCCAGACCCCCGCTCTGACTCGCTGGATTAGTCCTTCCCAGGGACAATCCAAAATATATATATTTTAACAAAACCTGTTACAGGTAGGTAGCTGTGTTGGTCTGCCGTAGTCGAAACAAAATAAAAAAAAATCCTTCCAGTAGTGTGCATGCACTTACCGTAGTTGGTCTCTAAGGTGTTACTGGTGGTATCTGAAGAAGTGTGTATACACACGAAAGCTCATACCAAGAACAAACTTAGTTGGTCTCTAAGGTGCTACTGGAAGGCATTTTTTTATTTTGCTTTAACTATTTTTGGTCATCTGCATACTATCCCTTGCTTTTTCCTGTAGGACTAATTGCAGTCGTTAACCGTCGTCAACAGGTTTACCATACCCATTGAGTCAATCACCCATCTCCTACTACCCTCCTGAGAAAAACCCCACCCCACCCCACCCTCCCACTCTATATAAGGATCTGGTGACTTCTGTTTCAGTGTATCTGAAGAAGTGTGCATGCACACAAAAGCTCATACCAAGAACAAACTTAGTTGGTCTCTAAGGTGCTACTGGAAGGAAATTTTTTTATTTTGTTTTAACAAAACCTGTTACTGATTTCCTGTCTGCAAATTAAGCCCCCTCCTGGAAGCACCTTGAGAGAGGAGCAACTTTCCTGAGATCAGATTGTGGCTGAGTGACATTTGAACTTCCTGTTTCAGTTAAAAGCAGGAGGTTTAGTGGGTTTAATCTGCTGTGTGGCTTGGTCCCAACTTGTTTAAGCAACTGCTTCTTCCACAGTCTACTTCAGCCAGGAGTACAGTATATCATGTGTGGTCACATGGTAGTGTTGCCTTGAGACTCCTTAAGTCTGTGAATCACTTTGTTTCCTAGAGCCTTTTGGCACCTGCAGACGTGGCTGGTGCTGAATGTCAGGGAAGTGGCTGCTACTGCACTTTTTTCTTTCTCGGGTAGCGGCTGCCATGATTTATAGGCTCCAGTGGCAAATTATCTGTTTGCTGTAGCAACCAGTACTGTTTTATAAGTACTATGCCTGGCTTGCTTTATTTTATTTCATTTGTTTGTTTGTCACTTTAGTCATAAAAATGACTCAAAAGTGACTTACAAAACACAGCAGAAATACTAAAAACCAATATAGCAGAAATATTAAAATGCTGTTTCAAATAATTCAAAATGCATTGCTCATTGATACACACAGAGAGAAAGAGAGGGAGGGAGGGAGGGAGAAAGAGATGCACAAATCGCCAAGACCAGAGACAGAGCATCAGAACCAATGCATACAAAGTGCTCTGCCATAACTGGCTAGTTATAAACATCCCCTCTGAAAATCTGTGCACCATACATTAACATGGATTGTCTTCAGCCTATTTGACAAATAGGGCAGTCTTGTATGATGTGTAATAATCCATGCCAGCCAATAAAAATGAAGTTAGGTTTAAAGGAGAGTTATTACCAATTCCTATCAAAGACATCACCTTGCTGACAAAGGTCCGTATAGTTAAAGCTATGGTTTTCCCAGTAGTGATGTATGGAAGTGAGAGCTGGACCATAAAGAAGGCTGATCGCCGAAGAATTGATGCTTTTGAATTATGGTGCTGGAGGAGACTCTTGAGAGTCCCATGGGCTGCAAGAAGATCAAACCTATCCATTCTTAAAGAAATCAGTCCTGCGTGCTCACTGGAAGAACAGATCCTGAAGTTGAGGCTCCAGTACTTTGGCCACCTCATGAGAAGAGAAGACTCCCTAGAAAAGACCCTGATGTTGGGAAAGGTTGAGGGCGCAAGGAGAAGGGGACGACAGAGGATGAGATGGTTGGACAGTGTTCTCGAAGCTACTAACATGAGTTTGGCCAAACTGCGAGAGGCAGTGAAGGATAGGCGTGCCTGGCGTGCTCTGGTCCCTGGGGTCACGAAGACTCGGACACGACTGAATGACTGAACAACAACAAATCATTAGGAGCTCAAGAAATTGAGCTTCAGGGCTTATTTTATTGGATAAGAAGTGTGTGTGTACACACAGTGGATCTTCAGCTGTGACGCTGCCCCTGGCTTGCCCCTAGATAGAGAGATTGGGAGGAGGAGGACGACAACGACAACAAGTGGGATGTAGGGACCTCTAATTTTTGCATGGCTGGAATGTAGCCAACTGCACAATGGTAAGAGTCATATCCGTTGCTGGGCACATTTTTGCCTCTAGCCCTGCCCATCACCAGCATGCAGCACCCAGAACATTGCCTGCCAAGGAATATAGCCATTGGGCTGAAAACTATTCCCCACCCCTGGTTACAAATGCAACACCCAAGTGCTCTGAACAGGTGCAACCCTTAATAATATGGATGCATATATGTGAGCCAAGGTGTTTTCCTTTTTCTCTTTGTTCACTACAGCCGGAGCGGTACCTATTTATCTACTTGCGCTATGAACCTGAGGTACCACTGTAATAATAAGCAGTTGTAAGTGGTTCACGTGAAAATAAAAACGTCTGTTAAAAACAGAATTACAGAAGCCACCCTGGGTTCTGCTTGGATCCCAGAATGTCCCATTTTTTGGTCCGGTGCTCTGGCACAAGTCAGCGGGCTTGTGCCAGATCGTCAGACCAAAAGACTCTTGCTTTTGGTCTCATGTTCTCGCTTGAATCAGTTGGCTCACACCAGACCACCAAAAGACACTTGGGGGTTTTTTTGTTCTTGTGCTCTTGCACCACTTAGCTGGCTCACTCCAGAGCTCAGGGCCAGAAAACTAGCATCCCGAATGTGATTTCTGGGATATTGGATATTGGGTATGCTGCTCTTGTTCCTTTGTGTTCCTTTGTGCTCCCTCCTGTTGCTTGCTTCTACTCTCCCTGGGACCCAGAGGTGCAGAGTGGGTGGCTGTGGGCTCCTACTAAAATGCAGGCCTCGGTAGGTTTGTGGCGGTGATAATGATGCCACCCCCACCCCAACACTGGCCCTGGGCTGTTAGTGCTGCTGCCAAATCTGAGTGATTCCTGTCATGTGCAAGTGAAGAAAAAGTTCTTATCCTCTTAAAATAAGAAAGTTTGTAGAGCATATCTGAGATGTGATTCATCCAGGGCTTTTTCTCAGGGGAACCAGTGGCGTCGCAAGGGACGGGGGCAGCTCGCCCCGGGTTACAGGGGAGGGGGGTGAAACTTGGGCCAGCCCAGCCCCGCCCGCGGGCCCCTGAGCAAGCCGCGGAGTGAGGCCGCTCTGCCCTGCGACCCACCCGGGGCCCCGCCCGCCGGCGCTGCCGCGCACGATTGGCGGCTCGTGGGGGTGCCCCGCCACCGCTGCTTTTCTCACGGCGGCTTGCAAGGCCGCCGCAGAATCAGCTGCGCCAGTCAAGACGGAGTGCGCATGCGCGCATTTCACGCATTCGCACTCCGTTGTAACGTTGTGTCGTGACGTCACAACGTAACGTCACGACACCCCGCCCCCAGGGGGATGCCTCCATTCGCCGCCCCGGGTAGCGAGGAGGCTTCCTCCGCCCCTGAGGGGAACTCACAGGAACTCAGTTCCGGCACCTCTGAGGTGGGTGCCACTGCCAATCTAAGAGAACAAGGGAGATGTTCATGGTGAGTTCCAGTGCCTCTTTTTCTAGAAAAACAACACTGGATTCATTCATATGACATGTGCATCCAGGCATCGAGGCAAGGAAAGTGTGTGTGTGTGTGTGTGTGTGTGTGTGTGTGTTAGAAGTTGTGCCATTGAATATCCTACCTGTCTGCTTAACTGGGCACTCAAGTTAGCTTAGGATAATGGACATTTAAAACTATCGCCCACAACAAAGGCATAAATAAAAAGAGACAAGCAGCTTAAAAGCTGAAACAACTTTGAAACCACTAAGCAGACGCCTCGTAGCAGCACAGCCCTGACTTGGCTTCCTCATGATTCCTTAGATCACCTCCTTATCTCAAAGGAGCTGTGTGGTTGTCTGCTACAGGTTTGCGTGTTTGCACTTGTCCGATTTCCATGCTAGGAGCCATGGCAGCAGGAAGACAGTCTCCAGACCAAACCAACTTAAAAGGCGGCACTTCCTTTTGTGAGGCTTTTGGGCTATTGTATTACAATCGCCTGCCCTGGCCACAGTGCTGCTCCTGCCAATTCATGTGGTCCAGGAGCAATTGGAATGGGAAAATATGCCTTTGCTTACTCCAGTGAGCCTGCCCAAGGTTGAAGATAAGCATTGGAAGCCCTGTTCTTTTGTCTGCGGATAAGACCTGTTAGATTGCTGGATGCCAAAGACAGGGTCTTTTTGATGTGGCCCCACATCTTTGGAATTTCATCCCTGGAGAAATATGCATGGCTCTGTCATTACTGTTTTGTTTTGTTGTTTTTAAAAAAAGAACTCCAAAGACTTAAAAAACCTTCAATCCACATTTTGGTTGATCTGTGTTTGGGTATCTGAAGAAGTGTGCATGCACACGAAAGTTCATACCAAGAACAAACTTAGTTGGTCTCTAAGGTGCTACTGGAAGGAATTTTTTTACTGTGTTTGGGGAGATATTTTAACTCGGAGCTTTCCAAACTTTTCATAGTGGTGACACACTATTTGGATGGGCATTGTTTTGTGGCACAGTAAATCAGTTTTTCTAGCAAACCAGAGGTTAAACTAACCCCTTTCCATCCCCGGCAAGAGTGTGGGGAGCTTTCACACAACATACCTACCTACACACTGCAGCCGACACACTAACCTGTCGTGACACACAGTTTGGAAAGCTCTGGTTTTTTTGTGGGGGTTTTGTGTTTTTTTAAATATTTTTATTGATTTTTTTCATATTACATTGCACTACACATGTATCACAACCACCACCCTTTCCCCCATCTATATATATAAAAATGTTCCCATTGCGCGTTTGTCCGAAACACCCTTGCTCTGTAACCGCTGGACCAAATCACATCAAATTTGGACACAGCGTTTCCATTACCATGGCATACTAATCTGGCGTAATAAAAATTCAGAAAAACCACACCTGTCATACCTAAAATAAAGAAAAACTGCAAAAAATTCTGTCGCAGACATTATACATCACCACCAGAAGCTCTGAAGACACCAGCAGCATCCAATAGAAAGGCAGATCGCGCGCTGTCACCAGCAAGAGCTCTGAAGGGTGGCGCCAAATAATGACGTCATCAACCGAGCAACTGAAACCACCAAGGCGGCCATTACCAGACAACCCACAGAGCGATTACCAAAGGCAAATGGCCAAACCCAGAGCCACAGCCACAGGCCGCAACCCAAAAACACTCCCCCCCTCGCAAACGCTCCCACTAGCCCAAACCCTCAGCTGTAAAAGCCCACAGAGTCAGGCCTCGGCTCTACTTTACAGTCTGCAGACTAGGCCTCGCCTCTACTTTACAGACTATCCCGAGTGGAGCCGTGGGGGGGTAGGGGGAGGGGCCCGAATAGGTCATGGGCTGACCCAGGGTGGGGGAAGTCACAGGGGTGACTCGGGGGGAGGGGGGACAGGATACCTCATGGGTCACTGCAGGATGGGAGGAATCACAGGGATGAGACAACAACTATGTGTCCGGGGGCCCCCCCCCGGGCTATGGGTTTTGTCCTCCCCCCGTTTCCATAGTGCTTTTCCCTCAGACGGCGTCAGAGGCCTCCTTCCTCGGCTTTTTCTGCCACAGGCCGCAAGAG
This sequence comes from Darevskia mixta, assembly GCA_034641385.1. Taxonomy (NCBI): domain Eukaryota; kingdom Metazoa; phylum Chordata; class Lepidosauria; order Squamata; family Lacertidae; genus Darevskia; species Darevskia mixta. The sequence goes on from JAWWNH010000047.1 coordinate 1,491,197, forward strand.
GGCACCTGAGCGCGTGCAGAGTGCACACGACGGCGGCGGGGGTAGGTGGGGGTTTACTTTGGCTGCGGCTGCTACTGATGGTAATAAGCATAAAATGAGCCACAGCAAGGCGTGACCCGGGTCAGCTAGTATCTTTATATATCATCAATCAATCATATTTATTCTTTTCTCCCTCCTCCCACTTCTCTCTGCCCCAGAGAGGCTCTGTTTTAACTATTGCAGTTTGTGAATTGAGGGGTGTGATGTTTTTATGATTTGTGTGTTTAAATATTTGCAAGGGCAGTGTGACCTGAAAGTTGGGTTGAAATGTTTTTCAGTACATAGATGTGTAATTTGCAGGCATGGAATGTTGCTCTGTATGAATCAGCCTGCTGTCTATTCGCCATAGCACTGCCACATATGAAGAAAGCCATGCGGAATAGAGGAGGGGGAGAATTTCAATTCAGTTTGCATTTTAAGGCAAACTTACCAAATTAGAACTCTCCAAAGAAAAAGAAGAAAGCCGGCACACGCATGGCTAGCCTTCAAAATTCACACTTTTCTGAATTTTGCAGTGTGGCTCTTCAGCCAAGTAAGGTGTACACAAATGTATATACTGAGGCCCTGATTTGTGGAATAAATACCCTGCCTGTCTTTGTTCAAATGTCTCTTTAAAAATGCACTTTTAAAAGAGGTTTTTACAGCATGATTACTCTTCTCTTTAACCAGCCAGTAATCTATTGCTGTTTTATTGATGTTTCTAATCATGTATTACAGATATTGATTGATTGATTTTATTACACTTGTGTTAGTCATCACCTTGGTGTATGAAATTGTGGGTTGTAAATATCCAGGTAAATAAGTAAATATGAGGCGAAATTGCATACGAACATAGGAGTGCTAAAATGCTGGTGAATTTTCATTGGGACTTAAAAAAAATAAAATAAAGAAAATGCAAACTGATGTGGAGAACGGAACTTAAGATGGGGAAAAGGAGAAACAGGGAGAAACCAAAATGGGCAGATGTGCTCATCTCTCATCTTGAAAGCTCCTAGAAATCAAAGCCGTGAACTTTTGTCAGACTGTCCTAACCTGGGCTGCTGTGTGTATCAAACTGCTTCTCAGATTGAGTCTCATTATTCTGCCTGCAACTTCTCTCAACAAGAGAGCAGGCTCAAAGGCGGCGTGTCGTGTCAAAAGGTTCCTGCAGACAAGGGGTTGCTTGGTAAAACAAATTAGGTTGGCCCCAGCGAGAGAACTGAGCTCCGCACACATTGTACAGGCGGAAAGCCAGGGGCAGGAAAACGGACGGTGTCTAAATTGCGCCTTAACCTTGAACAGGTTTGACAAGGGTGGCCAGACTTCTTGGGGCACAATTTAGCCATTCTTCTGCACAAGCCCCGGCAAACTGAATGGGAACGTCGTACTTTCTTGGGGGGGGGGGTTGCCTTTGTCCTTGCAATTCCGTGTGCATGGGAATTTGCACGAACGTTTTCCAGCCTTCACGCATGTGGACCAACAGCACCTGTTTCGTTCTGAAAGGATTGTCGTGCCAAGAGGTTTTTCTGTTCCCCTCTTCCATTAGCGCAGGCATCCCCCAACTCGGCCCTCCAGATGTTTTGGGACTACAACTCCCATCATCCAGGGTGGATTTGATTTAAATCAAACTGATTTAAATCAAACTGATTTAAATCAAACTGATTTAAATCACGATTTAAATCACTAGCAGGGTGGATAAAAATCAACGATTTTTAAAAAATAATAATCAAAAAAATCTGATTTAAATTTTAAAAACCGGATTTTTAAAAAAAAATTCATTGATTTTTATCCACCCTGCTAGTGATTTAAATTGTGATTTAAATCAGTTTGATTTAAATCAAATCCACCCTGCCACCATCCCTAGCTAACAGGACCATTGGTCGGGGATGATGGGAGTTGTAGTCCCAAAACATCTGGAGGGCCGAGTTTGAGGATGCCTGCATTAGGGTCATTTGCCCACCAGGCCTATGGGGGGAATTCTATTCTCCTCCTCAGCTATGCCCTGAAGGTGTAGCAAAAGATTAAATATGTGCTGGAACCTGCCTTGTGCTAACCAGGTCCACAAAGACCACAGTCCCGAGCCATCTTTAACATGCATTCTGCATGTACCCACATCCCTTTCTGCACAGAAGCAGGACCTGGGTCTTTTGTTTGCTGAACGGAAACAGAGATTGTCCTTCATCCTTGAATGTCCTTGGCTGAAAGAAAGAAATCACTTGAGGCCCAGACACACCTTGAGACTGTGGGGGTTAAGTAACCAGTCATCTTGTGGCTGAGTGCTCTTTTACCTTCATCAAACAGGAAATATGCTGCTCTCCCTTTCCTACGCAGAACAACGGAGAGGGCCCGGGCAAGCCCAAGATATTTCGCTGCCTGAAGGGGAACGGCAAATATCATCCCTTCCCAAGTTGAGAAGCACAGTATCCATTTGGGCCTCTCAGACACAGGGGGGAAGTGCCCCTCAATATAATAGGAAATTAATTGCTATAATAGTAAATTTAGACTGTAGGGTTTACTGTGCTTTCACAACATCCAGAACTCAGCTGCCTTGCTCCACCTGAGGGGTTGCCAACCTTTTTAGGACCCCTGGACCCATTTGCAAATCAGAGAAAGTGTCTCAACCAGGGGTAGGCAACCTAAGGCCCGTGGGCCAAATCCGGCCCAATCGCCTTCTCAATCCGGCCCGCAGGCAGTCCGGGAATCAGCGTGTTTTTACATGAGTAGAATGTGTGCTTTTATTTAAAATGCATCTCTGGGTTATTTGTGGGGCCTGCCTGGTGTTTTTACATGATTAGAAGGTGTGCTTTTATTTAAAATGCATCTCTGGGTTATTTGTGGGGCATAGGAATTTCTTCATTTCCCCCCCCTTCAAAGTATAGTCTGGCCCACCACATGGTCTGAGGGACAGTGGACCGGCCCACGGCTGAAAAAGTTTGCTGACCCCTGGTCTCAACTGATTCTCTCTGCTACAAAAGAATTCGACCTTGGGAGATCTTTAAAAAGAAAATTATTTGTGGTGGGAAAATTAGATTGTGAGGCTGCTTTTTAAATTATAGGAAACTGGTCCAGACAGCCGGTCAACCAGGGGGTTGTCCTCTGTAAAACAGGACACACCGTCACTTTACCAAAGTATGCAAAGTGCTGTAATTTTTGCACAACTGTGCAAATATGTTTGCAGGGCGGGGAGACTTCCTGGCCACAATGGAGAAGCAGTATTTGGTTTTTGTTGGTGGTGTTCCTGATTCTGCTGAAAATAAAAGTAAACTTGCAGGGTGAACATGGAGGTGAGACTTAGCCAATAGTTTCAAGTACTGGTGGAATTTGAAGGGTGAAGACCTTTGCATAGCTGTCAACTTTCAGATTTCTTGACAGTAAGAGCTGTTCGACAATGGAATTTGCTGCCAAGGAGTGTGGTGGAGTCTCCTTCTTTGGAGGTCTTTAAGCAGAGGCTTGACAGCCACCTGTCAGGAATGCTTTGATGGTGTTTCCTGCTTGGCAGGGGGTTGGACTGGATGGCCCTTGTGGTCTCTTCCAACTCTATGATTCTGTGATTCTGTGATTCTGTGAGATTTGAAAATAAGGGATTTTTCCAAACTTTCAGATTTGAAAATAAGGGATGCCGCGAGGGCGGTGCAATGGCATCAAGTAGCCTCGCCACCCTGCGCTCCAGAGGCTGCGCGCGAACGGGTGAGCAAAAGAGCGAGCACATAGACGGCAGGCAGGCTGTCTGTCTGGTTGGGCGTGAGGGTCTGGCTGCACAAGGCATGCAAGCTCCGCCCTCAGTTGGTCTCAGACTCCTTATTGGCAGCCGAGCAACGCAGCTGAGGAGCCTCCCTGGCCGGCAGGGAGGGAGAGGAGCTGCTTCCTTTGAAATCCAGGAAATTTAAGGGATATCAACAATCCGGGATAGCAGCGGGAAACGGCATTGGAATAAGGGAGTTTCCCGCAAAAAAGGGAGGGTTGACAGCTATGGCCCTTTGTCACCCAAGTAAGTTTTCTTAATTTAGAAGAACACATGCTTTCCTGAACTATCATGCCTTTGTGATAGTTTCCCAGGCTTCTGGATTTAAGAATGCTCAGGTGACAGGCATCAGTATCAGATGTTACATTTATATATTGCACATAGAAACAGATATGCTGGTACAACGCTATTTAATTCAAAGGGTTTAGGAAGCGCTGAGCAAGGAAACGGCACGAATCAATTCCAGGCTGTAAAATCTGCCCCCTCTTGCCTCTTCGCCTTCAGGATGAAATCAATGAGTCGAGTCTGAAAAGTGTGAGTGATGTACAAATTCTATTTCAATTGGGAAGGGAAAAGTCGGCAGCCCTGTGCCCAGCAGGGGCTTTTATTTTTAAAATGCAACTTACAAACCCGTGCAAGGATCATCCTTCACAGTATATTTCCTCACCCCACCCCAACCCCAATCCAAGAAGAGGAAAGGACATCCTGTTTGCAGTAGGTGTGGTAGGTAATTCCAGCTTAACCCAATGTTAATGCTTGGATAAAGAGAGATTTGGTGTTGCTTAGATAAAGAGAGTTGTGTGCCAAGGGAAAAGGAAGGCGGATTCCGGGTCCTCTCCCCTCCTTCCCATTTTTTGCACCTTGCTGCAACATGCAGATTCTGGAAGGTAGCCCTCCATTGTGCTCATTCAACAGCAAACAATATTATCTGGTCTGGGAAGTCTTTCCCTATACAGTGGTACCTCAGTTTACGAACTTAATCTGTTAATAATAATAATAATAAACTTTTATTTATATCCCGCCCTTCCCAGCCAAAACCGGGCTCAGGGCGGCTAACAATCATCAAACCAAAAACAGTTAAAATACAGATATAAAATACACTTTAAAAACTTAAAAATTTAGAATTTTAAAAGTTGCATTCAAGGTAGCCCAAAAGCCAAACAGAACAGCTCCGTTTTACAGGCCCTGCGGAAGGGTGCCAACTCTTGCAGGGCCCTCGTTTCTTGTGGCAGATCATTCCACCATATCGGGGCCAGAACCGAAAAAGCCCTGGCCCTGGTGGCTTATGACCTCCTTATGACCTGGGATCTCCAGAAAGTTATTATTTGATGACCTCAGGGTCCTACCCGGGGCATACCAGGAGAGACGGTCCCTTAAGTACGAGGGCCCTAGGCCGCGTAGGGCTTTAAAGGTTAAAACCAGCACCTTAAACCTGATCCTGTACTCCACCGGGAGCCAGTGCAGCTGATAAAGCACTGGATGAATGTTCTGGAAGTCCGTTCTTAAACCAAGGCGCACTTTCCCTAATGAGGCCTCCCACCCAGAGCCGTCTTTCCCATAGGGCTTAGAGGTGCATTGCATCAGGGCGCCGGCCTCTCAGGGGCGCCCCAGCAAGTGGGGGAACTGTGCGGCTTTGCCGGTGGCCACCCCTTTCCCTGCATGCCCGCCAGCTGTGCCCCGCTAACCATAAGGCTGGCGGGTGTGCAGCTTGCCTCCCAAGCCTCTGCGGGGATCGGTCTCCTTCCGAGGAGGCTTGGGAGGGAAGCTGCACTCTCCTCCCGCAGAGGCTTGGGAGGGGCACAACTTAACTCCCAAGCCTCTGCGGGGATCGCTCTCCCACAGCGGCATCGGGGAGAGTTGCCCCCCCCCCATGGCTGGCAGTGCGCAGCTACGGCCACCCCAACACTATCCTTGGTAATTTGGGGGCGCTGGGTGGATATTTGCACCCCAGCGCCACATCTGCTAAAGACAGTGCCCTTCCACCGTTTGGATTCCGTTCTTAGGCCGAGGTAAAGTTCACAAACAGGGACACTATTTCCGGTTTTGCAGAGTTCATAAACAGGGCTGTTCTTAAACTGAGGTAGCACTGTAATTCTTCTGTGCTTCTCTTAATGCTCCATCCGCCACCTGGGTCCCTGTCCAGTAGGGTACTCCCTCCCCAAATCTTAGATCCAACAGCAATGCTTGTTGAAACTAAATAACGTGCTTTATACAGAGCTCGCCCGCTAGTCTGTAGGGTCTGTCTACTTTGGCTGGTGGCGGCCTTTCCCAGGCCTCCAACCCAAGGTCTTTTCCATGAGAGGTTCGGGGGGGGTCAAACCTGGAGCCGTCATAGTGCAGAGCATGTGTCCCATCACTGAGCTGCAGGCTTGGAACTGCGCATGTGTAGGCTGGTGAGGTTCCCAGGCGCCGTATGCCCTGTGTTAAGTGACTCTGAGATTTAGAAAGAAATAATGGGATATCATTCAAGCTCTCTAGGGACCCAGGTAGCACTGTGGGTTAAACCACAGAGCCTAGGGCTTGCCGATCAGAAGGTTGGCAGTTCGAATCCCTGTGACGGGGTGAGCTCCCGTTGCTCGGTCCCAGCTCCTGCCAACCTAGCAGTTTGAAAGCACATCAAAGTGCAAGTAGATAAATAGGAACCGCTCTGGTGGGAAGGTAAACGGCGTTTCCGTGCGCTGCTCTGGTTCGCCAGAAGCGGCTTAGTCATGCTGGCCACATGACCTGGAAGCTGTACGCCGGCTCTCGGCCAATAAAGCGAGATGAGCGCCGCAACCCCAGAGTCGGACGCGACTGGACCTAATGGTCAGGGGTCCCTTTACCTTTATTCAAGCTCTACTGGCTTGGTGCATGGCAAGTGCAGGCCTGATGTCACCATGTGACAGTCATTTTTTTAGTAAACCTCGGCTACTGGTAACTATGATGTTGTTCCTCTCCAGTTCTGGTGGGCATCCTAGGTGCTGGAACATGAAAGGCTGAACTCCTGTAAATTAAACGCCAGCATTTCCAGCAGGCTGTTCCATCAGCCCTGCATCATCTGCATGTAAATGAAAAACGGTGAATTCCGAGCTTGAGGGACACATGTTCTGGGTTTTCTCTCCTCTGCCTCTTTTCACCCAGATCTATCCTCCTCCTGCAGCCTGATCCTGTGTCCGTGTTTACGCAGGAGGAGGCCTACTAGATTGAACAGGACTTTGCCCCCAATAAAGTGTGTGCAGGACTGCAGTCTCAGGAAATGAAAGTCGTAAGAGGAAACCCCAGGAGCGGTGAAGTCTGTCAGATACAGTGCTGTGATGCCGAAAAGTCACAACTACAGAAACACATTGTTGCTATACAGCTACGTAGAAATCCTAGATTCTTTCAGGGCCATTTAAAAGTCACACGCACACACACACACACACACAGAGAGAGAGAGAGAGAGAGAGAGAGAGAGAGCGTTTCCATGGCTTTGCTACAAGAAATAGGGCACATTGGCTTATCTGTCTGCAGGTTAACTGTCTGAAGGCATCAGTAATAGGGCTGTAGCTCTCCCCCTCCCCTTTCAATTACTCCTCAATTTCAATCAAATCTTTATTACAGTCCAGAGACCCAACAATTCATTACAAAACAATACACAATTTCAACAGCCCGCCTTCAGGTTACACAAGCATTTTGTTCAGACTTAGGAATAGGGATCATTGGTTCTTGCAACCACCGATAGAAACTTCGCCACTGCTAATGTTCTGTCATTTGTCCGGTCTTCCAGTAGGAACCTGACATAGTAAGCCTCTGAATTTCCCGGGAAAGGTACTAGCAAGGGTAATATCAGTTCAGCCCTGTCACCCACCCAACTCTATTGCCTGGGTTATGAAGGTGCCCTAAAGACTTTAAAGCAAAGACTCTGGGATATTACACACAGTGACTTGCGACATCGATCACACGCAGTCTGCAGTCCGCTGGCAGTAGGAGTACAATATGGGCATGCCTTTAAGTTAACATCTTATATTAAAAATCTGACAGTTCCAAATTACCGAAGGCTATTTACAAAAGCCAGACTTAACGTCTTTCCTTCTGCAGTGTTGGATGGCAGATTGAGAGGAGTTCCATACCAGGACAGACTATGCTCATGTGCCCAAGACATTGACTCTATAAAACATATTTTGCTGCACTCCTCAATTTAAGCAAGGGTGCCTTAGTTTACTAAACCACACATCGTGGCTTAGAGTTGCTTGCAAATGTGGGCACTGCTTATGAACACAGTACAGACATCTCTCGGAAGTCGAACGGAATCTATTCTGGAAGTCTGTTCGACTTCTGAAAAGTTCGGAATCCAAGGCACAGCTTGCGATTGGTTCCCGATTGCGCAGGCGTGCCGGAAACAATAGCGGAAGCCACGCCGGACGTTCGGCTTCCCCAAAAAAGTTTGAAAACCGGAACACTCACTCCTGGTTTTCGACCGTCCGGGAGCCAAAACGTTTGACTCCCAAGGCGTTCGGGAGCACAGGTATGACTGTATACAGTAATAAAGAAGCTTCTATTAGAGGAAAATGGAAAGGGATGCTATCAAAAAATATTGTAAATTTGTCAGTGATCAATAAATGCAAAAGCTATGATGCTTAGGTAACTTTCCACAGGAGTTCCAAACTAGCGCTAAGCTCCCATAAATGTCCTTGGCTTGCAAGCAATATCAACATATTCTACGACTCTGGGGCAACACTAGGGTTCACCTGCAATAGAGTGTGCTTGTGTGTGCGAATAGAGCACTGTTGCACAGGGGCTGGTGATACTGTTCCTGAATGCTAGAGCTTTCATCTGCTTAAGTACCAGGCACAAGAATGGTTTGTCGTGCATGTACGTCCCTGACTTTGGCCCAAAGCGCTGGATGATCTTTCTAGCTTCTTGGGACTCGGCTACATTAATAAAAAAACAACAACGGTGCTTTGAATGCGTTATAAACATGCAACACCAGATGGCTCTGGAGAGCAAAAAAAAAAAAATTCTTTGCGGTTTTACATAGCATTTCCCCCCTTTTGTTATAACAATTTAATTTATGACTTATTTATAGTATTTTTCCCCTGTGTGTAGATCCACCCCTGATCTGCAGCCTCCTCTCCACTGCTGCGGGTTATGTCTTTGTCAATGCAAGTCTTCTGCTAGTATTAGGTGTTTGTGGGTCTGGCTCATCCTGACCCCAGGAGCCTGCCGGCCAGATAGTGGCCTTCCACCCTCCAACCTTTTCCCTTTCCTCCTACCTTTTTCTTTTAGTTGATTTACTATTTTGAACTGTGTGGGTCAGTGGCTGTGCATGGCACAGTGAAGTGGCTGGTGCCAGGGAACAGTGTGGTGCAAAATATATAATGAAGCTTCTCATGGGTTGCCAACATGGCGCCTGCGGGCACACATATGCCCCCCAGGACCTTCCCTGGTGCCCAGAGGGTCCCATCCCCCTTCTCCTTCCTCTGCTGAAAGAAGCCTTACGTAACCATTGTTGTTGTTGTTTAGTCATGTCCGACTCTTCGTGACCCCATGGACCAGATCACGCCAGGCACTCCTGTCTTCCACTGCCTCCCGCAGTTTGGTCAGACTCATGTTGGTAGCTTCAAGAACACGGTCCAACCATCTCATCCTCTGCCGTCCCCTTCTCCTTGTGCCCTCCATCTTTCCCAACATCAGGGTCTTTTCCAGGGAGTCTTCTCTTCTCATGAGGTGGCCAAAGTATCGGAGCCTCAGCTTCAGGATCTGTCCTTCCAGTGAGCACTCCGGGCTGATTTCCTTCAGAATGGATAGGTTTGATCTTCTTGCAGTCCATGGGATTCTCAAGGGTCTCCTCCAGCACCATAATTCAAAAGCATCAATTCTTCGGCGATCAGCCTTCTTTATGGTCCAGCTCTCACTTCCATACATCACTACTGGGAAAACCACAGCTGTCTTTGCTTTTTAAGATGCTGTCTAGGTTTGTCATTGCTTTTCTCCCAAGAAGCAGGCGTCTTCTAATTTCGTGACTGCTGTCACCATCTGCAGTGATCATGGAACCCAAGAAAGTGAAATCTCTCACTGCCTCCATTTCTTCCCCTTCTATTTGCCAGGAGGTGATGGGACCAGTGGCCATGATCTTAGTTTTTTTGATGTTGAGCGTCAGACCATATTTTGCGCTCTCCTCTTTCACCCTCATTAAAAGGTTCTTTAATTCCTCCTCACTTTCTGAGGGGGGTGATTACCAAGGGTGGGTTGCAGCTGGGTACTGGGAAGTTGCAGTGCACATCTGGTGCCCACAACAGTTTCTCTGGTTGGCACATGTGCCCACAAATCCAACCAACACGTGTGGTGCCCCCTACAATATCTCTTCTTTTTCTCCGCTTTGCTTAGGTGGGGTGGGACACAAAGCCATTGCCCTGAGGTTGATGGGTATCCTTGTGTGTTTCTCAGGTTTGCTAGAAGATGGTGAGACTCCACAGGTCAGCCGGAACCTTGAAGAGCTTGTGCCTTTGACGGAGGAGAGACCGCTCTCTGCGCCATGGCCCACCTGACGCGGCTGCTCCGGAGGCACTACGGCCCACTGAGGCTGGCTTTGGTGGGCGTCGTCTTTGTCATCTTCCTCTTCATCATGCAGAGAGATGTGAGCAGCGGGGAGCAAAGGGAGGATCCCTGGCTGAAGAACATTGTGGACAGGAAGGATCAGATGATCGACATCATGATGGGGGCGGTCAACAACATCCGGGACTCCATGCCCAAGCTGCAGATCCGGGCTCCGGTTCAGCAGGAAGCCCTTGAGCAAGACAGCAAGTCCTGCCTGCCCGGCTACTACACGCCCGCAGAACTGAAGCCCTTCATGGAGCGCCCTCCGCAGGACCCCAACAGCCCGGGGGCCGATGGCAAAGCTTTCAAGAAGGAGCAGTGGGCACAAGAAGAGACGAAGGAGAAAGAACGGGGCTACGAGAAGCACTGCTTCAACGCCTACGCCAGTGACAGGATTTCCCTCCAGAGGGCTCTGGGACCAGACACTAGGCCTCCTGAGTAAGAACGTCATCTTATAATAATAATTTATTTACGGCCATAGGCCCACAGAAAGGAGTTTAAGAACCATATACAACTTGTACAACATCACTTTTACAATTTAAATAAGAATAATTTAGATATGATTTGACGAGTTTAAAATCAGCAAACAAGTTCGAACAATTACTTGTAACCCGGCGAATTAAAAAAGAACTATTGAACGAGTACATCACAAATTTTACAGTCAACAGGACTCTATTTGGATACATTTAGGGGGGGGGAATAAGTATTCATAGAATAGGCCGTTTTTCTTTTTGTATGAAAGGACGACAATCAAAAATCTTGCCACTAGCAGTGATTTGCTCGGGTCCCTGTCCTGTAGGAGGTGTGTTAACTGGGCCTCCACTGTCATACCCAAAGTCTCTGAAATTAAAGGGAGTAAAAATCGGGACCGAGCAGCCCTGTGCAAAGGACAGCCTACAAGTATGTGGTGAAGAGATTTAATGGTTCTATTATCACATATACATCTTTGTCCACTCAATATAGAATAATAATAATAATTTATTTATACCCCACCCATCTGGCTGGGTTTCCCCAGCCACTCTGGGCAGCTCCCAACAGAATATTAAAAACACGATAAAACACCAAACATTAAAAACTTCACTAAACAGGGCTGCCTTCAGATGTCTTCTAAAAGTCAGATAGTTGTTTATTTCCTTGACATCTGATGGGCGGGCGTTCTGCAGGGCGGGCGCCACCACCGAGAAGGCCCTCTGCCTGGTTCTCTGTAACCTCACTTCTCGCAGAGAGGAAACCGCCAGAAAAGGCCCTCAGAGCTGGACCTGAGTGTCCAGGCTGAACGATGGGGGTGGAGACTCTCCTTCAAGTATATTGGGCCGAGGCCATTTAGGGCTTTAAAGGTCAGCACCAACACTTTGATTTGTGCTCAGAAATGTACTGGGAGCCAATGTAGGTCTTTCAGGACCGGTGTTATATGGTCTCGGCAGCTGCTCCCAGTCACCAGTCTAGCTGCCGCATTCTGGATTAATTGCAGTTTCCGGGTCACCTTCAAAGGTCAAAGCACATTGCAGTAGTCCAAGCGGGAGATAACCAGAGCATGCACCACTCTGGCAAGGCAGTCTGCGGGCAGGTAGGGTCTTAGCCTGTGTACCAGATGGAGCTGGTAGACAGCCGCTCTGGACACAGAGTTAACCTGTGCCTCCATGGACAGCTGTGAGTCCAAAATGACTCCCAGGCTGTGCACTTGGTCCTTATGGGGCACAGTTACCCCGTTCAGGACCAGGGAGTCCCCCGCCCCCGCCCGCCCCATGTCAACCAAAAACAGTATGTCAGGATTCAACCTCAATCTGTTAGCCACCATCCATCCTCCAACCGCCTCCAGGCACTCACAATAATCTTGCTGGTTCTCATCCGTGGTGAAGGAAAAGGCCTGAGGTGCGCTTCTCACTTTTTAATTACCCACGGCTGCCCCTTCTTCTCCTGATTTTCTCTACGCCCCACTAGCGCCCCATTTATCGAGCAGCAAGCATTAACAATTCCAACCCTCTCTTCTCCCCCCACCAGCCCAAGTTCAAAAACTTTCTTCTTCCATCCATTGACCGCCCTTGGTTTTGTTCCGTTCCTTCCCACTTCTAACAGTTTCGGTGCCCCTCCCCCCTTCCATTTCTTCTTCTTCTTCACTTTGCTTGCCAAGTGGAACAGACACGGCTTACAGTACAGCGGGGGGCAAGGAAGGAGTCAAACGTGACCCCTTCTTCCCCCCCTCCCCTGTGGTCTGAGGCCGGCCGCCGCTGCTTCTCATAGAGGGGAGATAAGTCAGTCAAGGCCTTGCGGTGGGTGGGAAGAAGGGAGACAACAAAGGCGACCCAAATAATGGCTATAAAAAAAAAACCAACTAGGCTGAAGGGGGAGCGATTGCAGACAGTCTCCTCTCCTCTCCTTACCTCCCGCCCTCCCAGCAACCGATTATTTCTGCCTAGCAGGTGTAGATGTCACAATGGAAGAATGCGCTGTTCTAGGCAGGGAGTTGCAAGAATGTTATTCAGTCAACCAAAGAGGCATAAACCAATTTAAATTAAAGTGCAAAGCCCTCCCAGAACCAAAACCATAAATCGGGAGAGCTGGGGAAATTGGCTCAGATGGAGGGAGCCCATGAATGAAACTTTTATTGTTGAGCACTTTGGGGGGGGGGGCAGGGGAGAGGCAGAAGAAAAACCTGATCTACCATGTGGAACGTATTCCCCCTTTTGATGTGGGCCGGAGGTATGCGGCATGTAAGGGACTCGCCTGCCTTCCTGCTGGAAAATTCAGAGAGAAGGGTATGGGCACTGGAATCAAAAGAGATTGATGAGAAGGGGAGCGAGTTGTAGAAATCATTTAAATCCTTGGACTCTTTTTCCTCCCCCCTCATGTTTTCACCAAGAATTGTTTTGTGTTGCATGTCCTGGAAATGTTACATATAGAATCGGAGAATTGGAAGGGACTCCAAGGGTCATCTAGTCCAACCCCCCGCAATGCAGGAATCTCAACTAAACCATCCATGATTTATGGCCATTCAACCTCTGCTTAAAAACCTCCAAGGAAGGAGAGTCCTCAACCTCCCTTGGGAGACTGTTCTACTATAATAATGGTTTATAATAATAGTTTATTATTTGTACCCCACCCATCTGGCTGAGTTTCCCCAGCCACACTGGGGGGGCTCCCAATCGAGTGTTAAAAACAATACAGCATTAAATTGTTTAACACAGTGTTAAAAACAATACAGCCAGATTATTGTATTTTAATAGATTATCGTATTTTAATGTTTTGTTGGAAGCCGCCCAGAGTGGCTGGGGAAACCCAGCCAGATGGGCGGGGTATAAATAATAAATTATTATTATTATTATTATTATTATTATTATTATTATTATACATATTAAAAACTTCCCTAAACAGGGCTGCCTTCAGGTATTTTCTAAATGTCATGTAGCTGTTTATTTCCTTGGCCTCTGCTGGAAGGGCGTTCCACAGGGCGGGCACCACTACCGAGAAGGCCCTCTGTCTGGTTCCCTGTAACCTCACTTCTCGCAATGAGGGAACCGCCAGAAGGCCCTCGGCGCTGGATCTCAGTGTCCGGGCTGAACGATGGGGGTGGAGACGCTCCTTCAGGTATACTGGGCTGAGGCCATTTAGGGCTTTAAAGGTCAGCACCAACACTTTGAATTGTGCTCGGAAACGTACTGGGAGCCAATGTAGATCTCTCAGGACCGGTGTTATGTGGTCCCGGCGGCCACTCCCAGTCACCAGTCTAGCTGCCGCGATCTGGATTAATTGCAGTTTCCGAATCACCTTCAAAGTTAGCCCCACGTAGAGCGCATTGCAGTAGTCCAAGTGGGAGATAACTAGAGTATGCACCACTCTGGCGAGACAGTCTGCCTGTGGAATATTTCGCATGTTGTGCGAATCAGAATGCTTAACCTGAACTGATGAAGCTATATAGCGAAACCTGTGAGTAATCCGGAGGACAGGTCTTCTTCGTCCTTCTCATGTGCCACTTGTGTTGATTTCGGCTGGATGGTGATGTTGCAGGACTCATATAAATATGCTTCATCTACTATTACATCCATGAGATTTTTGCTTTGAACCGTTGAAGAATTCTACTATCTACTCACCATCAACCAATTGTGAACGTTTTGATGGCACCAAGATTTTGTTGCTATACCCAACCTGTTGCTGAATGGTTCAGTCACGTGAACATTATACATTCTGTTATATCATGCATATATGACTTGTTAATCATGTGGCCTTATTGAAAGACTATTAGTTTTTCAGAAGAGGATCCCAGTAAATCTTTTATTAAAGTTTCAGCCATTGTGTGGTGGTTTTGGTTGTTTATGAGACAGTCTGCCAGACAGTCTAGTAACTAGAGGGGGAACAGAGCAACTCTTACTTCATCTCATGCACACCATGGATTTGATGTTCCTTCTGTAGGTGCATCGACCAAAGGTTCAAGCGCTGCCCGCCCCTCCCGACCACCTCCGTTGTCATCGTCTTCCATAACGAGGCCTGGTCAACCTTGCTTCGCACTGTGTTCAGCGTCCTGTACTCCTCCCCAGCTATATTGCTAAAGGAAATCATTCTTGTGGATGATGCCAGTACAGATGGTAAGTACAGCCTCTTGGGAGCTGGATGCATGTGGGCTTCACCCTGAAAGGCAGAACAAACCTCTTGCTTTTGCATAAGGGCTCATAAGGGATGAGGGAGACATTCGATTTGATTTGAAGGCGAACCTACCTAAGTCACACTTTCTGGAACAATATGCAAACTGAAACACAGCCCTCCTCCCAAATTCACACTTCTCTGAATTTTGCAATGCAGTCATCCCACAAAAATGCGTTATATTGGGGCAAAGTATGCAAATATAAATGCATATATTAATGAAAAGAACATGCAAACGTGCAATTAGGGGAAACAGCTTTGCAAAAACGTATGAGGAGAAATTCCCACTAAAATGCTGACAAATTTTCACGAGGACTTTTTTGGGTTTTTTAAAAAAATCGCAAACAGCTGTGGAAATGTGGAGAACGGAATATTTACCCAATTGTTCTTTATTTTGAAATATTTATCCAGTTGCGGGGAATGGTATTGTTTCTGCAGCTCCTTCCATTCTTCTTTAAGAAACCCCCCTGCCAGTTTTGTGCCAGCAGAGGTGAGATTCAGAGCTCATCCTTACTAGTAGTCCTGAAAGAGAACTTGCCAGAGAGGAATTATACAAGTAAATCTGGTAGTGGTCAGATGCTGGTGTAGTTGGGTTTCCCCAGGAAGTGAATAACTTTTAGGCTCTGCCTTTTGCAGCTTTCCCTTCCTGAAGCATTGCTGTTAGGATGCACCCTACAACTTGATTCACATTGTGGCAGGTTGTTGGTGGTTTTGCTTTTGCTTTTGTTTATTTGGGGAGGGGGGGTAATCCTGCTACAGTCGTACCTTGGATCTCGAACACCTTGGCTCCCGAACAAATCGGCTCCTGAACGATCGAACCCCAGAAGTGAGTGTTCCGGTTTTCGAACAATTTTCGGAAGTCGAATGTCCGGCGCAGCTTCCGGTTGGCTGCAGAAGCTTCCTGCAGCCAATCAGAAGCCGTGCTTTTGTTTCCAAACATTTTGGAAGTCGAACAGATTTCCAGAACGGATTCCGTTCAACTTCCAAGGTACGACTGTATTTGACTATTTCTGCCATTTGACTGGAGACACGTTTTCCCATGATCTGTGACAGGCCATATTTAGCTTCCTTCTGGGAATAAATTGCTCACTTGGGCAACTTTAGTAACCACAAGCTGCCATTTAGTAATCTAAATTGGTTGTGCCCGAGGTTAGGATAATGACACAGTTCAACCTCAGGACTTCCCAGGGGTGGAGCAGGGAGATGAATCTGCTCTCCTGAATCTAAGCTACTCAGATTCTCAGAAGGCTGTTGAACTCATCAAGGAGGGTCTGTGAGTTCTTTTTAACATATCAGCTAGTCCCAGGGGTAGGCAACCTAAGGCCCATGGGCAGGATGCGGCCCAATCGCTTTCTCAATCCAGCCCACGGACAGTCCAGAAATCAGCGTGTTTTTACATGAGTAGAATGTGTCCTTTTATTTAAAATGCATCTTTGGGTTATTTGTGGGGCAGAGGAACTCGTTCATTTTTTTCTTCAAAATATAGTCCAGCCCACCACATGATCTGAGGGATGGTGGACCGGCCCACAGCTGAAAAAAGTTGCTGACCCCCGAGCTAGTCTAATGTAGATAGTTATTTAATCCCTGCTCACTCTAAGCTCTTCCAGACAACTTGTTTGTTAAGCATTCACCCTGATTTGCTTGCACAAAGCTTACACGGGGGTTAGATTCTTTCCAAACTTTATTGAACACTTGTTCTGATTTGTTTGTAGAGCAGTCATACGCCAAGTAATAATTTGTTTTGTGTTCATTCTGATTTGCTTGTGGGGTGTCTGATATGTTTTACCATTCATCTTTTCATCCCACACTTCTCCGTGCATTCCCCATTACTTTCCTAACTGCAAAAGTCCCCTTTTGTAGTGGATTTGTTGCGCTGGGGTAATGACAGAGCCCTTTTAATCCACTGTAGCTGCTCAAATCTAAAGTACTAGGTTGTGCCTGAGTCTCTCCTGCAAAATAATGACAGCCTGAAGGCAGCACATCTTTAATCTCTGTCCATCTCTTATGCTTGGAATTCTCCTCCCCTAATACCTGCTTAGCTCCTTCCTTCCTTCCTTCCTTCCTTCCTTCTTTTAGAAAATGCCATCACTTCTGTTTGGGCCTTTGAGCAGGTATACAGTACGTTCACCATCTCCAAAGCAAATGGTCTGCTGGGAGTGTTGCTTAATTTCCATCTGAGCATTGCTTCTGGGAAGGCTAAGAATCCATGCAAGTATTGGCCAGCATGGTATGCCTGGGCACGGAAATGATAGGTGTTTGGCCCTAAATCTCTGTAGTCAGTGGGAATAACTGGGGAGAAAAACTAAATGCCTATTCAGCATGTCATACTGTTGTTGGTGGAAGACTTCTGTTGCCTTCTGAGTCTTGTGTTGCACTAAATTAGGTGACCCAGAATATCAAAACTGTATGTATAGCACTTGCACACATCAAATAGTTTCCCCTTCCTTGTGGGTTCTGTTCTGTTCTGTTTTTGGATTTTTGCTGGTTCTTCCATCCAAAACATTTGGATGCTACATCTAGTCCAGGGGTAACCAACATTATCCCCTCCAGATATTGTGGACTACGACTTCCATCATCCTTGACCATTGACTATGCTGGCTGAGGCTGGTGGAAGTTGTTTATGAAGTATCACTAAGTGCTTAGTACACTTCCAGACTGTCGCTATTTTCAGGTGAGACTCAACCGCATAACTGGTCAATTCAGGTTGTGCAACTATAATTGATGGGTAGGTCTTGTGCAACAAACCCGCTCCTCAAAAGATCAGCCATTTTGTGCTCAGAAAAGTGATGGGGAAATGCAGTAGAAAACAGGTTTGGACACTTACTTTGATATAATGTCATCTAGCCTCCTACAAACAAAGCAGAATGAATGTTCAATAAACTGCTCATCTAGAAGCACCTTTAGCTGTTGTTTGGAGGGAGGGTAGGGAGAGAGAGAGAGAGAGAGAGAGAGAGAGAGAGAGAGAGAGAGAGAGAGAGAGATACTGCAACAGGCTAGCACAGCTACCTTTTATCTGGTGGTTGCCTCCATTTCACAGTGGTTGTTTTTCTTGGTACTGCGCTGCCTGTTCCTGCGGATTCTGTTTCAAACGGTCTCTTCCGTGCAGCTGCTTTTCAAGATTGTCTCAAAACCCGATGCATCAGAAGAACAAAAGCAGGCCGTGTCTCGCCACAGTGACTTGAACCGCTTCCTGCCATGCGCCACACCTGGCAGTGAGCTGAGTGCCTAAAGAAGGACTAGGCTTAGATTCTAAGGGATGCCTTCTAAACAACCCTCTCAAGGTTTACACCGGGGATAGTTAGAAACACAAAAACTGCAAATAACCTTTAAAGCAAGAATTAAAACCATAGCCCTTCCCTAACACTCCATACATCCCTGTACAAAGGTAGCATTGACAGCCAGTAAAGCGAAATGAGCGCCGCAACCCCAGAATCGTCCGCAACTGGACCTAACGGTCAGGGGTCCCTTTACCTTTACCTTTTAACACTCAGGGACGCGGGTGGCGCTGTGGGTTAAACCACAGAGCCTAGGGCTTGCCAATCAGAAGGTCGGCGGTTCGAATCCCCGCAACGGGGTGAGCTCCCGTTGCTCGGTCCCAGCTCCTGCCAACCTAGCAGTTCGAAAGCATGTCAAAGTGCAAGTAGATAAATAGGAACCACTCTGGCGGGAAGGTAAACGGCGTTTCCATGCGCTGCTCTGGTTCACCAGAAGCAGCTTAGTCATGCTGGCCACATGACCTGGAAGCTGTACGCCGGCTCCCTCAGCCAGTAAAGCGAGATGAGCGCCGCAACCCCAGAGTCGTCCGCGACTGGACCTAATGGTCAGGGGTCCCTTTACCTTTACCTTTTAACACTCCATACATCCCTGTACAAAGGTAGAATTGGCATCCATTGCTCCAGATGCCTTTGCCCTTGGTGCCCTGCCCCCAGAAGGAAATGTGGGCCCCCCAACTGCAGAAGCTTCTCCACTCCTGCCCTCCCCACCCCCTCCTTCTCATCTCCTTGCCCTGCTTATCGCAGTCCGAATCCATGACCACCTATTAGTTTTTCATACGTTGTGAAGGGGGGAAAGAGGATATGTCAAGCAGCTTTTTTACAAAAAGGTTTTTAAAATTGTACTCGGAACGAATCTCACCTTTTGCATCATTACTTTTCCACACAGTTGCCAGGGCGTTTGAGCGCTGTGCCCCTCTAACACTTGATACACTCTGTTCCAGACTACTTGAAAGACGAGTTGGACAGCTATGTGAAGCAACTGCAGATAGTGAAGGTCGTCCGGCAGCTGGAAAGGAAGGGTTTGATCACGGCCCGGTTGCTGGGTGCCAGCGTTGCCTCGGGAGACGTGCTCACTTTCCTAGATGCCCACTGTAAGTCGCAACTCTTTCCGTTGGCGAGCTCCGTCCTCGATGTGGGGCTTCTAGAGGCAAAATATTGCCAAGGCTGGCAACTCTTTCTTGCATCGCAAAGCCAGCACACACACACACACACACACACGGCATAGCTGTCAACTTTCGGATTCGAAAATAAGGGATTTTTTCCAACTTTCGGTTTTGAAAAAAAGGGATGCCGCGAGGGCGGTGCAATGGCACCAAGTAGCCTCGCCACCCTGCGCTCCAGAGGCTGCGTGCGAACGGGTGAGCGAAAGAGCGAGCGCGTAGACGGCAGGCAGGCTGTCTGGTTGGGCATGAGGGTCTGGCTGCACAAGGCATGCAAGCTCCGCCCCCAGTCGGTCTCAGACTCCTTATTGGCAGCCGAGCAACGCAGCTGAGGAGCCTCCCTGGCCAGCAGGGAGGGAGAGGAGCTGCTTCCTTTGAAATCCGGGAAATTTAAAGGATATCAACAATCCCGGGATAGCAGCAGGAAACGGCATTGGAATAAGGGAGTTTCCCGCAAAAAATGGGAGGGTTGACAGCTATGACACACGGTGCTGTGCACATGGTTTGATTGCTGTACCATTGAGGCTAGTTTGCAAACTACTGCTAACGGCAGCATCCGATCGTGAGCTGCATGCGTGAATGAGCTGCGGCAGATCAAACAGCACAGATATGAGTCTGGCCATTGCCTCGGGTGCTGTGCTTCTCAACCTGAGCTGCTTCACAAGGTCAGTTGCCGGTGATCGAGTGCAGAAGAACAACGTGGTTTCTGTGTATGTGTGCATCAGCGTGGTTGGCAGCCGAAAGTGTGGGCAGACTCGGCTCAGCAGGACTGTGCATTAGGAGATGATGTGAGGCTCAAAGGCAGGCACCCCCAAACTCGGTCCTCCAGCTGTTTTGGGACTACAACTCCCATCATCCCTAGCTAACAGGACCAATGGTCAGGGATGATGGGAATTGTAGTCCCAAAACAGCTGGAGGGCCAAGTTTGGGGATGCCTGCTCAAAGGGCTCACTCACATACATTGCATCAACTGGCTGATCCAAAGGTAGAGAAATCAAGCGACTTACATGCATGTGTGCATGTAATCTTTTATGAGAGTGAGGAATCCTGATTTTGTAACATTCTGCTCATGGAACGGACAATAGGATACAGCCCCGTGCTGTGCGTTATGAAAACTATAGAAATTGGAGTTCTTGGAGATACAGGTGAAACTTGAAAAATTAGAATATTGTGGAAAAGTCCATTTATGTAAGCAATTGTTTTCATTAGCTACTGGATTTTAATATATGAGATAGACTCATGACATGCAAAGCGAGATATGTAAAGCCTTTATTTGTTATAATTGTGATGATTATGGCATACAGCTGATGAAAACCCCAAAGTTGAAATTGTTAATTTGGGGTTCTCATCAGCTGTACGCCATAATAATCACAATTATGACAAATAAAGGCTTGACATATCTCACATGGCATGTCATGAGTCTATCTCCTATATTAGTTTTACCTTTTAAGTTGAATTACTGAAAGAAATGACCCTTTGCACGATATTCTGATTTTTCGAGTTTCACCTGTATACAGCAGTCAAAACTGAAGAGTGCAAGAACTCTGGCCAGGCAGTAGATCAGTTTTTGAATCTTCAAACAGTTTTAACATTATGGTATTGCAACAAATTCCAGTTGAAATAAATTTCTGTTCCAGGACAAGGCCCTGTTTCGCTAATTCTTCGTCAGCTAATTCTTCATGGTCAAAGTGTACCAATGTATCTTCTGTGTGTGCCTAACTAGCTAACACTGTTAACTAGCTAACAGGGCCTTGTCCTGGAACAGAAATTTATTTAAACTGGAATTTGTTGCAATACCATAATATTAAAACTGTTTGAAGATTCAAAAACTGATCTACTGCCTGGCCAGGGTTCTTGCACTCTTCAATTTTGACTGGTGCATTATGAAAACGGCATGCATGTTTTGGTTCTCTCTTTCTTTCTATTCGCACAAAGTGTGGCTTTCTTTGGCGCACAATTTGTTTGTGCCTGCCCTGGCTATTGCATCGATAGCAGAGTAGCATATTTCTGAAGCAGGCTAAAAAGTGAAAGCCAAAAGGAAGGAGGATCATCCTTCCCACAGTGCATAGCAGCAGAACTATGGTGGAACAAATGGGGGCACCCAATGTGGGGCCTGTCATAGTTCCAGACCCTTTCTGGCTGGGCTGAATTTTGTTGGAGGAACTCAAGGAAGCCTCCACGCAGATACAGCAGGATAGCCTCGTGGTGTTATGTTCTCACAATGGACTACAACTCCCATCATCCCTAGCCATTGTCTGCATTGGCTGGGGCTGATGGGAATTGGAGTTGAACAACCTCTGGAGGGTCACATGTTTAACCCAAACATGTATTTGAGGACCCATTTCTTTTTCTTTCTTTCTTTTTACTATGCATTTAATGGTGATAATGACCCACCTTGGATCAGGCTGCAACTCACCAGTGGGTCCCAACCCGCTAGTAGAAAACTAGTGCTTATTGTATTGGGATGTTTTCTCGATGTTACCACCAGAGGCTACTGTTCATTTTCACAGTGGCTCTGCACAATATTTTTGGACCCTGAAATGGTTATTCCAGAATGTAAATCAGTTCCAGGCTATGAAATTAGAAGTACAGTGGGACCTCGACTTACGACGATAATGCGTTCCAACGCAATTTTCGTAAGTCGAAAACATTCGTAAGTCGAATCCCCATAGGAATGCATTGAGCAAAAAAAATTCGTAAGTCAAAAATTCGTAAGTCGAAATTCGTAAGTCGAAAAAATCCTATTAAAAGCGGCCGCGACTTCCATTCGTAAGTCGAAAAATTCGGTTGCGGCGGCCATTTTGTTTCTCCCGGAAGTCATTCGTAAGTCGAAAAACATGTAAGTCGAATCGCTCGTAAGTCGAGGTACCACTGTATGAGAAGTCAGGGAGAGCCCTGATATCAGCATCCAATTATTTGGAGTTTTCTAGTTCTGGGCATCTATAATAGTGTGGTAGACTGCTAGGCAGTGGACATTTTAATAAAAATTGCTTCTGTGTACATCTGCATGGTAAGGTGATCAGGAGCTGCCATTTTCTCCTTGGGGGACAAGGAGCAGGTGGAAGAGAGAAGGAGTGGCTGTTACAATGTCAAGAACATGAGGTCAAGGGAAAGGAATTGCGAAAGGATTTGCAAGGGTGAAATGACCCGGGACAATCAAAGCTTGCGTAGAGACAACAACAGATGATGCCATCCATTTCCCCTTCTCTCTGGGAAGCTGTACTACCCAGGACAGGATGGGGTTGTGCAGAGTTGTTAAGGCAGCAGAGAGCATTGTTGGCTGCTCACTCTCCACCTTAGAGCAGATTTATGCCATGAGGTGCCACAGAAAGGCACTGGACATAGTGAAAGATCCATCGCATCCTGGTCACCGTCTCTTTGAGCTCTTGCCATCGGGACGGAGATACAGGACGATGACAGCAAGAACAAGCCATCTTAGAAACAGCTTCTTCTCCAGAGCGATCTCGGCCTTGAATGGGAAGCCTGGACTTTGAAAGTCATCTAATCTTACCTGTTATGTTGTATCATATTGTATGGTTTTAATCAGCGTTTTTGTAGTTGTTTTGTTTTTGTGTGGAGTGCCCTATCTGGGTGGATGGAGCAGCCAAGTAATTTCGTTGTCCCCAAAGGGGACAATGACAATAAATATATTCTATTCTATTCTTTTTAGGTGAATGTTTCCATGGCTGGTTGGAGCCTCTCCTATCACGCATTGCTGAGGAACCCACAGCTGTGGTCAGTCCAGATATCACCACCATTGACTTGAACACTTTTGAGTTTTCCAAGCCAATTCAGTATGGGAAGCAGCACAGCCGGGGTAACTTCGACTGGAGCCTGACGTTTGGATGGGAGTCCATCCCTCAGCATGAGAAGCAGAGAAGGAAAGATGAGACGTATCCCATCAAGTAGGTCCATGATGAAAGCTCCTTTTCGATAGACCTTTTTGTGCCACTCACTGTTAAGTAAACCTCTGTGCAGATCACAGTGTAATCTGCACCAGAACCCACACACCAACCGTGTAGCCCTGATAAAATTCAGTAATTATTGGTCGGCTTCACTTGTTGCATCAAATGAAAGTGTTTTTTTTATTTATTTATCCAAATGTCTCAATGAGACAGGAATGCAAATGATGTTGTGGTGGTTTTAAGGCACTCACAAAAATGACAGATGGGAGGTGTCATCTTAGAAGAGTCACCGTTCCCTCACAAAAGACTTTGCGCGTTCAGTAGAGTACCATTTGCAACACTTTTGCGTAATTTGATTACGCTAGGACATTGTCATTAGCCTCAGTATTATGCCATCAGTTTATTGAGTTTTTACAGGCTTGGATTTGCACACTGCACCTTAATGTGTTCATTTTAACATGTTTGATTGAGTAAACTGTTCTCAATATTTATTAGCCAATTTGGTGTTTTGGAGTTTTGGTTTTGTTTGATCACAATTAACACACCTGATACTTTTTTTGTATACTGGGTAAAATAAGGTAGCAGCATCCTTCTTGCTTCATTTTAGTTGTGTGAGGGCTTGCAACAGAGTTTTCCAGCCACCTCCTGTTCGGTGCTGGAATCCCACCAACACACACTCTTTCTTTCTTTCTTTCTCTCTCTCTCTCTCTCTCTCTCTCTCTCTCTCTCTCTCTCTCCGCCTGACCTCTTGGCTGTCCTGAGGAGATAGGGAGAGCATGGCCTGAGAAGTGCACCAGTCATAGTGGGGTGGTTCGACCTATTCTCCCACAAAACCCCAACTACAAAAAACAGCTAAATGATACAGCACTGTAGCGCTGTGAGGTAATAACCGAATGTCAGAATTCAAAACTTCAAAAGTATGTTTTTTTCTTTCCTTCGGAACTAATTATATTCGTATGAGTTTTATTTTTCAAATAATGGTTTGACGGCGATTTGGAAAAGCCACTTCTTTTTTCAGTTGGTTTTTCAATAAGCCAGCTACCATGGGCTAAAAAGACACTGAGTTTAGGGCAATCAGCAGTGGTAAAGGTAAAGGGACCCCTGACCATTAAGTCCAGTTGCGGACGACTCTGGGGTTGCAGCGCTCATGTCACTTTACTGGCCGAGGGAGCCAGTGTTTGTCCGCAGACAGCTTCCGGGTCATGTGGCCAGCATGACTAAGTTCTGGAGAACCAGAGCAGCGCACGGAAACAACGTTTACCTTCCCGCCGGAGCAGTACCTATTTATCTACTTGCACTTTGACGTGCTTTCGAACTGCTAGGTGGGCAGGAGCAGGGACCGAGCAACGGGAGCTCACCCCGTCACAGGGATTCGAACCGCTGACCTTCTGATCGGCAAGCCCTAGCCTCAGTGGTTTAGACCACAGCGCCACCCGCGTCCCAGTCAGCGGTGGAATTGAGCCAAAAGAAAACCAGCAATCACAGGCAGAATCAGGAGCTTCTGAGTCCTTCTTGTCCCTCCATGTATTCTAACCTATAAGTGACCTTGCAAACAAAATAGCAAAGGAATTGTTTCTGGTATGTAGAAGTGGAGTGGCTTTGAGAACAATTCAGGGCATGATAAATGGGTGTGTAAGTGAAAGGCTGGCTGAAGTGCCAACATTTGCGCATGCGGGGGAAACCTCTTGCACAGATATGCAGGTTTGTACCCAGTAATTCTTCTAGTGGGTGAGGCAACCTTTGGTGTAAATGACCCCTGAGATCTGGGTCACCCATGTTTGCACATCACTCTTAATTTCTCCATGCATCTTATGATGAAACCTCTGTCCAGCTTGGATGCCTGCAGTTTAGTGTGGGAACAGACGCCACCGAAAAGCAATGTGTTTGAGGGTCTAATGATGAAATCAGTTCTTTCTGTATAGTGGGCCCATTCATACACACAAGTCATCCTTTGATACTGCAGTCATCTAGAGATGCATTTGCATGGGGGTGCCAGGCCTGAGGTGCTGGGATGAGGAATATAATAATAATAATAATAATAATAATAATAATAATAATAATTTATTATTTATACCCCACCCATCTGGCTGGGTCTCCCCAACCACTCTGGGCGGCTTCCAAAAGAACATTAAAATACAATAATCTATTAAACATTAAAAGCCTCCCTAAACAGGGCTGCCTTCAGATGTCTTCTAAAGGTCTGGTAGTTGTTGTTTGCTTTGACATCTGGTGGGAGGGCGTTCCACAGGGCGGGTGCCACTACCAAGAAGGCCCTCTGCCTGGTTCCCTGTAACTTGGCTTCTCGTAGTGAGGGAACCGCCAGAAGGCCCTCGGCGCTGGACCTCAGTGTCCTGGCAGAATGATGGGGGTGGAGACGCTCCTTCAGGTATACTGGACCGAAGCCATTTAGGGCTTTAAAGGTCAGCACCAACACTTTGAATTGTGCTCAGAAACATACTGGGAGCCAATGTAGATCTCTCAGGACAGGTGTTATGTGGTCCCGGTGGCCGCTCCCAGTCACCAGTCTAGCTGCCGCATTCTGGATTAGTTGTAGTTTCTGGGTCACCTTCAAAGGTAGCCCCACGTAGAGCGCATTGCAGTAGTCCAAGCGAGAGATAACTAGAGCATGCACCACTCTGGCGAGACAGTCCGCAGGCAGGTAGGGTCTCAGCCTGCGTACCAGATGGAGCTGGTAGACTGCTGCCCTGGATACAGAATTAACCTGTGCCTCCATGGACAGCTGTGAGTCCAGAATGACTTCCAGGCTGCGCACCTGGTCCTTCAGGGGCACAGTTACCCCATTCAGGACCAGGGAGTCCTCCACACCTGCCCGCCTCCTGTCCCCAAAAAACAGCACTTCTGTCTTGTCAGGATTCAACCTCAATCTCAATCTGAGCCCATGGACTTCATCTCCCATCATCCCTGACCATTGGCCAAGCCAGCTGGAGCTGCTGGGAGCTGGAGTCCAGCAATATAACTTTGTGTTGTAGATACCCCCTTAGCATACCACCACCCCCATTAGAAAAATATAAATTAATGTGATCTACCTCCTGGCGCTTCCTTGGGATATAAGGATTATAAACCACTTGGTATACTCGGAAGTTCTTTATGAGACACAATGCCAGGACTCCCCCTCCCCTTCCCCCCTGTTTGCGGCACAAAAGCCAGGATAATGAAGGCCGTGACATGAAAGAGCCAAGGTTTATTCCTTTCCCTTTTCAAAGCCTGCCAGCCTCTTGTCTGTTTTGGCAGTGGGCAGCTGCAGAGTCATTCAGGTAACCAGTATCCCAACCTCTTAAAGCTCGAAATGTCCTTGAATTCATCAAGTGGAAGACATTTAATACCGGCCCTCCGGCCCTCGCCATTGCACCAGCGAGACAAAACCCCTGTTCCTTTTGGCCTCAAGTACAGTTCCTCTTTTGTGCGGAGGTCAGGCGGGAGGCTGTTCTGCCCCCAATGAAAGGGGCTCAGGGACTCCTTTTTGTTGCTGCTGCATATTCTGAGAGGGGTGAGAGGCTGGGAGGTTGGCTTGTCAGCGGCTCTTAATCTGCGCTGCTTGCCTTGGTAGGAACGGAGCTGTGTTTCGGGGGGGGGGGACACTTGTTGAAGCAAGTTTTCGACTCCGATCTCCATTTCTCTCTTTTTTTAAAAAAAGAAAGAAATGCCTCTTACGAAAGGAGCAGGGCAGATTGAAAAGCTTCGCCCCCAAGCGCTCTCAATTTTGGCTTGGCAATATGCATTTACCGTAATGATACCTGAGGCTGAATGAAGGGCTTGTCTGCCTCTAAAGGGCTCTGCCTTAAAGTCCTTAGTGACTGAGCGCCATCCTAAGCACTGGGGCTTTTCCTGCTGCTTCGGATGATATGATCAGCCAAGGCTTGCCTCACATTCTCCTCCTTAGCCAAGGCTTGCCTCACATTCTCCTCCTTAACCAAGGCTTGCCTCACATTCTCCTTCTTAGTTCTCCCTCTCCTTCAACACATCTGGGCTTGGTTGCTGCTGGTCTACTCAAGAGTAGACTTATTGAAATGAAGGGACCTAAGCCAGTCATGGGATGCGGGTGGTGCTGTGGTCTAAACCACAGAGCCTAGGGCTTGCCGATCAGAAGGTCGGCGGTTCGAATCCCCGCGACGGGGTGAGCTCCCATTGCTCGGTCCCTGCTCCTGCCCACCTAGTAGTTCGAAAGCATGCCGGTACAAGTAGATAAATAGGTACCGCTCCGGTGGGAAGGTAAACGGCGTTTCTGTGTGCTGCTCTGGTTTGCCAGAAGTGGCTTAGTCATGCTGGCCACATGACCCGGAAGCTGTACGCCGGCTCCCTGGGCCAGTAAAGCGAGATGAGCGCCGCAACCCCAGAGTCGTCCGCGACTAGACCTAACAGTCAGGGGTACCTTTACCTTTACCTTTTTAAGCCAGTGATGCCCATTAATTTCAGTGGGTCTGCTCTGAGCATGGCTGAAATTGGATACAATGCACTTTGGGCTCTATGCACTTTTTTAAAAAATTAAAAAAGGTCGTTTTTCATCAGTGTTTTATATTTGTTGTTAGCCGCCCTGAGCCCGGTTTTTAAATCGGGAAGGGCGGGGTATAAAAAAAAAATTATTATTATTTATTATTATGCACTTTTGGAAGCAAAATTAGCATATGAAAGTTTATGCTGTTCATAGTTTCAGTTTGAATGAAGAGCCTGGAATTTCTAGGATGAGTGTGTGTGTGTGTGTGTGTGTGTGTGGCACACAGGTCAGCTTCTACTGTTTAAAACATTTAAATCCTCACATCTTTTTTTTTAATTATTTGCATTTTCAAAAATGGGAACAGAGCATATTTAACCCCCCTCCCCTCCCCCCTCCCACTTATCACTTCATACCAAATGCAGCATATATACATATACCATATGACTTCCCTTCCACACTTTTCCTGGTTCCTTTGCTTTTCCACTATTCTGCGTAATCCACATCTTTTTAATCATCCGATTTGTTCTCTAATACCGGTAAATACCCTATTTCAACTCTGCTAGACTTACATGAGACCTGCTAAGCTATGCATTTGTTTATACTGGTTCTTACAATAGCCAATCAACTTGTCCATTCCTCACATCTATTTGACAGCAGGACTCCAAGTAAAATAGCATACAACGAAATACAACAAAAATATATTATTTTTAAAAGTTTGGAAGGTAGTGGTGACTGGAAAAGTTGCACAAAAAGTGCAGGGTTTTTAAAAAAATGATTTTGCAAGGATAATAACCCTACACACTTTGCATGCTCTCCAGCCATGATGCCGCGAGGGCGGTGCAATGGCACCAAGTAGCCTCGCCACCCTGCGCTCCAGAGGCTGCGCGAACGGGTGAGTGAAAGAGCGAGCGCATAGACGGCAGGCAGGCTGTCTGGTTGGGCATGAGGGTCTGGCTGCACAAGGCATGCAAGCTCCGCCCCCAGTTGGTCTCAGACTCCTTATTGGCAGCCGAGCAACGCAGCTGAGGAGCCTCCCTGGCCGGCAGGGAGGGAGAGGAGCTGCTTCCTTTGAAATCCGGGAAATTTAAGGGATATCAACAATCCGGGATAGCAGCGGGAAACGGCATTGGAATAAGGGAGTTTCCCGCCAAAAAAAGGGAGGGTTGACAGCTATGATTATCTCTCTTACTGGAATTTGAATAACATACTCACAATTCTCCCTTTTTGCAGGACTCCCACATTTGCTGGCGGACTCTTTGCCATTTCCAAGTCCTATTTTGAGCACATCGGCTCTTACGATGACCAGATGGAAATCTGGGGTGGGGAAAACGTGGAGATGTCCTTTCGGGTAAGAAGGAAAGGTACAATATCCTAATTGCAGTACAGCTATGGCTGGCCCAGCATATTTTCCAACTATTCCAAATTTGCAGCACAGGGAAACATTTATTTATTCATTCATTCATCAATCAATAAATCAATCAATCACTCTCCAACAAGGCAATCCTGGGGAGAGGCTGAGAAACAACATTCCATCCTTTGCTTTGTAATGTGTTGCTATTAGGGTTGGGTTGTTTTGCTGCTTAAAAAAAAAAAATCACAACTAAAAGATTGTGAAGTGAGCGGGGGGGGGGCGCTCCAGGTTCCATCATGGTGGGGGGGTGACAGATTTTCAAGGAACAATTACTGCCCTACTAGGGTGGTTCATAAAAAACTTTTTTTTAAATGCCTGCTCCAAAGGTCTTATCTTAATACACTGGGGATTATATAGCTATATTTGAAATTTCATGCGTATCAGTTAATATCTTGACCCTCCTCTACGAAAATAGCTGTTTACTTGGCTGTTTTCCTATGTCGTGAAGGCTGAAATTTCATTTCAGTGGAGCACTTACTGTTCCCAACCCTAACCCTGCGGAAAGCCACCTAATTAGACTTTAATTTGATTTTGACATGTTTTTAGGAGGTGATTTAATTATTGTTTGATTTTATATCAGTGTTATGTATCTGATGTTAGCCGCCCTGAGCCCAACTTCGGCCGGGGAGGGCGGGATATAAATAAAAGTTTATTTTTACTTATTATTATTCCTTTGTAAGAAAATATGAAATAACGTAAAACCATTTTTGCAGGCAAAAAAAATATCAAAAAAATCAATGTGTGTGTGGGGGGGGGGTGACAAGAAATTTTCCGCACCTGGTACCACCTGACCTTCCTAAGCCTCTGGAAGTGAGCAAGCCTAGTTTCCTCCTGGACTCCTCAGTTCTCTCCCCTGTGGGTGTCTTTTTTCAGGTTTCAATTAACCATAATTTAACATTGCACCCAAAACCTGTGGTTGATGATAACTGTGATTTGTTGAAACAAGCCAGCTTCATAAACCACAGTTTCAAAGTTGGCTTGTTTCAAATATACCAGGGTTAAGATTAATCACCGTTTGTCGGATTTGGATGGCGCAAGGAAGGTGTAGTTAACCAAAACCGAAGCAAAATCTTTCAAACTCTTCCCCCATGGAGAAAAAGGGGTGGGAATGGGGAAGAGAGGGTCATTCCTGTGGCAATGAAATATGCATCCTGCATAAGTAGCAGTTCTAACCATGTGTACCTTCAATTTCTATTGATAAAGGGTATGTCCATGCAGCAATGTGGTTCTGAATTTCCTCACAGCAAGTGTGACAGCTACACATTATTGAGTCATGCTACCTTAGAATTACTAGGAAAGTGTAAGAAAATGTGGGGTACTGCAAACATGGTAAAATTTACAGATTAGATATGGTTATATAAAGTAAAGGGAATAACTTAAATACTTTTTAAGGAGGGGAAGTGTGTTCTCTTTCATTACTGCAAGGAAAAGCTGGAGTGGATCACATGGATGCTCTTTGTGGTGGTTTTACGAGCATAAATGTTAATTTTTAAAAGGGCCCAGTCTGAAAAGCAGCTGTCGAAGGCTAAAGGCTGTTTGGAGTGCCACCCTGTGGCTGCAAGGAAAATGAGGAGCAGGTAGGATACTGACAAGCTGGAACGTGTCCAGAAGAGGGCAACCAGAATGGTCAAAGGCCTGGAAACGATGCCTTATGAGGAACGGCTTAGGGAGCTGGGTATGTTTAGCCTGGAGAAGAGAAGGTTAAGGGGTGATATGATAGCCATGTTCAAATATATAAAAGGATGTCATATAGAGGAGGGAGAAAGGTTGTTTTCTGCTGCTCCAGAGAAGCGGACACGGAGCAATGGATTCAAACTTCAAGAAAGAAGATGCCACCTAAACAGTAGGAAGAACTTCCTGACAGTAAGAGCTGTTCGACAGTGGAATTTGCTGCCAAGGAGTGTGGTGGAGTCTCCTTCTTTGGAGGTCTTTAAGCAGAGGCTTGACAGCCACCTGTCAGGAATGCTTTGATGGTGTTTCCTGCTTGGCAGGGGGTTGGACTGGATGGCCCTTGTGGTCTCTTCCAACTCTAGGATTCTATGATTCTAGAGAAGTTTCTTAGAGAGCCAGGGATCTCCCATTCAGGACTGCCAATGCACACCCACAGGAAATGCCTGGCCATGCCATCAATGGTATACTCCCATATAATGTGCCCAAAGCTAACTAGCAGAAGGGAGCAAGTACCGTATTTTTTGCTCCATAACGCGCACTTTTTTCCTTCTAAAAAGGAAGGGGAAAAGTCTGTGCGCGTTATGGAGCGAATGCATGGTCCCTGGAGCTGAATTGCCCAGGGACCAAAAGAAGATCGAGCTTTTTCTTTTACAAAGAGAGAAGGGGGTGTTGAAAGGCTGCCGCTTTACAGCTGATCAGCAAGAGATCGGGAAGAGAGATAAGGTCGCTGCAGAGAGAAAGAGATCGGGAAGAGAGATAAGGTCCTCCTGCAGAGGAGGCTGTTGGTTTCCCCAGCGACATGTGACTGGCTGATTAGATTATCTGTTTGGAAACTGTAGAAAGGGCTTTGAGCTGCTCCTTTTGCAGATGGGTCTTTTCTCCTTTGCAAAAGCTGCAGCAGCAGGACAACTTTGAGCTGCTCCTTTTGCAGATGGGTCTTTTCTCCTTTGCAAAAGCTGCAGCAGCAGGACAACTTTGAGCTGCTCCTTTTGCAGATGGGTCTTTTCTCCTTTGCAAAAGCTGCAGCACAACAACTTTGAGCTGCTCCTTTTGCAAATGTTTCTTTTCTCCTTTGCAAAAGCAGCAGCACAACAACAAGTTTGAGCTGATCCTTTTGCAAATGGGGCTTTTCTTCTTCCAAAAGAAGATGCACAACTTTGAACTGATCCTCAAAAAGGGGAGCTTTCCTCCTCAAAAAACTAGGTGCGCGTTATGGTCCAGTGCGCGTTATGGAGCGAAAAATACGGTAGCTGAAACATGTTGTGTTGCAGAGACATTAAGCATAGTTGCAACTGCTTGTATCACCCTAGTGATGTTCATCCACCCCTCAAAGTGGCAAAGTCCAGATTACCTCTAAGTAGGTCCCAAGGTAGGTCCCAGTTTCACCCGTAGCAGAGTGGAATGCAGGCTTTGGGGCATAAGGAATCCTTGGGTTGGTGAAGATGGCCCTTTAGCTCCTCACTGGTAGCATTGGGGTCACCAGCTCTGGGTGCGGGGCCTGGCCTCCTTTGAAGGGGCTGGTGGGGAGGAGGAGGATCTCGGGATTTCTACTCCTCAGACTCTGGTGCTGTTGGAGCTCTCTGACAGGACCATTCTGTACCTGAATCGCTGCATTCATGGCCGTGATACAAGCGAGCCAGGGTAGATGACATGTGAAATGCATAATTTGTGTTTCAGTTTTCTAAAAAAAAAAAAAAAAATTGTATAATTTTTATTAAGTTTTTCTATTTTGCATTTTAGAATATTCATTTGAACAACCTTAAAATACCAATGGCTTCCCTTCTTCTCCTTCCATTGTTCAGTTTGCATGCCATAAAGGTAAAGGGACCCCAGACCATTAGGTCCAGTCGTGTCCGACTCTGGGGTTGCGGCGCTCATCTTGCTTTATTGGCAGAGAGCCGGCGTATAGTCATGTGGCCAGCATGACTAAGCCGCTTCTGGCAAACCAGAGCAGCACACGGAAACGCCGTTTACCTTCCCGCCAGAGCGGTTCCTATTTATCTACTTGCACTTTGACGTGCTTTCGAACTGCTAGGTGGGCAGGAGCAGGGACCAAGCAACGGGAGCTCACCCCGTCGCAGGGATTCGAACCGCCGACCTTCTGATCAGCAAGCCCTAGGCTCTGTGGTTTAACCCACAGCACCACCTGGGTCCCTTGCATGCCATAGATCCCTGCATATTTTACATAAACTAAACCATTCAGTATTCCATTATTACATTATTACATCCATCAAAACTTATTTACACTGTTGAATATATGTTAATGCTGCCAACGTTTTCAAGTATACACAATTTCCCCCCATATATTGAACAAACATTTCCCAATCTTCTTTAAATGTATATTCTTCTTGTGCTCTTATTCTATAAGTTAAATCTGCCAGCTGCATGTATTTCATCAGTTTAAGTTGCCATTCTTCTTTAGTTGGAACCTTACTCATTTCCAATTTAGGGCAACAAAACACGGGCCGCAGTAGTGGAATACATAAATAGCCTTTTTTTGACACCTGGAATTTCCATCTGAATTATCCCCAACAAAAAGGACTCTGGTGTTTTTTTTGGGGGGGGGGGAGTACTTTAAAACATTTTTTTCAATTCATTATAAATTATTTCCCAATACTCTTTTACCCTTTTACAAGTCCACCACATATGATAGAACATATGATAGTTTGCTTTTTAAAGTTGTGGTGAGGAACCTGTGGACCTCCAGATATTTAACTTTAATTCCCATCACTCCTGACCATTTGGGACTCACCACAAGAGTTGGTGGACTCTCCTTCCTTAGAGGATTTTAAGCAGAGGTTGGATGGCCATCTGTCATGCTGAGATTCCTTCAATGCAGGGGGTTGGACTAGATGACCCCCGGGTTTCCTCCACAATTCAATGATTTGATGACTAGCAGGAGTTGACCTGTGTCCGGAAGGCTACTGGTTCCCCATTGCTGTTCTAAACAACAGCAGCTGTGGTGGTGACTGGACATTCAAGCACAGTGCAGAGCGAGAGAGGCAGTGTCAAACATTTTATCCATAGCACTGTTCCAAAGACAAAGCTGCTATTTCCCAACATGCAGCCAAGAAAGAAGAACTGGTGCCCATGTCAGCTTCTTTTTTTTTTTTTTTTAAATAATTTTTATTGATTTTACAATTTTATAAGCACATTACATCTCGGTCAGGTTTTCATCGCCCCCCCTCTCTCACCATGGAGGCACAAATCTTACCCCCCCTCTCACAGAGGAATTACCCATTCTTGACACCCCTGACCTAAATACCATTTATCTTAACTTCGCTTGGGCCTGTCCCAAGTTCCGGGACAGGCCATCATTATTTCCTTACATATCTTCCGTGACTCCCTCACGTCCTCCCTATTGTTCCCTATTTCCACATCATATTCTTATAACAGGTTTCTAATTCTTATTTAAAATCATCTTCAATTATACACATTACTTCACTAAATCTTTGCCTCAGCATTTGCTTCTGATATATCTACATATTCTCTCCCTCCATCTCCCCTTAATTTCCAGGCCTCTAGCCATGTTATGTCCTTTACTAATTCAAATCCTCAGCCATGTCCATAATCCTTGTCTAAAAACTACATTCTGTCCCATATTGTCAAATAACATCCGTCAGCCCACTCCCTGTCTTTCCAAAGTCCAGGTCCATTCCTCTTCTTGTAAAGGTAGTTCCTTTTTCTTGTTTTCTTCTGTCCCGGCTCTGCTCCTCCTGTTCTTTCCTTTTGGGGTGTTCTTTTCTTTTCTTCACCTTTTTCTTCTGTACTTTCCAAATTCCAA
Source organism: Darevskia mixta (assembly GCA_034641385.1). NCBI lineage: Eukaryota > Metazoa > Chordata > Lepidosauria > Squamata > Lacertidae > Darevskia > Darevskia mixta. Next base: position 1,525,806 of record JAWWNH010000047.1, read on the forward strand.
TATTCCTGCGCCTCTTGACTTTTTTCCTGCAGCATGTTTTTTTTACTTTTTCTGTCTCTATCGACCTTGGTGGGGACTTCCCCCTCCTCCTCTTTTCCAGCCGACATGACAATCACTTTCTCCTCTCCACTTCGCAGTAAAGGCTCGAATTTCATCTCTCACTTCCCATGCTGCAGCTAGGATTTTTTTCCAGTCAACAATGCGCTCTTTGTCCGCCATGTTCAAGGACATAGCTTCTTTTAGTCAAAACAATCCGATCACAAGTTCTAATCCAACAGTTCAATTCAATCCCATTGTAAATTTTTTCCTCTTATTCCATTTTTTTTAGCAAAAAGCCCTTCAAATCAGGGTAACAGGGGGATTGAATCTCTGTTTTCAAAGTTGCTCTTTAAAGTTACAGTTCATTCGCTTCGGCTACAAAATTCCTGCTCCTAGCAACTCCAATAGCAAGGGACGGACCTCCGTAATAGCGTCCCAGGCATTCTTCAAATTAAGTTCCAAATTAGATTTGTACTCACTTCTCCAGTTCAAATGTTGTATTTTGGAGGAATCGGCGCGCTCCAGAAGGACGGTCTCTCGCAGCTGCGATCTGACGGGGCTTTGCGATCCGATGAGCTCCGCCTCCCCCCGCTCTCTCTCTTGGAGCAGGGAAGGCGTTACGAGCTCCGCCGGATCAATAAGCTCCGGGACGCCCTTTCCCGGGATTTTTGGGGCCAGCGTCGCTGTCGCTGTCTCCCCCTTGCCCGGTCAGATCGGGGAATGTCAGGAGCGACATGTCCCCCCGACCGTCCATTCCCGCGCGCCGACCGGAAGCCGCCCATGTCAGCTTCTCTCCTGTGTGTGAGTTGGGGAGGGGTGGTCTTTGGTAAGGGACTGTAGCTCAGTGGCTACGCATGCAGAGGGTCCTGGGTTCAATCAATGGATTTCCAGGTAGGACCATAGCTGTCAACTTTTCGGATTTGAAAATAAGGGATGCCACGAGGGCGGTGCAATGGCACCAAGTAGCCTCACCACCCTGCGCTCCAGAGGCTGCGCGTGGAACGGGTGAGCGAAAGAGCGAGCGCGTAGACGGCAGGCAGGCTGGCTGTCTGGTTGGGCGTGAGGGTCTGGATGCACAAGGCATGCAAGCTCCGCCCCAGTCGGTCTCAGACTCCTTATTGGCAGCCGAGCAACGCAGCTTGAGGAGCCTCCCTGGCCGGCAGGCAGGGAGAGGAGCTGCTTCCTTTGAAATCCGGGAAAATTTAAGGGAGATCAACAATCCGGGATAGCAGCAGGAAACGGCATTGGAATAAGGGAGTTTCCCGCTAAAAAAGGGAGGGTTTGACAGCTATGGGTAGGACTGGGGACACTTCTAATCTGAAAGCCTGGAGAGCAGCTGCCAGTCAGTGTAGACAATACTAAGGTAGATGGGTCAGTGGTCTGGCTCAGTATAGAAGGCAGCTTCCTAATGATTGTGATGCTGGTTCTCTGCCTTAAAGAAGAGAAAAGCATAAAAGACAACCACACATTTCACACCTTGGCCCAGGCAGGCTCAAATTCTTTACTTAAGAGTTTCTGTGACATGGGGGGCATATCTTTTCTGCAGGTTTGGCAGTGTGGGGGCCAGCTGGAGATCATCCCCTGCTCTGTGGTTGGCCACGTGTTCCGTTCCAAGAGTCCCCACACCTTCCCCAAAGGAACTCAAGTCATCTCCCGGAACCAGGTGCGTCTGGCGGAAGTCTGGATGGACGACTACAAGGAAATCTTCTACAGAAGGAACCAGCAGGCCTCCCAGATGGCTAGAGAGGTATGTAGTGTATTTTTTCACTCCATAAGACACACTTTTTCCTCCTAAAAAGTAAGGGGAGATGTCTGTGCGTCTTATGGAGCGAATGTGTGGTCCCTGGAGCTGATCATGCTTTTTTTAAAAAGAGAGAAGGGGGTGTTGAAAGGAAGTCCACTGAGCAGCTGCCTCAGCAAACGATCGGGGAGAGAGATAAGGGAGAGAGATTCCAGCCCCGCCCCCTTGCAGAGGGAGGCTGTTTCCCCAGCGACATGTGACTGGCTGATTAGATTATCTCCTCTGGAAACTGTAGAAATTGCTTCCTGAAGCTGCCGAACTGTGAGTCAAACCCCATAAAACAGGGTTTTTTCCCTTTGCAAAGTAAGCTCAACAACTTTGAGCTGATCCTCAAAAAATGGGGCTTTTCTCCTTTGCAAAAGAAGCTGCAGAAATTTGAGCTGATCCTCAAAAAATGGGGCTTTTCTCCTTTGCAAAAGAAGCTGCAGAAATTTGAGCTGATCCTCAAAAAAATGGGGCTTTTCTCCTTTGCAAAAGAAGCTACAGAAATGTGAACTGATCCTTTAAAAAATGGAGGCTTTCCCCCTCTAAAAACCAGGTGCGTCCTATGGTCAGGTGTGCCTTATAGAGCGAAAAATATGGTAAGCCAACTTCCCCCTGAAAGTTTTCTCCTTTGCAAAAGAAGCTACAGAAATGTGAACTGATCCTTAAAAAATGGGGCTTTCCCCCTCTAAAAACCAGGTGCGTCCTATGGTCAGGTGTGCCTTATAGAGCGAAAAATATGGTAAGCCAACTTCCCCCTGAAAGTTGCTCTGAAGGATCAGGAGTGCCTGTCCCTTGTTTTCAAGCGTGTATTTAGAGCAGCCTTCCTCGGTTTTTGGCCTGCAAGCTCCATCAACCCCGAGCAGATCAGGATGACGGGGGCTGCAGTCCAAACATCTTGAGGACAACAGTTTGGGGAGGCTGATTCAGAGTTGTCACATAGCGTCTTCTCATTTCTCTATGTAGAGCTGATTCAGCTGTAGTGAAGAGGGTTCTCAAACGTAGTTGCAGGGAGCCTCACCAAGGCAAGAAAAAGCACTGCATGGGCATTTCATAGAATCATAGAATTGTAGAGGTGGAAGGGACTCAAGGGCCATCTAGTCCAACCCCCTGCAATGCAGGAATCTTAACTAGATCGTACATGACAGATGGCCATCCAACCTTTGCTTAAAAACCTCCAAGGAAGGAGGGCCCAACCTCCCAAGGAAGACTGTTCAACTGTCTCAGTGGTTGGGTGACTGAGAGTTGCCCCTCTCCGACCCCTGGAGTGCCGAGCCATAGGCTGGGGAGCAGGGAGAGATCTGCTGGGGCCTTGCCAGGTGGGGGCAGTTTGGGGGCAACTTACCTCCAGAACCTCCAGAAGTCTAGAAAGGAGAGTAGCGTGGAGACTTTCTAAGCCTTTGCAGACTCCAAGGTTGGGTCCATCCCTGGATGCAACTCTCAGGGGCTGAGGCCTACTTTGGATTAAGCTCGCAGCTTAAGCAAATAAAAAAATTAATTGAGGAATTGTCTGTTTTCAGCATGTATTTAGAGATTTGGTGGGTTCCATACAGCAGGGAGGGTGGGCAGTGATAGTGAATTCCGAGCACAATTCAAAGTGTTGGTGCTGACCTTGAAAGCCCCTAAACGGCCTCGGTCCTATATACCTGAAGGAGCATCTCCACCCCCATTGTTCAGCCCGGACACTGAGGTCCAGCGCCGAGGGCCTTCTGATGGTTCCCTCACTGCGAGAAGCAAAGCTACAGGGAACCAGGCAGAGGGCCTTCTCAGTAGTGGCGCCCGCCCTGTGGAACGCCCTCCCAGCAGAGGTCAAAGCGATAAACAACTACCTGACATTTAGAAAATACCTGAAGGCAGCCCTGTTTAGGGAAGTTTTTAATCTGTGATATTTTTATGTATTTTGGTATTTGTTGGAAGCCGCCCAGAGTGGCTGGGGAGACCCGGCCAGATGGGCGGGGTACAAATAATAATATTATTAGTGTCTCCTTTTTTATGAACTGATACTTTAAACAAAAACAAAAACCATGCTGTGCCTTGTCAGAAAACGTATGGAGACCTCGCCGACAGGCTTGAGCTGAAGGAGCGGCTACATTGCAAGAACTTCACCTGGTACCTACAAACCATTTACCCCGAGATCTTCATCCCAGACCTTACGCCAGCGTTTTACGGAGCTGTAAGTGCAGGTTTGGGGTGTTCATTGCATGAGAGAGTTCTTTCTGGGTCACAGCAGAGGAGCATGTAGCCTCGCCTTCTATATCCAACCGCGTTCTCTCCCTCCCTCCCTCCCTCAGTTCTACTAAGGAACCAGTCTAATGACCTTCACTGTCTTCAGAACTTAGAATATTCTGATTTGAAACCTAGTGGGAGGGTTTTTGAGAAAGGGTTGCAACGGAGCGGTACAGTACAGTTTTTGTTTCTTGAGCAGGAACTAGGTATGCTAGTACCTAGAAATGGAAGATAAGTTAGATATAGTTGCTTTGAGAGAGGTGGGAGGTTAGTTGGGCTGAAGGGGGAAATTCAGGACTGCACACTGCTTACGGAAAGAGTGCAGAGTCAACGGGCTGTCTTAAGGCTAATTCGCACCTAGGTACTGCTACTGGCTGTAGATGGAGCCCTAACAGTGTTGGATTGTTTTCAGATCAGAAATGAGGGTGCCAAACGCTGCCTGGATGTTGGAGAGAACAACCATGGAGGGAAGCCACTCATCATGTACCCCTGTCATGGGATGGGAGGCAATCAGGTATGGAATTCGTGAGGAAAGTCCGGTCCATAGCTGTCAACCTTCCCTTTTTTTGAGGGAAATTCCCTTATTCCAGCGCCGCTTCCCGCTGCTATCCCAGATTGTTAGATATCCCGTAAATTTCCCAGATTTCAAAGGAAGCAGCTCCTCTCCTCCCTGCCAGCCAGGGAGGCTCCTGGTTTTGTGGGAAGATACAGGGGAGTCCCATATGCTCTGAGATTTTGTCCCTGTGCCCTGGGAACGCTTGAGTCAACTGAACATATTCTTTTGACCTGCCCATTTTATGTAGATCTTAGACAAAAACTGATAGCTCCACTCTTAGGCCAACTTAACCTAGTAGACAGAGAAAGACAGGTTTTGTTTTTGCTGAGCAATTTTACTGGTACCACAACCCTCTTGGTGGCCAAATTTCTTTTTTGGCCTTTAAACGCCGTAAGGTTAAAATTGACAGTATTGACATGGGTCTAAATGTATAATCTACTTCTCATTGTAAGTTTTAGTGTAAAGCTTTCCGAGATGTTTAGACTTTTAAAAAATTTTGTATGGATAATGATTGTGCTCTGACTGACGGTCGAAGAAACTGTATTGTATTGTGTGTCGTTCTCAGTACTTTGAATACACATCCCAGCGAGACCTGCGGCACAACATCGGCAAGCAACTCTGCCTCCGTTCCAAGATGGGACCCGTGGAACTGGGAGACTGTCACTATACAGGGAAGCACTCCCGGGTGCCGGAAAATGAAGAATGGGAACTGACTAATGTGAGTGCTTTAAGTTATAGATATCGGTAGATTTCAGAGCGGCGTGCTTTTCTCTTGCTCTCGGAACCCCAGCGGCGTACTGAGCCGCTTGGCTGCCAGGGGCAGCAAGCCAAGCGAAACCCTCCGGGGGCAGGGCGTCGCTCTGTAGCGTATGCGTCGTGATGTCACGACGCATGCGCTACGGAGCACAGTCTGCTCCTCGGCCACCGCGCGAGCGAGCGAAGCCAGCCGCGGCGGCAAGCAAGGTTTTTGCTGGGCGGTGACCCACCGCCCAGCAAAAACCTCGTTTGCCGCAGCGGCTGGCTTTGCTCGCTCGGCCGCCCCGCAGTTTTTTTCTCCCTTCCTTTCTGTCCCCTGGTTGGGTGGATGGACTTTGGAGTGATCTAAGGCAATGCTCTTCATCTTCTTCTTTTTTTAGGATCACCTTCTTAAAAATGTGGCATCTAACAAATGTCTGTCTGCAAGGGGAGAGCATCCTGCCATGGCTTCCTGCAACTCTGCAGACCCCCATCAGCTTTGGTACTTCAGCTAAGCGATCCTGGCCAAGACCACGAAACCTGTTGCCAAGGTCCTCTTGTGAAGGTTTCTGTTCTCTTAACTCCACTACCAAGAAGACAGAGGACAAGTTCAGAGAAAGAAGGGAAGCCAGTCAAATATGCTGCGTAATCACACTTGACTTACAAAACACTTTTGTGCCTTTGTGGGATGGTCAAAGAGGACACAGCAAACCTTGGTCTATCTTTATTTCTTTTTAATCAAGTAAAATTCCAAGCTGGTGTGTTTGCCCTTTAGAGTACCATAAGTATTGTTAATCAAAGCTCCATATTGTGAGACGGACAACAACGGTGGTTTTATTTTGCAGTAGATTTAAAGAGGGGGGGCGTTGATAGGATGTAACATATTTTTTCCCTCTTAACTTTTGTATGCTGTGAGCAGCGTAGGAAGTAGCAGCTTGCGGAGGTGCAGAGCCTGTCCTAAGGAAATAGTTTACCTGTGGGATAGTTTAGAAAATAACTGATGCCAAAGATAAGAATGACTTTAAACTCTGTTACATAGGAAAAGCATCTTCTGGCCACACGGAGACTGTGGAAGTAGAAATTGCATTGTAAAGACTTTGGGGGGATATTTCTAATAGTTTCTCAGCTCTGTTTTGTTTGTTTTTTCAAAGATCTTGCACACAGATGTTGGTGGGCAGTGCAGAAACTGTTGCCCCCCCCCAAAAAAAGTTTCAGTAGGTTAAGACTGCATTTTACAGTAGTGGAACACTGGAGTGTGGTATTGTTTTGTGGCTGAAATCTTCACCTCTTTGCACAGCCCGTTGCCAGTGCCTTACCTCGTCAGACCTCTCACCATCGTGCTGCAAATAAGTCCCTTTCTCTCTCTTTTTTAAGCATCCTCAAGGCAGCTTTATCCCTTTACCAAAGAAAAAGGGACTTTGCGGGGGGGGGGGGAGAGATGTACTCCCTGGAACCTCAAACAATGGAAGGGTAGCATTTTTTGCTAGGTCCTTCCTTACGACTCCCAATGTCAGGGACCTGGTGTGCCTTTCTGATCGCTGCAATCCAGACCTCCAGAGGCCTTTGACATGAACTTGACCCCCCCCACACACACACACCTGTTTGTGTAGTCTGCATGGTTTGACAACTTCCTGCACTAGGAGAAAGTACTGTTTGCCTTTTCATCTGGATCCTCCTATGACCTTGGTGTGGGAGATGAGAGGGAATGTGGATGAGGGAATATTGATTAATATTTCCTATCCCAGCTTGTGCTAACAAGCTCCAAACTAGCAGAGTTTCTCATCCCCAATAAAGCGCAGCAAAGCGTGGCGTTTAAGTTCCTATGAACTTCTAGAACAAGGCAGATTCCTGGCATATATCCCCTGGTTCCCTCTTAACAGAAAATACACGACACATAAGCTTATAAAAGTATAAAGGTTTTACTCACAAACATCCAAGAATATATAAGTCTCAGAAGGCAGGCTAGCTTAGATTAAATGTATGTACATGTGGAGATTCTCCTTAAGGGAGAAAGGCTCCATGTGGGCCTCTCTTGGCTGGAAGCCAAGAGAGCATCTCCTGAGATGTTGCATCCTCGGAGTCCTGGTGGGAAGAGCTTGGAATGTCTGTAAGTAAAAGCTTTATACTTTTATAAGCTTATGTGTCGTGTATTTTCTTTTAAGAGGGAACCAGGGGAAATATGTGCCAGGATCTGCCTTATTCTAGAAGTTCATAGGAACTTAAACGCCACGCTTTGCTGCGCTTTATTGGGGATGAGAAACTCTGCTAGTTTGGAGCTTGTTAGCACAAGCTGGGATAGGAAATATTAATCAATATTCCCTCATCCACATTCCTACTCATCTCCCACAAAGGGGTTATGGGCCCAGAACTGCGTATTTTGTGTATTTTTAAAGGATTGCTTTGGATTGTGATTTTTGGCAGAGTAGAATTTTTCTGTTTGTACTTCCTGGTAAGCACATGGTCTTTTGTTCTCCATTGTGCTGTGAAAGGGGGATTAGCGACCCCTCCCCTCCCTCAGAGCTCACAGACCTCAGAGGCAGTGAAGATTAGTTTGCATTTTGAGATTTTTAAGTTTTGATTTTTGAATTTTAACCATTTTTGGGAATTTTTGAAATTTTGGAAATTTTTTAAATTTTTGAGGATTAAGATGGCAAGCTCAGGTTTTGATAGTGAAGCAAGATCAAGCTTTATGCTGCTGAATGATCGTAACTTTGTGCAATGGAAGCAGCGCCTTTTAGTGCATCTTGGTGCAAAACAAGTGCTTAAAGCGGTGAAAGATCCCAAACCTGATTTTGCTGATTTAACCAAGAAAGCAGATTGGGAAAGGCAAGATGCAGAAGCTAAACACATAATTTTGAGCAGTTTGAAAGATGAGCATTTATCTCTGATTGACTATGAAAGTGATGCATCTCAGATTCTAAAAGATATTGAGAGGGTTTATGCACAATCATCAGAGAACTCTTATAGACATTTATTGGATGAACTGCTGAAGTTAAAGATGAATTCCAGAGAACAATTTACAGGGCATTTTAAGGACTTTAATGAAATTGTTCAAAGGATTGCCCTAACTCCCAGAGCTCTTGATGATGCAACCAAAGTGACTTTTATGCTGGCATCATTAGGAAAAGAATTTACTTCATTTAAGAGTATAATGGATCACACCAGAGATTTGACTTTTAATGAACTAGTAAATCACTTAAGAGAGGAATGCAGAGATTACCTTGATTCTCCACAAAGGAATCCAAGGAGGGACACAAGTTATGTTTCTAAGCAATTTCCCAAGTCTAAGGAAGTGTCCAAAGAATTAATATGCCATAACTGCAATTTAAAAGGGCACATTGCAAGGAGTTGCCAGAAGCCCAAGAATAAGTCCCGCCCCTTTCAACCAAAAGGTGAAAAGAAGGGGGGTCACGAGCGTACATTTCTACTGCAAGAAAAGAGTTTAAATGTGCAAAGAAATGAAAGGAAAAGTGACCAATTTATTTTAGATTCGGGAGCTACAAGCCATTTTGCGCATAAAAGAGAATATTTCAGAGAAATTAATGATAGTGAATGGACTGAAATCCAGATTGCTGATGGAAATGTTCTAAAATCACAAGGTGCAGGTTCAATGCGTTTGAAATTCAAGGTGAACAATGAATCTCTTGAAACAACTGTGCCTAATGTTCAATATGTCCCAGAATTGAATTGTAACTTGCTTAGTGTGTCTGCTTTAGACAAGAAAGATTTCAAGGTTACATTTGCCAATGGAGAATGCAATGTAACGAAAAATGATGAGGTTTATGCTCAAGGGAAACTAATCAATGGTGTTTATGAGATTAACGTTTCAGAAAACCAATCAGCACAAGTCGCCCAATCCAAGCAGAAGCATGAAGCAGATCTGGAGCTCTGGCATCGAAGACTGGGTCACCGGGATATCAGAGTCATCCAGGAACTGCAGAATGGAGATCTTGTGAGAGGTCTACAGGTAAACAAAAGTAACACACCCACACCAAAGTGTATAACTTGTGTAAGTGAAAAAGGAGTCAAACCTTCTTTCCCACGTTGTGCAGAAAAGAGAAGCACAAAAGTTCTGGACATTGTGTACACTGATTTAGCTGGACCTATGAATATACCTTCCTTAGGAGGAAATAAGTATATTTTGATATTTTTGGATGATTATTCAAGGTTTTGTGTGGGATACCTTCTCAAAGAGAAGAGTGAAACAGTGGAATTGTTCAAGCAATACGTAAGCATGGTCAAGAACAAATTCCATCGAGCACCCACCACCCTAATGTCCGATAATGGTGGGGAGTTTTGCTCACGTGAAATGGAAGCCTTCATGGCTCAGGAAGGCATAGCACATGTGACCACAGTAAGCTACACACCTCAACAAAACTCTATTGCTGAGAGGAAATTTAGGTCCATCCTAGAGATGACAAGGTGTATGCTAAAAGGATCCAACTTGTCGAAGAAACTTTGGGGTGAGGCAGCAAATACTGCGATTTATATACAGAATAGGCTGCCAACAAAAGGCACAGAGCGCACGCCATTTGAACTTTGGCATGGAAGAGTCCCAAATTTGTCACACATACGTGTATTTGGAAGTTTGTGCTATTACCACGTGCCCAAGGAGCACAGACACAAACTTGACTCCAGAGCAAAGCCTGGTATCCTAGTTGGATACGCTTCTGGAGGAAAAGGCTACAGAGTTGTGGACTTACAAACAGGGAAAACAAGTTCACATCACGTGATTCATTTTGAGGAGTATGAAAAGGCTGACACAAGGAACACAGCAATTGACTGTTCCAATGAGCCAGCAACAGAGGAGTTTGTAAGTTTTCCTTTTGAAGCCATACCAGAAACTAATCCACCTCCTAGTATTGTACCTCCTAGTGTTGTAGCACCCCCTACAGATGACACCCCAGAAGACGCGGAGGACCAGATGTCAGAAGGCTCCAGAGACGAAGAGGACCCGTATGCAGGGATGCCGCCATTGGAAGGAGATGAGGAAGCTGATGCGGTTCAACAAGAGCCAGAGGTCAGACGTTCCTCCAGGTCCAACAGAGGCGTTCCACCACTACGACTGTCCTACTTTGCAGGGTCGGCGCCACCACAGGAACCTTCCACGTGGGAACAGGTTCAACGGTTGCCAGCTACTGAGGCCAGTCTCTGGAAGCAAGCCGCGCAGGAAGAGATGGATGCACTGCATCGCAACAAGACCTGGACCCTGACAGAGCTACCTCCTGGTAAGAAGGCAATTGGGTCCAAGTGGGTGTTCAAGCTTAAGAAGGGGTCAGAAGGGGAGGTGCAACGCTACAAAGCTAGGCTTGTAGCACAAGGATTTTCACAACAGTATGGTGAAGATTATGATCAAGTATTTGCGCCTACAGTGCGATATAGCAGTGTTAGATTACTTCTAAGTATTGCAACCTCTAAAGGGATGAAAGTCCGTCATGTCGACATAGCAACAGCTTTTCTTCATGGGACGATTTCCGAACAGATTTATATGAAGCAGCCCAAAGGCTTTATCAAGCAAAATGAGGCACATCTTGTATGTAAACTTCAGAAAGGAATTTACGGTTTGAAACAAGCTGCAAGAGCATGGAACCAGAAATTACATGAAATGCTGGTTCAGCTTGGGTACAAGCAGTCAACAGCTGACAAGTGCCTGTACACTAAGAACAGAAATGGACAATTCTCTTACATTCTGGCTTTTGTCGATGATTTATTAATATCAACGTCCAATGACAGAGACTATAAAGACATAGTCAGACATCTCAACAAAGAGGTGGAAGTAAAGGAATTGGGACTTGTCCAGTATTACTTGGGAATTCAAATTGAGAGAGAAGAAGATGGCTCATTTCTTCTCAGCCAGAAGCAGAAGATAATAGAACTGATAGGAAGTATGCAGATGCAAGGTGCACACCCTGTCGCGACACCCATGGCCACAGATTTTCTAAAGAATCAACAAGATTCGAAGCTGCTGCCAGACAACAGTGAATACAGGTCAGCGATTGGTAAACTTTTGTATTTGGTTACTACCAGCAGACCTGACATAGCAAGTGCAGTGGGGATCCTAAGCAGAAAAGTGAGTTCTCCCACTGAACATGACTTGGGTGGGGTCAAGAGGGTGGTGCGTTACCTTAAGGGTACAATGAATTGTAAATTAAAATTACCAGCTGTAAGGGACCCTAAGTTGGTTGGGTACAGTGATGCAGACTGGGCTGGGGATAAGGCGGATTACAAATCCACAAGTGGTTATGTTTTTATGTTTGGAAATGCACCTATCATATGGGGCAGTTATAAACAGAAATGTGTAGCCTTATCGTCCACAGAGAGTGAATATATTTCAGCTTCGGAAGCATGCAGAGAGATCATCTGGCTGGATCAACTCCTGACAGATTTTGGTTTGCCGAGAAAAGGACCTGTCAGCTTGATGGAGGACAATCAAGGCTGCCTGCAACTAGCGCAAACCGAAAAGTTCCTTGCACGTTCAAAACACATTGGGGTCAGGTATCACTTCATTCGCCAGATGATCCAAGATGGACTAGTAGAAATGTCCTACTGTAATACTCAGGAGATGACTGCGGACATTCTCACGAAACCCTTGCCACGAGAGAGTTTCCAGAACCTGCGTGTCAAGCTGGGACTCTGGGTGGTTGAATAAAGTTGTTTTATGTTTGTTAAATGTTGTTCAGACTGAGAAGGGGTTTGTGGGATGTATAACACTGGTGCAGTCAATCACAACATTCCTAGAGTGTACACAAGGGGCCTTGGTCCTCCAGCTAGTTTCCTGTGCCTGGAGGAGGATCACTTCCTTTGTGTGACCAGAGGTGGGAGTGGCCTTACCTGAAAGTGCACAGGTCTGTGCCATTCTCCACTCTCTTCCCACCAGGACTCCGAGGATGCAACATCTCAGGAGATGCTCTCTTGGCTTCCAGCCAAGAGAGGCCCACATGGAGCCTTTCTCCCTTAAGGGGAATCTCCACATGTAAATACATTTAATCTAAGCTAGCCTGCCTTCTGAGACTGCCTGTATGAGCTTGGAATGTCTGTAAGTAAAAGCTTTATACTTTTATAAGCTTATGTGTCGTGTATTTTCTTTTAAGAGGGAACCAGGGGAAATATGTGCCAGGATCTGCCTTATTCTAGAAGTTCATAGGAACTTAAACGCCACGCTTTGCTGCGCTTTATTGGGGATGAGAAACTCTGCTAGTTTGGAGCTTGTTAGCACAAGCTGGGATAGGAAATATTAATCAATATTCCCTCATCCACATTCCTACTCATCTCCCACACTTGGTTGTACACTGTGATCCCTTGGAGCAAGGAAAGCTGCTAATGTGCCTTTATTTTTTAAGACCAGCTGGAGAAGCCTGCAAAATCACCTTCATGGATGGGATGGTAGCGACTACCCAACAGGGAATGCGTGTGTGCATGCCTGCCTTTACAAAAACACCTGCTGAAATAAATTTGTACATGATACACTGCTGGTTACAGTTGCCTGATGGAGCAAAAATCCCTGTTTTCCTTATTTGTTTTGTATGCTGTTAAGAAAAATAGCTTATTTGTTTTTGGGATGTCACTGGAGGTGGGGATTTTTATTTTTTTCCAAATGCAAGCCCAAGAAGCTGTTCAGCCACAAAGCAGCAGCTTCGTCGTGACTTGACAATGAGCCTCTTCTTACCCATAGCTTGATTAGCTATTGCACTGTCCGTTTAATGCAAACTGTAGAGATGAATTTGAAGGAAAATGTACCTCCAGAACATCCGAAGAATTGGGTGTTTTTGAGCACACTACACTTTAGTTTGTGGGGGGTTTTGAAGAAAGACCAAAGGTGCTGACTGTTTCCCTAGATTTTGAATGCAGAAGGTGACATTGGTTTTCCCATTGTGTTCATTTCCAGGAAGGCTTTAGCTGAAAGGCTTTAGCTGCCTTGGCAAATCCCAACTGGAAATAATAAAACTTAAAATTCTATTTTACAAGAGAATCTTGTCTGATTTTGATTACTTTCTAATTGCTCCTCAACAGTGTGTGTGAGAGTAAGAGTGAGAGTGAGAGTGAGAGAGAGAGAGATTTAAATAGCAGGCTAATGTTGGAAGCTGCTTTTGAGAAAAATATTAGCTTCAGGTCTTCCCTTTGATCAGTCCTCATGTTTTAAGTGTATTAAAACAATTAATAACAATAATAATAATTTATTATTTGTACCCCGCCCATCTGGCTGGGTCTCCCCAGCCACTCTGGGCGGCTTCCAACAAAAATAAAAAATACATTAAAATATCACACATTAAAAGCTTCCTTAAACAGGGCTGCCTTCAGATGTCTTCTGAATGTCAGGTGGTTGTTTATCTTTTTGACATCTGAAAGGAGGGCATTCCACAGGGCGGGTGCCACTACTGAGAAGGCCCTGTGCCTGGTTCCCTGTAGCTTTGCTTCTCGCAGTGAGGGAACTGCCAGAAGGCCCTCGGCGCTGGACCTCAATGTCCAGGCAGAACGAATGGGGTGGAGACACTCCTTCAGGTATACAGGACCGAGGCCGTTTAGGGCTTTAAAGGTCAACACAAACACTTTGAATTGTGCTCGGAAACGTACTGGGAGCCAATGTAAATCTTTCAGGACCGGTGTTATATGGTCTTGGCGGCCGTCCCCAGTCACCAGTCTCGCTGCCGCATTCTGGATTAATTGCAGTTTCCAAGTCACCTTCAAAGATAGCCCCACGTAGAGCGCGTTGCAGTAATCCAAGCGGGAGACAACTAGAGCATGCACCACTCTGACGAGACAGTCCGCAGGCAGGTAGGGTCTCAGCCTGCGTACCAGATGGAGCTGGTAGACAGCTGCCCTGGATACAGAATTAACCTACGCCTCCATGGACAGCTGTGAGTCCAAAATGACTCCCAGGCTGCGCACCTGGTCCTTCAGGGGCAGAGTTACCCCATTCAGGACCAGGGAGTCCTCCACACCAGCCCGCCCCCTGTCCCCCAAGAACAGTATTTCTGTCTTGTCAGGATTCAACCTCAATCCATTAACCGCCATCCATCCTCCAACCGCCTCCAGGCACTCACACAGGACCTTCACTGCCGTCACTGGTTCAGATTTAAAAGAGAGGTAGAGCTGGGTATCATCCGCATATTGATGTTGGACTCCAAAATAAAATTCTTTTTTTTATTTTGGCTGGGTATATCAGACCCCGTGGAAGGTGGAAGGTGGCTGTTGCTCCCTTACTGCCACAAAACAAACTTCTGAATTGCTTCTGAGTATTTATTATCTTGAGTCAAACATTGGAGGATATTTATACATAAGCCATTGGGGTCTGTGGAGAGATTCCAAATTGGCAACCATTTCCCTGCCCTTTTATCTCCAGGACCATTAATTTTCATGTGGTTGTCAGTGACCACAACATTTATCAGCAAAAGGGCACAGAACAATATATGTGTGGGACGTATCTTCGTACATCCAAATGGGAACAGCAGCAATGATGCTGCAGGGTAAATGTTGTTCTGGAAATATTGCCCAGTTACAGAATTTTGCACCACTAAACAACAGAGTTCGCATGTCTGGGATCCAAAAAGCTGGTTTAGGCACACCCAAGAGTTTGGGCAGGCCCTGGGGATTTCAAATTAATTTTTTTTATTTATTGGAACAGCAAACTGCAATGCTTCTGAAAGGTTCCTTGTTTCCAAAATCAATTAGCTATATGGTGTGTTTTTTTAACTGCCCATGAGGGGTTGGTAGCAAGTAGGATCAGTTTGCATAGGTCAATCAATAAAATTTATTTGACCGTCAGTCAGAAAGCACATATTATTCATACAAAAGTTAAAACATCTAAACATCTGGAAAAGCGTGACACTTAGAAACAGCGAAAAGTATATTATACATTTAGACCCGTGTCAATACAGTCAATTTTAGCCTTACGGCGCTTAAAGGCCAAAAAAAGAAATTTGGCCACCGAGAAGGTTGTTGTTCCAGTGAACTTGTTCAGCAAATACAAAACCAGTCTTTCTCTGTCTACTGGGCTATGTTGGCATAGGAGTGGAGCTATAAGTTTTTGTCTAAGGTCTGCATAGAATGGGCAGATCAAAAGAATATGTTCAGTTGATTCAACCACTCCCAGAGCACAGGGGCAAAGTCTCTGGGCGTATGGGACTCCCCTGAACCTTCCCCACAAAACCGCCAATTCCAGAACGTTTAACCTAGCGGCTGTAAGGAGCCTACGGTATTCCACAGTGGATTTCCGCCAAATAAGGGGCTGGTGAAATCTGAGATATCTGTTCCCCCAAATACATCCCAGGTTTCACAAGAGCAATGTCCTCTTGCCTAGCGATATCCCTCAGTCTTTGAGAGATCACAACTTTAGCTTGGCTAAATGTCATAGACTCCAGGAAGAGATGCGACAATCCGCAGGTCTGCACTTCATTTATAATCTCCTTTTCCCACGATGATTGGAAATCATCCCTCAATATCAGGGGGGCCAAGCCCACCGGGTTAAAACATAACTTGAGCCATAGCCAGAGTTTAGTCTTCAATGAGTTTGCATAGGTCTAGGTAGACATATTGCTCAGACAACAACCCCATTCAGAACATTAGAAGAACCTTCTAGATCAGGGCATCCTGTTTTCACAGTGGCCAGCCAGATACCTAAGCACTCTGGGCGGCCTCCAACAGATATTAAAATACATTAAAATATCACAGGTTAAAAACTTCCCTAAACAGGGCTGCCTTCAGGTATTTTCTAAATGTCAGATAGTTGTTTCTCTCTTTGTACAACCTCAAGCCTTTGTCTGCCCCCACAACTACAGTTCCCATCACCGTGACCCTGGGGTTTTTTGGGTGGGTATTTTTTTTTTTGGCATCTTCTTCTTTTTCTTTATTTTTAAATAGTGTTTGACTTCATGAGAATTTTATTTTATTTTTTTAGTTCTTCTTTCAGGTAATTTCCTGAAACCGAACAAGACTAAATTTGTACCAGAGGTTAATGCCGTTTCCTGGCAAGTTCCGATGGTGAAAAACTGCAACCTCGTGGAAAAATAAAACTGTATATTGGACTACTTTGTTCCTTCTTCGTTTTGTAGTACAGTGGTACCTCAGGTTAAGAACTTAATTGGTTCTGGAGGTCCGTTCTTAACCTGAAACCGTTCTTAACCATTTTAGCTAATGGGGCCTTCCGCTGCCGCCGCGCAATTTCTATTCTCATCCTGAGGTAAAGTTCTTAACCCGAGGTACTATTTCTGGGTTAGCGGAGTCTGTAACCTGAAACGTCTGTAACCAGAAGCATCTGTAACCCGAGGTACCACTGTAGTTGATTCTAGACAGCAGTTGATTGTAGAAGAAGAGTTTGGATTTGATATCCTGCTTTATCACTACCCGAAGGAGTCTCAAAGCGGCTTACATTCTCCTTTCCCTTCCTCCCCCCACAACAAACACTCTGTGAGGTGAGTGAGGCTGAGAGACTTCAAAGAAGTGTGACTAGCCCAAGGTCACCCAGCAGCTGCATGTGGAGGAGAGGAGACGCGAACCCGGTTCACCAGGTTACAAGTCTACTGCTCTTAACCACTATACCACACTGGCTTTCGCCAGTACATAGACTCTAACATGAAAATATCAATAATATAGGGAAATTGCAAAATGACCATATCTGAACAAGTCATCACAAGCTTTGGGGTGGTATCTAGAGCTGTCTTTGCATGAGTGGAACAGACTTCTGCTTGCACACTGGGACTTCACCTTCCTTTCCTTTTGCGTGGTCAGGCGGAGTCCCCCTGATAATGGTAATCCAACCAATAATGATAATGATAATCCAACCAATGGGGCGTCATAAAATGCAGCAACGCGGGACCTTTTTAAGCCCATGTGAGGCTGCTGAGCGTCCTCTTTGGGGCCTTTTACATCGGAACACCCACCCACCTCTCCCTATATTTAGGGCTTGCGTTGACCTTGCTATGCCGTCGTGTGTCGTCTGTCGTTGGGACAGGGGCACGGTAGGAATTTTTCCCATCTGACTGCTTGGCTGTTGCCATTTGGGTTTTGCCTGCCGCGTAGCAATCAGTCACAACTTGTAAGTTGTGGGTAGGCTCTGGTTCAGGTGATAGGCATGGCACGGTGCGTGGCCACGCCTATGCAAATGCAGGATATTCCAGTACAGGAATCCAGGGACTCATTGGTTTGTCGTTCCCGAATGGGTACGGCCTATGGCAGAGTCCCGGGGACATCAGGATGGCAGAATGGTAACCCTACCAGCAGCCGTCCCTGGTGTTCATCCTTGTCTGTCCTACGAATGTGGCTCTGGGACAGTTCTGCCTGCAAGGGTGCAGGGAGATAGTTGCACCAGAACCTATGCAACCACTCACTTGGTTGTAATCAATGAAGTTGTGGCCTAAATTCTGCCAAAAACCAAACCAAATATCTGTCTCTTGTGTGAGCTTATTTTGGGGAGGGTAAAAGGCCCACCTAGCAGTTCGAAAGCACGTCAAAGTGCAAGTAGATAAATAGGTACCGCTCTGGCGGGAAGGTAAACGGCATTTCCGTGCGCTGCTCTGGTTCGCCAGAAGCGGCTTTGTCATGCTGGCCACATGACCCGGAAGCTGTACGCCGGCTCTCGGCCAATAAAGCGAGATGAGCGCCGCAACCCCAGAGTCGGACACGACTGGACCTAATGGTCAGGGGTCCCTTTACCTTTACCTTTAGGAAAGATCCTGAGATATCGAATCCTGAGATTTCCGTGCGCTGCTCTGGTTTGCCAGAAGTGGCTTTGTCATGCTGGCCACATGACCCGGTAGTGGCGCCCGCCCTGTGGAACGCTCTCCCAGCAGAGGTTAAAGTGATAAACAACTATCCTACATTCAGAAAATACCTGAAGGCAGCCCTGTTTAGGGAAGTTTTTAACTTGTGATTTTGATGTATTTTAATATTGTTGGAGGCCGCCCAGAGTGGCTGGGGAGACCCAGCCAGATGGGCGGGGTACAAATAAAAAATTATTATTATTATTATTATTATTATTATTATTATTATTATTATTACTACTACTACTACCCGGAAGCTGTACGCCGGCTGTTGGCCAATAAAGTGAGATGAGCGCCGCAACCCCAGAGTCGGACACGACTGGACCTAATGGTCAGGGTTCCCTTTACCCTTTTAAAAGGTCTAAACACGCAAAAACATAAAAAAATTATTGAGAGAGAGAGAGAGAGAGAGATCTGTCCTATACCACATTTGAAACATTTTTTGGAAATAAATAAATAAAGCAAGCAAGCACTGAGAGACATTTCTAGACACAAAGCCTTATCCAGGATTTGACCTTTTTGGCCTGATCCAGCAAGTCATTTCTCTTCCACCTTATTTTCCAGCATTTATAACCCAGAGTCTTCACTGCAAGGCCACAAGGCAGATTGCAACATATGGCACAATAATAAAACGTGTTTAAATCAGCACTTCATCCATTTCAAAATACTTTACATATCTGAGGGTAAGACAGCCGTGAGAAACCTTGCTTTGCAGAAGAAGAGGATGTGAGTGTACCTCACAGTCTCAGAATTGCAAAATAACTTTGAAACGGACGAAATGCCGATTTTAACAAGTCGCTGCTGTTCTGTTCCTGTGAAGAAAGCCTCGCTTGCCCAGCATTCAGCTGAGGAGACAGACACACACGCCCCAAAACTGATGGTTAAGCGGATGCCAAGCCTGGTGACAGCTGACACCCCTTTCTTAAACTTCCTTCCACGGAAGTTAAAAAAGAAGAAGAAGAAGCAAGAATTAAACCACAACTGAGTGCTGAAAAAAGAAACTGCACAACTAGACGCAGCCATGGCAGAGGGCAAGACTGGAGGCGCTGGGTTGTTTGCGAAGCGGGTCCAAAAGCAATTTAGCCGAGCCCAGGAGAAGGTACCGTTACAGAGAGGTTTCTTTGACTTTGATCATGCTTTGGGAGGGGCGCATAGATGGCCTGCTCTTTCACTTCTCCAAAAATGTATCTCAGAAAGCAGAGATTAGACAAAATTGGGAGGAGGGGAAGGGGGGTTCCCTGCCTCTTGTCCGGATTGTTTCAGTACAGTTTTGAATGTCATACATCAGGCAGGGGTGTAGGGAGTGGGGGGCGGGGGGCGGGCCGACCCAGGTTCCACCATGGAGGGGGTGGCAAATTATCAAGGAACAATTACTGCCCTACTAGGGTGGTTCATAAAAAACTTTTTTTCTTTTTGAAAATGCCTGCTCCAAAGGTCTTATCTTACTACACTAGGGATTATATAGCTATATATGAAATTTCATGCATATCAGTTAATATCTTGACCCTCCTCCACGAACATAGCTGTTTACTTGGCTGTTTTCCTATGTCGTGAAGGCTGAAATTTCAATTCAGTGGAGCGCTTACTGTTCCCAACCCTAAGCCTGCGGAAAGCCATCTAATTAGACTTTAATTGGATTTTGACATGTTTTTAGGAGGTAATTTAATTATTGTTTGATTTTATATCAGTGTTATGTATCTGATGTTAGCCGTCCTGAGCCCGACTTCGGCCGGGGAGGGCGGGATATAAATAAAAGTTTGTTTTTACTTATTATTATTTATTTGTAAGAAAATATGAAGTAACGTAAAACCATTTTTGCAGGCAAAAAAAAAAAAAAATCAATGTGGGGGGGGTGACAAGAAATTCTCCGCATCGGGTACCACCTGACCTTCCTACGCCTCTGACATCAGGGTGGGGCACCTGTGCGGCCATTCAGATGTTGCCGGACTCCAACTCCCATCATTCCAGATCACTGGCCAAGCTGGCTGTGAGTTGTGTCTCAGACATGGTTGGGCTCCCTACAATGTTCTCCACCCCTGCCTTATATGTTGGTCTGTGTTGCAAAAAAGTAGGTGTCCCTTCACACACACTTTAACCCAGGGGTCGGCAAGGTTTACCTCGCCTGGGCCGGTTCACTCCAGCGGAGATCCCTCTGTGGGCTGGATCACGTGCACCCGCGATTTCCGGCACTATGGAAGCGAGTCCCCGCACCGCGCTGTGCCGGTTTAGCACAGCACACAGCAGCCAAGCAGGCGGCTCGGTTCGGGGGCAGCTCGATGGCCGGTTAAATGACCCCTGTGGCCAGTGGGCCGCAGGTTGCCAACCCCTGCCTTAACCAGTCTTTTGTCCCCTCTGTCGAAAGGATATAAACAGTGCTTTTTTTCTTAAAAAAATGATACTCTCATTTTCCTACTCATATTGAAAGACTGCCCTTCAATGAGACCAAACTTAGATTCACAAAATGTTTAGGGGTATGCGTACCCCTGCGTCCCCCCCAGAAAAAAAGCACTGGATATAAATATCTGTTAAAAGATGGGTTTTTCCTCCAGTCGTTCATTGTACGAAATGGTGAGTCCAATGTTTGTAATGGTTTGTCATTTTGCTTGAACCACCATTCCTATGTTATATAGTCACCGTTACAAACAATAGACTCTTTCGTTATAGTTATTGTTGAGTAGCTGTTGCCTCAATTCTGTGAGAAGGGACAGAATTCTGTCGTGTGTTGGCTTGCCCTAAGTCAGGATAATTCCTAACATGTCCTGGTTTTTCGGGTGTAAAAATGGTGTCGTGGGGAAATTTTGCTGAATGTTCCAGGTGCATGGCAACGCAATGGAAAAAAGCTGGGGAAACAGCTGCATTTTGCATTTCCTAAATAAATAAAAAGCTCAACTATTTTGGGAAATTTTACTTTTTGAAATATGGCAACCCTAGTCGTGTGCCCAAGAACTTTAGGTATGAGGCAGGTCAAGTGTTTGTTTACTGGCACAAAAATCTTAGGGAAGAGGTGTTGAGCCTCTTACAGAAAGTCGTATTTTCAAAGAAAGGACCTTTGTGCTAAGCATGGCACTCTTCCTTTTCAAAGGCCTCACAACATGTAACACATAATGCTGGGGATCCCCTCCTATACACTAGGGTTACCAGACGTCCCCGTTTCCCGGGGACAGTCCCCGGATTTGCGAATAAGTCCCCGGACAAATTCCATCCCCAGAATGTCCCCAGATTTCATCTAATGTCCCCGGGAAACACAGCAGCGGCAGTCTCAGCAGCCCGGAGCAGTTGGCTCTGGCTGGCTTTAGGAGCTGCTCGGAAGTCCCCATATGATGGTGGTGCAGGGGCTCTAAGATGCAGCTTCCGGGCTGCCTCCACCTTCCCTGACCCCAGCAACTAAGCTGTGAAGGGAGGCTGCATGCTGCCTATCAGAGCAGCCTCCCAACTCCTACTTGCGTGCAAGCAGGAGCAGGGCGGGGATCTCTCAGCTGGGAAGGGAGGCTTCACGCTGCCTATCAGAGCTTGCGTGCAAGCAGGAGAGAGCAGGGATCTCTCAGGTAGGCAACGGGAAGCCTCCTTTCCCAGCTGAGGGATCCCCGCCCCCTCCTGCTTGCACGCAAGTAGGAATGGGATTGGGGCTGCTCCGATGGGAAGGGAGGCATTGCGCTGCCTGAGCCGCCGCTCTCGGCCCTCCTTCTCCGCCTTCCATGCCTGACCCACTGTGCACCGCTTCCCCACCACCACCACCACCGAAGAACCAACAACTCAGGGGCTGCCCAGGCAGGGGCGTAGCAAGGGGGGTCGGAGGGGGCAGGCCACCCCGGGCAGCGCCCCCTGGTGGTGGTGACAATCGGGCGCCCCCCACGCCTCCCTGGGCTTTTTTTTTTAAGGCTATTTTCGGCGCTGCTGGGGCAGAGCCGCAGGGGCAGCCAGCAAGGAGGGGTGTCACACTTTTCGCTGATGTGACACCCCCCCCTCGCTGGCCGCCCCTGCGGCTCCGTCCCGGCAGCGCCAAAAATAGCCTTCCCCCCTTTCAGCGGGGAAAAAAGCTGCTGGGCTCCCTTCGGCGCTATCTGCCTCCCCCCCCCCCCCCGCTTTCAGCGCCGAAAAAGCCGCTGGGCTCCCTGGGCGGAGCCGCGGCATGGAGGGAAGGGACTAGCCAGCCAGGAGGGGGTGACACCCCTCCTGGCAGGCCCGTCCCTCTCCTCCTTGCCTCAAGCCAGCCAGCGGCTTTTTCGGCGCTGAAAGGGGGGGAAAGGAAGACAAAGCAGGCGTTTTAAAACGCCTGCTTTATCTTCCTCCCCCCCCCCTTTCAGCGCCGAAAAAACCGCTGGGCTCCCTGGGTGGAGCCGAGGCATGGAGGCGTCGCTCCGTGCGCATGAGCGTTGTGACGTCATGTGCACGGAGCGACGTCCCACCCCCAGGAGTGCC
Organism: Darevskia mixta; assembly: GCA_034641385.1. Classification (NCBI taxonomy): domain Eukaryota; kingdom Metazoa; phylum Chordata; class Lepidosauria; order Squamata; family Lacertidae; genus Darevskia; species Darevskia mixta. The sequence goes on from JAWWNH010000047.1 coordinate 1,548,319, forward strand.
GCTTGGCTTGCCGCCCCCGGTAGCCAAGCGGCACGCTACGCCCCTGTGCCCAGGCTCATGGAGAAAGGAGATAGAAGCCTCGGAGGAAGGGGGAACGTGGCGGTTGAGGTCAAGGCGGTGGCCGCCCCTCTGCCACCGCCTTCGCTGCAGCATCAACATCCTGAACGTGTAGTATTTATTTATTTAAAGTGTCCCCGGATTCATTGAAAAAAATCTGGTAACGCTTACTATACACCCTGGTTCGATTTTTATCTGACACCTGCCAGCCATGCCAAATTTCAGCAAGCACAGTAAAACCTTCTACTCAGAAGCACATTTATTTAATGTCTGCTTCCTCACCTACCTTGCCTTTTGCCGGTGGTGTCTAGGAGACGGTGGCTGAGAAGTCAGAACAGCCGTTATTTGGTTTAAATGACCTGGTCATGTCATTACTAAGGTTTAACCTTAATGCAAGAGACATGAGATTACACGAAAGATTAAATTTAGATCCTGAATCTCTAATGCCAAGCTGAACCTAAAAATTCATCCCCCCCCCCCAAGTGTGGAACCTTATTAGGGATGGGGGAGAAAAATTGGTAGGGGTTTGGATTTTAATGTGAGTGTACCTAATTCTCACTTTACAGAACAATTTGCAGACTGAAACACAGCAGCTCTTCAAAGTTTGCAGTTCTCCAGTTTTTGTGATGCAGTTCTCAAAGCAAATAATGAATACTGGAGAGGAACCAAAATAGACAGATTTCCCCAACCCTGATCATAATGTAGGCAAGGCCGCACCATCTCTGCACATGAGAGAGGCGGCGGCAGGCTCAGGTTTGCAGAAGTACAAATGTTCTGGAAAAACCCTCGAGGGGAGGGGCAAACCCTCAAAACAGCCCAATGGAAACTGAGTACCGTATGTTCAGTAAGCACAGAATGCTGGCTGGCTGTTGCGAAGGAGCAATCAGAAACTGGGTGGGCTTGGAAGGGAGTTATCTGGGAAAGGGACGTGGCTGGCCCAAACTCAGGACAGGAGCACTCTCTGCACTGCAGCATTTTGTTGCAGGTCTCACTGAACTGGTGTAATATGGAACAGGCTTCACAATTAATTCTCAAGCTATGTTCCAGACTTGGAAATTTAAATGGCAGGCCTGCACATCATTGCTGGCTTAGCTGCAGAGGCGTAGGAAGGTCAGGTGGTACCCGGTGCGGAAAATTTCTTGTCACCCCCCCCACACACACACACATTGATTTTATTTATTTATTTTTTTGCCTGCAAAAATGGTTTTACGTTATTTCATATTTTCTTACAAAGGAATAATAATAAGTAAAAATAAACTTTTATTTATATCCCGCCCTCCCCGGCCGAAGTCGGGCTCACGGCAGCTAACATCAGATACATAACATTGATATAAAATCAAACAATAATTAAATTACTTCCTAAAAACATGTCAAAATCAAATTAAAGGCTAATTAGATGGCTTTCCGCAAGGTTAGGGTTGGGAACAGTAAGTGCTCCACTGAATTGAAATTTCAGCCTTCACGATATAGGAAAACAGCCAAGTAAACAGCTATGTTCGTGGAGGAGGGTCAAGATATTAACTGATATGCATGAAATTTCATATATAGCTATATAATCCCTAGTATAGTAAAATAAGGCCTTTGGAGCAGGCATTTAAAAAAAAAGTTTTTTATGAACCACCCTAGTAGGGCAGTAATTGTTCCTTGGTAATTTGTCCCCCCCTCCATGATGGAACCTGGGGCTGACCGCCCCCCCTGCCCCCCACTTCCTACGCCCCTGCTTAGCTGCACCTTGCGCTCCCCCCAGGAGGCTTCACACCAACTGACTGCCTTTTAAATATTATTTTTAGAAGTGCAGCATTGAAGATTCGTGTTTTTCCCCATGTATTAGTCACGTGCCAGACCTCAGCCCCCGGCCCCAGTGGAGTTCCCTAGAGCGCTGCCCTCTCATCCGTTTACATACTGCCACTTAATGGATCCAAGAGGAAATACTGTGCTAGGGTTCAACCAGAAATAGATCTGGGGTGATGGCCTCCCAAAATCTGCCTTCCGAGTTGTAGAGTGGTTAGCTGGGTCTGCCCTTGAATCTAGCTTTGCCTCCCCGGCATCCCCATCATTGCACTATTTTAAAGGGGGGGGTTCCTTTCAGACATGAACGAGATGATTAATACATTTGGCCATCTGCTTTTGGCATTTGATCGTAATGCGCAGCCATCCTGAGAGAAGACAAAAAGGTAAAGGGACCCCTGACCATTAGGTCCAGTCGTGACCGACTGGGGTTGCAGTGCTCATCTCGCTTTACTGGCTGAGGGAGCCGGCATACAGCTTCCAGGTCATGTGGCCAGCATGACTAAGCCGCTTCTGGCGAACCAGAGCAGCACACGGAAACGCCGTTTACCTTCCCGCCGGAGAGGTACCTATTTATCTACTTGCACTTTGACATGCTTTCGAACTGCTAGGTTGGCAGGAGCAGGGACCGAGCAACGGGAGCTCACCCCGTCGCGGGGATTCGAACCGCCGACCTTCTGATCGGCAAGCCTTAGGGCTCTGTGGTTTAACCCACAGCGCCACCCCCGTCCCTCGAGAGAAGACATGTTATGGCTAAATTATGGGGGAACTGGTCTTTTCCTCTCCCCAGATCACCTAGGGAAGCTCCACAAGGGGAGCCAAGAACAAAATTACAGTCAGAAGAGATCTTAGAGGTCATTCAGCCCAGCCCCATGCTCAGTGCAGAATATGCAATGCAATATGCAACTACTATGCCACATCCCTGACAGATAGCCATCCAACCTCAGCATAACCATCTCTAGCAAAGAGGGGAGAGCCTGCCACCTCCACTGGCAATCTGTTCCACCGTCAAATGGCTCAGATCATTAGGAAGTTTCTCCTAAAGTTAAAGCCTGAACAAAGCTACTGTAGATTCCTCTGGAGGAAGTCACGAGAGTCAAGTGCCCAAACGGCGTAGCCTGCAAGTGCAACAAAGTTTGCTACTTGGACTGGGAAACAAATAACCGTGGATCTCATAACCATTTCATTGGCTGCCTGCAGGATTTGTTGCTTTCTCAGCCAATGTGATTCTAGCATTGTTACAGAGTTGTGGGAAACGGCAGATAAGCTACTTGTTTTGTTCTCAGCCACAAAACCAGGCAACAGTTCTGTTAGCGTGCTAAAAAAGTACTGTCTGCCCTACCGTGCATTCGCAGATTAGGTTTGTCAGGTTGCAACCCAGAGACCCACGCTGTCGTTGCGATTTCAGCTGCATATACAGCAGCTTCTCTGAATTCTATCCCTGCTACTTCTGAGCATGCCTTACTTGCGTGTCGAGGTTCCCAAACCACCCCTCAAATAATTCACACATCAGACAGAATTTTAGTTTTGGTTTTTGGCATGATTTTGGCCACAACTTTATTAAAATTACAAATAATGCGAGTGGTTGCTTAAATGCTTAGCCATTGGTTAAGACTATCTGTCCCACAGGGGACAGATCTGACGACCGTCAGTAAGGGGGAAACCCTCTGGAGAGATAAAGGGGGCCGGGTGGTCTGACCCTCCCCTCTCCCCTCAGGCTCCCAGGGCTCTTGCAAGGTTCTGTCCCCCTGACCGGGGGTTCGGACAAAGGCATTTCGAGCCCCTGGAGTCCTTTAACGGAATTCCCCACACACCAGCATCAATTGGAGCGGCAGACACAGTCAACCATACCCCTCCTCCAACCAACATAATAACCAATGCCTAACCGCCAACCTTACAAGTTGTGACTATTTGCTACGCAGTAGGCGAAAACCAGATGGCACCAGCCAATCAGCCAAATGGAAAAATTCCTACCAGGCCCCTGCCCCAACAGCAGACGACCCCATGACAGGCATAGCAAGGTCAACGCAGAGGCCTAAAATATAGGGAAGGAGGGCGGGTGATCCGAAGCACGCAGCCAAGAGGGAAATCACGTTGCAAACCCACCAATATATATCCGCTGGGCTGTCCATCAATAAATTGCAACATACAATTCTCCCCAACAACACCCTGGGTCCAATCACAGCAGTGGCCATCTATCCGATCCCGCCCAGCACCAGAGGGGTGACTTGCTGGCCCCCACCGCAACACGTGCTCTCCATGAGGGAGAACACGCTTTCTGCTACTGTGAGACATACCTGGAACTCGGCTTGGGACAGCTGGTGGGAAAGAGGCAGGCCAAAGGATGGCGGAGACGACTTGGCCCCCAGACTGTGGGTGCCCTGCATGCGCACTCCATGCCACACCATCGTGATGTCACGTGATGTCATGACGGCACAGCAAGGGGTGTGTATGTTCCCATGCTGCCGTGCCAACAGGGCCTGCGCCTCTGCCACAGGGCCTCTGTGCTGTGGCCACAGACACCTCCCAGAAGCACAACAGGAAACCTCATGCCTTGTGAGCATGCAGAAACACATGTTCGGCCACTGCTGGAAACAGAATTCTATACCTAATGGGACCTTTTTCAGCTCAGTTCCTGTGTTCTTTTGTGGCTAACCTGCTATATCTGAATCATACAACAAACGTCACCGGCTGATAAATGAGAATTGTAATAGCACGTAAATTATAAATAATAATCTCCAAAAACATGCACATGGACCAAATCCAATGTGTGATATAGCATAAACCCAAATCAATCAATATACATACAATATGTCCATACTAACACTCCAAATTATGTAAGAAAATTCATAAATGGAGATACAATGTGAGGATGCAACAGTTCGGTGCCGTCCATACAAGTCAATTGATAGTTCCAAAAGATGATACAAGCTTAATCCGGCGATAAAGCAGTGTCGCACCAGTCCAAAACATAAACTTGATATTTCAACATAGAATCGGAGCACTCAGAAGAACAAGGATATCCGGATTATTGTCCCTGTTTCACCTTTATGGCTTCATCAGCAGAGTGAATACAGTAGAAGATAATATAATATACAAGCAGAGACCGTGCAGGTACTCTGAAGACTTCAATAACCTGCTATATCGCCAAGTCCAAAGAGAACTGACCTAGACCCTGTGATCATTATCTGAGACCCTTCCTCACGTACCCTTCTCCACGAAGGTGACAACATGAGAATGGGCCATTTCAGTGGTGGCTCCCCATTAGTGGAATGCTCTCCCCGGGGAGGCTTGCCTGGTGCCATTGTTACATATCTTCAGGAGCCAGGCAAAAACATTCCTTTTTAACCAGGCATTTGGCTTTTAATTATGGCATTTTAGACTGGGTGGGGCGTTTTAATGGTTCTCTCCCCCTCCCCAGTTTTAACATACGTATGGTTTTTAGTAAGTCGTTTTGAGTGGCCATGGCAAAAAGAAAGATGATGATGATAATAATAATAATAATAATAATAATAATAATAAATGCATTTTGTGGGGGAGGGGCTAAACCGGTTGGCTTCCTTTAACCCTCCCAGTAACCAGTCTGTTGGTTCTGATAAATGCTGAAGGAAATCCTCATAGAAAGATGTGTGCATGTGTGTGTTTTTGTTTGGTTTCTGTGTAATCATAATTGAAAATACCAGATGGAAGCAGGGAGGGGAAGGAAACCGCAAAAAAGGGGGTGTTTCTTACTAGCCCTGGGTGCCTGGAGAGGCTGTTGTTGACATGGTAGGAGAAAGCGCGTTCCTTCTTTGATATAGTAATTTTAACTGATGACAGTGTCAGAGGCCCCAGCAATATTCACTCCTGCCAAAAGAAAGTGCTAGCTAAGCCAACAAATGCATTGTGGGGTTGTTATGGCTTGCACAATTATTTTAAGTTGGGAGATTCGTAGGTACATCATCTCAGTACCGTCAGGGGAGTGGAACTGGGTGTGCAAAAATTAGCTTCCTTTCCTCACACGCGTACACTTCACGAGTCCCCAATTACGTAGCTGCAGGAATGGGGACATTCCTGTTTGTTCCCTGGTCTCCATACACAGCTTGTCTCTGGAAATGCACAGCGGCTCCACAGCTATGCAATCTATTGTATTACACCAACTGCAGACCTAAGAGCAGAAGATGAGCCTGATGCCTCAAGCCAGTCCGGCATCCTGTTCTCACTGTGACTGACCAGATGCCTTTGAGAAACCTACAACCAGGACCCGTGCACAATAGCACTGCCTCTGACTAACCATAGCATAACTCTGGCTAGTAACCACTGACAGCCTTATGAAAATCCACGCACTCTCCCAGGCGATCTCTCTCAGAGGTTTCCTGTAGGCATAGGAGACACAATTGAACCCTGCAGGACCCCATAGACCATGGACCAGCAAACTAAGGTCCGCGGGCCAGATCAGGCCTAATTGCCTTCTCAATCCGGCCCGCGGACTGTCCGGGAATCGCTGCATGGATCTCCAGCACGTGGATCGCCAGCATGAGCATTCTTTCCCTCTCCCTCACACGGCGGCGGCGGCGTCTCCTCCTCCCTCCCTCCTCCTGGCTTCTCCCTGTCCTGCCTAGAGGAGGAAGGGGGCTGGGCTTTGTTGGTGCCAGCCCCTCTCTGGAGCCCTTTCACGCACCGCTCATCGTCCCGCGTTCATTTTTTTCTTCAAAATATAGTCCAGCCCCCCACAAGGTCTGAGGGACAGTGGACCGGCCCCCTGCTGAAAAAGTTTGAGGACCCCTGCCATAGACCAAAGGGATGAGCCCGAGTCCCCAGAGCTACCTTCTGAGGTCTCACCGCAGCTTGAGAACTTGAGCCATTGCAAAACAACCCCCATCAAAGCAAGGACGCCCAGAAGGATACTACACTAGTGGCCAAAATTGTGGAAACCTTTTGGGAAAAGTGTATTTCCGAGGTTTGATGGCTCATAACACCTGATTGGCTCTCTAAACACTCATTCTCATTGGCTACATTCAAATGAAGGGAAGCTGCTGCAGATCAACCTAAGCAAGTGGTGCTTCCTTTTTCTGGTTATTTGGCTATAACTTTTGATAGAATACAGATAATTGAACAGACTTGGTTGCATTACATTCTTCATTAAATTATCTTTCCATAGATATAGATACATTATGGTATTACTCCAAATAAAGGTGGTGTTATGAGTCATCAAACCTCAGAAATACACTTTTCCCAAAAGGTTTCCACAATTTTGACCACTAGTATATGGCCGAGGGTATTAAAAGTCACTGAGAAGGTGAAGGCCTGCTTCCAGGCAGCAGCTTCGCCAGAGAACATTTGTCCTGCAGTGCTTTAAAAAGGTGCTTGATAAGGAAAACGGGTTGCCGATGGGCACATTTGCAAAATAGTCATGGGCACCACACACATGACCTATTCTATTGGTTACAGTGGTGTTTTGTCATATTTAATTTCAGCAGTGGGAGGGACTGACCCTCCAGGTGCTGGGGACAGCCTCTGTGGATACAGGTGAGCTGACAGGTACCATGTTGGCGCCACCTGAAGCAGGAAGAACATGCATAAAGCAGCCTCGGGTGACTGTTCCTTCTAATTCAGTAGTGGTGACAACCAACAAGCAGCAGCTCTGCAAGGTTTCAGGAAGAGGGTCTTCCTCTACCTGGAACTGCCACTGTTTGAATCTGGGACCATCTGTGTGGAAAGCATCCCCCCCCCCAAAGGTCACCAATGCAGATGGTCCTAGCAGTTGACGGCCTACCATTTGGAGCAAGTAAATATTAGCAAAGCTCGGCCAACCTTGCTGAAAATAGTTTCTGTTATGTACTGAGTTGAATAGGATCCAAAACGCAGCAGTCTGATTGGTCCTAGAACAATAGGATTCAGAATGCAGCAGTCTGATTGGTCCGCAGGAGCCACCCAATCCAGCTCCAGGTGGAAGTGAATCCGCACCTTGATTGGCCTACAGGAGTATCCGGGAATTAGCCAATCACGTGGGGCCCATTGTGTAAATAATGTATATAATGCAGATGTTCTGGGGGAACATTCATTCCTCGCTACTATGAGCTGAATAAAGAGCATGAAATCCACACTCGACTCTGAGTATATTTCAGTTTTCCTTCATTTTACCCAGACAGAAGCCTTACTGAGCAATACTGCTTGATATAACCCACAGGCTATTTATTTTATTAAGCATATTTTTAAATCTTGCTGTTTATTTTGCTCCATGAGATCATAATCGTTTGGAGATTCGTTTGGAGACTGAAGATCACCACTGTGGGAAACAGAACGTCCATGGAGCATTTATTTAAAATTCAGTCTTGCGCCTTAACTGCTCAAGTAAAGTTAAATGCTTTGCACTGTAATCCTGTCCAATCTTTCTTTATTTCCCTGTCGCTGTAGGTTTTGCAGAAACTGGGGAAAACGGTGGAAACAAAAGATGAACAGTTTGAACAGGGCGCATACAATTTCCAACAGCAACAGGTTGTATTGCACACATGAGAGTGAGCTGTTCCCTGCTTTCTGGAAACTTTGGGGGTAGTGGGGAATGTAATAGTTTTTAGGATTGTTCCATGTTCTCCTAGCATCTTTAGTGTACCTGAATCTGGAGTTGATCCGACTCAGGTTTTATAGGCCCTCTGGTTAGGCAAACCATGAAAGATTCTGGCAAGCCTCAGTCTACAGACTTGTTTGAATTTACTGTAATAAAGCATACTCTGCTTTAGGCCACTTCTCCACATTCCCCTGGGTTCCTGGGAGGAAACAGAGAATAAGGCAAAAGAATGGATTACAGTGGTACCTTGGTTCTTAAACGCCTTGGTACTCAAACAACTTGGAACCCAAACACCGCAAATCCGGAAGTGTTCCGGTTTGCAAACTTTTTCGGAAGCCGAATGTGCTCTGTTTTGAGTGTTACGCTTCCAATTTGATTGTTACACTGAGGTCTGTCTGTTTTTGCTATTTATTTTGCATTTTTTGTATTTGCGGCTCTTTTTTGTTTTGTTTTTGTGACTGTGTGGAACCCAGTTCAGCTACTGATTGATTGATTGATTGATTGATTGATTGTGTGACTGCAGTACATTGTTTATTGCTTTCATTTTATGCATCAACGGTCTCGTCAGATAGTAAAATTCATGTTACATGGCTGTTTTAGGGGGTGTTTTTAAAAGTCTGGAATGGATTAATCCATTTTGCATTACTTTCTATGGGAAAGTGCGCCTTGGTTTCGGAACGCTTTGGTTTTGGAACGGACTTCCAGAACGGATTAAGTTTGAGAACCAAGGTACCACTGTCCTGAAAAATATAGGGCACAGTCTTCTGAAGATTAGTGTCTATAGATGGAATATAAGCTAGTTATGAAGTTTTGGGTTTCTTAAATAATACTGAAGAAGGGGAATTAAGCATTATATTGAAAAAGAACCATTGTGAGGAGACACACAGACACACAGTCAATCTTAGAATAGAGTAGAATAGAATAGAATAGAATAGAATAGAATAGAATAGAATAGAATAGAATAGAATAGAATAGAATAGAATTTATTGTCATTGTCCCCTTCGGGAACAACGAAATTACTTGGCTGCTCCATCCACCCAGATAGGGCACTCCACGCAAAGACAAAACAACTACAAAAACACTGCCCCAACAGTAGGTGTGATGTTTATGAAGACCCTGAAGGCGATGGAGCACTTTGGCAATTTTGGACAGTGGACTTACTAATGTTACAGGATTCCACTGTTTAGATGGTAATATGTGTTACTACTGGTGCAACTGGGTGGTTTTAGACTCTGGGCGTAACACTGTTATGGTGGTGGTGGGAGACTGTCTTTCGATGGTGTTCCTTCGCTTACTTAAAAATGTGATAAAGTAACCCTACTGCCTTTGGAGACCCTTCTGTCCATTTTGCTGAATGGGGGCTCTGGACTCGGGCCCTGAAGTCCTGCCTTTATGGTAAAGGTAAAGGGACCCCTGACCATTAGGTCCAGTCGTGACTAACTCTGGGGTTGCGGCGCTCATCTTGCTTTACTGGCCGAGGGAGCCGGCGTACAGCTTCTGGGTCATGTGATTAAGCCGCTTCTGGAGAACCAGAGCAGCGCACGGAAATGTCGTTTACCTTCCCGCTGCAGCGGTACCTATTTCTCTACTTCCACTTTGACGTGCTTTTGAACTGCTAGGTAGGCAGGAGCTGGAACCAAGCAATGGGAGCTCACCCTGTCGCGGGGATTCGAACCGCCGACCTTCTGATCGGCAAGCCCCAGGCTCTGTGGTTTAACCCACAGCGCCATCCACATCCCTGCCTTTATGGTACCACTCCCATAAATCCACAGGCTTCTGCCTTTAGTTCTTTTTCTCCCCCTCCTTGTGTTTTGTTGTTGTTTAGTCGTTTAGTCGTGTCCGACTCTTCAATAAACTAATAGGAGCAGCATGTAGAAATGTACAGATAAACACATCTGACGCTATGACTTCTTGCCTTTTCACTTTATTTTTTTGTCCCCAGGCTGAAGGTCACAAACTCTACAAGGACCTTAAGGTTTTCCTCAGTGCTGTGCAAGGTACAGAAAGCCAAGTCTTAATACCTGTAATGTTTTCCAGCCCTCGGCTCAAGGCAGTTCCTTCAGGGTGCAACTGCATCACAGGATGTGGCCCCTCTGCTGAAAGCATAGCTGTCAACCCTCCCTTTTGTTGCGGGAAACTCCCTTATTCCAATGCCGTTTCCCGCTGCTATCCCGGATTGTTGATATCCCTTAAATTTCCTGGATTTCAAAGGAAGCAGCTCCTCTCCCTCCCTGCCGGCCAGGGAGGCTCCTCAGCTGCGTTGCTCGGCTGCCAATAAGGAGTCTGAGACCGACTGGGGGCGGAGCTTGCATGCCTTGTGCAGCCAGACCCTCACGCCCAACCAGCCAGCCAGCCTGCCTGCCGTCTATGCGCTCGCTCTTTCGCTCTCCCGTTCGCGCGCAGCCTCTGGAGCGCAGGGTGGCGAGGCTACTTGGTGCCATTGCACCACCCTCACGGCATCCCTTATTTTCAAATCCGAAAGTTGACAGCTATGCACCGGATTCTTACATCCCACAACCTCTACAGTATTAAAGTAGATAGATCAATGCTCTGACTCATGATAAGACAACTTCCTATGTCCATTCTATTGCAGCACTGGTCATCTCCTGATAGAGTTCCTCTCCCACAATTTATGCACATCTTTGCCAGATTTTATTTTTTTTAAGCTGTGAGTAACAAGGCACCTATGAGGTTGAGAAACACCATCATGCCTTTGTGAAGCCCTTGTCATACCCTCTCTTTATCACAGCTTGCGGATATTATTTTCACTGTACAAAGCTGCCCAAAAGGAGGGGGGGTGGGGGAGTGTCCAGTAACCTGATTTTAAAACAATCACATGGGGACCTGGAAGAAATGGGCGCAAGAGCAATGTGTGCTGTTGAAGAGCTGTCATGCTTGAAGACTGAATATTTTAAGTAATTCCTGTCAGCAGTGGGGATGTTGACTTGGCCAGGGACTGATCATGACGACTGACAGGTAGTAATCAATCTTGCTGTTTGCCCTTTGCAGTGATGCATGAAAGCTCTAAGAAAGTGTCTGGAACTCTGCAGGAAATTTACAGCGAGGAGTGGGATGGGTATGAAAAATTGCAAGCCATAGTACAGGTGAGTGCTGCAAATTTGTTAGTCCCAGTTATCGGGGACATATTTTACTTAATAATAAAAGTGGGCATAAGTGTTGGAATTAATCTTACAACCTTCCTGTAAGATAGAACAGTATTATCATAGAACTGCAGAGTTGGAAGGGAACCCAAGGGTCATCTAGTCCAACCCCATGCAATGAAGGAATCTTTTGACCCACGTGGAGCTCGAACCCATGACCCTGAGATTAAGAGGCTCATGCCCTAACTTCCATGTCCAAATGATTGCTGAGGCAACAGCAACTCCTCCAAGGCCACCTAGTGAGCTCATAGCTGAGGTAAGATTCGAGCCAGGGCTTTCTCCAGCTCACAACCTTTGCTCCTACAAGACACCAGACTCGAGCCTGATTTTCTTAAGCTGTCCACCCTTATTACAAATTGCAAAGATTGCAGGTATATCTAGTTTATCCATCATTCTCTCTTCCCTGGGAACCATAGAGATTCTTTGTGGGAGACTAGACCAGCTAAGGACAGATATCTCAGATTTCACCAGCCCCTTATCTGGCAGAAATCCACTATGTGGAATACCGTAGGCTCCTTACAGCCGCTAGGTTAAACGTTCTGGAATCGGCGGTTTTGTGGGGAAGGTTCAGGGGAGTCCCATACGCCCAGAGACTTTGCCCCTGTGCTCTGGGAGTGGTTGAGTCAACTGAACCTATTCTTTTGATCTGCCCATTCTATGCAGATCTTAGACAAAAACTTATAGCTCCACTCCTATGCCAACAAAGCCCAGTAGACAGAGAAAGACTGGTTTTGTATTTGCTGAACAAGTTCACTGGAACAACAACCTTCTCGGTGGCCAAATTTCTTTTTTTGGCCTTTAAGCGTCGTAAGGCTAAAATTGACTGTATTGACACGGGTCTAAATGTATAATATACTTTTCGCTGTTTCTAAGTGTCACGCTTTTCCAGATGTTTAGACCAGGGGTCGGCAACCTTTAAGACAAAAAGAGCCACTTGGACCCATTTCCGAAGGAAAAAAACACCTGGGAGCCGCTTTTCGCGCCCTAGGCGAGGGGGCGGGGCCATGTGACGTCATTGCGCATGACGTACGGTGCCCCGCCCCCTGCCGCCCCGCGCCGCTGCGATTTAGGCAAGCGTCCATCAGGAGCCTCCTGCGAGATGGCAGCACGTCTGCCAGCGCTGGCCCAGCTCAAATACAGCTGCACGGGCTTTGTCTGGGGCTCGATGCCTCCTCTCCACACACACACACACACACACACACCAGCTTTTGTGTGCGCGCTGCACAGGCTTTGTCTGGGGCTCGCTGCCTCCTCTCCACACACACACACACACACACACACACACACCAGCTTTTGTGTGCGCGCTGCACGGGCTTTGTCTGGGGCTCGCTGCCTCCTCTCCACACACACACACACACACACACACACACCAGCTTTTGTGTGCGCGCTGCACGGGCTTTGTCTGGGGCTCGCTGCCTCCTCTCCACACACACACACACACCAGCTTTTGTGTGCGCGCTGCACGGGCTTTGTCTGGGGCTCGCTGCCTCCTCTCCACACACACACACACACACCAGCTTTTGTGTGCGCACTGCACGGGCTTTGTCTGGGGCTCGCTGCCTCCTCTCCACACACACACACACACACACACACACCAGCTTTTGTGTGCGCGCGCGTTTCGCTCTCCCTCCCTCCGGCCCTAGACAGGCAGCGAGTGAGCGCAGCATGATAATGAGCTCTGTCAATTGCCCAGCCGGGAAGCGGGAGGAGGAGGAGGAGGCGCTGCTCTCGCTCTCGGGCTCCGTGCTCGGCTCTGGTTTGCCGTCAACGCGCCCGTCGCAGCTCGCCAACTTCTCTTTCTCACTGCAGCTCGCTCTCCCGCCGCCCCCCCCCCGACTACACACACCGACACGACGGGAGGGAAAGGGGAGCGGGAGAAGACATGCCACCCCGGAGCCGCGGCAAAGGTGTAAAAGAGCCACATGCGGCTCCGGAGCCGCGGGTTGCAGACCCCTGGTTTAGACGTTTTAACTTTTGTATGGTTAATATGTGCTTTCTGACTGACGGTCGAATAAAGTTTATTGATTTTATTGATTGACCAGCTAAGAGTGGTTTAGCCCAATATAAGGACCAAAACAGATGTGACATGTGGAGATGCACATGTCCCCAGTGACAATTGACTGGCTGATTAGATTATCTGTCTGTAAACTGTAGAAATGGCTCCCATTCTTGAAGCTGCAGAACTGTGAGTTAAATCCCATAAAACAGGATTTTTTCCCTTTGCAAAGTAAGCTCAACAACTTTGAGCTGATCCTCAAAAATGGGGTTTTTCTCCTTTGCAAAAGAAGCTTCAGAGATTTGAGCTGATCCTCAAAAAATGGGGCTTTTCCCCTCTAAAAACTAGGTGCATCCTATGGTCAGGTACACCTTATAGAGCAAAAAATACGGTATCTGTTTCACACATGCAACTCACTCTTTGATTTCACAGTCACTGAGTAACGAAGCATATATATGTAGGGACAAAGCATTAGTTTCCCTCTCCTGAAATAAGTAAAAGAAAGGCAACAGCGGACCAGCAAATAGATTCACCTAATCCAGGCCACATGACCGGGAAGCTGTCTGCGGACAAACGCCGGCTCCCTCTGCCTATAGAGCGAGATGAGCGCTGCAACACCAGAGTCGTCCATAAAGGTAAAGGGACTCCTGACCATTAGGTCCAGTCGTGACTGACTCTGGGGTTGCGGTGCTCATCTCGCTTTACTGGCCGAGGGAGCCGGCGTACAGCTTCCGGGTCATGTGGCCAGCATGACTAAGCCGCTACTGACAGCGTACAGAAACGCCGTTTACCCTCCCGCTAGAGCGGTACCTATTTATCTACTTGCACTTTGATGTGCTTTCGAACTGCTAGGTTGGCAGGAGCAGGGACCGAGCAACAGGAGCTCACCCCGTCCCGTCGCAGGGATTCGAACCGCCGACCTTCTGATCGGCAAGCCCTAGGCTCAGTGGTTTAGACCACAGCGCCACCCTCACCTAATCCATAGTCACCTTTTATTTAGTCACCATTCAGCCCGGACACTGAGATCCAGCGCCAAGGGCCTTCTGGCGGTTCCCTCACTGCAAGAAGCAAAACTACAGGGAACCAGGCAGAGGGCCTTCTCGGTAGTGGCGCCTGCACTGTGGAACGCCCTCCCATCAGAAGTCAAAGCAATAAACAATTACATGACCTTTAGAAAACAGTTGAAGGCAGCTCTATTTAGGGAAGCTTTTAATCTGTGATATTTTAATGTATTTTGATATTTGTTGTTTTTTTAAATTTGTTTTTTTTAATAACTTTATTAGGTACATAGTAAAAAATTATACATAAAAAGTTATACATATTACACATCCATTCAACAAAAAACACACTTAAACTCTTACATTCATTCCCTTTCATTCTGATTCCTTACTTAATCATCCTTCTGCTTTTATATCCTTTACTAACTCATTTTCACCCATTCTAACTTACGCTTTCTCCTCCTAATTCATTCATCTTAACACTTTCCTACACCTTCTCACCCTCTCTTCCTTCCACTCACACATTAATACATTTTTACTTTTATTTAACTAATTCATTCATCTTAACACTTTCCTACACCTTCTCACCCTCTCTTCCTTCCACTCACACATTAATACATTTTTACTTTTATTTAACAGCTCATTTCTTCTACCCCCCCTACTCTAACATACTCTTACCCGTTCTAACATACTAACATACTCTTTCTTCAATTTAATACATTCATTTACTCATTTTAATACATTTCCACACACCCTTTCCTCGCACTGATACAATTTTTCTTTTATTTAACAATCATTCTTTCTCCCTCCCCCCTGTCTCTATGTACCTCTTTCCCCCCTCCCTCCCACCCCTTCTTCCCCTCTCTCTTCCCCCCTCTACTTCTCAGCATTCTATATTACAACCATAAGTTTATTCTTTGTATTTACATACCTCTATCTACTTTTTTTTCCTTCTTTTTATTTTTCCTTGAGTCTTTCTTTTGCCGCCTTAGGTACCAGCTTATTCTACTTGCCTTTCGATATAAACTCTAAAGCTTTCCCATTCTTTTAACCTTTTTTCTTTATTTTCTCCTTGTATCTCTCCGTGTCTTGTTTCTAGATTATAATACTCAACCATTTTTATCTGCCAGTCCTCTTTTGTCGGAATATACATCGATTTCCAATACCTTGCTAGTAAAAGTCTAGCTGTAGTGGTTGCATACATAATTATTTTCCTGTCTTTTGCTTTAATGTCATCACCTAATATTCCTAACAGAAACATTTCCGGCGTTTTTTTGAAGGAGTATTTCATCATTTTCTTCAATTCTTTATAGATTGTTTCCCAGAAATTTTTTATTTCTTTGCATTGCCACCAAACATGCATTTGGGTTCCTGGCTCTTTTTGGCACTTCCAACATATGTTTTTTGCCCCCTTATTCATTTTTGCAATCTTTACTGGTGTTAAATGCCACCTATTTTGCATTTTCAAAAGGTTTTCCTTTAAATCATAATTTAATGTAAATTTGCTGTCTCTTTGCCAGAGATTTTCCCACTTTTTAAATTCAATTACCTTACCTATATCCTGGCTCCATTTTATCATCGATTCTTTAACAAATTCCTCTTCAGTTTCCCATTTCAACAATGTTTGGTATAGATTTTTTATATATTTATTTTTATCTTCCCCCAATAAAATTTCATCCAATTTTGATTTTTCTTTTTCAAAACCTATCTTGCTATCTTCCAGAAATCTTTGTCTAATTTGAAAATATTGGAGCCAACTTGTTAAATTCGGTTTCAGTTCATTATAATCTCTTAACTGTAATTTTCCATTATATTCTACTAATAATTGTTTATAGGTAAGCCAATTTCCTTGCATATTTATCCTTTTAACTGCCACAATTTCCATAGGAGATATCCATCCAGGTATTTTTGTTTCGAAAAACCTTTTGTATTTCTGCCATACTATAATGAGGGATCTTCTTATTATATTTTGCCTGAACACATTTTGTTTATTTATATTATCCTTAATTAAGTACCAATGCCAGCCAAACCCAGTGTCCTCTCCTTCTAAGTCTAGCAGGTCTGTATCCTTTAAATCCATCCAATCTTTTAGCCACCATAGGGCTGCTGCGTCATGATATAGATTCAATTCAGGTAATCCAAACCCTCCTCTTTCTCTCTGATCGATTAATATTTTATATTTAATCCTTGGCTTTTTTCCATTCCAAACAAATTTTGTTATATCTTTTTTCCACTCTTTAAATAAATTTGAGCCTCCCAATATCGGTAAATTTTGGAATAAATAAATCATTCTTGCCAATATATTCATTTTTATTAAAGAAATTCTACCCAATAATGATAATTTTAATTTAGTCCACATTTCTAAATCCTTTTTTATTTGATTCCAAATTTTTATATAATTTTCCTGAATTAAATCTATAGCCTTGTTCGTCATATTTATTCCCAAATATTTAATTTGATTTTTTATTTTTATACCTGTTATTTCTTCTAATTCTTTCTTTTCCTGATTTTCCATATTTTTCACCAACATTACTGTCTTACTATAATTTATTTTCAGGCCTGCTAGATTCCCAAACTCTTTTATTTTTTCTATTGCTTTGGGTATGCTGGTTTGAGGTTTTTCTGTTGTTATAACTATATCATCCGCATATGCCTTTATTTTATAGCTTTTTTTGCCTATTACGATACCCATAATTTCTTTTTCTTCTCTTATTCTACGTAACAGTACTTCTATGGTTATTATAAATAGAAGCGGTGACAAGGGACTCCCTTGTCTCGTCCCTTTTTCTATTTTTATTTTTCCTGACAATTTTCCATTTATTATTAAGTTCGCTTCTTGATTATTGTAAATTGCTTCTATTGCTCTTTCAATTTTATCTCCTAATTTTAACCTTTGGATTACACTTTTCATGTACACCCAGGATACATTATCAAAAGCCTTTTCGGCATCAACAGCGAGGATTGCAGCTTGTTTATTTCGTTTATTTTCCAGATGTTCAAGTATATTAATTAAGTTTCTTACATTTTCTTTAGCCATTCTTCCTTTTATAAACCCAACCTGATCCTTTTTTAATATTTCTTGTAGTAATTTTCCCATTCTTTTAGCTAGGATCTTTGCGAAGATTTTATAGTCACAATTCAACAATGATATGGGTCTATAATTGGATGTTAGCTCTAAATTTGTATTTGATTTCGGGAGTAATATTATCAATGCTTCTTTCCAAGATTTTGGTGTTATCCCTTTATTTAAAATTTGATTCATTATTTCTCTAAGCCTAATTAATAATTTATCATCCAATTTCCCATAAAATTCTATTGGGAGTCCATCTGGCCCTGGGGCTTTTCCTTTCTTCATCTCTTGTATCACCTCTTTTATTTCATTTATTGTAATTTCTTTATTTAATATTTGGGCTTTCTCTTTATCTATTTGTCCTAGGGCTCCTCTATCTAAATACTCCTCTATTTCTTTTTCACTTATTTCTTCTTTTTTATATAATTCTTTATAATATTCTTCAAATTCCTTGATTATTTCTTGTGTTTTTTCTATAAATTTCCCTTGTTTTATTAATCTATTAATTATTTGTTCACTTTTCCTCTTTTTTATTTGCCATGTTAGCAATTTACTTGGTTTATTGGCCCAATCAAAATTTCTATATCTCCAATATTGATTTTTTTGGTCAATTTCCCTATCAATTATATTATCGAATTCTAGCCTTAGGAGTTTTAGTTCCTGTTCAATTTCCCTTTTTCCAGTTTTATAGAGGATTTTTTCTTTTTCTTTTCTTTTTTCTAATAATTGTAATTTGCTTTCTTCACCCTTTTTTCTCGTTATTGCATTTTTTTGTATAAAATACCCTCTTATAACGGCCTTCCCTGCGTCCCAAACTGTTTGCGTCTCTACATCACCTTTACTATTAATGTCAAAATACTCTTCTAGTATTTTATTCGCCCCTTCCATTATTTTTGGGTTATTTAATAAAAATACATTTAATCTCCATCTTTTGTTTGGTTCATTTTTTTCTTTTTCCAAAATTAGTTCTAGAGGGTTATGGTCTGAAAAAACCTTTGGTTTTATTTCCACTCTTTCTACCTGCAGCATTAATTCTTTTGCTGCCCAGATCGCGTCAATCCTCGATGCTGAGTGGTATCTATGTGAGAAGTATGTGAATTCTTTTTTTATTGGATGCTTTTGTCTCCATACATCAACCATTTCTAGATTATTCATCAGTTCCTTAAATAACTTTGGTAATTTACTTTCCTTTTTTTCCCCTGTGCCTCTTGTTTTGTCTAACTCTGGGTCAATGACTCCATTAAAATCTCCCATTATTATTATTTTTTCATCCATATAATTCATTAATTGCTCCTCTAATTTTTTCATAAATTCCATTTTGCCCCCATTTGGTGCATAGATACCAACACATATCCATTTTTCTTCTTCCTTTTGTATTCTTATAATTATTATCCTGCCCTCATCGTCCCTCCACACTAATTCTGGTTTCCATTTTGGGTTTACATATATTACCACTCCTTTTTTCTTTTTTTTCTCCTCAGCTGTAATAAATTCTATCCCGAGTTTTTCATTTTTTAATAATTTTTCATATTTTTTATTTATGTGTGTTTCCTGAAGGCAAATTAGGTCCCCTTTTTGTTTTTTCAAATAATGTGCTACTCTGTTTCGTTTTTTTTTATTATTCAAACCGTTCACATTCCAAGAAATAATTTTGAATTTCATTTTTATTATCAATTGTTTGACTAAAATTGAAGAAAATATAGAGAAGTTCTCCTTCTATTGACACCTTAAAAAATAAAATTTTTACACAATTAACACAGACAGCATATAGAAAGCATCACAGAGGTTGTTGCTTCTAGGGAGGGCGTGGTCTGCTAAATTACTGTCCTAGTCCTTCTTCATCTTCACCCTCCTCCAATTCTTCTTCGGTGACGAGGTCGTCAATTTCGGCTTCTCCTGGCTGGTCTTGTTGATCTTGTTGTTCTTTCAACATCTTTGTTCTGTCTCCTTCCAGTTCATGCGAATATGTTCTATAAAATCTATCGGCATCCTTTACGTTGTCAAACTTCCGCTTTTTTCCTTTAAATACAAATGAAAGGCCTTCTGGGAATTCCCATCTAAAGAGGATTTTCTTTGCACTCAACGCTTTTGTCAGGAAGTGATATTTCCGTCTTTTTTGAACTAATCTCGGAGGAATTTCTTTTAATATTGTTATTTCTGTTCCATCTATTCTTAATTTATTTTTTCCTTTTGTTTGGAGGATTTTATCCCTTAACCATGTTGTTGTGAACGTGACCAGAACATCTTGTGCCCAGTTATTGATTCTTGCTTTCTTGGAATTTACTCTAAAAGCTTTCTCTATTCTTACTTCTACATCCAATTCTTCCAATTTTAGCCATCTGGCCAGTTCCATTATCATCCTTCTTTCAACATCCTCGTTCTGCATCTCCAGTATGTTTCTAAATCTTATCGTTTTTTCCCGGACTTGCATCTGTATCATAGATAAAGCATCTTGTGTAGCTTCATGAAGAATTTTTTGTGTTTCTAATTCTTTCCGCAATCGCTCAATTTCTTTCTTTGTTTCTCTTTTATCCTTTGGTATCTTCTTCAATGTATTTTCTATTGTCTGATTTTTATTTTGTAATTCTTGTGTTATTTCTTCTGCTGCTTTAGTTTTTTCCTCTATTCTCTTTATTTGGCCTTTCATTTCCTGTTTGTCCTTTTCATTCTCTTCCATTTTTCCTTCCATTTTTTCCATTTTTTCTTCCATGCCTTTGAACTTGTCATTTATATCTCTTTTCATTTCTGAGAGTTCTTGTTTTATTTCTCCTATGTCGCCTTTCAGGCCTAGTATTAATTCACGTAAATCCATTTCTGCTTCTGCTACTGAGGGTCGCTTTTGTTGCAGTCCTGGGGTTTTTATTTTTATTTTTTCTGTCATTTTAGCCAGTCAGGGTATAACTTTCCCTTAATGTCACTTTCTTTATATTAGTAAAAGTCTTTGGGTAAAAGTCTTTCTCCCCTCTAGGTGTCGCTGTTCCACTATAATGTACGCTAACCGCGCTTTCTTCACCTTAGGGGTTTCCTTCTCTTTGACTTCTCGTCACTTCCTGTTATTTAGACCCCTGTTTGCTTTCTCATTCCATTCAGCACGCCATCGCCATTTTCTTGTCTCCTTTTGTCCTTCTAACAAGCCTTGTGCAGCGTCTCCTCTGCCAGCCTGTTCTTTCTGACTCAAGGTATTAGTATGTATGATCTTCCTTTTGTAATAAAGAGTGCTCCGTTTTAATAAATCACTGTTTATGTCTTGTTTTTGTTAATTCTAACTTTCTTCCGACGGCGTTTATTTAACTTTCACTTTATAGTGCTTTCCTCTAAATCTTGCTCTCACCCTCTTCTCCCCTACTCACACTTCGCCCACTTCAGTCTCTTTTTTCCCATTAAGAGTTTCTCTCCCGCATAAGGGGGCGTCGCGCCTGAGGGGGGGGTTGCGCACTGCTTACTTTTATAGTCTCGTCCACTATTTAACACTGTTTTAACGCCTCGGATTTATGCTCAAACGAAAGTCAATAGGAATTTTACCGTCTGCTCCGCTCCGGGAAAAGCTCGCTCCAGCTGGGAG
Organism: Darevskia mixta; assembly: GCA_034641385.1. Taxonomy (NCBI): domain Eukaryota; kingdom Metazoa; phylum Chordata; class Lepidosauria; order Squamata; family Lacertidae; genus Darevskia; species Darevskia mixta. The sequence goes on from JAWWNH010000047.1 coordinate 1,569,498, forward strand.
GGTTAGGTGGATTTCGTCTCCGTGCCCAGTTCCCTCCTCGCCTCCTCTGTCCGGGATGGCTGTCAAGGAAACTCCGGGGCACCACCGACGTTTCGCTAGAAGATCTCCCCTCTCCTTGCTTTTTTCGGGTCCGGCTTTATGCCTCCGAACCCCCCTTTTCCCCAGCTGTTGTCTCGAGGGCGTAAGCTCTCTCGATTAGCACCCGGCGGCGGCCACGGCAAAACCGGAAGTCCTATTTTGATATTTGTTGGAAGCCGCCCAGAGTGGCTGGGGAGACCTGGCCAGATGGGTGGGGTACAAATAATAAATTATTTATTATTATTATTATTATTATTATTATTATTATTATTTAGAATTTCCCATAATTCCTGCTCGCATCAGTATGGCATGTTTATGTAAAACCTTCTTATCCAATAACAGACCGCCTAAGCTGCATCTGAAGAAACAACAAGAGCAATACAGACAAATCTACCAGCTGTTGTTTATCTCCAGCTTCTACAAGAAGGGATGGCACACCTTGAGAATAAGCCCTTAAAACACTCGAGAAAGCAGTGGCTTCAGAGAGGCAGGGGTTGCACAGAACATTCCAGCGTCATTTTTTTTAATGTCTATTTGTCCTTTTATCCGCAGAGCAATGACCTTTTGTGGGAAGATTATGAGAATAAACTGGCAGATCAGGCAGTCAGGACTATGGAGAATTACTTGACGCAGTTCAATGAAATTAAGGTGTGTATTTCAGGGCTGACTTTGCAGTATCCAGTACCCAGAATTGAAAGTTCAACTTTCCATTTTCACACGTTTCTAGTCCTCAAGGAAACATAATGCTACTGGGAGGAAATTTTCTTCCTCCTGATCATCATATAAAATAGGTTCACAAGTCAATCTCTTTACGTGTGTGTGTGTGTGTGTGTGTGTGTGTGTGTGTTGGCCTTTCCTATCGTTCTTTTAAGCCCACTCACTTTTAAGTTTTAAAAAATCCTATGGCATCCTTCCAGCATCTGAGTTTCACCCTAAAACTCTATTAAGTCTATTCCTTAGCTGCACATGTCTTTAAATTGTGACACTATGAGCAGGGATTTGTCTACTTTTAGTATCCATTGTACAGTACCTATTTCTACTTATTTCTAAAGCAATGAAAGCATCACACTAAGCCATAGTGTATATAGTATTTGTGGAAGATGTCACAGTATATGAGTATTTGGGGTGTACAGTCAGAAGGAGGTCTTCCAGGGAAATTTGAATCTTGATCTCTGCAGTCCAAAACTCTAACTGTCCTTGTCATCAGTTATTTTTTTTATATAAAAATGCCTAAAATAGGCTAGGAACTCTACACAACTGAACATACGTTGGTCCCTGCCTGCAGATTTACAGTGTTAAATACTTTGCAAAAAAATACTGGCTATAAATTATAATTACTAGCATTCCTTGAGAGTAAAAACACAGTGTCAAGATTAATAAGCTCAAAACTGTTGCCCACTCTGTAGGCGGGAATATTCTGTATAGTGTCCTTGATGGTTTATCGGCCTCCAGACCAGAGAGGCAGGTTCAGTTGAAATGTTCTTGTTATGGCAATAGAAAAAGAAAGTGAGCATTGACTCTAAAAAATTATTTTTCATTTCAAAGGAGCGAATTGCTAAGCGGGGAAGAAAACTAGTGGATTATGACAGCAGCAGGCATCACTTGGAAGCCCTGCAGAATACCAAGAAGAAAGATGAAGCTAAAATTGCAAAGGTATAAGACTATCTTGAGAGGCCATCCAAACACTGACCAAGAAGGAGTTTTTTTACAACTAGGAATGTAATTCCCATCGTGTCTCTGATTCTTGGATTCTTGCTTTTTGGCAAATCATGCTTTGCTCTACAATATAGGCTGGTGGATCCTTTTCATATCCCATTCAGTCCGCTTACAGCACTCTCGTCTTTCTACCCCTCTCACAATGAACAGACAACACCATTTAGTAAGTTTAAATGCTTTCTTTACCAACTCCAAAGATCATATCCATGCGTTATTCCGTGCAGCAGCAAGAAGAACACAGGTAGAAAATTCTTGGGTTACAAAATACAGAAAAATACTTCTGAGTATGCAGTCTGGGCTTGAAGTGATCAAGCCCAGATGTAGTGCCTAATTGGCTACACATGCAGGAAGAAAATTTAACTTCTTTCCTTCCTGTTGAGGGGTGTTACCTAGCTGAGTCTAGCAATACAATTCTGTGTTCTTAACCCCTTCATGCATTAACTTCATGCTTGCTATAAATTAAAAAAAAAAATAATTGTGCAGTAGTACCTTAGAGACCAACTAAGTTTGTTTTTGATATAAGCTTTTGTGTGCATGCACACTTTTTCAGATACACTGAAACAGAAGTCACCAGACCCTTATATATAGTGGGAGGGTGGGGTGGGGTTTTTCTCAGGAGGGTAGTAGGAGATGGTGATTGACTCAATGGGTATGGTAAACCTGTTGACGACTGTTAATGACTGCAATTAGTCCTACAGGAAAAAGCAAGGGATAGTATGCAGATGACCAAAAATAGTTAAAGCAAAATTAAAAAAATTCTTCCCGTAGCACCTTAGAGACCAACTAAGTTTGTTCTTGGTATGAGCTTTCGTGTGCATGCACTTACCGTAGTTGGTCTCTAAGGTGTTACTGGTGGTATCTGAAGAAGTGTGCATGCACACAAAAGCTCATACCAAGAACAAACTTAGTTGGTCTCTAAGGTGCTACTGGAAGGTATTTTTTTGATTTGTTTCGACTACGGCAGACCAACACGGCTACCTACCTGTAACCAAAAATAGCTAGTTATATTTGACTGCAATTTCCCACACATTGCTCAGTAGTTAGAGGAGTACATCATTTACCAGAAGTACATAATATATAGGGAGCAAAGATCCTAACCCTGTTCATCTGCTTCCTATATACCTATCACACTTTATTTCTTCCTCCTAACCACTGTGATGTCTGTGAAAAGTAGCCACATGTAAGCCATGATCCGCCTATGAGAAAACTAGGATGCTGTTCTTGGGGACAAGCAGATAAGAAATGGAGGGGACTATAGAACTGCTGGCTAATTTTCTCCATCCATTGTCCATCTATGATTGTCTGATCTCTTCTTTAGAGGCTGTTTTCCCTTGTGTGGTGCTGATGCTGGAACAATTAGTTGCTCAATGGCAGATGAGCACAGATGAATGACAGGTGGGAAAAGAAAGAGGCTCTATAATCCCTCCCTTTTCTATCTTCTTGTCTTCAGGATCATTGGCAGTCAGAGCCTGGCTTACACGTGGCTAACATTTCATGTGGGGAGGGGAGGGGAGGGGGGGTGTAAGCCATAGCTGTCAACCCTCCCTTTTTTGCGGGAAACTCCCTTATTCCAATGCCGTTTCCCGCTGCTATCCCGGATTGTTGATATCCCTTCAATTCCCCGGATTTCAAAGGAAGCAGCTCCTCTCCCTCCCTGCCGGCCAGGGAGGCTCCTCAGCTGCGTTGCTCGGCTGCCAATAAGGAGTCTGAGACTGACTGGGGGCGGAGCTTGCATGCCTTGTGCAGCCAGACCCTCACGCCCAACCAGACAGCCAGCCTGCCTGCCGTCTACGCGCTCGCTCTTTCGCTCACCCGTTCGTGTGCAGCCTCTGGAGCGCAGGGTGGGGAGGCTACTTGGTGCCATTGCACCGCCCTCGCGGCATCCCTTATTTTCAAATCCGAAAGTTTGAAAAAATCCCTTCTTTTCAAATCCGAAAGTTGACAGCTATGGTCAGAGCCTGGCTTACACGTGGCTAACATTTCATGTGGGGAGGGGATGGGGGTGTAAGCAGGGTGTGAGTCTGCAGTCCACTGGCATGACTACACTTTTAATGCTCTCAATTTCCTGTGCCTCTAATAAACTCTTGGGTCCTGCAGGCCGAAGAAGAGTTCTACAAAGCCCAAGCTGTGTTTGAAGAGCTCAACAAGGAACTAAGAGAAGAGCTGCCGGACCTTTACAACAGGTTAGGCATGGGAACAAAGATCAGGGTGCAAATGGCAGAGAATCTCAAAGCAGAACGTTGAATCTAAGAAGTGTGGTTGTGCTGGTGACTAGGAAATACATGCAGAGTTGATACTTCTTTCATTGTTGAACTCTGGGACTAAGCTTGCTGACGATGAACCCAGCCTGGAAGGTAAAAATGGGGTGAAAGGATATATTAACGCCGGGCATAAAATGCAATTTACAAATTGTTTCAGCACAAGTCCAAGTTAAGTTAGAATCATAGAACTGTAGAGTTGGAAGGGACCTTGAGGATCATGTAGTCCAACCCCCCCCCCCTTTTTAAGGGCTTTTTTTAGCGCTGCGCTGGCCCGGGCGGAGCCCCAGAAGCGAGGGGCGGGCCAGCGAGGAGGGGTGAAAGGCTGGCATGACGCCTCTCCTCGCTGCCCCCCCCCCTTGCCTCCACAGCTCTGCCCGGGCCAGTGCATGTCTGTGCGGGGCGTCGCTCACGACGCATGCGGGTGACGTCACGACGCATGCGCACGGAGCGACGCCCCGCCCCTGGGGGTGCCGCTTGGCTTGCTGCCCCTGGCAGCCAAGCGGCTCGCCACGCCCCTGGGTCAGCACCAACACTTTGAATTGTGCTTTCCCCTTCGTTGCTCTTTCAATTGCATTACAAGTAGCGGAAGTCAATGGTCTAACGCGGGAGAGCCTTCTGTGCTTCTGGAGGTTCCAGCCCCTATGCATTCTAGAACCCTGGGAAATCAGGGTTCTGAACAAGGCAGGGAGTCTCCATCCACCAGGACAGGACACTCCTTGCTTCAGACTGTCCTCTTCCACAAGTTGAAGGGTGATAGAAGGGGAGCAGAGAGCCAGCACATTTCTTCCTACTACCCCCATCCATGTGTATATTTTAAGCTAATGGGTTTATTTGTTGTGTGATTTCTGCAGTCAGGGGTAGGAACTAGCTCTAGTAGTGTGTTTCTTTGGGGGAAATGTGGAGTATCACTTTCACTGAGCTGTTGATTCCCTTAGAAAACCTGCCGAATCTCGTTGGCACGTCTCCTTTGACTGAGCTACTGTTTCTCAGATGACTTGCTGCTTGGAATTCTTAGTCTGTGTATCCAAACCCTTCCCTCGTCTCTGACTGCTGTTCCTTAGCCCTACGGCCTGTTGACAACACTTCACATAAAGTTCAGTCGGAATACCAAGACAAAGACAAACGATTAGCCAACTGAAATATCTTGTGGACTAGCTATGAGATGAGCTGCTTCTCAATCAGGGTTGGTGACCACAGGATGGCAGCAAAATCCACAGAACTGAATTTTAGCTTTTGTGAAAAAATGATTTTTTAGGATAGGACTAGATGTGTCACCGTTAGATCACAGGTTTGTTGCCAAAAATGACAACCCTTCATCCAGTTTCCCCCTCTTGTCCCTGAATCATTGAGATCCTGAAAGGCATGATATCATCTTACTGTGTGCTTTGGTGGCCCTTCCCAGTAGAAACCTACATGATGACTTAAAACAAAATAAAAAAATAAAAAATTCCTTCCAGTAGCACCTTAGAGACCAACTAAGTTTGTTCTTGGTATGAGCTTACGTGTGCATGCACACTTCTTCAGATACACTGAAACAGAAGTCACCAGACCCTTCTATATAGTGAGAGGCTGGGGAGGGGTATTACTCAGAAGGGTGGTGGGAATGGGTGATAGGCTGATAGTTGTGGTAAACCTGTTGAGGACTGTTAACGACTGCAATTAGTCTTAAAGGAAAAAGCAAGGGGTGAGAAGGTTAAAAAAGCTTTGTCATGTATAATGAGATAAGAATCCAATGTCTTTGTTCAGACCAGGTCTCTCCATGGTTTTAAGCTTGGTAATGAGTTGCAATTCAGCAACTTCTCTTTCCAGTCTATTTCTGAAATTCCTTTGCAATAAGACAGCTACTTTGAGATCTTGTATAGAATGTCCTGGGAGACTGAAGTGTTCTCCTACTGGTTTCTCTGTCTTTTGATTCCTGATGTCAGATTTATGTCCATTTATCCTTTGGCGTAGAGTTTGGCCTGTTTGTCCAATATAGAGAGCTGAAGGGCACTGTTGGCATTTGATGGCATACACAATGTTAGACGATGAGCAATTAAATAGTCCTGAGATGGTATGTTTGATGTTCTTGGGGCCAGTAATGGTGTTGTCCGGGTGTATGTAGCAGCAAAGTTGGCATCTGGGTTTATTGCAGGCTCTGGTGCCAGTGTCCGTGTTAAGTCTGGTTGTAGTATTATTGTGGGTTGTTTAAGATTGGGTGGCTGTCTGTAGGCGATGAAAGGTCTTCCTCCCAGAGCTTGAGAAAGAGAACGATTGATGGCTTGTCTGTCTAAAGTCTAAATTCACAAAAAATAAATGCAGCCAAAAAAACCACACACCCAAATGAATTACAATTACTGTATATTAAAGATCAATCAATTCCTCTCTATGCCTCTGTGTAGACAAACCAAAATTGTGCACAACAGTCTTATAGAAAGAGGTGAGGTCCTCCTGTGGATCAGGAACTGGATAAGAAACAGTAAGCATAGGAATAAATGGGCCATTCTGTCAATGGAGGGATGTAGAAAGTGGAGGCCCCCAAGCACCTGTAAGGGGACCTGTGCTTTTTAACTTGTTCGTTTTGCTTTCTAACTTTCTTTATAGATGTCCAATTGACTTGGCTTTTTAATGGAAGGCCTACTGCTGGGAGTGAGGGGAAGAAGATGAACTAGAAATCGCTCAGTGTTCTACCCCAAAATGAATTTAATTCACATTTAGTTCACCCAACAATTATGGGACCTACTTTCAGGTGTACAGAGATTTTTGAACTAGTTCAGTGAACCGCACGTGGCTGAACTACTTCATTCTGCTCTTCCAGGGTCCCAGAAAACTCAGCATGTGCCATATTCCTCTTGTTTATTGTGTGGCCCCCGACCCAGTTAACATTTGGGCTTCGTTTTATATCTTTTTGCTTCTGCAGCCGAATTGGATGCTATGTGACAATATTCCAGAATATTTCCAACTTGCGAGATGTCTTCTATAAGGAAATGAGCAAGGTAAATGAGCAACTGTGGCATACATGTGGGCCATTTGGACATTGGACAGAGCTGCATCTTCGGCTTCTATCTGCCCTCAGCCGGCCTGTTTTCCTACCAATCCTGGGAGTGGCCCCTAGTCTCAGCGTTGCCCTTGTAGGATGGCACCAAAACTGCCTTTCACCCCAGCAGTCCCAATGGGAACCAACCAAAAATGCACAGAAGTCAGGATTTGAAAATGGCGCACATAATTTCTACTTCATTGTAATAGCCAGCTGAGTTGCACATTCTCTCTCTCTCTCTCTCTCTCTCTCTCTCTCTCTCTCTCTCTCTCTCACACACACACACACACACACACTTAATTTGTGTGCATTCAGCTTTACATACTTGACCCCAAAAAATTGAAAGGGGCAGAAAAGACTTTGACAAACCCACCCATCTAATGTGTTTTTACTATACACGATTTTGTCTTTAGGAGCGGTCCCCTAAAATGTGATCCCTGCTTAAGTTGAGGCTTACTGTATTATTATATACTGTATATTTATTATTATTGTTGTTGTTGTTGTTACTATTATTTATTAAATTTGTATACTACCCTTTATCCGTAGATCTCAGAGCAGTTAACAACATAAAATACAAGATAAAAAAGACAAAATACATAATAACAACAAGAATAACCCCCCCCACACACACACACACATTTTATTATTATTATTTACTCATCCGAAACGTATTTTGGTATTATCCAGGAATCAATTCAGTCCGATTAAGTCTGCAGAACGTGACTGGAGTGCCAGGACTATTAGTATTAGAAAGGAAGAATGATGATTGGAACAGACATCCATCTTCCTTTCTAATATTGGTAAAGTGCCTCCAGGGCAGAGAATTGCTGTTTGTTTTTAAATCTCAAAAATAAATGAAAGGGCAGCTGTCAGCTGATGTACCCCGAGGAAAGTTCCAAGAGGAAGGGGATATAAAGCAGGCAGTGAAAACATTAAGTCCTACTATTAAGTAGTGGGTGGACATAGCAGACAACACAGAGATTTCTCCAAATAGCTCTTTATAAGTAAGCTGGAACTGATAATAATAATATTGATATTGATATTGATAGTTTATTATTTGTACCCCGCCCATCTGGCCGGGTCTCCCCAGCCACTCTGGGCGGCTTCCAACAAATATCAAAATACATTAAAATATCACAGATTAAAAACTTCCCTAAACAGGGCTGCCTTCAGCTATTTTCTAAACATCATGTAGCTGTTTATCACTTTGACCTCTGATGGGAGGGCGTTCCACAGGGCGGGCGCCACTACCAAGAAGGCCCTCTGCCTGGTTCCCTGTAGCTTTGCTTCTCGCAGTGAGGGAACCGCCAGAAGGCCCTCGGCACTGGATCTCAGTGTCTGGGCTGGATGGTGGGGGTGGAGACGCTCCTTCAGGTATACAGGACCGAGGCCGTTTAGAGCTTTAAAGGTCAGCACCAACACTTTGAATTGTGCTCGGAAACGTACTGAACTACAAACAGCTCAGCTGGCCTGCTTTTTTAGGCCAGTGTTTTTCAACCTCCTTGGGGCAACGGCACACCTGCCCCACGAAAAAAATCTCGCGGCACACCACCCGGGGGGCGGGGTGTCCGCGCGCCCTGGCGGGAGGGAGGGGAAGGACCCAGGCGGGCGAAAACGGAGCGGGAGATCGGCGGGCCAAGCGCCCGCCCCCCCTCCGCCTCCCGCGCCCAGCCCCCCGGCAGCACCTTCAGCCGGCCCCGAGCGAGCCCGGTGGCACCGGCACCTCCCGCCCGTCCCCGACCGCGGCAGAGGCAGCAGGCGAAGCGCCCGGCAGCCCGCGGCGGCCAGCGAGCGAGAAGCGGAGCCGAGGCGACGCGGCGCCAGCCACCCGGACCGACCCGGAAGCGGCCCAGGGCACCGCCGGTCGCCCCGCCCGCGCCCACCGGAAGCGGCGTGCCCGGAGGGGGAAAGAAGCCGCGGAACAGCAGCCGGTGTCTTGCGGCACACTACTGTGCCGCGGCACACCGGTTGGGAAACGCTGTTTTAGGCATCCGGCTGGCAACATTGTACAACAACAGCCCAGGGTTTCCTGCCTAAATTAACTGGCACGGACCTGAGTTAAAACTATATGCACAATACCCCTGGTGGCCAGGGTGAGAACTTCAATACATAACACCTACACAGCTTGGGGCAGGATACCTAAGAGAATGGCTCCTCCTGTATAGATTTGTCTGGTTGTTGAAATCTGGCAGGGAGGCTCTCCTGCCTCTGCCACCTCTATCAGAAGCTCCAGAGCCTTCTTGGTGGTGGCATCCCAGCGGTCCATTTCCCTCCCTTCTGAGATATGGCTGGGTTTCCAGCTGAAAAAGTGTGTATCCACCCAGGCCTTTGCTGGATATTCCTGTCATTTTATTTTATTTTTGTCTGGTTGCCATATATCTGCCATGTTTTATGAGTGGCTGTAATAGGAGATGGATTTCTGTTTTAATTACAGCCAGCTCTGGAACTGCATTGCAGTGGAGAAACATTTTAAATGAGAAACATTTTAAATAAACCAATAAGCTTGAAACACTCATTGACTTGAAGCAGGCAGTCAGGAATAATTATTTTACGTGAATAAGTGAATAGCAGTAATTTCTTAATTAGTGGGTAATGATATTTGCTTTTCCTGTTGCTGCTGCTTGTAGCTAAACCATGACCTGTATGATGTGATGAGCACATTGGAAAAGCAGCACTCCAATAAAGTCTTCATTATTAAAGGGGTGTCAAGGTAAGTGATTTCCTCTTTCCTGTGGGCATGGACACACTGACCAGGTGTCTGGAAGCTGTGGCTGGATGGATGCGTGGGAGCCGGTTGAAGCTAAATTCTTCGAAGACAGAGGTCCTCTGGCTGGGTCGGGGTGACATGGGGTTGGGGGGCCAACTCCCATCTCTTGCGGGGGCCCAATTAGTGCCAGCGCCTTCTGTCAAGAGTTTGGGTGTAACCTTCGATGCCTCCCTTTCCATGGAGGCGCAGGTTGCAGCCACAGCAAGGGTGGCATTTTTCCATCTTTGACGTATCAAGCAGTTGGTCCCTTACCTTTCTCGCCCGGATCTGGCCACAGTGATCCATGCGACAGTCACCTCCAGGCTTGATTATTGTAACTCGCTCTACGCGGGGCTGCCCTTGAAGCTGATCCAGAAACTCCAGCGGGTGCAGAATGCCACGGCGAGGCTCCTTACGGGGTCCTTGCCGCGGGACCACATTCATCCAGTGCTTTACCAGCTGCACTGGCTCCCGGTGGAGTACAGGATCAGGTTCAAGGTGCTGATTTTGACCTTTAAAGCCTTATGCGGCCTAGGACCCTCGTACCTACAGGACCGCCTCTCCCAGTATGCCTCGCAAAGGACCTTAAGGTCTACAAATAATAACCTGCTGGAGGTCCCGAGCCACAAGGCTGTCAGACTGGTGTCAACCAGGGCCAGGGCTTTTTCAGTTCTGGCCCCAACTTGGTGGAACACTCTGTCACAAGAGACTAGGGCCCTGCAGGATTTGACATCTTTCCGCAGGGCCTGCAAGACAGAGTTGTTCCACCTGGCCTTCGGGTCGGACACAGTTTGATGGTCTCCTCCCCTTCGTTTGGTAATGGGCGCTAAATGAATTGGCATTTTAAACTGGCTTTTTAACTTGTATTTTAACTAATTGGTTTTTATATTCTATTGTGATTTTTTATTGATGTTAGCCGCCCTGAGCCCGGTTCTGACTGGGGAGGGCGGGGTATAAATAAAAATTTATTATTATTATTATTATTATTATTATTATTATTATGGAGGAGTTCCGTGAAGCAGCAGCCATGTGGGCAACTAGCAACACCTCTCTACTCTGGATCCCAGGAGATCTGGTTTGTTTGTTAGTCAGTTAATTAAAAGATTTATAACCCAGCTTTTAATAACAGGGCTTCTCAAGGCAAAGAGCTGTTTTAGAACAAAATACATGTGGAAACTTTGAAAGAGGAAATGGAAGCAGCCACTAAACAGCAGTCAGAGTAGAAATAAAAAAAACCCTTTCCAGAGGAGCATGTTAGCTTCAGAAAGATTGACCAAGCAGCCACATCGCTTACAGTTCATTGGGCCAAGATTACAACACTGAATCTCAGCAGCCACCTGATACCATAACTTTGGGACTGCCACAGAAAAGCGCCATCTTGACTAACGGAGGGTAGAATAACCAGTGGGTTTTATATACTGAATCAGGGAGGCACTTATTGGAAAAGATGCTCTCTCAGTTCAATCCATGACGGCCTATGCCAGTGATGGCTAACCTTGACACTCCAGATGTTTTGGGACTACAACTCCCATCATCCCTGACCACTGATCCTGTTAGCTAGGGATGATGGGAGTTGTAGTTCCAAAACATCTGGAGTGTCACGGTTAGCCATCACTGGCCTATGCTTTCTAATCATTTGTCATGTCTTGGCTAAGGTCAGAGATGGGTTGCAGTTGGGGGGTCACAAGCAGATCAAGGTCTAAAGCAGGGGTAGGCAACCTAAGGCCCGTGGGCTGGATGCGGCCCAATCGCCTTCTCAATCTGGCCCGCGGACGGCCCAGGAATCAGCATGTTTTTACATGAGTAGAATGTGTGCTTTTATTTCAAATGCATCTCTGGGATATTTGTGGGGGCATAGGAATTTGTTCTCTTTTTTTATTTTCAAAATATAGTCCGGCCCCCAACAAGGTCTAAGAGACAGTGGACTGGCCCCCTGCTGAAAAAGTTTGCTGATACCTGGAAGGGCCTGAGGCAGATTACATGCTCCAAGATGGGCCTAGTGGTCAGTTTCTGGAGCAAGCAGACATGGGGAGGTGGTGCTAAGGGAAGCCATGGGATTCTTGTGCGTTAAGATTGGGTTTTCTGTCAAATCTGGAAGTTGTTGAGCTTTTTTTGGGCAATGCCGGAAGTGTAGATTTTCGAGAAATTCCTTTAAAATAGCTCAAATACATGGAGAGGTTTACTTTCACTATAGAGGCTGAATAAAGCTGCATGTTCAACTTATGCTTCTCGTTATGCAGTAACAGAGCATCGCTGGTCATCTCGTCTCCAGTAAGCCCAACAAGCCCCTCTGCCATACCAACAAGGAACAGCATAAGTGAGATGCCGACGTCTCCTCCTGCCATTTCCTCAAATCACGAAAGAGAATCTGCTTCGGAAACCAAAGCAGCATCTGTGCCTGGTGGGGCCAGCAAAGCAGAGGAAGAGACAACCGCATCTTTGGCTACGGATGCGGCCAAGCCAGGCTCTTCAACTGCTAGTGAAGCCAAAGAGGGCAGCCAAACAGTAGAGACAACCCCCAGCATTCCCATAGGCACCCCCCAGGAAGTTGTGGAGGCTGCAAATAACATAGCAGCAGAAATTTTATCAAAGGCAGTGCTCGAGGCTGCTGGCAAGAGCCAAAACGTTCCCAAAGACTCTGGAGAGACCTCCCAGCCTCCTTTGAGGAATGACTTTGAAGCCATTGATACTTGTGAGAGAGATGAGGGTTCCTCACTGCAGCCAAGTGTTGAAGTCTTATCTCTACCTCCCCAAAACCCTCAGGATGAAGCTCAGACTGAGGGAACAGACCATCAGGAGAACAACGTGCCACTCAGCGAGAGAGACAATGCTCAAGATCCTTCATCTGAAGCTGAAGAAACCCAAGAAGGTGCACCAAGTACCACCAATGACCGCCTTTCCCCTGCTTTACCAAAAGCAGGGACCGCTCAACAGCAGCCAGAGGAACGCGGGGATGCGGAAGATGACGTCAACAGTGAGGGAAGCATTGAAGAAATAGATGTTTCCCCAAAGGCCACCAATGCTCAGGTAAAAGGCATGAGAGGGTTCTGCACGACCAACCCGTCCCACTAGGTAACTGCACGCCGTGTAGATAGCATCAAGGGCACTTTGGTCTTCTCATTCAGGAGCAAAATGATGCATTGCTGGCATGGAAAAGTCCCTCTTTTGTGGCTTTGTATGTTAGCATGAAAATTTCAGTGGGGAGGGAGGCCTGTTGAGATGGACACAGGGGGAACGGAAGGAAACTCAGCTCAGGAGGAAGCCTGGGTTGTTGTGGTTGTTGATGGCATCTGTCTGTCTTGGGAGACAATGAAGGAGTACCCCTTTGGGGTTGAGATCAAGCTGTTGGAAGGTTGCAGCGCCTGCTGTGGCTGTAGAGACTGATGCAGGAGAGGCATGTTTTGTTACAGCTGGGGCAGATGAAGGCGTCTGGTTGTGCTACTGCGGTCATTCCTCCTCTGGTCACTGCTGTGGATACATGACTTGACTGCCTGTCACCAGGCACTGTGTTGTAATTATTTTAGTAGTAGCTTTTGTCATTATTTGGACACTGGTGGCGCTGTGGGTTAAACCGCAGAGCCTAGGGCTTGCCGATCAGAAGGTCGGCGGTTCGAATCCCTGCGACGGGGTGAGCTCCCATTGCTCGGTCCCAGCTCCTGCCAACCTAGCAGTTCGAAAGCACGTCAAAGTGCAAGTAGATAAATAGGTACCGCTCCAGCGGGAAGGTAAACGGCATTTCCGTGCACTGCTCTGGTTCTCCAGAAGCGACTTAGTCATGCTGGCCACATGACCCGGAAGCTGTACACCGGCTCCCTTGGCCAATAATGCGAGATGAGTGCTGCAACCCCAGAGTCGTCAGCGACTGGACCTAACGGTCAGGGGTCCCTTTACCTTTACCTTTTTGTCATTATTATTCATTGTTGTTATTTAGCACAAATTTGGTGAGAAATTAATAAAAGCAAAAAGACAGGACTCTGCCCCAAGGATCTTGCAATCAGAATTACCTTGTGTTACTTCTCAGAATGAGAACATTGAGAGATGAGAACTCCTTCACTTTCCAGGCTACAAAATAATGGGATGGGGAGGTGGGAGAATTGCTTCAAGCTGTACCTTCCAAGATGGCTTTGCATAGTCCAAATCTACCTTATCCATCATTTTCTGTGAGCTAACAATGTGAGGAATAGCTTGTTATAATACGATTATGTGTCTACCTGGTGGCTCTTGTAATATGTCTTCCTAATTGGTGGTAGAGGCATACAGTATGAAATCAATACTGAAACCAACAAGAGAGGTGTGCAATTTAGGAACAGAAACAGTGGGGAGGAAGACAGTGATTGTATGCAGGGCAGTATAACAACTGTACTGTTAGATCAGGCATAGGGAACCTCGGCCCTTCAGATGTTTTGAGACTACAACTCCCATGATCCCTAGCTAACAGGACCAGTGGTCAGGGATTATGGGAAATGTAGTCCCAAACATCTGGAGGGCAGAGGTTGCCTATGCCTGTGTTAGATCAATCTCAAAGCCAGTACTGACAATCCAGATGTTTCTGAGAGCTTATTATGAGCAGGCAATGAAGGAAACAGCCCGGCCCTCTAACAGAGGGCCTTTCCCACTTATTTGGTTATTTCTCCCTTCAGAACAAGGCCCTCCTTCCACTGCAAAATTGCCTCAGCAGCTACAAACGCTGCTCAGCTGCAAAGTTTTCCCCAAAAACAGAGCCTCTCACTTGGGAGATTTAATTGGGGAGGCATCGCACATGCCAGACATGAAGAATACCAATCCTGTCTGACAGGAAAAACCAGTCCGGACTCCAAAAACCAGCACCATTTTAGGGCTGCTAATTCACTGTTTGGAAACCTCTGTGTGAGGTGTTCCCAGAGACTGTTGACTGAAGGCAGATTTGGGCTTGATTTGTCCTGTGGCAAAGTAGCAGCGACCTTAAGTGTGTTCTATAGTGTTCCCCACCCCCTGTAGGCTAAGTCAGTCTCTTCCTCCCATGTTGCAGATGGAGGGATGGGGACTGAGAGTACAGTGACTTTGCTTCTTGCAGTTTTGGTGACGGGGCATAAGCATAGCTGTCAACCCTCCCTTTTTTTGGCGGGAAACTCCCTTATTCCAATGCCGTTTCCCGCTGCTATCCCGGATTGTTGATATCCCTTAAATTTCCCGGATTTCAAAGGAAGCAGCTCCTCTCCCTCCCTGCCGGCCAGGGAGGCTCCTCAGCTGTGTTGCTCGGCTGCCAATAAGGAGTCTGAGACCGACTGGGGGCAGAGCTTGCATGCCTTGTGCAGCCAGACCACGCCCAACCAGACAGACCGCCTGCCTGCCGTCTATGCGCTCGCTCTTTCGCTCACCCGTTCGCGCGCAGCCTCTGGAGCGCAGGGTGGCGAGGCTACTTGGTGCCATTGCACCGCCCTCGCGGCATCCCTTATTTTCAAATCCGAAAGTTGACAGCTATGGGCATAAGTGGGTGCAGACAATGGCAGCATATTGCAGAAACTGCCCTAGGACAATGCCGTTTCCTTTAAGACGCACATGTGCACGTTGGTAATCCCTGCAAATCCATTGCTGAAGGAAACGATGCTCTGAAAGGGCTCTTAATTGGCTTCTAACTTGCCTGAAAACTCCCCAAGGGACTCTCAAGCAGGACATTGATGAATGAATTTAAGATTTAAAACATTAATATCCTGCAGTCTGGGCAGGTGACAAATAAGTAAAGCAACTGCAATAAAACTGTGGGGTGTGAAACACAGAGCAGTCAAATACAACATTCCTAGAGTGGACATGTTTAGACATGAAGAGGGATGTTTGTCCAGCCAGTAGATAAACTTCCTGTTTCCTCTACATGTGGCCAGAGGTGGGTGTGACCTCACCTGTGCAGGTAACAAAAGCACAGGGCTGGCCGCCACATCTCTCTCTTCTCCATTATTCTTTCGTCGAAGAAGCATCAGGCTGAGATGCTGAGATCCAGCCAAGAGAGGACAAAGGAACTATCTCCTTATGGGATAGATTCCAAGTGTATATATTTTGTAACCTAAGTCTGCCTTCTGGGATCCATCTGTGAACAGAATGTGTGAGTAAACTCTTTTATACTTTTATAGAAGACTGTGTTGTGTCTATTCTTTTTAGGAGGGAATAAAGGGGAATTAGGCAAGCCCGGCAACAAGTTATCCGCTGTGTAAGTTTAAAAAGGGAATGTTACTCTGCTAAGTTATAGAACTTGCTAACGCAAATTGCGAAGGATATTATTAAACAATATGTCCTCTCCTGCCTCCCTGAACATTCCCACAAAAAACCCATAACAGAGGGGTCGCAGGGCCCAGACTCGGGACATGAGGAAGGAAGGGCACTTTACTATAGGTCTGGGCAGGGGCAGCCCATGTCATTTTGCCACCTGAAGAGAAACGGAAACGTGGCTCGCTCTGCCCTCCCTACTTCCGCCATTGCCAGAACACCCCCTGGAATGTTAAAAGGAAGGGCCAGCTCTGGGTCTGGGGGAACCTGGCCTAGGTGGGTAGCATATGAGGGGGAGGGAATGAAATTCAATAGTTGATCGCCTTCCCCAACCTGGTGCCCTTCAGTTGCTTTGAACTATAAAACCCATTAACCCTAGCCAACGTAGGCAATGGTTTGGGACAATGGTAAACTGTAATTTGTGATATTTTAATGTATTTTGGTGTCTGTTGGAGGCCGCCCAGAGTGGCTGGGGGGACCCGGCCAGATGGGCGGGGTATAAATAATAAAAATTATTATTATTATTATTATTATTATTATTAGCCCAGTGACAACGGGGAAGGCTGTTGTAGATCCTGCTTGAGAACGTTTATGCAAAAACCGGCCCTCTGTTATCTGGAGGGGGCATCCAGGTCTTGTAAGGTCTTGATTGTCTGGAGCTGTTCAGGAATAGAATAGGTGCTGATGGTTGAGTATGTAGGCCCTGCGGCGTAGCTTGTGTGGTGGGCACAACACTCCCAAAGAACACACTCACACTGCCCTGCCAGACTTGTGCTGCTTTGCAATGAGGCAAGGCTGTGTGCAGAGAACGCAACAGCAGCACGGGGTTGGCAGGGTGGTTGAGGAGCAAAATGTGTCCCCCCCCCAAAAAAAAAATGCCCCTCTGGGCCTCCCCATGTGCTGCCACTGGGGAGGCCACCATAAGTGTGTGTTTAAATGATTTGGCCTCAGGGGCTGTATGCAACAAAAGTTGTCTGAAATAAAAAATATGCTACTGAAAAGTACTCCAGGGAGTTGCCATAAGAAAGGAATGCCATACTGTGTGTATTCAAACACACCTGCAGCATCCTCCAGACATCTGTGGTCAAATTTCAAACAGAGCCATCTTTCCCATTGGGCTTAGTGGTGTGTTGCACCAGGGCGCCGGCCTCTCAGGGACACCCCAGCAAGTGGGGGAGCTGCGTGGCTTTTCCGGCGGGCTCCCCTTTCCCTGCACACCCGCCAGCTGCGCCCCGTCAACCATATGGCTGGCGGGTGGGCAGCTTCCTCCCAAGCCTCCGCGGGAGGAGAGCGATCCCCGCAGAGGCTTGGGAAAAGGTTAACAACTCTGGGAAATGGGGGGGGGGGGCGCCAGAGGGATCTTTGAACCATGGCGCCGGATATGCTTAAGACGGCCCTGATTCCAAATCTGGTGCTGTGATTCTGTTCAGTAAGAAAAGGCCCCCTTTTTGTTTCAGATCATCTCCAGCTTCTTCTCAGATGATAAGAAAGAGAACTATGGTGAGCTGCCCTCGGGCTTCCTTTTCAAGGTAAGGAAAAAGCATTTGCATACCTGATCTACAGGCAGGAAATGAATCACAAAAAGTAGGCACACACACACACACACACACACACACACGTGTGTGTGTGTGACCTGCAAGTTGCCCAGTCTAGAAATGCATTGCTTCATTGGTATCATGTACTGACAAGCTGGAACGTGTCCAGAGGAGGGCAACCAAAATGGTCAAAGGCCTGGAAACGATGCCTTATGAGGAACGGCTTAGGGAGCTGGGTATGTTTAGCCTGGAGAAGAGAAGGTTAAGGGGAGATATGATAGCCATGTTCAAATATATAAAAGGATGTCATATAGAGTAAGGAGAAAAGTTGTTTTCTGCTGCTCCTGAGAAGAGGACACGGAACAATGGATTCAAACTACAAGAAAGAAGATTCCACCTAAACATTAGGAAGAACTTCCTGACAGTAAGAGCTGTTCGACAGTGGAATTTGCTGCCAAGGAGTGTGGTGGAGTCTCCTTCTTTGGAGGTCTTTAAGCAGAGGCTTGACAGCCACCTGTCAGGAATGCTTTGATGGTGTTTCCTGCTTGGCAGGGGGTTGGACTGGATGGCCCTTGTGGTCTCTTCCAACTCTATGATTCTATGCTTCTATGTTTCGTTTTCCAGGCTCAGGCAGTCCAAGCTCACGCTTCAGAGGATGAGAAGCACCTTCAGTTTGGAGAAGGGGAAACCATGCTAGTGCTGTCAGATAAAGAGGCTGAGGTAACTCAGGGCACTTATTTGGCACTGTTGTTCAAAATGCTAATGGATGACAATACTTGGCACTGATGTGATACAGGATGCCCTAGGTACCAGAGAGACTTACACGTGCAAAGCCAATGCTCTTCTAGACATGCAGCTCCTCAATAGGATAGGACAGGATTAAGGCTTGTAGGATCTGCTTGTAGGATCTGCTTCTCCTTCTTTTACTAAAACCTTGAGATCAACAAATCGGAACCTGGAGCAAGAGATATAGAATTAAAGAATGCTGAGCTCAAGCTGTTGTTCAGGTATCCCCAACCTGTGGCCCTACAACTCCCATGATCCCTAGCTAACAGGACCAGTGGTCAGGGATGATGGGAATTGTAGTCCAAAACATCTGGAGGGCCGAAGGTTGGGGATGCCTGCTCTTGTTTTTGAGTAGCAGAATGGAATAGAAGTCGCAAAAACCCACTCCTTGTTAACTCCTTCCCCCACCCAATTAAGAAAATCCTTCATTTCAGTATAATCTTCTTGGGGGGTGGGAGTATTATTTTGTTGTTGTCATTATTAAACCATTGGGAGTCTTAAACCATTGCCGATTTCCATCAAATCACCCAGAGAGCTACCAGTAGCTCCTGATCTACGGTACTTTCCGCCCAGTAGTCCATTAAATAATGGCACTATCCATTTTTTAAGTTGTCTTGTCCGGAAAAGGCAACCCATTTATTTTTGAGAGAGAGCACCCTTATAGATGCTCCCCCACCCATTGCCCCCCCTAGGGCCTGGGCCCATGACCAACCAACCACATCCTTCCCCCACTGACTTGCCAAGTACTTCCAGGGTGTAGACTCTGACCCTCCAGTTTGGGACAACTTCCATGCCTAGTCCATGGAGTTGCACCTTGGTTCCATGAAGGAGGCCAGGATTTTTTAAATCAAAGGTTAGCAACCCATTCCATTTCACTGCCCGTTTCTCCCCCACCCCCACCCCCACCCCCACCCTGCAACCTTGCTTAAAGGGGTCATGGAGTAGCAACTTCTAGTGAGATCTCTCTGGAAGCAGCCGCTGCAGCCACACAAGCCCAGCGATGGCAGGGGCAGGTGGGCACTTGTGGGCCCTGCAGAATTCCGTCACCCAAGGGATTACCTTGTGTATAATTTATCAAAAGTCGTAGCACAACACCGCGTCTTGGAAGCAACTAGGTCATTGTCTCCCAGGGGCAAAGAAAGAGGTTTTGTGTGGTCAGACACACTAAGAGGTAAGGAACTGTGGCTCTTGGTCCCATGCAAGGCTTTGCACATTTGGGGGCGGGGGGTGGGGTGGAGGAAAGATATCAGCCCCACAGTCATGCAGACTCTACATCAGAATAAACATGTCCATACCCTGTGTTCGTAATCTGCATAGTTTATAACGGGCTCCATAACTCAATTTTCCGTGGTGCAGAATTTGGGTTCCATTGCGTAGAAATGTTGGCGCTGATTATTTTTTTAGTGCCAGTCATGATGGGTGGAGCATATTTTGGATTTTTGTGTGTGTGAACAATAGAACCTCGTTGGGTTTCTGATAGCTATGGGCATAGCTGTCAACTTTCAGATTTGAAAATAAGGGATTTTTTCAAACTTTCGGATTTGAAAATAAGGGCGGTGCAATGGCATCAAGTAGGCTCGCCACCCTGCGCTCCAGAGGCTGCGTGCAAACGGGTGAGCGGAAGAGCGAGCGCATAGACGGCAGGCAGGCTGGCTGTCTGGTTGGGCATGAGGGTCTGGCTGCACAAGGCATGCAAGCTCCGCCCCCAGTCGGTCTCAGATTCCTTATTGGCAGCCGAGCAAGGCAGCTGAGGAGTCTCCCTGGCCAGCAGGGAGGGAGAGGAGTTGCTTCCTTTGAAATTTGGGAAATTTAAGGGAAATCAACAATCCGGGATAGCAGTGGGAAACGGCATTGGAATAAAGGAGTTTCCCGCAAAAAAAGGGAGGGTTGACAGCTATGGCTATGGGGCATGACCCCGTTTTGTCATAGAAAGCACAGCCTGACCTTGTTGCATTCTCTGCTCTCTGCGTGGAACAGGAACTGCAGACAGAGCTGCTGCTGCTGCTGCTGCAATGTGTTCAGTCTATTTACATGTGTGTTCCCCAACCCACTGTCTTCTATCAATTATTAACTCTCCTTCACACCCTTCTCTCCACACCAACAGCAGTGATCATTTGCTTCCTACAAAGACAGAACATTTAAAGGCAAATTGACATGCTATGCATTGCAGCTTTAACCATTTGGAAATCCTTTTATACAGAAACAATTGAACATGAATTGATTTCATTTTTCTGCTAGTGTAATGTAGCAGCTAAAGGGCCAGCTATGAATCAGGAGGTACACCATTCAAATCTGGCATCAACCCCATAGGTCTGGCACGCTGCCTCTGAACATGAAGGGTCCGCATAGCTTTCAGGGCTGTTAAGGGTAGGTAGGCAAGTCCGGTGGTTCGAATCCCCACGACGGGGTGAGCTCCTGTTGCTCGGTCCCTGCTCCTGCCAACCTAGCAGTTCGAAAGCACATCAAAGTGCAAGTAGATAAATAGGTATCTTCTCTGGCGGGAAGGTAAACGGCATTTCCGTGCGCTGCTCTGGTTCGCCAGAAGCAGCTTAGTCATGCTGGCCACATGACCTGGAAGCTGTACACCGGCTCCCTCAGCCAATAAAGCGAGATCAGCGTCGCAACCCCAGAGTGGGTCATGACTGGACCTAATTGTCAGGGGTCCCTTTACCTTTAACCTTACAAGGCGAGTACTTTCAGGCATGGAAAGATTCTTCCTTGCATTCAGAGCTCCCTTATACCATTCAGACTATTTGTCCATAGAGCTCAGGATTTATTTGTATTTGTTAGTTGCCTCCTGATGGCCCACTTCACACATCACATTAAACCATGCTTTAAAGCAAATTATGGTTTAATCTAAACAAGTTATTTGTCCCTGGTACACGTTACCTGTTCCTGTTGCTGCTGCTGCACTGCAGGTGAAACAAACCAGAGTCTGACTTGATGTCTGACCCTAGACTTGTGGTCTGTTCCCCCCCCCAACAAACCATGAATTAGTAAAGGTAAAGGTAAAGGGACCCCTGACCATTAGGTGGGGATGACAACCTTTTCACTTCAGCTGTAAACCTGCTCTCAAAAGTGTGTTTAATATCTGAAATTTAGGCTGCTAGACAACTCAAACTGTCACATCACATTTTTCCAAAATCAAGGGCCAATCAAGAACTTAATCTTGCATTTGATGCAAAACATTTCCATCTGCAGGATGCTTTCATACAGCTCTCGCTCTCTCTCTTTACAGTGGAGATGAAATGGAAGTTTGCTTCTATATGCTGCATGTTCAAAATACAAAACTGTGGTTTTAAAAGGCTTAAAATTTAAGAATATGGTGTTTTGAGTTTCACAAGCCATTTTGGGGGAAAGCTAAAAATGAAGTTCGGTCAACCAACTTCTGAGATATTGTGTGTTTGTGTGCAAATTTATGTATTCTAGGGCTGATGCCCCTGTTTGCTTCACTCACCAACCCCACAACCCCTCCTCAAAGCTCCATCTCTTTCCCCTTGTTAAAAAAGGGAAAAGGGACCCCTGACCATTAGGTCCAGTCATGTCTGACTCTGGGGTTGCGGAGCTCATCTCGCGTTACTTGCCGAGGGAGCCGGTGTACAGCTTCCGCCTCGTGGCCAGCATGACAAAGCCGCTTCTGGCAAACCAGAGCAGCGCACGTTGACCTTCCCGCCGGAGCGGTACCTATTTATCTACTTGCACTTTGACGTGCTTTCGAACTGCTAGGTTGGCAGGAGCTGGGATCGAGCAACGGGAGCTCACTCCGTCCCGTCGCAGGGATTCAAACAGCCGACCTTCTGATCGGCAAGCCCTAGGCTCTGTGGTTTAACCCACAGCGCCACCTGGCTTCCCCTTGTTACGCCTCACCAAAGCCCCTCTTTGCCGAAGCCCCCTTCTCCTAGGCCAGTGATGGCTAACCTTGACACGCCAGATGTTTTGGAACTACAACTCCCATCATCCCTAGCTAACAGGATCAGTGGTCAGGGATGATGGGAGTTGTAGTCCCAAAACATCTGGAGTGTCAAGGTTAGCCATCACTGTCCTAGGCCCATTCCCTTATTCTTCACCCAATCTTTTCTGCTTGCCTGCACCATCAGGCTCCCCAACTTGCTCAGTCCACTCACTGCTTCAAGGCAAATTCACTCACCTGCTTCAACCCCCACCAAAGCCCAGTTTGTTTGCTACTTGCTTTCCCTGCTGCCACAAGCCCAGTTCACTCATCTTCTGTCCCACACACTTGCCCTGCCGCCTGCCTGTCTCAAATGCTTCCCTCATCCTGGAGCTTGCACAGCTGGTCATCAACAGGACAACAGACTAGTGCAAATAGTGTGTGTGTGTGTGTGTGTGTGTGTGTGTAGAAAGAGAGAGATGTAATGTGCTTCAAAAACAAATCTAGGCATTCAGAAATATTAGATTTTGAAATCCAAATTTGGAGTTTTTATGTGAAGTTCTGAGGCTGGGGGGAAAATTATGCTACTTTTTGCTGTTGTGGATCATCATCATCATCATTATTAAGATGGTGATGATGGTGAGCCTTGAATTCTGCTCTGAAAACTACATTGTGTGGTTTGCTGGATGATTTGTAGCCATGCAATATGATGAGCACATCTGCACTTGGTGTCTTCCATGCAGGAGCAATTTAATAAACTTGCTGGCTTTTAAGCACATTGCCTATGCTGAGAAGACTCTCCGGGCTGCAGTGATGGGAAAGGTCTTGTTAACCTGACTAAGAGTGGGGGATTTCTCTCTCTTTTTTTCTAGGAAAAAGGATTCCTGATGGGTATAAAGGAGAAAGACTGGAAGGAGAACCAGAATATGCTACTGAAAGGAATTTTCCCACAAAATCTCATTAAATCTATCCCTTTGGAATAAACTCAGATCTGGAGCAGAAACAGGGTGAAGAGAGAACTCAATAAAGAGAAAGCCCTTCTGTCCAAATGCTGATTTGCCAAAACTCCGTGTTAATTGTTCCTTCACCCACGTAGCACCTTGTCAATGTGATAAAAATGTAGATTGCATTATTTCTTGAATCTGTCCTCCTCCCCATGCAGCCAAATCCATCCCTCTGAGGGTCACTGTTTGGCCCTTCCAGTCCTTTTCAGAAGCGAAAGAGTGGGTTGGAGTTGTGATAACAGTGATGGCTGGCGAGCCATTTTGAGGGGTGGGAACTTAGAGTCTTTGCCTCCTACCTCATATAGTCTTCTCAAAGGAGTCCCCCGTCAAAGCTACATGCTGAAATGTGAATGTTGTCAAATAATGCTCAAGAGCTTATTACGAATTATTACAACGGGCCCACAACAAATGGGTTGATTCTGCTTGGTGGTAGACACAGAATAGGGATTTATGACACGCCCACTGGATAAATTGACACACAATGTCTGTGTACATTCATGTATGTATGTATTTGTGCGTACACATGGTAGGAAGTTGCGATTGGCCGTAGCTGCTTGGTGTGTAACTATGCCCATATGTTCAACAAAATACACCTGTGTATGTGATTTCACACATGGCCTTCTGTTTACAGGATCCATGCTAATTCCTTCACCGAAGCATTTTCTGTGCTGGGCTTTTGTAGCATACGAATCAGCCTCACAGCTTGTTTCAAAGCTTCCTTGAGTAACTCACTGGAATGTAATGCTGACCCAAGCTAGATAACTCTCAGAGGACCATATAAATTATATTTGCTTGCTTTGATCCTCTCCCTTCTTTTTAATTTGTAAAACCAACATATTTCAATAAACCATGTTTTGATTAACCTGGTTGGCCTGTGTGATCTTCCTGTGAGCACAAGGGGTAACACTGTGGGTCTTGTGTGCTTGCCAGCCTCTCATCGGCATCACAAAGAGTTAATGGGGAGGGAGCGTTCTGATGACTCTGCCCTTTATTATCAATGTAGTGAAACTGGAAAGGTGAGATGGGAAGGGGAACGCCTTAGCCTAGTCACCAGAAAGCCAGGCAGCTAAGGGAGGGAGCTGGAGCTGAGAGAGGTACCCACGCTAGCTGGACCTTGGAGAGATACTCAGCCAACAACAAGGCCTATTATTCTTTGCCCCCATGTCGTCTTATCAGGTAAGAAGAACGGGGATGGGGAGCCAGTTTCTAACGCTGGAGTTAATGAAGATATATCCCTGTTGTGTGTGGTGCCTATATCTGGGTTAGAGCCTTAAAAGCTCTGATGGGAGCAGTGGCCATTCCTATGCAATATCTCCGGGCATGCCTACACTAGATCAGCTCAGATGTACTCCATTGCACAACCAATCCCTGTATTCAGCACCATGCCCTATGTCTAAAAGACATTGGCAGAGACGTTTCTTAAAGGTTTCTAAGGGTTTCTGATGTACTGATAGGCAAGCAGAACATTTTAAAAGCTGGAAAGATGTATGGTGGTGGTGGTGGTAGTGTTGAAATGCAAGTTATTCCACACACACACCCCTTAGCAGTAGCTTTTCTAGGTATGCCATGAAGGGGATTCTTAAAAATAAAAAACTCATATAGCACAGCCCTTTACCCCTCTGTCTCCCTAGTTCAAATCTGTCACTTGTAAATACAAGCTGCAAGTCCTCAATTAATACTTTGAGAATGAAAGAGAAACACAAAGCATATAGAATACGAAAAGAGGAAGCCGAGAGAATAACACATTGCATGGCTCTGTTTTGCAAGAGAACTCTTTCACTGAGGATAGCAAAACCGGGGTGGGGGTGGGGGGGAGATGGCAGAAGGCGCTTTGTACATGCCCATTTTGCCCTGGGTACTGTAGGCAATTTTCTCCAGCCCATTCTAAACTGCAAAGGAGCACAGATTCGATTGTCACACAGCGCAAATGCTGTGTGGGCTGGTTGCAGAACTGATGTTTACATTGGAGTTTGGGTTTCGGATATGGGTATCTGCGCAACTGAATAAAACTGCACTCCCCCCACAGTTTCCAGAATACAGTGACCAAACTACAGGTTACATGCAAATGTGTGTAATTAAAGCCCAGCATCCCCCTTTATTCCTTTTGCTTAAAAAGCCACTTTGAGAAGGGGCAATTGAAAGCAGGGAT
This sequence comes from Darevskia mixta, assembly GCA_034641385.1. Classification (NCBI taxonomy): domain Eukaryota; kingdom Metazoa; phylum Chordata; class Lepidosauria; order Squamata; family Lacertidae; genus Darevskia; species Darevskia mixta. The sequence goes on from JAWWNH010000047.1 coordinate 1,594,915, forward strand.
ATGTCAAGAGCTAAGCTCCTTTCAGCTCAAAACACCCCTTCCTGAAGCCATTATTTGGGATGGGGTAGAAGCTGTCGTTCTCCTGCTATATTCATGCACTCAGCAGTTTACCCCTAATATTTCGTTATAGGATGTCTAGATTTCCTAGCTGATCATTGTGTTCAGGAGGCTGATGAAAGCAAGTGAGTTTCATCACCCCAGGCCAGTCCTTTCCCAATCAGATACTCAGCTGGGAGACTTGTATACTTAGCTGAGTATCTGCTTAGGGGCAAGATGCAGGAAGCCACTTCTATTGCACGCCACTAGGGTTGCCAAATTCTACACTTCCAACATGGGCTGCCATACGTCTGGATTCCCCCGGGACATTAAAGCATTTCCGCCCAGACACTGTTTCTGACGGCTGAATCCCGGCAATGTCCTGGAAATTCCTGACGTATGGCAACCCTACACTCCACCCCAGTCTTGTAGCAGTGCAAGGTTCCAGGGGTTCCAGACACCTACGCAGGGTTCATGCTTCCTTTTGGGATGAGGCACAGTGGAGACTGTGGAGTCTTTATGATATATGGTTTATTTAAGGAATAAGGAAGGAATAAGGAATAACAATTTATTAGCCAAGTATCAGTACGTTATTAGCCAGTACGTTTCCGAGCACAATTCAAAGTGTTGGTGCTGACCTTTAAAGCCCTAAACGGCCTCAGTCCTGTATACCTGAAGGAGCGTCTCCACCCCCACCGTTCAGCCCGGACACTGAGATCCAGCGCCGAGGGCCTTCTGGTGGTTCCCTCACTGCGAGAAGCAAAGCTACAGGGAACCAGGCAGAGGGCCTTCTCGGTAGTGGCGCCCGCCCTGTGGAACGCCCTCCCTTCAGAGGTCAAAGCAATCAACAACTACATGACCTTTAGAAAACACCTGAAGGCAGCCCTGTTTAGGGAAGTTTTTAATCTGTAATATTTTAATGTATTTTAGTGTTTGTTGGAGGCCGCCCAGAGTGGCTGGGGGGACCCGGTCAGATGGGCGGGGTACAAATAATAAATTATTATTATTATTATTATTATTATTATCAATCATACATGGAATTTTGCTTCGACTACATTGCAATGTAAAGAAAACGTACCTCATACAAACACTATTCCCCTCACAATACAACAGCACAACAAAGGAACCCCATACCACCAACTAACATCCCTTCCACACACAACTGTTTAGGGAAGTTTTTAATATCTAATGCTGTATTGTTTTAACATTCAATTGGGAGCCGCCCAGAGTGGCTGGGGAAACTCAGTCAGATGGGTGGGGTACAAATAATAAATTATTATTATTATTATTATTATTATTATTATTAGTTCTTGGACAGGGAACAGGATTCGTAGATAGTGCCCTAAAATTCTATTGGTGGCTTCCTGTGCTGAAACAAAAGTAAGCACCATATTTAAACAGGTGTTTCTTTTTATAATTGACATATAAAGCAGCTTGGAAATGCTTCTGGGTGGCATTGTAGCTCTTAGAATGTGTTCACACACCCATCTAAAAGCACCTTTGAGCTCCCTTTGCGTTCACTGTGCCATATGGGGTGGTTGTTTTAGTGATTTGTTTCAGTAGGTCTACTCTGAGTAGGATTTAGTTGAATACACACTCAAGTGTGTTTTTTTAAGGTCTTCCTGTTTCCCCCCTGCTCCTAATAAACTGGCAAAATGAAAGAGATGCTAGGTTCTTTACAGTTCAGCAGCTTGTAAGAAAAAAAGTAAATTCAATTTGTAATTATTGTTTGTCCTCTTTTCTCTTAATCTTAATATGCTCAGCTTTCTTTGTCAGACCTCAGTTCTTAGATGTGACGTGAGGCCAATGATGCTGTACTGCATGTTGACGGATGAGGCCCTGATAGATTCATCAGAAACTTCCCGTTGCCTCTTGTGATTTTGTCCCTTCTGAGGAACAAAGCACAACCGTTTTTAAAATGGGCACGTGCTCCTGAAATACGAATGGTTGTGGAGGGAGGGAGGGTGTGATCTTTGCTCTCTTTTTCAGTATGAAAACACAGCATCCCTTCTGAAGCGTTGCGATTCCTTAACTGCAAAAAAAGCAATGGCGTTGTAAAACATTAGGAGGACGGTATGGTTTGGGCTACAGTGTGGTGCTCTTGGCAACCCTAAGTCACTGAGCAAGATATACCGTATTTTTCGCTCTATAAGGCACACCTGACCATAGGACGCACCTAGTTTTTAGAGGGGAAAAGCCCCAATTTTTTGAGGATCAGCTCAAATTTCTGCAGCTTCTTTTGCAAAGGAGAAAAGCCCCATTTTTTGAGGATCAGCTCAAAGTTGTTGAGCTTACGTTGCAAAGGGAAAAAATCCTGTTTTATGGGGTTTAACTCACAGTTCTGCAGCTTCAGTAAAGGGAGCCATTTCTACAGTTTCCAGACAGATAATCTAATCAGCCAGTCACATGTTGCTGGGGAAACAGCCTCCCTCTGCAAGGGGGCGGGGCTGGAATCTCTCCCCCAATCTCTCTCCCTGATCATTTGCTGAGCAGCTGCTCAGGGGCTTCCTTTCAACACCCCCTTCTCTCTTTTTTTTAAAAAAAAGCACAATCTGCTTTTGCCCCTGGGCAGTTCAGCTCCAGGGACCACACATTCGCTCCATAAGACGCACAGACATTTCCCCTTACCTTTTAGGAGGAAAAAAGTGCGTCTTATGGAGCGAAAAATACGGTATTTAACCAACCCACCCAACTAACTCCCACAAACCCATCAGCAAAAAAGACCATCTCTCAAAGATTGGATGATATTGAGTTGCAACGCAATGTTATGCTGGGCGGGGGGGGGGCATGCTCACCGAGATCCCTGGGCATTGTACCCCCACTTCAAGTACTAGCCTATCTATCAACTCTTTCTATTGCTAGTCATTGTTTCGCTTTTATTAAAGTACGGTTTAATGTATTCCCCTCAAACGTCCTTTTTCATAGATTTTCTAGGGACCACGTTTTCGTCTTATGTGCCTGTGATAACTGTTCCATTGAATCTCTTCATCACATAGTGTTTGTCTGCCCCTTGTATTCTGCCGCCTGAAAGACTCTATTACTTCCATTAACTCAAAAATTACCGGGGTATTTGGAAGAGTCTTACCTTGCTCTTCTGTTGCAAGATTCAAACTCGATTATAACCCTGCATATGGCAAAATTTCTGACATCAGTTCTGACACTTAAGAAACGCAATGGATTGTTATATACAGCTTGAAATTTTAATTTAATTTTTATCATATTTTATTCATTTGAGTATCCCTTTTAATCTTTTGTTTTGACTATGACAGACCAACACGGCTATCTACCTGTAACCTTTTAATCTATTTTACTGTTAGCAATTGTAAACCAGACTGTGCTGTTCCTGTTTTTGGTTGTTATGTCTATGGGCTTAAAGCCGAAATAAAAATGAGTTGAGAAATCTCCCCATCACCCCTCTGGGCCTAGACTGGGAGGTGTGGCCTGCTGTGTGCTGGAAGAGCATTGCCATGCCCACCGAAGCCTTGCGCGGTGCCCAGGCGTGTCCGTTTTGGACTCCGAAGCTCCCCCAAAGAGAAGGCAGCAAGGTTAAGAGGTGAGAGGGGGGCTCCCAGCTACTGCCCCCCCCTGTTCCACTTGGTTCACTAATGTCCCCTCTCCCCGCCCCTGTCAAACTGAACCCCTGCACCCTCAAAGCTAGCAGGCATCACAGAGGCCTACATGAGCAGTAGGCAGGCTGCACCCTAATTCTCTTCTTTTCATTCCCAGTTCTACTCTCCGATCTCCAGATCTTTATTCTAGCATCATTTGGGGGGGGCCACCTGCCCTCCCTCTGCCCATCCTATTCCCATTTGCTGCCTCCCCCTTCCTTCCTCTTGCTGCCTCTGGAATGGAGGCAGCCTCGTCCAAATTGCAGTAACCTTTGCAGTGCAAAAGTACACATTCCTGTTTACTCTGCTCCCACCGCTGCATCGATCCTGTTGTTTCCTGTGAAATTCTGCATTTTGATGAGTAAACCCCCCCCCCAAAAAAACCCCACCACCCTGCAGCTTTGATCCAAATCGAGAAAAAGAATGACCTAGCCGTATTTTAAGCCGGTAATGTGTACACACAGGCTTCCTATCCTCCTGTAGTTCTTTTCCCAGAATCAAAACTACCTCCTTCTGCTCTGGCCAATGTATTATTTATAGGAGAAGCAAGTTTTCTTTTAATTTATTTATCTTTATTGTTTGAAAATGAAGACATTTATAGTAAAGAAAAAAAGAAACAAGCAAACGACAAACAAATTACAAACACACACACACACTAAAAAAAAATGACTATACAAATAACTACAATATCAAAATCAACAAGGTTAATATAACAAACTTCATTTATACACCTAACAATACAATTAATTGTGATACTTATGACAAAAAAAATTAAAACCGACTTCCAATTATTCTCACTGTACTTATCTATTAATGACCTTAAACCGCACAGTTGGATACTTTTTGTATATTTTTGTTATATATTCCAATAATAATAATAATAATAATAATAATAATAATAATAATAATTTATTATTTTTACCCCGCCCATCTGGCCGGGTCCCCCCAGCCACTCTGGGCGGCTTCCAACAAACACTAAAATACATTAAAATATCACACATTAAAAACTTCCCTAAACAGGGCTGCCTTCAGGTGTTTTCTAAATGTCAGGTAGTTATTTATCTCTTTGACATGGGATGGGAGGGTGTTCCACAGGGCGGGCGCCACTACCGAGAAGGCCCTCTGCCGGGTTCCCTGTAGCTTTGCTTCTCGCAGTAAGGGAACTTACTACAGAACTCCTACAGATTCTTATTGGAGAAGCAAGATTTTCTAGAATAGCAAGCCCCTATGGGAAAGTTTTATGAACAGAGAAGCAAGGTTTGTAACATAAAAAAAGCTCCTGTAGAAATTTCATTGGAAGAAATCTCGTTGCAGTAATTTATAAGCTACTGCCGGCACGGGTTATTTTTGTGGGTTGCGCTTGCTGCAGCGAATGTGTGGGGAGAAAAGCTATTGCGAGAGGGGAGAGAGACTGGCCATTTAAGCATCTCCTCCCCCTGCCACCCTTTTCTTCAGCCCCAATGCCTCCCCATTACCACCACCCAAAGGGCTGTTGTTTCATGTCTGTGCATAGCTGTCAACCCTCCCTTTTTTGTGGGAAACTCCCTTATTCCAATGCCGTTTCCCGCTGCTATCCCGGATTGTTGATATCCCTTAAATTTCCCGGATTTCAAAGGAAGCAGCTCCTCTCCCTCCCTGCTGGCCAGGGAGGCTCCTCAGCTGCGTTGCTCAGCTGCCAATAAGGAGTCTGAGACTGACTGGGGGCGGAGCTTGCCTGCCTTGTGCATCCAGACCCTCACGCCCAACCAGACAGCCAGCCTGCCTGCCGTCTACGCGCTCGCTCTTTCGCTCACCCGTTCGCGCGCAGCCTCTGGAGCGCAGGGTGGCGAGGCTACTTGGTGCCATTGCACCGCCCTCGCGGCATCCCTTATTTTCAAATCCAAATCCGAAGGTTGACAGCTTTGTGTCTGTGTGTAATATTGTTTTTTGCCATAACTACCATGGTTACTCCTCTCCTTTGCTCACACACATTTTCCCCAAGGCTGTGGTGGCGGCCTGGGCCTCCCTCCCTAACTAGACTTGAGGTACCAGTTCCTACTCCCCACCCACCCACCTCCATCCCTTTTGAAGGCTTCTCTGCCTTCAAAGTGTAACATTGCAGAATTATCATTTTGCAAACCACTTACAGGTTTCTTACTTAAATGTTATGAAATGAAGGAATGAGCGAATCATTCCCTGTATTACCAGCGGTCAGGCATAACTCCCATGGCTTATGTAGCCAGAATGGTACCTCCCATGCGCTGGTGGTGTGCTTCGGGGAACCCCAAGGTTTGCAGCAATGCAAGCCCCTAAAGCAGCAAGAATGTTATTTGCCCAAAAAATGGAAAGACGACGTCCTGACGAAAGAAGAATGGATACAAAAACTTATGCAGAAATGGCAAAACTTACCGGAAAAATATGAAATCAAGATAACAAACCTTTTATAAAAGAATGGAAATGGTTTACTGAATATTTGCAAACAAAACGTAAACAGATAAGGACATTGGCAGGATTATTGTAATAACCTGCAGTTTCATAAGAGCATATATTTAAAGTAGATGAATAAAAGAATAAGTTAACTTAGAATATGCAGGAAATGATAAAAATAAATTTAAGGAACCGCAGAAAGAGGAGGAAGGAAGTCGAGTTTTGAATTGTTAGAGTGATGGTAAAACTATTGAAATGTATATAACTGAAATCTATTTTTTTTTAAAAAAAGAATAACACCTAAAGTGTATGTGGCAGGAGGGAGCCACAAACAGCCCAGAGTATCCTATAGGAGGACACGACTGATGGACTGATCAGTGAACAGGAACTCTTTACGCTGCAACATTTTGTTGCAGGTCTCACTTGTACATCTGTATTTCACAGTGCACCTTCGTTGCCATGCAATATTGCATCATAGCTAGCTTCAGTTTTAATTTCAGGCATTGATACACAGCTTCCTCCCTTCCCTTCTTACAAGATTCCCACCATTCATCTTTGGGATTTCAACATTCATGCAAATATTCCTTTCTGATTCAGCAGCGTCACGCGGTCTCTCGGCGACTTCCTCCTGTTGCCTCTGCTTTTAGCCTGACACCCACTCACTGCCATGTTTTGGATCTTGTTTTCACCAAGAACTCCTCTGTCCTCCTGTTTCACTTCAGAATAAAAAGTGAGTAATACTAAGAAACATCTCAGAAGTAAGTCCCATTGAGTTCAATGGGGCTTGCTCCCAGGTGATTGGCATAAGAATACAGCTGTACTTTTAATGAGTGGAGCAAAGAAATACAGACTGAAGGAGGAAAGTGAATGTCATATATAGTGGCTGTGTTTTGGGTCATCAGGAAGGGAAAAAACAGAAAAAGTAGCACAGGTGGAAAATGCAAGCTGGACCCTCCTCTTGGATATTTTTAGCCCCTTTTAAATTTTTAGACTGCTATATTCATTCTGCGTTTTAATCTCCTTTAGCTCTGTAAAGCACTTTTCAGATTTTAAATGCTGGTCTATGACCGTAATAAAAATTCGGAATTTGAAATAGCACAGGTGAAATTAGATTTGGGTTTTACTATACTTTTACTAATGTATACTGAAAGAAGTTCCAGTACAGTCAAGGGAATTAGTTTCATATAAGATTTTAGCTGGTAGGTTATGCTGTGCAGAATATTAAGAAAAGGCTCAAATCCCAACCATAACAAAACAGGAATTAACAATGTACATATGAATATGCAGCAGTGGCAAAGTGTATGAGTTTTACAACAGTGAAAGAAAGAAAGGAGGGGAAAGGTTAACAGATTTGTGCCGAATTAGAAAAGTGTTAAATAGTGTTTTATTTTATTAAAGCTGATTAAAATCCATGCTTTGAAAAAGAACATCTCTCTCTCTGACTTTTCTGGTCCATTCCCTTCTCTTTCATATTGCCCCCTTGTCCTCACCATCCCCACATTTTATAATATAAAAATGACTACGATAAAAAAAACACACCTGTATCTAAGCAAGCTTATGGGGCACTGATTCCAGAGGGCTAGTTTATTAAGTTTATTTATACCCCACCCATCTGGCTGGGTTTCAGCAAAAACAAGTTCTGGCACCTTAAAGACTAACTTCTTAATTATTTTTATGCTGCAATTCATGTATCTAATGAGGTGGACTGTAGTCTATGAGAGCTTATGTCACAATAAATGCATTAATTTTCAAAGTGCCACTTAGTTGTTTTAGGACACAAATAATAACAGCGCTTTAAAGAGCTGAAGGTTATCTTAAAAGGACTACAAGTTAATCATGTTTGGTATTTGTCAAATGTAACTTGAATCTGTGATGTCGGGTGATCTGTGTAATCTAGGAAATGATACATGTTTCTGGCTTAGCCTGCCACTCTGCTTCCTTCATTTGATAAATGAGCTTTTCCATGATTAAGTGGTGTTTAAACCACATGACAATACTTGGATTATATGGGTCATGCCCTGCTCAAGGTCTGCTCCTCTGCCTCTCTCTTCCCCACTCTCTGCCAACAACCTTGCTTCCTCGTTCAGCGATAACATCTAGACTAGACTATCCATCATGACATGTCTCCAGATACTACCGGTACTAGATGGGTGTTGATTGTGGCGTCAGTTCTGCTCATGCATGCAAAGTTTTTTGTTTTGTTTTTGCAGTGTCCTCACAATGTGGTCTTCAAAATGCCAGCCCGTCTTTGCACTCCCCTCATTTAATTTATATTTTCCCTTTCAGGGGAAAATCCGATTAATGTTTATTTTTTTAAAAATACTGTTGCCAATGTCCCCTTTGCAATATTAAGGCCCTGCCTGAAAGCACCTCTCTCCTGCCTCACTTTACAAAATGACAGTCCTGCTGCCTTTGCCCAGCCTTAATTTTCGCAAAATGACTAGAAACTGTTGGTTAAAACCAGTGGGATAGAAATGTTTTAAATACATATTTACTTAAAATTACGTCTCACAGAGTTCTAGGGGAATAGAAAGTGTGATGGCGTTTAAATTATCCCTCTGATTTTGAGGGGACAAATAGAAGAAGATGCCTTCACTCTGGTATGGCTCCCCTACATCACACACACAACCCAACAAGACAGAAATCTACCGACAGCATACAAATCAATCTGGCTAATCTGATCAAAAACACTCACCCACCCCACTCACACAGGAAACCAAAGACCACCACAGCCAATCGCAAATGAACAATCGCACCCTACGCCAACCCCGACCTCTCTCACCACCAAAGGAGCACAAACGAACAACAGAGAACCCACACAAACAACGCTGACACCAAACCCTACATAAAAAGTAAAGGGACCCCTGACCATTAGGTCCAGTTGTGACCGACTCTGGGGTTGCGGCGCTCATCTTGCATTATTGGCTGAGGGAGCCGGCGTACAGCTTCCGGGTCATGTGGCCAGCATGACTAAGCCGCTTCTGGCAAACCAGAGCAGCGTACGGAAACGCCATTTACCTTCCTGCCAGAGTGGTACCTATTTATCTACTTGCACTTTGACGTGCTTTCGAACTGCTAGGTTGGCAGGAGCAGGGACCAAGCAACAGGAGCTCACCCCATTGCGGGGATTCGAACCGCCAACCTTCTGATCGGCAAGCCCTAGGCTCTGTGGTTTAACCACAGCGCCACCCCACCCCACCCATCTCCCCAGCCCACCCACCTCTTCCCCCCCTTTCTTCCTAATGTCTCAACAAATGAAAATGATTTGTAAAAATGTTACATGGAAAAAATACGAGAGAGATGTTGCACATACCTTTGTAGATCAAGAGAATCTTTAATAAAAAATACTTTAAAAAAAAAAACTTGCTCATTTCACACCCATACGAGGAGGGGACCTGTAGATTTCTGTCAACAGCACTATTACATAATTTTTATTTTCCCCACCCAGCTCTGAAAGATTCTGAAGTTTTAAGCGGGGGGAAGGTGATGCCATGGCAGCTATTCCAACACCACCATTACCTACAGGTGAGTGCGCTCAAGATTCTGTTTATTTATTTTTCCTTTTCAAAAATAACTTTAAAAAAGATAGCTCCAGTTGAGAGGGGCACAAGAGATTGAGAGGCCAGAATTTCACATACCAATTTCAGCTAACCAGATAAATCTGTAGATTGCTAGTGTATCTATTGCTGTTACCTGCCTTGAATAATTCAGATAGGGCAGGCCAGGTATCAATGATTGCTGGTGATCTGCAGTCAGGTAATACAAAGCTGAAGGATATTTAAGACACAAGGAGGAGGGGAAAGGGAGAAGAGGATATTCTGGGTAGGTGGTTAGGTTTTGGGGAAGGGACCCAAGTGTAGAAGAAACATGTCTCTCCCGGGCACAGAGAAACCTTGGGCTGGCCATAAGACCCTTAAGGATATAATATCCCTTGATGTCATACATTCTTTTAAAGAAACTGGCCCCCAAAGATAGCGTCTGAATACTGGCAAGGTTTGGAAATCTTTAGAAATGAGTTGCTGGCAGAACATTTGTTCCCGCTGGCAACTCTGCCGCTGTACATAATGAGATATTCACTGAGAGAGCCTGATTACCTAAGCCTTGAAAACAGTATGAAACAATACTGCTAGACCTGCTTCTGCCCTTTATAACCTGAGCCAAATGTTGAAGTCTTTAATTGAGCAAGTTTCCCTTTGGCTTCAATGGCGCCTTTTTTTTTTTTTTTACTCCACCAGCATTTTGGCCTCAAGCGCCCATTATTTCATCAAGACTACTTGGCCACAATCATTCTAATGAAAGTGGAAGCTTAGAGGTTTTATAGCTATTATTACATTTATGTTGCTGCAGTTGCTGCAAACCTACTGAACCGATTTTAAGTCTCTGAACCACAGCTTGATCTTGTATGGCACACTTTTTTTAAAAAAAACATAGTGTTCCAGGGAATACATTGGCCAGCATCCATTAAAGTAGTGCTGTTAATTCAAGGCCGTTTGGCTGTGCAACCAAATATCCCTTCCTCCTTCTCTCACTAAATAATAATAATAATAATAATAATAATAGTTACTATTTATACCCCGCCCATCTGGCTGGGTTTCCCCAGCCACTCTGGGCGGCTTTCAACAGAACATTAAAATACAATAATCTATTAAACATTAAAAGCCTCCCTAAACAGGGCTGCCTTCAGATGTCTTCTAAAGGTCTGGTAGTTGTTCTCTTTGACATCTGCTGGGAGGGTGTTCCACAGGGCGGGCGCCACTACCGAAAAGGCCCTCTGCCTGGTTCCCTGTAACTTGGCTTCTCGTAGCGAGGGAACTGCCAGAAGGCCCTCGGCACTGGACATGCCCCCTAAAGGTCTTCTGGGGGTTCCCCCAACCCTCTGGAGCAGATTTGGGGAGGGCGGGGGAAGAGGAGAAGGATGGGGAGTTCTGTTAGCCACAAATCATTGCGTTAATGGAACTGCTTCGTTGGATCCTGCCCATCGTGCGAAGGGTGAGTGCCGTTTTATGGAAAACAGTTTATTTATGACATTCTAATCTCATAAAGCTCCCACTTTATTATTTCCACAATTTCTTGTGAGGTTGCTGGGGCTATAAGTGATTAGTCCAAGATCCCCCCGTGGGTTCTATGACTGAGCAAGGTTTTGAATCTTGAGTCCCCCTGGTCCCAAGTATCTTAGTTCTCTCTACTACGCTGTATTCACATGCTTCTGACATCCATCTCTTTCTCTTATGCACAAAGAAAAGCTACTGACCAGCCCGTTTATGAAGAAGATGAATACACCGACTTTGCAAGAAGATGCCAACGTGGCTGTCATAGGAGGTATTGTTGCCTGTATCTCTGCAGATATGCTTCAGCCCAGCCACTGTGCAGCCATGGGCAGCCAGCAGTGCAGACTGCAGGCAGCATAACAGCTAATGCACACATTAGCTCGCTGGGAGAGATCATTAGGGGGTTTGGACTGGGTATTCATCAGTATGCGGATGATACCCAGCTCTACCTCTCTTTCAAATCAGAACCAGTGAAGGCGGTGAAGGTCCTGTGTGAGTGTCTGGAGGCGGTTGGAGGATGGATGGCGGCTAACAGATTGAGGTTGAATCCTGACAAGACAGAAGTGCTGTTTTGGGGGGACAGGAGGCGGGCAGGTGTGGAGGACTCCTTGGTCCTGAATGGGGTAACTGTGCCCCTGAAGGACCAGGTGCGCAGCCTGGGAGTCATTTTGGACTCACAGCTGTCCATGGAGGCGCAGGTTAATTCTGTATCCAGGGCAGCTGTCTACCAGCTCCATCTGGTACGCAGGCTGAGACCCTACCTGCCCACGGACTGTCTCGCCAGAGTGGTGCATGCTCTAGTTATCTCCCGCTTGGATTACTGCAATGCGCTCTACGTGGGGCTACCTTTGAAGGTGACCCGGAAACTACAACTAATCCAGAATGCGGCAGCTAGACTGGTGACTGGGAGCGGCCGCCGAGACCACATAACACCGGTCTTGAAAGACCTACACTGGCTCCCAGTACGTTTCCGAGCACAATTCAAACTGTTAGTGCTGACCTTTAAAGCCCTAAATGGCTTCGGTCCAGTATACCTGAAGGAGCGTCTCCACCCCCATCGGTCAGCCCGGACACTGAGGTCCAGTGCCAAGGGCCTTCTGGCGGTTCCCTCACTACGAGAAGCCAAGTTACAGGGAACCAGGCAGAGGGCCTTCTCGGTAGTGGCACCCGCCCTGTGGAACGCCCTCCTTTCAGATGTCAAAGAGAACAACAATTACCAGACCTTTAGAAGACATCTGAAGGCAGCCCTGTTTAGGGAGGCTTTTAATTTTTTTATAGATTATTGTATTTTAATGCTTTGTTGAAAGCCGCCCAGAGTGGCTGGGGAAACCCAGCCAGATGGGCGGGGTATAAATAATATATTATTATTATTATTATTATTATTATTATTATTATTATTATTATTATAAATCCTCTACAGTAGAGCCCTCTGGCATCCTTCTAGATCTGGGATATAAAAGTACTCATTAAAAAAAAAAAAATCTAGACCACCATCGCACGCATTCCGTGCCCAAAATAGCAGGCTTCTGCAACCTGTATATATGATGCATATCAAGCTACTTTGCACAAAGGTAAAGGTACCCCTGACCATTAGGTCCAGTTGTGGATGACTCTGGGGTTGCGGCGCTCATCTCGCTTTATTGGCTGAGGGAGCCGGCGTACAGCTTCCAGTTCATGTGGCCAGCATGACTAAGCTGCTTCTGGCGAACCAGAGTAGCGCACGGAAACACCGCTTACCTTCCCGCCAGAGCGGTACCTATTTATCTACTTGCACTTTGACATGCTTTCGAACTGCTAGGTTGGCAGGAGCTGAGACCGAGCAACGGGAGCTCACCCCGTCACGGGGATTCGAACCGCCGACCTTCTGATCGGCAAGCCCAAGGCTCTGTTGTTTAACCCAGCGCCACCCTCATATATTTGCTTATTTGTGCAAAATGGGAGTGGTGAAGGTCGTGCGACACGTAAGAGGCAGAAACATGCATGCCAGCAGCCTGTTCCTAAACTCAAAGCACTGGTGAGTCTGCTCCAGACCTGTTTGTGCTAAAGTTCCCATTTCTCAATTTATTTTTTTTAAGCCGTCATCGCTGTGGTTTTCGTCACTCTCCTTTCGGTCGTAGTGCTGATCATCGTTTACCTGTACAAGAACAAAGGCACCTACCGCACCTATGAACAAGCTCCACCGGATCCAGAGGGGTCGGTCCAAATGGAGGATCTCCCGTGTAAAGGCGAGAAGGAAGAATATTTTATATAGCTGCCAGCATGCTTTGGACACTGAGATCTTAAGTAAACTGTTTATTACGTTGTAAACTGTTTATTACATTTGACGCCCATTTTTGTCAAGGAATTAAAACTGTATTATTTATTTCATTTTATATCACATCATGTTCCTTAGCAGCTCGACTAGGCACCGGAATAGGAGTTGTGTATTGTGACAGCATAGAGGTTGCCCCTTTACAGGTCCAAGAGCTGTGATCTCTGGGATGCTCAAAGTCAAGTTGCAACACACAGACCCTCTATGAACCCACTGTTTATTTGGGGATAGAGGCAAATATGTCATTGGAGTACTGAAGACTTCTTTCCCTCTTACTACCATAGCAAGATCTAAGCCTGATACACTCAGATGACTGTGACAGGTGCAGGGAAATGGTTTGGCAAAAAATTATACTACTACTTTTGCTTTTCCAGCACCTATAAACCTGCAGTGGTCACAGCGTAAAGCATATTTACATTTAACCTTGCTTCTCGGCAGTCATAAACACTCATGCATGTGACTGAGGCTCCAGTCCCCCCCCCCCCCCAATTCTGAAATTTTGATATCAAGGTTCCTGTGGCAATTGATGCATTTTTCTGCTTCACTCTTTAAGAAGATCTGCGTTACAGTATTAAGATTGTATCTTGAGAATACAAGTGTTCTGCAACAGGTGAAAACAGCAGCCCCACTGAAGTTCTCTCCCTTCCCTCTGCAACACATAACCAACAGCCTGGCATCCCCAATGGCACCGATATAGCATCAGCAAGGAAATGCACACACTGCAAATGACTCATTGCTTTTGGGGTTTTGCATTTCTGTATTTGTATGTTCTAAACCGGCTGTTTGCTTTTTAAACCATTTTCTCAAATTCTGCAAGTTGCTTTCGAAATTTCATGCGGGAAAAAACATTTGACCAGACCAGTTTGGAGGTAAATTTTGCCACACACTACGGAAAAGGAAAGAATCGGATGTGGCAGTGCCATTTTGGATGGCAGCACAACATCGTATGTCGCAAACCAGCCTTCCATAAATCCTGGCGGCTAACAGATGGAGGTTGAATCCTGACAAGACAGACGTACTGTTTTGGGGGGGCAGGTGTGGAGGACTCCCTGGTCCTGAATGGGGTAACTGTGCCCCTGAAGGACCACGTGCGCAGCCTGGGAGTCATTCTGAACTCACAGCTGTCCATGGAGGTGCAGGTTAATTCTGTATCCAGGGCAGCAGTCTACCAGCTCCATCTGGTACACAGGCTGAAACCCTACCTGCCTGTCTGTCGCGCCAGAGTGGTGCATGCTCTAGTTATCTCTTGCTTGGATTACTGCAATGCGCTCTATGTGGGGCTACCTTTGAAGGTGACCCAGAAACTACAACTAATTCAAAATGCGGCAGCTAGACTGGTGACTTGGAGCGGCCGCCAGGACCACATAACACCGGTCTTGAAAGACCTACATTGGCTCCCAGTACGTTTCCGAGCACAATTCAAAGTGTTGGTGCTGACCTTGAAAGCCCTAAATGGCCTCGGTCCAGTATACCTGAAGGAGCGTCTCCACCCCCATCGTTCTGCCCGGACACTGAGGTCCAGCGCCGAGGGCCTTCTGACGGTTCCCTCACTGCGAGAAGCAAAGCTACAGGGAACCAGGCAGAGGGCCTTCTCAGTAGTGACACCCGCCCTGTGGAACGCCCTCCCACCAGATGTCAAAGAGAAAAAGAACTACCAGACTTTTAGAAGACATCTGAAGGCAGCCCTGTTTAGGGAGGCTTTTAATGTTTAATAAATTATTGCATTTTAATGTTCTGTTGGAAGCCGCCCAGAGTGGCTGGGGAATTATTATTATTCCATAAAAGCATATGCAATCTTAAACGCAACTTAATTTGAAAGTTTTGGGGATGAAATCTGTCTTGTCTATGTAAATGTGTTCAGAATTAGAGTCTTAACGCCAAACTGAACGTAATGCTAAGCCAGGAGTGGGGTACCTTTGCCTCCCCTGGTAGCCAAGGCAACGGTCAAGGAAGATGAGAGTTGCCAACTAACATCACCTGCAGGGGCTCAGGTTCTCCACTGCAATGCTACATGCATTCTTAGGAAGCCTGTCAGTATTTTTAAATCAATCATGCAAGGGAACAGATCATTGAGATCAGAGTATATGTTATGTCCTGACAAAAACCATTCTGCCCATAGGGTAGGGGGTGATAGTACCGGTAGTTTGAGAGCGGTCAGGACCACAATGCAGAAGAAGAGGGTGAAATCTCCCCTCTGCCTGCTGCTGCAGTCCTAAGGACTCCCCCACCAATTTTAAAAATAACTGATGGGCTTCCTAAAGACACATTTCACATTCCATATAGTTTGATGCTAAAAGTTGAATAACCAAACGGTGTTTCACACTGACCAGTTGCAGTGCGCCGAGAAACAAATAAAGGCAAAACAGATTTTAAATGTTACGGTGTTATGATGGACAGGAATTTAAGAGGCTAAATTCAACTTTGTCACTTTATTCAAATTTTCAAAATAGCCTTTATTCTACTTGTTTTTAGTATAAAAAGTCCACAAGTTAAGTGCACCACAGTGTTTACAGAGAGACCTAGAATCCCAACCTTTCATTAACAGTCAGCTGTACGGTTGACCATGACACATACAACACACAGAAAATTAAGATAAAATATATTCACCAAATCTGATAATTTTTTTAATTCATAAAAACAAAAGCAAACAACAACAAAAAAGATTGAGGATCCCTGAAATATTCTTCTTAACTCTAATAAGACTTCATTGTACCCAAGCCACTTTGTAAAGTTTGCATCTAAAACAAAACAAAAAACCAACCCATCAAAGCCAGCACCTTTGCATGCTGATTGACATCCAACAGACCTTCTCGTCTCTCTAGCCTGAATAACATTCCATACAGTTTTGTTATCAATACACCGGGTTGCTTTTTTCCCCCTTAAAAAAAATTGTTTCATTTTCAGCTCTCGTTTCCATTTTTATTTTGAAAAGTACAGGAAGCATTTAATGAAATGTTGTGTTTCTGGCACCAAAACATGGCTTCAGTTAGAATCTTAATGTGCAAAGGAGTCCAAGATCACTTAAGAGTGTAGAAAAAAGAACATCTCGGGCCAACACTCTAGCTGCAGACCTTCCTAGCAAAGGAACAGAGAGCGAAAGTGAGGAGAAGGAACTGGTTGGAGGGTTCTGAAATTGAGAACTTGGCCCACCAGTCCTGCTTCTCGAGTAGGCATCTGCCATCGATGCCCTCCCTCTCCCAAAAGAATTATATCCGGCTACCTTTCTCCCCAGCACCATTGATTCTATGGAAGAGGAAAGAGGATGCATTATCTTAATCCTATTCATTGGCAACAGGCATTATCTGCAAGCTTTATATGATACTTGGAAGCTAGGCTTTCTTCCAGACTTCCATTTCTTCCCCCCCTCCCGTCCCTTTCTCACCACCCCCACCCCACCCCCTGGTTTTATATATAGTTGATTAATAAAAGCCGAAAGAGAGAGAGAGAGAGAGTGCTGCAGTGAAAGCACTCTCTAGTGGAATTAAAAGGGAAATCTGTGGGGCAGCTCAGCTCGCGCTCGTTTCACAATTTAACCCCCAAAGTTTGAGAGAGGCACTCCTACCATTGCATGGTTTTTGTATTTAAAGTTTGCTTTTTTTTTTTTAATTTTTTAAAAAGAAAAAAAGTGCCTGAAGGGTCAGGGCACCAGGAAGACACCCCGCATCATCATGTGTCTAAACTGCAACTCCAGGTTAATACGACTAAAGCGGTTACATTGTGAGAAGTGCTGACAGTATGTGATGTCGTTCCTTTACACCAATGTAGCCCCCCCCTTCTTTCACTAGATGGTGTAGCCGCCATCAGAGCCTCCCATGTAGAAGTTGCCCTTCCGTTGCGTCACTAGAACGTTGGCACCCTGCATGACAGCCAGCTGGGCCGCGTTGGGGGGGCAGCCGGGAGGCGGGGGCTGGAAGAGAAAAACAGCAACCTGTTAACGGGGGGGTGGGAAAGCATATAGAAGGTGCAACAAGGAAGCAGCCCCCAGACTGTACATGGGCTGCCAAGCAGAGCTCCAAAGATCAGGGTTTAAACAAGCATCTGGGAGGCTGCGCAACATGGCTTCCAAACCACATCCAGTCTGTGGGCTGCGTGCTAAAAAGGCAGTATTACAGCAATGTAATGCTTAATAACAGTGAATGATGCAAAATAAAAAAATTCCTTCCAGTAGCACCTTAGAGACCAACTAAGTTTGTTCTTGGTATGAGCTTTCGTGTGCATGCACACGAAAGCTCATACCAAGAACAAACTTAGTTGGTCTCTAAGGTGCTACTGGAAGGAATTTTTTTATTTTGTTTCGACTGGCAGACCAACAGTTACCTACCTGTAAGTGAATGATGCAGACTGTTCTGCACAAATGATCCTATAAAGTTGCCCTCAAGCAAGACCGTTGATCCATCTAGCTCAGAGCTAGGTACTGTCGACCCAAAACACAGAGCCGTGACAATAGACAGTGAAAAATGCATAAATATACTATAGCAACAGTGAAAATATTAACTACAAAATGTAGAATGCAAATGCAATGGCCTGACACATATACTCAATAGTGCATAAACACTACTAACAAATACCAGTCTGTAGTGCAATAAATCACATAGGAGTCATTAAATGTTCTAGGTAAGTGTAAAGTTGGCATTCAGTAATGTTCTGTTTCAAGCAAAATTCCTCGTCGGTACTGTCGACCGGCAGAACTCCACCCAGGTCTGGGGCAGAGACGCTTTCCCAGTCCTACTCAAAGACCCTTTTAGCTGAGATGTCATGGACTGAACCTGGGAATCTTTCATCCGCTGAGCAAGTTGTCCCTGCCTCCACATACCAGCAGTGATTGACAATTGCAGACCACACAGCGGTACCCGTGGTGGGACAATATGCTTGCCCATGCACCTCGGCTGTTTCTGCAGCCAGCAGCAGCCAGCTGCGAAAAACGAACAGCAACATGCTGTGCATTGGCAGACAAAACGGAGCACGGATTTATTTTCATACGATTAAAAAAAAAAAAAAGACATGGCATAGAAAGGCAAGGCAGCAGGAGAGCTGCATGGACTGCCCTGAAGCCAACAAGCCTCCCGAAGATCCAGCCTATGGCCTTTGCCTCTCCCCGATGGTTTTGCAAAACTTAACTTCTGCAAAGCTGGGCTTTCCAGAAGAAAAGGGGGCATCCCCTCAGAAGAAGCAGATAAGCCCCTCCCAAAGATGGCAGCCTACCTACAGAGGGCACAGCATCCTTGCGGTAGCTTCAGTGCACAAACTGAAGGAAATTAGCTACTTTTATGTTCTCACTAGAGGGACGCGGGTGGCGCTGTGGTCTAAACCAGGCATCCCCAACCTTCGGCCCTCCAGATGTTTTGGACTAAAATTCCCATCATCCCTGACCACTGGTCCTGCTAGCTAGGGATCATGGGAGTTGTAGGCCAAAACATCTGGAGGGACGCGGGTGGCGCTGTGGTCTAAACCACAGAGCCTTGGGCTTGCCGATCAGAAGGTTGGCGGTTTGAATCCCCGCGACGGGGTGAGCTCCCATTGCTCGGTCCCAGCTCCTACCCACCTAGCAGTTCGAAAGCACATCAAAGTGCAAGTAGATAAATAGGTACCGGTGCAGCGGGAAGGTAAACGGCGTTTCTGTGCGCTGCTCTGGTTGCCAGAAGCGGCTTAGTCATGCTGGCCACATGACCTGGAAGCTGTACGCCGGATCCCTCGGCCAGTAAAGCGAGATGAGCGCCGCAACCCCAGAGTCGTCCACGACTGGACCTAAAAATGGTCAGGGGTACCTTTACCTTTTTTATGTTCTCACTAAACTTTAGAGAAGCTCAGGAAAATCAGGCTGTTTGGTGTTTTCTCCGGCTGATCTCATGGCTTGTCTACCACAATTTACACCCAGAGTGAAGCTTGTGGCCAAAAGACCCTATAATCCCTGCAGAGCTGTTCATTATTGTAATATTTCAACAAAGAAACGCTGCCGGTTCCTCTGCTACGTTAGCCCTACAGGTATTTGCTTTGATACTGCTTAGTTTGTATACCAGGTTCTCCAGCAATAAACAAGCCCTGACATAATTTTTAAGCGCCCCCCCCCCAAGACTATTTTAAAAACAAGAAAGTTCGAAGCACTCTACTTCGCCCCCTACTTACAGGAATATTAGCAGGGGCACCAGTTGCAAACCTTGCTCCCGCATCGAAGCCCCCTTCAACAAGAACAGTGGACCCAGGAGGATAGACAGGGCCCACCGGGTAAAATGCCAGGGGAACTGAAGAGCCCATTGGACCCATAGCCATGGATTGAGCCATAGGAAGATACAGGGAAGCACCAGGATAAGCTGCAGACATGGTGGGTACAGTGGCAGCTCCGGGGTGCACAAAGCTTGGGCGGTAGAGCTGCAGGGGGAGAGAGAGAACACAGAAATGGTTTCTTATTCAAAGGCCCCTTAATCAGAAACCTTACACCTCAACACATCAGACTTAGAAAAAAGTGGCTTATTGCCACTGACAACAGAAGTGCATTTTATTAATTTAAGAACATATGAAATGACTTGCTAAAACAGACCATTAAGCCCGCAGCATTTTATTTCTAGCAGCAGACAGCCAGGTGCTCCTGGCAAACTCGCAAGCAAGAGATGTAAGGCTGACAGTCTCGGCCTGTTTGTTTGTAGCACCTGGTGCTTTTCCACCATGGCATGTCCAACAGGTAGATCGCGGGGGTGTCCCAGGTAGATCGCCTTTGGCCAACCCTCCCCTAAAAAAAGCTCAGCAACTCCTGGCAATGACAATGGGTAGATCATTTTATACTGTGAGTAGATCGCTGCCTCTTGGGAGTTGGAGGTGCCTGCCCTATAACATGTAGGGAAAAACATAAAGCCATCTGACGCAGGGAGCTACCTTACACTGAATCGCAGCAGCTCCCTAGAATTTAAGGCAGGCATCCCCAACCTTCGGCCCTCCAGATGTTTTGGACTACAATTCCCATCATCCCTGACCACTGGTCCTGTTAGCTAGGGATCATGGGAGTTGTAGGCCAAAACATCTGGAGGGCCGCAGGTTGGGGATGCCTGATTTAAGGCAAAACTGCTTCCCAGCCATGGAGGCAGTCTTCTAAATTTGGGGATCAAGCCCAAGACTGTAAGGGGAAAAACTGGGCAACACGTGACCAATATTCAAACAAGTAGAATGTATTCACAATTAATGTAATCTCAATAACAAGACTTGAAACCAAGCATATCTAATGTAGTACACATAAGACAAAATTTATAAGGTCTCTGAAAGTCGCTGCTGAAATGAATAGAAAATCTTTGTATTGCAAAGTTCTGAAGTAGCAAACGAACTGTCACGATATAACAAGCAAACTAAACTGCTTTGTTATGTGAAGTGCCAACGTGGCTGAAGTAGTCTACGGACTTGCCTAGGATAGATGATGTACAGTGTTTCTTCAGCGCAGCAATAGAGCATAGACGTATTTCATAAACACTTCTGTAATGCAGATAAATCTATACTTGCGGAACAGTACTCATAGACTTATGCAGTCACGTGTTGCCCAGTTTTTGTTTCACTTTAGTGCTTGCAACACAGGGGTTTGGTTTGATATTTACAAGACTGCAAGAAAACATGCCTAGAAATTACTCTGCTGCCAACTGACCTGCCTACCTCCTCTTCCCATTTTGGAACAGAGCTACTCCATCAAAACAGAAGGAGCCATCAATTAATATCTGAACAACTGGCAGTAGTAGCCAGCATTGAATGTTGATGCCTGGTGCCTGTTTTAAGAGGTCGTGAGTGTAAGCAGCACTATCAGCCACAGCAGCCTCTTGCTTCTAAAACCCTCCTTCATCACCT
This sequence comes from Darevskia mixta, assembly GCA_034641385.1. NCBI lineage: Eukaryota > Metazoa > Chordata > Lepidosauria > Squamata > Lacertidae > Darevskia > Darevskia mixta. The sequence goes on from JAWWNH010000047.1 coordinate 1,616,142, forward strand.
CCACAGTTTAAATTTTGACTGCAAGCTCAGGGTGTCTTCTTTGCTTGAGTTACTCAATAAAATGTTGTGCATATAGATGTATAATAGCAACAGTCAACACCACAAGCAATTCACATAATTTCCATTATTTTTTTTAAAAAAACAAAGATTGTCCCTAGCCCATCCTGAATAAAAGTAGGTAAACACACAAACACACACCAATACATTCAGCTATGATGAAATTAAAAGCTGGTATAACATTTCATCTAAAATCCACCATCATTGCTACCTTAACCCTGGCAGCTAATAGCTAGCCACAAAAGATTTCCAAAAGATGCTTATCTCCAAATAAGAGATGAGAGATGGAAGATGTTGGACCAGCCTGGGAGAAGGTCTCTTCACATCTCTCGGTCCTCTTGCAGTCCTTGGTACATGAATGAAAAACCCAAGAGTAGTTGGGTCATGTATTGTGGGACACAATAAATGAGGCATAATCTTAGGCAGCCTGGGACTCAGCTGGTAAAGATGCAGATGGACTCTCAACTCCCATCAACCCCACCAGCATAGTCAAGGATTATGGGAATTGTAGTCCAGCACCATCAGGTACTCCACTTCTGTGGGGAAGGGTTTGATAAAAGATTTTTTAAAGGGAGAAGTAAACAGCAACAACCTTGAGGTGTGCTCAGAAGGCAGAAGGGAACTATAACACTGGTATAATGTGCTCTCTGTAAACCATTGTCATTGGAAGCTGAGTCACCATGTGCCACACAATTCAAAGCTGGTTAGGCCTAGCAAAGGCACTAAGCTCAGCAAGACCCTTATGAGAATGGTGCCATATCAACTCTTCATTGCCACAGTGGCATGCTATGGGCATACTACCACCCCTTATGAGATCAACAGGTGTTGACACAAAGTTTGAGAACAAGTTGTCTCTGTTGCCATGCAGGACCCAGGATCATGATGAACCATCCAGACACACAAATGTTTGCATGTGGCTAAGGCAGGGCTTGGAAAGTTTGTATTTGAAGTTAAAAATGCCACAATGGGCGAGTTAGTTGATAATATACTACTGTAAGCAGCAACTCCATCCCCGCCATCATTACTAATCAGTACTGTTATCTTTATTAGTGGGAAAATGCCTTTGGTCTGATTCAGCAGGCCTAGTCTTACATTCTTATAAAAGGAGAACAAGGTACATACTTCAGAGTAAGCTGGAGGGGCCTCGGTGTAAGGTGGAGCCTGAGGAAGCTGTATGGTCTGTGGGAAGACTGATGGATTACCAAGAGGTTGAACCGGGTAGGAAGGCTGTGTAGGATATTGACCTAAGAGGAAAAGTTAATCAATGTTAGCACAATTGTTCTTGCTGCAAAAGAACAGGAAGCGTGTGAGGGAAACACTCTCTTCTGGAAGCCTTATCTGAAAGAAAGAAAACAGATCTGAAAGAAGAGAGATACCTAAACAGCAGAAGGTCTAAAGACGACAAAACATCTCCTAGAAAATTACATCTGCAGGAAGCTACCAATAAGAGGGCTGAATGAAGGAGGCTCAGCTGATGTCATTAAAAGCTGCTCTCCTACCAGGCTTAAGACCAGAGGTGGTCAATGAATTATTTTTTTTTTAAAAAATGATGGTGCCATCTCATGGGGACCATAAGTATCTTTCAGAAGTTAGCAAGAGAAGAACTACTTAATCATTCTTCCCACAGCCACCAAACCCATTTTCATCTATTAAACTGATTTAACACTGAAACCCATGATTGGTAGTCTAATCAAGCATCTCCTCCAATGAGATTACTTTGCCCATTTGGTACAGTCCCCCAACCCATATTTCTTTTCACAGCAGGGTTGGCCTGCTTTTTACATCTTGTCATAAAGTTAGGCCATTCAACCTGTTACAAATATCTACGAGGTAAGCATTATGCAGAATTTCAACTACAAGGGGTTAGCTTATACTTGAAACTTTGTAGGTATCTATAGAAACTGGATAGCATTGGTGTGGGACAGAATGCTCAAGCAATCAGATTGTTCTGAAAATTGAAAAGAGTCAAGCTGATCTATAGCAGAAGTAGCCAACATGATGTTCTCCAGATGTTGTGGACAACTCCTTCCATCAACCCCAACCAGCATTACCAGGGACAATGGGAGCTGGAGCCCAGCAACAAGTAGAGGGCACTTTGCTGGCTTCCCCCAAGCTTTTCGTAATGCTTCAGCTCCCTGGCTGCACAAGAACAATTCAACTCCGATAAGCTGCCTAGAAGATGAAAGGACACAAAGAAAATCCCAGGACAGGGAGCTCATATCATCAGCTTCTGAGAGACCACCAATGACCCAATATTATTCTGGTTTTGTCTTGTATGTATGTGCGTGTGTGTGCGTGTGTGTGTATACATACATACATCACATACATACATACATACATACATATATCTTAGTAGTTTCAACTGTAGGCCACCTTGACAGAAAAGTGGTATATGAATGAATTAAGTAAATAGTATTGATTTCACTTTCTTGGAGATTTTCCCCAAAACAGGCTGAACAGGTACTATTGCAGGTGGGGGATGTTGAAATGCAGGTCAAAATACCCATTTAGGTCACAACTCGGACTACATGATTTACCACATAGTCCATTCCATGTAGGCTGCATGTAAATGTACTCACTTTACAGTGAGCAACACACTGAACTTGGGCTTAATTCCAAATGCACTGACTGGCCAGAATCTGCTTGTCAAGTCAAGAAAAATACAGTTTATTGGCATTACACCTTGTCATACAGGTAGAGAGTAGCAAAGCAAAAATGCAGGGCAATATCCACTATGGAACAAAAAATGGGATTAGTGTCCGTCCAAGCAGGAGACACTCAAATATTGTGGTTAGTCTTCAAGGTCACTGGTTATTCCTGTCCAGTCTTAGTCAGACAATAAGCGCAGCCTCCTCTTCTACCTTCCCCTGCCAGCTTCTTCCTAAGGATCTGGTACAATTTTTTCCTGTTAACTTTTCTGGCCTTCCTCAATTCACTGTCCTACCTCACCTTATGACCCAGACATTTACCAGGGACAAGAACAGCATCACAAACCACCTGCCTGGTTAGTGGTGATCCTATTGGGCCCATAACTGCGTTTTGAGAAAACAGTGATGGAGCGGAGAAATGATTATCAATCCATGCACTCTAATAGCTCAGTGGATGGAGCATGAGATTCTCAATCTCTGGGCTGTGGGTTTGAGCCCCACTGTTGTCCTGCATTGCAGGGGGTTGGACTATATGACCCCTGCGCTACCTTTCCATCTATACGATTATTATCAACATAGCTGTCAACCTTTCCCTTTTCTTGCGAGGAATCCTATTCGGAATAAGGGAATTTCCCTTTAAAAAGGGGGAAAGTTGCCAGCTATGATTATCAACAGAGCAAACAAATGCTCACGCACATTCTAATAGTGCCTGTTTGGAGGGAGGGAAATCCAAGCTACCATTAGGAACTGAATACAGAACCAGAGAGGGGCAGCTATCCTGGGTAATAATTCTGGAACACCAGGATGCGACTGGGTGCTTGGGACCTTGAGTGCCTGTTTGCAGGCAGCAACAGACCACACACACACACACACACCACCTTCTCCTTGCAGTCCAGATCCGCTGTGCAAAAAGGGAAGATGGCTCCCCCCCCCACAACCACCTAATTCCCATGGGGGTTTCCCAACCTCCACGCGACCCACCTCCCCCAAACCCCGGCATCCAATCTCTACCCTCCTCCCTTCATCTCTGCCTTCCAGCGCTACAGTTCCGAAGCTTTTCACGCGGGCCTGATGGAAGGGAGACCCGGTCCGGGGGAGCCGGGGTGCCCCCGCAGCAAGCACTGCGCCTGCGAGCTGCCAAGGGGCCACGTGACTCCTTTCCGTGTCCCCACAGTGCAGATCTCGAAGGGGAAAGGAGGGCTCTTTCTGCCCACGGAACCAGCCCCCCCCCCACTTTTACCCCCCACGCGGCAGCCACAGGGTTAACTTTCTGGCCAGGAGGGTTGCGTCATAGCAACCTAACATCCGCCCTTCCCCCATCCCTTCCCCCCCTCCCCACACACGACTTTCCGAGGCTTCCCATTGGTCAGGACTGCCGCCAGTTACGGGCTAGGCCCGCAGATAACGGGACTGCGGCGCCAGCCTTAAAGGAGCAGCGCCTCACAGCGCGCTGAGGAGACTTGGGTGGGGTTGCGGGGGAAGGAGCGGGAGGGGTTGGGAGCAGCCCCTTGCCTTTGCTGTTCATGATGGCGGCGTCGGGAAAGACGGCTCGGTCAGCTGCGGAGGGTTGCGGCGACTGTCGGCTTCGGCGGCGGCGGTTCTCCTCGCTCAATCACTTCCTTGTTGTTGTCGTCGTCGTCGTCGCTGCAGCCCCGATGAGAGGGGTTACGTTCGAGCGCGTGACGTCACTCCGCGACGCTGCCGCGAGGGAGGAGGCGCGGAGAGCGAGCGGCGGTGTCGAGGGGGCGTGGCCATAACGGCGAGGGGCGTGGCCTTTGGCCCTGCAGTAGGTATTGAGGGAGAGAGGCGGGACAGGTGGTAGAGACGCTTGGCAGTTTTTTTATTATTATTATTATTATTATTATTATTATTATTTATTAAAATTTGTAGACCACTCTCTAGCCGCCAAGTCTCTGGGCGGTAACAACATAACAACACAAAATACTTAATAAAAATAAAAACAACCCAATAACCCCCCCCCCCATCCCCAACGCATTTTAAAAGGGTATTGGCAGTGGGGGGTTTTCTTAAAAAATGTTTAGGGGTACTCTCGTTTCCCTATTTCAATATATTGCCCCTCAATGAATCATAGAATCATAGAGTTGGAAGAGACCCCAAGGGCCATCCAGTCCAACCCCCTGCCAAGCAGGAAACACCATCAAAGCATTCCTGACAGGTGGCTGTCAAGCCTCTGCTTAAAGACCTCCAAAGAAGGAGACTCCACCACACTCCTTGGCAGCAAATTCCACTGTCGAACAGCTCTTACTGTCAGGAAGTTCTTTCTAATGTTTAGGTGGAATCTTCTTTCTGGTAGTTTGAATCCATTGCTCCGTGTCCGCTTCTCAGGAGCAGCAGAAAACAACTTTTCTCCTTCCTCTATATGACATCATTTTATATATTTGAACATGGCTATCATATCACCCCTTAACCTTCTCTTCTCCAGGCTAAACATACCCAGCTCTCTAAGCCGTTCCTCATAAGGCATCGTTTCCAGGCCTTTGACCATTTTGGTTGCCCTCCTCTGGACACGTTCCAGCTTGTCAGTATCCTTCTTGAACAGTGGTGCCCAGAACTAGACACAGTATTCCAGGTGAGGTCTGGCCAAACTTAGATTCACAAAATGTTTAGGGGTATGCGTACCCCTGTGTCCCCCCCCCCCAGAAAGAAAAGCACAGGGTACCGCACAATTGCACTCATTTCACACGCTAGCAAGGTTATGCTCAAAATTCTACAAGGGAGGCTTAAGCAGTATGTGGACCGAGGACTCCCAGAAGTGCAAGCTGGATTTCGAAGGGGCAGAGGAACCAGAGACCAAATTGCAAACATGCGATGGATCATGGAGAAAGCTAGAGAGTTCCAGAAAAACATTTACTTCTGCTTCATTGACTACGCAAAAGCCTTTGACTGTGTGGACCACAGCAAACTATGGGGAGTGACTACCTTATCTGTCTCCTGATAAATCTCTATGTGGGACAAGAAGCAATTAACCTCTTAATGAGGGTGAAAGAGGAGAGTGCAAAATATGGTCTGAAGCTCAACATAAAAAAAAAACCTAAGATCATGGCCACTGGTCCCATCACCTCCTGCCAAATAGAAGGGGAAGAAATGGAGGCAGTGACAGATTTTACCTAGACAGCATCTTAAAAAGCAGAGACATCACCTTGCTGACAAAGGTCCGTATAGTTAAAGCTATGGTTTTCTCAGTAGTGATGTGTGGAAGTGCGAGCTGGACCATAAAGAAGGCTGATCGCCGAAGAATTTATGCTTTTGAATGATGGTGCTGGAGGAGACTCTTGAGAGTCCCATGGGCTGCAAGAAGATCAAACCTATCCATTCTTAAGGAAATCAGCCCTGAGTGCTCACTAGAAGGACAGATCCTGAAGCTGAGGCTCCAATACTTTGGCCACCTCATGAGAAGAGAAGACTCCCTGGAAAAGACCATGATGTTGGGAAAGATGGAGGGCACAAGGAGAAGGGGACGACAGAGGACGAGATGGCTGGACAGTGTTCTCGAAACTACCAACATGAAGTTGACCAAACTGTGGGAGGAAGTGGAAGACAGGAGTGCCTGGCGTGCTCTGGTCCATGGGGTCACGGAGAGTTGGACACGACTAAACAACAACAACAAGTTACTGGCTGTGATAACTAAATTTATGAATTTGTTGTAAGCTCCTTTGAGGAGCATGGTGGGAAAGTGGCAAAAAAAGCTAATTAATCCTTTCATTAGGTATAATGATTTGTGCCCAAACAGAGGAGATCCTAGGGGAGCTTATAAAATGAAGAAATACAATAGAAAACATAACAAACCAACGGGAAACCAAATCATTCACCAACACCCCAAAACAGCATCATCTAAAAATGGCATACTGTGCTTTCAGTAGAGTTATATAAGATTATAAAAGGCCTGGTGGGCAAGGTTTTTTTTTCTTAAGCCTTTGCCTGGCAGTGAAAGGACAAGTGCATAGGTGCTTTCCCCACCAGAGTAGTAAAAAACTGGGGCATCACCACTGAAAAGTCCCTCCAGTAGCCACTAGTAGGGGTTATCTTAATGGAATTAAGTTTGTGGATTTTTAAAAAAATTTAAATAATTACAAAACAAAACAACTTAGAAGAATGGAAAAGTAGAACAGAAAACAAAAGGTGTTCCCAAAGTGTAACAAAGGCTTATTACAAAACTGAACTTCATATCCCAGCTAGAAGCAAAATAGTACTGGGGTAGGAGGACCTTTGACCTTATATAGCAGGACAATTATAGATATACCTACTTATTCCAGTATTCATGTAAGGCGAAAGGTGTTTTCACTGTACACCTTTCTTGTCCACTATGCTTGGCTGTGTGTGTTTTCATCTCAGATGCTACTGCTATTAGAAAGGTGACATGGGGTGAGGGTTGTACTGTTCATATTGTTCATTTTGTGTGTGACTGTTTTGAGTACCTGAATCCCTTTCATAAGCCTGGAAGGAAATTTTGTTCTAGAAAGAGAAACTGTTATGCACCTGGAGATCAATAAAATCTTCAGTCAATAAATAATACAAAACACTGATATAATTCTTACTCTTTCCTTGGTTTGGTTTTTTAAAAAATAATAATAATAATGATTGCATTTTGTGTGATGAAGGGAATGTGTTTCACTTCTGGCAGTTTTCCTCAAAGGAAAGTACCCCTAGCCAGGTGTGCATCTGGGCTTATTTTGATGCAATAATTATTGTGGAGTGGAGAACTATTTTGCATAGGTTTGTAGCTTTACATATTCATGTGTTTTATGTAAATTGAAGCATGAACAATCAAACACATCTTGCATCCAAAATATGCAATGCAAAAACCTTCAACTAAACAAATGAAATTACAAATGTAAGATAAAATGTTTTAAATCTAGTTTTGTTTTTGTTAACATGCAGTACAACCTTGTGCACATTTACTCAGAAGCACATCCCACTGTGTTCAATGAAGCTTCTTCCCAGGTAAGTGTTCATAGGATTGCATACCAACAGTGGAATCTTTAAACATGCTTGCTCAAAAGTTAGGCTCTGTTCAATGGGACTTATTCCAAGAAAATGTATACGAGACTTCTGCCTGAGTTGCTTATCTGCCAGATACTTGGAACAACCCACAACCACACACACACAAAATGCAAAATACTAATATGTGGGAGTCTCTATTTTTCCTTAGGTCACATATTTTACAAGCAACATTAATTAAGTTTTGTGTGAGCCCCATCTTCCATTGGCTTGCCTGCATCCAGTCCTCTTCCAAGACGGCTGGATTTAAGTTGGATGAAAATTGGAGGTGTAGAGCAATATATCATCAGTGTATACCCATGACAAAATGTGATATTGCATATCACATTGAACTGGAATGGGGGCAAATGATGAATAGCTACTTATTACTACCACCCACCTCCTTTATCTCCCCAAAATGAACAGGTCCATTCCAGATCGATTCCACAAGCACTTGCCAAATTTTCACAGACTTGGTATCAAAGGTTGCAGAAGGATCTAACATGCTCAGTAGAATGCAGTTACTTCTCAGTCTCTAGGCCAGGCTTCCTCAACCTCGACCCTCCAGATGTTTTTGGCCTACAACTCCCATGATCCCTAGCTAGCAGGACCAGTGATCAGGGATGATGGAAACTGTAGTCTCAAAACATCTGGAGGGCTGAGGTTGAGGAAGCCTGCTCTAGGCCAGTACTATAGACCAGGCATAGGCAAACTCGGCCCTCCAGATGTTTTGGGACTACAACTCCCATCATCCCTAGCTAACAGGACCAGTGGTCAGGGATGATGGGAACTGTAGTCTCAAAACATCTGGAGGACCGAGTTTGCCTATGCCTGCTATAGACTAAAACCACAAGCATAGTCCCAGTGCCTTGTTCAGAAGAGAAGCCAAACCTACAATAAAGAAAACCATTGTTTCTTCATGTGTCAATAACGGCCAATAAAGGGGGAAGGTTGGAATCAAGCTAGTAACTGACTTAGAAGTAGGGCATCCAGATTCAATTACAATATTTCATGTGCGTGTGTGTGTGTGTGTGTGTAAACAACCACAGATGCTACTTTCTTTTAAGATGGCAGTGACTCCAACAAGTGAGGGAAGCAAAGTTCCCCTGGCTAGCTTTTATACAAACAACAGGTAACATGTTTCTGGCCATTTCTATTCCTTCCTGGTGCCGACAATGAGGAATGTGGCTAGGGCTAACAGATGTTCCATAAGCCTCCATTTTAAATTTTAGCCATTAGAAAGGCGTTTTATGTATTACAGTAGCTACATTTGTTTCCTACCCATCCATCATGGAGCTCCGTGCAGCATTTCATCCCCAGGACAGCCCTGCGAGGTAGATCCAGCTGAAAGAGATTGGCTTGCTGAGGACCACCCCTAGTGAGTCTCATATCTGGCCAAAGATTCATTTCCCAAAAATAAACCATTTCATACTGGTTTCACTGAGAGCTGCACATATTCTCCTGGGACTCATTACCAAGTTTAAAACCATGGAGAGACCTGGTCTGAACAAAGACATTGGATTCTTATCTCATTATACACGACAAAGCTATTTTTAACCTTCTCACACCTTGCTTTTTCCTGTAATACTAATTGCAGTCGTTAACAGTCATCAACAGGTTCACCACAGCTATCAGCCTATCACCCATTCCCACCACCCCTCTGAGTAATACCCCTCCCCACCCTCTCAATATATAAGGGTCTGGTGACTTCTGTTTCAGTGTATCTGAAGAAGTGTGCATGCACACGAAAGCTCATACCAAGAACAAACTTAGTTGGTCTCTAAGGTGCTACTGGAAGGAATTTTTTTATTTTTTATTTTGTTTTGACTATGACAGACCAACACAGCTACCTACCTGTAACTGAATCCTGGGACTTAAACATTAGTTAAGGAGTATGAGACAACCAGTCTCATATACTGTAACCAAGGTAAAGGGACCCCTGACCGTTAGGTCCAGTCGCGGACGACTCTGGGGTTGTGGCGCTCATCTCGCTTTACTGGCCGAGGGAGCCGGCGTACAGCTTCCGGGTCATGTGGCCAGCATGACTAAACTGCTTCTGGCGAACCAGAGCAGCACATGGAAACCAACATGCTTAAGTCTAATTAATGTATGAAGAGGTTAATACAATAGAGTAAGCTGTCCTGCCAGGCCACTTGCCTCACCTTGGGAAGAACTAGGTAAGCCTTTGTTCTCCTCCAGTCTACATGTGGAGCTGGCATGTGAGGAGTTCTGAGCTGCTGCCTCAGACCACATGGCTCTCACAAGCCACTCTTGAGTTCCTGTATACCAGGCATGTCCAACAGGTCGATTGCGGTGTGTCCCTGGTTGATCCTGGTTGATTGTGTGATCCTGATTGACACACACATACCGCAAAAAGCTAATCAACTCTGGGACTTCCCCCAAAAAGCTCAACAAGTTTGGTGAAGGCTCCCCCCAAAAAGCTCAACAGCCTCGGTCAATCCAATGGGTAGATCACTGCCAGTTTTTATAAAGTGCAAGTAGATTGCAGTCTCTTGGGAATTATTGCTATATACCAGGCATGTCCAACAGGTAGATCATGATCTACCGGTAGATCACTGGACGTCCGTGGTAGATCACTGGCTCCCTCCAAAGAAGCTGAACAACTATGGCTCCCCTAAAAAAGCATTTTACCTCCTCCCTGAAAAAACTCAACATCTTTGACCCAAACCCCCCAAAAATGGGCCTTCCTCCTTCCTAAAAAAAGCTCAACAACTTTGACCTGAATCCCCAAAAAGGGGGTAGATCACTGCCAGTTTTTAACTCTGTGAGTAGATCGCAGTCTCTTGGGAGTTGGCCACCCCTGCTATATACCAATAATTTAAGGACTTTCAGCACTTTGTAACTAAGCCAAGTTTTACTGCCTGTGCACATAAATTCTGAAGCACATAAATCTGACTTTGAGAGTTTGTAAGTAAACCATTTTAAACTTGCAAAACATGATCTTTTCCTATGCTGGAAGAAGAGGGAGACTCTGAAAGAAACTTTTAAAGAGATATTTTGGGGATTCACTTTAAAGGCTAACAGCCTATATTTCCACATTTTATTTTGCTGCATGTTTCTTTGGTTTTTAAATGTCTGCTGGGGGAGGGGGGGTTCACCAAAGAGTGCCTGCTCCAAACTTGGATCTTTGCATCCAGGAATTCTCTCCGCTACCCCCCCCCCCCGCTCTATATATGCACCAACAATGGAAACATCATTTAATCTCCCAGGAGTTACTTTTCTCTGCTAAGGAGCTGCGGTTAGAAAAATCACTGATGTCCAAATTCATGCATAAGAGATCAGTGGAAGGAACAGATAACTTGCAAATATGTTTTAAGTTTAATTAAGCCTTAAGGCTGCTAAACTTGCACCAGTCAAAGAGCTCTGCTCATTAGCATCAAGCTAATGCTTTGTTAGTTATTTCAGCATCAGCTTTAGGTTATGTTAGTTATTTTAAAGCTTATCTTCTTGGATGTTGTCATAGCAAAGAAGAGAGTGTCGTATCCTTGCAGGCTGGTTTATATAGAAATTTCTATTTTGGTAGTTTCCTGTCTGCAAGATTTTCTTTCACATTTCTGACCCCACCTATCCATACTCTGGAAACCAGAATCCAAATCCTCAGTCTATCTAGGCAGTCCCTCCTTTTTCAGCCCCTGAAAGATTTTTTTTCCAAATTCTTTTTTTTTTAAATCCAATTCATTTTAGCGATTATTATGATTAGCCCCTATCATCCAGCAGATGGCTGTACCGAGTTTTCTTTCTGCCATCCTGGCTTTTGCATTTGTGACCCAGGCTCTCATTTCAAGGTTCTGCAATGATGAAATGAAGCAGCAATAGATGCTATCATCCGAAGACATTCAAAGACACCGTTTGAATTCTTGAAAAAACCATGCAATCCGTTTTTACCGCCATGGGTCAAGAGTTTAGGTCAGTGGTGGGTTTATACAGGACTATCCACTCATCATTCTGGGTAACTATGGCAAGGATCAAGCTGTATGTGTAAAGGCAGGCTGGCACATTGGCAGTCTGTATCAAAGCATGGCATTAAGGGCTAAACTCGATGTAATAGGAGCAACTCGGCATGTTACTTTACTCACATGTATGTTCTGCACTCGAGGGTGGCGCTGTGGGTTAAACCACAGAGCCTAGGGCTTGCTGATCAGAAGGTCGGCGGTTCAAATCCCTGCGACGGGGTGAGCTCCCATTGCTCGGTCCCAGCTCCTGCCCACCTAGCAGTTCGAAAGCACGTCAAAGTGCAAGTAGATAAGTAGGTACCGCTCTGGCGGGAAGGTAAACGGTGTTTCCGTGCGCTGCTCTGGTTCGCCAGAAGCGGCTTTGTCATGCTGACCACATGACCCGGAAAGCTGTACGCCAGCTCCCTCGGCCAATAAAGTGAAATGAGCGCCGCAACCCCAGAGTCGGACACGACTGGACCTAATGGTCAGGGGTCCCTTTACCTTTACCTTTTATGTTCTGCACTCGAGGGGGGAGGAGTTCTGATTTTACAACAAAAATACGAGTAAATGAAGGGGGAAAGTGTGAAGCTGATCCGAACCTGAGCACATAGCTGTCAACCTTCCCTTTTTTGGTGGGAAATTCCCTTATTCCAGCGCGGTTTTTCACTGTTTCCCTTTTTTGGTGGGAAATTCCCTTATTCCAGTGCCGTTTCCCACTGCTATCCCGGATTTTTAGATCTCCCATAAATTTCCCGGATTTCAAAGGAAGCAGCTCCTCTCCCTCCCTGCCGGCCAGGGAGGCTCCTCAGCTGCGTTGCTCGGCTGCGTTGCTCACCAATAGTTACAGAGAATAGGATGTCATTAGACAACAGCACTGTTTGTGCTTTGCTTGCATGTAAAACCAACCACTCTGGCCCAGCCCACAAATACACTCCTTCCAACAGAGTGTTAAAGGATGCAAAGTCTGTAACACGTTTGTATAATAAGTCGTTAATGGATGCCAGAGAGCCAAAAGAGTGAACCTGATCAATCCCCCCATGAAGAATTGATGCTTTTGAATTGTGGTGCTGGAGTCCCGTGGATTGCAAGAAGATCAAACCGATCCGTTCTGAAGGACATCGGCCCTGGCTGCTCACCGGAAGGACAGATCCTGAAGCATCGCATGAGAAGAGAAGACTCCCTGGAAAAGAGACCCTGAGGTGGGGAAAGATGGTGTGTAGCCTGGTGGAAATTAATTTGTAGCCTGGGGGGCTTAGCGCGGCGTGGACTGTCCCCGAGAACCGTAGACTGTCCCCGGGACAGGTGAGGCTGCTGATCCCTTATTTTCAAATCCGAAAGTTGACAGCTATGCCTGAGCAGTTTGTGTCACAAAAGTGAGGTTGTCTTCCTCCTTGTATCCATCACCATAGTTGGAACTGGGTTTAGTGTAGTTTCACAGTTTGGAGAGTGTAGGTGTTTGCCTTTGACACAGCTAGCTGAATAACTCATCATTGCCATTCCCTGAATTTTCCCATGAGGACTGTATAAATGAACTTCTTCTTTTTTAATGAACTGCATTATTAATCAGATGTCTGCTGGGTTATACGATAAAGCAGACCCCATACACCCTTCTCATGCCAGACCAAATGTAAGATGCCTGGAAGAATATTGTACCTGTTTTAGGAAGTGCAGTCCACCACACAAACCCCCACATTGTCGCCTTGTGCACAAATTTTCCTGGGTTTGAAGAAAGTCTCTTATCAAGACTACCGGTAAGTCCTTAAGCCTCTTGAGCTACAGATCACATTTACTTGCTGCCCAAGTTTACTTCTCGTGTGCGCATGGGGTATTGCTGAATATGCATATCGGGCTATTATGCAGGCATGAAGCTTAAATAATTCATGGCCATAAAATATTCTTCATTTTCCTTCAAAAAGGTTGAGAAAGAGGTCTGGATAAACTTGAGAGTGAAGTCAGGATTGCAAGGTGCAGGGAGTCTCTTAGGCTGTCCACGTTAACAATGTGAAAGCAGGAGCCAGGTTGCCAGAGACCCCTGTTGCTACAGAGCTGGCAGACTGGAAATAACCAAGCCGAGCAACATATGGAAAATGTACTGTTCCCCCCAGGTCCCGGTTTCTCTGGTGTTGGTGACAACAGAAAGGAAGCTGCCCACCATTTAAAACTTCTGCCGTTGTCCCAGAGAGACCTATGTAGCATTGCTGGGACCACTGGCGGAGGCAGGGGCGTAGCGTGCTGCTTGGCTACCAGGGGCGGGGTAATTTGGAAAAAAAAAAAAAGTAAGATGCATTCAAATAAGACGTAACATGTCAGTGGATCTACAGCATAATGGTGGCTGCGCCGGCAGCAAACCGCTATGTACAGCGCATGTGCGGCGTCGCTACGCACAGCGCATACATGCAACACCGCGCATGCGTTGTATGTAGCGGTTTGCCACCGGCGCCTCTCAAACGCCGTACAGACGGTGGCGGGATCCTCTGCTTGCGGCTGCAGCCTCAAAGGGAGGATCCTCCACATGTGGCTGCGGTGGTGCGATGGCTGCTCGCGCCGCCGTGCCCGGGCCAGGGCGGTAGGGCAAGCACCCCGTGGGGTGGCTTCTTGTCACCCTCCCAGACATGGAACCCAGGGCGAACCGCCCCCCGTGTCCCCACCTTGAGATGCCACTAGAGGGAGGACCCTGAATACCATTTGGACCAGCTGGGAAGGATAAGAGCGAGAGGCGGGGAAGCTAGTAAATTCACCTGCCCATCCCACCCCAACAGCCCTACCATTAGGCCCTGAAGTTTCCCCAGAACCAGAAAGGGAAGGGAAAGGAAGTACCTGCTGCGGCTTATCAAATGACTGTCAGCCTAGATATCCCCATTTTTATTACTTATTATTATTACTATATTATTTTTATTTCCATTAACAGCCCAACCTTCCTCCCAAAGCAGCCGAGGGCAGCAGAAACAGCAATGATGAAACTTTTTCTTTCTTTTTTAATGACAGATTAAAACACTTTAAAATGGTTCTTAAGAAACAGCTAAAACATTCTAGAAACAGCTAAAAACATTATCAGCCAGCAACCTCATGGTTGCCAGGGTCAGTGTATTTCATTCCTGGGTAAACAGGAATGTTTTATTCCCCCCCCGCCCTGAAAGTCAGTAGTGAGGGAGACAAATGTATCTCACTAGAGAGGACATTCCACAAACAGAGAGCCGCCACTGAAAAGGCCCTGTCATGGGATCAACACAATCTTTTTCTTTTGTTCCCTTGCTTCTATTATGGACAAGGGCTGGGAGTTTCTTGCTCTGGATGCTTGTGAGAAACAATTCATACCGCTAAAGGTGAGAGTTTGAATGGATTGGAGACGGGCGGGGTTGTGTGTGAAAAGTGACAGCAAGAAATTTGACTTTTCAAAACCCAGGACAGCTGTACAATCCTCCTGTCCTTTCTGAGAGGTTTTGGCATGCAATATCTTCTACAATATCTTCAAACCTGCAATACTACTTTTCCAGTTTAGCCATGAACTTAAATTTTTAAAAACCTGGTTTTCTTATGTGTGCTTTTCTACACAAAATTATTAAAATATTTGTGCAATAGCGCTGAAATGAAAATGTGTCTTAATGCAAATTGAGTTATGATCATAGAGGTTAGTGTGCATTTGCATGATGTGTGCGTTGATAATTGCATTAGGATGTTTTTAAAATGGGTGTGTGTGTTGTGTTTGAAAAACCGCTTCTCTAAAGAATGACATTTACAGCAGAAAATGAAACAATTGTGGTTTCAACCCAGAGAAGGAAAATTAATTTCATGTGTGGAAAACAAAGAAGAAATAGGAAAGAAAGTTGGAATATAGAGTAATCAACAACGGAATAATGAGGCACACAGAGGATTTATACAGAAAGTATCTGATAGCAATCGGGGGGGGGAGCGTCATTTCTTTCAGCTATTAATTTTAGTATACCCCCCCCCCCCGCTTTCCTGCCCCCTGAGCTATTTGCTAAGGAAGAAAAATCAAGTAGTGGCTTAAAAAGGAATTCTGCTGGTCTCTGAGATGAGTTAAAAATTAATGTGTTCTGTTTTCCTGAATCTATTATAATAATGGTATGCCAATGTATGTAAATGAGTCTGAAATCCAACAAGATGGAAGTATTTAAATATTCATAATCATCATATAGCATTAGCACATGCAGACTAGGTTCTCGGCCGAATAGCAATACGATTTCTCAGAAAAACCAGCTGTACAAGTGCAAAGGCATTTTATCATAATGGATGCAGTTGTTAATTAAAACGTTGACAGTGTTGACTCCAGTATTATTATTATTCTTTGGTGATCACCCGTAACCGAGTAAGATTGTCTTCCATAAACACGGTTTTAACAATGAGTCCGTAAGTGACTGTGGAGGCCAATTCTGGATCCACACGTCTTTCCACTGTGGGGACATTGGTTTCTGGGCGGAAGTTGATCATGGTGTGGATTTGCCAAACATGCCTTCCTCTTAGCACGTTTCTCCCTTGTGTCCTGAGTTCGAGTGTCTTGAAAGCCCATGACACCTTTGGTAAAGGCTGTTCTCCAACTGGAGCGCTCGCAGGCCAGTGTTTCCCACTTGTCAGTGTTTATACTACATTTATTTAGATTTGCCTTGAGACAGTCTTTAAACCTCTTTTGTTGACCACCAGCATTACGCTTTTCATTTTTAAGTTCGGAATAGAGTAGTTGCTTTGGAAGACGACCATCAGGCATCCGCACAACATGACCAGTCCATGCTCTTGCCCACCTAGCAGTTCGAAAGCACATCAAAGTGCAAGTAGATAAATAGGTACCGCTCCGGCAGGAAGGTAAACGGCGTTTCCGTGCGCTACTCTGGTTCGCCAGAAGCGGCTTTGTCATGCTGGCCACATGACCTGGAAGCTGTATGCTGGCTCCCTCAGCCAATAAAGCGAGATGAGCGCCGCAACCCCAGAGTCGTCCGCAACTGGACCTAATGGCCAGGGGTCCCTTTACCTTTATTAGGTGTAAAGCATAGACCACTATTGAGAAAATGTTTCTCCCAAAGTGTTAGAATGCCACAAGTAATTTAGCACTAGAATAAATGTTCCCAAGAACTCAGGCTGAATGTTTTAGCATAAGAGTAAGTTTACTCACAAGTATAATCAAACAAAATTCACTATTTCCTATTGGAATACAATCTTAAACAGTAATAATAGTTTTACAAAGAAAAGTCTTTTGAAGATGAAAGTTGGGGCTTCTGAGATACGAGAACTGGAACCCAGGACAGGGCCCTGTTTCGGACGATGCCTTCTTCAGCTCGTCTTTTTAAACAGAATGTGAGTAATGTATGCTTTCTGTTTCGTTTGAGTCTTTGGTGAATGAAACGTCTTGGTTAGTAGATCAGTGTGTATTCTCAGGTTTTTCTATGTTTTTCTGTGCGTCTCCCCTGACCTTAAGGATTTTGAGAGATTTTCTCCTCCCTCTTCAGAGATATATAAGGCAACAAACTTTCCTCCCAATGGGAGACGCACAGAAAAACATAGAAAAACCTGAGAATACACACTGATCTACTAACCAAGGTGAGGGAACACAATATTGGGTGTCTTTTATCCATATAATTTGACTGCATAGATGTAACCGTTGTCAATACTTATGATTTACAGACGTTTCATTCACCAAAGACTCAAACGAAACAGAAAGCATACATTACTCACATTCTGTTTAAAAAGACGAGGTAAGAAACCAAATAGTATAAAGAGTTATGGGCAATGAATAATATCTTAGAACCATTATGTATATTGTTTGTATTGTTTAAACACAACTATTGTTTTGATTAGAATCATTGAAACCTTAGACTCTGATGCATTCTGTTATTTTGTTATTTGATACCACCAGCTGAAGAAGGCATTGTCCGAAACAGGGCCCTGTAAAAAAGGGGAGACGCACAGAAAAACATAGAAAAACCTGAGAATACACACTGATCTACTAACCAAGACGTTTCATTCACCAAAGACTCAAACGAAACAGAAAGCATACATTACTCACATTCTGTTTAAAAAGACGAGCTGAAGAAGGCATCGTCCGAAACAGGGCCCTGTCCTGGGTTCCAGTTCTCGTATCTCAGAAGCCCCAACTTTCATCTTCAAAAGACTTTTCTTTGTAAAACTATTATTACTGTTTAAGATTGTATTCCAATAGGAAATAGTGAATTTTGTTTGATTATACTTGTGAGTAAACTTACTCTTATGCTAAAACATTCAGCCTGAGTTCTTGGGAACATTTATTCTAGTGTTAATTGGAACAAGAACTCCTACAAGTAATTTAGCAACAAAATGCAATATGTGATATCCAATGTACAGCTATGTGCACTGCTGCACTTGCGAATGGCGTTAAGAGGCCTGACATGCAAGTAGCCCCTTTCAGGTTTACATAAACCCACACATCTGGGAGGGTGGGTACCAGATTATTAGTTAGTGCATATCTATATAACATTATATAATATTATATATAATATAACATTATATAATATTGCTGATCAGAAGGTCGGCGGTTCGAATCCCCGCGACGGGGTGAGCTCCCATTGCTTGGTCCCAGCTCCTGCTCACCTACCGGTAGCAGTTCGAAATCATGTCAAAGTGCAAGTAGATAAATAGGTACCACTCCGGCGGGAAGGTAAACAGCGTTTCCATGTGCTGCTCTGGTTTCTCCGGAAGCGGCTTAGTCATGCTGGCCACATGACCCGGAAGCTGTATGCCGGCTCCCTCAGCCAATAAAGTGAGATGAGCACCGCAACCCCAGAGTCATCCGCAACTGGACCTAATGGCCAGGGGTCCCTTTACCTTTACTAGTGTAAAGCATAGACCACTATTGAGAAAATGGACCTAATGGTCAGGGGTCCCCTTTACCTTTTATCTATATAACATAGGGGACCAAAGGGGTGGGTGGGAAATATGTCTATGTCTGATAAGTGTGGAGATAAGTGTCTGATAAGTGTAGATAAGTGTGGAGAAAATATTTGCAGTTCCTATGGAACCTAAGCAAATTTATCTCCAAAGGGGGGAGCTGTTACGAAATTACAGGGGGGGGACATCTTTAAAGTTGTCAAATGTTACAAATATTATGCATAAATGTATCCTTTCGACTTGACAGCTCAGGGAAGGTGTCGCTCCACACACCTTGGGGCATTCCTCGGTTTCACTCCTCCACCCCGTGCACGCACCTCCCCGTTTTTTGCAAAGAGAAAGCACTTCGGACGTTGGGGGGGGGCGGCAAACGGGGCGGGGCCTCGGGGAGGGTGGGCTCCGCATCTCCCCCTAGCGGCCTCCCGCGGGCTGTGCAGGATGCGGCAAAGGCCTTTGCATAAATTATGTTCATGACGCAGCAGCTAAAAAACCCCGAGCGCCGGAATCTGCCCCCTCGTTCTCTCCCCAGGCGGGGCAGGGGCTCGGGCGGCTGCGGCGGGGGGGCAGGCCCGGTGCAAAACCTGGGGGGCTGCGCTCGCAGGAGGGCTTGAGCCCGCCTGGGCCCTGGGGGTGGGGGGGCGCTGCCTCTCCCACCCGTTTTTGTGCGTGTGCGCGCAGCACCCTTCGCTCCCGCTGCTGTGAGATGAATTTTTAATTATTCCCCGGGAAAAAAAGAAAGAGAGAGAGAGAGAAAAGAAGACGAGGAGGGGGAAAGATCGGCTCGGAGGAGCCCCGGCCCGGGCAGGGGGCGAGCGGGTCCCCCCCGGCTGCGCAGCGGTGAGTGGGGTGGGGGCGGCGGCGGGGCCGGTGCTGTGGGGTGGGGGGGACCCGGTTCGGTGAATATGCAATGGTCTTAATTAGCATAATTTATATATTTATGATAAAGAGAGAGGGAAACGGGCCGGAGCGCGGGGGAGACGCCGGGGACGGCGAGGCAGCCCGGGGGGGGGGCGCAGGCAGGGCTGGGGGGCTGCCCCTCTCCGGTCTGCTTTTTTTTGGGGGGGGTCCATCGAAAGGAATGTAGAGAGGTCATTTTTTTTTGCAGGGGGGGTGTCGGTGGGTGGGGTGGGGGGAGGAACCGGACCGCACGAGGAAAGCGGAAGGCTGGCTAGGAAATGGGCAGGGTGGCAGGGGGAATTGGCAGGAAAGAAAAAGCGGTCGGGGGGGGGGGTAATAATAATAATAATAAATAATAATAATAATAATAATAATAATAAGGCGGCTCTCCAGGAGGATTGGAGCCCGGCTAGGCAGAAGCCGGCGGCGAGGAGCGAAGGGGCAGTTGCTGAGAAATGGGTTAGAGAGGGAGGCAGAGGGCAAAAGGCGTGGGGGGGTGTCCATTTGGCATTTTCGTGCTGCTCGGGCGAAGGGCGGCATGCAAACTTAATGAATGAAGAGCCTAAGTGCGAAGGAAGGCGAGGCCCCCCCGGGAGGACGCTGCTTGGGGAGCCCCCGCAGGGAAAGAGGGGGCGTGGGTTCAAGGGGCTGGGGGGCAGTGGGGTGCTGGGTCGGAGGGGGGAGCACCCCCCGCGGTGTGGGGTGCGCGGTCACTCGAGGAGGGTGCCGAGGGGCGCACCCCTCCGAAGCTGGGGCTGGGCACCGGGAAAGGGAGCCTGAGAGGGGCTTGCGGGGAAGGGGGTCCCGGGGACCGGGGCGTGTGGAGGGCGGCCCGCGAGGCAAGAGGCTTCAGGTGCGGCGGGGCTGGACCCGGGGAGAAGCGGGGTGCTGGGCTTCGGAGGCGCCGCGGGCGGTTGGGCGCGAGCGGGGAACGGAACCGGGGGCGCCGCGAGCGAGGGAAGAGGGACCCGGGCAGGGTTTGGCGTGAGCCCCGGAGCCTCTTGGCGAAGCCGGGCGACACTTTCGGAGTTGCTTCCTCAGGACTTCGCGAAATGTCGCCCTCCGACGCGGCAGGTGTCTAGGTGGGTCTTGTAAGCAGGGAGCCGGACCTGGAGGGTGGCGGAGTTTGTCAACAGGGCGGCCAAAATAGGGTGAGGTGGGAAAGGGGGGAGCACATTTCTATGTAGAGCCAACGAGGTCGGGCATGGCTTCCTTGCTACCACAGGCCAAGCGGGCATCTGCAATCAGGTATCTCCGTTGTTTCGTTGGGCTTCAAAAGAAGTGGGTACTTTCCCTTTTAATCTGACCACTGGAAATGCAGAATTTGGCAGCCCAGGTTGCTTATCGGGACAAGGCAGTTTGAGCATATAACGCCCACCCTGCGCCAACTGCCCTGGCTGCCAGTTAGTTTTGGGTCCCAATTCAAAGTGCTGGTCTTGACCTATAAAGACTCAAATGGCTGAGGATTGGAATACCTCACAGACGGCCAAATAAACCGACCTGCGATCATCACCTGAGGCCCTTCTTCGTGGGCCTCCTCCATGAGTGGTGCGGAGGGTGGCAACACGAGAAGGGGCCCTTTCTGTGGTGGCTCCCCGTTTGTGGGATGCTCTCCCTATGGAGGCTCATCTGCCGCCTTCGTTACATATCTGTAGGCGCCAGGAAAAAACATTTATAACTGATTAACATGCTATGGCTTTTTAAATGTGTGGAAGGGGAGTTATTGGTTTGGGTTTTTTTTAATGTATTTTGTGTTCTTATTCTGTATTTTTCTGATGTGAACCACCCTGTGATGTTCCATTGAAAGGTAGTGTACAAATAATATTATTAATAATAATAATATTCTCCCCAACTTCCTCTCCCAGTTGAATGGCTAATGGTAGCTTCAGTGTAACTTGTTGAAACTGGATAAATGTAGGCTTAGATCTCAACCCTCTCCCAACACTGGATTGCTTTCAATTTGGCCCCTTCCTCCATGGCTGCTTTTAAGTCTCTCTCCCTAAGTACAACAAGATCTGAACATGGATCTCCTAACTAACACCACAACTCTCTCACCCCCCCCCCCATTTCAAGGAATGGGTGAAGGTCAGAGGACATTTAGGACAGCTTGACCTTAATGTCCTCTCTCCTCTTTCTCCACTTTTACAAATTTTGCTGCAGATTGAACATAAGAACAGCAGAAGAGCTCTGATGGGTCAGACCAAAGGCTTATCTAGCATCCTGTTCCCACAGTGGCCAGAATCTCACAAGCAGGACTGGCCAAACCAAGGTCTAGTTCACACTGAGGTTGCAAAGCTGTCTCTGAGCTGTATCATTTCATACCACAAGTGTGAGCTGTCTTGAATTAATGTTCCTTTGTACTTAAAACAAAATAAAAAATAAAAAAATTCCTTCCAGTAGCACCTTAGAGACCAACTAAGTTTGTTCTTGGTATGAGCTTTCGTGTGCATGTTGCACACGAAAGCTCATACCAAGAACAAACTTAGTTGGTCTCTAAGGTGCTACTGGAAGGAATTTTTTTATTTTTTATTTTGTTTTGACTATGGCAGACCAACACGGCTACCTACCTGTAACTGATCCTTTGTACTTAAAAAGAGAAATAATCTCCATATCAAAAACTAGATGCCAGAGGTGAGGATTCTAGTGGTGTTTTCAGGCATGTCAGCCTCTGCTTCCAGTGTGAAATGGGACACAGCTTTACCAACTCTGTGAGGTCTCAACACTGATAGGAAGCGAGGGGGCCTTGTAAAAAGAAATACATCATTCCTATCTTTGTTGTGCAATGGGGCCGAATATGCCTCGGGGCTAATAAAACAGTTGGCTATGGCAACCGCTGCTTGTGTGTCTTTTTGTGTAACAGTTGATTCAACTGTGGCTCAAATATAATCTCCATGTAGGCAAAGATGTGTGAGTGTGCAGGCCACCGGTTGTATTTGACATACCGTAGTGTTTGGTGGTTGTGGTTATTTTGGTCATGTGTACATGGATTTGGAAGTGATTCACCAGATGAGCATATGCTTTACATGTAAGTATTATGACTGAAGTTTTTTAAAATGATGTTATGTAATACACCCGCAAGGGTCTGCTGTGTGAGACTTGGAGAATCATTGCCCAGTGTATTTCTAAATAACATTTTCATCCTGCCGTTCCAAGGAGCGTTCCTCTTTCCTAAACCAAAAGTTTAGGTTCAAAATTCAACGGAACTTCAACTGACTTGGGATGTTTCATGGCTGCATAGTGATTTGAAGCCAAGTCTCAGTCATTCCAATTATCTACAGACTTTACTGAGCTAAATGGATCAGT
Organism: Darevskia mixta; assembly: GCA_034641385.1. Lineage (NCBI taxonomy): Eukaryota > Metazoa > Chordata > Lepidosauria > Squamata > Lacertidae > Darevskia > Darevskia mixta. The sequence continues at coordinate 1,638,874 of JAWWNH010000047.1, forward strand.
GTAAGGCAGAACCTCTTAAACTGCCCACAGTTTGGTTTGTGCATGTAACAGGTGCTGAGAGGTGGCCAAAAACCTACGCTTTTGATGGGTAGGCAGTACTGCAGCTTCCCTCAGGCCTATGTGCACAACCGTAGGTGTGGCGGTGTGTGTGTGTCTATGTAGCCTTTTAATTGTCCCATTTGCTACCGGTACTGCTTAAGCCTCATTTGACACCTTTGTGATGGTGTAGTAAACGACTAAGTTATGTGAGGTACTATACTGCTTTACTACTTTATTTTGGATTGTATTTATCGTTATATGTGTGTGCTGGTGGAGAACCGTAACAATAAATTATCTATCTATCTATCTATCTATCTATCTACTCTTCCAGCAGCTATTCAGTCTACATTCCATTACAATACTGTTGCTTGTCTGAATAAAGGTAAAGGGACCCCTGACCATCAGGTCCAGTCGTGTCCGACTCTGGGGTTGCGTGCTCATCTCGCTCTATAGGCCGAGGGAGCCGGCGTTTGTCCGAAGACAGCCTCCGGGTCATGTGGCCAGCATGACAAAGCTGCTTCTGGCGAACCAGAGCAGTGCACGGAAACGCCGTTTACCTTCCCGCCGGAGCGGTTCCTATTTATCTACTTGCACTTTGACGTGCTTTCGAACTGCTAGGTGGGCAGGAGCAGGGACCGAGCAACAGGAGCTCACCCTGTCGCAGGGATTCGAACCGCTGACCTTCTGATCAGCAAGCCTGTGGTTTAACCCACAGCGCCACCTGGTCCCCTGCTTGTCTGAATATACGGTAACTCTTTTAATCAACTGTTTGTGCCATGCAAACACATCACAGGGTGATGGAAGGTAATTGTGCCCATCCCTGCCCAGGGCACTTGGTGTTGTGATGCTGATGGCAGAGGAGACCTCACTTCAGGTCCCCAGAACCATGAAACTCGCTGGTGAGCTTAGGCCAGTCACTAACCAACTTCACAGGATTGTTGTAAGGATGAAATGGGGGGGGGGTTAGTATGTTAATTGCCTTGAGCTCTTTGGAGGAAAGGCAGGATTTACGGTAAATGAAATAAATAAACATCCACTTCCAGTTTGGGGAGGTTCTTCTGTGGATAATACATAAAGACGTCTGGATTCATTTATAAACTGACCGGTCCAGCTGCCTCCCTTTCCACTAGTAGCAGCAGCAGCTCAAAAGTAAACGCTTGCATCCTTTAAAATATGTTATTACTGAGGCAAAGGGAGGAGTTGCGAGGGAAGAGTTCTGCTTTTTCGGGGTGGGAAATGGCTCTTCTCCTCCTGCCTTGAGCTCTTGCTCTTTAACTCTCTTTGGTGCTGAGATTAGCCCTGCTTCATAATGGGATGTTTATTCTCTGCTGGACAGGATCAACGACTACACACCCCTTTTATATTCTGCTCACTCCCGTGGGGCAAGATTGCTATCTAAAACCAACTCCTGTGTCAGCAGGGTTAACTTCTAAAAGCTAGTTGTACAGAAAACTAAGACTTGGCATAGTTATTCTCTGATCTATATGCCTTTGTAAAGGAGAAGGGGTCCTGTGAGCCTTGTGTTTGTATGCCTTTGGAAAAATGCATATTCAAAACACCATTAAATGGAACAAGATTTCACTTCAGAAACATTTCGATCATTTACATGGGAGGAAATGAAAGTTGCAGCACATTTGCATACTGACATTCAAAACCTTTTAATCATTGATGGCACACTAAGCTCCACCTTCTCCCTCCTGTAGCCTGGAAAGTGAATATATTACCCTCATTTAATTTTAGGATATATTAACATGTTGTCTTCCATTCTGTGCTGGGAGCATTATCTCCCCCCGCCCGCTCTGTTTCCCCTTGCCTCCAGAGATCAAGAAATAGCTTTTATCTCAACACTACTTTCTCACGTTTTGCTGCAAAAGTGAACTAACATTGTTGCGCCTGAAATAATCAGAACGAAACAGGTGCATTTTCATAAAATTACCATTGCAAATGTGTCCCATTCCACTCTTTTAACCACTCTTGTACAGTAGGCGTCTGCTGAGAAGTGAGAAAAAATCTGTAAAGACACTTGAGATTTTATGCCAGTGCTTTCTGCCTTGCTGAAAGACAGAAGCCGGGTAAATGACTACTTTGCTCCCCCCCTTTACATTATTTTACAACAGAAATAATGGAATTCTGCTTTTTTTATTAAACAATACTACGCAAGAATCACAACAGGGAGGAGCAACTTGTGGCTCTCTGGGTGTTGTTGGATTCCAACTCCCAAGAGCCTCAACCAATAGCCAGGGATAATGGGAGTTGTATTCCAACAACATCTGATTCCCAACCCCTATGTTACATAATTATTTTCAGCCGGTTTGTATTCTTCCTCTACCACCAGTTTCAGGGCGATTAACAGCCGCATAGTACAGCTGTAATCCCCAGTTCATTGGAACCTGTTTTCATATAATGTGTTCCAGTTCGGATTCCTTTGGACCATTAATTCATGGTCCTATTCTGAAGTTCATATGGCCCAAACAGACACATCAACTCCACCGACTTTCTGAGAAAACGACAATCTTTTGACAATCTCCACCCTAGCCGGCATTTGTGTTGAGACCGCCCTTTCCACCAGAATCCTCCACAAAGATGGAACTACGTGGCTACCAAAGTTGGCCACTTTGTACTTACCCATAATCACTTTGCTTTGAGGAGAACGTGTATTCAGATTAATGGTGCTGCCATGAGTACCTGTTTGGCTCCACAGTGTGCTAGGATCTTGATGGCTCACTTAAAACAATGCTTTCTCAACTCCTATTCCCAGAAGCCTCTCTTCTACGTGAAATACGCTGATGGCATCTTTGTCATACCGACTCATGTACTTGCCTCTTCAGTGGGTTGTTCCAGTGTTCATTATTGAAATGAATGGACATAGAATAATAGAATTGTCTAACTTAGGTCCATTAATTTCTATGGGTTTGAGTAGGACTTAGTTGGATGCAGCCCAGTAACTTTCCAGTCCACTATCAACGTTAGCCTACAATCTCTGCAAGAGGTCCACTTTTGCATACTACGGTACAACTGCACAATGGACACATTAGAACCATGTTTCATAGGAAGTGTTGTTTGCTAAATGTGCTTTCATGGTTCCAGCTTCCACCCAGGACATACCATGAATCCAATGTCTACAGCTAAGTCCTATGATACAATCACATCTGTTCAGGGTCATCAGACAGACTACTTGAGACTACAATACCCACCCAATGAAGTAAAATAATGCATCGACAAGGCCAGAATGGTACCCAGGAACAATCTACAGGGTGGGCTTAGAAGAGAAAATGACAGGCCACCGCTTGCTGTCAATTATTTCTCAGCTGAAACCACTCAGACATATCATCAGGATTCTAGAGCCCGTCCTGGAAGTCACTGGCTTGTCTGGAAGCAACTACAAGCCAGTGACTGCACCCAACCTAAAACTCTGCATCAGCAACAACCAGCTAACAAAATTATGGGCACAGGAAACAGTTCCTGTGACAGAGCCAGGTACCTAATCTGCCCCACCCCATGTCCATTCTGGCATGCTTTTACAAGACTTGATAATGTGATCCAAAGTATCATGGGTTCATTCATCTTCTATTCCAATGTGATTTATGCTATCATCTGTTAACAATGCCCTACTACATTCTGTTTAGTGGTGTAAATTTTCCAGCATAAAATACCCTATGCGAATTAGGGGAAATTTTCAGTTTGCTTAGCGAAATTTGCTGATGACCTGGAGAGTGACTTAATTCTGCATGTTTTACTTGTAAGCAAAGTGAAAACTTTGAAAATGCCAAGCTTGCATCATATTTATTTGCCATTGGCATCCATTCATTTTTCCTAACAAACTTATGAAACACAAAAAAACCATGGAAAAATAAAGCACTGGAGAGTTTCCTGCCCTGTATTAGTCTCTATTCTAGGCAAAATAATAGATAGTGAGGATGTTTCAGCCTCCCAGAACACACTGTTACTGACCTAAAGGCCATTCTGAAACACAGGGACGTCAAAAGAAGAATATGACACTAAACAGCTAAATCGCAATTCAGCAGGAAGTTCAGTGCTATACCGTGTGGCTTAAATTAAGACAAAGGATGTTCATTAGCTCACCAAGGCAAGGGTACCTGTGCTGTCTATGGCTGTTTCTTGTGAATGGTTCTCTACCTCTCTATAGGTGTTAATATAATTTCAGCAATTCCTACCAATCTGCTAATGCAAAAAAGTGAAAGTCGTGCCTCCTTAGAATATTTTATGAAGCTCTTAACTGTCACCTTTGCATTTCATTGCCATTCAATCCCCACCTTATAATTGTCTCCTTTTTGGACCTGCCAACTAAGATTTCAGTTCACGCATCTGATGCAGTGAGCTTAAATCCACGAAAACCCACACCATAATAAATTTCTTAGTCTTTAAGCTGCCTCAAGACTCTCTGGTTGTTTTTGCTTCAAGAGGCAAATATGGCTCTCCCTCTGTTGTTTTTCATTAATGGAGTGGTTTTCAACCAGTGTGCTGTGGCACCCTGGGGTGCCTTGAATGATGGCCAGGGATGCCGCAGGCAACTCTGGCCTCTGTCCCTCTTTCTTTCTTTCTTTCTTTCTTTCTTTCTTTCTTTCTTTCCTTCCTTCCTTCCTTCCTTCCTTCCTTCCTTCCTTCCCTCCCTCCCTCCCTCCCTCCCTCCCTCCTCTGATGCCCTCTCAGGTCTCTGCCTCCCAAAGGCTTGCATAGCTGTTTGGTGTTTTAATGTATTGGTACTAACTTGAAATGATGGTAAGCAAAACCAAAAAAGTCTTGTGTCACCTTAAAAATCGTCATTCCATGAGCTTTCGTGTGCCCCAGGCAGGTTTACCAAATGCATGATGTACAGTTCTGAATCTGCAAACTTATATACGCAAGACAGGAATGTCCAGGAGAATTTCAGAAGGAAATTAAAAAAGCAACAGATATTGCAGAAAGGAATCGCAGTGTTGGTAGTAACACAAACATATTTTCATTGGTTAGCTAATTAATGGATATAGCAAGATTTTTTTTTTAAATAACAAAAACACCTGATGGCTAATTTGTTGAGAAATATTGGCCACCCTTGGACAATTAAAACTCAGCTTAATAAGCCAAGATATAAATATAAAATATATAAATGAGCCTTGTGGCTGCTCACTAGCGGAAAGGGGCTGTGTGTGCAAATGAAGACAGGAAGTCTTCAGTTAACTGTATCTTCCTGTTTTGTCTAAACCAAGAAACTGTTTAATGGCTTTGGAACAAGACGGTATTATGCCAACTTCAAACTGTGGCTTCATTAAATATAGTTTCCTAGTTTGGGACACTAGAGTTAACTGACTTGTTTGTTAGCTTACATGAAGGGGCAACACACACCTATAGAGTTTGGTTTCCAGTGTAGAATCTGGAATGCTAAGAGCTTCAGCATGCATTGTTTTTTAAAACAGCTGTAGTCCTCATCTTTATAGGAAGAAAAACTTGAGTGAACATGATATGTTTCTGCTATAAGCTTGGAACACACGGAGAGTCAGAAGACAGTGCTGGAACAGGATCTCGGGAGATCCACGTTCAGATAGGATGCTCAAGCTGACTTTGTTAATTTTCTCATGGCCTTGTCAATTGTGCCTATTGCGTATAGCAGGGGAGCAAGAACCATGCTAAAATACGGGCTGCTCTGGGAGGAAGGGCAGGATAGAAATGTAGTTAAAGGGGTCCACACTGTGGAGTGAGGAGTCCCCTCCCCACCTACCCTGGCTATGGATCCTGCTCAGTGTCCCCAGTACCATCCAGAATGGAGTGATGGTATCGTGATACATAATTGAGTCCCCTTCCAAAAGACCACTGGGTTGTATCCAACTGAGCTCTCTCCAGCATAGACCCATTGAAATGAATGGACCTAAGTGAGTTGTGTCCATTAACTTCAATAGGTTTACTCGTGAGTAGAGGTAACGTTAGCTACAACGACCCGTTGTTATGAGGAAGGCCAACATCCCATGATACTAAAGCCAGTTGTGAGTTGTAGGTAAGATTCCTTCCCAGCCTCAGTTACAAGCAGCTGATTTCTATTCGGGGCAAGGTGATAAATGCTGTGAAATAAGGGCAGGTGGAAGACATGAAGGGGATGGCTGTGCTGAAACTTGGGCTAGAACCTCTATTGATGGTGACAAGTCGACTGGAGGGGAAACACAACCAACCAGCTCAGTTAATTGGCACTCAGGCCATAGCATGGGTAGATGGTAGACCACCAGACTGCCACCTAGCCAGTGCTAAGAAACATATTGTCCCTCTCCCCACCTCCCATCCCCCCCCCCAAAAAAACCACACACATGCTGAATGCAACTGGGGCTTCCTGGTGATCTGGGAACCAGTGATTAGTCAATAGCAGCTCTGTTTCATAGCTGTCAACCCTCCCTTTTTTGAGGGAAACTCCCTTATTCCAATGCCGTTTCCCGCTGCCATCCCGGATTGTTGATATCCCTTAAATTTCCCGGATTTCAAAGGAAGCAGCTCCTCTCCCTCCCTGCCGGCCAGGGAGGCTCCTCAGCTGCGTTGCTCGGCTGCCAATAAGGAGTCTGAGACCGACTGGGGGCGGAGCTTGCATGCCTTGTGCAGCCAGACCCTCACGCCCAACCAGACAGACAGCCTGCCTGCCGTCTACACGCTTGCTCTTTCGCTCACCCGTTCGCGCGCAGCCTCTGGAGCGCAGGGTGGCGAGGCTACTTGGTGCCATTGCACTGCCCTCGCGGCACCCCTTATTTTCAAATCCGAAAGTTCAAAAAAATCCCTTATTTTCAAATCCGAAAGTTGACAGCTATGCTTCCTGGTGATCTGGGAACCAGTGATTAGTCAATAGCAGCTCTGTTTTCATTTGACAATTGTACCACCACCAGAAAAAAATAAATTCTGCAAAATGTACCGTTATTTAAATGAAGGGAAGGTGTGTGCAATCTTTTAAAGCCCTAGTGAAAGAATGTGTGGCACCAAATTCCAACATATTTAGACCCAGGTTCCAAGCTCCTTAAAATGGGGAGGGTTCCTGAGTCCCAAGCATTATGCGACAATCACCTCCAGGCTTGACTACTGTAATTCGCTCTACGCGGGGCTGCCCTTGAAGCTGTCCCAGAAACTCCAGCGGGTGCAGAATGCTGCAGCGAGGCTCCTCACGGGGTCCCTGCCATGGGAGCATATTCACCCAGTGCTCTTCCAGCTACACTAGCTCCCGGTGGAGTACAGGGTCAGATTTAAGGTGCTGGTTTTGACCTTTAAAGCCCTTCGCGGCCTAGGACCCTCGTACTTACGGGACCGCCTCCTGGTATGCCCCACGGAGGACCTTAAGGTCCATAAATAGCAACACTCTAGAGGTCCTGGGCCCTAAGGAAGTTAGATTAGCCTCAACCAGAGCCAGGGCCTTTTCAACACTGGCTCCGACCTGGTGGAACGCCCTGTCTCATGAGACCAGGGCCCTGCAGGATCTGATTTCTTTCCGCAGGGCCTGTAAGACAGAGCTGTTCCACTTGGCCTTTGGCTTGGAATCAATTTGATCCCCTCCCCCCTCTTTCCTTTTTTCCTCCTGAGATGGAACTACTATTTGGGGACTTCCCTGGCATTTTTCTGGCCCATGTAGGACCAGTCTGGATAGTCAGCCTTGGTGAAGAGTTGATGGTTTCTTCCCCAAATAGTTTTGATTTGAGTTCTACTGAAGTGAGGCTGCACTTTAATGTTGTTTTTAATCTTGTTTTTAAGTTGTATTTTAATCAATTGTTTTATACTTGGTGTTCGCCGCCCTGAGCCCGGTCTTGGCTGGGGAGGGCGGGGTATAAATAAAATTTATTATTATTATTATTATTATTATTATTATTATTATTATTATTATCCAGGGTTGTCTCTCTAGGTGTGCTCACCTCATTCAAAGTTCAGCTCAGACCTGAACTTGTTTACTCAGCAGCCATAACTCGCTGAGTTATTTGGGTTGCTTCTCTCTTTCACATGATAAAGAGATGGAAAAGTCATGCCTATAATGGAAAACAATGTCATTGAATAGATGTGGGATTTATTTATTTTTAATTACAACTCAAGGCCAGGAAGGAATGTGAAGTAATGAGCAAGCTTTCTTCCAGCGCCATCATATAACTATGCAAGTAGGAATATATCAGCTACTACCTTTTCTTGTCAAAGCCTGCATTTTTTTTAATTTTTATTTTGTTTTTTGTTTTTGCAAATTGGACTATTGCTCCTGTAGCTGATGCTCAGCTACAAGTCAAGCACCCTTCTGCCGGCAGCTTTCCTTCCTTCTATATATGTTGGGGTTCAGAGCAAGGCTATTATTAGCCACTCTGCTTTGTTTTAGGAACAGCCGGATAGTCAGCCAAATAGCCAGATCTGATGACAGATTACTTTATAGCTTTGGGCTGCAATTCCTTCCCCACTCCACTCCAACAGCTTTTAACAAATGCCGTGGTATCTGCCCTTATGTTTTGTCAATGTGTTTTTTAGAGAATCAGCCAACAAAGGCCTTTGTTAGCTCGCCCATCCTGGCACAGACTTTCCAGGAATGAGGATGAGTCATCTTGAATGAGATTAGAAATGGAAAATAATGGGGCCAGTAGCCAGATAGGATCGAAAGACTGCAGTCGGAGGACTCGCCAGTTTTCCAATCTGTTCTGACTGTTTTTATAGCCAGCCATAACATAGTTCTACCTTGAGCTTCCCCGCCCACCCCACAAGCTGCGTTCTGGAGTCCAATCATGTTATTTGTGTCCGACTCTGGGGTTGCGCGCTCATCTCGCATTATTGGCCGAGAGAGCCAGCGTACAGCTTCCAGGTCATGTGGCCAGCATGACTAAGCCGCTTCTGGCGAACCAGAGCAGCGCACGGAAACGCCGTTTACCTTCCCGCTGCAGCGGTACCTATTTATCCACTTGCACTTTGATGTGCTTTCGAACTGCTAGGTTGGCAGGAGCAGGGACCAAGCAACGGGAGCTCACCCCGTCGCGGGGATTCGAACCGCCGACCTTCTGATCGGCAAGCCCTAGGCTCTGTGGTTTAACCCACAGCGCCACCCACATCCCTATATACATACACACACACACACACACACACTCATATATACAACTTATATATACTTCATACAATATTCATCATTATCTCTTATCCTCAGACTTCCCAGTTCATCTCTCTGTGGCATTCTGGGTAGTCTTTTGTTGGCTGCATATTCTATTATTACAACCCATTTTTGTCTCAAATCTTCCTTTATTTAATGCTATCTGCTGCGTTCATTCTTACTTGTAGGTTAAATGGACTATTATACCCTCTAAGATACTCTTCAAAGCACTTCCTTGTCAGTTTGCATTTCTTGGTACAGAAAGTATTGATCTAGTGTGTAATTAATTCAAGAGGATTCTGGAAGCTTTTCTGTGTGAAAGAAACAAGCAGAAGGTTCAAGATGTTTGGGTTATACCTTCAGAGAAGCTGAGTACAGCTGACTTAAACTGGTTCTCTTATCTCTTCAGTCAAGGTCATGCTGACTTTTAAAGGAAGACCAGAAGTAGCCTGGGTTTCACTTTCTCCTTCTCTTTTCCTTCTGGTGTGGTGTTTTGTACCTAGTATGCTTAGTGTTAAGGTTTAGACTTATTATAAGTTATTGTAAGTTTAAGTTAAGTCTGCTGCAACTGGATTTCTTATGGGCAGTGCCAACCCTAAATGTATTGGATTTGTGACCATTATGCTCATTTGCCTTCAGTAGCAGAAAAGCTCTGCTGAATGAAATAGGCCTCTGGTCTATCTTTTGGGAATCCTGCAACGTGTTTAAGTTTTTACTCTGCTAGCTATACGTTGGATCAATATTGAGTTGAATTTCATGACATTCCACTCATTCCTGGCTAGTGATCTTGTGTTAGCCAGAGCAGGGTAGTGGCGCATGGGTTGAACCCCGCCTGATACCAATGAGTTCAAGACTTCTTGCATGCTTGAACCCCAATAATCAGTTGCTGGGGGGGCTCTGCTTCTACATGCTGTCAACTAAGAATGGCTTCAGATGTTATGCAGAAAAGACAAGAAAGGGGGGCCAAGGGACATCCTTGCTGTGCATTCCTGTGTATTGTGCAAAGAGAAACTCTTTCACTCCTTTGTGGGGAGCAGGGGATGTTTTCCCTGCACCTAGAGTTCTTATTTTCACACATCAGTGTCATACGTTGTCATACGTGTGGAGGAAAACCTTAAACATGTTGCAGAGTTCCCAAAAATAGACCAGAGGCAATAGTACTTCATTCAGCAGAGCTTCACTTGTGCTGAAGGCAAATGTAGCGCAATGGTGATCAAATCCAATACAATTAGGATTGGCTCAGTCCATACAAAATCCAGTTGCAGCATTTATAAACTTAACTCATAATAAGACTAAACCTTAGCACTGAGAAACACCACACCAGAAGGAAGAGAGAGAAAGAGAAAAGTAAGACCCAGGCTCCTTTTGGCCTATATTTATAGTCAGCATGACTCTGTAGAATAGAGATAAGAGAACTAGTTCAAAGCAGCTTCCCAGAAGGTATAACCCAAACAATCATTAGCACTGCTGCCTCTGCTTCTCTCACACAGAGATGCTTCTAGTAGTTTCTAGAATTAATCAGAATAGGAAAGATCTTTACACATGAGATCAATACTTTCTGCACTAAGAAATGCAAACACAACCAGAACTTCAGAAGCACAAGCTTATTTGCACTTCCAACTTATAATCCCCCCGCCCCCAACTCCCAGCTAGGTACACGATTTGCAATAATGTGACCCATCAACTGGAGAGTGTGTTCAAGGTGGCCTGAAAGAGAGAACTGCTGTTTGTTTCATGTGTAGCCATCCCTCTGTCAACTCTGCTAGACAGGCATTGTGGGTTTTTGCATTGCTTCCATGAACAAAAGGAGGGGGGGCAATGATAGGGAGCTACCGGTATGTTTCCTCAAACCACTTTCATCTGCCTCCTGTCTTAAGAAACATCCCTGCGCAGCGACAGATGCAGGCCTACAGTCTGCTTACAGAAGTTGGCCAGTTCTCTTGGGATTTAAACAAGAGATCTGGGGCGCTGGTTAAATCCTGACAGTTTTCTGATGGTAAGTGAGGGCATCTCTTCAGGCTCTGTGCTTCTTACCTGTGGCGTGTTCAGGATAAGATTCCCTCTGGAATAGTATCTGGGACAGTTATATTTCTGACTCATCGGCATTTGTAATTAAACATGGTAATTATATTCACTGTGGGGCTCGGGGTGTTGCAAATCATCCTCTTCCCTTCCCCCCCCCCCATTTTTGCGCATTTCATTTCTTTGTCACCATCTGCTGCGAAATGGCTGTTTCTCTTTCGGTGTGCACTTTGCATTGCCATCTGGGCAAAATTATTTGTCCCATTAATTGCGAAAATGTGTGAAGAAGCAAAACAAAAATGCTACTACAAGCCAGCGGAATGTATGCTAAATGAGATCCAGCCCACTCGCGAGAACATGCACAGAGCTTGACATTATGAAATGCCTATTTTAATAGCCTCTCTTGCTAATTGGTCTTTGCACAGCGTCGAAAAATAGCTCTCCACTTGACTCTGTCCCACGGGGAGGGCCTGAAAAGATCTGAGTCCTTTTTTACAAGATTATAAATATCTTAGCATGAACTCTGTCATACTGTGGCTGTCTTCAGGCTCCCACAATCGCTTTGGTGATCAGGAATCTGAGGTTCTAAAAGTGGCTCTCTGAAGGGCTTTGTTACCAAAGCTCCGTGTAGAGAGAAACTTCCCCAAGGGAGAACAGGTGTATCTTTTTATATCCCCACACCCTCCCCCAGGCATATATACATCACTAGTAGATTTGATGCCCGTTAAAATAACGGGCGCTAGAAGGTTAGTCTGCCCTGCGCCGCCATAGCCTCGGCCCTGGCCGCCTTTGCCCTCGGAGCGTCTCGGAGCAGCAGCCGCCGCCGCAGCAGCCGCGCCGGCCAACCCTGCCCGCCCGCCCAACCGCCCCTTCCCGCGCGTCACCTCACGGCCGCCGCTCCTCTGTTCCCTCAGCCATGTTCGCAGCCGCTCAGCTCATCCTCCCCAGCTCCATGCGAGGCGGCGGCGCTGACCCAACTGACGACGCGCGTGCGCCGCCGCTGCCTCTCGGACACGCCCCCCTCTCCGCCCGCTCCAATCCCTGTGTCCGTGAGGCTCATGCGCAGTAGCGCAATTCCACTGACACACGGACTGGACGCAGAGACACAGGGACTTTATTATATAGGATTAGACCATTTAAGGCCTTAGCCATTCCATCTCCCAAGGGAAACCTGGGAGCTGTAGTTCTGTGCAGGGCTACAGATTGCTTCTCAAATTATCAGCACCAAACTACAGTTCCCAGTGTTCCATCTTGGCCATTTGAAGGCATAGAGCAGTTAGTGGTTAGTAAGTACAGAGGTCTGTGCTAGAGTTGGCAGAGGCAACAAGCAGCAGAGAAAAGGAAGACCCGGCAGTCAGACAAGGCCTGCAGGACTTGGACAGCTCCCAGGCACAACTTGCTCCAACCACCTTGTACCGTGTTTCTCCTAAAATAAGACACCATCTTATATATATTTTCCCCTCAAAAAAACACAGTATGGCTTATTTTCGGGGGGCGTCTTATTCTAACCGCTCCGCGTCGGTACGCTGCATAGCCACACCTATCCAGGCCATCTTGGAGGCGCCGCGTCACTATGTCTTATTGTCAGGTTCGCTTAACGGTTGCTCATGAGTAAAGACCAAGTCCTTCTTGTCTTTCAACTATTTTATTGTGCAAATATGTACAGTGCGGAGCTAACCCTAAACATGACCGTCTAGTCACTAGTGGAATCTGCAAGTGCCCCCCTCCTGTTGTGGCGCCAACACCAGAGTCTCGGCACTCTAAAGTGCCGCCTTCTCCTTCTGTGTAAAGCGGGTGCCGGAAACGGCGTCTCCCCCTCCGAGTGGGTCTGCAGAGTGGTGCTAGGTCTCTCTGCATCTTCCTGGAGACTTGTCCCCACCTGGCTCCCTCCCGGTAACTGCTCCTCCCCCGAGGAGGAGCTGGTAGACTCACTGGGAGACGAGTCCGTCGACAACAGAGACTGAGGCTGCCGGTAGCCACTCAGTGCCAGACTGGCAGGGGTGGGCACATCCCTGACACTTATTTTCGGGGTATGGCTTATATTTCACAAATGTGTAGAAATCCTGCTACGGCTTATTTTATGGCTACGTCTTATTTTAGGAGAAACGGTAGCACAAAAATGAACCTTATGTCGTGGTGAAGACCTTGAAGACTGTCTCAAGCCCTACCTCCTCAGTGGGTTTCTTTTAAAACACAGCCTTCTGAAACCTGGTGCTCTGCAGATGTTCTAGACAAGTCCCTTCATCCCCAGCCAGCGTGGCCAGTGGCCAGGGATGGAGAGTTGTAGTTCCAAACATCTGGAGGGCACAAGGTTGGAAAAGGCTGCTTTAGGAGATTGCAGTCTGGCTTGGAGTGTAGCACTCTTCTGACACCATGTTCTCTTTGTGGACTGGTTATCCCCCCCTCCCAGTTTGATCCCCCACAACAACCCTGTGAGGTAGTGACTGGCCCTAGGACACCCAGCGAGCTTCATGGCTGATTGGGGATTTGAACCCTTGTCTCCCAAGTCCTAGTCTGTAACGGCTACACTACACTGTGTGCTTTGCAATAACATGCACATGCAGGCATAAATACATAATGGAAGAGTTATGCAAACGATTCTCTAATTAATTAAAACAAAATAAGGCTGTATTGTCCTGAGCTAACTATGATTGAATCTTTGTTTCGTAAAGCAGAGGTGGGACTTGAGAGAACACAGACTGAGCTTTCCAATTGCCACTTTTGTAACTCACTATACTACCATTATTTTACTTTATTGTTTGCTTTAATAGGATGGGAAGGGTGGTGTGTATGAGTACTTAGTTTGTGGGGTTTAAAAACAACAACTTTAAATAAACATTGAGTAAAAAAAAAAACCAAGGCAGGAAGGAGGAACCTGTGTTGCTAGACTACATCTCCCAGAATTGGAATACTGTGTCCAATTCTGGGCACCACAGTTCAAGAAGGATACTGACAAGCTGGAACGTGTCCAGAAGAGGGCAACCAAAATGGTCAAAGGCTTGGAAACGATGCCTTATGAGGAACGGCTTAGGGAGCTGGGTATGTTTAGCCTGGAGAAGAGAAGGTTAAGGGGTGATATGATAGCCATGTTCAAATATATAAAAGGATGTCATATAGAGGAGGGAGAAAGGTTGTTTTCTGCTGCTCCAGAGAAGCGGACACGGAGCAATGGATTCAAACTACAAGAAAGAAGATTCCACCTAAACATTAGGAAGAACTTCCTGACAGTAAGAGCTGTTCGACAGTGAAATTTGCTGCCAAGGAGTGTGGTGGAGTCTCCTTCTTTGGAGGTCTTTAAGCAGAGGCTTGACAGCCACCTGTCAGGAATGCTTTGATGGTGTTTCCTGCTTGGCAGGGGGTTGGACTGGATGGCCCTTGTGGTCTCTTCCAACTCTATGATTCTATGATTCTAATCCCAGGCCATTGGGCATGCTGGCTGGAGCTGATGGGAGTTGGAGTCCACAATTTCTGCAGAGCCTGCAGGCTCCCTGCCCTATTATAAAGTATAGTGATTATGGGATAAGTATTTTGCTATATGCTGATATACTACTCCCTTCAGTCCAAAGGGAGAGAGCAGTGAAGTCCTTCAGGAAATGCAATTAAAGCACATTTTCCTGCTTTCCCATTCCAACTTGGTTGGATATACACTTTATGCAAACACACACACACACACACGTAGAGAGCACATTGTTAACATCTCGCCTCAAGTGGTTGAAGGCTGAACTTTGAGGGGCACTGAAGTTTTATAGATGGTGAAATTAGCAAAAATGTACCATACAGATGATAATAAATGTTGGCAATGTAAAGAGAAGGACGGCACATTTTATCATATGTGGTGGACATGCCCCAAGATAAAAGACTTCTGGGAAAAGATATATAATGAATTGAAAAAAGTATTTAAATATACATTTCTTTAAAAACCAGAAGCCTTTTTGATTGGTATAGTTGGAAAGGATATTGTAAAAGAGGATGTGAGGTTCTTTCTTTATGCTACAACAGCAGCAAGATTACTTCTTGCTAAAAACTGGAAATCCCAAGAGATACCAACTTTAGAAGAATGGCGAATGAAATTACTGGACTTTATGGAAATGGCCGAAATGACTGGACGAATCCGAGAACAGAAGGAAGAGAGCGTTGAAGAAGATTGGAAGAAATTTAAAGACTATTTGAAAAAGTTTATTTGATTTGGTACAGGCAGCAGAAGTAGTTAAGCTTAGGTTAAGAAAATAAGATGCGATACATAATAAAAACACAAGGTTGTAAGGTTTATTTATTTTGTAAAAAAAAAGAAGAAGAAGAAAACTGTTAAAGAGAATTACAATGAATGTCAGAAAAAAGGGACTTGAGGAAGTAAAAAAAAAATTAGGTTATGTAAAAAAGAATTACTGGGCCTCGGATATGGAGAGGCCCAGGCGAAACAAAGATTTGATGTTGTTAATGATGTTTGTTAAGTTTGTTTTTAAATGATAAAATCAATAAAATATATTATTTTTTAAAAAATGAAGTTTTATAGATGTATGTTAAGTTGCATGTTTGGATTGTGGTTCCTGCAATTAGCAGAGGAGGTGGGAGATGGGTGTCTGCATTAGACCACTTCCAACTGCAGCTGCGTTGCTTGCATGGCAGAGTGCATCTCCATAATTTCCTTATACGTAGAAAAGGAAGCATGCCTGGGAAACAACTAGATTAGAGGAACCTTGTCCCTGGCATCTCATTTAAGATGCATGATTATGTTGTTTGTGCCCCACGTCTGAAATGTAACAGCCCAGATAATGTTTCATTTATCTCCTCATTTGCTACGTGTGAGAATGAGGTTTAGGAAGAAAGAATTTTAGCTATGTGCATAACAGGAAATTGTATCCCAAGGATCATACTGAGAGCATCAAAGTTGACAAAGGCTATCTGACCTTGAGATGCCAGTGAAGGAGTGGACAATGTGAGCAGAGAACAGAGTAGCCATGGGGAGAACGATAACAAATGACTTTGGGAAAACTTGGAGAAAAGGCTCTCAAACCCATTCCAGCTTGGAAGACAGGAAAAACTCAGACCTTAGTGATTGCTAGCTCTGCCCATGGGAACCCCTCTAAGTTATGATTAAGTGGGCAATAGATTTTGGGCATAACATTGATTTTGATGCATGGGTGAAGCTGTGGAATGAAAATATGAAATTTACGGCATGTGTTACCCTGAAAGAAAATGTACAAAAAATGATGTATAGGTGGTATTTAACCCCAGTGAAATTAGCAAAAATGTACAGAAATGAGTGACAATCACTGTTGGAAATGTAAGAAAGAGGAAGGAACATTTTATCATATGTGGTGGAAATGCGATAAGATTAAGAGATTTTGGGAAATGATATATAATGAGTTAAAAAAGATGTTTAGATACACCTTCCCCAAGAAGCCAGAAGCATTCTTGCTGGGCATAATGGGGGAGGAAATTAGTAAAAGTGATCAGAGATTGTTTATGTATGCAACAACCGCAGCCAGAATATTGATAGCCCAGAGATGGAAGACACAGGAAATTCCGACGATAGAGGAGTGGCAGACGAAGATGGTAGAATATGCTGAACTTGCGAAACTGACCAACAGGGTACAAAACCAGGACGATGCGAAATTCCAAAGAGAATGGAGTAAATTTGTGGATTATTTAAGATTGAATCGTGGAAGTTTGAAGACACTCGCGGGACTGAGATAATCCTATGACAGTGTTAAGAAGGGAGAGGTAGAAACTGTGGGGGGAAAGAATGGACTAGAAAACCTGCTGAAGGGAAGGAGGGAAGTCAATGCTCGGTGGAGCAAAATGTATAAAAGATTATGTGTTTTTTGATTTGTCAAAATTGTTTAATTGGAAAATAATAAAAATTATGTTTTAAAAAAAAGGGAACCCCTCTAAGTAAAACCAGGCAGAGGTTCTGCTTGCAACCAAGCGGTATATAAATTTTGTTAAATAAAGAATAATAAAATAATTGTTGTGACTCCCACTCAAGAACAACAGCAAGAGGTGTGCTTCCTTGGGAGTTAAGAAGCTATTCTTTATTCCGACAGTATAAACTCAGCAACGGGAGAAGAGCAGAAATTAATCCAGATGGCTGGGTACCAGTGGTAAGGCAACCCAACTCAAGCTTCATGGTCCACTAAAGGCAGTTCATGATTCCAGGATCAGGACTTGCAGTCTGTGACTGTACAGGAGCATGAAGTTGCTCCAACAATTGGTCCTGCCTACCACAGAGGTGAGGGACCCAGGTGGTGCTGTGGGTTAAACCACAGAGCCTAGGGCTTGCTGATCAGAAGGTCAGCGGTTCGAATCCCTGCGACGGGGTGAGCTCCCGTTGCTCGGTCCCTGCTCCTGCCCACCTAGCAGTTCGAAAGCACGTCAAAGTGCAAGTAGATAAATAGGAACCGCTCTGGCGGGAAGGTAAACGGCGTTTCCATGCGCTGCTCTGGTTCGCCAGAAGCGGTTTAGTCATGCTGGCCACATGACCTGGAAGCTGTACGCCGGCTCGCGGCCAATAAAGCAAGATGAGTGCCGCAACCCCAGAGTCGGACACGACTGGACCTATTGGTCAGGGGTCCCTATTGGTCAGCTGTTCCGCCTGGCCTTTGGGTTGGTTTTAGTTTAACCCTGTTTGATTGGTGGGCTACTTAAAGATGAGGCTGCATTTTAAATTTTAAATTGTATTTTAATTTGCATTTTAATTGATTGTTTTGTATGTTTTGTTGTGATTTTATGGGTGATAGCCGCTCTGAGCCTGGTCTTGGCTGGGAAGGGCGGGGTATAAATAAAAATTTATTATTTACCACAGAGGTGGAGAAAGTCCAGCTATTTGCCAGTCTGCCTTTCCTGCCAAGAGCTCCTGGCCTGAAGCTGGGAAGCATTCCTCCCTGGGAAAGCTCCTGCCTCTTGAGGTGCTCCTGTTGCCTCAGAGGCAACACCTGAACTTCCTTTTCCCGACTGCTGAGTCTCCCTCCCAACATCTGGCATTGAAGGGGGCCTCCAGTCCCTGGCATTGCATTGGCCTGCCTCCTACCAAGAAGGAGAGGGCCCGTGAGTCTTCCAGAAGGAGAATCTGAACGGAAAGACCTGGCTCTGAGCGGGAGGACTCTGATCCACGACCTCTCTCCTCCCACTCGTTGCCCTCACCAGAGTCCTTGGGGGTGGCCATGGCAGAAGGGTCTTTTGGTTTTTCTGCCTTTTTTCAGGTGCACACAATTTCTGCCCAGTTCAGTGGTAGTATTTTTGTGGGCTCCTGCATGTGTCTGCATAAATAAAGAGCTCCTTCCTGCATGCATCAAGTAGACTTGAATGTCACCCAGGAAAGCCAAGTGCGTCACAGAGACAGTCCTTATAAAAAATGCATAAGACTCTTATAAAGGCAATTACCTTTCCGCAAGGCAGTGAAGGGACAATACGTGATCCAACGAAGTAATGAAAAACGTGTAAGAGTGGAACACTGTTTTGTCCTGCCAACAAGTGAGGCTACCACCACACACACACACACACACAAATCCAGTAATTGAGCATGACAAGGAAAAATAATCCAAAATAGGAAATTTACGACGAAATGTGGATAGCAGAAAGAATTGTGACTTTCTGGACCCCCAGATGTTAAGGCTGACACAGGGACACGGGTGGCGCTGTGGTCTAAACCACTGAGCCTCTTGGGCTTGCCGATTAGAAGGTCGGCGGTTCGAATCCCCACGACGGGGTGAGCGCCCATTGCTCTGTCCCTGCTCCTGCTAACCTAGCAGTTCGAAGGCATGTCAAAGTGCAAGTAGATAAATAGGTACCACTCCGGCGGGAAGGTAAACGGCGTTTCCGTGCGCTGCTCTGGTCTTGGTGTTCCGTTGCGCCAGAAGTGGCTTAGTCCTGCTGGCCACATGACCCGGAAAGCTGTCTGTGGAAAAACTCCAGCTCCCTCGGCCAGTAAAGCGAGATGAGCGCTGCAACCCCAGAGTCGTCTGTGACTGGACTTAACTGTCAGGGGTCCTTTACCTTTAAAGGTCTGACAACCCTGATTCTTCTTCTTCTTTTGTAGATCAGTTCACATGATCAGTTTTGCCTGCTTTGGCCCCAATGGTCACGGGATCACCTTCCCTTTCATGATGAAACCCATCATCTGTTTAACAAACACAGCTTGGGAACATGTTAGTGGGCAGCTCAAAGGGTTTTTGCTCCCAGTTCCTGAAAAGATGCCCGCACCCCCATGGGAGCAAAAACCCCTTGAGCTGCCCTCCAGAGACTCAAACAGAAATAGCAGGGTTGGGTTAGCGTTGGGTAGAGTCAAAGGAAGAATTGGTGAAAGTGAGATTTGGGTGGATTAAGAAAGGCTTCTGTAGTGCCTTGAAGAAATAGGCTAAACTAGATAGTGCTGTGCAAAGGGCTGTAGCTCATCTGTTTGGCATTCACAAGGTCCCAGGTTCAATCCCAGTAGAGCTGGGAGAGGCCTCTGACCATAGCTGTCAACTTTCGGATTTGAAAATAAGGGATTTTTTCAAACTTTCGGATTTGAAAATAAGGGATGCCGCGAGGGCGGTGCAATGGCACCAAGTAGCCTCACCACCCTGTGCTCCAGAGGCTGCGCGCGAACGGGTGAGCGAAAGAGAGAGCGCATAGACGGCAGGCAGGCAGGCAGGCTGGCTGGACGTGAGGCTGCACAAGGCATGCAAGCTCCGCCCCCAGTCGGTCTCAGACTCCTTATTGGCAGCCGAGCAATGCAGCTGAGGAGCCTCCCTGGCCGGCAGGGAGGGAGAGGAGCCGCTTCCTTTGAAATCCGGGAAATTTAAGGGATATCAACAATCCGGGATAGCAGCGGGAAACGGCGTTGGAATAAGGGAGTTTCCCGCCAAAAAAAGGGAGGGTTGACAGCTATGCCTCTGACCCTGGAGAGATGTTGCCCGTCAGGTGAATCAATGGCCTGAATCATTAAAAGGCGGCTTGCTGTGTGGCTCCCAGGCTTGGACCAATGAACTCTCCCATGACCTTTGTGTCTTCCTTTTGCAGCATGTGACCCGCCAAAGGCTGCCACCGTCTTTTCCAACGTTCAGTCATGGACACCGACACCGTGCCCCCACATGAAGCCTCGTTGACCGTCAATGAGCAGGTATGTGCTTCTTGCGGATCCCTTTGTCACAGGGGTGCTGGAGTGGCGGGGGAGAGGAGCTCTGCCGGCCCAGTGGAGCCTTAGACAAGGTTATCCTTTGTTGTCTCTTTTCAGGTGATTGTGATGTCGGGTCATGAGACCATTCGGGTGCTGGAGGTGGGGGTGGATGCTCCCATACCTGTGGAGAACGAAGGAAAAACTCTGAAAACTGCAGCAGCAACCAGAGAAGAGGCTCCTGTGAGCTGCCCTCCAGAGCCCAGTGAAATGGGAAGGGAAGGGGTAGAGCAAAACCCAGCAAAGGCATCGGGAGAGTCAGGTGGTAAGAGGCACTTTGTTCCTTCATTCTTTCTGCCCGCTCTGTTGCCCGAGAGGCTGTGCCATAAAATAAATTGTAGGTTAAACGGGTCAACAAGGGGCAGCCTGCAGGCCTCTTAATCTTCTTTTTGTGGTATATTCTGCATTAGGAAAAAGTCCAACTTGCTGAAAATTTAAGGACCCTACAATCTTCATCAGAGGCCCTTCTCTGTGTGCCTCAGTCGAGGGCCCAAGAGAATCGGTCTTCTTAGTGGTGGCTCCCCAGTTGTGGAATGTTTTCCCCAGGGAAACACATCTGTCACCATCATTGACAGTTTTTATGAGGCAGAATAACACATTTTTTTAATTTGTCAAGGCCTTTGTTACTTTGGGGTAGGACTTGTCCTTATTATGTTGCTGGATGAGCATTTAAGGAATTTTGTATTGTACTCTGTTTTAAATGATCTGCTTATTCATCCTGCGAGTTTGTATTATACCATGTTAAGTCACTTGGAGACTTTTTAATGTAAAATGACTATCAAATGTAAGCAATAATAATAATAATCAATGCTTCCCTAGCTGGTGAGGAAACATGGAGCATGTGAAAACATGAGGGACATTCTGCCACCAAGGAGCACTTGAGAGGAGTGGAAACCCAGCTATTAAGCCCCAGCTTCCAGAGGTTAGGCCAGGGGTCAGCAAACCTTTTCAGCAGGGGGCTGGTCCACTGTCCCTCAGACCTTCTGGGGGGCAGGACTATATTTTGGAGGGGGGAAAAGAATGAATTCCTATGCCCCACAAAACCCAGAGATGCATTTTAAATAAAAGGAAACATTCTACTCATGTAAAAACACGCTGATTCCTGGACTGTCCGCGGGCCGGATTTAGAAGGCGATTGGGCCGGATCCAGCCCCCGGGCCTTAGTTTGCCTACCCATAGGTTAGGCCAAAGGATGAGTAGTTTCTCCAGCCAAAATCACTTGCCAATGAGCTTGCACACTGCCTATTGCCAGTTGGTCCATCCCTAGGCCTTGGCTCACCATGCTGTGGGAACTTCGGAGTGGAAGGTTCAGGCAGTAGAGATGGATAGAAGCAAGTGGTTGCAAAGTCTGTGGGCTGGGCAAATGCAGAAGGCAACTGGGTAATAGGGATAGTCTGGAAGACATGGAGGACCAAGTGCTTTCTCTAGGCAGTGAGTTTTTCAGACTGGAGAACAGCAGTGGACCCCTGCAGGTTATCTAGGTTGTCAGGGATCTGCCCACCCCTGCCAGTCTGGCTCTGAGTGCATACAGGGACCCGCAGCCTGTGTTGACGACGGATTCATCTTTGAGTGAATCTGGCAGCCCCTCTTCGGGGGAGGAGCAGTTAGTGGCTGGGAGCCAGGGAGGGCCAGGTGTCCAGGGAGTTGCTGAGAGACCTGGCACCACCCAGCAGACTTGCTCGGAGGGGGAGGCGTCAGTTCCAGCGCCTATCTCACGTAGGAGGAGAAGGCGGCAATTCAGGATGCCGAGGCTTTTGTGTTGGCGCCAAAACAGAAGGGAGGCACTTCCAGATTCTGCTAGTGACTGAGCAGACATGAGAAACTGAACTCTGCACTGTAAATAGCTTGGCACAAAATAAAGAGACTTAAAGACAAGATGGCTTGGTCTTACTATTGAACAACCGATAAGAGAATCTGACATAGGCAAAAGTGGAAGGTAATTTATTTCCTCCTGAGTTTCTTGCTAGAACAATTCTAACCAGATTATTCGCCTAAGAGGCCTAAGGTGCCTGCTATTCCTTTGTTGGGGGCCTGATTTAAATGGGTAGACCTATCCACACGCTGTTCCCTGCAACTGGGCTTCCTGGTTAAATGGGGCCCTCACCTGGTATGTTGGCAGTGCTAGCATGGTTCTTCTGATGGGTACCACAATCATCGTATGGTTAGCACAGGCTTGCCTCAGATAACTATCCTTAAGGAAAACAAGTCTCTTTGCAAATTCTGTAATCATTTGTCCTTTGTGTGTAAAGCAGGTGACCCCAAATTAAAAAAGAAGAAGTACAGAACATTTTAAATAGGATCCCTTACTACGATGCCCCCCCCAAATCTATGGTCCTCCAAACCTTTTTAATCAACTTATGGTTTACTTTTTTAATTGACTGGCCCATTGATACCCCACTGTGATGCCAAAAGGTTTTTGTGGCCTCTGCTCAAGCCCTCCCCCTCCCAAATTCGTCTATTTTAAAAAACTTAAATGTGTTTTTTTTCTTTTAGCTGACGAGAACTGCAGGTCCCATGCTGTAGTTCTCCCACCTCCAGATTGGGTCCTTAAAAAATAAATAAATGACAACACCCATTTTTACAATTTGGTGATGCCCACGTTTACATTTTAGCCACATGCACTTTAAAGGACAATTGGAATTGGAGGCACGTGGGCTACGCCCCCCCCCTTTCTCTGCCTGCCATTGTCCTATTTCCAAGTTCATTCCCTGAATGGCTCTTCCTTCTGTAAAGGGTGGTTTCATGCCATGCTCACAAGTGCCACCTCCGTCTCCACTTGGCCCGGCATTCCATGGGTAACACCCGAACGGGTAAACAAAATGAACCGTTTCCTCTTTCCTCCAGGTGAAGTAAAGGCATTACCTGAGATAACCCCTGCACCTATCCCAGGAATCGTCCCCTTCAGCCAAGTGACAAGCCAGCAAACGCAAACTCTAACGCCCGTCACGCTGCAAGCTGCACCGCAGGTAACTTACCTTACAGTTCTTTTGTCGGGCACGCGGGCGGAAGAAGCCTATTGGCCACTGAACAGAGGAAATGGTGCATTTCAATTTCTGCAGTAGTGTGGGAGTTTCCACCTGTGCCTTGGAAGAGCCAGATGTGGACACATCCTACTTATGTAGAAGCAGAGTTGCCAGAAGCCCCTTATTTTGAGAGGCTTGGGGGGTTCTGGAGCAGAATTCCAAAACTGTCTGTGAAGTTGGCATTTGGCGTGCATAGAGCACTCTGGGGCCCAGGTGTTCTGGGATCAAGAACGCCACATTCTGTTCTATGGGGCTTTGATGCTCTCGAACGGATTCCTGTTTTCAAAGTGTTCCACCTGCCCAGACTTTGTAGAAATCAAATGCACTCTTCCGGTGTTTACTGGCAGGGATCTGTTTCTTAGCTTGTGCGAAGCGCTGTGGGGCATATGCAATGCAACTATGCCGGGATATAAAGCGGCATTGAATATTCTGGGCCATGGGTCTGCCCAGGGCCTTACACAGTAAAGAACTTGTCACTGTTAAGGGGAATCTCCTCCTTGTCCTGGAAAACCTGGGTTCCAAAGCACATAGGCATTTTGTTCACTGCAAGCTTATATGGAGCAACAGTTTTTGTGAATAATAATAATATAATAATAATAATAATAATAATAATAATAATAATAATAATAATGTATTATTTGTACCCCGCCCATCTGGCTGGGTCTCCCCAGCCACTCTGGGCGGCTTCCAGCAAATATTAAAATACATTAACATGTTACAGATTAAAAACTTCCCTAAACAGGGCTGCCTTCAGGTGTTTTCTAAATGTCATGTAGTTGTTGATCCTTTTAACCTCTGATGGGAGGGCGTTCCACAGGGCGGGCGCCACTACCAAGAAGGCCCTCTGCCTGGTTCCCTGTAGCTTTGCTTCTCGCAGTGAGGGAACCGCCAGAAGGCCCTCGGCGCTGGATCTCAGTGTCCGAATAAATTTAATAAATTGTTCTGGCCCCCAGCCCCACACCATAATCAAAGGGACTAACCATCTCCAAGCCTGAGAAAACTAAAGGCGATGCTGAGGGCCTTTCCACACAATCAGCTTTTTTTGCTGAATAAATGAGCATTTGTTACCGAATTTGATGCACGCAGTCCTCCTTCAAGGTTGCATTTTTGTTGCGGGCATATCACATTTTCCCAGCCTTTAATCTGCAATATTGCCGGGGGTGGGGTGGGGTAGGGGAATGGGGTTGTGCAAGAGTCAGCTGTTAGGCATTCTGTGCTATTATTAGTGACGCAATTCCCTCTAGCACCAGCACCACCGCTCTGGCCCACATCATTTTGTAAACGTCTATTTATTTTAGAAAAATCTAATTCCTCCTGGTAGTTGTCCACTCCTTCATTATTCAATGCAAAACATGCCCTCAAGCCTACAAGCCTCTTTTCCCTGGGCCATTTTTTGAAATTTAAATTGTTGGTTTTAAATATCTATATTGTTGTTGTTATTACATTTCAAACAGGTCCCTATGGGTCTTGGGTCCTTATGCACCTCACAGTTTGCAAACAAGAGTTTGTAGCGAACCAGAATTTTATTTATTTGTTTTTTAAAATAAAATACTACAATACGAGTTTTATTCTCAATAGTCATATGCATTTAAAGTTTTAAACATTCTTTTTTCCGGTGAAAGTAGATTTCCTTTCCCCCGCTCATTATGGCCTCTTGAAGGAAAAGAAAAAATGTCCTTGAAAAAGAATGGAAAAAATTCAAAATACCTTGGGCCATTTATAAAAGGATAAAACGGGTCTTCTGCGTTTTTTTTAATCTTTTCCTGTGTTTTTGTCCTCCATCGCACACACATGCAGCAAGACAAGGCATTGCGGTCCTTCCATCTACTATATTGGAATGAGATATCATACTTATTTGCATTGGGACTTGGGGAGCCATCACCTACTTCATAAAAAGCAATTGAATTGTGCTTCATTTGATTGTGTGGAAAGGCCTTTAGTGCTGATGTCAGCATGAGAGACTCAGTGCTCAATCATCTTCTTAGAGCAAGTGTTCCCAGCCATTGCACATTTTGTGGATGCTGCAATGTCCACAGAGAGGCAAAAGACTGAGGCAGAGGTACCTGAGATTGAGATGCTTTTCTAGGCAGGAGGCTTTGTATTAAGGTGTGCTTACACCACCCAGTTCTTTTCTAAGATGAGTACAGAGGAGCTCTCCTTCCTTGCTCCTCTTCTCTTCTGAACCCTCTGCAGTGCCGTTTGCAACTGCAAAAAGAAGCAGGTTTTATTTATTTTTGCTTGTCAAGCAAGCTGTAAAGCAGCAAGCTGGAGTACTTAAAAGCAATTAGATTTATTTATTTATCTTTATTAAATTTCTATATCGCCATTCATCCGAGGATCACACGGCAGTTTACAATATAAAAACACAAAAATACATACCGTAGTAACAAACAGTAAACCGCCACCCACCCACCCCGTTTAAAAGGCCATAGATTGTTTAATTCGCCAAAGGCCTGGAAGAAGAGGAATGTCTTTGCCTGGAACCCAAATATATATAGCAAAGGTGCTAGGCAATCCTCCCTGGAGAGAGCATTCCACAAGCAGGGAGCCACCACAGAAAAGGCCCGTTCTTGTGTTTCTGCCCTCCAGACCTCTTGCGGAGGACAGAAACAGGCCAGGATTTGCATTATATGCTTAAACTATTTTGCCCCTGTGAGCAACCTGGCCGCTGAATTCTGCACTCGCTGAAGTTTCCGAACTGTCTTCAAAGGCAGACCCACATAAAACATGCTGCAGTAATCTAACCTAGAGATTACCAGAGCATGGACGGCAGTAGTTAGGCTACCCCTGTCCAAATAAGAGCACAGATGGGCCACCGGCCAAAGTTGATAGACGGCTCTCCATGCCACTGAGGCCACCTGAGCCTCAAGCAACAGCCATGGCTCCAGAAGTACCCCCCAAGGTGTAACCTTATCAAGAGCAGGCAACTTTCCAGCCAGCCGGTCTAGGGAACCACTCACTAACAGCGTGGTTCAACAGTGAGGTTGAATCCCGACAAGACAGAAGTACTGTTTTTTGGGGACAGGAGGCGGGCAGGTGTGGAGGACTCCCTGGTCCTGAATGGGGTAAATGTGCCCCTGAAGGACCAGGTGCGCAGCCTGGGAGTCATTCTGGACTCACAGCTGTCCATGGAGGTGCAGGTTAATTCTGTGTCCAGGGCAGCTGTCTACCAGCTCCATCTGGTACGCAGGCTGAGACCCTACCTGCCCGCGGACTGTCTCGCCAGAGTGGTGCATGCTCTGGTTATCTCCCGCTTGGACTACTGCAATGCGCTCTACGTGGGGCTACCTTTGAAGGTGACCCGGAAACTGCAATTAATCCAGAATGCGGCAGCTAGACTGGTGACTGGGAGTGGCCGCCGGGACCACATAACACCGGTCCTGAGAGAGCCACATTGGCTCCCAGTACGTTTCCGAGCACAATTCAAAGTGTTGGTGCTGACTTTGAAAGCCCTAAACGGCCTCAGCCCAGTATACCTGAAGGAGCGTCTCCACCCCCATCGTTCAGCCCGGACACTGAGATCCAGCACCGAGGGCCTTCTGGCGGTTCCCTCACTGCGAGAAGCAAAGCTACAGGGAACCAGGCAGAGGGCCTATCTAACCTAGAGATTACCAGAGCATGGACGGCAGTAGTTAGGCTACCCCTGTCCAAATAAGAGCACAGATGGGCCACCGGCCAAAGTTGATTGACGGCTCTCCACACCACTGAGGCCTCCTGAGCCTCAAGCAACAGCCATGGCTCCAGAAGTACCCCCCAAGGTGTAACCTTATCAAGAGCAGGCAACTTTCCAGCCAGCCGGTCTAGGGAACCACTCACTAACAGGGCTTCAGTCTTATCTGCAGCTAAGAAGATCTGTAGATAGTAGATCCCAAGATCTGCCACAGAGCTTCTTGGGGAGCAAATCCAATATTGCTTGCAGTGAATATTTCCTTGTGCAACATTGCAGGGAGGGTTCTCTTAAGGAAGAACTGTATCCCCCTCAGTCACACCTGCAGGTGGGGCAGCCTTCAGTGACTCCGCCAGGGATGTGGTACAACCGCGCCAGCTTTCCCCAGGACATATCGCAGGAGAAAAAATTGGCGCCAACGCACCCTTAAAATGGCTATGCTTTACTGTGATTCGCTACAAGGCATTGTGCTTTTTGGGGGCGGGGAGGGCAGGGGAGCTGATAAAAGATGCAGCCTAGAGCAATTTGTCAGGGCTGTAAAACAGAAATGCCCCCATCTCGCTTTAACGTTGACTTTGCAACCAGCCCCCATCCGAGTGCCACAGAGCTGGATCTGCCCAGCTGCTGGCATGGGGCAGAAAGCCGCACACAGCACAACTCAGGCAGGCGTCTCCTGGCTGGGCTGGGCCTCCTGTGGGCTTGCTAACGTGGCTGCTGCGCTGATGCTGTCTGCAGTGGCGTTGATTTCTTTTTTCCCTTTTCTTTTTTAAATCTTGTTTACTTTTGCAGGTCTTGACTCAGGAAAACTTAGCAACAGTTGTGACAGGCGTTATGGTTCCAGCAGGGGCAGTTACTCAACCTCTTCTTATCCCCATCAGTATTGCAGGTCAAGTGGCAAGTCAGCAGGGGCTGGCTGTGTGGACATTTCCTGCAGCAACGGTTGCTGCCCTCCCAGGACTGACGGCTGCCTCTACTACTGGGGGAATTTTCAAATCACCTATAGCCAATTTGCAAGGTAACAACAGCTTCTTAGAGGGTCTCTCCTTGTGACAGTGACCGTTCAATTCTTGTGCAGAACCAGAAGCCCCCTTGCCCTGGGGGGGCCCAGAAATGCTTTGCGTTCTTTAAGGAACGCAGTATTGCTTTAAGAGAAAGCAGAAGGTGGAGGAGCAGGGGGTTAATTTAAAACGACACAATGTGGAAGCAGGGTAGTTTAAAAAGAGCCACTGGCAATATGTCCATTTCCATTATCTTAGAAGGAAGGGCGTGAAGCATGTTTTGCAACAGGGGCAACCAAAGTCATGCCCTTCCGGATGTCGTTTGACTACAGCTCCCATCATCCTTTCCCTTTAGCAATACTGGTAGGGGCTGATGGGAGTTGTAGTCTATGGGCTAGTGCTTTTTTTACTGTATATTAGTAATCTACCCGGGACGCAGGTAGCGCTGTGGGTTAAACCACAGAGCCTAGGGCTTGCTGATCAGAAGGTCGGCGGTTCGAATCCCCACGACGGGGTGAGCTCCCATTGCTTACAAGCAGTGAAAAACTGGCAGAAGTGAAAAGGCTGCTGGGGTGGAGTTTTAATTGTTGGTATTCTCTGCTTTTTTTAGGGGTGGCGCTGTGGTGTAAACCACTGAGCCTAGGGCTTGCCGATCGGAAGGTCGGCAGTTCAAATCCCCATGACGGCGTGAGCTCCCATTGCTCGGTCCCAGCTCCTGTCCACCTAGCAGTTCGAAAGCACGTCAAAGTGCAAGTAGATAAATAGGTACCACTGCAGCGGGAAGGTAAACGGCGTTTCCGTACGCTGCTCTGGTTTCGCCATAAGCGGCTTAGTCATGCTGGCCACATGACCCGGAAGCTGTACGCCGGCTCCCTCGGCCAATAATGCGAGATGAGCACCGCAACCCCAGAGTCTGTCACGACTGGACCTAATGGTCAGGGGTCCTTTTACCTTTACCTTTTAGTGATCCACACTCTGGAACATACCGTTGATGATTTCATCTGCTAGTTTTAGTTGAGCAAACTAGATAACGTTTTCATATCTGTTACCTCTTCTGAAATGAATGAGGGATCCCCTGGAAGCTAAAGGCCTCCTTCAAAGCCGCCCCCGGCCAGGTACGCAGCAAATTCAGTAGCAGTCCCTGAGCATGTTCAGTAGATTACAGTGCAGTGCCTCTAGTCAGTTTCACATCAGCTAATTCCATGCTTGTCTCTCTCCCCCACCCCCACCCCCGGATGTCATTTAAGAGAGGCTGTTGTTCCACTCAGTGGTTTTATCTATTTATTTAACCAATTTATAGATGGCTTCATAGCTTAAAGCCATCAAAATGGGCAGAATTAAAAGAAATGATCAAACACGCAGGGGGGGGCACCAAAATTATACAACTGGAAAGTTGATGGATTGATATTTGATTTGGTATTGTGATTTGATATGGATATAATGAGGCTTATTTTGGATTCTTATAATTGAAAACTAATAAAAAATATTATTTTAAAAAGCCATCAAAATGGCGTACAAGGTAAAAACTGGGTAAAACACACAAACAAGGGTTCTAAAAGCAATGAAATGTTTTAGAAAATTATAAGAACAATAACGCAATTTATTCCGAACGCCTTCTTAAACAAAAACCTCTCCAGTGAGCACCTAAACATCATGATGCTGGGTCCCTGTCTCATTTCGGCTGGTAATTGATTCCAGAGAGATGAAGCTGCAACACTAAAAGCCTGGTTTTTAGTACAGGCTAGGTGTACCTCTGGGCACATGGTGCTCTCAGCAGTGCCCCATCTGATGAGTGCAGTCGCCTGCACAGATAAATGGGCAAGGTGGTCTCTTAGATACCCTGGTCCCAAGCTGTATGTATGAGGATAACAATTAATGAGAAGAGGGTACTAAGGCAGGGATGCTTAATGAAGAAAATATGGTCAAGACAGTATTACTTCTGCAGGCACATCTTGTCACCGGTGGCCCATTCACACAGGAGCCTGTGATCTGAAGCCTCCTGGTGGCTGTAGAAGCTATCGATTGTGACAGCTGCTACAGCAACTGTGGAGCTTCCAGAAAGCCCTGGCTTTATCTTGCAGTAGGGGAGAGCAAGGAAGATGCAGTGGTACAGATTTCTATGTAACACCCAAACTTTTATATAAAACATCTGCTCTTTCCTTTAGCTTTACAGCTTGCTTCCCTGCTTTACGGTACAATCCTATGCGTGCATACTCAAAAGTAAGCCCCACTGTGTTCAATGGGACTTACTCCCAGGTAAGTGTGTATAGGATCGCGGCCTTAGATGTAGAGGTGTAACTTCACGGATTGAAGCAGCTAGCAGTGTGTGACCGTTTTGATTTACAGGGCAGGAGAAAGAATGGCAAAGCACAGCGGCAATATTGAGTGTTCTTGTCTTGCTCCCACAGCTGCCGCAGTGCTGAACACGGCAATACAAGCCCCTTTGCAGCCAGCCCAGCCTCTCCAGGCGCAGCAAACAGTCCAGCCGCGGCCACCAGCCCAAACACAGACTGTGTTCCAGCCTCAGGCTCAGCCAGCCATTTTGCCGCAGCCTGCCGCAGCAGCCACACCACCTGTCGCCAAGCCCTTGGAGACGCCAACCCAGATAACAGTTCAGCCAGCAGGATTTGCCTTTAACCCTGGAATAGTAAGGAGCTGGAAGCATCGCTGAAGAGCTAGCTCAGAAGATTGGGGGGCGGGGGCAGGAGGGACAAGTTGTCAAGGGGCACACGGATCCTTCTGATCTCCTCTGAGGTCTGCAAGGAGCCGGGAGAGGTCAAGTGTAGTCTGGCGCCAAGGCTACCTGTCTTCTGATGTTTACAGGGAGGAAGTTATTTCATTATATGCTTCCGTTATAAACGTGAGCAGCAACTTTGGGGGGGGGGGGTTCCATTACAAACCGAACAAATACCATGGGGTTTTATCCAATGGTTTTTTATATTATGATTCTATGTTGTGAGCCACCCTGAGATCTACAGTTATAGGGCGGTATACAAATAATAATAATAATAATAATAATAATAATAATAATAATAATAATAATAATAATAATATATTGTAGCACAGAGGGCTTCAGTGGAGGAGGGTGGGGGTTGGTGAAAACTGGTTGCACTACTGTGCCGGGACAGGCACTTTCCACTAGTGCAGGGGTCAGCAACCTAAGGCCCATGGGCCGGAAGCAGCCCACAGTGGTCGTTTGACCGGCCCCCGAGCCGCCCCTGAACCAAGCCGCCTACTTGCACACTGTGCTAAACCGGCACAGCGCAGTGTGTGGACTTGCTTCCGCAGTGCCGGAAATTGCGTCGACGCAGACAACAGAAATCGCTTCTGCGCACGTGCAGACACTGAAAATCGTGGCCGCATGCACGCGTGATCTGACCCACAGAGGGATCTCCGCGGGACCGATCCGGCCCAGGCAAGATAAACCTTGCCGACCCCTGCACTAGTGCAAAGCCATCCTTGGAATCAACCCATGAATCCATGTCGATCATAAAGACTGACCCATCTAGACCAGCATCTCACAGTGGCCAGCCAGATGCCTGCTGGCATCTCTGACACAAACCACCCATCACAACCTGTCTTTGGTCTTAATTCAGAGTGGGTGACTTAATGCAGGACTAGCCGCTTCAGCACCCAGAAAACGTCTTTGCCATTGAACAAAGCACATTGGAAATGGTGGTGTAGCGACTTACAGGTAGCAACACTTTAAAGTCGTTTTGTGCTTTCAGTGCGGTAGTACTCTAATGCTAATAATGGATAGGGCAGCTACTCTGGTCAGACAGCAGGCCAGCGGCCGATTGCAATGCAACAGACCTCTTCATGAATGCGCAGTATTCTTGATAAGGGCTTCATAATAATGGATTGCTTAGACTGGGGACATCACATGCACGATACTGAAAAAGGAGGGGAGGCAGCTGAGGCAGAGAGATAAGTCTCACTGTTAATGAGAATGCAGACTAATTCAATCCTTGGCTTCTGTTTTCTCCTGCAGATCAGTGCGGCTTCTCTAGGAGCCCAAACTCAGCTCCTCAGCTCCCTGGCTGCTACACCAGTAATTGCAAACACCATTCCTAGTGTGCAAGGGATAACTGGACAGATCCTGACCAATGCTCAGGGACAAGTAAGTGCCATTTGACTCCAGAACCCAATCAAAGCCACAATAGACCTGGACCTCTTGTACTACTAAGGGGCACAGGAATGTTAAGGGATCTCCTATTTAAAGAAAACACAGTGTTTTCTTAAATGTTTTATTTGTTTATGTAACTTTTAGTTTCACTATTCTTTGATCAAGGCAGCTTACAAGCAGTGAAAAAGTGGCAGAAGTGAAAAGGCTGCTGGGGTGGAGTTTTAATTGTTGGTATTCTCTGCTTTTTTGAGGGGGTGCTATGGTGTAAACCACTGAGCCTAGGGCTTGCCGATCGGAAGGTCGGCAGTTTGAATCCCCGTGACGGGGTGAGCTCCCATTGCTCGGTCCCAGCTCCTGCACACCTAGCAGTTCGAAAGCACGTCAAAGTGCAAGTAGATAAATAGGTACCGCTCTGGCGGGAAGGTAAACGGCGTTTCCGTGCACTGCTCTGGTTTCGCCAGAAGCGGCTTAGTCATGTTGGCAACATGACCTGGAAGAACTGTCTGTGGACAAACGCCGGCTCCCTCGGCCAGTAAAGCGAGATGAGCGCCGCAACCCCAGAGTTGTTCGCGACTGAACTTAACTGTCAGGGGTCCTTTACCTTTTTATTCCCTGTTTTAAACAACGCTGAACTATTTTCGGCTGTGAACACACATTTAAAGCATCACAGTAAGGGGGAAAATGTGTAAATCTGCACAAGTTTGACACAGCCCATGAGTAGTTGAAAATCTCCCTATTCTGCAAACTCCCCCCCCCCCTTTTCTTTCTCATAGCACTGTCACTTTTGTCCAGCCGTCCTCCAACCCTGACAAGGCGAGGGGGAGAGATTTGAGAACCTTTGCACTGCATCCCTGTTGCATCTTCCCTTCTCCTCTCTTCCAGGTCATTGGGACTCTTCCGTGGGTGGTGAACCCAGCTGGAATTGCCACAGCCAACGCCACCCCTGCCACATTGCCGGCGCAGAACCTACAGCTGCAGGCAGTGACGCCGCAGCTGCTTTTGAATGCCCAAGGCCAGGTCATTGCCACCTTGGCTAGCAGCACCATCCAGACAGCGGCAGCAGCAGCTGTTAGAAAACCCAGTACGCCAGAAACTCCAGCAAAGAGTGAGGTGAGCTTCAGCTAGCAAGGACAGCTGGTTCTTAGGGGAAACCACTGGCGGACTCTGCAGAGGAAGGATAGCAAGTGGGCATGTATGGGGCACCCATATAAAGTGAGGAGGAACTGAACACATCAGACTGGATCCTAAAAACCACTTACAGGAGTTAACAAGCCTTTTAGGGGGCTAGAGGACCTTCCTGAATGAAGTGGGTTATGGTGTGGGTAATTAAAAATAATGCTTGAGGTTCTGGTGACCTGTACCCTTGATGGCTTGGCGGTTAAAATGTATGAAACGACTCCATTGTAAAGTGTCATGTGAGGCAGTACAAATTTCAAACAGCATAAAGTATCACTGTGGTGATAATATGAACCATAAACAACCAAAACCACCACACAATGGCTGAAACTATAATAAAAGATTTACTGGAATCCTCTTCTGAAAAACTAACAGTCTTTCAATAAAGCCACATGATTAACAAGCCATATATGCGTGATATAACAGAATGTATAATGTTCACGCGACTGAACCATTCAGCAACAGGTTGGGTATAGCAACAAAATCTTGGTGCCAACAAAACGTTCACAATTGGTTGATGGTGAGTAGATAGTAGAATTCTTCAACGGTTCAAAGCAAAAATCTCATGGATGTAATAGTAGATGAAGCATATTTATATGAGTCTTGCAACATCACCATCCAGCCGAAATCAAAACAAGTGGCACATGAGAAGGACGAAGAAGACCTGTCCTCCGGATTACTCACAGGTTTCGCTATATAGCTTCATCAGTTCAGGTTAAGCATTCTGATTAGCACAACAAGCAAAATATTCGACAGGCACAAATTTCAAGGCACTGCAAATAAATGTTTGTGTCAGCCTGTGATGACTCGTATGTACACGCCAGTCAATGGCGTTAGGCATCACTGGGTGTTGCAGTTATTCATTGATGCAACATGTGAACATGAGGCAGGTTCACATAACCTCATCCTGAGTGAGGGTGGAGACAGACATATCGTTTTTCAGAACCAGTGGGTCACTTCAGCAACACCCTCACTGCATTCGAACTGAGTGCGCCTTTTCTTCACAAGACCAAGCTCTGGATAAACAGACTCTGCTAGTTTTGCAGCTGAAGGCAGATGTGCATGGCACTGATTGGCTGCTGCCTGTGGTGTCACTAAAAAGCACATATCCACCGCCACCCCAAGGT
Organism: Darevskia mixta; assembly: GCA_034641385.1. Taxonomy (NCBI): domain Eukaryota; kingdom Metazoa; phylum Chordata; class Lepidosauria; order Squamata; family Lacertidae; genus Darevskia; species Darevskia mixta. The sequence goes on from JAWWNH010000047.1 coordinate 1,673,276, forward strand.
CCCTTGAACAAATTTTCAGTTTTTAAATAATGTTTCTTTTTAAATAATAAAAAAAAAACCCACACCGCTAGGACAGAACAGTAAAAGAAAGATGGTTATCCCTCTGGAAGCCTGAGGGAAGAGACAAAACTATGGGCTGAGTTGATGTTTCGATTTGCCTGACTGCCGTTTCGGTGGTGAGAAGACGCAGGGTTCATCCTGCAGGTCAGAGACCTGCTGTGACATATATTTAGATCACATCTGCTTTCATTCAATTCAATTCAATTAGTTTTATTATGGCAAAAGCCAGCAGCACAGAAAGCCATAAATCCAAACAGGTAAAAATCGGTAACAACATCATCAAAAATAAAACAATTGCACAAAAGAGCTTTACGCTTCTCAATAGCTAAAGTGCAAAATTTAGCCACATCATATGATACTAGACTTGGAGAATCTTCCAAGAGATATTTTTGTAAAATTTCGGGGGATGATTCCAAATATTATTGTAAAGGTATAAACTTTGTTAAAAAGGGTAAGATAAATCGAGCACCTTCTTCACTGTAGAATTCGCAAAATAAAAGAATGTGAGTAACGGATTCTACCTTGTTAGACAAGCATTGGAATCCCCATAAATTTGCCATACAGCACTGCTAAAGGCATTGTCTCGAAGCGGGCTCTAGAGAAGGCCCATCTATAGGCTTCAGTAATGATAGTAGTTAAGTAAGGGGCCGCTGCAAAGTTAGGCCAGGATTTTAAACATCTATACTTCTCCGGGAGTAAGGCAACTTCATGTTGTAATTCGACAGCGCGAAGTCTCTGAGTGATGATAATTTTTGCCTGATTTAAAGTTCCGTTAAGAAGATTTTCTGGGTTTAGGCCAATTTGTTTGATCTTATTAGTTATTTGCATGAGCCAGGGGGGATAAGGGACTGTGGCCAGGAAGTGAGGTAACAATCCCTTTGGGTTGTAGTGGATTTTCAACCAGAGGGATATTGCTTGCTCCCATATTTTTAATTCCACTCTGGGGAGTCCTGCCTCTTGTCTTAACACTGAATTAGGTGTACACTTTGGGGTACCAAATAGAGATCTTAAAAATTTTGATTGTACAATTTCGAGGGTCTTGAAATTGGCAGAAAGATTAATTTGAGAGCCATACAGAAGTTGGGCTAAAGATTTTGCCTGGAAAACTTTTAAGGCCATCAGAAGGAAGCCGGAGCCTTTCCTTCTGAACAGTCTGCTTTCATTCTCATTTGTATCAGAGGGGACAGGGCTTCCAGGTGGAGGAATATAGCTTTTGCTCAAGCAGTATGAATTGGGCGAAATTCGATAACGACAGGCATATTAGTTTGCATGATTCCGATTGCGTGTTTGATCTTCCTTGAGTCACCAGGACTATACACTGTCCTTGCTAATTAGGTTTGTTCATCAAGCCATGCCCCCACAGCTCATGAAGACCCCCAGTCTCTGATATATATATATAAAAAACCACTTTCTTAACGTCACTCTCTTTTGCTGCCTTGCCAGGTCCAGCCAATTCAACCTGCCCCAACTCTGCCACAGCCAACCGTAGTCATTGCAAGCCCACCCCCTGCATCCAAGCTAGCTTCTGCTCCTGTCCCCATCACCTGCTCAGAGACTCCGACTGTCAGCCAGCTGGTTTCCAGTAAGCATCTCTGCGATCCCTTTGGCTTTGGAGGCAGGTGGAGGGGTGGCTGGTAATGGGAAGTGGTTCATGGTCCAGCCTTGCGGTGGGTGCGCAAGCCGCAGTTTCCTCTGGAAATTAGGAAGGGCCCGATTTGTGTGGCGATAGAGCGTTGCAACCCACGAGGCTGAAGCTAAGCCAGTCTTGAGTCTGGTCAGTGTCCATCTGGGGACCACAGGGATGTTGCCTTGGGTTCCGTGATGCAAGAGAGGTGGGATAGGAATGTAATGAAAATTAAGACACCTGCACAACTCTCTTAGAGGCCTGTTGTCAGCATTAGCCTTTAGGTGCTGCAACACAGCAGGAGCAGCACCCTTCTCAGGCTCTTCTCCTGCTTTGTGGTGTAAGGTGTCCAGGTGTGTGCTCCACTTCTCCGCCAACTGCAGTGGACAGCATTTGTTGTGTGCTTAACAAATACAAAACAGACAACACAGTACAGTAGAATAATACATCAAAATGACGCAAACCGTGAAGAATATTCAATCATATATATATGCATATGCAACCGGAGGAAATCTACTCCATAATAATAATAATAATAATAATAATAATAATTAATTATTTGTACCCCGCCCATCTGGCTGGGTCTCCCCAGCCACTCTGGGCGGCTTCCAGCAAACATTAAAATACATTAACACATCACAGATTAAAAACTTCCCTAAACAGGGCTGCCTTCAGGTGTTTTCTAAATGTCATGTAGTTGTTGATCCTTTTAACCTCTGATGGGAGGGCGTTCCACAGGGCGGGCACCACTACCGAGAAGGCCCTCTGCCTGGTTCCCTGTAGCTTTGCTTCTCGCAGTGAGGGAACTGCCAGAAGGCCCTCGGCGCTGGACCTCAGTGTCCGGGCTGAACAGTGGGGGTGGAGACGCTCCTTCAGGTATACAGGACCGAGGCCGTTTAGGGCTTTAAAGGTCAGCACCAACACTTTGAATTGTGCTCGGAAACGTACTGGGAGCCAATGTAGATCTCTCAGGACCGTACATACAATGTACAAATATCTGAAAAGGTGCAAAGAGATTCAAAAGTGCAATTATTGTTTCTTCAGGGACGGACATCGTCAAATTGTTCATACATAAACACTTAACTGTAGCTTTGCCAACCAGGAACCGTTGAGGTGGTGAGCGTTTCAGCCTAGTTAAGTGTTTATGTATGAACAATTTGACGATGTCCGTCCCTGAAGAAACGATAATAGTGAAACGGGGATAATGCAAGCTAGCCGCCCGTTGGGAGAAGCAGACGTGGACTCATGAGAGACTTTAGCACTTTATGACATTGGACTTGTTGCACATCGGACATTGCACTTTTGAATCTCTTTGCACCTTTTGAGACATTTGTACGTTGTATGGAGTAAATTTCCTCCGGTTGCATATGCATATATATATATATATATATATATGATTGAATATTCTTCACGGTTTGCGTCATTTTGATATATTATTTGTTGTGTGCTTGGCTGCAGGAGCCGCAACTTCATAGGGTTAGAATTTCCCATGTACCGTGACAGGGGCATAAATTTCATCGCCTTACTAGTCCTTTTTTCTTTTTTTTACCTCTTCACTCCCTTTAGAGCCTCAGCCTCCAAACAGCGGAAGCGACGAAGATGGGATCAATTTGGAGGAGATTAGAGAGTTTGCCAAGAACTTCAAGATCCGGCGCCTATCTCTGGGTCTAACGCAGACGCAGGTGGGGCAGGCGCTGACTGCTACCGAAGGACCCGCGTACAGCCAGTCGGCTATATGCAGGTGAGACGGATGTTGCCGTTCCCCAGGGCTCCTTCTTTTGTTACATCTCTGTTGAGTCTGTGTGGTTGCCGCACCGTCATGGGATCCAGGATTGGGCATTTGCAATAAATGCTGTGCCTGCCTATTTCCCAGTCCCTTTGAATACACCCTTAAAATATAACTGTGGGATCTCAAGGTAATCCGCTTGCAACCCATCAAATAATGGCCAGTCATCAAATGGCCATGTGTCTGTTGGCTTGCATTCACTTCACGAGCGCTGAGAATGCTGAATCATCCTCTGTCTCCATCCTCATTGGCTTCCCCCAGCCGTAAAAGTACAGTGGTACCTTGGTTCTTAGCTGAGCACACCCTACCTTGGCACCATCTTGACGGGAAGTCCCTGAATGGTACTGGCAACCTTGCCCATTAGATGGCCATAACATCCCCCCTTCCCCCGCTTTTAAGAAAATATTCCCATTTTGAGTTCTGCTGAAGGGTTGGTACCCCATAATGGAGGGGAAGAGCAGTACATAGAAGCTGCCTTCTACCGAGTCAGACCATTTGACCCACCAAACTCAGTACTGTCTACACTGACTGGCAGCAGCTCTGCAGGGTTTCAGCAAAAAGAAGGGAAATAACCCTGTGAAAAACCCCTGAAACAAGGTAAATGTGTATTCAAAAAATGTGTTAAATTAATCTCAAAAAATATTTTTTAACGTTGCTTTCAAACAGAAATGCTCAGACACATGTAACTAACTCAAAGGATTGTAAATAATGAAAAGAACCCTCAAAAAAACTTCAAATGATGAAAATTACTGTAATACAACCTAAGTGGCTTTCAAAAAACTTTTTGGAGTAGCTCCTGAACAGAATTACTCAAACACGTAGTAAACTGCTTAAAGGATGTAAATAATAGCAAGAGCCCTCCAACTGAACTTAAATTAATGTAATATACTACAAAACAAACTTGCTAAATAACAAATAATGAAAAAACTGCAAAACAACATTAACGAGGTGCCAGCTATAAAACTCGTTTCACTGAAAGTCTAACAGTCTCCTCAGAAGGAAAAAAAGAGAGGGTAATACGTTAACCATAATTCAAATAAGGCATAATTGCTGTTGAGTTTAAGGGGAGAATCAAAAGAACTTCAAACAGAAAACTCCCAAACAAAACGTAATTATCCACTCAAAACACCTGATGTAGCTTCTTCAAGGTGAAAACCTACACTAAGGTTCAAACACAAGCCCCATAGCTTGTTAATTATTTTCAAAAGAGGCTAAGAAAGCTTTCATGATCCCGTTCTTACGAAGCTATTAACTGCAGGGTTTCAGACAGGAGACATTCCCAGCCCTACTTTTGAGACGCCAGGGGGACCCAAGCTGGGACCTTTAGCATGGCAAGCGCATGCGCTGTGCTTTTTCAGATTTCAGTAGGAACTCTCAGTGCTCCTCAATGGTCCTTGCTGGCTTTTCAGGTTCGAAAAGTTGGACATCACTCCCAAGAGCGCCCAGAAGCTGAAGCCTGTGCTGGAGAAGTGGCTGAGCGAGGCCGAGCTGCGGAACCAGGAGGGCCAGCAGAACCTGATGGAGTTTGTGGGCGGCGAGCCGTCCAAGAAGCGCAAGCGCCGCACGTCTTTCACGCCGCAGGCCATCGAGGCCCTCAACGCCTACTTTGAGAAGAACGCCCTGCCCACGGGCCAGGAGATCACGGAGATCGCCAAGGAGCTCAACTACGACCGGGAGGTGGTCCGGGTCTGGTTCTGCAACCGGCGACAGACTCTCAAAAACACCAGCAAACTCAATGTCTTCCAGATCCCTTGAAGGCATCAAAGCCTCTTGCGTACCCTGTGCGTTGCTGCTGTGAACACTTTGTGGTGAATATTTCCCTGCACCTGCTGACCCTTTTGACAGTAAAGACTGGAGCGGAAGGAGTGAGATACGGGGTTTCCTCTGGTTTCAATGTGTCCCGGCCTTTCCCCGCCCCTCACATGACCCAAATCGTGTAAATGTCAGCCGTGTCCTTCCTTCCTGAGTGTTGTACTGGAGCTGTGAAGGGTTTTAGGAATACATACGCATTTAGCTTCTTTTTGTGTCAGACAAAACATTATCAGGTTTTTGTTCTCTGAAGGACTTGCTGTGGGGTTTATTTTTTATTTTAAAGATAGCGTTAGGGATGGCAGCAGAATATGACCCGCCAGAAATTCCTGTTTCATTTCAAGGAGAATGTGTGAAACCCTATTTCACTTCACCCTATTTCCATGGACACTTTTATCTCTTCATATCTGGTAACAGGCCCAGTTTAACAACATCTACGCAGAATAGTGGCATAATTTATATCTCCTTTTTCTTGTGAATATTATTATTATTATTATACAGAGCACTATTAAACTAAAAGACTTTTTATTCACTGAAGAAAAATATTATTATTTTTCCTCTTTAAGACCCCTGGGTCTGCTGCTGTTGTTGCTAACATTGTTTTAAAAAGCGACGGTTTTGGCGATTGCAGACGTGATTTGCTGAACGGGTTCATATCAGCCCCTCCAAAGTCATGCTGGGAAGGGAGAGGGAGGCAGGGGTCAGTCACCCTTCTCCTGCCCTTGTGTTCTGTGGGAACCACACTTTAGCACTGGGGTGGTGACAAATGCCAGTAGCGTCAAACACAGGTGCCTTTTGGAATCACAAGGAGACTCTAGGCGAGGAAAGGCAGGCCTTTGTAGCACATGACTTCCCAAACTGAGACACTTCTAGGCTGTCATCATCATCATTCTTTTATTCGACCGTCAGTCAGAAGAATACATTTGTACAGAATTAAAAGCATCTGAGAGAACTTTAAAAAAAAGGAAACATAATCCACAATAGAATGGAACTAAACAAATAGCCCCATATCGATGCAATCAATTAAAATCTTGCAACGCTTAGAAGCTAAAAAAAGGAAATTTAGCCACCAAGGAGGCTGTATTTCTAGTAATATAAAATATAAAACCTGTCTTTCTCTGGGTAGAAAGCTAGATTGACGTAAAAGTGGAGTTATAAGATTTTGCCTAAGTTCTACATAGAGAAGACAAGACAGAAGGATATGTTCGGTAGACTCAACCACGCCCATAGTACAATGACAGGTTCTCTGGGCGTATGGGACTCCCTTGTACCTTCCCCACAATACCGCGGAATCAAGGGCGTTTAGTCTAGCCGCTGTAAGAAGTCTGCGGTATTCCACATAGTGGATTTCCGCGAGATAGGGGGCTGGTGTCATTTGATATATCTGGTCCCCTAGGTCCCTGGTTTCACTTGAGCTATGTCCTCCTGTCTGGCAATATCCCTCAATCTCTAGGAGATTGCAGTTCTAGCTTGATTATACGTCATGGACTCCAGGTAGAGGTGTGACATTCCACAGGACTGCACCTCTTTTATGACCTCCCTTTCCCATGATGACCGGAAATCATCCCTCAATGTCAAGGGGGCGATGCCCACTGGTTTAAAACAAAGCTTGAGCCATAGCCAAAGCTTCATCTTCAAGGCCACATATCGTAAGGCTTGCCAGCCGACCTCAAGTCTATCTAGGCTGTCTAACTTCCTGGGCAGATGATCCTGGTTCAAAATCCTTGTCAAGTGGGATCTGGGCAAAGGTACTGGCTGAGGGCCATCACAGCTGCCTTGTCTTCCTCTAGCAACGCAGGCCCGGCAGCAGAAAGGATGCATAAAAACCAAGGGATGTGCATGAGGGCTTGTTTGGCGTACACAGTGCGCTGCAAAGTATGGTGTCAAATGCCACCTTCCACACAGAAGTGATCATGGCTGAACCCCTGATTTGGAATGTGGCTCATACACAAAAGATAAGAATCAAAACTTTGAAGCAAAGTTAATCTTCACATGTTGGATCACTAATCCCGTTTTTTCTTCCCAACTCCCCCTGAACCAGGATTTTTCCAAGATGGTCCTGAAGGGTGGCTTCAATTGCACAGTATAAGAAGGGGCTTGTGGGCTGGCTGCATGGGTTTCTCTCCCTCTCTTAGATGAGAGCCTGAATCAGCAAAGGAGACCACTGAGGGCCATCTCCCAGGATGAGGCCCTGCCGACATTTGTGTTTTGACCATTTGCCAAAAATTGTGGCATTCAGTCTGCATGAGGCAGCTGCCCATGGTTGACAGGGAATTGATATATGCAGGCATGTCATCAATCAAGATTTCACCCTGGACCCAGCGCTCATTGACACAGACGCTGGGTTAGAGTATATGCTTTCAAGCATGCCTCGGTCATTCTTCATCCCATCTCAAACGGAAGCAAGGCATTATTCAGTTGTGTCTCCTGGAAATGAACCTGTAACCTGTAGAGGGGGCAAACTGGGACGATGAATGGGTTGGAGCTAGAAAGGTGGGTTCATTCAGGAAGGGTGCCCACTGTGCGCACCTTTCCCAAGAGCTGGCCCTGCCTCTGAACCCCTGGAGCTGCAGGCATGAAGAGCTGCCACAAATATCCCATGCTTGTATGCTTCCCAGATGCTTGAACGCTGACATTTTGGGCTGATCTTAAGGCTGCATGTTCTGCTTTTCCGTTGCCAGGACTGTATTCAGTCCAGTACACGCAGGGACTGCTTGTGGCGAATAGCTGTGCTTTACGTGTGTCGAGGTTGGTAGGATGTGAGAGCCTGTCTTTTCAAAGCACAGTTGTGTCCTTGTGACTGAAGAAGAGCTGATGAACACAAGTGCTACATCCATAGCACACTCTTGAAGCTGTGTTTTTTGGAAGCTTCCTCTGAATCTCAGTATTAAATGCATTTGTTCTTCTTAACACACTAGTTCTCTCTCTCTCTCCCCCCCCCCCCCCGCCGCCGCCGCCTTTTCTTCCCTGTGGGAAGTGGAGACAAGGCAGCTACAATCAGTAGGTGGCAGCATCAAGCAATAATAGATAACAAGCTGCCAAGATCTACACTGATTCAACGCTGTAGAAGGAGGTGCCCAATCATAAAAATACTTTCAAGGGAGCAGAGAAACAGGCTAAATTAGCTAGCCCTCTAAGGGGGCGGGGGGGCGGTCCTGTGTGCCATTAAAAGGAGGCTTTGCTCTTACTCCCCTGGCAGAGGCTCTCTTGAGGCTGTTCCTCTTAATAATAATAATAATAATAATAAGTTATTGTTTATACCCCACCCATCTGGCTGGGCTTCCCCAGCCACTCTGGGCGGCTTCCAACAGAATATTAAAATACAATAATCTATTAAACATTAAAAGCTTCCCTAGACAGGACTGCCTTCAGATGTCTTCTAAAAGTCTGGTAGTTGTTGTTCTCTTTGACATCTGGTGGGAGGGCGTTCCACAGGGCGGGTGCCACTACCGAGAAGGCCCTCTGCCTGGTTCCCTGTAACTTGGCTTCTCGTAGTGAGGGAACCGCCAGAAGGCCCTCAGAGCTGGACCTCTGTCCGGGCAAAACGATGGGGCCAAAGGGAACAGCCAAGTCTATTCAGCCCCCTTCCTCCACAGGAAGACATAGGGCCTAAGCCTGCTGCGACCAATAGCACAGAAGCCAGGCATCCTAGGAGAGGAGGCCTACAGAAGGAAGGTTCATATAGTTAAGAGTAATCTAGGACATAGTAGGAGGAGGCCTGTGAAGGAACAAGCCTGAAATAAAGCGATCCTTTCGCCAGACCAGATGCCTTCTTTGATCCCTTAGTCAGGTGTGAGAAGATACTTTTGCATGCCACCCCAATCTCCAAGCGGTCTGAGATTCCAGGGGTTTCAGGCACTCACCCAGGGTTCATGTTTCCTTTTGCAAAGGAGACACAGCAGAGACTGTGGTGTCTTTATGAAATATGGTTTATTTACATGTACAGGTACATGCCCAGAACTGAGCTCCAATGAGCTCTGGCTGAAGAAAGAAAAAAAGCCCTGATAATAACTAAACTACTGAATTTTGATGATGCACGTTCCCAGCTAAGTGGGGTCAAGGTTGTGGATTTAGGCGTACCTTGGGGAATATTTATTGGTGCAGCAATAAAAGTGCTAGTGCATTTGCAAAGCTAAGCAGGGTCTGATATGGTTTCAAGTTGGATGAGGAATCATGTGTTATGATTTCTGCACTGCAGGGGGTTGGTCCAGATGACTTCCGGGATCCCTTCCAACTTTACAATTCAATTCGAATTAAAAATAAATAAACCCCGCAATGAACACCATGGGGCTGCCTTCCGAGTAAGTGTGCAAGCAGGTTCAGGCCCTGCGCATCCCGGACTGGCCGCGCTACACCTCGCCCGCTCCAGCATTTAAAGGGTGCCACGAGGGGGGAGGGACGGGAACCCAACGCGCACGCGCGCACCTAGGCCCCTCTCTCGCACCCTCCGCCCCAACGCACGCAAGCGCGGACAAGCCCCGCTCCTCTCACCCACGCTTCTGCGCCGGGCACCCAAATAACCTCCTCCGAGGCCCCGCCCCTTTCTGCGACTCGGCCTATGGGCCGAGAGAGTACCTCCTCACTCCCGCCCTGCGATTGGCTGAGTGGAGGAGTGGGCAGGGAGGAGGCCCGTGGTTGGTTGGCTGACGGCGGGTGGGCGGGGCGGGGCGCTTGCCCCGGCCGGGCTTCTGCGTGTGTAGCGGAGTTGTCTGCCTTTCTCTCTCTGTCTGTCTCTTTATCTCCTACCGCCTCCATGTTGGAGGAGGCCTCGGGGCTGGCGGAGGCGGAGGCGGCGGGAGCGAGCGCGGCTCGGCTGGGCAGCTTCCTCGCGCGCGCGGGTTAGGCGGCGGGGGCGGGGAGGGAGCCGGCGGCGGCGGCGGCGGCGAGCGTGGGTGGCTGGGTGGGTGGGCGGCGCGGCCCCGCCGTGTGGGGCTGAGGGGGCGCTTGCCTCACAGGCTGAGGGGGCTGCGGGAGCCGGAGGGCGTGTTTGGGTCCACGTGGTGGCGGCGGGGAGACCCTCTTCCGAAAGGGGGGGTCGTTGTGAGGCGACACGGAGCAGGCGCGGGTTTTCAAATTCAAATTTAATTGCGGCTATAAGCCCATAAAAACGTAAAATATACAAGATATATAGTTTCGGGGGTGCCCACAGCTTGGGTCTCTGAGGGGAGTCGAGTTTGGGGGGGCCCAGGAGTTCTCCCCTGCCTGCCTCTACCCTTCCCACGTGAGGAAACGTACCTGGGGGGTGGGAACCCTAGCAGCCCAAAGGGATTGCAGGCGTGGGGGTTGTTTTGCAAAGTCAGTGGGGGGCCTAAGTGGGGCTCCCCCCCACCCCTCAAGAGGATGGGCGTTTGGCCGTTGTGGTTCCCCTCCACGTGGCTGGTGTTCCTCTGAAGGGGGAGGCTCTCTGGGATAGGTAATGGTGCCTGGAAACCTGCCCGGGGCCATCCTGGGGTGCATGTGAGTCTTCCTGGAGGAGCCCCCCCTCCTCGCCCCACTTTCTCTCTCTGCCCCAAGGCTAGTCAGCCCCCCCCCCCCGAGGTGCTCTGCAAAGATGGCTTGGGCTCTGAAGCTGCCCCTGGCGGATGAAGTTATCGAGTCCGGCCTGGTTCAGGACTTCGATGCCAGCCTCTCCGGTATTGGCCAGGAGCTGGGCGCTGGTGCCTACAGCATGAGGTAAGCAAGGGAAATTGCTCTGTCCAGAGCTCTTCGAAGGGCTGAGTTCTGAAATATTTATTTGGAAAGGCTGAACTGGCATGTGTCACTTTTCGTCTCTTGTGTCTGGTGCCCGGAGCGTAATTGAACCAAATGGCATCTCATGTTACTTTTGGTCCAGTATCCTGTGAGCCGCTGCTTCCTGCTTGCACCATGTGATGTACTTTTGTAAGGAGGGTGTATTATGAAAATACTGTATGTTGTTTTGTCTTCCTCAAAAATGGTGGGGGGACATTATTCTGTCATGCAAGCTACACATCCCCATAACTTGCTGTAGCTTGCTGAATGAAACGGGGGTGTGCAACACAAGCACAGTTTTACCAAGTTGTAAAGTAGAGAAATCCAAAGATGTTAAGACTGTCATAATAAGCTGCACACGTGTCAATCTAGTAGCAAGGTTAAGCTTGATCTTGAGTGGATCATACTTTTATCCTGAATAGTTTGATTCCTAACATGTTGCTCTTGCATCAATCAGTAATAATTAAAACTTGGTAATGAACATCAAATTTGCTCCTTATTTAGTGATTATCTTGTACAGTTTTGCCCAGGGTTTTTCTTCATAGCAATAGGATTGTTTAAAACAAGTGCTTTTTAGGAAACTGTAATGTAGAGCCTACTATTACTTCTCGAAGTAACTGTTCACGATCATGTAATCAAAATGTAACTTTCTTGCTTTCACTGCATAACTTGTTGGACACCTAGTTGGATTTCAGAATGCATCTAACCATACTGTATTTATGGCTGACTTTCTGAATCTGACTTCCACAATTTTTCTTTCTTGCGAGTAAGATGCAGCCATTCAGGCTGCCATCTTGGATAGACTGCTTCATAAAAGGAAGGATAGGGCAGATCTCATGTTTTTGTGTTGGTCACCTGCTGCTATTTGATAATAGATGGAGCAAGCAGACGTAGACATCATAGGAACACCGCTGTATCAGATGAAAGGCCTATCTAGTTGAACATGGTGTTCTCACAGCGGCCAACCAGATGCCACTGGGAAACCCATGAGCAGCACCTGAGGGAAATGGTAATCTGTTTCAGATGGGCAGCTGCTGGTACTTGAGGCAAACCTCCTACCGGTAATACTGGAGCTAAATAACCATAATGACTAGTAGACATTGATAGACTTACCCTTCGTGAATTAGTTTGATCTCCTTCTAAAGCTATCCAATGTGGTGGCCATCACTGTATTTTATGATAGCAAATGCCACAGTTTAGCTCGTTTCTACGTGAATAAATCTGTCCTTGCATCTGTCTTGAAACCAAGTGTCCCCAACTTCTATTATGAGTGAAGTCCTGCCTATCCACTTTCCTTATGCCGTGCATAATTTTATACACTTCTATAATGTTCTTGATACCCTCCCACTTGCTTTTTTTCTGAACTAAAAATTAGCTCCAAACATTACAACTTTCCTTCCCTGGGAGAGTCCCTCCATCCTTTGGGTTGCTTTTGTTGCAGTTTTTGAGCTCTGTACACTAGTGCCCTGGATCTGCTGTTCAATGAGAATGAATCCAATGCCACTTTTATGTGGTGTACAGACCAAGGATTATTGGAGCTTTAAGCTTGTTTTCAATAACTACCTCTGTGTGGGTGGGAAGAAGTAGTCAGGTGTAGCTATTAGAGGTAAGGGCAGCTACCCTCATTCTGACTGAGCACATTTGGGACTTTCCTGAAGTGCTTTTTAACCTTTAAACAGTTACTGGTATCTTGGGGTCCATTAGTGTACCAAGAGAATTGAGTCCCCCAAGCCCACACATGGTGAAGGCTGCTTTTTAGATTCCCCTGGACTTAAGTAACTCATGTCCTGTGTTTGCCTTATGTGATTCCTCTTGTTCAGTCACTCTAGATGCAGAACTACCTCCCCTCAGTGGAGTATGCTCTGATAGTTAGCTACGTAGAAACGGGATGATCTTCACAATCTGCATCTGATTGATTGATGTCAGCATAAACTTTAGAATGGTTACTTGTATGCTGGCTTCACTTCGGAAATAAGGCTGCCTCAGAGGTTGCCCAAACTACAGCATGGGTAGGTATACTTTTACAGCTCTTTCCTGACTGCTGCTTCACAGCCCCTGAAGAAGGCAGAATATGGAAACTGCTTTACTGAAAATGTCTTTAAAAACGCCTTCTGATACTAAGCCTGTTCAAACATAATGGGCCAGATTCAACTAATTAGTCCCGCTAGTGGAAGCCTGCACAGTGAGTTCTGCTACTGCAATGGGGTTTCCCCCCTCTCTGTGTGCTCCCTGAAGTTTGCTCAGAGGGGGAGAAGAGAACCTCTAGCATCACATGGGGTCAGAAGGGAGAATGTTTCAGTGCAATTGATTGCCCTGACATAACATCTGCCTCAGTGTGGTGTTGAATTCCTCCCATTTTGGTCCTGGGTTCCAAGAAGGAGCCCTGAGGAGTCCTTAACTCAGACACTGTCTCTTCCCCATTGAGCAGTGGTTCCAGACTTCCAATCATGATTTAGTGTCAAACCACAGTTTGCCTCTTTGAATGAACAGCCAGGCTAAGGTCCATGCTTGCTACAAGCCAGAACATAGTCAAGTGCTAGCTTCCAGAAAGTACAAACCATAATTTGACTTTTCAGATGAACTGGCAAATTATGACTTGCTGCTAAGCCATATTTTGAAGTCCGAGACTGGAGAGTGTAGGGGTAGATGAGGCAGCGTGTGAGCCTGAGGCTTATCAGGGATTGCTTCCGTGAAAGTAAACCTTGGTTTGGTATTTACTCAGGGGGTCTATCGGCACACACATTGATTACAGTGTTCTATCACATTATAAGGGTGTTGTTGTGATGAATCCTTAATGTGAACTGGGCAAGCCAAATCTTTCTGAAAGATACTGCTCTGGTTTAGTTTCAGCAGAAAGCTAAGTAATTGTTCAGATTGCTCCCCCATCCCCAACAAAGATGGAAGAGAATCAACTTTTCAGCTGACTGTTTTGGCAAGGGTTAATTTGTTGCATACCATTGAAATTGCATAGATCAGTTGGCTGATGGGTAGACAATTTTATCCCATAACATGAGGTTACACTAGACAGCTTTTAGGTTCTTTCCAGTGCTGATCTTCAGTGACATAGGCACTTTTATTTAGATTTGCCCAAAGGGGAGAAAAACATTGTAGAAAGGAAATTAAAAATAACAACACTGTGAGCACTAATTTCCCGATGTGACATTTCCTCTTGGTGATGCTGATGCAATCATATAATCCAGCATTACAACTCAATTAATTGTGTTGCTTTACCTGCTGACACTCAGGAGGGACTGAGCCTTGAAGAACCTGGAATTTCACTTACAGCACAGTTACTGTTTCTAAAGGTACATTGGCAGGTTGTCTGCTTTTGGTCATGCCATCTGCCACTTGGTAATTATTCCTTAAAATCAGGCATTTTGGAGTTTGCTTTTATTAACTGAGTAATAAAAGAGGTGAAAGCCCAGGGACTAGCTTTCTGGAATTCTGGAAATCTGCTTGTGACTCTTGAGGTGTTGTTACAAGTGATGCTTGCGGTAGTAAAATTAGAATTTGTGTGGATGTAGGAGTATTGTACATATGTGGAGGTGGCTTAAACTGCTCCAGCTGCCTTCAAAAGTCTGCACTGTATTATTACTGCTTTTCTGTTTGCTCCCCCCCCCAAAAAAAACTTGCAAAATGACCTTGTGAAATGACTTTCTCCTTGTACCTCTGAGAGCCCAACCATGCAGTCAATGAAAGTAGAGAATGTGTGTGTGTGTGTGTGTGTGTGTGTGTGTGTGAGAGAGAGAGAGAGAGAGAGAGAGAGAGAGAGAGAGAGAGAGAGAGATTGGTTGAATGGCATTCCCCTGTAGAAACATTTAGATATACAACATCTTGATGTTCTGCACTCTCGGAACAGAGAGAAACATAACTATTTCTCAAATGCTGCCTGTATTCCTTTTGCAAAGGATGTATGCTATTTATTAGTTGTTTGTGCAATCTGCTGTGCTTCTTAAGAAAAATGTTCTCTATTCTGAGGGTTGTTCCCAGTTTTGCACAACACTTGTGCAAGCTGCTTTTTAACAGCGATTCATTCTGCACGCTGTGATGAAGACTGAGGAGCTTGACACAAAGTGAAATTTGTTGTCGTCTGTAGGATGAGTCATGTGCTGGGTTTTCTTAAGGGCACAAATGCTTGACAGGTTTGCATTTTGGGGCAGGTAAACCTGTGTTTGCAAGGCTTTGTTTTGCTGGAAGAAAGCAATACATTTCTCTAATGTACAATCTGTTAATGTAGGTGGTTTTGAGTCTTAAAAGGGGCAATAGGTGACATTGAACATACAAATACTAGCATCTGCATGGTAGTTATCTACATTCTCTCCCCTTTATCTGCATTTTACTGCATGTCTGGGATTACATTGTGCCCCATTTTAATGCCAATCTCCTTGTGTAAGAACATAAAAGCCCTTCTAGATACATTTATCTTTCAACACACCCTGGTTGTGAAACACTTTGCCTGGGAGATTTGTCTGGCACCCTCTTCAATGATCTTTTGTTGTCTCTTAACTCATCTTTTTCTGCAGGCATTTGTTAATCTGGCTGGCTAGTGTTCTTGTGCTTAACTACTGCTGCTCTCTTGGAAGTTTTAATTTTCTTCCTTTCCTTAGACTTTGGGTACTGCAATGAAATGTTGCAGTTTCAAATGATTCTGTTGAGTGTTCTACCCACTTACCGGTAATTCCACCCCCCACACCCACTTGTCATTTCCGTCCCCCTCTCAGCACTGAGTTGTTGCACCATTTTGGATTTTTCCACCCCATTTTGAGGGGTGTCTGCAAACCTCAGGGTTATCCTGCATCTCCTTGCCTTTCTCTTGCGCATCAGTTGTGCTGTTTTGGCTTCAGCTCAATGAGCACTGGAAGACCAAATCATTATTAGAATAAAATATATCTGCCTAAGTTGGGGTATAAAGTCCATGTAATCCAGTGTTCCATTTTCCTCAGAGGCCATCCAGTTGCTTCATGCCCTTTTTGTGGGTTTCCCAGTTGTAACAGCCATTCCCTTCTCTTCCTCCCTGCTCCCCTCTTCAGCTCTGCTACAGTGGCTCCCATGCAAGCAATCATAACAAGAGAAATTGAGAAATCAGGGGTGTAGAAGGGGATCTGACGAGTACACCAGAGGTCATTCTATGGCAAATGTCTTGCAGCATGAACAGGACTTCAAATTAAGAGCATCAGGTTGGAACTTTATTGATTAAACCAGGGGTCAGCAAACTTACCACGCCTCAGGCCGGTGTCTCCGGTGCCGATTGTGCGGCGGGCCGGAGGTAGGGGGAGCGCACGCCCATACGCGTCTGCACACGCTATTTCCGGCGCACCTCCGGGTTGGAGGAGCACCGGAAATAACTCTTGTGCATACGCACAAGCTATTTCCGGTGCTCCTCCGACCCGGAAGTGGGCAGCAGCGCAGCGCTGGTAAGAGCGGGCGGCGGGGGTCATCACGGGCCGGATAAACATGTCCCTCGGGCCTTATCCGGCCCACGGGCCTTAGTTTGGGGACGCCTGGATTAAACAAATGCCTAAACCATTTCACAGCATAAAGGCATTGAGGCGCCCTGTGTACACATTAAAAACAGACTAAAACACAAGCTTTATAAACGACAAAATGATACATACAAACAACATCAGATACAAAATTGATCCTATACTGTATAATAAAGAGCCTGTGTCCGTACGTACCACTTTCCGTGTGTCACAGGAATTCGCAAGTGCGCGTGCGTTCCAGTGACACACGGATTGGACGACGGGAGAGGGGGGCATGTCCGAGAGGCAGCGGCGGCGCACGCGCGTCTCAGTTGGGGCAGCGCCGCTGCCTCGCACGGAGCTCGCACCGCTCTCCTCTCTGAGCGATCCGCCGAGGGAGCGCCGGCTCCTGAGGCTGCCCGTCCGTGCTGACAGGCAGCTCCAGGAGCCGCCACTCCCTCGGCGGGAGCCCGCGCTCCCTCGGCGGATCGCTCAGTCACCGCGGGAGCAGACTGCTCCCGCGGTGACTGAGCGATCCGCCGAGGGAGCGCCGGCTCCTGAGGCTGCCCGTCCGTGCTGACAGGCAGCTCCAGGAGCCGACACTCCCTCGGCGGGAGCCCGCACTCCCTTGGCGGATCGCTCAGTCACCGCGGGAGCAGCAGCTGTGACTGCTCCCGCGGTGACTGACCGATCCGCCCAGGGAGCGCCGGCATTATCTTCTAGCCCCCGCCCGTTTTTCAACGGGCTTAATTTACTAGTATTCTATATATGACTGGGTTACACTCAGTGAAAGCCTTCCTAAACAAAAATGTCTTCAAGTAGGCACCTAAACAGGATTGCGCCAGGCACCTATCTGATTTCAGCTGTGAATTGATTCCACAGAGCTAGAGCTCTATGTCTAACATTGCTCCGTGTGCTCCTGATGTAGTTTGAATTGATTGTTCTGTGTAATTGAGCGTTTTGCTCTGGGGCTCATCTGCCCTGTGGATGTGACATGTTGTGAGTCTGTCCTATATATATTTATCTCTAGGGCAGGGGTTGCCAGACTCTGGGCTCGGGGCCAGAATGTGTTTCTTCAGACCTCTCAGTTCAATCTGTGGGACTTTTCCCCAGGCCATACTACTCACTAGTCCTGCTCTGCGCCCTCTTTCAAGTGATTTTTCCTAACTGGAATGCCTCATTGAACTGTGATAATACATTTTGCTTGCCTAGGTAGAGGGGTGAAATGTCTGACTTTTCATTTGCTGAAATGTAGCCTAATGTACAAAGGTGAGTCACATTCAGAACGCTACCTACTGCCTGCTTCTGACCCTGCCCATCATTTATATTCATCCCCCCACCAAAGAATTTGTGACCCTCAAGTTGAAAATGTTTCCCTTCTCTTTTACTAGGGGACAGATGTGTGGTGGTCCTGTTTCGCCTCTTGTTCCCTTCTTATTCTGGCTTTAAATTTTGTGTGTTGGGGACAGGCAGTTGTATGTGGAAGATCAGATATGGCGAAGTTTGTGGTGATAGCAAGCAGAAAAGAGAGGTGACTGGATTCTGTGAAGAACAGGCAGGCTATTATCAAAAAGTGTACAAGCTCCTTCCTCTGAAAAACAAGCCTCTTGTATCTGCCTT
Organism: Darevskia mixta; assembly: GCA_034641385.1. Classification (NCBI taxonomy): domain Eukaryota; kingdom Metazoa; phylum Chordata; class Lepidosauria; order Squamata; family Lacertidae; genus Darevskia; species Darevskia mixta. Next base: position 1,691,367 of record JAWWNH010000047.1, read on the forward strand.
GTGCTGGTGTTTGAAAAATGAGGAATTATGAGAGGTTAAAACATGGTGCTTTCTTTAAAAAATCAAAGCTGAGAATCTTGATTCCTGCATTTGATACCTGAACCTGAGCAAACCCCTCTGTGCAGAATCTCTGTAAAAGATTCAGAAAAGTATGGGAGTACTGAAGGTCTTCTAACTTCTTGTCACAAACCGGATATGGTGACAGGCAGAATTCCAGTGTGAAGAAATGGGTAGTTCAATGCTCTGGCCTAAATGAGGCTAGAGTTAACTGTGTTAGGGTCAAAGGGCCTTCTTTAAGAAGTAATTTCCACTGAGGGTGCTAATTCTGGGTGGTGGGTTGTAGGGGGTGGTTGTTGTTTTGAGCTGCTTAACTTGGTTTCCTTTATCATCTTCCCTACAAATGGTTAACGTTTTTATTGCACATGGGTGACATGGGAAACTGACCTTATGGGAATTCTATAGAACTGAACCACAGTAGTACTGATAACTTAAAACTGCTTTATTTCCTAGCTTAGGTGCTCTTATCACAGTTCTGTTTTTAAAAAGCCTGTTCCTACTAACTTGGTTGTTAAGAGTCTCTTTGTTGTGTGGATTTACTGGTATTCTTAATCTAGTACCAAGGTCATTTTCGTAACTTGAAGTTAGGCTTACGCATGAACATATGAAAGCTAGTAGCACACCTAAGAGGAGAGGAAAAACATTCAGCTACCGGTAGTTCTTTTTCAACTTAAAGGAACATCCTCTTGTGCTTCCCTGGAGCCATATTTACTATAGACTACCAATCTAGTGACTGAGGTTTTGTGTGTGTGTGTGTGTGTGTGTGCGTGCGTGCGTGCGTGCGTGCGTGCGTGCAATCAGAGACTGCTGAACAGTCACTGTGCTGGATCGGGCTTTTGAGTCATGTCCATTGGGTTCACGGCTGCCTGATGGTGCTTCTAACAGGAATCAAGTCTGCATTAGAGAAGCCCTCTCTATGAATTTGACTTTGGGGTGCGGTACTCATCTCCACTTTCAGGCCAAGGGAGCTGATGTTTGACCACAGACAGCTTTTCTGGGTCATGTGGCCAGCATGACTAAACCGCTTCTGGTGTAACGGATCGAAAATAACAGGTCGCCAGTCATTTTTTTGTGACTCGGGAGCGCCACCCAGCGACGCAAGTTGAGATTTCCAGTTGTTTGTGACTCCTGCCGTACCCTAATAAAAGTGAAATAGCAACTGTTTCTGTACGCTCCAAAGCTGATAGAATTTGAAGGTAGCCGTGTATATTGTTTCTATATGGATAACTGAAGTAATCCCACATTTGCTTTCAAATTAAGCTGTGTTGGAACTGGCTGTTTTGTGACTTGGGGGGATACACACTGCGTTGAGTGCCAATTTCCTATAGACTTCATTTAGGAAACACAGTTGAAATTAAGTATTCACCATCTGAATTTGCAAGCCTCTGATATCATAGCATTGCCCACTTCCAATTATGATCTGCAGCTAATAGACATGCTAATCTTCTGGAACAGAGCATTTTAACCAGATGCTGAATTTGAATAGTTATGTAAGCCCCAGACAAGATTGGTGTTGGTTCTGTATTCATTGTTCGTGTATTGGAGTTGTCTTCCTCAGAATAATGTTCTTGAAGCATAGAAAAAATGAGCTATAAGGAAAAGGGGGGTATTGCTGTCTTAACTGGAAAGTTTTAATCTAATGTAAAACCAGTGTTCCTTCTCCAGTGTCTTGCAGGTTGTTTCGCTGAATTACATACTTTTGTTGAGTGGTCTGTTCTGTGCTTTGATGCAGAGGTGGTCTGTTTCTGACATCTGGGCAACGGATCACACATGGGAGCTCTCCCTTTTGATAACTGCTGAGGTAGAAGAACACCATGGATCAGAAATAATTTTTTGTTCCTCTGTATTGCATTGCCTTGTAGAAACCTTAAACAGTATATTCTGCTTTCAAATTGTGGGCAAAATTTGGTGTGGCAAGCAAGGGGGACGGTATATAACACGAGGTACCACTGTATCTCTGAACTTCATGTATCAGTTGCCTGATGAACAGCTAATTGGGTTAATAGACTTTGGTAAGCAAGGAGTTTTGATGACATGGGACCTGATAGAGTAGGAATTGGGAAGCTTTTTGGCTCCAGGGGCCAGATCCCTATTGGGATTGGCCTTGCAGGCCCAATTTCACAGGTGGGAGAGCAGGCAGCTACCAGTACCTGTCAATTGCATGACATCATTTTGATGACATATGATTGGTAGGTGAGCAGGGCTACCCACCTTACAAAATCCCTCACATGATGTCGAAAGTCTTCCTACACTTCCCCTTAAAACAGGGGTCAGCAAACTTTTTCAGAAGGGGGCCGATCCACTGTGCCTCAGACAGGGTGGATTTGATTTAAATCACGATTTAAATCACTAGTCAGTAAGGCTTGATTTAAATCACTAGTCAGTAAGACTTGATTTAAATTTTTTTTTACAGAAAGACTCATTCTTGCTGGTATAATCTTAATATTTACAACCATATGAAGGTTTCATTTTTGGAATAATAAATTTTCAGAGTAGTTTTTACAGTTATATCAAAAATTACTGATTTGGTTATACTACTAGAAATACATAGACAGATAATTATGAAATTATGGTGAAGTTTAATAAGTTAACTGTTTATATTTGGACAACTTTTCTGCTGTACTTTATTGGAAGGAGAAAAATAATCATTTCCTTAATAACCATTTAAACAATTTATTTAACTAAAACAATAACATGATAGCATATGTATCCATGTTTGTTAACTGATGTGGTTAAACATTTTAAAAAAAACTTAGACTGGGTTTTAGCACACTTGATAAACTTAAAACAAATCCTTATTTCCTGATGAATAGCCTTTGGACTACAATGTAACTTAAATAGAAGACTATATTTAGAAAGATTTTTCCTCCAAAAGCATTTTATTTTAAAAATCCAATTTAAATTTAAAAAAATCCAATTTAAATTTAAAAAATCCAATTTTTTTTTAAAAAATCATTGATTTTTATCCACCCTGGCCTCAGACCTTGTGGAAGGTCGGACTATATTTTAGAGGGGAGGGGAATGAACGAATTATTATGCCCCACAAATAACACAGAGGTGCATTTTAAATAATAGGACACATTCTACTCATGTAAAAACACGCTGATTCCCGGACCGCCCGCTGGCCGGATTTAGAAGGCGATTGGGCCAGATCCGGCCCCCAGGCCTTAGTTTGCCTACCCATGCCTTAAAACTTAAATGTTGGAGGAACATGGGAGACTTGCAAAAGTAAGTGCTTTAACAGTGTGTCTTAAAGCTGCAAAGCACCTTTTGAAGTAGTCTCCACCCCCCTGTTTGTTTGAGAGAAGCCTTTTCATGATGCTGATTTAGGGTGTTGGTGTGCACCACCTCCAACTTGTGTTTGGCAGTGAATCCAAAATGTGTGTCAAAGGTAGCTGTTATGTGGCATATAGATGTATTTCTCTGGTCCTCTGCTTACTCCATTATTCACAAAGATCTGTAAGGAAAAAATTACAGTTCTGCTATGTTTTGGTTCGTGCTGTCCAACATAAATTCAGCTACATCCAGTAATAAGCATCTTGCTTCATGACTTGAAGACTCTCAGATTATGTGTGTGTTGGATTTATCGCTTCATTCTTTTAAGAGTCAATATTCCATTTCAAAATAGCATTCCTCCTAAGTTTGTAAGAGCTGATGGATCTCATTCTCACTGCTTTACAGGAGTTTGGGGTGGGGTACAGATGGCAGCCAGGGTTCAATCCACCAAGACCTGCATGAGTCGTGCATCGTCAACTGTGGGATGTCAGAGATCCTTGAAAAAAAGTTTCTTGGACCCTGTCATGAGAAATTGGGGGGAAATTGGTCTTTTAAACCAGGACCAAGATATTGGAAACAGTGGCCTGCATTGGGTCTTAATACAAAAAAACCCCTCAATTCCTACAAGAAGCAGTTGCAATATTAGGTCTTTCTAATGATATTAGGTCTTTCTAATGATAAACTTAAAGCAGCTTTTCTCCTTTTCCATCATTCACCTCATCAGAAATATATGTTGTCTGGTCTGGGTCTCCCTCAAAGCCTAAGCCTCTGAGGGGAAGCAAGAAAATAGTGAAATGTGAAGGTCAGCAATGAGGGATGTATCCCACACCTGTGTGTACTTTAGTCTCACATGGCTATTGGGAGAGGCAGGCCCTGAATTCTAACCCCTTTGACTTTTTTCTCACCATCCTGCCCTCTCCAAACCTCTCAGTGGTGTGAACAGTCCAAGTAGTGCAACTTGGGTTTGGATGCTGGTCGCAGGCTTGTGAGAGAAATGGGAATTTTACTTCATCACTGTTTCCCTAGAAGTCTTTGCACTAAGCTAAACCCAATCTCCGGGACGCGGGTGGCGCTGTGGGTTAAACCACAGAGCCTAGGGCTTGCTGATCAGAAGGCCGGCGGTTCGAATGCCCACAACGGGGTGAGCTCCCGTTGCTTGGTCCCTGCTCCTGCCAACCTAGCAGTTCGAAAGCATGTCATAGTGCAAGTAGATCAATAGGTACCGCTGCAGCGGGAAGGTAAACGGCGTTTCCGTGCGCTGCTCTGGTTCGCCAGAAGCGGCTTAGTGATGCTGGCCACATGACCTGGAAGCTGTACGCCGACTCCCTCTGCCAATGCGAGATGAGCGCCGCATCCCCAGAGTCGGACACGACTGGACCTAATAGTCAGGGGTCCCTTTACCTTTACCTTTAAACCCAATCTGCACTTAATCTTTTACCAGTTTACTGTACAGTATATGTAATTCATGGGCATACTTGCCCATGCAACTTTTCCTGAGTACAAATTTTCCATCTGTCAATGCATATACAAAATGGAATGGAGGTGGGCAGTGCTTTCTTAAGCTTCCCTTTTCAGAGCTGTGTGTGTGTGGAATTGTTGCTAGTCCCTCTGAATGGAACAGTTTTCCAATTTCCTTTAGCTGAATAAACTGATGTTTTGCTAGTGTTCTGGGCCAGCTGCTCAACATGACAAATTCTGGAAAATGTGACAAGATTTTTTTTGTACCACTATAGATCGTGTGGCAGGAGTGTTCCAAAGTATGTTCTGAAGATTGATGTAAAAAAACATAGTTACCATGGTGTAGAAATCTGCTGTGTTAATGAATTCCTAGTAATCTCAACTAATCTTCCTGGTGGAAGGAAGGATTTAAATCCCTACTTCCTAGCAGCATAAGCATTGTATCACCAATCTTTAAATAACAGAAGCTGCTATGGGTTTTGTAGGGCAAGAGGCTGAACTGTGCCTTGCTTTTACATAAAAGTTTGTTTGGGCATCAGTTTTTATGTGTTACTGGTAAACAATAGCTGGTGATATTGGCTTGGATGTACACTCCTGTGCAATTGTGACAAGCATGTTTCGCAATACACAGGAAAGATTGTGTGCTTGTTAATGGTTGTGATTTACTAGACAAATCCTGGCTGAGATATTTTATGTCTTTATGGTTTTTATGTTTTTAAATTGTCAGCAGAATGAGCGCTTAAGCATAAAGGGTTCTATGTCAGATGTACAGAAAGCTGAGGGTTACAGCTTATAGCTAAATTTTGTAAATGTGCTTCTATTCTCCTCCCATCTGTCTGTCTGTCTGTCTGTCTATGATGTTAAAGATGATTGCACTTCATACAACTGAAATTCTAAAATGTTAAGTTCTGGAGTGTGGACAGAAACTTTAGTGAGCCCTTTATGCAAAAACATAAACAAGAGCTAGAAACTTTTCCCCCAGTAAAAGACAGGATTCTCAATATTGTAACAGGAACCTGAAGGCCAAACCAGTATTTTAGGGACATCTTCTTTCAGGTATTGTTGCATCTGCATTCAGTCCCGTGAATTGTTATTTCCGTTTTACATACAATAGAAGGAGCTTCTTGCCAGAGATCATCCAGTGGGCAAGGTTATGGCTCTTCTCCAGGAAATGGTAGTTTAGTGAAGGTGTTGGAGATATCTAGCCCCTCACTCTGGAAATGCAGTCCCCACAGAAGCAAATAAAAAAACATATATGCACTCAGAGATTCCCTTGTGGAGTTAATATTTCTATCTAGATCTAGTTCAAAGCCTAAACTTCATAGTAAAAAGGTAAAGGGACCCCTGACCGTTAGTTCTAGTCGTGGACGACTCTGGGGTTGCGGCGCTCATCTCGCTTTATTGGCCGAGGGAGCCGGCGTACAGCTTCCAGGTCATGTGGCCAGCATGACTAAGCCGCTTCGACTAAGCCGCGGTGGCGCTGTGGTCTAAACCACTGAGCCTAGGGCTTGCCGATCGGAAGGTCGGCGGTTCGAATCCCCATGACGGGGCGAGCTCCCGTTGTTTGGTCCCAGCTCCTGCCCACCTAGCAGTTCAAAAGCATGTCAAAGTGCATGTAGTTAAATAGGTACCGCTCCGGCGGGAAGGTAAAACTTCATAGTAGGAATAGACAAATTCTGTTTCCAGTCCAGGTCACTTTCACCTGTATAAATTTGGACCTGGACGTGCACATATTACACCTCTGCTGGGGGAACTGCACTGGCTGCCAATTGGCTACCAGACCATGTTCGAGGTTTTGTTGTTAGCCGTGAACAATTTGGAACCAGGTTACCTGAAAGACTGTACAGTATATGTCCCTGTATAGACACGTAAGATCATATAGATCATCTGGGGAAATTCTACTTGTGGCACTGCACCCTACAGAGTATCGTAGGACAGTGACCCCCAAAAATGCTTTTCTGCTGTTGCACCTGTTCTGTCAAATGCCTTTTCCTCTTCTGTAAATGAAATGGTAACCCTCAGTTGCCTCAGAAACCTTTTAAAGGCTTATATTTTTGTTCATGCTTTCCTTGGCCCATAAGATTGGATCCTGATTTTTGTGCATGAATCGAGTACTGTTTTACTTTTTTATGTTTTGTATTGTTTTGGGGGTGTATTTCTGTTGGAATGGAAAAAGTTTTTATATTGTACATAGTGTAGACGACTTAAAATTCGTAAAGATATTAATCTATTAATGCTTTAAAATAAATACATATTTTTGAGTACATTTTTAAAAACATTTTCTTTCAAAATACACATTTCTACAAGCATTTAGAATTAATAATAATAATAATAATAATAATAATAATAATAATTTATTATTTGTACCCCGCCCATCTGGCCGGGTCCCCCCAGCCACTCTGGGCGGCTTCCAACAAACACTAAAATACATTAAAATATCACGCATTAAAAACTTCCCTAAACAGGGCTGCCTTCAGGTGTTTTCTAAATGTCAGGTAGTTATTTATCTCTTTGACATGGGATGGGAGGGTGTTCCACAGGGCGGGCGCCACTACCGAGAAGGCCCTCTGCCTGGTTCCCTGTAGCTTTGCTTTCGCAGTAAGGGAACCACCAGAAGGCTCTCGGCGCTAGATCTCAGTGTCCGGGCTGAACGGTGGGGGTGGAGACGCTCCTTCAGGTATACAGGACCGAGGCCGTTTAGGGCTTTAAAGGTCAGCACCAACACTTTGAATTGTGCTCGGAAACGTACATATATTACACACATATACTGGTATATAGCACTGAAAGATTAAGAGACATGCAAAATCCAAGTGATAGCTATGTCCTCAATCACTCATTAGTCTAGGACAGGCATCCCCAAACTTCAGCCCTCCAGATGTTTTTGACTACAATTCCCATCATCCCTGACCACTGGTCCTGTTAGCTTGGAATCATGGGAGTTGTAGGCCAAAACATCTGGAGGGCCGCAGTTTGGGGATGCCTGGTCTAGGAAGTGTGGATTGGGTCTGTTTGTATTGGAATTCACAAATGCTGAATTCCTCAAGCATCCTGGCTTCACAGACTCTAGGATTTAAGCCCTTATTTTTACAAGACTTATTCAAAGGTAGACCCTTGCTCTAAACATTTAGTTTGGAATACAACTGACCACTCAGTCTTGCTACTGGCTCCCTTTTTAAAAAAAAATTAAACTCATCATTGCTGAATCTTGATTTGAAGGGGATCAGTATCACAGAGCTTCCAGAAAAGGCCAGTTTCAGCCTGGGAATAAGCCATACAGACACTTCAGTCAGCTCTCTTCATTTGATATCACGAGGCAGTCTAAATTTCTATGTCGCTTTTTGAGGGGCTTCAAAGGGTAGTTCCCCAAACACACGTAACTGAGGAGAACATATCCAGAATAAGATCATGGTTGTTTGATGTTGGATATGGTCACTACAGAATTTAAATGGATTAGCTGTGGACCTCTGGCTGATAAGACTTCTCTGAGGATTTCGGTGCCGAACTAATTTGTGAATCTGAAGTGGAATCTCAGCAGACCCATTGCTTTTAAAAGGCAAATCCTGGAGAGGGAGAGTGGGTTTTTCCCTAGTTATCTTCTCCCCGTCTATAGTTTTAGGTCTTATACTTCAGTGAGTTGAAGCTGTTTCAAATTCGTTGGGTAGGGAGAGGCTTACATCTTATGTAAGCGATATTGTGATGATTCAGACCCCTCTCCTAGAGTGTCATCTCTGTGAGGCATGTGATCCTGTGCAGATTCCCCCCCCCCCCCAGAAAAGGACTATCCAGTCAGGCAAAGAGTCAGCTTCTGAGCTATAACCAATGATGTAGTAATGCTTCAGATCAGTAGCTGTTTGAGGACAGGAGCATAGTTCTCTTTCGATTTGTGAAAGTCCTTATCTAAACTTTAAAGGCAGGTGGCATTCTCTGGGGTCAAAAGCAACAGACTGGCTGACCTGCCGTTAGGACAACAGCTAATTTGCCTCTTTAGACACAGAGAGATATTGTTCAGTGATTATAATTGTTTACACTTCCTTTAAATCCAAATTGTTGTTACTGCAAGAGCTGTGGATGAAAGTAGAACAATTCTTAATATAAACCTAGATGCCAAACCTCTCCAAACTGGTGCCCTGTTGGACTCGGGAACACCCATCAGCCCCAATCAGCATGGCCAATGGTTAGAGACGGTGCGTTGGTGATGTCTGCCATACGGCCTGTTCTAATCTCTCTTATAATGATTGCTGGCTAGACTGAAGATTATACATGAAGAGTAGGTACACACACTCTCTCTTTCTCATATTTTGTCTCTCTCAATGAAGGTCCTGGAAATAATTTTTGGTTTTAATGTCCTGATATGCTCTATGGATTTGTTCAGTTGCCAAATACGGATAATCATAGTAACTCTATTGAAAACCATTTTCTCGTAGTGATGTCCTTGCCCTGCCCATCTTTAAGCAAGAAGAATCCAGCTTGCCTCCTGACAATGAGAACAAAATCCTACCTTTTCAGTATGTGTTATGTGCTGCCACTTCCCCTGCTGTGAAACTCCATGATGAAACTCTCACATATCTCAATCAAGGTAAGGCACATTTCTGTTGCCAGAACATCAGGTGGGGAGCAGGTGCTTTCCCAGTCGTGGCGTTTATGTTGCTTCCTTGCTGCATGCCTCTTTCAGCTCACTTTCCAGAGTGCACACTCAAGGCCGCAGCACAAATCATTTTAGACTTTCTTGTCTTTTAACCTATCTGCTGTGCTCTCTGTGGGGGCCGTGAATAGCTTTCTTCTAAACTCTGGGTTGGAAATTAGTGTTCTAGTTTTTGCTTAGTGATTGAAAGTCTGAAACTAAAGGTAGAAAAGATGCGAGCAGAAGTCCAAATTATTTATCTAATTAAAATACTTGTATGCCACCCTTCAGTAAACCTATAATCCATGGACCAGGAATCGTATCATGGGAATAAACTATGTGGGTTTGGTCAATTTAGCGTATTTGAATTTTTGGGCTGTGTTAGCACAAATTAAGACCCTGAATGAAAACAGCTGAAATGTTGTGGAAGATGAAATGCTACCTCCCTAACAAGTCCTTGTTTCTTTCAGCAGAGATTAAGTTCTTTTATATATATAAAAAAAATTAAGACCAGGTTAAAGTAAATAGTGCTCCTAACAGAAGCTAGGGCAACAGGGTTTCCCCGCAAGAACCTTCCTGTGCTTGTTGCACCACAGCAGAAAGGTTTATGGTGAAGTGATGGAGGGGGAGCGATACAACTCCTTGCCAAGGGCGCAAGGGTCCCTAAGTCTGGGGCTACATGAAAGTGGAATTTGACAAGCACACATCCTTTCACCCAAAAAGCCTCCCCTCACACTGGATAGGGGTGTGTGTAAGTTACCATGAATGCTTTCTTTTCAGTCAAACTTGTTATACTATGACCTCAAGAAAAGTGGATTTTTTTTGTAGCAACTTCAGAGATCCTTTCTTCCTCAGGTCAGTCCTATGAAATCAGAATGCTGGACAACAGGAAAATGGGGGAATTGCCTGAGTTAAATGGAAAGCTTGTGAAGGTGAGTGCCCATAATAATCTATCCTCTCCTAAAAGCTCTGGATTGGTGACAAGGTTAAACACCTATGAACGTAATTCAACCAATCTCTGGTGTCAGCAGTTGAGTAGAGCCACTGTCTATCCAAGCAGACCCCAGTAGTGTTGGGTTCATGCCCTTCTAGCTGTGAAATGAAGCTTGAATGTAAACTGCCTACACATGTAAATGCCAACCTGTGTGTGCTCCATTCGCACCATCCATCAGTTTCATGGTGGGGAGATGGTGCGAGGTTACACTTTAGGAAAGCTAAAGTCTTCCGACTGGCCACACCAATTTGCCTAAGCTCATCTAAACGTTCCAAGTTCCAGTATATGCTGTTTACTCAATGAGAAAATCTCCTTATTAACCTAGAGTATATTCAGAGTGGTGTTCCATGATCGGCGACTTCAGTATACAGAGCATCAACAGCTGGAAGGCTGGCGATGGAACAGGCCAGGTGATAGGATACTGGATATTGGTGAGTGACTTCTGCAAACATGGACTAATTTGGCATTGTAGCTTTTTGTAGCATGGACCTTGGAGGGCATTGGAAACTGCCACCACTAGAGGTATAGAGCTCTTTATTGATTTCGAGAGTGGTTTCAATCTCTGCTCAGAGCGTAATCTTTTGCCATAGTTTGACTTAGGTGGCTCCGATTTTTTTAAATGTTGCCTTCCGATGTGAATGTAGCTCAGTTCATTTGCTTATACCACCTTGAGCCTATTGCTCTGTAAGCACTTTCCTGCAGTACACCTGCACTCTGCTTGGGATACATGACTAGGATTATGTAGTTAAAAGCCCCCACATTGGGGTAGGCGGTTTTCTGGTCCCTTCTGGCTTCCTACACCTATGTCAATTGACTTAGCCCTTCTGTTCTTGCCAGGAGAGAGTGAGCCTATTAATTGTTGGTACATTCACTTACTGCCTTAAATTCAGTAAATTATTATAGTTGACTCAAAGGTGAAACTTTTGGCTCTTTAAAGGTAAAGGTAAAGGACCCTTGACAGTTAAGTCCAGTTGCAAACGACTCTGGGCTTGAGGCGCTCATCTCGCTTTACTGACCGAGGGAGCCGACGTTTCTCCGCAGATAGTTTTTCCGGGTCATGTGGTCAGCATGACTAAGCCGCTTCTGGCGAAACCAGAGCAGCGCACGGAAACACCGTTTACCTTCCCGCCGGAGCGGTACCTACTTATCTACTTGCACTTTGACGTGCTTTCGAACTGCTAGGTTGGCAGGAGCTGGGACCGAGCAACGGAAGCTCACCCCGTCACGGGGATTCGAACTGCCGACCTTCCAATCGGCAAGCCCTAGGCTCAGTGGTTTAGACCACAGCGCCATCCACCCCCGTAAATTCCAAGTATGACTGCTATTGTGTTGAAGTTTGCTGTCTTTTTACTATGTTTTTACTATGTTCTATTTTTTTTTCATATGGGCACGCGATGTATGATTTTATTATTATTATTCGGGTAACTTTTTTCTGAGCCACTTGAGAGAAGCTCCCTTAATATAAGTATTTGGAGCAACTTCTTTTTCTTGTCAATTCATGCAGATTGAGGTTTTTTGTAATCCCTGCAAGTGTGGAAATGGGTATGCAGAGCCTGAGCTAGCTCTCTCTTTTGAAATGAAAGAAATTGTTGTTCTTTATAGTTTGAAAGTATGTGGATCTCAAAAGCAGGCAGATATTAGGTAGCACTTCCAGTGCTCAATACAAGAGGTTTTAATAGCCTGAATCTCCTCGCAACTAAACAAAGTGAATAATGAAAATTTGCATAATTTATAGGTTTCAGAATTCTGCTTTTCTTGGTATATAATCTTGGTTTCTGCTTAGAATCATAGAATTGTAGAGTTGGAAGGTACCCAGAGGGTCTTCTAATCCAACCCTTTGCAATGCAGGAATATGCTTCATAAGTTTATTGTTCTAGCCGAAGGCCATGACAAACGTGTAGCAATAATATTCATAAAATAATACAGAACATACATCCTTAATATAAACCAGCGTCCATGATGTGTGAGAGAGAAGATACCAGCAAAGTATGCATACAGGTGAAACTCGAAAAATTAGAATATCGTGGAAAAGTCCATTTATGTAAGCAACTGTTTTCATTAGCTACTGGAGTTTAATATATGAGATAGACTCATGACATGCCAAGTGAGATATGTCAAGGCTTTGTTTGTTATAATTGTGATGATTATGGCGTACAGCTGATGAAAACCCCAAAGTTGAAATTGTTAAGTTGGGGTTCTCATCAGCTGTACGCCATAATAATCTCAATTATAACAAATAAAGACTTGACATATCTCGCTTGGCATGTCATGAGTCTATCTCATATATTAGTTTCACCTTTTAAGTTGAATTACTGAAAGAAATGACCCTTTCCACAATATTCTAATTTTTTGAGTTTCACCTGTAAGCCTGTCTTTCTCAATTCCTAAATTTTCCTGAAATACCGGTAGGTTAGCAGGGCAATCCAGAAGCAGCTTACATAGATAGTGCCTCAGTTTTATACTGTAGCAGGCATGCTGGTACCTAGATTTTTGCCTTAATTAATTAATTAGCATCCTGTCTTCTATCCTGGAACTCAAGGTAGAATACATGGGATTCACAGTTGGTCTCCCACATAGGGACTGACCAGACCAAAGCTTGCTTAGTTTCAGTGACATTGGTGCATCGTGTGCCTTCAGACTGTACCCTAAATTACCCAGTCTTCTATGCTCTTGGTGCATTATTTACTACATCAGTCCCTTAAAATTTTGGTGGACTTGCCATGCCTCTCCTAGCCTTGTTCTAAAGGGTTGGGCTTTTGTCTTCTGCAGATATTCCAATGTCCGTGGGTATAATCGATCCCAGGGCAAACCCCACACAATTGAATACTGTAGAGTTTCTGTGGGATCCTTCAAAGAGGACTTCCGTATTTATTCAGGTAAATCAATACTACATGGGAGGTGTTTCTTAACTGTTCTCTCCGGTTAGGTCTGTAGCAAGCAAGATAGCTTTGAGATTTGCTGCCATCAGTTTTGATGGATCTCTACCGCCATATACCTGATACAATCAATCTGTCAGTCTTCCAAATTCATATATTAGAGGAATAAAAGAGCAGTCCTATTCTTCTGCATGGTGTTCCTCTGAAGTGTACTTGGGTCTCCTTCTGCCTTTCTTACTTGGATCTGCTTGCTCTCAGTGAACCACTGAGTACCATTACAAATTCATAGCTGCCAGGCTCAGATTTAAATTGACATTGTTTTAAGTGTCAGCACTGTGCAGCAGAGACAGTGAAAATAAGTCAGTTCATGGGTACCGGGGGATTCTTTCAGCTCCGGTGAATGCTGATGAGAAGCTGTCTGTCTTAGTTACAACTGAGATGGCTCAACAAATTGTAATCTCTACTTGGGAGGCTCACTATAATGAACTTTGAGAACCCTTGAACTAAAGAGTAATGCTAATTGTCCTTGACAAGAACAAAGTGGAATTCTGACCATTCATTTCAGTGCTGCGAGGGTGTTGAACACTGAGGTGCCGGGGAAGGATTCTGATAACTGGCTTTAATTTGGTTTCTGTTCACTTCAACTGTGGTGGGGGCAGGACAAATGCTGGCAAAGTCGAAAGGGAGCAGACCCCTTCAGAAGCCCTCCCATCTAGGATGATGAGTCAACCAGAATGAGGCCACACATTCGAGACTTATTTCTAGGGATTTTTTATTTGATCTCTTATCTGTCTGTTGGAGGATTAGGTCCATATTACAATTTCACTAATCCTTGTGGCTTGCTGAGGTAGGTCACTTTTAGAGGCATGGTGCCAAACCTATGAAGTGCTGAAGGTCACCTGCAAAGTCCATTAGGAATAAATGGTGTGTATTCAGTCCATTCTGGACAGCACTGCCTGGTTTTGATTTTGAAAAAATAATGTTTGCTGGTAATCCAGGGGTACACAGTGTAATGTCCTCTGGATGTTGTTGGACTTGAGTGTATTGGCTACCTCTTATGTTAAGCCATATTTTCTCCCTTCAGAATAAGGACTTTCAGTTGTACTGAGTGGAAGCATTAGCCTATTCAAGTATTAAGGGCATCTGTTGTGCTCCCAGTATGTTTCCGAGCACAATTCAAAGTGTTGGTGCTGACCTTTAAAGCCCTAAACGGCCTCGGTCCTGTATACCTGAAGGAGCGTCTCCACCCCCATCGTTCAGCCCGGACACTGAGATCCAGCGCCGAGGGCCTTCTCGGTAGTGGCGCCCGCCCTGTGGAACGCCCTCCCAGCAGAGGTCAAAGAGATAAACAACTATCTGACATTCAGAAAATACCTCAAGGCAGCCCTGTTTAGGGAAGTTTTTAACCTGTGATATTTTAATATATTTTAATATCTGTTGGAGGCCTCCCAGAGTGGCTGGGGGGACCCAGCCAGACGGGCGGGGTACAAATAATAAATTATTATTATTATTACTATTATTATTAGGAAAAGGAAAATAACCAGGCTGTTTTCCTTGGACCCACCAACATGCCTTTTCAGCTGTGTGGGCTTGGTGCAGGTTTAACTATGATTACAAGATCAAAAAACATTATGATACTGGGAGAACATTCCTCTTTGGGCTTTCTGCTTTTCACTTCTGATCAAATTCTCTTCCCTTTTCACTGTAAGCTGTGGTTAGCAGGTAGCTTCTCACTGCAGTTAGTTCAACTTGATGCAGTTGGTGCTCAGAAGAGGAGAGCATACACCCAAGGGGAGAGAGGGAGGGGCTCTGCCATGTGCTCCCAGTCTAAAAGAGATCAGCCCTAAGTAGGAAATGCCTGCTGGGTGTGATTGCAGTTCATAGATCTTGCTGACAGATAACTTGGGAGTAATCATAAACTTTGGAATATAACTTGAAAAGCAATCAGTAACTTTGGTTTTCTCCATATTCTAGAGTCCCATACACCGATCCATAATCCCTATTCTCCTCTGCTAGCATTTTCCACTGACAAGTTATCTCTTTCTTGCATAATTTCTTCTGTAGAGAAATTATAGATTTCAGTTGTGCTGAATTGCAGAGCACAATATCGTTTCGTTGCTTCTTCTGGCCTGCTGATGCCCCCTGCCCCCAGTTTGATTAAAAGCCAGAGAGCAGGATGTACGGTACTCCTTCCTGTGCTTGAGAGCTTTGTTTGCTGTTGGAAATGGAGTCCCCAGACTAGCTGGTATCCTACGCTATCACTTTCCTGGAGTAATGGTTAAACTGTTCATGTGCACCTTTGTTGTACAAGCAGCAAGCCTGCAACTTGGAGCATCTCTGTGTCTGTTTTTCTTCACAGGTGCACTGCATCAGTACAGAGTTCACTATGAGGAAGCATGGTGGCGAGAAGGGTGTGCCATTCCGAGTCCAGATTGACACTTTTAAGGAGAATGAGAATGGGGAATACACTGAACACTTGCATTCTGCTAGCTGCCAGATCAAAGTCTTCAAGGTATGTGTGTATTTTAGCCTATCCAGTGCATAACACCCACCCTGTTTACTCAAATTGTGAACTAAAACCTGACTTTCTTAGAATGTTGGGGAATGTATTAGTATCCTTACTACCTGCAGCCCTTCACCAGCTGGTCCCAGGCAGGTTACAACAATTTAAAATTCAGTATTAAACACAGTTAAGACAAATTGTAATTGACACATGTAACTTTATGATGAGCCATCTCCATTTGGTTGCCTGTACTGGAATGTCTTAATACTACAACCATCAGCTGATATTTTCCTTTCCTTTCCTTTCCTTTCTGAACAGCTACTAATCTCTGTATTTCCTTCATGGGTGTGTTTTGTTACTTGAATTAAAAAAAAAATCAATAAAAATATTGATTTGAAAGACAAATTACAGTCCCCAGAATAGGGTGGGTCCTGAAAACACACATTTTGGGTGTCAAAGATCAGAGTTAAGAGGTGCCTTTGTAGCATTCACCAAAAGTTGTATCATGAAGCTGCCAGATGCAGCTCTGTGGGAGGGAAATCCACAACTTAGGGGCTGCCACAGAGAATGTACTTTCTAAGTAGGACTCTGAGAAGGACATAGTCTTGTCTTCATAGGCAACAGGCATATCCTTCGCCTTTTTTGTTCAATGTGCCCATTGTGAGACCTAGCATTAAGCTATTGGTGATGTACATCAATTATATTACTGTGCTTACCCGAGGCAAAATAGCACTGGATATTTCTGAAGGGAGCTATTCAGGAATAAACAGGCCTTGATGAGGACTTAGTAGTAGAGGAATGTTTGGGGAAACTAAAACCGCAGTTTATGCCTGCATATGCACAGTATTAGGAATAGCTGCACTTAAAAACTGTTTAGTACACTACTTTTCCTTAAAGCATGTGAAACTGCATTGCGGCCAATATTAATAATGTGTTGGATTGGATCAGTTGCTTATATGGATGTTTTAATTTAGGGCCTAGCTGATTGGCCAGGTCATCCTGTAGAAAACTTATTTACTCCAGGAAAACCTGAGCCAAAAATCACTGCAGAGGCAAGGGAACTCTTGCCAACATCAACCTTTATCTCCTCTCCCTCAAAAGTTCCCATTGGCATGTGATACAAGAGCTCCAACTTACAGATAATAAATGTGTGGAATTAGCCTAAAACGTGTGCAGTATGTGATTATTTCCTAGAAGAAAAGTTGCCATGCTTCCTTGTTTGAGAAACTCTGGAAAGGGCTTCAGTCCATTTTGAAATTCCAGTCTTCTGAACATGATTTCTGAGAGCCAAACTAGACATGAAAGTGACAAATGCATTTTCCTTTAAATCCAAGTCTGTCTCATTCAATCACACAGAAACATTTTGGGGGGGGGGGACATGTTGTTTCAGAGCAAAAGCTTTATGTGCATATTAGAGGAGGTGAACTCCACACCATGTCAACTATTTTTTGTAGCCTCTTTCCCCTCGCCAAAGCTTCTCTCTGTTCATTCGCTTCTAATATTGGAGCTTAGGTGAAGATACAATTTCCTGAAGGTGGGCTGCCCCTCATTCCCTTACATGTTTTTATACGTAACTGAACAGACGCCACAATGAGACTACAGCCATAACATCTAGTTTGGCCCAGAGTCCCTCAGAACAGCACAAGTAGCTTTGGGGATACAGGAAAGCGAGGCTTTTGTATATAATCCCTGTCCAAAGTGAGCACTTCTGATTACTGCTACCTATAGGTATTCAGGCAGATTTATAGGTGTTTTAGCTAGATAAAAATCTGCAGGGCTTCAGCAAAAGAATTCAAAGTGCAAGAGGAACAGCAGAACAGGTTTTTCATGTTTGCATGAATTTCCAGAATGAACTTTTAAGCTCTTGTAGGGGAAATGAGTATCTCCCATCCACCAGCTCACTTTTCTCTTTAGGGGTCTGTTGCCAGTCTAGTTCCCTTGCCAGGATCACTGAGAAACATTTCATTTGTATACATAAATGTATTACTATGTGTGCATTTTTGTATTACACACTCACACATAAACCTAGTGCTGTCCTTATCAGCTGAGAAGAACTTTGGCTTAGTGCTTCCTTTCCCCATATCCCATGTTCTGGTTTCACTAACATGTTGGTTTCCAGCCCAAAGGAGCCGACAGAAAGCAAAAGACAGACAGAGAGAAAATGGAGAAGCGAACACCTCATGAGAAGGAAAAATATCAGCCTTCATATGAGACTACAATACTTACAGAGGTAAGGCACGCAATGTGAGTCGTAGTATCTAGAACTGTGATGGCTAACCTTGACACTCCAGATGTTTTGGAACTACAACTCCCATCATCCCTCGCTAACAGGACCAGTGGTCAGGGATGATGGGAGTTGTAGTTCCAAAACATCTGGAGTGTCAAGGTTAGCCATCACTGATCTAGAACCTCTTATTTTTGAACAAAAAGCCATTTAAAAGGCTGGTGCGGGTGGGCTGGCTTGCTTACAGGTAATATGCTTGCAAAGGTTCACTCGGAAACCCAAGTGTTAGAATGTTTGCACCAAGGTACAAGACACGGCAACGGTGTGATTGAATGGCGTTGTCTGGCCAAAGTAATGGACACTTGCTCAGAGCCATTGTTGTCCAGCAAGTGCTGAACGACGCAAGAGTACACTCTAATACCTTGGAATAGTTTCTATTCCAGGTCCTGTGGCCTTTGGCACATGATTCTGGGCATGGAGTGCTGACACCGCTGCAACATGCTCCAGGCCATTAATCCCTGATGTGCAGATGTTACATGTATAAATACCAGCAATTCACTTTTAACCTGACAAGTATATGAAGCACCACATGAGTAAGGTTTTTGTTACGCACCTGACCTCATGGCCCCAAGTCACTAATGAATATGAATCCATGCACCATGAGTCAGGATGTGTTGAAAGTGTGTTGGGAAAATACCACCCTTCAATAATATTTTAAAATCATCCCAACTCATACAGTATGTGACTCTAGCTGCAAAGGTTGTTTTATATAGCAGCTTCAAATATATGATCTTCATACAAACAAAACAAATTCAGTTGGGTTCTTCTTAACCCCTCACAAATGGCTAGGATTGTAGAGGAGAAGTGAACTTTAACATTTGACTAATTTTCTGAATAAACGTCTCCTGTAACATTCATGAAATGATCATTTTAGTCAGGACTGCGTGTGTGTTGTGGCTTCAACCTAGAATAAACAACTGCACTGTGTAAACACAGTTGTGCTCAAAAAAAACAAGGTGTGCTTTTTTTTGCTTATCAAGGACTGAAGCAGTAAAGAAAATGGAGGTTTTACTTTATTTGACACATGGAGAAAGAAATAAAGGATGGATTTCTTGTGTCCTACATAGATCCCTGCCCACTCACTACTGAAAGATTTACTCTAGTATATTTTAGCTGGCTGAGACATCTCTTCCACATTGTTCTTACATGTTTCCAGGTGATTTTCCACAAGCACAGAGGCTAAAATCCTTGACATGCTATAGGAAATACATGGAATGCATGCTTTCTTCCACAGGAAGCAGTTTTGAGGTTTGGGACCACAATGCTTGTGAATATCTCACCATTGGATTTTCTCTTCCAGTGTTCTCCATGGCCTGAGATCACATATGTCAATAATGTGCCATCCCCAGGCTTCAGCAGCTCCCACAGCAGTTTCTCCATTAGTGAAGGGTAAGTCTGGCCATTGCATTTTTTTCTGGCTTTTGCCCACTTACCTTTCCTAATACATTTTTGGTCACTTACCTGCATCTGTAGCCTGCA
This sequence comes from Darevskia mixta, assembly GCA_034641385.1. NCBI lineage: Eukaryota > Metazoa > Chordata > Lepidosauria > Squamata > Lacertidae > Darevskia > Darevskia mixta. Next base: position 1,710,915 of record JAWWNH010000047.1, read on the forward strand.
GGATTGCAAGTTGACAGAGCAAATTACTGACATGTTTTCGTCTTGTGCCTTTTCATGTTAAAATAGGGGGAAAGTGGCTTCTGACAAAATTGTGACAAGAAAGGGAGATTGTTAATTCTCTCTCTCTCTCTTGCTGTACTCCTTTGTAGAAAGGCAAAGAGCTTCAACCCCTCTGCTGTACACACCTGCGTTCCTTCTCCCTCTTGAGTACAAATTCCACCTTCCCTTACTCCATTTGCTGGCCAACTTCAAGCAAAGGCTGAGCATGACCAGGCATCCCCAAACTGTGGCCCTCCATATGTTTTGGACTACAATTCCCATCATCCCTGACCACTGGCCCTGTTAGCTAGGGATCATGGGAGTTGTAGGCCAAAACATCTGGAGGGCCGCAGTTTGGGGATGCCTGCTCTAGATGTTGCAAATGTTTGATGTTTTATTATGTTTGATGTATGCTGTAGGCTGCCCAGAGTGGCTGGGGAAACCCAACCAGATGGACAGGGTATAAATAATGTTGTTGTTGTTGTTTGTTGTTGTTATCTTCCATCAGCCCCAGTAAGCATGGCCAGTGGCAACATCTGGAGGGCCAAAGTTTCTCCATTGCATGCTGTAACTGTTATGCACTAAGCAGGGGGTTGGATTAGATTACCTACAAGGTCCCTTCCCAAATCTATGAAAAACCAAAGCAAACCACCCTGATTTAAGGGTTGCATCTCCATCACCTTCAACTATTGTTAACCCTAACATGGCTTCCATCTTAAAAGTGGATCCAAAGTTAATTTAGTGTAACACTGTTCAAGCCAGTGGAAGACTTTGTGTTCACGGGAAGATCTGGAGGAGAACTGCAGGGTCCCTTGGCCTGTCTCTGGTCCCCTTCACCATAGTTAAAAGATAGGATTTGTTGAGTCCACACGAGCCCTTTGATTAAATATGCTAGAGGAACAATTCAAATTGCAGCTGATTTGGAGACAAGCAGAGGAAAGCATATACCAACTTCCTTCTTCATTTCTTATTCTAAAAATAGAAACGGGTCTCCAAATCACCAGCCTGAACCTCCTGCTCCCATTACAGATGTAAGTCTCATTCATATTTTGTGTTTCATTCCTCTAATTTCAGACAGTGGGTTGTCTCTGAGTTAGCAGGCTAACACTTCAAGGGACTGAATGTGTGGCTAGCTGTGAGAAGGTAGTTCTTACAGTCTGTTGTATTAGGTCATCTTGTATATTTGCATTGTGTTACTTTTTATTTTATTCCCTTTGTCTTACACTATTGACGTTATATCGTAAGCTGCCTTAGGACCAGGAAACTGATGAGGGCTGGGCCAGAAACTGAATTAATAAAGAGGGACGCGGGTGGCGCTGTAGTCTAAACCACAAAGCCTAGGTGTCAGGGACTGGCCCGAGCCAGGAGGGGTGGCGGAGGGGCCAGTGGGACCAATGGGGCACCCATGCACGGCGGAGGAGGTATTGCGGGCATGGGAAGAGGAGGAGAGAGCGCCGAGGTTGTCGCCAGAAACAGGGAAGGAGGTTTGGAGAAGTGGCAGTGAAAGGGGGTCGCCGCCTGTGCTGACGGCGGAGAAGCAGGGGGCGAAGGAACCAATAGGAGGGGAGGAGAGGATGGAGTCAGAGGTGGAACAAGGGGTTGAGGAGCTGGCGAGAGCCTCGACGGCAACCTCTAGGGAAGATGAAAGTGAAAGGGAAGGGGCCAGCGCTGGGACCAGTAGGGTCAAGAAGCGGAAGAGGAGGAGTGAAAGGAGGCGCTGGAATTTCGCTAAGCTTTTATGCTGGGGGGGAAAACGGAAGCCCTTACTCGAAGGATCTGATTCATCCGAGGAGGATGAGGAACTGTAAAGCTTGTCAGTGAAATAAACTCTTAGTTTAGTCAAACGGACTGTGGAGTGGTTTACTCTTGAGGAGGACACACCATCATCCTCACACTAGGGCTTGCCGATCAGAAGGTCGGCGGTTTGAATCCCCACGACGGGGTGAGCTCCCGTTGCTCGGTCCCAGCTCCTGCCCACCTAGCAGTTCGAAAGCACGTCAAAGTGCAAGTAGATAAATAGGTACCGCTCCGGCAGGAAGGTACACGGCATTTCCGTGCGCTGCTCTGGTTCACCAGAAGCGGTTTAGTCATGCTGGCCACATGACCCGGAAGCTGTCTGCGGACAAACGCCGGCTTCCTCGGCCAGTAAAGCGAGATGAGCGCCGCAAGCCCAGAGTCGTTTGCGACTGGACTTAACTGTCAGGGGTCCCTTTACCTTTACCTTTATCTTTAATGAATGACCTACTGTGGGTGCAAAAGACTGTAGGTGACATGCTGCAAGTCTTGTAAGGTGTCTGTGCTGCTCTTGCTCCCTCTTATCATAGAACCTCCTACAGACATCCACACCTCAGGAAGCTCAGCAGTGGCTGATCCGGAACCGCTTCTCTACTTTCACACGGCTTTTCACCAACTTCTCAGGTACTAGCAAAAACTTTCTCCCCGCTCTGCGACATCACAAGGGGGCTTCCGTATTTGGATTCCTCAACTTTCTTGTTGATTCCTCAGACAATTTATTCTGCCCTCAAGAAAGCTTCTTAGAAGCATCTTCTGGGGGTTGTGAGCTCTTTGATCTGTGGATCTTCTATTCTGTCCATTTCCCCCTGCCACTGTGACCATAGGAACACCTCTTTGCAGTTTGCCACTGCTAATGGAAGCCAAAACCAGCTCTGGCATCTTAGAAGGGACTCAAGTGTACTGTTTAAGTTGTGTGTGTGTGTGTGTGTGTGTGTGGGCTTAATGAAATCCACCACCATGTAAACCTCACTAGATTTATCTAAATCATGCACCTCCTTTATCCTTTAAAAAGCAATATGCAAGTGGGCTACTAGGGCCTCTTTCCTTTCTCATTGATGAGAGCCCTGCTTAAAAGCAGCAGCAGACACCCTAGATATGTGTTCACTGAATTTGAAACTCAGATGTCTCTTTCATTAGGTGGTATTATGTAGAAAGATTTGTGTGGAAATAAGAAGTCTTCTATGTTGAAACATATGTTTGTTACCTCCCAACTGTCTTTCTTTTTTTCAATCCTAGGGGCAGATTTATTGAAATTAACCAGGGAAGATGTCATCCAGATATGTGGTCCTGCAGATGGCATCAGACTTTTCAATGCTTTGAAGGGACGGTATGTATCATCTAGACTTCATTTTAAATGGTTTGGGCATTATGAAGTATATATTGGGCATTATGAAGTATATGGTTTGGGCATATGAAGTATATATTGCACATAGTACAACACTGGAACTCGACTAGAATCATCTTTGCTTCCCTTCAAGGTGGTTTGGATATGGATGGATGAGAGCACTTCATTATTTCCTTTGCGAAATAGATAGGCAGTTTGTTTGATTCTGATCTTTCCTCCTGGCCCCTTGAGCTGGAGAGGACTTAAAATGCTCTGCTGTTTCTTGAGTGATTGTTAGCTGGTCCCTCAAGTCTATCAATCAACTTTATTTCAGCTTTAAGCTCATAACACAAGACAACACAAGAACAGCAGTTGCACTCACACAGTTGAATTTAAAATTAGTCCCTCAAGTAAAGAAAGCAAATGTTGGCCAGCTCCCAAATCTACAAGAGTTAGGCTTTTGGCAAAGGTCAGCAAGAGGTGCTGTGCTAATAGCAAATCATACCATGGAGTTAATGGACCAATTCTGATTGCTCAGATAGTAGTGTTTGGGGGGTGGGATGCAGTGGGTGAGATGTAGAGTTGCCCTGCTAAGACAAAAGCTCCCCTTTTTGCAAACATTTTGTGTATTTTTTTAAGGTGTTCTCTGGCTCCCTTTTCTTTCTGAACCATGTAGCCTGTGTGGAACCTCCTTTCCCCTTTTCTGTCCCCTCTTAGTGCACATGCACTTTCCTGTTCACTAGCACAAGCCAGCACCCCACCTCCTTTTATTTCTCCACTCTTTATTTCTACCCAACTGAAGAGAATGCTGTCTGCACTGCAACAGGTCTCTCTGCACGACAGCTCAGTGCCCATCCGTCCCCAGCCACCCTTCTGCAACAGCATACATGGGTTTCACTTCCCCAAGCAAAGTCCCTCTGGACTGGGCAGTCTGGCTGGTTGCAACAGACTGGAAAAAATGGCGCCATCTCCACTGCGCATCTCTGATTCCAGCGAAGTGAGGAGCAGTGCACAATATAGATGAAATTGTCTTCTTCCTCCCTGCCCTCTTTTGTGGGTTTTTGTACAGTCCTATGCTTTTTGATGGGACCCAGGTGGCGCTGTGGGTTAAACCACAGAGCCTAGGGCTTGCTGATCAGAAGGTCAGCGGTTCAAATCCCTGCGATGGGGTGAGCTCCCGTTGCTCGGTCCCTGCTCCTGCCAACCTAGCAGTTCGAAAGCACGTCAAAGTGCAAGTAGATAAATAGGAACCGCTCTGGCGGGAAGGTAAACAGCGTTTCCGTGCACTGCTCTGGTTCGCCAGAAGCGGCTTAGTCATGCTGGCCACATGACCTGGAAGCTGCACGCCGGCTCCCTTGGCCAATAAAGCGAGATGAGCGCCACAACCCCAGAGTCGGACACGACTGGACCTAATGGTCAGGGGTCCCTTTACCTTTTTATGCTTTTTAATGGGTGTTGAGCAGGCATGCGTGGAAGTTGGAACAGACCTAGGGAGGTCTGTAACATGGCCTTCCCACCCACCCTGCATGTCCAAATTGGCCAAGCACAGTTGTGAAACATTTTACCAACTTGTGAGCTCTGTTGAAGTGCTTCTTAATCAAAGTATTCCTCTCTTTCCTTTACTCTTCGTGGCCCTGTCCTTAAAACATTCCCTGTTAACTCTGGAGTGCTCATGTCTTATTTTCTCCCAAGGATGGTACGGCCAAGGCTGACCATCTACGTCTGCCAGGAGTCGCAGCAACTGAGGGAGCAGCAGAAGCATGAAGATGGGGATGCAGCCAACAATACTTTCTATGGTGAGAACTTCTGGAAAGAAGCCTAAGTGTCTCTTTTGACTAATGGACCCACAGGCTCTTGCAATGGCAGTACTTACTTCCGTTCCAGGAAATGCTGTGGTAGCTCCAAATAAGTTAGGGGTACAATCTTCAGTCCAGCCTTCCCCAATCTGGTGCCCTCCTGATGATGATAAACTTGTAGGCCTCGTGGAAATGCCCATGGCGTGTTCCTTAGGCGGCAGAGTCTGCTGGAAGAAGTAGATTATGAGACTTGCTCAAGCAAGCTTTAGTGGCCAGAAAAGAGTGTGGATTTATTTTTAATCTTACGGAGAATACTGTATAGCTGAATATGTTGTTGATTGCCTCAGAGTCTTAGGATGATGAGGTAGGTTAATATAAATATATAAAGGGAATACAGCACTACTCTAAATATAGGTTACTCAACGGCTAATTCCTGCTGAACTTGTTGCCTGACAGAATGTGCTCCTTGCCAACAACTGTTCTTACTTCTTCAGTGTACCATGCCATCTACTTGGAAGAATTGACAGCTGTGGAACTGACAGAGAAAATTGCCCAGCTCTTCAGCATTTCCTCTCAACAGATCAGCCAGATCTACAAGCAAGGTCCCACAGGGATACACGTGCTCATCAGTGATGAGGTAAGAGTGACCCAATAGTCTGCTGTAACACTGGGAACAGATTTGGGAGTTTAAAGTATCATCGCAGGCCCAGCTCTGCTTCCAAAAGTGTCTCCACTCCTTTGAAGTGGATGTCTTTTCTTATCACCGCACAGTGTGAGGTCTGTCACCTATAGTTTCAGAGTAGACTGAGCAAGCAAGAAGTTGCGCTTTTATACAGCTCTACTTAATTGTCCATTGACTTACTGAAAAACACAACAGCAAATAGCATGCTTAAATGGGGGAAGTAAATCCCCGTTGAGTAATACACTGTGTGTGTGTGTGTGTGTGTGTGTGTGTGTGTGTGTGTGTGTGTGTGTGAAATACTGTTAAACCAAAGTAGGTACTAGTGGAGTAGGAAAGCTGGAAATAATGCCAAGATATTTCACACCTGGCAACCAATGTGCCCCTTTGGTTTCAGATAGTACATAGGTAAAGGTAAAGGGGCCCCTGACCATTAGGTCCAGTCATGACCGACTCTGGGGTTGCAGCGCTCATCTCGCATTATTGGCCGAGGGAGCCGGTGTACAGCTTCCAGGTCATGTGGCCAGCATGACAAAGCCGCTTCTGGCGAACCAGAGCAGCGCACGGAAACGCCATTTACCTTCCCACTGCAGCAGTACCTATTTATCTACTTGCACTTTGACATGCTTTCAAAATGCTAGGTTGGCAGGAGCAGGGACCAAGCAACGGGAGCTCACCCCGTCTCAGGGATTCGAACCGCCAACCTTCTGATCAGCAAGCCCTAGGCTCTGTGGTTTAACCCACAGCGCCACCCGCATCCCATATACCCGCGTACATGGGTAGATGAGTCTAAAAAGCCCTGGACACAAATTTTCATGGCTCTCTAGCACCTATGGTGGCTCATTTTACCAAAGTAATGTATTTAGCATTAACTCTGGAAGTGTATACTCAATTCTGACCAAACTAAGTCTCCTAGGAGCCAGAGGAGACAACATTATTGTGCTCTAGGAGGCTTGCTTTTCTCAATGAAGTCCCCATTGCTAAAAGGAAGGGGAAATATTTAGAAGGTCATATTGCTTGAATTAGCAGCTCTTTTTGAGTAATGCCTGGAGCCCTAAAAACGTTGGTTTTTCATTTCTATTTTAGATGATACAGAACTTTCAGGATGAATCATGTTTTGTCTTGGATACAATGAAAGGTACCAATTTTTTTAAGTGCACAATATTATCCCAATCCCCTAGTCTTTTTCCTTTTCTCTGGAAAAACTAAGCGCTCCATTCTTTCCCCCCATAGGGTATCAAAACCAGCATGCCATAATAGTCGTGCGTTGTCTGTATTATTTATTAAATTTTTAGCCACGTTATCCTGCCCAAGGCAACCCAAAGCGACTTACAACCAAGCGAATTATGAATTGTCGTGGGGTGGCAGACAGGGGGATTGTACTCCTTGTGTTCATCCAGTCTCATGGTGCTTTGCTTTCTTTGCAGCTGAAACCAATGATAGTTATCACATCATCTTAAAATAGAGGGACTTGGACTTGTTGCATCTTCTCTCATGCCCACAGCTTCATTTGCCTGTTTGGCACCTGGACACACTGACAGAAATCCACAAGAGCAACAGAAACTCATCTTGCTTCCACAGCATGTTGCCTTCTGTTAGGTGAACCATCTGTACCATTGCTGGCATGCTGTAGGCACCAGTTTGCAAGCACGGGGCTGCTTCTCCGGAGTTCAGTTCCATGGCTGCACCCACTGCCTTTTGAAACAGCCAGACTGGCCAGTGATGGATTTGCAATTATGTATATTGGGGGTGGGGTGGGCAACTGCAACATTTTTGATCTGCGACAGCTTGGCCGGTTGTGATGGGTGCTCTGGGAATCCCTGTACAAATGAGCATCTATTCTGAGGGTCCCAGCTATTCAGGCCTCCCAGAGGCGTATTTGGCTGACAGAGCCAAGGAGACTTTCAGGTTTGCTGGCCCAGTTGGGTAGGGACTTTGTTCCGATTCTGACTTTCGGACCATGTTACAGGTAGAGGGTTTGTGGGCGTGCAGCTGTCCATGTGTGAGTGATACGTGGCCGTCTTCTCTGCCAGTGTAAGTTAGGAATAACGCCTATCTTGTGAGATCCTATGGCTTTGCTATACACTGCAACTGAAGAGACTTCAAATGCAAAAGAAGAAATTGCTATCCTGAGCTGTTAAAAGGAACGCAATGAACTGAGACAGAGGCAAAAAGATTGTGTTTTTTTAAAAAAATGTGTTGGCTTTTTTGGGGGGGGGATATGTAGAAATGATGGCTGCCTTTGAATGAAATCCCACAGGAGGGCCATAATAACATTACCCAGAAACAGCTCGTGCAGCAATAGTCTATAGTGCTTCTTTGAAAAGCCCGTGGAAGCTCCATGGTGACAGAAGTGCCTGCGTGTCCGTTTCCCGGGCAGCAACCAGCCTCTTGGGTAAAGGCTTCAGCCTTCTGACATGGATGCCAAGATGCATTTTTGGAGCTTTGGAGAAAAATATGGGAAACTGTTACAACTGCAGTGATGATGCTGTGAAAATCACAGGAGAACAACTTGTCGGAAGGGGGAAAGACCACTTCTCCTTTAGCCTTCCAGTCGCCCTAGAAGGCAGCAAATCTCTGGAAGCTGCAACCTTGTGCGTCACAATGTCAGTTGCACAATCAAGTCTTGATAGACACTGCATTGGCTGTAGAGCTGGCAGCTGATGTAAGCTGTGCTTAAGCTAAGTTGGAGAGGTGGGGAAAATAACTTTCATTTCATTAAATGAAACCTAGTTACATATTTTTCTCAGTACCAGATTATTTGAGGGTTTTAAAAATCATTTTGACTTGGTATTTTTACCAAAAAGTGCTGAACTTTTATTTAAATCAATTAGGTTTGGTAGGTTGCTTCTTAAGGAGGCAAGAAACTGGGTCCGGTCAAGGTCAAGTGAAATAAAGTCAATGAAGAAGAAGAAAAACCTTGGCAGTTGCGACTCCACAGCTTTTAAGTAGAAATGTTATGTCTCATCATATATATGCCAATAAAGATCAACTCTGTTTTCAGTCAATCTCTGGCTCGGTTGTCTTCGGAGCTAGGAGTTTACAACTATGACATAGCGCCCCCTCCAGGATTGTAGCCGGCCAAAGTTGGGGTTTCATTTGTTTTCAGAAATATCAAGACTTCACAATAAACAGTTTGTATGGTTCAGCAGAATGCTTATTCAGACTGGAAACAGTGATGGAACCAAATCTGAAGTGACCCAGAGAAGTTCACATTTTGGTAGCCTCTGTTTTGATGAAAGCCAGATCTACTTGTTCCAGCTCAAGGTGATGATCAGCTGGCTGGTTGGGATGCAGGCACACATACACACACACACACACACACACACACACACACAGACACACAGACACACAGCCAGAGTTGGACTAGCAGTTAACTACCAGAGATCTTCCCGCTGCCCTTGAATAATAAAGCTGTGATTTAGCGTCTTCCCAGCAATCAAAGATGGTGCAAACCAAATGCCAGAGCATGGCTTTGTGGTACCTGTTGAGAAGGTAGTGGCCTCGTTTTGCCACCATGATTTCTCAGTCCACTTATCCTTTGCCTTTTGTTTTCCCCTTGCTCACTAGCTCCTGTGAGGATATCCTGGTTTCTTAAACCACAGTTTCTGGTCATGTTTTGAACTGGGAAACTATGGTTTAAAGGGCTCCCTTCAAACCTGGATATGAAACTAGGTCAGAGAGCAACCATAACTTCTGAACTGGCCATTGTCATGCTCTTTACAGTCTTATCAGCAGGATGCAATTTTCAGTGCACAAGTGGCAGCATATATATATTTTTTTACTTCTCTGCTCCCCAAACCTATGTTTGAACACTTGGAGGATGATCATGGGTCCCCCCACCCACAAGCATCAGTGAAGGTAGCTCAAAAGTTTGCCATTCTTCCTGGTTTTGTAACAGTCTGTCGTGTGTGTGTGTGTGTGTGTGTTGCTAAAACATAGAATGAAACACCTACAAACTCAAACATGACAGTGGGTTGTGTTCCTTTTTATATTCTGGGACCTTTAATAATGTGGGAGTCATTAGCCATCATAGACTATGCAGCATCACTTAGTGATAGTGTAGAAGATAAGAATTGAATATAATATTTGGGGTCTTTTTTGCTGCAGAATAATCTCTGCCACTAGAAACTGAGAATAATATTAGCTGTACATATAGAGGTGTCAAATGTTGGGCCGGTGGTGCTTTTGTACATATTTTTTGCACATACAGTGGTTTAGGACTGAGAATTTACATTCTAATTAGTTTCTCTGATCATGTGTGACAGGTGTAATGAAACAAATGTACAAGTGTCATGCTTGCTTAAGCTTTGTATCATTTTTGCTTTTGCTTTCAGGTGTGTAAATTCATCCACTGTGTGCGTCCACAGTCAGGTGTGCGGACACTGTATCCATGTTCAAATTGAGCTTTTGAGTAGACTAGGACAATACTGTAATTAATATGAAGTGTTGAACACCAATTATGTGGGGTTCAGAAAGAAGTACAAAGCAGGAGAGCTTCCATATTTTATACAGTGGTACATCGGGTTACAGACGCTTCAGGTTACAGACTCCACTAACCCAGAAATAGTACCTCTGGTTAAGAACTTTGATTCGGGATGAGAACAGAAATCGTGCGGTGGCGGTACGGTGGCAGTGGGAGGCCCCATAAGCTAAAGTGGTACCTCAAGTTAAGAGCAGTTTCAGGTTAAGAACGGACCTCCAGAACGAATTAAGTTCTTAACCTGAGGTACCACTGTATTAGTTTGCTTCTATTCTGCCTTGGCAACTTTGGTAAAGGGATGATTCAGTTTTTGCTTGCTTAGGAGTAATTTGGCTAGTTACAATCAACAACAGCATTGCTGATGCAGCAAAAGATTGCCTAGAGCTTGCATTAACTGGTGTATGGAACATTAATTATCGTTGCAAGCACAAAACCATTGTTAAATTTTAAAAAATACCTCCAGCATGCTTCTTCCTCGTGCTTTTATGCTCTTCGAAAATAGATCAGCTTTCTTCCATGTGTCTGGCTAATGTGTTTTGAACACATTATTTTGTGTGTGTGAGATACCAACCTGGCTAAGATATTTGATCTCTTTATTTAAACAGCAAATTTACACCACTCTATGGCACAACTGCATCAGCGCAACCGGATGTCTTCATCTGCCCCAATTGCAATTAAACATGTCTCTCCAGTATCAGTCTCTATAACCACAGCAGGCGCTGTAACTCTCCAATGGTTTGACTTTACCCCCAATGGAGCTCTCGAGACACACTAGTGCCAACAACAAGAAGTGGTTGTTCAGCGCTCTGGTCAGACCTCACCTGGAATACTGTGTCCAGTTCTGGGCACCACAGTTCAAGAAGGATACTGACAAGCTGGAATGTGTCCAGAGGAGGGCAACCAAAATAGTCAAAGGCCTGGAAACGATGCCTTGTGAGGAACGGCTTAGGGAGCTGGGTATGTTTAGCCTGGAGAAGAGAAGATTAAGGGGTGATATGATAGCCATGTTCAAATATATAAAAGGATGTCATATAGAGGAGGGAGAAAGGTTGTTTTCTGCTGCTCCAGAGAAGCGGACACGGAGCAATGGATTCAAACTACAAGAAAGAAGATTCCACCTAAACATTAGGAAGAACTTCCTGACAGTAAGAGCTGTTCGACAGTGGAATTTGCTGCCAAGGAGTGTGGTGGAGTCTCCTTCTTTGGAGGTTTTTAAGCAGAGGCTTGACAGCCGCCTGTCAGAAATGCTTTGTTGGTGTTTCCTGCTTGGCAGGGGGTTGGACTGGATGGCCCTTGTGGTCTCTTCCAACTCTATGATTCTATGATTCTAAGTGTGGCATCAGATACCATTGCATTGAAAACATAGCGACTCCTGTCTCACTCTTGAACCATAGCTGTCAACCCTCCCTTTTTTGTGGGAAACTCCCTTATTCCAATGCCGTTTCCCGCTGCTATCCCGGATTGTTGATATCCCTTAAATTTCCCAGATTTCAAAGGAAGCAGCTCCTCTCCCTCCATGCCGGACAGGGAGGCTCCTCAGCTGCGTTGCTCGGCTGCCAATAAGGAGTCTGAGACCGACTGGGGGTGGAGCTTGCATGCCTTGTGCAGCCAGACCCTCACGCCCAACCAGCCAGCCTGCCATCTACGCGCTCGCTCTTTCGCTCACCTGTTCGTGTGCAGCCTCTGGAGCGTAGGGTGGCGAGGCTACTTGGTGCCATTGCACCGCCCTCGCGGTATCCCTTATTTTCAAATCTGAAAGTTTGAAATAATCCCTTATTTTCAAATCCGAAAGTTGACAGCTATGTCTTGAACCCTTGTGAGTTAGAGTAAGCATTGCAGTTGTTCGGAGTTTGTGCCACTGGCTCTGGCAGCCCAAAACTTTTCTTTCCCTGGTGCTCCAAGCTACTGGTTAGTAGCAACAGCAACAAAGTGCTATTGTTCATGTGTGTGATGATGGCCTTTAGCATGGATGTCATGTGTGGCCTGGCTTGCATGTAAAGGTACCGTAGCCCATGGTTTAGATTGCATTTTAACCCATAGTGGTATTTCGTCACTGTCTCTGCGCAGTTTTGCATAGGTTCCAAGTAGGTAGGAATAGGATTGCACTCCTAAGTTCCATGAGACTTACCTGGGAGAAAAGTGTATTTCAATTACTGTATTTCAATTGCAATCGGAGTAGGTGGTTTGTGCACTTGAGGCCAACCATATTTACAAGTCTCATTAGGATGAAGAGAGGGGGATTCTGTTCAAATAGGTCTAGCTTCAAGACACCTAAAATGCAGCATGGCCTCCAATGAAATATTAAGTCTGCATCTGAATTTACAGGTGTGTGTGTTCAAATAGCAAAACTACTTTGGGCTGGTTGGGTGCAGGGGCGGTGTTGCGGTGTTGCCCTAGGTCTGAGCTATAATTTTGTTTTTCTCCTTTTTCTAATTTGTCGTGGCACAGCAATTACACTTGCATTAACTGAAAACCAAAATGAAGTGGCCCAGACTTGTTTAGCCTCAGGGTTCAGGCTAAACCTGAAAGCAGTGGCTCTATGTATCCTGTATGCAGTGTATAGGATTATGCTGAATGACTTCTGCTTACAGTCAAAACAAAATAATAATAATAAAAAATTCCTTCCAGTAGCACCTTAGAGACCAACTAAGTTTGTTCTTGGTATGAGCTTTCGTGTGCATGTATCTCAAGTCTGCATGCACACGAAAGCTCATACCAAGAACAAACTTAGTTGGTTTCTAAGGTGCTACTGGAAGGAATTTTTTTATTTTTTATTTTGTTTTGACTATGGCAGACCAACACGGCTACCTACCTGTTTCTGCTTACAGTGAGAAACTTCAGTGCCCTTCAAAGTATTTCTTCACCCCCATAGTGAAGAGAAGTACTGTACTTAATTATGGCAACAGCTTTCCCCTGTTTCAAAGTCATCCCATCTAGTAATAGGGCTAAAACAAAATAAAATAAAAAAATTCCTTCCAGTAGCACCTTAGAGACCAACTAAGTTTGTTCTTAGTTGGTCTCTAAGGTGCTACTGGAAGGAATTTTTTTATTTTATTTTGTTTTGACTATGACAGACCAACACGGCTATCTACCTGTAACTAGTAATAGGGCTGTAAAGGTAAAGGACCCCTGACAGTTAAGTCCAGTCGCAAACGACTCTGGGGTTGCGGCACTCATCTCACTTTACTGGCCAAGGGAGCCAGTGTTTGTCCGCAGACAGTTTTTCCAGGTCATGTGGCCAGCATGACTAAGCCACTTCTGGCGAAACCAGAGCAGCGCACGGAAACGCCATTTACCTTCCTGCTGGAGTGGTACCTATTTATCTACTTGCAGTTTGCTGTGCTTTCGAACTGCTAGGTTGGCAGGAGCTGGGACCGAACAACGGGAGCTCACCCCGTCGTGGGGATTGGAACCGCCGACCTTCCAATCAGCAAGCCCAAGGCTCTGTGGTTTAGACCACAGCGCCACCCGCGTCCCAATAGGGCTATATAGTCAGTGCTATTTTTCTAGAAAAAGAGTTGCCAAAACTCACCATGAACACCTCCCTTGTTCTCTTCTAATGGCACTGGCACCCACCTGGAGAGGTGCCAGAACTGAGTTCCAGCAAGTTCTGTCTGAAAAAAAGCCCTGGCTCTTTAACCATCGAGAATGTCAGTGCAAAGTTGACACCTGCGTCTCATCATAGAATCGTAGAGTTGGAAGGAGAACGCTCCCGTTTGTAAAATATGGAAATCTAACAGAAGGGGATGGTATCCTGATGTTCTAGAATTCCCGTTCCCTTAGAACAGACATGTCCAAAGTCCGTTTTGGGGGCCTAATCCGGCCCGCCGGTCGGTTTAATCTGGCCCCTGTGGCAGTTTATTTCCTGGGGTGAAATCCTAAAAAAAACCTTAACAACTTTAATCCTAAAAGAAGCTAAACAACTCCAACCCTAAGAAAAGCTCAACAACTTTGGTCGGCCCCCACGGCCCTTCACTTCATCAAATCTGGCCTCCTTTGAAAAATGCCTTAGAACATCAAGCAAGGTGCTTATATAACAACTAGTAGACTTTAAGCCCGTTAAATTAACGGGCGCTAGAACATCATGGAAAGCGGGGACGGCGAGAACTTGCTGAAGTGCTCAATGTACTTGGGAGAATGGCCCTTCAGCAGGCAGCGCAGGAGGCGCATCGCGGCGGCGGCGGCACTGGCACCAGCCAGGCCCCGGCAGGCCAACTCAGCCGCCACTTGTAACAGCCGCTGCCGCTTAGAAGTAAGTCCACGCGAGCGCGCACCCGCCGCTTCAACAGCCCGGCCGCCCGAAGTCTCTGCGCTCCAATCCCTGTGTCCGTGGGGCACAAGCGCAGTAGGACACAGGGACAGACACAAGGACTGGACGCAGAGACACTTGCACTTTATTACTGTAGATGCAGGTTTTTTCAAAAGGCATGTGAATCATAGTTGGAAGGGACAGTGAGGGTCATTTAGTGCAACCCCCTGCAATGCAGGATCTCAACTAGATCACACATAGCAGATGACCATCCAACCTCTGCTTTAAAAACCTGTAAGGAAGGAGAGTCCACTGCTTTTGTTGGGAATCTATTGGTCATCTCTTACTGTCAGACAGTTCTCCCTCTTAAGTAAGCTTTTGGGTGAAGGAGGCGGCGAGAACCATGCCGAGCTAAGCTTGCACCTACCGTCAGCGGCCGCTAGGTGGAGCGCCTGGAACAGCAAGCCCGCTTTCCGCGCGCTGTCATGCGCTTCCCGCTTCTGCCCACCCCACTTCGTGACTCCATATCCCAGGGTGCAAAGCGCCGCTGAGACGTGCTGCCGTTCTACCTGGAGAGACCCGCTCAAGTCTTTCTCTCCCCCCTCCTTCTGAGGAAAGACTGCGCGCGCACGTGCCAGGCGCCTCTCCGGAAGCGCCTACATTTCCCATGCTGCCCCGCGGCCTCCCCACGCGTTTGTGAGGGAGGGAGGGAGGGGGAAAAGAAAAACCCGTCACGTGGCGCGTGCTATATAAAGGGAGGCGCTGCGCCGGCAGCCCTATTGTTATCGCCGAGCCGGAGCCGAGGAGGCCGGTGGTCCTCGCCGCCCGGGGCTGTCGCCTGCCAGAGCCGCCGCCGCCTCCGCCGCCGCCGCCGGTTTCCCTCTCCCTCCCCTCCCGAAGCACGGAGCCGCTGCTTGACTACCGTCCCCTGACCCTGGGGGATCTCGGGCTTCGCCCTGCAGCCCCGGCCTGTGCGGAGGGAGGGGAGGAGGGGCCGGCGGGAGGGGAGGGAGGGAGGAAGGAAGGAGCCCCCACCCGGTGAGTGAGGGGGGAGGGAGGGGGGGCTATTCATCCTCTCTTCATACAGATGTATAGCATCCCAGACCATAATTATCCGTATATCTGTATACTGTATGTAGGTACCTCCCTATCTATCTCTATATATATCTGGTTTGAAGGCAATGGATTTCACTCACTTCTTGAGGGGGGGGGTCCCTCAGCCTTATTCCCCCTACTTTGATAATTTTTGTAGTTCCTTAATTATAATTATAGCATCCCATAATAATACTGTATGTAGATATCTATATATCTATATCTGGTTTGAAGGCAATGGGTTTCACTCACTTCTTAAAGGGAAGGGAGGTCCCTCAGCCTTATTCTCCCTACTTAGATTATTTTGTAGTTCCTTGAGATTTCAGAAGGGGGGGGGGATGAGAACCCCTTTATCACCCCCCTTCCTTATCATCTCCTTCCCCATCCCTTTTCATTCCCTCTCTGAGGCCAAAGGCTACTTCATGAAGAAGTGATTATTGTCTTTTAACTTTTTTTTTTTACATTGCAGGGCTGGGGGGGGGCGGGACTTCCACTTACAAATGGCATGCTGGCTGCCCACCTTTTTGGGGGGATGCAGGGCTTACCTACCCAGCTGGGTTGAAATGGGTCCTGCTCCTGAGCATTGCGTGCAAATCCCCCCCCCATGATGCAGCAGGTTGCTCCTTTCCCTCTGCCTCGCCCCTCCCTCCCCACCATAATCACGTCTTAAAATATGCCTTTTAACACATGTGAGACAAAGAGAGAGAGCGCTGTTGTGTCTATTATCCTGAGATGAATTAATATTATCTTTGAAATTGCTAAAGAATTCAACTTGTTTCAAGTTAACCTCAATAGCCGTCCCCCCTCCTCCCACACAGGTATCTTAACTCTAGTTGCTGCTTTGGTAGATGTTCATCTATCTCAAGAAGAACTCAGCAGCTATCTCTTGGTACAGCAGCTATGATAATGTACACCCAAGCTGGGCTGATTGAAAAGGGCAGGTGCTTCAGAAAAGAAGTATTTTGTTCTCGTTTATGGCATTGAGACCTTTTTGTGGTGTGGGGTAAGGACATCTAAGGTACTGTACCGTTTGTTTGAGGTGGGGCTTGCAGATATGCACTAGAGAATCTTTGGGGCCTTCCTGTGATGCTTCTTAGAGAGATTAGCTCCATGGCTATTCAATCAAAGATAGATATATATGCTGTTCTTGGTTTTGTGGCCTAGAACGGGGAAATGTTATATGGGCTTACTGGAGGAGATAAGAATATGACATTCATGGGGGACTCTTTCTGCTTCATTGATGGAGTTCAGAGTGATGTTTCTGACATGACAGGCAGTGATATTTTATTCTTGAGATTACATTAGAAATGGTTTGTCAGAGTCAAAGTGGGCTCATATGCTTTTAGAGGTCTAATATTAAGAACAGTATAATGGAAGTTTGGCCTTGAAGATCAACTGTTCTAATGTCAGTTGACTTGCAGGCAATTCCCAGATAAAATGTGTATTACTTTTCTCCCCATCATTTGAAGGGTCTTGTATGCCTTTTCTTTAGAAGGTTCTGGAAAGTCTCTCTCTTTCCCTGCCTTAGATCGTCCACATCCCCATGACCAAGCTGTGGGGTCAGATGTGAGATACCCTATTAGTTATTTTTAGCAAGAGTGAAGGTCATGAGAAATGGAATGGCATTGTCTTACTGAGTTGTTGGCACTTCCTGAGTTGAGATGTTTCCTCCCCCTCTTTCAATGTGATACATTAAAGGTCAGCTGCCCCCTTTCACTGGAATGCTGCACTGGATAGTTTCTTCTGTGTGTATTTTGATGAGGTTTGTATTTTGATGAAATCTTCCTTTTTGAAATGGAGCTGGGGGTGTGAGGGAAATCTTCGTACCTTAAGAGTTATTTTGTTAAGCCTGGAAAACACAGTGGCCTCCTGCCTCAGCTTGTCATTGAATGTATTGGAGCCAAGTGCATAACGGTAGGTTGCAATAGGCTCATGATTAAGGTTCCCCAAAGTCATTGGCACTACAAAACACAGCCCAGTCATCAGATGTTGCATGAAGCCAACGGTATATTCAACCAAAAGCATAGACTTCCGTACAGGGTTCCACAAAGTTTGAAAATTGCTCAGGCCTGCATGAAGTGATGGAGAACTTGAGTGAGTGGCAGTGGTGGTATTTCTCCTACATGGCATGAAGTGAGAAAATTTCCCCCTCCTCGCCTCCCACATTATGAGTGTTCAGTCATGGATAGAGAACTCTGGGAGGGTTTTCCTGCCACGCTTGTGCATTTGTACATTTGCCAGGGAACTCATTTCTTGATTGCCAGTGACAACAACCTAAGAAAGCTGTTGGCATAATACAGCCATCACCAACCTGGTGCCCTCCAGATATTGTGCTCCATCAACAGCCAAGCCATTGTTCTGGGATGATGGGAAATGTTGTCCGACAGCATATGGAACCCACCAAGTTAGGGAAAGCTGGTATATAATAGCTCACGTGTCTGCCTCCAAATCCTTATGTTGAGGTCCTGAAAAAGTCCAACATATGTACTGCTGATTTTGAATTTGTAAAATACTGTATAGTCATACCTCGGCTCCCGAACACCTTGGTACTCATCCGTTTTGGCTCCCGAACACCGCAAACCCGGAAGTGAGTGTTACGGTTTGCGAACATTCTTTGGAAGCCGAACATCCGATGGGGCTTCTGCGGCTTCCAATTGGCTGCAAGAGCTTCCTGCAGCCAATCAGAAGCCCCACCTTGGTTTCTGAATGTTTTGGAAGTCGAACGGACTTCCGGAACGGATTCCGTTCGACTTCTGAGTTACCATTGAAATGTATCATAAGTGATTTTAATGCCATGTGTGTCTGTAAAGGGACCCCTGACCATTAGGTCCAGTCGCGGACGACTGGGGTTGCAGCGCTCATCTTGCTTTATTGGCTGAGGGAGCCGGCGTACAGCTTCCGGGTCATGTGGCCAGCATGACTAAGCCGCTTCTGGCGAACCAGAGCAGCACACAGAAATGCCGTTTACCTTCCCGCCGGAGCGGTACCTATTTATCTACTTGCACGGTGGCGTGCTTTCGAACTGCTAGGTGGGCAGGAGCAGGGACCGAGCAATGGGAGCTCACCCCATCGCGGGGATTCGAACCGCCGACCTTCTGATCGGCAAGCCCTAGGCTCTGTGGTTTAACCCACAGCACCACCCGCGTCCCTGTGTGTCTGTACTCCTGCTTTTTAGAGTTGGACACTTGCCTATTCTGTGTATTTGCCCAGCATAACCTGCTGAAGTATGGTGATAGAGTTCATAAGAGGATACATGAGAATGATTATGTGATAGTTTGGAAGGTGATGTTAGGCCCAGTAAAATGGCCCTAGAGTAGATGAAGGAACAGCTTGCCTTGGAGTTTAACCAGAGATGTGTCTTCTTTGCCTCAGAACAAGTGATGTCATAATGACTTTTCAAGGTTATCTTTCAGAGTCTAATGTATGAAAAGTCTGAATTATGGTGACAACATAGAAGAAAGCACAAAGAAAAATTATTTAGGAAGGTGCATTTCACACTTGCTAAAAACAAAACTCTCATATAGCATATCTGCACTTGAGAGCAAATTCAAACCTAGTGTTCTTACCCCAGTGGTATGAAATAAAGAAGCCACTTTTTACATGGTATAGGAATAATCTGCTCCATATTTATTCCACAGCATGTTCCATTGCTGCCAAATGAATGGTCTGAGTTGTCTGCCATCCTTTGTAAGTTCTCAGTTACAGAACAGGCTGGTTCTGACGAGTTCAAGGAGTGCAAAACAGTGTTAGAAACGAAGATATATAAGCTAATTGCCAAATGGCATCTTAATCCTAAATTATAGTCGCCACAATGGAATGTCTAGGTGCCATTTTCCCTCCATGAAACATTGTTGTTATTATTATTACTATTATTAATTTCATGTCTATGTCATTTTATATTATAAAGAAAAAAATCTCAAAGCCGTCTACAACACATTAAAACAGTAAATAAAACAATCCAGAATAAAACAAATTCAAGCTTCAAGGAAAATATATCAGATCCTTATCTAAGTGACATTTTGCTTTCCCCATATTTATTTAGCTACTTAATTTATATAGTTGCACCATAGCAGAAGCACTCTGAGAAACCAGTGTGGTATAGTGGTTAGAGGGTCAGACTAGAACCTGGGAGATCAGGGTTCAAATCCGCACTCAGTCATGAAGCTGACTGGGTGACCTGGGGCCAGTCACAGCCATGTCCTCTTTGGAGAAAAAGATGGGATATAAATGCAATAAATAAGCTCTTCTGCTGACCTGCTTATGAAAGCTGGAGGAGCCAGCCAGATGGAGATGTCAGTCGCCACCCTGGCATCCAGAAATCTCCACATGGTCGCAACTAGATCTGCGCCAGTCGCAAAATGTGCCTGGCACCTGGGGAATTTTAAACACTGAAAAAGGACTAAAGACAAGTTAGCCCTATTAAAAATATGTCTGACCTTTGAACCCCCCTGAAATAGAGAAGAAGCATCAGGCCGACAGACATGATGCAATTAAAATTAAATATTATAGGGGGGAAATATAGATGGCTTAACCAGAAAAAATCTCTCTAAATGCAATATAGTTATCAATAAAATTATTACTAATAGAACACAAAATCAAGATTCATTCCTGCCTTTCCTCCAAAGTTCTCAAGAAAGGGTGTGTATGGTTCTCCCTTCTCTTTTTTTAATATCATCACAGCTCCCTTATCAGAGAGGTTAGGCTGAGAGAGAGCAACTGGCCCATGTTTTACCCAATGGGGCTTGTGACCGAGAAGAGGTTTGAACTCTGTGCTCCCATGCCCTTGTCCAACTGGCTTCCTAAGCAGCGCATGCTTAAACTAGTTACAATAAGACCATGGTCTTGATTGTCCTATGATCTCTGTTGTAGGTTCAGCTCACAAATGTTATTTAACCTATGTGATTAACCTGTTCTCTGGAGTATGGTGACAGGGCGATCGGATGTTGTCGCTTAGAAGCTGTGTCTTGTTATCTGAATGACTTAATTGGTTTATAGTGCAGCAAAACAGATTGACTGGGCTCAGGCAAATGGGCTGAGAGATAAGCAAGCCTTGTTGCCTACCCATGCAGCCCTAAAGTCTCCAATTAACAGTAACGTCCTCTTGGAAGCATGGTTACCGCCTTTGGAGCAAACCGGGATATTAAACCATGGTTTGATGTTGCTTTTAAATCCTGGAAGAGGGAGGCGAGTAGGTTCTGTGGGTGCAGGCATAAGCCTATCTCAGCTTCTTAAACCAACATGACCACCTGAACCTAGCTGCGTAGGGGTCACACTTGTAGTTGCTTACCATTTTTGCTCCTAGTTTATTTCTTTGGAAATTTGTGGATATGTGCAGAGCATGTTATTTATTGCTCCTCTTCCCCTATTCAAAGTGCAGCGACATCCCCTCTTGTGACATTCTTGGAAGTTGGTTCCAAATCCTAGCGTACACATATGAAAAAGGATCTCTTTGTTTGGCAGAGCCCTTGGTGCCTTGACAAGAGCTTGTGTGGTCCACTGGGTGTGTATTCAGTGTTGGTACTGGGTCTGGACGAAAGCTTATTTTGGATTCCACCCATAGGCAACAGGATAGCTCTGTGCACAAAGCAACCTGACCAGACCTGTCCCTCAAAAATAATGGCTTTTTCAATTTGTCCTGTAGGGTATCTGTGTTCCGGTCAGTATTTAATTGCCTTGTACAGAGCACGATCCACACTACTGACCCTACAGCAGTTTGCAATAGGAACATTATAGGGTGTGTTGCTTTGGGATATTCCCCATGTTTGTTTGTTTTTATGGCAGGAGAGCAGTAAGTATGGGATACTTGCAGAGCCTCTACGTTCCTCAGCATCTTCGGATGACATCACCCAATACTAGTGCAGTTTGCTTCTCTCTGCAGTGATGGTGCCATATCATTCTGGGCACCATCACTCCTGCTGTATATGTGGGAACTTTGTGAAATTGGACACTTGGGGAATTCTTGATGAGGTTATTCTATTGCAGAAGGGTATGAGATCACAAACAACCTGATTCTCTCCCCCCCCCCCCCCGCCAAGAAAAATGCAATTTAAGAAAGAAGATATGTAACACTCCCTTATTTCAGAGGCTCACTCCAGCTTTCTTTGATGATTGACGGTTCTTAATTTTTCAAAAAAAGATGTGTCTTTGATTTACTTCTGTAGAGTTCCCAAAATAGCCTGAGCTTTTTGCAGCAATACAGAGGGAGTTTGTGCTAGAGGGAGCCCCAGGCTGGCAGATGGGGCCATGTTGTTTTCCCTGGGTCCTCTCCTCATTCATATAGGCTTTTTGGTGTGAGGAAGGGGCAAAGGCTCCCTTCTGTCATTGTTGGCTCACCTATTGCAATTGACAGGCTAAAGCTGGGCTTCCTCTGGCCCCTCCCTTTACTCTTTGTTGGGCAAGGCTACAATGAATTATGCAGAGACACAGTGGGCAGCCTCCCTTGTGGATGAGCACCTCGGGTTCCCACTAGTCTTTCATTTATTTCTCTCTTGGCATGCAGTGTGCCCTGGCATACAATCTTACAAATTTGGGCAAGAACCATGTATTTGGAGCCTTATTTTTGTATATTGTCATCTCACGGGCGTAGCCAGGATTTATGTTGGGAGGGTGCAGAACCTCAGTTAAGTATTTTGTAGACTCATGTATCATCTCTTGTTGGGGTGTTTCCTTTTTTTAATTCTATCTCTCTGTGTCTTTCTCTGCCTCCCTTTAGTAGAGAGAGTCCCAATAGGTGAGCCTTGTATCCCTTCGTCTGTCAGTCTGCTGTGACAGTTTACTATGAGATAGTAGGTAGCACCGTGATTTCAGTACATTCTAATGTCAGTGTTTGCGGGAATTGCTCTTCCAGTGAAATTAAGGTCATGGCAGGAAGCTTGCACTTTCCTGTCTCTGTTTCAGGTTGCCTGCAAACTCTGGAAGACAATGCAGCATTGCATTACATGGAGAACGGTCTGTGTGCAAGCACTCTGTGTCGGCTTTGTTCACATATGCTTCCTTCTAAAAGGAGCTTCCTTTTAAAAACCGAATACTGGCATTACGGGGGGAAATTGGATTGCAATATGCCAATCACAAGAATATATCTAGAGAGTCTCCTGTCTTATATCCCCAGCTTAGAAGGAGGATTTTAGACTGGGAGTTATTTTAAAATGGAGATCATCTTATCTTGACGAAATGACTTTTAAAATACGTCTCGGAGTTTGCAGAATGATAATCACTGTAATGGAAGCCTTGACATTGCCAGCTACAGCTCATGAAACCTTCCTGAAAGGGAAGGGAGGGAGGAAACAATCAACCCCCTTACCCATAATAATAAAAACGTGTTTTTTAAAGGTTGGTGGAGATATAACTTGCCTCTTGTGTGTTAGGCAGACTTCCCCCTTCCCCTTCTCGGTTTCAAAGTTAACTATCTTCAGATTTGCTTCTCCACTTGTGTGTATGTGTGTGTTTTGTGTGTGTGTGTTTGCTAACAGTACTTGGGGCCAAACCATGATTAGAAGCAGGTTTGCATTGTGCTTTTAACCATAGTTCCAAAACTGTGAAAGGGGGGGGGGAGCACTGGTGGTGTGCGTGAACCTGAGCAGGGGTGCTTCTTTTTCTTTCCATCATAGCTTAGAGGCTGGACAGAGTTGCATCTGTGCCAGGACTCAATAGGTGACAAGCCCTGACAATCCAGTTCTGAACTGGGACCAATTCAGCCAGCTATGGAAGGCTTTGAATATGGCGCAGCCTCGTGATTTTGGGGTGGACCACACCTTTTCATTTTGCCTTCTTTGCTTTTGTAGTCTGGCATTACACATCAGGATGGTTATTAAAGCTTGTATTTCTGGGAAGTGAAGCAATGACGATTTCGCAGATGTTCTAAGATGGGCCCTGGGAATGGGAGAGAACTGATAAGAAAATGGAGAAAGTCGCAAGATGTTGCCAGGAACACTTGCAGCTGGAATGAGTTTCCTCTAAGAATGAAGGTTTGAAACCTGAATTGCAACCAATTACTAAGGGGGATTGTTGAGTGCTTCCTGCAGACATTGGAAACTGCTTCATACAGAGTCAGACCCTTGGTCCAGCTAGCTCAGTATTGCCTACCCTCGCAGGCAATGGTTCTCCAGGGTTACAGCGCAAGGGCCTCTTCCCAGCCCTTCCTTCAGATGCCAGGGATCAAACCTGGGATCTTCTGCATAGAAAGCAGATGCTCTACCATGGATATATGTGATTGGGAAGACTAGCAATTGTTTTGAATCCAGCCTAAAATGCTGCCGAACCCTGTAGTTCACATGCTGAAAGTGCTGAGGCGACATTGGTTTCCTCTGGTATGATGCTGGGGCAGTCCAGAAGACAGATTGGTGATTTGGCTTGATATTGGCCCTGGCAATGTGCAGTCTCTGCGAATTGGCGCTTTCCGTTATGGGATGCTTTCCCATTCTTCCGCCATAGTACTAAAACCAGCGGCTGGTGAAACTGCTAAGCAGACACATGTTTCAACAGGGCAGAGGGGATGTTTGAGCTGTGTGTGAAGTACAACCGGGGTGGAGGGCAGTGAATGGAGATGGGGAGTTCGGGTTGGTAGCAGAGTAAAGTTTGACAGCCTGTTTTATGGAAGGAAGAGAGCGAGGTAGCGTTGCGCATAGAGAAAAGCGTTCAAGTTGCAAAGTCTGGCGTGGGAGAAAGGTGCAAAGCGAAAAGTGCATTCTGTGGAGCAGGGATGGGGATCCCATGGATCTCTTGGATGTTCCTGGACTAGAACTCCCGTCATCATTGGCCAGGCTAGCTGCAGCTGATGGGAGTTGGAGTCCAGCCACATCGAGAAGACCACAGGTTCCCTAACCCTGATGTAGGGGAATACAAGGAGGTAGGAGTCATTGAGCTGTTAAAGTACGAAGGTATCCTTAAAGGTAAAGGGACCCTGACCATTAGGTCCAGTTGTGACCGACTCTGGGGTTGTGGCGCTCATCTCGCTTTATTGGCCGAGTGAGCCGGCGTACAGCTTCCAGGTCATGTGGCCAGCATGACTAAGCCGCTTCTGGCGAACCAGAGCAGCGCACGAAAATGCCGTTTACCTTCCCGCTGCAGCAGTACCTATTTATCTACTTGCACTTTGATGTGCTTTCGAACTGCTAAGTTGGCAGGAGCAGGGACCAAGCAACGGGAGCTCACCCCGTCGCGGGGATTCGAACCGCCGACCTTCTGATCGGCAAGCCCTAGGCTCTGTGGTTTAACTCACAGCGCCTCCCGCATAAGGAAGACTTAGGAAAGAGCAAAGAGGGATGAACCGAAAAGACACACACACACACGTACAGGTTCTCATTCCAGTCAATTGAGTGTGAAGGATGTAATCTGTGTACTACTTTCAAAGGTACAGAACAGTGTCAATTGAAATAAAAACGACCACAAACTTGAGGACTCTTTTGTGGTGGAGGTCAGAGAGCAGCAATTCCCCCCCCCCACACACACACACATAAGCATGGTCTACAAGGAAAAACAGCCCTCGCAGGCATTGAGTCATTTTCGATTGACATAAATTCATCCCTGAAGTACTGGTAATCTGAGATTGACTTTCTCTTGGCTGTCCTGGCTCCTTTACCATAGCAGAGGTGTTCAGTATAGCATCTGCGCCTGGAGAACAGGATCTCTTGCTTCTCTGGGAAGTGGGTGAAATATGTGTCCTAGGGCAGCAGTGCAGATGGGAGCTGTAGTCCAAAACCAGATTGGCAAAGGCTAGAGGGTGTAAAAGCAGCTCACTGCTCCCTCCCAGTAACACCACATTGTGTCCAAGCTTGTGCCAGTTCCTGTCTTCAGATGGGGTTGGGGGTCAGTAATTAAAAGGCTGCAAGTGGGAGTATTGGCCTCCCACCCCCCACTTCTCTTTCTCTCCCCCTTTTGGCTGTAGTCAATGGTTTAAGCTCCTTGTTAGACTGCCTCAATTATGTGATATAGGGCTACTCCTACATGCATTTCTCTGCCAGCACTTTGCCAGTGGTACTTAACTGCTTGAATCTCTTTCTTGTTTGCCTCCTTGTGTGTGAGATGTCACCGGGGTTGGAAGTCTGCCTACTCGCATGCCATTGCAAGAGAAGTTATGAGGTAGGGGGAGGATCACAAAGTTTTGTTTAATTCTATATGTGTCACATCAGTCACTTTTTGCAGAGAATTCAATTAATAAATCTATACATAAATTAATTTGGAGCTGGCGAGAAGTTTGCCGTCCGTCAGGCATGCAAGTTGTAGCATAGTGGTGCTTTTTTTCCACACATGGAAGCTGATTTGCAGAGGGTTGGAGAAGAAGGTAGATTTTAAGCAAGATGACTTTTTAGCCCCCTTTTTTTCATTCTGATTTTCAGGGCTGCTTCTCACGTGTTGGATCACCACTTTATTTCTGTAACCTGATGATTTGCTGCTAAATTTGTGAGCTAACAATGTTATGGCAGTTGTATCTGTGTAGTTAGTTCTGTGAGGACCCACTTGCTTACACACGCCAGTCATCGCCAGTGCCTGGGAGGAAGGATCACGACACTCTGGCTGCAGTGTTTCTGCGCTGGCTGTTGCGTGCAAGCATTCTGCCTTCATTTTTAAAATAGAGCTTCAAAAATTTCCATGGAGCAACAGCAAAACTAATGCCACATTTGCTGACAAGGGTGAGTTCAGCCATAGTACAAGTGCGCTAAGTGGCACACAGCAGAGTGGGAATAGTGTATGAACAGGATACCTTTTCTCAGCATGCATGCAAAGTGCAGGGGCCCACATGTGCTGCCAGGATTTCTTGTAAACAAAGGGAACGTTCTCAGGTGCCCAATAGCAAATAGTTCCATTGAGGTAGACCAGTTGGCACATGTGTTGCTCAGCCCAGACTGTTTGAGTTTACACATAACTCTTGCTGGTAGGAAATCCTTGAGGGTGATGTAAACCTGCATTCTGGCAGCTCTCCCACCCACATCGCTAATGAATTGACATAAGGACTACTAATGTGACAAAGGTGAGTTGCAGTGGCGTGTGCAGGCTGCGTTCTCTTCTGCCCTAAAACGCACGTGCAGGGCCAATGATGCGAGTTTTATTGGAATAGCAGTAACCAAAGTCAGTAAAAAAAATTAATTTTTTTTTAATGCTAGACTGATTTTAAAGTGGTTTGTTAATGAAAGAAGGCAAGGGATGTCTCATCTGTCCTGGTCACAAATTTGTTTGAGTCCATAGATTTTCCTGTGTGAATGAATTTCGTAGTCAGAAGGTGGAGAAAGGGATGTTTAAAAAACTTACCTAGGCTGACCAGTGTTAGAAACTCAGATACCTAATCTAAACCTGAGCAACTTGTACCATCAGGAGGCTCTTCGTAGTTTTTATAAGTCAAAATTCCCTTTCTCGCAGTTAGAAGCCATTAGCTTGGGTCCTACCTGTGGTAGCAACAGAAAACAAATTTTCTCCATCGTCTGTGTGACAACCCTTCAAATATTTGAAGGCTGATATTGTCTCTTATTTGTATCTCCTGCAGCCTAAAAATATGCAGATCCTTTCACTTTTCGTTACATATTTGGCCTCCAGGCGCTCTCTTCCCAAATCATTTCTCTTGCCTTTCTCTGGACATGTCCCAGTGCTACATAAACGATCATGATTCATTTATATAGTCATCCCAGATATACAAGAAGGCCTTCTGTAGCCAATAGTGACCATATGACCCTGTCAAACCCTTAGTCTTGTGGGTCTAATGCAGGCATCAGCAACCTCCGGCCCACGGGCTGGATGCGGCCCATGAAGCCAGTTCATCTGGCCCACGAGCCGCCTGGTCACCGAGCTGCCCGCTCGGCAAGTCCCCCATGCGCTGCACTAAAGCGGCGCGGGGACTTGCGCAAACGCCGAAAATTGCTTCTGCGCAGGCGTCTGGGCATGTGCAGAAGCGATTTCTGGCTCCAGGGGACATGCGCAGACGCGATTTCCGGTATCACGCTGCGCATGTCCGGCCCACGGACGAGCTCCGTGGGATCGATCCAGCCCACGGCTGGATAACGTTGCCGATGCCTGGTCTAATGGATGAATGAGACGGGCTTTCCTGTATGGGAAGCCTTGAATGGGAAAGGTGGACAGTCTGCCTTCCCTATAGACCTGGAGGGAGAGCAAGCAGGCTAGAAAGTTCCTTTCAGGTTGAGCGCAATGGTTGGGTTGGCATTGTCTTTTGAAGTTGCCTTCCCCTCTCTGACCCCTGCTTCTCAAATTCCTCACTCCTCCCTACTCCCTAACCAAATTAACTTCCCTGATGGATTCTTTCTCTCCCCCACCCCCAACTCCCATATCTCATTTTTGTTGCCTCCTTTGTGCCTGACCTGCTAATGTGTTTCACCGGAGGACTCCCACAGTTCACTTCTGTCCTTTCCATCAGCGCTTCCCCCCTGCCCCTGCAACACCGCAGGGTTACCCTCAACATGTTTGGAATTCCTTGTCATAATGAGAAGCAGCTGATTCTCCTCCTGCCCATTGAAACATTTCTCCCTTGTGTGCAGACCCTTGCAGGATTCATGTGGGTGGTTGGGGGGTGGAGATCATTCAGGAGAGGCTCCTGGCGTCCCTAACTTTGGTAGCTCTTCTAAGTTCTACCGTCGGTCTTGGTGAGGTGCCTAAGTCTTTTCTCTGTGTGTGCTCATCACAAAATAGAATGGCAAAGGTGTTCACACCTGCATTGCTCCTCCTTGGGCTTCTCAGGTCAGCAGCTAAGCCAAGCTTTGGCTGAGCCTGTCACCCAAACCTGGAATTATGGCTAAGATCCCTCTTCCTTAACCACAACCTGTAGCCATAGGACAAACCTTGGTCCACGGACAAGGAGAGAGACCTTAACCATGAGCCTGGGTTCAGGTGATATTCTGAACCTTCACTTAGGTGCTGCACCATACTGACCTGAGTGGCTGGGGAGGCCTGGCCAGATTGGCGGGGTATAAGTAATAAATTATTATTTATTTATTTATTTATTTATTTATTTATTTATTTATTATTACCTAAAAATCTCAAGGAGGATCCGAGCGCCTGTGATCTTCCTAGGAACCAGAGCATTTGGTTACTAAACCATGGTTTGACTTGGCATGTCTTGTGAACGTGGCTAATCTCAAAGAGCTTGGTAGAAAAACTTTCCTTTGTAGGGTACGCTGCAGTATAATCAGTGCTGTTTTTCTAGAAAAAGAGGTGCTGGAACTCACCATGAACTTCTCCCTTGTTCCCTTTGAATAACAATGGCGCCCACCTGAGAGCTGCTGAGCTCCATTGAGTTCTGGCTGAAAAATAGCTCTGCGTGTAATAGAGTCTTCCTTGGAAGGTGGGGAGCCCTAATCCGCTGAACATAATTTGATGTTGCTGAGCAGAACCGTCCCAGAAGCCAGAGGCAGCCTTCTCACATTTTGGGTTACTTACCGGTAATTGTGGGAATCAGTAAGATGGATTCACATCAACTTCCCTTAAGGCTATTTAAGGAAAACTATGTTCACCTGCTGAGTAGCTGGGTAGAAAAGGTGGTTCTACAAGATCGTTACTCTAAAGCAGTCATTCTGAAACTCTGCCATAAGACCGTCAGAGCCCTGCTGGATCAGGCCAAAGGCCCACGTAATCCTGCATCTTGTTCTCCCAGTGGCTAGCCAGATGCCTACGGGAAGTCTGAAAGCAGCAGTGCTGCTTTTTACTGGTACTTGGATACAGTGGTAGTAGAGCCATTGTGACGAGTAGCCATTGGCAGTCTTAACTTCCATGAATTGGTTCAATCCTCTGACATGCTGTTGCATATCGGGCTAGTCTGCCACAATGGTCGCTCCAAGCCTTGAAAGAAATCGACAGCAGCTTGCTCCCTGCGCTTAACAAATCTGTTGAGAAATCTTAAAAGGCACAGATGTATCATCACTGTGTTCCAAATTGCTTTCATACCAGCTATAATGAGTTTTACGCACCGAAAGAAGGTTGCCCACAGAGGGAGAAGGAGAAAGTTGAGTGTGACAGTTCTTGTCTCAATTTTTTCATTTAATAAGATCTCTCATTATTCAGGCTGGGCACTCAATTAGCTAAGTAGCTTCCTTGAAGCATGCAAGTGCTATCTGTGCGCTGTCTCCCTTCCCACTTGTTAATTGCTTGAGGGATGGGATAGGGAAGGTATCTGGGAGAAGGGAGAGCAAACCCTGTCCAAGAAGGGGAGACAGGCAAGTGATGCCAGAACCGTATGGGGAAAGGGCATCCTGCGACGTGTAGCATAGAAGAGGCAGAGATGGTCACCAATAAAGAGGATTAGGCACATTCATGAAGGACAAGGCAGGATTGTGCCTCTGAATGCCTGGTGCTGGAAGCTGCAGGTGCTGTGGGGCTTATTTTTTTTTTTTTTTTTTTTTTTTTTAATTTTTTTATTATTTAAACCACCAACATCCCAGACAAGACACAGTGAATCCCCCCAGGCGATCAATACAACAGCTATACACAAACACTAAGACATATTCAATTCCACCTTATGTACAATTCTATATATATTAACATTCCATCGGGCATTATTTAGCTTTTAGCGTTTCAATTATTTTAAATTCTTCAAACTTAACTAAATAATTCATTAAGCTCTCCAACCACTCCTCCTCTCTCTCACTGACCTTAAACCCTTTCATTCTGCGTACCTTTACAGTTAAATATTCCAACATTACAATATTACTCAGTTTTTCCCTCCATTGGTTCATCCCTAGCTCTTCTGCCTTTTTCCAATTACTTGCTATAACCTGTCTAGCTGCAGTTACCATCAAATTAACCCATTTACCTTCCTCTTTTGTTTTTAACTCTTTTCCGCCCAGACTAATGAGAACCATTAATTTCGTTATCTCCACTTTCCTACCCACAATTCTCGAAATTTCCCTAGCAGTTTGTTTCCAAAAATTTTTAATTAAAGGACAATCCCACCACATATGACTGTACGTTCCCATCACTCCACATTCCCTCCAACAATTTTTACTTCCTGATTTTGTAATATGATACAGTCTTACTGGAGTATAATACCATTTTTGAACTAGCTTCAACCCCTGTTCCTGGATTCTTCTGGAGGTCGCTACAAAGGGTGGTTGCATAAAAATTCTTTCCCAATCTTCATCTGATATCTCTTCCTGCATATCTAACTTCCAATATTCTTTCAAACTTTCCTTTGGTGTTTTCCCAATATTTAATAAAACCCTATACACTTTAGAGACTATATTGGCCCGATCTATCTTATATCTTTTTACTAATTCTTCAAATTTGGTAAACGTTCTTTTGCTACATCTTTCAACTTCTTCTTCCTTCAACAAGGAGGAAATTTGTTTTCTATGTAACCAATTAATCTTATTCCAGATTCCACTTTCCTCTTCCATTATTCCTTCTGTTTCCCAACTTTTTTTCATATCCTGAATTGATATCTCCTTCAATTTATCCCCTACTTCTTTTGGGATGCTCTCCCTTATTGGGGCCAATTTATCATAATACCACATTTTTGTAATTGGAGATAGGTCAGGGAAAAGCTCTTTTCTCCATTTCTCCCATACCAAAATGGGACCTGTGAATGTTGTTATTTTTTCTACTTTGCTTTTCCTTTTCCTCCTTTCAAATATTCTTATCTTCCCTCCTACTGCTTCAAAATTCTCCCACTCTATACACCCCAAGTCTTTCCCCTGTTCTCCCTCCAACCAGATCATAAGATGTCTCAATTGGTAAGCTTCATAATATAATGTTAAATTGGGAATCCCCCATCCTCCATCTTGAATCTTATGATACCTATATCTAATGGCTGTCCTTGGTTTTTTGGATGCAAAAACAAACCTATCAATTATCCTTTGCCACCCCTTCAGAATTCGTTCTGGTATATGTGAAGGTAGTACATAGAAAAGATAAGTTAATCTAGGTATTAGAAACATTTTGACTAATGCAATTCTTGTACTAATTGATTCCTTCTTTTTCTCCCATAATCTCAACTTCGCCTGAATACCGCTCCATATTTTTTTATAATTATACTCAAATAATTTCTTCACATTTTTAGTTATCATTACCCCTAAATACTTTACCTTCTTATTTGCTATCGGAATACCCAATAATTCTGAGGCTTCTAATTGAATTTTTGGATTCACATTAACACACATCATTGATGATTTAGAAAAATTAACTTTTAGCCCTGATACTTTTGCAAATCCTTGAAGCGTTCCTTTTAATGGTACCATTGCGGTCCCCAGGTCCTTAACTGTCACCATCATATCATCTGCATACATTGTCATTAGCTCCCCATCTATTTTCCCTTTCCTTGGGATTTCAAATCCTTTGATCTCCCTATTCTTTTAAGTTTAATTACTAATGGTTCCAATGCTAGAATAAAAAGCATTGGAGAAAGTGGACACCCTTGCTTTGTACCACTTAACACTTGGGCATACCCCCCTACTGATCCACCAGTTCCTACCATTGCTTTAGACTCTGTGTATATCGCCTCTATAACATTTTGAAATTTAGCTCCAAATTTATATTTTTGAAATATATTTTTTAAATACTTCCAATCCACCGAATCAAATGCTTTATAGATATCCAACGACAATAGAGTAAGAGGCAGGTTCTCATTTTTTGCTAAATACACCATACCCATCACCTTCCTAACTGCCTCCACCAAATATTTCTGAGGCATAAATCCAAATTGATCTTTCCCCACTAATTGCGCAATACACTTTTTAAGCCTTATTGCAATAACTTTAGCAAATATTCTATAATCCATATTAGTAATAGATATTGGCCTATATGAATCCGGCAGGGTTGGATCTTTCCCCGATTTGGGGATTAATACCAGCCTCGACTCCAACCAGGTAGGTGGGGCTGAAGCACCATCCATAACTCCTTGATATAATACCGTCATATGTGGCACCAATATGTCCTTAAATTGTTTATAGTACACCGCATTAAACCCATCCAATCCGGGTGCTGATTGTACATTCATAGAGTCTGTGGGGCTTATGTTCTGCTTCTGGCCTTCCCATAGACAGGCATCTGGTGGGCCACTGTCAGGATGCTAGCCTAGGTAAAGGGACCCCTGACCATTAGGTCCAGTCGTGTCCGACTCTGGGGTTGCGGCGCTCATCTCGCTTTATTGGCCGAGGGAGCCGGCGTACAGCTTCCAGGTCATGTATGACTAAGCTGCTTCTGGCGAACCAGAGCAGCGCACGGAAACGCCGTTTGCCTTCCTGCCAGAGCGGTTCCTATTTATCTACTTGCACTTTGACGTGCTTTCGAACTGCTAGGTGGGCAGGAGCAGGGACCGAGCAACGGGAGCTCACCCCGTCGCAGGGATTCGAACCGCCGACCTTCTGATCAGCAAGCCCTAGGCTCTGTGGTTTAACCCACAGCACCACCTGGGTCCCTTGGATGCTGGCCTAAATGGGCCTGAATCAACAGGGCTTCTCATGTGATTTAAAGTTCTTCTGGCAGTCACATGTGCCGCTTCTGAACCAAGACCCTGTTTCAGTGGAAGGGACAACTGGCAGTGGCAGCGTTGTCCTCCCCCCACCCCACCCCCAAAGCACCCTCTTTATAGCACCCTTGTATTGCGTGTGCCAAGGCAGAGATGCGCAGAAACACACCAGCTCCATGGCGTCTGGCCTAGCTCAGGAAAAGTAGCCTTTTCCCTCACCTGTAGCTTTGCAGCCAACACCCAAGGCAACCAGCAAACACCTTGGGATTTGGCTCGGCTGCTGCGGCACTTGCATGCAGAGCCTGTTCCTCCCAAAACTGAACGCATATAAAACTAGGGTTGGATGTCCTGCCCAAGGCAGTGGCAGGTAGTGAGTTAGTGTGGCTTGCAAAGTGAAACGCACTGCTTGACTTCTTGCGCTCTGCGCTGATTTGGATCGGTCTCTGTCCTTCGGCAGAAGCCAAGCAGCCATGTTTCCTCCTGCCTTTTGGGAAATGTTTTTGAGGTGCAGGGGGCGAGGCCTTTGGGAAAGGAGAGGAAGGCTCCCAGGTGGGGAGTGGGGCGCACTGGATGACTCTCAACTCATTTTATTTCGGCTTTAAGCCCATAGACATAACAACCAAAAACAGGAACAGCACAGTCTGGATTACCATTGCTAACAGTAAAATAGATTAAAAGGGATACTCACTTCAATAAAATATGATAAAAATTAAATTAAAATTTCAAGCTGTATATAACAATCCATAGCGTTTCTTAAGTGTCAGAACTGATGTCAGAAATTTTGCCATATGTAGGGTTATAATCGAGTCTGAATCTTGCAACAGAAGAGCAAGGTAAGACTCTTCCAAATACCCCGGTAATTTTTGAGTTAATGGAAGTAGTAGAGTCTTTCGGGCGGCAGAATACAAGGGGCAGACAAACACTATGTGATGAAGAGATTCAATCGAACGGTTATCACAGGCACATAAGACCGAAACTTGGCCCCTAGAAAATCTATGAAAAAGGACGTTTGAGGGGAAGACATTAAACCGTGCTTTAATAAAAGCGAAACGATGACTAGCAATAGAAAGAGTTGATAGATATGCTGGTACTTGAAGTGGGGGTACGATGCCCAGGGATGACTCTGCTCGCGTTTTGTTAGGAGCATGATGAAGAACTCTCTCTCCTTTTCTTTTTTGCTCCCCGAGAAGCTGAGCCACGCAGGATCTTCTTGCTGCCGTCTGCCACAGCTGGCTGGCATGTTTCTTTCAAGCCCATTTGTTCAGCTTTGTTGCCATGGGAACGGTTGCTAGGACATTGATGGGAACAGACAAGTGCAAGGAAGAAGCGGGCTGGGCAGGGCAGGGCTGGGTGGGTGGGTGGTGGTGGGCTTGCATCAACCGGCAGAAGCAGAGGCCTATTCTGGGGGAGGGGCAACCGCAAGAGAGAATTCAGGGGTTGTTTCCCCCTCCCTCCAACAAACTTTTAACATAGAGCCTTCCTGGTTCTTGTGTTCTATTTTAGGAAAGCGGGGTTTGGTGGGGAGAGGTGTTGAGTGGCACTTTCTCAGCTGTGACTTCAGAGGATGCAGTTTCAGCTTTTGGCAAGGCTTTTATTGTATTCCCTTTGTCTTTTGGGCCTGCTTTCCCATCAGATTCCGACTGTGACGGTTGAGAAACCTCTCTGACACTTACTAGCGCCTTTTATTATTGCAGAGAACGATTAAAAACCTGCCCAGCACCCGCCCTTTGCTCTTCCCGTCAACATGTGCGCCTGTCTTTTAAAGAGTCTTTCTTTCATGCTTCTCCTCGGCCCGGCCTCTGGCTTTTGCATTTCGTGGGGAGAAAAGGCGGTTTTATAAAATGTTATTTGTCTCTTAGAAATGCATGGCGCAACAGCAAACGGCAGGCCTGTGCTCATGCAGATCTTCTGTCTCCTAGTGGAGTAAAGGCCATTGTTTTATAACGAATGTCTTGTTGCATGAAAGTGGAGGTAGGAAAAGGAATTGTCAGCATGATTTGGGCTTCCTCCCTCCCTTCTTTATCTATACAAGTTTTTCCCCCTCCTTTAAATGGTGTAAAAGTACTGGGCATTTGGGTATTGGGGAGCTAGTAGAGTGTGTTCTGTTAAGATTTTGTCTCTTTTGCTCTGTGCATGCATGCCGTCCAGCCGGAGTCTTTCAAATGACACAGACTAAACCAAGCATGGCCAAACTCGGCCCTCCAGATGTTTTGGGACTACAATTCCCATCATCCCTGACCACTGGTCCTGTTAGCTAGGGATGATGGGAGTTGCAGTCCCAAAACAGCTGGAGGTCGAAGTTTGGCCATGCCTGGACTAAACGGTTCAGTTGGTTTTGGGGGAATGTAAGGAAGATGTTCTGAAACATTGGGGAGGGGACTCTCCATAGAACCACTCTAAAAATTAGAGGTAAAATACAGTGTGTTCATGTGTGTTTTGAGACGGGAATGGGCAGGGGAGTAACACATGGAGAGCCAGTGTGGTGTAGTGGTTTGAGTTCTGGACTAGGACCTGGGAGACCCGGGTTCAAATCCCTGCTCGACGATGAAGCTCTCTGGATGACTTGAAACAAAATAAACAACAACAAAAAAATTCCTTCCATTAGCACCTTAAAGACCAACTAAGTTTGTTTTTGGTATGAGCTTGGTATCTGAAGAAGTATGAATGCACACAGAAGCTCATACCAAGAACAAACTTAGTTGGTCTTTAAGGTGCTACTGGAAGGAATTTTTTTGTTGTTGTTTATTTTGTTTCGACTATGGCAGACCAACACGGCTACCTACCTGTAACTGGTAACTTGTTGGGAGGATTATATGTGGAGGACCATGTATGCTGCCTTGAGCTCCTTGAAGAAAAAGGTGGGATAATAACAAATAAATAAATAAGGTACTACAGTTACTGAGTTTATTTGAGACTTCTTCTACTTTGTCCTTCAGTTATGAAGTGCAGTGACACCTCTCCTTTCTCTTGTCTTCCCCTCCTGCCACAGAAATTGGGATTTGTTTTGGTGGTGGAGTAGCTAAGGCAGGGGTGTGGAGCCTTTGGTCCTCCAGACATTGCTGAACTGCAGTTCCCATCGTCCCTGGCCATTGGCCATGCTAGCTGGGGCTGATGGGAGTTGGAGTCCAGCAGTATCTGATAGGGGGCAGGGCCGTCTTAATCATATCCGGCGCCGTGGTGCAAAGCTCCCTCCGGCGCCCCCCTCCCGTTTCCCAGAGTTTTTTAGGGAGGACGGCGCTGCAGGAGGCAGGCAGCGGCTGGAGGGCGGCTCCTCCAGCGGGGAAGAGCCGGAGGCTAGACACAGCGCCTCCCGGCTCAGCTGGCTGCTTCGTGCCACGGAGGCTCCGGGCGCAGCGCTGCTTCGGCTTGGCATGGTGGAGGCGGGCGAGGGCAGCGAGCTGATGCCGGGAGGCGCCGCGTCCAGCCTCCGCCTCTTCCATGGCGCCCTCCAGAACTTGGCGCCTTGGCGTCCCGCGCCACTAGCCTCTATGGGTAAGACGCCCTAGGGGGCACAGGTGATGGAGCTAAGGTGATGGAGATTAGACTTTGTCCTGGGTTGTGCTGCTCAGATTTTTAGCAAAGAGGCTTCTACAGGAAGGCAGAGCCGTTTGCCCCTAATTAATTTTTCTTCTGGCTTTCAACCAGGCCCTCTGCCAACTGACAACCACAAGCTGACCTCCAAGAGGGGCACTCATCAGTACCAGCTATTGGCTGTTACCCTGTCAAGAGCAGCCTTGGTGTAAAGGATGACATGCTTTGGGGGGAAAGAGCCACCTGGCATCCCCCCTTCCTCCCCCTCTCTGTAATGTAACCCAGATGCTCTCCTAGCTCAAAGGCTGCCTGAGTGTTGGTCTAATAGGTCTCATTGTCTTTTGCCTCTGGCTGCTGCTAGCTTCCTCCTACTGGGAAAAGGCATTGCATGGCCTACAGAGCCCGTCCCCCTCACGTTTCTGCATAAAGCTATGCTATCTGGCAAAAAACAGGATGCAGAGAAAATAATGACAGTGCTTCATGTTTTTTAAATAGAGCCTAATGCTAAATCAGGACTTGCAGAGCATGTTTGCAGCACACAAAGCCTGCTCCCCTCCCCCTAATAGTAATGTTTGCATCTGCATGGTTTTATGCCATACCTCAATGCAGGGACAAGAGCTCTGGTAGCATGTGGAGGCTTCCTGGCCTGCCCCCCTTTTTTTGTTGCAAAGCAAACAGCTTTTGTGATGGGAAAGAGGGGACAGACCTATGTGGGAGGGCACAAGTCTAGCAAGCTCCCTGTAATAAGGAGAGTTTGTTCCACTCGCCTCCCTAGTAAGCCATTCAGGGCTTAAAACACAAAGGACAAGAGTGGAAGAGTTAAGCTCTAATATCTGTCTAAAAGGGGACCTTGGAGTGTGTGCATGATTTTGCCACTGGGGAGACAGTATTCTGTACTTTTCTGCCTTGTTTGTTTGTTTCTAGTGCACAAATGGGACGCGGGTGGCGCTGTGGTCTAAACCACTGAGCCTAGGGCTTGCCGATCAGAAGGTCGGCGGTTCGAATCCCCGCGACTGGGTGAGCGCCTGTTGCTCGGTCCCTGCTCCTGCCAACCTAGCAGTTCAAAAGCACGTCAAAGTGCAAGTAGATAAATAGATACCGCTCCGGCGGGAAGGTAAATGGCGTTTCCGTGTGCTGCTCTGGTTCGCCAGAAGCGGCTTAGTCATGCTGGCCACATGACCCGGAAGCTGTACGCCGGCTCCCTCAGCCAGTAAAGTGAGATGAGCGCTGCAACTCCAGAGTCGTCTGCGATTGTACCCTAACGGTCAGCGGTCCCTTTACCTTTAATGCACAAATAGGATAGAATCTGAGGTGCTGTTTGGTGGTTTGTATACCTAGAAAGCCCTTGGGATGTTCAATGAAACAAAAAACAAGGTGGGGAGAAAATTGGAAAGTCGCCTAAAATTCCAGAGCTTGCCCCTCTTTGTATATGTGCTCAGTATTGGAGAAGGTTGGGCTTAATTACTGGAAAGAGCTTGGCATCAGCAAAGAACGTCAATTCCCTGTATTGACAAAGCCCATTGCACCCCCATCTGTATTCCCTGCATACGACTGCGTACATTTTAGCTGAAACTGCATATGACCACTTTGTCTTCTATGAGTAGTTAGTTTGAGGGGTTTTCTTTTAAATTTATGGGATCCGAGACCTCATGGGTTTTTGTGTGCTTTAAATAGAGTTGCGAAAGGCAGTTTGTTACACCTGAGGTGTCTTTGAGTACAAGAGGAGCAGTTGGTTGCTTGATTGTGCAAGGGCAATGCCACAAGCAAAGTGTGTATGGCAGAGGGGAAGGTACTGGTAATAGCAGAGATTGCATCTTTGTGCTGCAGGTCTGACCAAAAACAGTGAGTGCTTTTGTTGGGGTTCTGTTAGGGTTTGTTGGGTGTTCACATTTCATTCCCAGGTAAGAATGATCAACCCCTGGCACAACATCTGGCACAGCCTCCTGGAAAGTCAAGAAGGAGGTACCACTTCCATCTCAAAATGTTCCCCAAGGGTGAACACGTTTGCCACAAGAGTGGAAAGAGTTGAGGCTGCGTAAAGATAAAGGGACCCCTGACCATTAGGTCCAGTTGTGACCGACTCTGGGGTTGCGGCGCTCATCTTGCACTAATGGCTGAGGGAGCCGGCGTACAGCTTCCGGGTCATGTGGCCAGCATGACTAAGCCGCTTCTGGCGAACCAGAGCAGCGCACGGAAACGCCGTTTACCTTCCCGCCAGAGCGGTTCCTATTTATCTACTTGCACTGTGACGTGCTTTCGAACTGCTAGGTTGGCAGGAGCAGGGACTGAGCAACAGGAGCTCACCCCGTTGCGGGGATTCGAACCGCCGACCTTCTGATCAGCAAGCCCTAGGCTCTGTGGTTTAACCCACAGTGCCACCCATGTCCCTTTTGGCTTTCTGAAGAC
The DNA here is from genome assembly GCA_034641385.1 of Darevskia mixta. NCBI lineage: Eukaryota > Metazoa > Chordata > Lepidosauria > Squamata > Lacertidae > Darevskia > Darevskia mixta. Next base: position 1,749,706 of record JAWWNH010000047.1, read on the forward strand.
TGAACTTTTTATTTCCCTCCCTTGTTGTTAATAGGTAGGGCAAAGGATGGTCCTTTGGACAATTGCTGGGTCATGATTTCCCATACTAAACACCTGTGCCACCACCCTGCTGGCTTTTACTGAACAGCAGCCTTGCTCTTGCATATGCCAGATCTCCTCTTACCTTCTGGTCTCCCATCCAATGCGTGTTCTTGTGTCTCTTAGCTTGAGGGATGCAGGCATGTGTTTCACATCCCTCTGCCCTTCCGTCAATAACATGTGATGGCAGAATATTCTATTGTGTTTTTGTTGTTGTCATTGTCTGTTCTGTGGCTTCCACACTGCTGTGAGATCAGCAAGACTATTGGCTGACTCTTCCTAGAGTACTGTGGGTAGCAACGGGGTGGGGGGGTGAGGAAGGGATAAGAAGATATTGGCATGGGAGCTGCATTGAATCAGAGAGCCATGGCCCGCAGAACTGGGTCATCAGGTCTGCTGTGTTCGCTTTACACCCTGTAGTGCAAGTCAGTGTTCCTTCCAAAAGGCTTAACCTAGTCTTTTGCTATTGGAGATTATGATCTGACTGCCTTGGGGCAGGATTATCCCATCCCTGCCAAATGCTGGGCTCCTGGTGCACCTTCAGTCTGGAACATCTGTTGCTGGCCCTGATTTGAGGCAGATCCCAGATGACGCCAAAATGGATCTGACCTAAGGTCATGCATTTCGTAGTTATTCAGTGATGACATTAAAAAGATATTCATGCAGATATTTATATTGTGTAATAGCCAAGTATCCTTCCACTGTGAATAAAATTGGCATAAACAACTGTATTCCTGAGTGCATTGTGTGGTAAAATGGTTGCAATTTCCCAATTGGCTTCTGTCGTGCTGTAAGGCTAAGCTTAGTTTTCTCAAGATTCCTGTCTGCCTTCTCTCGGAATGTGAGTGCACACATGACTTTTGCTCCCTTGGTGTCTGCTAACTGCACAAAAGGCAAGAGCAGATTTAACCACTTGGAGCCAGCTGCATGCATACCACACATGTCTGACTTGTAAACATGGTCAGAAATAGGAAAGCAAATGGTATCTTCAGAACCCTCGGTTGCTTCAGTCCGCCATAGAATTCCATCTCTCTGTGAGTGTATGGTTTTTTTGTTTTAAAAAAACACCCATAACCAAAATAGCAGGGGTTTCATACTGACTGCTTCTAGTTCAGCTTTGTGCACCTAAGAATAGATTGGATGCAGAGTGTCTAGAATTCTTCCCTTTAAAAAAGAAAGGGGGGAATAGTGGCAGGGGGAGCAGAACACTCAGAATTCAACACTCAAAATGATGATCAGAGGTCAAAGCGATAAACAACTACATGACCTTTAGAAAATACTTGAAGGGCAGCCCTGTTTAGGGAAGTTTTTAATCTGTGATATTTTAATGTATTTGATATTTGTTGGAAGCCGCCCAGAGTGGCTGGGGCGACCTGGCCAGATGGGCGGGGTACAAATAATAATAAATTATTATTATTATTATTATTATTATTATTATTATTATTATTATTATTATTATGCGTATGAAACATGTGCATAGTAGATGGATGTAGAAACTCGGGTGTATGAAGGCTATAAAGGTGGGGCTGGCAGAATTCCTTTGGGAGCCCCATAGGCCAGGAGGGGCTAACCTCTCTCAGGATGGGTGCCGTTGATGACATAGCTGTGGCCAAGGTGGAAAATGAGAAACACTTAAATACCTTACAAAAAGGAAGTCGTGTGTTTTGTGGCAGGATGTGTTGGGGCGAAAAGAGTAATAAGCTGGAGAGACTTTGGTCCCATTGTCTGCCCTGTCGGGCAGAGGTGGGAAAGCTGGGGCCCTCCAAATGTTCAGCAACTCCCCGATTTCCAGCAGCTGCAGCCTGCATGACCAAGGTCAGGGATGTTGGGAATTGCAGTCCAGCAATGTCTGGAGGGCCCCAGCTTCCCCATCCCTCCTACGGAGCTCACAAAAGCAGTGCTGGTATGCAGAGCATTATTTTCATAGTGAAGAAAACCTGAGCCACTTAACTTTGCCTTAACCACTCTTTAACTCTGAGTTACCCCATCTCACATATTGGTACACATCTTTGTGCAAAAGAATGTGTTGTTGGGTATCCTTTGTGCACCAGTAAAGGGCATTGTAATTTATGTTTTCTGTTGGTACCAGGCAGCAATGTATGACTGTGCATATTGATGCATGTAAAACAAGCTAACCCGCACAGAAGGGAAGGGTCAGCATCCTGGGCAGGCACATACCCAATCTCTCCAGAATTTATTGTGGCAAAGGGGAAGGGAGTCGCCAGTACAGCAGCCTGAAGGGACAGGGTGAGCCGCAGGTTGGTCTGCTGAAGACCTGTGCCATGCCATTCGGCTTGTGGGTGGAACTGGTGCTGGATGAAGAAGCCGCTAGAGCTGAGGCTGCAGAGTTATGTGGTTGCTTCATGCCTTCCTTCCCAGCATGCCAACTGCCTCTGGGGGCAACCAGTGGAGGTAGTAGGTGGCTTTGGGTGGGTGGTCTGCTTGAAGCAGCACAAACAGCTGAATGGAAAGTGGACTGTGTCTGCAGCACATACTTGGGAGCTGGTATGATGGAAGGCGGCTCTTTATAGAAGCTGTTTAGCTCAGCACAGGGAAAGTAATGGGAAACAGGAGGGGAGCAGAGCTTGAGGAATTTGTGGTACTAAGTATGAGTTTGTGTGCTGTGCTTCGTGAAATCTGTGTGCGGTTCAGTTGTGTGGTGTGATTGAGTCGCTGATTCCGACCATCCCCCCCCCCTCTTTGTTATCTGTTACCAGGTACCCGGTACACCCCACAGATTGGCCTGGAGTTGGAGATCTTCCGTTGACACTAGTCCCCTTTCTGTTCTGTGGCTCTCCATGCGAGCCAGGGACAAATGGATGCAATCGCAAGTGCCAGCCTCAAGAGGAAGTTTGATGAGGTGGACGTGGGATCGCCCATCTCCAACTCTGATGATGAGATCTCTAACAGCGACAGCGCAGACAGCTGTGACAGCGTCAATCCACCCAACTCCACCGGCTTCATACGTAAGTGGTTGGGCCTTCAGAACGTGTGGCACACCCTGCCCAGGGGTTTTGTTTCAGCTTGATGGTATCTCCGGAATAATTTGCTTGCCTTTAATTTAGCACTTCGCCGTAGAAGTCTTACTTCATCAGCAGCGCCCTCGTTGTTGCATCAAACTTCAACCCTGAGAAAAATGAGCATCCCAAGGTGGACCGGGAGGGTGGTGGGTTTGAGGCTCCGAGGAACTACTTCTCCTTTGGAAACCTTTTCAAAAGCAGCACCCTTCCTGTGCCTTTGGCAGCTGTGGCTAGTCATCGTTCCTAAACTCCCATCAGCTTGTTTATATAACCAAATGAAACCGACCGTCTTGCAGTCGTTGGGTCTTGGGAGACTGGTGGTTTTAATAAGACTTTGGAATGCATAATAGGTTTCTTGTCCCCAACATGATCCTGAGGGAGTATGTATCCAGGGTGCTGCCTGCTTTTCCTGTATTGAGCCTTGCACAAATGAACTACGTAAGGAGTTTTAAGGTACTCCAGCGTAGGAGCTGTGCAGTCCAGAATATAGTCATTGACTTTTGCCCTCACTTTGCTCTTTTTTCATAATGTTGAGGTGAACTGTTCAGTGAGCACACAGTCTTGTACCCCAGAACTTAAATCTGGGGTTGTCTCTACCAGGGTGGTAGTTAGAGGAGCTTTGTTCAGAATTAACCGCAGATGGGAGTCAAATTCTGTCCTGCTACTCTGATAGGTTTCGATACTTTTTCTTAACTTCAGGGTCGCTGTTGTCTGGTGTATTTGTGGGGAGGCATATTTTTAGAGGCGGTTTGCTTCAAGGGAGAAGTCCAGAGTTTTAAGGGATGGTTCAGGAGACAAGAATTGGGGGCTGGCATCCATGGAGGGGGGAGAGAACTTCTGAGTAAGGGAATTCTACGCTGACTTCCTCCTCGTTTACTTGTCTGAAAGGTGCTTTTATAAAAGAATGCTAAGATGGGAGAACACCCTCTCACACTTGTTTCTTATAACTTGCTCGTTTATTTAACTAAACTGTGCTATTGCAGTACAATTGGACTACTGCAATGTGCTCTACGTGGGGCTACCTTTGAAGGTGACCCGGAAACTGCAATTAATCCAGAATGCGGCAGCTAGACTGGTGACTGGGAGTGGCCGCTGGGACCACATAACACCGTTCCTGAGAGAGCTACATTGGCTCCCAGTACGTTTCCGAGCACAATTCAAAGTGTTGGTGCTGACCTTTAAAGCCTTAAACGGCCTCGGTCCTGTATACCTGAAGGAGCGTCTCCACTCCCATTATTCATCCCGGACACTGAGATCCAGCGCCGAGGGCCTTCTGGCGGTTCCCTCCCTGCGAGAAGCACAGCTACAGGGAACCAGGAAGAGGGCCTTCTCGGTAGTGGCACCCGCCCTGTGGAATGCCCTCCCATCAGAGGTCAAAGCGATAAACAACTATCTGACATTCAGAAAATACCTGAAGGCAGCCCTGTTTAGGGAAGTTTTTAATCTGTGATATTTTAATGTATTTTAATATCTGTTGGAGGCCGGCCAGAGTGGCTGGGGGGGACCCAGCCAGATGGGCGGGGTACAAATAATAAATTATTATTATTATTATTATTATTATTATTATTATTATTATTATTACTACAGCGGCTTCGGGGGACCCATGGCTTCCTTCTATGGAAGCTTATCGGGGATTTCTCAGTGACATGACCCCAGGGTGACAGCTTCTACACCACAGCTGACATTCCTCTGCGATGCACAGCCACGGTAGACTGAGTATGTTGCAGATGGCACACTTGATCTAGCCCAGGGGGCCTGACCCTTCATGGACTGTGTGCATGACAGTCTTCCCCAATCTGGTGCCCTCCGGATGTTGCTGAAATACGGTTCCCACCAGCCCTGGGGCTGGTGGTGATTGTGGGAAACATCTGGAGGGCACCAGGTTTGGGAACATGCACAGACCTATAGTGCCCAGGGGTTCCGCAATGTTTTGAAAGCTGCTGTGGCAAAGTGCCTATTATGTGAATGATAGGCCAGTTGTGACTTTGTGGGACTTTGGGAACCCCGATGACAAGGGAGCAAAGGTATAGCCGGCACTTGCTGTATCCGCACCCTTCTTTCTCTCCTCCCAGCAACCTCCATCCTGAAAAGGCAGAAACAGTTGCGCAGGAAGAATGTGCGCTTCGACCAGGTGACGGTGTACTATTTTGCAAGGCGCCAGGGATTTACCAGCGTGCCCAGCCAAGGGGGCAGCTCCTTGGGCATGGCGCAGCGCCACAACTCCGTCCGCAGGTACACCCTTGGTGAATTTGCCCAGGAGCAAGAAGTGAACCACCGGGAGATCCTCAGAGAGCACCTCAAGGAGGAGAAGCTCCATGCCAAGAAAATGAAGGTACTTTTTTGTGGCCATAAGCATCTCTCCCGCTGGCTTGCAGGAGGTTTTAGTGCGTTGCTATAACTCCATGTCGGTTTTGGCACATAGAATGGGGGCCATTAGCACAGCAGCCGTGGGAAATTCGCTTTGTGTGCCCATATCTGTTCATGCAGTCTGCAACATTAGCTGCATTAACCTGTAGGGCCGATCTCTTAAGAAGCATTAAAGACCAAGTGCATGACATATCTGCTACTGCTCTGCGTCAGAAAAAGATGAAAAATCTGCTTTTCTGGTTATTTTTTTACTTGCCTGGTTCTGCTAATCCATGCTAGCTCTGTGTCCCAAACTAAATTCCGTGCCCGTCCATCCCCCCTAGATACACACAGGCCCTTCACATGCTAGGTGCAGTTGCTAATGCAAAAATGGGAGCATGTGAGGTTTTTCCCCTAGGGGAAAAGAGCCTCAGTTTGCCAAGAGCTTTCCCAACAAGGTCGTGTGAAGGGAGGGTCATTTTAGCAGAACGTGGCTTGCCAGTGATAGAAGTGGAGGGATTCCCCAGCTTCTTGCAAGTGAGGCATCAGAGCAGCACAGGCAGGAGGGGTCTATGAGTGACTCCAGCCAATTCTCCCCTAGTGACCTGGCACCAGCTTTTTGCACAGCCCCTTCTGCTTTCTGTCAAGCTGATTCACGAGGAGGCTGAGGAGCTGCAGTGAAAGATTCTGGGTCTTGGCCCTACCCCCTGGAAGCAAGCGCCTTGTTCCAGCCTTCTCCATATCATGCCTCCTGGCTGTCTGGCCTGTGTGTCTCTGGGGTTGCCTAGCAACTGGGTTTCCCTTACCAGACTGGATGCTTCTGTCTACAAACCTAGAATTTCCAATCAGTCTCTGGCTGCCATGACAACCAGCTGAGCGAAAGAGACAAATGCCCTTTCTTATAGTCCTTCCCCTGATTCCTTCGTGCTGTGCATACTTCCAGTCGTGAGGCAGTGAACCTGTTTTGGGGTTGCACTATTTCAGGGTGCAGGGGTGGGCTCACTTGATGAAATGTTCATCCACACTAATGCTCATTAGATTGTGTTCAGCGTCGCGCTAAGGAGAATGTTCCATCATCAGCACAAGGTTTTTTCCTTGTGCCATTGGAATGTTCTTCCCCTCTCCTGCCCCTTTGCGCCCCCAAAGTCTCTTCAAGGGGTTCTCTCAACCCTCCAGAGCAGATTTGGGGGTGATGTACAGGGGAAAGGAGCGTTGCGCTAGCGCTAGTATTTTGTTGAATACCAATCACTAAATTATTTTTAAAAAGTATTAATAATGTTTGTATGTAGAAAACACACACATCGGGGAGACAGGGGCTAGCCTACAACCCTTTGTCCTCGTGTGTTAGTTTTCCGTGGTTGTGGATTTACTTATTTTAATTGCATTTGAGCATCTCCCCCCCCCCCCACCTGCGGCCTCAAGTGGTACATTCCAGAAACCGGCTTACACACTCATCCATGAGAACTTTGCCTATGCTATACAGAACTCCAGTCCCTGCAGTTCTGTAACTAAGGAGCATTTGGTTAGGACAGATCAGTAGGGGTAGGTAGTGCCAAGATCAAATACATGGCTGTAATTATAGGAAGCAAACACAAATGAAATGGAAAAGAATTCGACAAAAATACCAATCTGTGGTTCCTGAATTCTGTGGGAAATACACTGTTTGAGGTAGACAATCCTCAAGCAGGACTGCGTCTGTACACTCCACACAGAATCCAGCTTTCGGAAGACCTTGGCTTTTCCGTATGTGTTTGGCAGGCAGCTGAGAGAGGCTTAGAAAAGTATGGGCTATACCTGAAAGTGTGGATTGTGGGGGTGGAGATTTCCAGCAGCCAGAGAACTAGTTTCACGTGGCCACCTTCTTGCCACCTATTCCTGGATCTGTCCTCTAGCCTCCCCCAACCCCGCCACCCCTGCAGCATTCTTGTACAAATGCCCATACCCTCCTCTCTCCCTGTGTCTCCCACATCTGTGTGAAAAAAGAGAAGAAACTACCGACGCCTTCAGAGCTCTAAATTTCAGAAGCAAGATAACAGCTCCCTTCTCGGTGCAGACCCAGCGGACCCCCAGCCTACGGCTTCTGCATTGTCTTCAAACGCCCTGCCTTGAGGATAGGCTCTGACTGCTTTCCACATAGCAAGTAGAGAGAGGGGAGAGAGAGAGTGTGCATGTCGCCAGCCTTGTTGCTTTCACCTCCTGCTTCTTCCAAGGATCACAGTCAATGGGTGCGTTTTAATATCGCGGCAATCTTGTGTTGTAAAATGACCTAAGGTCACCCGCGTTGTGGCACCCTCAGCAGGGGAAGTGGGCTTCCCAAAACCCAAGCTGCAGCCGTTGCACCACGCCGGCTCTCGCTGCTTCCCATTGAACGTGAGCAGCGAAGCCAAGCAACGTTCCTCCGACCTCAGTCACTCCTGCGATGAGGCTTTGTTGCATCATGTCTCTGAGGAATAGTCCCTCTGTAATCCTGTGCCCAGTCTGATGAAATCGCTTCCACTTGCTTTGTTTTCTGCAGGCAGGTCCCTTTGCCATTGGCGATACTTTTATTACAAAAAAAGGAAGTCTACTCCGCGAAAGATCCCTGAAACGAGATGAACGTTCAGTCTTTGCAATAGCTTCGTAACAATAAGATCTTGTGAGCTTACATAGCCCCTTGTCAATGTGTTTTACCAGCTATGGAGCTTGTTTTCGAACTTGAGTTTAGGTTTTTAACCTTTTGAATGAAGCAAAATTAGAACTCCTAGGTAAAGGTAAAGGGACCCCTGACCATCAGTTCCAGTCGTGTCCGACTCTGGGGTTGCGTGCTCATCTCGCTCTATAGGCCGAGGGAGCCGGCGTTTGTCTGAAGACAGCCTCCGGATCATGTGGCCAGCATGACAAAGCTGCTTCTGGCGAACCAGAGCAGCGCACGGAAACGCCGTTTACCTTCCCGCTGGAGCGGTCCCTATTTATCTACTTGCACTTTAACATGCTTTCGAACTGCTAGGTGGGCAGGAGCTGGGACCGAGCAACGGGAGCTCACCCCGTCGCAGGGATTCGAACCGCTGACCTTCTGATCAGCAAGCCTGTGGTTTAACCCACAGCGCCACCTGGTCCCTTATTGTGAGGGAGCTAATTTCTTTGAATTAGTTTATAACGTTTTTGAGTATTTTTGCTCTTGAGCAGTTCTGCTCTCGAATCATTAAACATATTGTTTGTTTGAGCATCACTAGATAAATATACGTTCATCTCGTTTCAGGGATCTTTCGCAGTGTAGACTTCCTTTTTTGTAATTCAGTTATTCCCGTGATTGTCTTTTTTGCCTAATTGGTGATACTTTTGGCTGTGAGCACAGGCCTGGGATTTTGGGGTGGGGAGAGAACAAAATTCGCTCTGCTCCATGCAAGTTGAGGGAGAGCCGCTGTCCTCTTGTGGAGCTCCCTGGCTGAACTGATGTTCACAGCTCCTGAACTAGCAGCAGTTAGGCTTTCTGTGTGCTCATTGTCCTCACGGAAAGAGGTGCGTAGACTTCTTTAGCGTAGGAATTCAATGGTCACTCTTCAAAACCATGCATAAGTGCAATAATTTTCTTAGGAACCCTGCTGCTTCTAATACTTGGAGGTTTGGTTGCATTTCCCAAGAAAGTTCATAAAATAAGAATGGCAAAAGTCCACTTGCCTCTGTCCCATTGTAATACAATTGCCTCCTTTCTTTCCCCCTTCCCCTTTGTGTCTTGTCGGCATGGTGTCCTTATTCTGCATGTGCCAGAAAAGACGACTTATATGGTAGAAGTTCTGATTGCAGATGCATTTGGGGGGAAGTGGCGTCTTATTAGGTGTAAATGGAGCAGCACTGAGCTCAGAGAACAGGAAATGGAGTGCAAAGCGAATTGTGTTGCCTTCCCCCAATCATTTTGGTTAAGTTGTCATTTTAAAACTTAACTTTGCAAACGTGAAGGCTAGAAACATTCTCCCTCAGTCCCTCAGGATTCTGTAGAATGCAACACATGCTCGCTTCAGTCCCTTGAAAGATGCAAGCACCCACTTGCTGCTGACTCACGATTTGGGCGCCTTCTGTCTCCCACCTACAGATCAGACTGTAAGCTCCTGCAGGCAGGGACTTTCTGCCTTGGTTTATATTACTGTGTAAAGTGCATTGTATGTTGATAGCACGATATAAATAACCCAAAGCTGAAAGGGTGATGTGCACGGATGAGCCAGGGTGCCACAATAAAACACAGAATTTTGGAGTTGGAAGTGGGTTAAACCACAGGGCCTAGGGCTTGCTGATCAGAAGGTCGGCGGTTCGAATCCCTGCGACGGGGTGAGCTCCCGTTGCTCGGTCCCAGCTCCTGCCAACCTAGCAGTTTGAAAGCACGTCAAAGTGCAAGTAGATAAATAGGAACCGCTCTGGCGGGAAGGTAAACGGCGTTTCCGTGCGCTGCTCTGGTTCACCAGAAGCGGCTTAGTCATGCTGGCCACATGACCTGGAAGCTGTACGCCGGCTCTCGGCCAATACAGCGAGATGAGTGCACAACCCCAGAGTCGGACACGACTGGACCTATTGGTCAGGGGTCCCTTTACCTTTACCTATGAGACTCATCTAGTGCAGCCCCCTGCAAGCCAGGAATCTTCCAGGCAATGTGGGCTTGGACCCATGGTCCTGAGATTAAGAGTCTCATGCTCTGCTGACGAAGCGATCCCAGCTCATATGCTCTAGTTCTGTTTTGTCCCTTGTTTTGCCCACCACCACTCTGGCCTGTAGTAGAGTATGGGCTGTTTCATGTATTAAGCTAAACATGAATTCATGTGGTAATCTAGTATAACAAATGCAACACGTAGGCGGCGCACAATAATATTTAGTAACAATATAATAACAAAATGTATATGTTCAAAACTCCTTTTGTTGGGGCTTGCGGATGGCACACTCCCACAAAATGTTCCGGGCTTCTTCAGTGTTTCTTAGGTTTTGGAGTCATATACAAATAATCAAATTCATGAAGAGAACTTTTTCTCGGCTTAAGCTGAAGAACTAAGTTAGCAAACTTAGTTCTTCAGCTTAAGCCGAGAAAAAGTGCCATCCGCAAGCCCCAACAAAAGGGCCCCATTGGGGGCGAATAAGGGCTTCCTAAACAACAGGATCGCCTGGGCGAAACAGGTGAAAAACGCCAGCACCCTGTCTTTGTTGATATCTTCAGGAATTATTTAAAGGAACCCAAAAGACTGAGTTTTGAACATATACATTTTGTTATTATATTGTTACTAAATATTATTGTGCGCCGCCTACGTGTTGCATTTGTTATACTAGATTACCACGTGTATCAGCAACACAGGTACATTTTTGCTGTAAACATTAATTCATAGCTGGATAGGTGAATGGATGGATAGATAGATTTTTTTTTAAATGTATTGAAATATTTGTATGCTGCAATTTCATTTTAAAAAATCAAAGCTGTTTAAACCAATTACTGTACTACAATAAAAACTACACAAAAATCAAAACAGATCACCAGCTATTACAAGGACACGTGACGGTGGCATAGGAAACTGCCTTCTAAGCCAGCCTACTGGACCAGTATGGTCTCCCCTGAGAAAAGGAGCGCTCTCGGGTTTCAGGCAGAAATCTTTCCCATCCCCGGAGATAGACCCTGGTTCTGTGTGCCGTGCCACTGAGTTGTGACTCTTTCCCGTGCGTTGTTACAGGGAGCTGGAATTGGATGTGGCTCTCTGTCAAGGGGTACACTTTGTGGCAAGCCCTGGTTTTCTCCTATGCAATGCAAGAAGGCCCAGGAGGGATGATAGTGTCTTCTCCCTCAATTATCCTTCCTATATTAATCTGAGCTGGTCTTTTTGACCTAGATAGAGAAGAGGAATAACTCGCAGAGAAATATCCTCCAGGACTTGGGCTCTTCCTTAAAGGCTGTGTGAACATGGCTTGTGCAGTCAGTGCTTCGAAAAGTCTCTGCCCCCATCTACTTTCCAAGAAACCCTAAATTGCTCAATCTAAGCATTCCTCTTGCATATCAAATTGCGCTTTGAATGTGCAGGTTTTCAAAGCGTTTGGAATGTACCGTATTTTTCGCTCTATAAGGCGCACCTGACCATAGGACATACCTAGTTTTTAGAGGGGGAAAGCCCCATTTTTTTGAGGATCAGCTCAAATTTCTGCAGCTTCTTTTGCAAAGGAGAAAAGCCCCATTTTTTGAGGATCAGCACAAAGTTGTTGAGCTTACTTTGCAAAGGGAAAAAACCCTGTTTTATGGGGTTTAACTCAGTTCTGCAGCTTCAGGAAGCCATTTCTACAGTTTCCAGACAGATAATCTAATCAGCCAGTCACATGTTGCTGGGGAAACAGCCTCCCTCTGCAAGGGGGCAGGCTGGAATCTCTCTCCCTTATCTCTCTCCCCAATCGTTTGCTGAGCAGCTGCTCAGTGGGCTTCCTTTCAACACCCCCTTCTCTTTTTTTAAAAAAAGCACGATCTGCTTTTGCCCCAGGGCAGTTTAGCTCCAGGGACCACACATTCGCTCCATAAGACGCACAGACATTTCCCCTTACTCTTTAGGAGGAAAAAAGTGCGTCTTATGGAGCAAAAAATACGGTATTTACTTTAAGGAGTGGGGCTTTCTTTGGCTACTAGCCTGAGTGGCTAAGTTTCCCCTCCACTGAATGTGACTTGCAAGGGACCACAATGCCACTCGTATCTCGGTGGTGAGCTTCCAAAGGCGTTTGGCTGGCCACTAAGAAGAGGATGCTGAGCCAGATGGGTCTTTTTGGTGTGATCTAGCAGGGCCGCTTTTACATTATTAAGGAGCAGTTGCATGGGGGAGGTAGATAACAAAAAGAAGGGCATGGAAGTGGAAGACAGGTGTGTCTTAGGGACTAGTGAACGATTGCTGTGGAAGAGGGATAAAGGACGGTCCAGGCGACGGGTGGCCCATCACTTAACCGCCAGAATGCCTGCCAAGCCCTCACCAGACATGGCCAGGTTTCCCAACTTCACTCTGAGTGAGACCTGGGTAATTTTTAATTCCCCCCCCCCCACTGTCTACCATCAAGCCTGCTCTCTGACATGCTTAAGGATTCTTACAAATCTAGATGGTACCAACTCCTAGAAAATAAAATCAGATCTATAGGCATTGAGCTGGAGCCCTTGTACAACTCAAGCGAGCAACATATTTTTTACAATGTCCTGACCAGACTAAAGGATGCTGAGAGACAAAACATTGCGGCAGCTGTAAATGGAGTTTGCTCTCCCATATTCTATGAACTAAATATCTTAGATAGCAGGGTCAACTATGTTACTAAGTTAATAATCCCAGCCCAACGTAGGGCATTTATGCTGGCCCGACTGAATGTCTTTCCCTCGGCATTTGTTGGGTAGATATCAGAACATTCCCAGAAACAAGAGATACTGTAGATGTTCCCTGAATGTCCCAGATACTGTAGAGCATATTCTCTTTCATTGTCCACTGCACAGTATGCTGCGTGAACGTGTGCTGTCCCCCCTCCTGGGTGGTTTGGAAACGGTGCACGGTGGAAGTGTTGGATTCTGTCTGTCCGACATTGATCAAAGGGTGACTGCGGGGGTAGCCGAGTTTTTGGCAGCAGTGCTCCAAGGAGTAGTTTAACAGGAAAAAACTCCAGATTATATATATATATACAACCAGCCTACGTACCCAGCTGTTGCCTCCTTGTATATATTTTAAGGTTCTTGTACGCGATTCTATCTCGCGGTTTTATTTGTAAAATGCCTAATAAAGGTTTGATAAGTAAGTAAAAAATTTTAAGCCTACAATTCTTGGGACAGTTGCATTCTGTGCTGAATACCAAGATTTTGCTCTTGACGCAAAGATGTGTAGGATAAATTTTCAAATTCCAACCCAAGGAAATTGCTTGTCTCTCCGCAGATTGCAAAGCGGGATGCAGCTTAGAGAGTGTTGAAGATTAACTTTGCCGGTGTGTGTGTGTGTCTTCTCTCTTCTCCCCCACCCCACCCAAAGCTGACCAAGAACGGCACCGTGGAGTCTGAGGAGGCGGATGGGCTGACTCTGGAGGACGTCTCCGACGACGACATAGATGTAGAGAACGTGGAGGTGGACGACTACTTCTTCCTGCAGCCCCTGCCCACCAAGAGGCGCCGCGCCCTCCTCCGAGCCTCGGGGGTCCATCGCATCGATGCGGAGGAGAAGCAGGAGCTCCGCGCCATCCGCCTGTCGCGGGAGGAATGCGGCTGTGACTGCCGGCTGTACTGTGACCCTGAGGCCTGTGCCTGTAGCCAGGCTGGAATTAAATGCCAGGTCAGTGGGGAAACCGCTAGGCTTTGGCCTGAATTATACCACGCAGTCTTTGTCTGTCTGTCTGTCTGTTTGTCTGTCCCCTTTGGTGTTGAATCATGTCCATTTAAGGTCTTTGTGGCTGCGTTCGCCCTGAGCTAGCAAGGAGACACAGTTGCGCTCCCTAGTAAGTCTGGTGCTCTGTGTGCCCTGCTAAATTAACAGACTGGAAGGTCTGGTGGGATCCTGTAGTGACGCTTGGGCTTTCGCAAAGAGAGAGGCAGTCCCCCATTATCTCAGGAGGAATGTCCCCAAATGGAAGGTAATTGTTTCAGACTCGTATTTGGGTTTTGGGGAGAGAGGAGAGGGGGACGGCAAGATGAGGTGGATCTTTGTTGTAGGGGAGCTGAAAGGGTTCCTAGGATGAGCAGCCCCGGTTGCTATTGAGCGATAACTCTGTCCTTGCAGTCTGCATGGTATCCTCATAGTTACTCTGCATGTGAGGTCTGCTGTCCCTCTGCTCCCCTCTACTGGCTGCCTTCTGAAATGAACAGATTAAGAAAAACACTTTCTCCATAAATCTGCAGCATTTGTGCATTTCTAAGCACATGTTCATGTTTTGTTGTTTTGTTCTCCATTATTATTCTGCTCCTCCTATTCCTGTGGGGGAGCATCAGGGAGAACTATTCAGGATCCACAAGAACTCTTAGCTCTGTTTCCACCCCATCCACCTTCTGAAACTTTTAGCATTGCCTGTGCTCTTTTACGCTGTCTTTTGCATCCGTTGGAGCTACAAGCTTGCGTTCTGATTTTTATATTTGCTGAAATGAAAGCTGAGAATCTCAGGATAATAATAATTTTATTATTTGTACCCCGCCCATCTGTCTGAGTTCCCCCAGCCACTCTGACCTTCTCATCCAGTACCAAATTCTATGTTTTCACTACGTAGAATTGGTTTTGCATGTTGTCCTTCTGTTCTAACAGTCCTTCAGATTGTGTGCATTTTGTCCCATCCTTAATATTTCCCCCCCACATGTGCATCCTTTTCTTCTGCTGCTGCTGGCAGCTTTTTATGTGATAAATGTGCAGTTTTGGTGGGGTGCCGGGGTGGGTGGGGGGAGGTCTCGGATATTTCCCCCTCAGTGATGTGCTTCCAATGGAAGGATATTTAATTCCCAAGCACTAAAGCTGCAGCATTTGATCACTTGTCTTGGCCAGCAGACCTGTTTTTCCCTTTTAGCATCTAGAGATTGGCTTGGGGAGGGGGCTGCAGGATGGGGCTGCATGCAGACCTGGCTGTCCTATTGCTTACCAGCGGCAGCCTGCATGAATTTTGCATGCTCCTCCCGACAGGAACTTGGCTTCTGTTTACTCCCAGCCTCCCACCTTGGCTAGGCTTGCATCATCCGCTCCCTGCCGCAGTGCTCTCCCGCTGGGCACAGTTTCACTGTCCCTCAACTTCCCCCACCCAGGTGGACCGAATGTCCTTCCCGTGCGGCTGTTCCAGAGATGGCTGTGGGAACATGGCGGGGCGCATTGAATTCAATCCCATCCGGGTGCGGACTCATTACCTCCACACCATTATGAAGCTGGAGCTGGAGAATAAGCGGCAGGTGAGCCGCCCCCAGACTCTGGAGGAGGAGGCCACCGCCCCTGCCCCCCCTCCCAGCTCCAGCGGCGATTGGCTGGGGGCCCAGACCCCCGAGACGCAGGACTTCCAGGAGTTCATGGCGGAGAACGAAACGGCGGTCATGCACCTGCAGACGGCCGAGGAGCTGGAGCGGCTGAAGGCCGAAGAAGACTCGAGCAGCGGCTCCAGCGTGGAGAGCCTGGGGGTGTGCATTTTGGAAGAGCCCCTGGCGGTCCCCGACGGGTTGTGCCCGAGCCTGGCCACGCCCATCCTCATCCAAGCCCAGCTGCCCCTGGGCTCCTCCGTTCTGTGCTTTACGGACAGCTCCGAGCAGGCCAGCTCAGCCGAGGGCGGCCAGGCCTACTTGAACAATGGGCCGGTTGTGTACTATCAGGTCGACCAGAGGTCGGTGCTGGGGGTGAAGGGTGAGAGCAGCGCGGAGGAGCCTGAGATTCCCCCTCGCTACCCAGACGAGAAGGAGCTGAGCGTTTACTCCGTCCCGGTGACCTCGCTGGTGCCTTGTGCCAGAGCTGCGGTCTCCGGCAGGGCGGAAGGAGGCAAAGCAGCCCTGTCCCCGGAGCCCCTCGCTTCTGAAAGCTGCCCGACCGAGGTTCCTCCTCCGCCAAGCCTGTCATTCCACACAAACGTGACGCAGGACAGTTTGCGGCCCCAGAGTTTGGGGCAGTCTCCGGAGAGGGCCTGCGAGTTGCCCTCCTCAGAGGAGTGCCCCCTGGGACCTGCTCTGGCCGTGTGACCCATCCCGACCCACTGTAGCTCTTAATCTTGGATTTCTATTTATTGACAGAGAATTTATCTAACGGCCACAGGCCCCCGGGGGATTATTTAACGTTGGGAGGGGGGAACGTTGAAAGGGGGACTGCTTTGTACAGGCTCACTATGAAACGGACTACACCCAACCCAAGCGCTTACGGCTGTCTCGGGGGGTCAGGGGTTTCTTCTGCGGATTGGGCGGCCTCTTAACACGGAAGCGCCTGGACCACGGACAGGAAACGGCCTAATTGGAGCTGCTGCAGGGCAGGCACCTTATCCCCCCATCCTACAAGGACCAAACATGAATGTTTGTCATGGAAGCAATAGAGTGAAGCTGCCTTTTCTCCCAGAGCGCTCAATGGAGTTTTTTTGGGGGGGAGTGGGGTAGAAGAGGACGTTGCTACTGCTACGGAATATCACAAATCCATAGATGCTGTGGAATCTCTCTCCCTGGCCCCGAGTACAGCTGCCTCCACCTGTACCATTTTGTCATCTTTCAGTGCTCTGTCTTCTTGGTAACTGTGACCTCCTTCGATCCGCTTGAACTGCTCTGGCCAGTTGCACAGCTTTAGGCTCTTACAAACTCTTATTTATGTGACATTTTTGCTGCCCTTCCTTCCCTAGGAGAACTTTTCTTCTTTTCCCCATTTTAAATTCCATATGGATTAACGCTGACCGTGACTGGTTGCACCTGCAGTTTGGCATGCAACTGTCCATACAGAACCATTGCCCTCTGGGATCCTCCTTGCCCAGTGGCTTCATCCCAAGCAGGCTTACTCTCCGTCTTGCTGGCTGAATGGGGTCCGGTGAGATCGATCAAGTTCCGTTGTCTCTTTCTTAACTAACAAACAAAAATGTGCTGAATGTTTACTGGGACTTCCTATGACACTCCAATGTCCATTCTGAGCTGGGGTTTTCTGCCTCTATGTTAATCCCTTCTGTGATCTGATTCTTGAACACGCAATGCACTTGGGGCAGGGGGGGGCATTGTTTGATCTTCTCAGTGGAGGTAAAGATCTCTGTAAAGAACTGACCTTTTGGGTGGACAGGGAGGACCAGCAGAGTAATTATCCTTCTGCCCAGTCGTTCCACTATTTTTTTCCCCTCTCCTTCCCGTCAGCTGTTTCAAGACGTTCCATTCTAGCTGCACGCTAGTTTGGAGGTGGATCTGAGAGCTTTATATACTCCCTTGCTACCTGCTAGCACCCTAGCCTTCAGGATGACTCTGAATATGCAATGCAACTGTAGCCGGCTGGGTTACGAGCACAAGGGGTTAGCAAACATGCAATAGGGTGGCAGTGGAGAAGAACTTCCAAGCTGTATGCATTTCCTGAGATCTCCATCTCAAAGAAGGGGTGCAATTAGCTGTTCTTATTAGTCCTAGAATGAAAGGGATGAGGGTGGGGTGTCCTCAGAGCTGCCACGTTCCCCCTTGTCCTACTGATGGTTCTCTCACTGCAAGATAACAAAAGCACTTTCTGCATCCACCCTCCTTGGCATTCTTCTCCCCTAGCTTTTTGTAGTAGGTAACAGATTATTGCCTTCCTCTGCAGTTTGCTGTCTTGGGCCAGCTTGGCTATCACCATGGCTTCCGTGTGGTGTGCCTTTAAATCAGGAGTGGCTTACTTAATGGCATTCCAGATGTTGCTGGACTCCCAACTCCCATCACCCCTGACCATTGACTAAGCTCACTGTAAATGATAGGAATGGTAGCCCCAGCAGCATCTGAGACCTAAGGTTGAAGAACACTGCTCTGAATACACCACTTTAGCTCGAAACCAGCACTGAACTTTCCCCGCTTTATAATCTCTTTCCTTCCCCAGACTGTTCATGACCTCTGTTACTTGCATAAGCCCTTTGGGATATTTAATTTCCTGCCATTCATTGCAGCCTTCCCCATTCCAGTGCACTTGGATGTTTTTCGACTACAACCAGTGCTATTTTTCTAGAAAAAAGAGGTGCCGGAACTCACCATGAATGCCTCCCTTGTTATAACAGCAATGGCACCCACCTGGGAGGTGCCGGAACTGAGTTCCACCAAGTTCCAGCTGGGGGGGAAACCCTGACTACAACTCCCATCATCCCTAACCATTGGCCAAGCTGGCAAGGACAGATGGGAGTTGTAGCCCTGTCTGGAGGGCACCAGGTTGGGGAAGGCTGCCTGGAGGATTCCCTAGGCAGTACAAGGCTGCTGTACTTATATTTATTTAGCAGGGAGGGTGGAATCTAAGCAGCCCATGCGAGAAGCATTCTTCCTTCATCACTTAATTCTATCTGGGAACTAACACGTGCGTAATCTTAAGCTGTATGAAATAGGAATGGTAGCCCCAGCATTTTCAGAAGGCAGCTTCTTCCTAAACAGGACTACCTGGAACTGACCGCTGAGCATCTGGCCAATGTTTTGGATACTGGTTGGGGGAAGAGGGGCTGGTTGACAAGAACCCCAAGCCCATGATCCCTCTTAAACCATAAAGGTGCTTGGGGATGGAGAGAGAACAAAGCCCATGTTACCAGCAGCTGCATCTAACCCACTTCTTTGCCTCCACCGTTATCACAATGATAAATGGTGGCTAATAGAGATGTAAAAATTGCGGAAATGTTGAAGCCTTGGTGGTGGAAACTGGCTCTTTTTTTTCCCTGGGGGGGGGAGAAATGGAAGTTTTGGGGGGAATTGGAATAAGAACATAGCCTTCTGGATCATGCCAATGTCCCGTCTAGTCTAGCATCCTGTTCTCACAGCGGCCAACCAGATATATGCAATTCTTACCAAACCTACATTTATTTTACTGCTTTTAATAACCCAAAATGCATAATTTATAACTTAGCTTATGAAATTTTACTCTGGAATTTCCAGAGCAATTCTATGCATGTTTACCCAGAACTAATAGCTTTTCTGTTTAGCGTTCCAGAGGTAAGCGCACACAGAATTGCTGTAGGTTGCCATCCCCTCTACGCACTTACCTGGGAGTGAGTCAGTCACGCCCAAACCAATGAGACTTGATTCTGAGCAGTCAGGCTGCAAAGGATCATGCTATGTTTTAGCAGGGTGTCTGTGTCACTGTCACTTGAGGGGAGAGGGGAAGAGGTTGACCCACAAGGGAAGGACCCAGTCAAAAGGATAGGTGTAGAATATCCACTTCTACTGTGTTCATAGTACACATTTTGAGTGAGCAAAAACTTGCCTTAAAGCATTTAAGTCATTCCAAAAAAGAAAATGCTTCAAATTTCCATTTTTTCCATCAGAAAGTGGATTCTAGGGCAACCCCACCCTGTTTTTTCTGGAAAGCTTCCAGGTTTTTTTTCTGGACCTCCACATCTCTAGTAACTACCGTATTTTTCGCTCCATAAGATGCACTTTTTCCCTCCTAAAATGTAAGGGGAAATGTCTGTGCGTCTTA
This sequence comes from Darevskia mixta, assembly GCA_034641385.1. Lineage (NCBI taxonomy): Eukaryota > Metazoa > Chordata > Lepidosauria > Squamata > Lacertidae > Darevskia > Darevskia mixta. Next base: position 1,769,201 of record JAWWNH010000047.1, read on the forward strand.
TGGAGCGAATGTGTGGTCCCTGGAGCTAAACTGCCCAGGGGCAAAAGCAGATCCTGCTTTTTTTAAAAAGAGAGAAGGGGGTGTTGAAAGGAAGCCCGCTGAGCAGCTGCTCAGCAAACAATGGGGGATAGAGATAAAGGAGAGAGATTCCAGCCCCGCCCCCTTGCAGAGGGAGGCTGTTTCCCCAGCGACATGTGACTGGCTGATTAGATTATCTGTCTGGAAACTGTAGAAATGGCTTCCTGAAGTTGCAGAACTGTGAGTTAAAACAGGGTTTTTTCCCTTTGCAAAGTAAGCTCAACTACTTTGAGCTGGTCCTCAAAAAGTGGGGCTTTTCTCCTTTGCAAAAGAAGCTGCAGGAATTTGAGGTGATCCTCAAAAAATGGGGCTTTTCTCCTCTAAAAACTAGGTGCGTCCTATGGTCAGGTGCGCCTTATAGGGCGGAAAATACGCTAAGCACCTTTGCCAACCCATCTGGAAAAGTCCGTCCTTCTGAAACGGCACTAGCTCGCAGGGAGATAAGGTGAACAGAAGCAATGCAGTCCTGGAAATGACGGCAACAGGGAGAGAGGTTTTTCTTTCCTTTCTTCCGGAACAGCTCCTGACCTCACAGTAATATTGCAGCCCATGGAAACTTCACACTGCTGGGTTGGTGAGACTTCCGACCAGATGGTGAGTATTTAAGTATATAAAAAGGCTTCGGTACTTTATATCTCCTCCCTGATCTTCCTTTAACTCCCAAGCTTTCCATCTGCCGCTTAGCGTCAATACCGCACACCTGAGCTTCCTGCGCTTCGTCTCACAAATAAGTACTTAATTGCTGCCTCGCCACCTCCTGCTGCAGTGAACGGTTTAGAAACGGCGCCAATGCGTGCAGGAGCCAGGCTTCTTTGTGCAATGACTTTTTCGAAATGGGGCAGGGAAGGGAGAAGATGGCCTTGAAGCACCGGAACGAGAAAAGCCTTAAAATGTCTATCACAGTCCCATTTACTGCCTTGCGAAGCAAAGAGGGCCGGGCACCCAAACAGGTGTCACTGGCCTCGTTGCTAGTTCTGCTGCTAATATTTGGGGTTTTCTCCCATGCTTCTCTACAACCCGGCTTGAAAAGGGGCACTGGCGACATGGCTAGGTATCCTAACCCCCCCCCCCCCCAGTTTCCATACTTGGACGTTTACAAAATAAAAGGTGCTATTAAAAAGCTGGCTTTAGTCTCAAAAGCAGTCATTTCCAGATGCAACCCTCTCTGTAGCGCATGTGTCTGTTGCGCTTGGAGTTTCACAGAGCCAGAAGAGTTCTAGCGGGGGGGGAAGGGATGCGCTCCCTCTACAAAGTTGCGCCACCTGTCGTTCTAGGCCAAAGGTGCAAAGGAAGTAGGGTTGAAATGCCCCATCATATAAACCTCCCCAAGTTCATTTTAACACCACTGTAATAATAACTTATTATTTGTACCCCGCCCATCTGGCCGGGTCCCCCCCAGCCACTCTGGGCGGCTTCCAACAAACACTAAAATAAATTAAAACATCACACATTAAAAACCTCCCTAAACAGGGCTGCCTTCAGGTGTTTTCTAAATGTCAGGTAGTTATTTATCTCTTTGACATGGGATGGGAGGGCGTTCCACAGGGCGGGCGCCACTACCGAGAAGGCCCTCTGCCTGGTTCCCTGTAGCTTTGCTTCTCGCAGTAGGGGAACCACCAGAAGGCCCTCGGCGCTAGATCTCAGTGTCCGGGCTGAACGGTGGTTCAGCCTTTATGGTGCGTGTCCAGTCCATAGCTGTCAACTTTCGGATTTGAAAATAAGGGATTTCCCCCCAAACTTTTGGATTTGAAAATAAGGGATGCCGTGAGGGCAGTGCAATGGCACCAAGTAGCCTCGCCACCCTGTGCTCCAGAGGCTGCGCGTGAACGGGTGAGCGAAAGAGCAAGCGCATAGAAGGCAGGCAGGCTGGCTGTCTGCTTGGGCATGAGGGTCTGGCTGCACAAGGCATGCAAGCTCCGCCCCCAGTCGGTCTCAGACTCCTTATTGGCAGCCGAGCAACGCAGCTGAGGAGCCTCCCTGGCCGGCAGGGAGGGAGAGGAGCTGCTTCCTTTGAAATCCGGGAAATTTAAGGGATATGAACAATCCGGGATAGCAGCGGGAAGCGGCATTGGAATAAGGGAGTTTCCCACAAGAAACGGGAGGGTTGACAGCTATGGTCCAGTCCCCACCATTCCCTGCCTTGTGGCGCAACTAGCAGTGGACACTCACAGGGTGCACCATTTGTCTCTCTGGCTTCCTGCTGATGCGTACAAGGCGAAAAGGACTCCCCCCCCCCCGCCAGAACACTTAAACACTTCCAGCTGGCCACTCCAGCACTGCCTAGGAGCCATGGGCAACTGTATTGCAGTTGTGTCCTGAAGGAAACGGTTAAAATGCCTGACCACCAGCCCCTTATATTTGTAGCCTTTAAACTCCACACTACACGCTCCTTTCTTTGGGGATTGGCTGTGATGAGCTCTAAAGGAAGAGGTAAATGGGACACACCTCGGCCGCTGGCAGATTCTCACAGTTTTAGAACTTTGTTCTTTTGAGTGCATTTAAGCTGCTGCAGCCCATTAATGACAGGTAGGCGAAAAAGACAGTCACGGGAATAACTGAATTACAAAAAAAGGAAGTCTACACCATGAAAGATCCCTGAAACGAGATGAACGTATATTTATATAGTGATAATCAAACAAACAGTATGTTTAATGATTCAAGAGCAGAATTGCTTAAGATCAAAAATACTCAAAAACGTTATAAACTTAATTCAAAGAAATATAAATAACTCAAGAAAACCTTCCAAATAACTCCAAATAACAAAAAATAACTCAAGATAAACTTCCAAATAACCTTGATGAGTTGCCGGCTAAGATTCTCGTTTCACTGTTATGATCTATCAGTTTCCTCAGAAGGAAAAAAGTTAATGCATTTATATAACTCAAAATAATTTGTTTGCTATTAAATCTAGGGGGAGGATTAAAGAAACTTCAGAAAAAAAGAACACTCCCAAACACTAAGTGGTACTTGTCCAAACTAGGAATTCTAATTTTGCTTCATCCAAAAGGTTAAAAATCTAAACTCAAGTTCAAAAGCAAGCTCCATAGCTTGTAAAACACGTTGACAAGGGCTATTGTTACGAAGCTATTGTAAGTGAGCTAATTTCTTTGAATTACGTTTATAACGTTTTTGAGTATTTTTGCTCTTAAGCAATTCTGCTCTTGAATCATTAAACATACTGTTCGTTTGAGTATCACTATATAAATATACGTTCATCTTGTTTCAGGGATCTTTCACGGTGTAGACTTCCTTTTTTGTAATTCATTAATGACAGGTGGCCTGCTCTGCAAATGGAAACAACTTCGCACTTAAGTATCTGCTTTTTGAAACTGAAAAAGGAATTATTATGACTGACATTCCAAGAAGCTGAGGATGTTGAAATAGGCAGATAGAAACCCATCTGGATAACGCTGGCATCGTGGACACATACCCAGGCAGCATCTGAATTGCTCCATCGCTGTTGTCCTGGCCCTGTGCTGTAATTGTGTCCATGAGCCAGCAAGGCTGATCCTGCTGACCTTTTGCGCCTGTGACCTTGGAAAAACAAAGCAGCGTGTCGCCTTGATGGAAGGACAAAGTAAAATGGCTTTTGGGTGGGAGGACCTGGTTGCAGGTGAAAAAAATATAAATCCGCAACTCCAAATCATGTTAGGAAATGGATCGGATTTTCCTTCACTTGGCTTTTTTTAAAGAGACTTTTTAAAACGCTGGTACAGCATACCCATAACAAAATGATCTAGTGTTGTCGCAAAGCGATCAAACACACACCTCCTTTCTCCTTTCCCTGCCCCCTCCTCTTTTTTGGTGCTAGTGAACTGTTTACATGGGAACGGCCCTTTTACTACCTGTTTGGAAGGCTCATTAACTAGGCCCCAGTTTTGAGACATTTGGTACAAGCGCTGCCCTCCTTCATCAGTCGCGACTCGGATAACTTGCTCTCCGCTCTCCTGCCTCACATGGTATACAGGTGGCATTTTCAATGTGAATCCAAAGCTTGTCAGGTCCTCTACATTTTGTTTTGCCTTTTATGTTATTTTCATTGTGATTCTGTATTTAAAGAGGATATTTAAGTGTAAAAATAAAGAAATGCTTGAACTTGCAAAGCAGCTTCTGTCCTCAATGCAAAAAAGTTGGCAATAGTGGTTTAGGTTATTGCTGCTCACTTAATAGTGCAATGGACATGCAACCTTTCATAATCCTGACTAGAGCCGAGATCATGTGCTCCTGCTGCTCTTCCATGGTGCTTATTGTCTGCAAAACCGCTAATCTAGGGTTTATAAACTATGGGTTGTATTCAGTGCAGTGCTGATGATTGTTCATGCCACATGCGCTGACTAGAGCTCCCCTCTCCTCACTCTGCACATCATTCTGGGAGGGGGGAGAAGTCCTGTTGCGCTGACTTCCACTAGTGCGATTACTGAGTTTAATTGGTCCTATAATTTCAGTCTTAGAGCAGAATCTGCCTAGTAACGATGCACACACAATACAGTGGTACCTCGGGTTACAGACGCTTCAGGTTACAGACTCCGCTAACCCAGAAATAGTGCCTCGGGTTAAGAACTTTGCTTCAGGATGAGAACAGAAATCGTGCTCCGGCGGTGAGGCAGCAGCGGGAGGCCCCACTAGCTAAAGTGGTACCTCAGGTTAAGAACGGACCTCCAGAATGAATTAAGTTCTTAACCTGGTTCAGAAACAAAGCATCAAGACCACACTGGATAGCAGGACCTGTTCTAAGGCAGTTCATGCAACTTGAAGAACTGGGCTTACCCTTGTTTTTGCATCATGTGGAATCTGTTTACTTCATTCATAGTGAAATATCAGTGGGGCCTTTCAGAGAGGCTGTGGCTTACTCGCCTGTAGAGTACAGCTTGGAATATAGTTAATAGAAGCACAAGCTGTGTCTGCCACAGCTGATCCCTGGCAAGCAGAGCCAGCCGTTTCATTTCTTGGCAGGGGAATTAAACTCTTGTTACAAAGAACAACTGGGGTACAGTGTGTGTTGGCCATGACCCTTGCCTGTATGCTGCATAAACTTACAGTCCTGCATAAACTGCAGGACTGATTGGGGAAATGACAAGGTGAATAGCTTTGATCGGGGTCACCAACCTACGGCCAGATAAGGCCTGAGGGACTCAATTTATCCGGCCTGCAGTAACTGCTGGCTCTTACTGGCGCGGGGAGCCACTTCCAGGTTGGAGGGGCACCGGAAATAGCTTGTGCACATGCGCACGGGTCTCCTCTGACCCAGATATGCACCAGAAATGGCCTGTGCGCGTACAGCGCGCACCCTCCGACCCGTCACGCAATCATGACTCGAGATACCAGCCCAAGGCAAGGAAAGCTTGGAGACCCCTGGCTTTATGGTCCCAGCAGTGTGCCTGTCTAAGCTATTACCAAGCTATAAAAGAAGAGGGATGCGGGTGGCACTGTGGGTTAAACCACAGAGCCTAGGGCTTGCCGATCAGAAGGTTGGCGGTTCGAATCCCCGCAACGGAGTGAGCTCCTGTTGCTTGGTCCCTGCTCCTGCCAACCTAGCAGTTCGAAAGCACGTCAAAGTGCAAGTAGATAAATAGGTACCACTCCGGCGGGAAGGTAAACGGCGTTTCCATGCGCTGCTCTGGTTTGCCAGAAGCAGCTTAGTCATGCTGGCCACATGACCCGGAAGCTGTACGCCGGCTCCCTCGGCCAATAATGCGAGATGAGCGCCGCAACCCCAGAGTCGGACACAACTGGACCTAATGGTCAGGGGTCCCTTTACCTTTTTAAGAAAGAAGACAAGCAGTGTTCTAAACAATCCAGGTAAAATGTGAGATTGTCCTTTATTAGCTATCTTTAACGAAACATTCACATCAGGTATAGCTGAACGTTCATTTACTTTTACGCACTTCTCATGCATTTTATAATGACTGACTCAATCACTAGTCTACCACACACAATTTATATACTATCTGGCCAGAATTCCAGCTTCTGGAGTGCAAGACGTGGCTTTTTTTCTTTTACTTAGCTTTTAAGTATTGTGGCAGTAGTACTTAAGACTTGGAGGCACAGAACTGGATATTAAGTGCTTTGGGTAGAGATACTCCAATGAACCTGCTCTGAGTGTGTAACTACCCTGTTGAATTCTGTAGGCTCTGTTACCACATCTGCTAACATGAAATGCACCTTCCATGATGCCCATGTGAGAGCACAGCTGTATCTTTCCTGCAGAAGAGCATGCCACTAGCAGGATTTCAAACAAAAGTTGCAGCTCTGGAAAACGGGGTTCTGTATTCAAAGTCTTGCAGCACATTGCAAATGCCCAGCAAAAGGCACTGAGCTCCATGCAGCCTTGTTGATTGTGAAAATGAAGTTAAAACGGGGAGAGTGAAACAGCCTGGGAAAGTTCGTGACAGCTTTGTTACCCTTCAAAGTTACAAGGAAGTCAATACAGGCTAATGCCAATACCTTCTTCAGACTTAAGCGGTGAAAAGAAGTACGGAATCATGCTGGGCCCACGAGGACATTCTGGGGCCAGATCTAAACGGAAATACTGTGGTCTTCTACAGTACAGGCATTTTGTCCAGGGCCATACTGGCAATTCTCTTGCCTCCCTCTACGGCAGGAGGAGGAATATTCAGCATAATGCAGTGTTTCCTCTACCTTCCTCTCAAGGCTAGTAATTCAGTGGGAGAGGCTTCTGCTCGTTCTATTTTAGTATAAGCAAAAACCCTTCTCTCTTTCTGCTTCAGCCAAGAGTCGCTGTTGTAGCATCTCTTCAGAAGTGGTCCACCAGTGGGGGGTGCCCTTAGTCAGCCCTTGGAAGAGGAAGGGAAGTTGATAGAAAGCAAGACCATGCCGTGTGCCAAGAGGGAAGTCTCAGCGTCTGGAAAGAGAAAAGTATGCATTGCCTTTGTTTCTATTTGAGATATGTGCCAACCCTTCATTGTAAACTCTCACAGGGCTGGCCACAACAAACCATTCATAAAACAATTCAGTGCTTCTAAATAAGAACCAAATCATAGCTAAAAGGGGGCTCCCCCTCCCACAGGGAAGTTTTTAAAAGGCTGACCAGAAAGAAAAGTTGTTTTTGCCTGGTATCAAAAGCTAATCAGTGCCTGCACCAGCCTAATCTTGTGTGTGTGTGTGTGTTTTGACTGGTCCATAGCTGGGAGGGCATATTCCTCCATTGCAGGGAGTTGGACTAGATGATGATGATGATGATGATGATGATGATGATAATAATAATAATAATAATTTATTATTTGTACCCCACCCATCTGGCTGGGTCTCCCCAGCCACTCTGGGTGGCCTCCAACAGATATTAAAATATATTAAAATATCACAGGTTAAAAACTTCCCTAAATATGGCTGCCTTCAGGTATTTTCTGAATGTCAGCTAGTTGTTTATCTCTTTGACCTCTGCTGGGAGGGCGTTCCACAGGGCGGGTGCCACTACTGAGAAGGCCCTCTGCCTGGTTCCCTGTAGCTTTGCTTCTCGCAGTGAGGGAACCGCCAGAAGGCCCTCAGTGTCCAGGCTGAACGGTGGGGGTGGATACGCTCCTTCAGGTATACAGGACCGAGGCCGTTTAGGGCTTTAAAGATCAGGCTTCCTCAACCTTGGCCCTCCAGATGTTTTTGGCCTACAACTCCCATGATCCCTAGCTAGCAGGACCACTGTTCAGGGATGCTGGGATAGTCTCAAAACATCTGGAGGGCCAAGGTTGAGGAAGCCTGGACTAGATGATCCTCAGGGTCCCTTCCAACTCTATAGTTCTATGATGCTGCCACTAAGAAGGCCCTGTTCTGAATTATGGCCTTCCAAGCTTTGCTAGGCCATCTCCTTTGCAGCCAGGACAGTACTGGGGCAACAGGTACCTCCTTCAGGTTAACACTGCAACATTAAGGATGAGACAGAAGAGCAGCTGCTTCTAGTTGTGTGTGAGAGATTCAGTAAGGGCTCTAAGGGAAGCCCCACGGGGCCAAATTCAAGCAGGCTTACCTTTCAGCGAGCAGGAGAGTGTGAGCCAGTGAGTCAGCCACAGCCTGCATGCCAGCGGGCTGAGGTGAACAGAATTCAAGCCACGGGTATAGCAAGCCTGCAGAGAAGAGAGGCATTTTGTTGGATCAGAGAGACTTTCATTTGAAAAGCAACTGCTAAATGCAAGGACATTCACCGCTAAATTTTGACATTAAAAGCTTGGCTGGTGTGTGTGTGTTTTTAAGCCATTCAAAGCTGTCCTCGTTTGACATAAGACTGACATTACTATTTCTGAACAGGGTGACAGTGTTACTGTGCAGTATAGCACAGCTTGTGGAATGTGGTCCACGACAGCTTTTATGTCTTCGTCTTTTAAGGTTACCCTAAAGGTACGACATGGCTGCCAGTAGAGCACAAGACTCCTGATCTCAGGGTCACGGGTTTGAGCTCCTGCATTGCAGGGGGTTGGACTAGATGGCTCTCGTGGTCCCAACTATGATTCTAGCCCTTGCCTAGCATGGGAGAACGGGCACAGCCACGGCCAGTTGGTAGCCAGCAATGGCTGCACCTCAGTTTGCTACAGAATGCAAAACTTCATCTCACCGCTTGCACCTCCTCATCGGTTAGCTGCCCCACACCCAGTTTCAGCATCGCTTGGTCCAGATGGTGGAGCTCTGCTAAGTGGCTCTGCAAGCGGTATCTCAGGAAGAGAGATGGCAAGCGAGGAGTTAGGAACAAAACGCGACTTAGGACTTTCTGGGGGGAGAAGAGAAGACGGTGGGATTAAACTGCACGATGGTAGTCAGCAAAGCTTTTCAGAGCTGCCCTGCTTCCCCAGATCAAAATGTGGCTAACGGGAGGTTGTGATCATTCCCCTCCAAAAAGGCGAGCACATAAGGCAGCATAGATCAGCAACAAATCATATGTAGTAGGTTTCAATTTAAGGAGAAGCAACTGTCTGTTGCACCTTAAGGATTTATAGCTGGAAAGATTGAGTGTTTCTCCTAAAATAAGACACTGTCTTATATATATTTTTTCCTCAAAAAAACACAGTATGGCTTATTTTCGGGGGATGTCTTATTTTAACTGCTCCGCGTCGGTACGCAGCTTAAGCAGGCACCCGCAAACTTCGGCCCTCCAGATGTTTTGGACTAAAATTCCCATCATCCCTGACCACTGGTCCTGTTAGCTAGGGATCATGGGAGTTGTAGTCCCCAAACATCTACAATTTGGGGCTACAATTCCCATCATCCCTGACCACTGGTCCAGTTAGCTAGGGATCGTGGGAGTTGCAGTCCCCAAACACCTACAATTTGGGACTACAATTCCCATCACCCCTGACCACTGGTCCTGTTAGCTAGGGATGATGGGAGTTGTAGTCCCCAAACATCTACAATTTGGGACTAAAATTCCCATCATCCCTGAACACTGGTCCTGTTAGCTAGGGATCATGGGAGTTGTAGGCCAAAACATCTGGAGGGCGGCAGTTTGGGGATGCCTGGTCTTAAGGGAGAGGCGCCACATCCCTATGTCTTATTTTCAGGGGATGGCTTATATTTCTCAAATGTGTAGAAATCCTGCTACGGCTTATTTTATGGCTACGTCTTATTTTAGGAGAAACAGGGTATTTTAAAAACTCAGTCAAAACCTAGGGGTGCTGCAGTTGGCGGCAGTGTATTTATCCGGGTCATCAGTATAATCCCATTTAATTTCTGGAATGGCACTTACCACCTGCTGAACCCTGAGTTGCTGGATGCCAAAGGGGTGTCCCACAAATAAGGTCCTCACAGCTGTAAGTTCTCTTACATCTGGGTGGCATCCTTCCTGCACCTTGAAGATTAAGATATATCATAGAAAGAAAGAAAGAAAGAAAGAAAGAAAGGGAAGGAGGGAAGGGAAGGGAAAGGACCACACTGCTTTCCAAGAATAAAAGATGGGAATCTTGTAAAAACCTGAAAACCAATCCTGCTATAACATATAGCAGCTGAGCACATTTTCATTCCCGCAACAAATGAAAAGTCCCGGTTTGCTGTAGTCATTACACCCTTCCCAAATAAGTTATTATTTATACCCCACCCATCCGGCTGGGTTGCCCCAGCCACCCTGGGTGGCTTCCAACACACATAAAAACATAATAAAACATCAAATAGTAAAAACTTCCTGATACAGGCCTGCCTTCAGATGTGTTCTCAAAGTTGCATAGTTATTGATCTCCTTGGCATCTGGTTTGGGGAGGGCATTCCACAGGGAGGCCTCCACTGCCGAGAAGGCCCTCTGCCTGGTTCCCTGTAGCTTCACTTCTTGCAGCGAGGGAACCACCAGATGGGCCCTCAGAGGTGGACCTCAAGCATCTGGGTTGAATGATAGGGGTGGAGAGCTACTTCAAGTATACAGAGCCGAGGCTGTTTAGGGCATTAAAGGTCAGCACTAACACTCTGAATGTTCTGCTTCACCATTGCCATGAGGAAAGTTGCTATGCCATATTACCTAGTTGCATTAATGGGATAGGTGCAACAGAATTAACACTTTTTTCTTGTTAGATAGGCATTTCTTCGGCTTAAATGGAAAACTACGCACACAGAATATCTGACCAGTAAATACTTTATTAGGCCAACAAATTGACTGACTGTATGCATGCAGATCAGAAAGGAGTAAGACAAGGCTGTATATTGTCTCCCTGCTTATTTAACTTATACAGTGGACCCTCGACTTACGAATGTAATCCGTTCCGACGGGAGCGTCGGAACTCGAAAAAATCGTAAGTCAAGTCCCCATAGGAATGCGTTAGAGAACGCATTCGTAGGTCGAAAAAAGCTTCGTACCTCGAAAAAAACCCTATCTAAAGCGGCCGCGGCTTCCGATTGGAAGTTGAAAAAATTCGGAAGCAGCGGCCGCTTTGATCCCTCGTAACTCGAAAAATTCTTAAGTCGGGGCATTCGTAAGTCGAGGGATCACTGTATGCAGAATTCATCGTGCGAAAGGCTGGACTGGATGAATCCCAAACCGGAATTAAGATTGCCGGAAGAAATATCAACAACCTCAGATATGCTGATGACACAACCTTGATGGCAGAAAATAAGGAGGATTTAAAGAACCTTTTAATGAGGGTGAAAGAGGAGAGCGCAAAATATGGTCTGAAGCTCAACATCAAAAAAACTAAGATCATGGCCACTGGTCCCATCACCTCCTGGCAAATAGAAGGGGAAGAAATGGAGGCAGTGACAGATTTCACTTTCTTGGGTTCCATGATCACTGCAGATGGTGACAGCAGTCACGAAATTAGAAGACGCCTGCTTCTTGGGAGAAAAGCAATGACAAACCTAGACAGCATCTTAAAAAGCAGAGACATCACCTTGCCGACAAAGGTCCGTATAGTTAAAGCTATGGTTTTCCCAGTAGTGATGTATGGAAGTGAGAGCTGGACCATAAAGAAGGCTGATCGCTGAAGAATTGATGCTTTTGAATTATGGTGCTGGAGGAGACTTGAGAGTCCCATGGACTGCAAGAAGATCAAACCTATCCATTCTGAAGGAAATCAGCCCTGAGTGCTGACTGGAAGGACAGATCCTGAAGCTGAGGCTCCAATAATTTGGCCACCTCATGAGAAGAGAAGACTCCCTGGAAAAGACCCTGGTGTTGGGAAAGATGGAGGACACAAGGAGAAGGGGATGACAGAGGATGAGATGGTTGGACAGTGTACTTGAAGCTACCAACATGAGTCTGACCAAACTGTGGGAGGCAGTGGAAGACAGGAGTGCCTGGTGTGCTCTGGTCCATGGGGTCACGAAGAGTCGGACACGACTAAACGACAACAACATGCATGCAGATCAGGCCAAATTGAACTATATCTTCTGTTGTCCTTTAAACAACTCACTTTACAATAGGTTTTCTAGAAGTTCAATCAGATGATTTCAAAATTAGGCGGCTGCTGGCTGATGTGGAATTTATTTTGTTGCCTTTAGGGTAGCTTTATATGCACTACCTGACAGTTGTAGGCTACTTTTTTGACCTAAAACAGTGTTGACTGCCCAATGGCTATTTGGGTTTTGTTTGTTTTTGTTATTTTGGGGGAAATGTATGATTAATTTATTCTTGGATTATCCTTTTTGAGCCACATTGTAGTGGTCATTCATTACAAACAATAAAATCAGACTGAGCAGGAGCGGGGCGGAACCCTCCATCACTGTACTGTTGTTTGGCTCCTCTCTTCCAAAAATCGTCCCATAAAGAATAAGAAAGACCTGAATTTACTTCTTTTTCTCGTCCTCTACTAAAATTGCAAGCCATTATTATAAACTGACAAGTACTCAAGAGTGCATTGCCAGAAAGCCACTGCCTAAGTGACGAATCAGTAGACACAAGTATCAGAGCATCCTTTTCCTTGCCAGCATCTGCTAAGCCAACTATACAGTCTGGTCTCTTACTTGAATGACTTTTCTATACATGTTTGTATTAAGGTCAGGGTTTAAATAAATAAATAAATCTCTGGAATGACTTTAAAACCGTATAATTAAGGTTTCAGAAGTTTGCAGTGTGTTGCTCACATGACCATAGGAAAATAGAATCTAGACATTATGAAGTTGATAGTTGTCAGGGATCTGCCCACCCCTGCCAGTCCAGCTCTGAGTGCTTACAGGGAGCCACAGCCTCTGTTAATGACAGATTCATCTTCGAGTGAATCTAGCAGCCCCTTTTCGGGGGAGGAGCAGTTAGTGGCTGGGAGCCAGGGAGTGCCAGGTGTCCAGAGAGTTGCTGGGAGACCTGGCACCACCCAACAGACTTGCTCGGAGGGGGAGGCGTCAGTTCCGGCGCATATCCCACATAGGAGGAGAAGGCGGCAATTCAGAATGCCAAGGCTTTGGTGTTGGCGCCAAAACAGAAGGGAGGCACTTCCGGATTCTGCTAGTGACTGAGCAGACATGATAAACTGCACTGTAAATAGCTTGGCACTGAAATAAAGAGACTTAAAGACAAGACGGCTTGGTGTTACTATTGAGCAACCGATAAGAAAACCTGACAGTAGTGATGGGCCAACTCTCAATATATAAAAGCCTTATTTCTACAAAGCAAGACATGTGTCCAAAGACTGCCTCTTTATCAGCTGGGATTGGGTGGTACTTAGATACCTTTTTGCAGAGATCTAGCATCTGTTTCCGAAGCTGGGAATCGGCTAGGAAGCGAGATAGGTTCATCAGACCATCAACCACTTCTGGGTATGCCTCCTTTCTCATATTGTGGTAGGTGTCCAGAAATTCATCTTGTTGTTTGGAAGTCCAGAAGTGGCGTATCAAGAGTTGTCTTGGGAACAGGTACCTTGGGAAGGAAAGATTGTCAAGAAAATACACATTTCGAAACCAAGACACAGCTGTGTATTAAAGAACATCCAGATCTGGGCCACAGGAACCCAAATTCTGCATTTTGGAGCTTCTGTTGATTTTTCAGGTTTTGAATATTTTCTACAAATTTGACTCCTTCTTCCAGCCAAGACAAGGAGCAACCAGTTATGTGATTGCTGAAACCTCAGCCCCTGACAAGCAGAAACCCTACTGAACTTTGCTTCTGCAACTTTTAGCTGACCTTGCCCACATACTTTCAAGTTACCTTCACAACCAGAAGTATTTTTTTAAAAATGCCTGGTTTTATTTATTTTAAAATGAAAGCTTTTTTAATAATAATAATTAAAAAAAACCAGTGTTTTCAGAATGCCCAGTAGACCATTTTCTCCCTCATGAAATCTACCTGGCAACTTAAAATAATCTCCTGATGCCTTTCTCTAGCTTCTTCCGCCTTCAAAAAGACAGGCAATGCAGGATTTTAGAGCTACTTTTGTCAGTTGCGATATAATCTGTTTCTTGTTAAAGTTCACATTGAGATATTGTCAAGCCTATACAGCATGCTAGGCTGTGATCCGGGGCTGTTAAGCATCAAACATAAATGATTTTATCTTTAACTGTTTTTAACTCCCAAGCTGAAAACACATATTTGGAGCAGACCAAGGATAGGGGTGGGGGAGCTGCTTAAAAGTGAGCGCCCCCCCTTTAAAAAAAAAAAGTTCTGGGGAGTTTAAAGCAGTCTAGGAGTTCTGTTGGGAAAACAACAGAGATGGTAAATTTTCAGAAAAATGTGGGAGGGTGCATGGTTGCTGCACTCTGAATTGCCACCCAGAGAAATTCACCAAAAATAAAACCTTTGGACCAGGCATCCCCAACCTGCGTCCCTCCAGATGTTTTGGCCTACAACTCCCATGATCCCTAGCCAACAGGACCAGTGGTCAGGGATGATGGGGATTGTAGTCCAAAACATCTGGAGGGCCCAAAGGTTGGGGATGCCTGCTTTAGACTGAGCCTACGCATCGGGAGAGAATGCAGTGTGGAGCTGTGACTAGGGAAGCACAGGCTCACAAGAGTCAGGGCTTGATCCCACCCCCCAACGATTATTAAGATGAATGAATGTGCTTTTGCAGTCTATTTTGGTATCTGCAAAAACACAGGGCTTGCCGATCAGAAGGTCGGCGGTTCGAATCCCCACGACGGGGTGAGCTCCCGTTGCTTGGTCCCTGCTCCTGCCCACCTAGCAGTTCGAAAGCACGTCAAAGTGCAAGTAGATAAATAGGTACCGCTCCGGCGGGAAGGTAAACGGCATTTCCGTGCGCTGCCCTGGTTCGCCAGAAGCGGCTTAGTCATGCTGGCCACATGACCTGGAAGCTGTACGCCGGCTCCCTCGGCCAATAATGCGAGATGAGCGCCGCAACCCCAGAGTTGCTATAGAAATTGGAGTTCTTGGTGATGTACAACAGTCAAAATTGTAGAATGCAAGAACTCTGGCCAAGCAGTAGATCAGTTTTTGAATCTTCAGACAGTTTTGATATTATAGTATTGCAACAAATTCCAGTTGAAATAAATTCCTGTACAAACAGTGTTAGCTAGTTAGGCACACATAGAAGACACATTGGTACACTTTGACCATGAAAATTTAGCTGATGAAGAATTAGCGAAACAGGGCCTTGTCCTGGAACAGGAATTTATTTCAACTGGAATTTGTTGCAATACTATAATATTAAAACTGTCTGAAGATTCAAAAACTGATCTACTGCCTGGCTAGAGTTCTTGCATTCTACAATTTTGACTGCAACCCCAGAGTTGGTCACGATTGGACGAATGGTCAGGGGTCCCTTTACCTTTACCTAAAACACACAGCTGTACTCTAACAAGCTCTTCATCAAAGAACAGCGCAGGTAAGCTACGAGGGGGAGAGGGGAGAAAAACCCCAATACTGTTGCTAAACATTCGCCCTTTCACAGTTAAACGCAAGGACCTTTCATCTGAACAGGCGCACAGTTGTACTTACATGAGCAAAAGAACCAGGTAGTTGGCGAAGGGAGGAATAGAAAGAATCCCAACTGGAATGGCCTTGATCAGATCTCTGCGGAACTTCAAAAATGCTTAGTCAGTAGAGCTGCCATGCACACACCCAAAACTACTGCAACTGTGAGGAAAACGCACATATAAAGGGACCGATGAAGCAGTGGCTAGCAAGGTACCACAGCTGCATACTCTGGCATTTTATATGCCTCGAGGCTGTGCCTATTTTTGTCTCTCGCAAACTTAGTAACTATGGATGCTACCCTGTTCCCCCTATTTTAAGACATAGTCATAAAATAAGCCATAGCAGGATTTTTTCGCATTTGCGAAATATAAGCCGTACCCCGAAAACAAGCCATAGTGATAGGCGCAGTTCTGGAGGGAGCAAAGGAAAAGGCGGGGCTGGTCGTCCAGTCCCGCCACCAAAACCAGTCAGCCCCAGAAGCAGCGCTCAGGAACTCGGCAGAGCAGGGCACACAGGAAGGGGCAGCGGGCACGACAAAGGCACTCTGAAGGTCTCTTCGGCCACGCGCTCGCCCAACTCCGCTCGGCGCAGAGCGCACGGGGTGGCCGCCGTGGTGGAGAGGGAAGGCAGCACGGGCTTTCCCTGCTCGCCGTCACGACGAAATCCCCCAAGCCGCCCCGCATGTCGCCCAAGAGGCCCCTTGGAAAACAAGGCTTCTGTTGAGTTTCAAGGAGGGAAGGCGGCGGAGGAGGAGCAGGAGAGAGCGCCCAGCGAAAGCGGGTCTCTCTGGTGCCCGTTTCCTCAAAGCTCAGCTTGGATCCTCCCCCCGCTGCCAGCAAGCAAACAAAGAGCTCCGCACCCATCCCGTCCTTCGCAGCCCCAGAACTCGAGCGTGGCCTTGCCAAGGCGTGCTTACGTAATAAAAATAAGACATCCCCTCAAAATAAGCCATAGTGCGTTTTCTTGAGGAAAAAATAAATAAAAGACGGTGTCTTAAAATAGGGGAAACACGGTATATGGATGCCATTTGGAAGCTTGTTATTAAAGTGGTAGCATTTCCTTTGCAGCAAGAAAACACTATTCATATGTGGTATCCGGTATGAGGCAGCTAGAGGCACGGCTGCCAAGGCACAACCAGGAGCCTTAAAGTGCGGTCCAGATTGTGTACTGGCAACGGAAAATAGGCTACAATTTTACTGCCCATCACCTGATTGGGAAGGGAGAAAAATAACTCTTCTATATGAGTGATTATGCTGCAGCCAACGGACAATGCCATGCAATAGTGTGCCTGCTTTTACACCTGCTTTTTCTGTTGGTTATTTTCCGTATGTGGACCTCCACACACCCATCAGCAACAATTTATTGACCTGTGACCTACATCCAGTCTGCTATGTCTATATCTGTTATACAGCTGTTCATGGTGGTGATGTCAGACTGACAACCTTTATGTAAATGTCACTTAGCTCCATGTTGCAGCACAACATATTGCATTTGAAAAAAGGGGGAAACCTTCCCTCCTTGGGTTTTCCTCTGCTTGAATAAAAGTGTTTAGATGGAATCTTTCAAGAATAAGAACCCAAATTTTACCCCTTCTTCTCTACACAAAAACATTTTTACTCTAGCAATGATAAATGTTCAGGCAACGAAGAAATTAATGCAACGGGTGAAGGTTGGCAGAAATCAAGCAGAGCTGCCAGACTTTATTTGCTTTTGCTGAAGTACAGAAACCTCTTAATTAATCTACCCTAGATGCAGTAAATATTAGTCTACCTATTTGTATTAGTATAGTTGATTCTCTCAAAAGTTGCAAATCGTTATTGCTTTTCGATTCAGAAGCGCTCAATGAGTGTTTGCATAGTGTAGTGCGGTAGGGGAGACCTGGCTTCAAATTCCTGTTCGGCTCTTAAGTTGATTGGGTGACCTTGGGGAGTCTCTCTACAATGACACCCACATAGCACCTAACCTGTCTTTCTTAAAGGATGTGGTGATAGAAAGGGAGAGGGAACATGGATATGCCCTATGCTCCTTGAAGGAAAGTCAGGATAAGATTAATTCTTATTGGGTTAATTCTGTGTCCAGGGCGGCTGTCTACCAGCTCCATCTGGTACACAGGCTGAGACCCTACCTGCCCACAGACTGTCTCACCAGAGTGGTGCATGCTCTAGTTATCTCCCGCTTGGACTACTGCAATGCGCTCTACGTGGGGCTACCTTTGAAGGTGACCTGGAAACTGCAATTAATCCAGAATGCGGCAGCTAGACTGGTGACTGGGAGTGGCCGCCGGGACCACATAACACCGGTCCTGAGAGAGCTACATTGGCTCCCAGTACGTTTCCGAGCACAATTCAAAGTGTTGGTGCTGACCTTTATAGCCCTAAACGGCATCGGTCCAGTATACCTGAAGGAGCGTCTCCACTCCCAGTATTCATCCAGGACACTGAGATCCAGCGCCGAGGGCCTTCTGGTGGTTCCCTCACTGCGAGAAGTAAAGCTACAGGGAACCAGGCAGAGGGCCTTCTCGGTAGTGGTGCCCGCCCTGTGGAACGCCCTCCCAGCAGAGGTCAAAGTGATAAAAACAACTACATGACATTTAGAAAATACCTGAAGTTTTTAACTTGTGATATTTTTATATATTTTGATATTTGTTGGAGGCCGCCCAGAGTGGCTGGGGAGACCCGGCCAGATGGGCGGAGTACAAATGATAAATTATTATTATTATTATTAGATGTAGAATAAATAAATCCCAATTGAGGGATGGGGAGAAGGCAGGTAGTAGTTAGTTACTCTGTTGCTGTGGATTTATTTCTGTATTTCATTTAAAAAAAAACTCAAACCAATTCTATCTATGAAGTTATATTTTTCATCTGTACAAATTCTACAGTAGTACCCTCCTGCAAAAAAGAAGTAAATCCAGAAAGCAAATGGAATGTGCAATTGTACATTTTGACCAGAGGATGGGTTGGTTTTTAGCAGATGGAGAGGGAGGCCAGCACAATCACCCAGTGTTAACTCGCAATTCGTAAGGAGGAAATTGTAAGATTTGAGACAAGGGAGCAGTCATTCCTTCATGCCATTTCAGAATGAAACCAAGTTTAGAAAGTCAACATCGCATCAAATGGAAGCAAACATGCTTCCAATGCAGGTATGTCCCTGAACTGAACATTTTTCTTGTCAACCCTATTCGATTATCTTGTGAAACTCCTCAGTGTACGAGATGGGAAGTTGCTAGACAGCTAGAGCATCTTAAGTGGGCTCCTCACGTAGGAAGAAGGGCAGCTGCACAACTGTGGAAACTACCAAGTGTCGCCTGAAATCAGTTTGACTTGTTGACTCCAAAGCACAGTGAACTACCATTGTTGCAGACAAAAGTAAAAGCCTACCTGTCTTAGTCTCTCCATCTCCCTGTATGGAAGTTGATGGAACTGGATCTTTCTATAGGACATGTTTGCCTTTATTCTTCTTATTTCGTTCATTTCTGTAAAGAATATCCGAAATCCTGTGCAAAATACAGAAATATTTGCAGATCTGGAACTGTTCTCCCTGAATGTTCAACCTCATGCCTCAAGTCCTTCCCAAGCCTTTTACCTAAGAATAGAGCATCACTGCATAAAGAACAGAGCTCTGACCCTCCAGGTGCCGCTGAACTACAACACAGCTCCCAGCATGCATGGCAAGTGGCTGCGGAAGATGGGCATTGTAGTTCAGCAAAATCTGGAGGACCAAAGATTCCCACAACTGGTATAAAGTAACACATACATGAATATTACGTCTCTGTCTCTGTTTCTCCCTTGCCTTGAATGGTTCTTCTGCCACTTCTTAATCCCATCCTCTTTGTAAAACTCCAGCAAGCTAAATTGTTTTCTTTGCTTTAATGGTGTCAGGACATCATGGGGAAAGCCCAAACGCCTTGGCACTTCAAAGGGTTTTTCACAGCCTAACCTCTGTCTAAGGTTGCCACGCGGATAAAAGGACATGCATCTTGCTCGTCATTCAGAGCTTCTCATAAGAGAAGCAAGAGATAATGGGATAATGTTTCCTAATCTCTAAAACAGGTTTTGTCTTCTCTCTCTTGCTATGCCTCTTACACATGAGCTTCTAACGCATTACTACCAGTACTTCCTTCTCTCTAATCATCCTGCAGAACCCACTGCCTTCTTCCACAGAGGGTCTTAAATTCGCTCCTGCCTTTCCTTACTACAACTATAATTTTGTTAGATGTATACAGAACTGCCTTCGCTCAGAATCTCAGAAACTCAGGCTCCCAGTACGTTTCTGAGCACAATTCAAAGTGTTGGTGCTGACCTTTAAAGCCCTAAACGGCCTCGGACCTGTATACCTGAAGGAGCGTCTCCACCCCCACCGTTCAGCCCGGATACTGAGATCCAGCGCTGAGGGCCTTCTGGCGGTTCCCTTGCTGCGAGAAGCAAAGCTACAGGGAACCAGGCAGAGGGCCTTCTCGGTGGTGGCACCCGCCCTGTGGAACGTCCTCCCACCAGATGTCAAAGAGAACAACAACCTCCAGACTTTTAGAAGACATCTGAAGGCAGCCCTGTTTAGGGAAGTTTTTAACCTGTGATATTTTAATGTATTTTAATATCTGTTGGAGGCCGCCCAGAGTGGCTGGGGGGACCCAGCCAGATGGGCGGGGTACAAATAATAAATTATTATTATTATTATTATCTTAACATGTTACAGTGGTACCTTGGTTTGCAACCGTTTTGGATTACAACCACGTCAAACCCAGAAGTGCGCGTCCCTTTTTTTTGGATTACAACCCCCCCTTTTTTTTTTAATTACAACACATTTTTTTCTGGAGGCCCCATTGGCGAAAGCGCGCCTTGGGTTACAACCTGTTTTGGTTTACAACCGGACCTCCAGAACGGATTATGGTTGTAAACCAAGGTACCACTTTATTCCCCACCCCAAAAATTATACCATAGACTGTTTTGTTTTGTTTTGTTTTGTTGCAGCATGGCTTTTTCCCCCCTGCAGCAGGAACAAGCAATGGAAACTTCCATGTTCTCCTTTCTCATTCTGAGCTCTTGAGGCTGAATTGGAAATTTTTGTTCCAAACTCTAAGCAAACACAATTCCTTTTGAATTCCAAACTCGTAAGAATTATGCTTTGTAAGACTAGGGTTTATGAGAACAAATAGGATAACGCTATGGTTTGCAATCCTGGAATCACAAACCATAGGGGGGTGTTTTAAAAGCACAGTTCTCCAAAATTGGACCTCACGGGAAACCACAATTTATCTAAAATAAAAAAGGAAGCTTTCCATCTCCTATTTATTGGCTCAAAAAAGAACTAGACAGGAGGGTGTGTGAGCATGCGTGGTTGAGGCTTCCTGCAGCTTGTTCTCATAGCAGGACACCAGTTTCCAATTACATCTGAAATAGGTCTGTGCAAACACACAAACATGATGCTACAAATGTCAACCATAATTATAATAATAATAATTATTATTATTTATTTATTTATACCCCGCCCATCTGGCTGGGTCTCCCCAGCCACTCTGGGCGGCTTCCAAAAGAACATTAAAATACAATAATCTTGTTGTTGTTGTTCAGTCGTTCAGTCGTGTCCGACTTCGTGACCCCATGGACCAAGGCACGCCAGGCACAATAATCTATTAAACATTAAAAGCCTCCCTAAACAGGGCTGCCTTCAGATGTCTTCTAAAGGTCTGGTAGTTGTTGTTCTCTTTGACATCTGAAGGGAGGGCGTTCCACAGGGTGGGCGCCACTACCGAGAAGGCCCTCTGCCTGGTTCCCTGTAACTTGGCTTCTCGTAGTAAGGGAACCGCCAGAAGGCCCTCGGCATTGGACCTCAGTGTCTGGGCAGAATGATGGGGGTGGAGACGCTCCTTCAGGTATACTGGATCGAAGCCATTTAGGGCTTTAAAGGTCAGCACCAACACTTTGAATTGTGCTCGGAAACGTACTGGGAGCCAATGTAGGTCTTTCAAAACCGGTGTTATGTGGTCTCGGCGGCCGCTCCCAGTCACCAATCTAGCTGCCGCATTCTGGATTAGTTGTAGTTTCCAGGTCACCGTCAAAGGTAGCCCCACGTAGAGCGCATTGCAGTAATCCAAGCGAGAGATAACTAGAGCATGCACCACTCTGGCGAGACAGTCCGCAGGCAGGTAGGGTCTCAGCCTGCGTATCAGATGGAGCTGGTAGACTGCTGCCCTGGATACAGAATTAACCTGCGCCTCCATGGACAGCTGTGAGTCCAAAATGACTCCCAGGCTGCGCACCTGGTCCTTCAGGGGCACAGTTACCCCATTCAGGACCAGGGAGTCCTCCACACCTGCCTGCCTCCTGTCATTGATACAATAACTTGTTTCTTCATTCTGTAATGTGAGCCTCCGCCATTCCTGTTGCAACACAAGAAACAGCACCCAGAAGATAAGGAGTCCCCACCTAGGGATGAACTAGAAGTAAAGAAATTACCTTGACAGATGCAAAAGCAATTTGTTCTTAAGGTATCACATTCCTCCCAGAATCATGAAACGTGCACAAAGGTGTTTGTTTGTTTTTAATGAAAACCCACCTTTCAAGAAAGTTGAATATAGCTGGTAGAAACGTGGGAATGTTCTTTCCAAAAACCTTTCGTACTTCTCATTCAGGTATTTGACTTTTGAAACCAAAGCAGAGAGTGCTTTTTTGGAATTTGCCTTTGCAGAAAATTGGCACACTGGAGGTCTGCAACAAAGGAAAGTGCATGCAAGTCTTGAGTTCTATTGCCACGTATTTCAAGCCCTTTAGAATACAAAAAGGAAGTCACAACTACAATAGCTAATAAACAAATGACTGCATCTAATAGCTTAGCATTAAACTAGCCTGTTATGAGCACAATGCAAAAAGATGGAAAAAAATTCCAAAGGCTATTTCAGGGATAAATGAAGATGGGGTTATGTGCATAATTTTGTCCAATTGCTAATTTTGTCTAATTGCTACCAAAGTACACATTAACCTAGGTGTCAGGTATTGTCGGGTTTACACCTATGATAAGAACCGTAATAAATACCTTCTTAAACAGATGCTGTTCTTGATTAACAACATGAGACTATCATATTAAAAGTCGGCTGTCAGGAGAATAAAAATGAAACTTGTTTTCTGTAGGAAGACACACAAATGCAAAGGGCAAGTATATTTTTATTATATTTCTTATATATTTATTATATCCTATATAATAAAGAGCCTCTGTCCGTACGTACCATTTTCCGTGTGTCACAGGAATTCGCAACTGCGCGTGCGTTCCAGTCACACACGGATTGGACGACGGGAGAGGGGGGCGTGTCCGAGAGGCAGCGGCGGCGCATGCGCGTCTCAGTTGGGGCAGCGCCGCCGCCTTGCACGGAGCTCCCAGCCGCCCTGCTCCACTCCGCCACCTCTCCCTCCCCGGAGGTGCCCCTGAACCTCTTTACCTGCCCCAGGAGCGGAGGCGGCGATGTGAGGCGGGGAGGCTCCCGCTTCGCCTGCCTTTGCCTTTGCCTTTGCCTTGCCTCTCTGCCTCTGCGTCTCTCTCGCTCTCCTCCTTCCAGCGCTTTCCCCCCACCCCGTTCCCTCCTCTTGCAGGAGCCTCCTGCCCGCCCGCCCCGCCGCTCTCCTCCTCTCTCTTTCCCTGCCTTCCTTCCTTCCTTTCCTTCCTTCCCTCCCTTTTCCTCGCCATGCCGGACTAGACCGTGGCCGCCATCGAGGAGGTGAGCGAGCGGGCGGGCGGCGGCGCCGAAAGGGCGCACACCCACACCAGCCCCTCCGCCCGGCCTGCGGAAAGGAGGAGGAGGCGGCTCAACCGCCGCACCGAGCCCGCCCCAGCCCCCATAGCCCCCGGCCTCCGTGTGCCTCCCTATCCCCCTGCGCGCGTGGCTATGGGGCTTCTCTGGGGAAGTGGGGAGGCTGCAAGAGGGAACGGCCCGAGAAGGGGAGCCCAGGGCGGCCACAACGAGCAGCAGAAACGGCGACGCCGGCCGAGGGAGCGTCGGCTCCTTAGGCTGCGCTCCGGCTGCCTTGCCGTCTTTGGAGCGCAGCTTTCAGCTGCGCCCATAAGCGAAGCGCCGCCGGCTGCTGCTGCCTTACCGCTGCGGCTCCTGCAGCCTTCCCGCCGTGTGTGTGTGTGTGTGTGTGTGAGAGAGAGAGAGAGAGAGAGAGAGAGAGCTTTCTAGCGCCTGTTTTTGTTAACAGGCTTAATTTACTAGTATTTTATATATACTTATTATATTATATAAGTATATTTTGTGTCTTACAGTCACAAAATGCATACATAAAGTGCAGTTCTAGGTGCTCATTAAGATTTATCAATTAGGGCTGCCAAATGATTAAATAACTTTTAATTAACCGATTAATCAATTTAGACAGCTTATTAATCAACTCTAAACTGCATTTTACCAAAACATCAGAATAGTTCAAAATAAGAATGCCAAAAGGACACCATCAATTTCACAACCAGGGGCTTCATTGTATTTTCCTCCTAGTGAGAGAGTTCTACAAACTGAGGTTACTGCTGATTGGCAAGGCAACCTAAAATTTTGTCATTCTTTATTACAGCAGTAAATCAGAATCCAAACAGCAGCACTGAAAGATAAAAGCTGTGACATTTAGTCTGAACCCTACAAATAAAAGTTGCCCACCCTTACTGATCTGCTAAAGCTTTACAGCACAATCTTAACCATGTCTACTTGGAAGGAAATCAATGGAGCTTTGTCTCAGAGGTAGACAATCGTATCCATTCTACCTATCAATTAAACATAATTCACAGCCCCTCTCCTGATGCTAATCCATACAAACTTGATAGCTGTCTTTAACTTTCCTTATATGGCCCTTCCATCAGATGTTAAGGACCTGACTTTTAGAAAACATCTGAAGGCAGCCTTGTATAAGGAGGTTTTTAATATTTGAGGTTTTACTATGTTTTTACATGTACTGTAAGCCACCCAGAGTGGCTGGGCAAACCCAGCCAGATGGGGTGGGTAATAATAATAATAATAATAATAATAATAATAATAATAATAATAATATATTGTTTTATGTATTTTTTTTGTAAACTGCTTTGATAATTCCTATGAAATATAGTGGTACCCCGTGTTACGTACGCGATCTGTTCCGGGTCGCAGTACGTAACGGGTGGGCGTTTCACGAACGCACAAAAAAAACCCGGAAGCAGCGCAATTTGAGCACTTCTGTACATGTGCGAAGTGCGCAGAACGCTTCTGCGCAACCGGGGGTCGCACACGCTCCGGAAACGCTTCCGGGTTGCGGGCGTTCTCAACTCGAACATCCGCAACACGGGGTACCACTGTAGTGGTACACTGTAGAAATATTTTTATGCTGCCTGCCTGAGTCAATGTTATAGTGGCCAGTAAACATCTCAGATAAAGTGAAAGCAACATCACCTCCAGAATTAGAACAGCCTGGGAGGTCCTGAGGGAGGTTACCATAGATGCCCTTGTGCATGTTGTGAAGGAACCATCCAAGGCAAGAAAATACACTGTCTTCTACCAAGCTCAGTTAGCCCAATAATAAATTATTAGTTTTCAATTTTGTGTAACCTGTGTCTTTAACTGCTACAAAATCAACAAGAACTTATCTTACTTGGCATTCCTGAGTTCATGGCATATGAGCCATACCCCCAAAAAGTGGCCGCCCTAACCAACCCACCTTTCACTAATCATCTGGCAAGAAATAGGTTACCATTTTAAGCGATCTTAGAAGAGCAGATATCACCCAGTTCAAATGTGGTCTTCCCAGAGCCAATCTGCAGGAACGTTTTGAGCTGTTTTACACATGGTACAGAATGAGATGGTCTGCACTACTTCAAACCGCACATGGAGTACAATTTTAAAACGGGCACATTAGGGAGAAAGCAGGTTCACATACAGCCTCCTTGCTGAATTAAGATGAAGAATGGTATTCCTTCTTCCTGCTGTCTGCAATAGTACCAGCCATTCTACAAGATTTTGCTGCACACCTAAACCCAGCCATGTATCTGCTTCACACATGCAGAAGAAAGTAGTAGAACGGACTGTATTTCTTTCAGGTTCAGATTGTGTAAGTGAAATGGTATTATTGTTCCCCTGTGTTAAGAGTGAAAATACATAAATCCAAGCAACTCTGCAAATAGAAGAGTGTTGCATGGCGCTACCTTTACTTTGAACTGAAATGATTGGGCGTTGTTGTTTTTTAATGCAAGGAGCCTGTGTGCTCTCCAAAATGCATAGCAACCAGAATTATGACAAGGTTGGAGCAACTCCCCGGTGAGGAAATGTTACAACATTTGGGGCAAAAAAAAGTACTTCTTCACATAGCTGGAACTACAGAATTCACTCGCACAAGAGGCTGCAATGGCCACCAACCCAGATGGCTTTAAAAGAGGATTAGGACAAATTCATCTAGGGTAAAGCTATCAGTGGCAACTAGTTTCAATGGCTATACAGTACAGTCGCACCTTGGTTATCGAACGGAATCTGTTCCGGAAGTCTGTCTGACTTCCAAAACGTTTGCAAACCAAGGCACGGCTTCTGATTGGCCCCGGAAACAATGGTGGCAGCCGAAATGGACGTTCGGCTTCCCAAAAAGTTTGCAAACTGGAACACTGACTTCTGGGTTTGTGCCATTCAGATGTTTTTTGGACCACAACTCCCATCGTCCCTAACTACCAGGACCAGTGGTCAGGGATGTTGGGAACTGCAATCCAAAAACAGCTAGAGACCCAGGTTTTGTTGCTATAAACAACCGAATCCCCTTGCTTTAAAAATAAATGACTGACCTGTGTCAAGAATAATGGCTGGCCTGTGTCTTTGTCATGGCAACTCAGGGTTTCCCAAACTTGGGTTTCCAGCTGTTTTTGGACTACAACTCCCATCATCCCTAGCTAGCAGGACCAGTGGTCAGGGATGATGGGAGTTGTAGTCCAAAACCAGGTGGAGACCCAAGTTTGGGAGACTCTGTGGTTAACTATTTAAAAACAATTCTCTCTTTTGTATTGGCAATGCAATAATGCAACCCTTGCTGTAAGGATGGCATTCAAGTTATTTGCTAGAAAATCTGAGTAACCTTCTCACACAAACATTTTGCAAGATGATAACTGGAGAAGAGAAGAAAATACAGTACATGCACTGGGATTAGTTTTTAGTTCCTATTCATGAAGCATTGCTAAATAGAAAAAAAGGTATATCTCCTTCACACAGAATGCAACGTAACAAGGCCCAGATAATAATAATAATAATAATGGCTGGCCTGTGTCTTTGTTGTGGTAACTCAGGGTTTCCCAAACTTGGCTTTCCAGCTGTTCTGGGACTACAACTCCCATCATCCCTAGCTAGCAGGACCAGTGGTCAGGGATGATGGGAACTGTAGTCCTGCTAAGGCAGGGCCCAAGGTTGAGAAAGGTTTTGAGTTTTTCCTGCTGTGCACCGCCATGCAAATTTAATACATGATAAGGAAATGACAGCAGCACACCTGGGGACACCGCTCCCCCCCCCTCTGGCTGGGGGTTGCAGGAACCTGCCCTGCCTTCCCCTGAGCCCGCTGCAAGCTTCTCCTTCCCGGCCTCCGCCAAGGACTCACCTCAGCACCGGCCACGGGGGAGGCTCCGGCGGGCGCAGAGCCAGGTAGAGCGAGGCGGCGGGCGCAGGGACTCCGCCGGCACCTAAGCGGCCCCCGGCCCTGCAGCGCCCGCGCAGCACCAGCCGCAGCGCCAGCGCCATCCTGAGAGGGCGCCTGGGGAGGAGGAGGGAAGAGCCGGGAAGCCGAGAAAGCGACGGCGACGGCCCGGGAAACTGGCCACGTGATTACTACGGGCGGAAGAAGGCGCGGCGGAAGGAAAGCAAGCGGGACTCTACTCCTTTCCCCCCCACCGCCTCCTTCCGTACACGTGACCATAGGCGGAAGTGGGATGCACGGAAGGAGGAACTTCTTTCTCCTCTCCGGAGTGAGACCCGGATGTTGGGGCTTTTCTACAGCAGGGCGGGGTTTGCTCGCTCTTTGGGTTGAATGGGACTCAGTTCTGAGTCGGGAGTTTTGAGTCTTGCATACCCTCCAACATTTCTCCGGTGGAAATAGGGACGTCCCGTTAACCTTGACACCCCAGATGTTTTGGAACTACAACTCCCATCATCCCTAGCTAACAGGATCAGTGGTCAGGGATGGTGGGAGTTGTAGTCCCAAAACATCTGGAGTGTCAAGGTTA
Organism: Darevskia mixta; assembly: GCA_034641385.1. Classification (NCBI taxonomy): domain Eukaryota; kingdom Metazoa; phylum Chordata; class Lepidosauria; order Squamata; family Lacertidae; genus Darevskia; species Darevskia mixta. The sequence goes on from JAWWNH010000047.1 coordinate 1,796,754, forward strand.
GCCATCACTGTAACCCGTTCCATAATGATAATTTTACTGTTTCTACTAGAGATGGTAAGGCCTGCAAAAATTGGGGGGGGGGGGACACAGGTTTTTTCCCGTTTCCCCCCCGGAAAAATGGTGTGTGTGTGTGTGTGGAATATTCAAACTATATCAAACTGGGGTTTTGTTTTTGTTTTTTAATTTCCCGGGGGGACAGCTTTGGGGGGAAACGGGGGGAACCTGGCACCCCCCATTTTTCTGGAGTTTTTTCCAGGCCTTCCCATCTAGTTTCTACCCCTTCCATCTGACTGGGTTGCCCCAGCTACTCTGAGCAGCTTCCAGCATATATAACAACAGAATAAATCATATACAGGGCTGCCTTCAGATGTCTTCCAATCAACTTGGCTTGGGGGGGGGTGTCACATAACTCCATACCCTCCCAACATTTCTCTGATGAAAATAGGGGCGTCTTACGGAAAAGCAGGACATTCTGGGATCAATTCAGAAACTGGGGTGGTTTTTGTAAATCAGCGACGTCCCTGGAAAACAGGGGCACTTGGAGGGTCTGGAATGGTAGAGTTGGGCAGGGGTCCAATCCCTTGCAATGCAGGAATGGGTGGGGGGTCAGGCAGCTGTGAGCCTCCAGGCGTGGCTGGACCACCACAGTTCCCAGATTCACTTGCATTACTGAATTATTTCAAAGAGAATCAGGGCTTGGTGGCCTCCAACTCTCTACTCTCCTCTTGTCCCTCCCCACCTTCTCCCTGACCTCTGAGGCACTCATGACAGCAGTGTTTCCAACATAAGGGAAGTAAATACACCAATACAAAAGCATGAGAGAGGGGAAGGAAAAGCAGGGGTGGGGGAGCACGTAATATTTTATGCAGAGAAGGATAGAAATATAGAAGGTGCTTCAAAGGTAGTGGCCTTCTTGGTAGTGGCTCCTGCCCTGTGGAACGCCCTCCCATCAGAAGTCAAATGAATAAACAACTATCTGACGTTTAGAAGACATCTGAAGGCAGCCCTGTTTAGGGAAGTTTTTAAATAATAATAATAATAATATTACTACTACTGCTACGCAGGTGGTGCTGTGGGTTAAACCACAGAGCCTAGGGCTAATCAGAAGGTCGGCGGTTCGTTGCTTGGTCCCTGCTCCTGCCCACCTAGCAGTTCGAAAGCACGTCAAAGTGCAAGTAGATAAATAGGTACCGCTGCAGCGGGAAGATAAACGTTGTTTCCGTGCGCTGCTCTGGTTCGCCAGAAGCGGCTTTGTCATGCTGGCCACATGACCCGGAAGCTGTACGCCGGCTCCCTCGGCCAATAATGTGAGATGAGCGTTGCAACCCCAGAGTCGGTTACGACTGGACCTAATGGTCAGGGGTCCCTTTACCTTTACTACAACAAACAAAGGTAAGGGCTAGAAATGTGAATCTGATGTGGAAGAGATTATGGAAACAGTGGAAGGGATTTGTTTAAACAGCCTTAGGAAGCATACTTTTAGCATGAAACAAACCAAGTCCAAACCTCCTTTTTAACAAGCCTCAGAAGTAGATCCAATAATAATGACAGTTAACTTCTCAGTACACCCACCAGATACGTTTTCTTACATAGTTTCCAAAAAGAGTCAAAATAAATGTGTTCTGTAAAGCATCCCCAATAGCCTGCTGTCCTGTTATCTCTGGGTGACCATATGAAATGAGAGCTTAGTGATGTAAATTGCAGAGTGCTGGACCTGGACTGTGGGCTGAGTTCAAGTCCCTGCTCATCCATCAGTTTCACTGAGTGACTTGCAGCCTTGCCTGCCTCAGAAGGTAGTGAGAATGAAAGCGAATTGCCCCACCTTTTCTGCCCTGAGGCCCTTGGATGAAGCACAGGATACAAAGGTGGTTACGAGTGATAATAATTTATGCATTGCTTCAGGTGATCAGAATCCTGTTGCATTCCTCTGAGCAAAGAACGCAGTATATTTGGTGTTGACCTTTAGTCCCGCCATTGCAAGCGTAGAGACTGTCACGTCCTCAGAAGGGTGTTCTGCTGATCTGGCAGAAACAGCTACTGAGTTAAGGAAAGTCTGAAGGAAATTCTTATTTGCCTGCTTGCTTTTAAAAGTTCCCTTTTCCTTTAGTAACTTCTGCTTTCTTTCTGCTCCTACCTTTTATTTTTAGAGGGCTATCATTTACTCAGATCAACAAGGTTAGTTAAAAGCGGGGAAAGCAGAAACCACCCTCACACAGACTGCTTTAAAATAACCCAGCCTGAGGGCTAAATATTAATGACTGAGGGCCAAAGCTGGGAAAAAAGATTACTAAGTCAATTTTTTTTAATAAAAAAAATTGACACCAATGTTTTCTAATTTGGTGAAGTTGTCCAAACCGTCTCCTAAATCCTGTGTAGCAATGGACTCAGGAACTACCTCTAGTGAGCTAAGAGATTTTTTAAAAAATTGCATCCAGCAACCAATGTGCCCCTTGGGTTTCAGATAGTACATGGGTAGACGACTCTAAAAAGGCTGAGACACAAATTTTCACGGTGCTATAGCAGCTATTATGGCTCATTTACCCGAAGTAATGTATTATATACTCAATTCTGGCCAAACTAAGCCTCCTTCTCTACAGTTCTATGATTCTAGTTCAGGCATCCTCAAACTTCGGCCCTCCAGATGTTTTGGACTACAATTCCCATCATCCCTGACCACTGGTCCTGTTAGCTAGGCATCATGGGAGTTTCAGGCAAAAACATCTGGAGGGCCGCAGTTTGGGGATGCCTGTTCTAGTTGAACTGATTCCCAGTTACCTCACACATTACCAGTAGCAGGTGGCATGTGGTTTTCCTCCATGTTACTGCCATAATATGTGATTTTGTAAACTTCCTAGCCTGAGCCAATAACAGTCTTTATCACCTGATGGATCTCATCATTCCCAGGGCCTTTTTTCAGCCGGAACTCACCAGAACTCAGTTCCGGCACCTCTCAAGTGGAAGCCATTCTAAGAGAACGAGGGAGATGTTCATGGTGAGTTCCGGTGCCTCTTTTTCTAGAAAAATAGCAGTTTGCTCTTTACACCCAATGGTTCCTAGATTCAGACGTTATTGGAATTGTTGGAAGAAGCCGAACAGGGGGGATCCTTCAGTGTTGCTGGTTGTGTATGGTTTGGCTTCAGACATGTAACAATAATAATAATTTTATTATCTATACCCTGCCTACCTGTTGGGTTTCCCTAGCCACTATGGGCAGCTTACAGAATATACAAAACATAATAAAGTATCAAACATTAAAAACTTCCTGATACAGGGCTGCCTTCAGATGTCTTCTAACAGTTGTATAGTTCTTTATTTCCTTGACATCTGAAGGGAGGGTGTTCCACAGGGCCACTACCAAGAAGGCCCTTTAGACTTATAGTAAACATGATGTGTCCTGCTATATAAAACAAGGATGGGGGAACCTGTATTTTTCCAGGTGTTCTTAGAACTCCCATCAGCCCCAGCCAGTATGGCAAATGGCCAAGGAAGATGGGACTTGTAGTCCAACAGCATGTGGAGGGCAACAGGTTGTCAGACCCTGATATACAGAAATGCACGCCCAGGATACACCTTTCTGGCCATGTTCTTAAAACCGCATGCAATGCACAGACTCTTTTGGCAAGAAATCCAAATTTCTAAGTTGCCCCAGGGTTTCTCAGAACACACTCTTAAAACCACTGTTTAAGAGAGAGATTTAAAAATTGTTTTAATGTCGTTGATTTTAATATGATGGATTTAAAAAAGAATGGTGGGCAGAAAAGTGGCGTCTTGAAACCAGTTCCTAACATTCCTTCATATTTCAGTGGGATCAAGAAGTAGTACAATTGTACCTCGGCTCCCGAACGCCTTTGGAGTCGAACATTCTGGCTTCCAAACGATCGACAACCGGAAGTGAGTGTTCCGGTTTTTGAACGTTCTTTTTGAACGTCCGAAGGGGGTTTCGCGGCTTCCAATTGGCTACGGGAGCTTCCTGCAGCCAATCAGAAGCCGCGCTTTGGAAGTCGAAGGTTTCGGAAGTCAAACGGACTTCCGGAACGGGTTATGTTCGACTTCCGAGGTACGACTGTACTCAGAATGGGATGATACAGGTACATGTCCTGACTCATATGTCATCTCCCCACAGGGATGCACACAGGGACACAATGTCATGATGCGCATAAGGCACTTGTTAACTGGTCCAGCTAGGGCATAGCTGTCAACTTTCAGATTTGAAAATAAGGGATTTCCCCCAAACTTTCAGATTTGAAAATAAGGGATGCCACGAGGGCGGTGCAATGGCACCAAGTAGCCTCGCCACCCTGCGCTCCAGAGGCTGTGCGCGAACGGGTGAGCAAAAGAGCGAGCGCGTAGACGGCAGGCAGGCTGTCTGTCTGGTTGGGCGTGAGGGTCTGGCTGCACAAGGCATGCAAGCTCCGCCCCCAGTCAGTCTCAGACTCCTTATTGGCAGCTGAGCAATGCAGCTGAGGAGCCTCCGTGGCCGGCAGGGAGGGAGAGGAGCTGCTTCCTTTGAAATCCGGGAAATTTAAGGGATATCAACAATCCGGGATAGCAGCGGGAAACGGCATTGGAATAAGGGAGTTTCCTGCAAAAAAAGGGAGGGTTGACAGCTATGAGCTAGGGTCCTTTAAAGATGGCCATGCACTCATATTTTCCCCCTTGACTCAATGATACGTCTGCTCCAGTGGGTGTGTGGAGGTTTCTGAGGTCTTGTGTATTCAGCTCTTTCTTATCAGAAAAAAATCCCACACAGAAGCCAGAAAGGCTACCGAAAGTCTTCAGGTCCACTGGCTGATAAATTCAGTCTTGATGGAGCATTTGAATCAGTGGATCAGTGATAGACTTTGTATTGTATTGATTTATCTAATGAGACTTATCAGGGCTGCACTTATCACAGGTGGAAAATGTGCATTTGTGCCAAGTTCTGTTCCTAAATGACAAAAAGAAACCCCTCCCAAAACAAACTTGTTCCAGATTTCATTATATTTTATGCACAAATCATTGGAATGCTTCCTTCGTTTCCACCAAATGGCTTTTTAAAATCTTTCCCCCATATCAGTAACATTTGCCCAATATAATATAAGCCCACTGTGACCAAGTCCAGAATGATGAATTGCACCAGCGAACAGACCTAGGATCAAAGTTTCTTGTGCCCAATTAATTCTCCATTAATTATTGGTGTGTCAGTTATACTGTATAATTATTTTCAGGGCACTCTGCCCCACTGTACATAATTGGGTGTATGTCTTTAAAAAAAAAAAAGGCAAAGGTATAATTGGTTTTGCCAGGCTATTTAAAACAACCCTGTCCATTACTAGCCTAGGAAAGGCAAAGTGTGGTTGAAGAATTCTTATCAGCTGGAGACACTTATATATAGTGAAATAGGTGTGGGGTTTTTCTTTGTTGGGGAATCTGCAGAGCGAGAAGTTAACAGCATCAACATAAAATGACTAAAAAACACCTCTCACATCCCAACTGTGAGATGGGTAAGTATTAGCATTGCTTATTAATTAGGCTGCAAGTGGAGACGAGGTTTCTGTTCTGTTGGGTAGTTTATGTTTTTCCTGTAGCATTAACATACCCTCCAGCATTTCTCAAAATAAAATAGGGACATCCTATTCTATTCTTATTCAATTTATACCGCACCCATCTGACTGGGTTGCCCCAGCCACTCTGGGGAGCTTTCGGCACATATAAAAACATAATAAAACATTACAAAACTTCCCTATACAGATGTATTCTAAAGGTTGTATAGTTACCTATCTCATTGGCTCGGAGGGCTGGATAACTCCATACCCTCCAACAATTTCCCTATGAAAATAGGGACATCCTAAGGATAAGCGGGACATTCCAGGATCAAATCAGAAACCGGGACGGCTTCTGTGAATCCGGGACTGTCCCTGGAAAATAGGGACACTTGGAGAGTCTGCATTCAGATGGGTGCAATCCTGTATCTACTTTCCCCATCAAGGTCAATGGGACTTACTACTTAACAGACATGCATACTTAACAGTCACGCTGTGACTCAGATGAGGCTGTTTGCTTTGATGGTCCCTTTTCCTGCATTCTCTGGAAATGTGATATGGATTGCATATGCTGCTGGTCTAATTTGTGGATGATGCAGTCTCCTTGTGGAGGGACTGGAAGTGATGGGCTTTTAGTCATGCAAGGTAACCAAAGGCAAAGGAGGAGGAGATGCCCACAGGAGCCAATTGTAGCAGATGCTCTTGCACCCTTGCATAGTCAGCTACACAGCCTGAAACTTTTATACACATAGCTGTTACAAGTCTATAGGTACCTGAACCTGAAATAACACAACTTACTTTCTTCTCCCTCTTGTATTGGTCGGGTTGCTCCCCAACTTTGAACAAATATTATTTTATTTGTATAGGCATGTAAGATGTCCCCCTCCCTCCATTTTCCCTTGTATGTGATTAATTGAAACATTGCATTTACAAATCTCTTGCTGTTTTTATTTAAAACAGCCCTATCCTTCTTTGTACCTTTTATACCCCTGCCAGAAGGTCCTCCTGGCCTTCTTACTCAAAGAATTTGCGATCCTGAACAGACATGATAATACCAGTCTACAAATATTTAAAGTATTTAACTGCCCTTCATTAAAAGAATCCTGTGAGTTTGCAAAAAAAATAAAAAGCAGATAGATGACTTGCAGTGAGCAACTGTAAAATGCATTTTGGCAGCAATGTGTCTTGGTGATCTGGTTCCTAGCCAGGGCATCGGCTGCCGGGACATCCTGGAAAGAGAAAGTGCCCACAAAACATTTGTATAAACAAGAAGCAAGGGTTGAAATGGCTCAGTGGCTCTGGCGAGTCTTAATTTCCTCGTTTTAATCTTAGCCCCCATACATTCATGTGACTTTTAATGTCTAAGGTCAACCCTCTTCACCCCTGCCCTGTATGGGTGCTTCGATTTTTACAAAATGCTGCAAAACACAGAATACAGTGGTACCTCGGGTTAAGAACTTAATTCGTTCTGGAGGTCCGTTCTTAACCTGAAACTGTTCTTAACCTGAGGTACCACTTTAGCTAATGGGGCCTCCCGCTGCTGCCGTGTCGCCGCCGCACCATTTCTGTTGTCATCCTGAGGTAAAGTTCTTAACCTGAGGTAATATTTCTGAGTTAGCGGAGTCTGTAACCTGAAGCGTCTATAACCCGAGGTACCACTGTATCCAGTTAAAAGGACCATGGTAAGTAGCAGGTGATGGGAAAAACCTCTGGGACATGGTAGAACTGCTGGCAGTTAAGAGGAGACAACGCTGGGTTAGATAGACAAATATGTCTGATTTGGTTTAAAGCAACTTAGAGCTGTTTATCTTAGCTTCTTCTTTTTTTAAGGACTCCAGCACATAGCTGTCAACTTTCGGATTTGAAAATAAGGGATTTTCCCCGAACTTTCAGATTTGAAAATAAGGGATGCCAAGAGGGCGGTGCAATGGCACCAAGTAGCCTCGCCACCCTGCGCTCCAGAGGCTGCGCGCGAACGGGTGAGCGAAAGAGCGAGCGCGTAGACGGCAGGCAGGCTGTCTGTCTGGTTGGGCGTGAGGGTCTGGCTGCACAAGGCATGCAAGCTCCGCCCCCAGTCGGTCTCAGACTCCTTATTGGCAGCCGAGCAACGCAGCTGAGGAGCCTCCCTGGCCGGCAGGGAGGGAGAGGAGCTGCTTCCTTTGAAATCCGGGAAATTTAAGGGATATCAACAATCCGGGATAGCAGCGGGAAATGGCATTGGAATAAGGCAGTTTCCCACAAAAAAAGGGAGGGTTGACAGCTATGCTCCAGCAATGTACACATTGGTGGCTTAAAAGGCAGTAAGGCTGTTTTCTCCCCACTGTGTTTCAAGCTTAATCTGCATATTGCTGCACACACCTGATGTGCATTGCCTAATTAGTTTCCCTCCACCTGCACCTCCCCAACTCCTGTTCAATGAAGACGTCGTCTGCGCAAGCATGCACTGTCTTCGGCACATGCCCAACAGCTGCCTCAAATTTACACATCTCAGTTTAACTGTAATGTGAATGTGGCTTACGTTTTCCTTTTGGATGGAAGATGAATTGAGAGAAGAAATGGCACCAAACGGCACTGTTTCTCAAGGAACTGCACTCTGCATCGTTTATGTGGCTTCAAAGACCAGCAGTGGGAGCGCACGGGAGCCGGAGTAAATGATAATATGCTTATAAAACAACAACAACAACAACAACAACAACAACAACAACAAATACTCGTGGATCTTGATATGCTGATAAGTCACCAAGTTTATAGATCAAATATTGATTGCTGGTGTTGGAAAGAAGCTAGCCCTGCGGTCTTGGGCATGTGGACCACAATTCAACATGAGCTAAGTATGCATGCAGCACCTATCAACTAAGAAATTTCTATTGCGTTCAATGCAACTTACACTCCAACAAGGGAGTGTCAGATTGCAATATTTCAGAGCAATTGTGTCCTCCCTTTAGGGCTGGCCCAAGGAATAATAAAATCATAGAGTTGGAAGGGACCCCAGGGGTCATCTAGTCCAACCCCCTGCAATGCAGGAATCTCGGCTCAAGCATCCATGACAGACGTCCATCCAACCTCTGCTTTAAAACCTCCAAGGAAGGAGAGTCCACAACCTCTAGAGGGAGACTGTTCCACTGTCAAGCAGCTCTTCCTGTCAGAAAGTTTATCCTGATGTTTAGTTGGAATCTTCCTCCTTGTAACTTGAAGCCATTGGTTAGAGTCCTAGTCTCCAGAGCAGAAGAAAACAAGCTTATTCCTTCTTCCGTATAACAGCCCTTGAGATATTTGAAGATGGCTATCATATCTCCTCTCTGTCTCTTCCTTTCCAGGCTAAACATATCCAGCTCCTTCAAGTGCTCCTCATATGGCTTAGTTTCCATACCCTTCATCATCTTGGTTGCCCTCCTCTGCACACGTTCCAGCTTGTCAACATCCTTCTTAAATTGTGGTACCCAGCACTGGACACAGTACTCCAGGTGTGGTACTATTACTTCCCTTGATCTGGACACTATACTTCTGTTGATGCAGCCTGGAATAGCATTAGCTGTTGACTCATGTTCAGCTTGCAGTCCACCAAGACCCTGAGATCATTTTCACATGTACTGCTAGTATAAGATAGGTGTCCCCTGTCTAGTATTTGTGCATCTGGTTCTTCCTGCCTAAGTGCAGAACCTTACATTTGTCCCTATTGAAATTCATTTTGCTAGCTTGGGCCCAGTTCTCCAATCTGTTAAGGTCATTTTGAATTCTGATTCTGTCTTCTGCCGCATTAGCTACCCCTCTCAGTTTGGTGAGAGTCACAACATTCATTGTATGCTCAGCATTGGAGGAGGAAAGGCAGAAAATTGCAAAGACAGACAGAAAAAAAAGGCAGACAAACCTTCTGAGTCTCTTTGATCAGTGCCCATCCATCTGGGAGTATGGTAATAAGTAGCAGCTACTGCAACATGCAGCCAACATCTATGTACAAGATAGATGTTGCAAAAAATGGGGCAGTGGGGGGGGGGACGACCGTAGAAAAACAATAGGCATGCTAAGGATGGAATGGAGGACCACTGAGCGGGCGGGGAGGCGGGGTGGGACTGAGTATCTGGAAAACATCCTGGGTGGCAGGAAGGCAATCTGAACATTTATTTATCTTATTTATTTAATAAAATTTATACACCTCTTGATTGTAAAAAGCAAACAAAACCTCAAAGCGGTTTACAAAAAAAGAAAAAGAAAAAATAAAGGAAAATCTACAGCTCTTTAAACTGTGCAAAAGTTAAAATACTAAATCAGATTAGAATTGCCTTGGGTTTTCGAAGCACCTGGATAGGCTTGCCTAAGCAATACGGTAATCAGGGCTGGGTTTAGGTTTGATGAGGCCCTAAGCCACTGAAAGTAATAGGGCCCTTTATATGTCCAGCTGTCATTTGTCAACAACAAATTGTCGCTGTTTTTTTGTGTTGAATATATGCTATATGGTAATTTATGGACCTAATAGGTATCTAAAGCAATTTGCACATAACAAATAGGAGCCTACACAACACAAAACACTGTTGCTGTAGGTTGTATTTTATTTGTTTTTTTTACCTTATATTCCCAACTAAATCAGAATTAAATTACAAGCCTGCACTTCTTTAACACGGCCCACATGTGCTTCTGACCATTTTACATGTGAGCAGAGGCATTTGCAATGTGAACGGGCATGCTGGCTTGTGCAGGCTTTACACCAGGCATAGGCAAACTCCGGCTCTCCAGATGTTTGGGACTACAATTCCCATCACCCCTAGCTAACAGGACCCAGCGGTCAGGGATGATGGGAATTGTAGTCCCAAACATCTGGAGGGCCGGAGTTTGACCATGCCTGCTTTACACTCATATTAAAAACTGTTGTGTGTTAAGGCTTATGTGTGAATCCCCCGGTCTAGCTGAGATCTAAAGAGTGCAGGCGCCGCGCCGGTGCGGGCTACTCTACCCTTTCCTAGCTCTGCGCACCGCGCAGCTCCGGGAGGCGCCTTCTCCCTCTGCCCCGCCTCTCGGCCGCACAGCGAGCCAATGAGGGAAGCGGGGCCCGGCGGAGGGCGGGGCCAGGGCTCTGGATGGAGCTGAGCCATGGAGCGAGGAGACGGCGGATGGAGGAGCCTGTGGCTGCGAAGGTAAGGGGTGGGGGCGGCTAAATTGGGGGCGCGGGGCGCCCTGGCATGCGTGCAGTTGTTGAAAGGGTGGGGGGCCAATTTCAGCAGCGGGGGGAGAGGCGGGCGCCGTCGGCCGGGGCGGGCGCCCAGGTTTGCACACGTGTAACCTTCTGCTGCGTCTTGATAGCCCAGGGGTCAAGCCGGTCGTGGGGATGAGACAAAGGGGGTGGGAATAAGATTACTTCGCCCGATGTTTGGAGGAGGCGCTGCTTGGTGTATTCAAGAATACCATCTGATCCTTTTATCTTTTTCTATTTATTGCATGCTTTCAGAAATATTATATAGAAATATTATATAAATAGATGGTTTGTATGTCCCCTTTTTATGTATGCCAATAAAGGTGTTGAGTTGAGTTGAGAATACCATCTCTAGGAGTATCCGCTGGGGGAAGGAGAGGAAGGGGTGGAAAGGATCAGGCCATTTAGAATATTTATTGTATCATTTGAGGTTTTATTTTCTTTCTTTTCCTCCCACCCTCAGGGTGGTTTTTTTCTAAATAAATGCTAGGATCTCAGCAGAGCCACAAAACTTGCTTTAGAGGAAGACCCGGGGAACTGGCCTTGTCTGAACCTTGTGGTTTTCAAAGGAAGAGGTTTAATTCTTACTTTGCATTCAACTTTGGAGTGTCTTTTGAAATGCTTTGCCGTCAGGAGCTGCCATGCATTTCGGGGGAAGCAGCCTCGCCGTCGCTCCTCGCTTGCTTGGGGGCCTCCATTTGCTTCTAAATCATTTGCACAACTCTGCCCTTGCTCTCTTCCAGAAAACTGTAGGCTTTGGGTGAAAATAGGAGCTTTCCTGCTATCCAAACATCCTCAGGCGCCTGGTTTGGGAGGCGGGGGGTGGAAGGTTGCTGATAGGATTGTGAGGTTGCATTTTCACGTGGGTCGTTATCGCAAGTGAAATCAGTGGAGGAAGGGAAAAGCAGAGAGAAGAGGGGCATCTCTTTCCAAACCAAACAGAGTTGCAAGTCAGCGTGACCGGAGGGCATGTTCCTTTCCAGTTCTAAGTGGCCTGATCCTTTCCACCCCTTCCTCTCCTTCCCCCAGCGAATGCTCCTAGAGATGGTATTCTTGAATACATCAAGCCTTGCCTGGCAGTCCATCCCAGGTTTTTATTCTGGTCTGGGAAGGCAGAGGGCAGTCTGGGAAAAGCAAAGAGATAGTGATTACTCTTGTTTAGCATGTGACACAGTCTAAAGCATGTTTACTTGGACTTTACAAGGCCAGTTGATTTCAGTGGGGTTTTATTTAGAGGTAAGTGTGAAGCCTAAATCCTGTCTGCTCTTTCAACATTTTAAGCAACAAGGCTGTGCCTTATTTCTAGGCCTCCAGGTGTACAGGATCTCACCCCACGTCCAAAATATCCATATGTACAGGAGCAGTGTACTTCTGAATGCCACGTGCCAGGAAGAAACGGGCAAGAGTCATAATTTTCGTATGTTTTCCCAGGGGTGTGTGGCTAGTCCCTGTTGGAACCAGAATATTGGGCTAGATCAGGATTTCTCCAACTTGGGTCTCCAGCTCTTTTTGGACTGCAATTCCCATCACCTCTGACCACTGGTCCCGCTAGCTAGGGATGATGGGAATTGTAGTCCAACAACATCTACAGACCCAAGTTTGGGAAACGCTGAGGAGCTAGATTAACTTTTGGTTTGACCTAGGAGGGAGCACAAATCTGCCCATTCCAGTGTTTTTTTTCCCATCTGGGCCTTGTTACGTTGCATTCTCTGTGAAGGAGATATACCTTTTTTTCTTTTTCTTTTTAGCAGTGCTTCATGAATAGGAACTAAAAACTAATCCCAGTGCATGTACTGTATTTTCTTCTCTTCTCCAGTTATCATCTTGCAAAATGTTTGTGTGAGAAGGTGACTCAGATTTTCTAGCAAATAACTTGAATGCCATCCTTACAGCAAGGGTTGCATTATTGCATTGCCAATACAAAAGAGAGAATTGTTTTTAAATAGTCTCCCAAAACTTGGGTCTCCACCTGGTTTTGGACTACAACTCCCATCATCCCTGACCACTGGCCCTAGTAGCTAGAGATGATGGGAGTTGTAGTCCAAAAACAGCTAGAAACCCAAGTTTGGGAAACACTGAGTTACCACAACAAAGACACAGGCCAGCCATTATTATTGACACAGGTCAGGTAATATTATCAACACGGGTCAGTCATTTATTTTTAAAGCAAGGGGATTCGGTTGTTTCTGGCAATATAGTATAAATGAGTTGGCCAGACATACGTTGTCCTGAGGAATAATCAGGCACTGTCTAAAACTGGGTGAGTGAACAGGATGTGATTCAACAACAGCACCGCTGCTGAGTTTTGTTCTTAAACTCAGACTTATGGGTGAAGACTGGTAGACGTCAGGCTTCATGATGCACTGTGTGTCTTGTGACACAGACAGTGAAAAAAGACTTTTCACAAACGCTTGCTCAGATACAGGCCCTCTAGTTTAACAGCATTCCTTTGTTTTCAATGCTGCTAACCACGTGTGGTTACTCCTCTTAAATACCTATTAGTCCCATGCAAGGAAGAGTCCAAATTAGCAGGAACTAAAAACAGTCTGTTGCATTTAGGTAAAGGTAAAGGTACCCCTGACCATTAGGTCCAGTTGCAGATGACTCTGGGGTTGCGCGCTCATCTCGCTCTGTAGGCCGAGTGTTGGCAGACAGCTTCCGGGTCATGTGGCCAGCATGATTAAGCCGCTTCTGGCGAACCAGAGCAGCACACGGAAACGCTGTTTACCTTCCCGCTGCAGCTGTACCTATTTATCTACTTGCACTTTGACATGCTTTCGAACTGCTAGGTGAGCAGGAGCTGGGTCCGAGCAATGGGAGCTCACCCCGTCGCGGGGATTCGAACCGCCGACCTTCTGATCGGCAAGCCCTATGCTCTGTGGTTTAGACCACAGCGCCACCTGCATCCCTGTTGCATTTACATTGAGGCCAATAATTGGAAGGGTGGAGTAGTAAGGTTCAGATTTCAGGTCTGCATTAATCGCTGAACTGTTGCACCTTATACATATGTATTCTCTCATACTCGTTTAGTAATGCTTAAGGTTGAAATCCTGACCCCACTTACCTGGGAGTAAGCCCTATTAAATTCAATGCAAAGTAGACATAGTAGACATAGGCTTGCACTGTTACTTGGGCTGCGAAACTATCTCTTCTCCCTTGCTGGGGGAAGCTGGAGTCAGTCCTAATTCCAAATTGGTTGCACTTTTGGATCAAGAATTGGGGAGAAGTGGTTGAATTCAGATGGCGTGTTGTAAGAAACGGGCTGATCCTTGTTCAAACCGGCATCAGTGCCAGTGATTCTAACAGATATGGTTTCCCCCTCCCCTCCTTTATCTCTTCTCATCAGACGGTTTCCGTGGTTTGACTTGAGAATATTCTGCCCTTTTCCCAGGAAACTTGGGGAGGTGTACATTCTGATACACAGAGATATAGGTACACACAAATACTTAACAGTTAACGCCAAAGTAGGCTTCCCAGCGGTTCACAAAACCAGTTACATAAACAATACAAAACCAGTTACATAAACATTTAAAGTATAAGCAGCCATAATTAAAATACACAATAAAAAAACCCATTAAAATAGCACAGCAATTAAAACAGGTGACTCTAGTGGAGAGATCAAGGGAGCACCTGGGTAAACAAGCTAGCCCCTTCTATGCTCACAGCAGTCGTGTCACAGAGGTTGACCAAAGCCATTGCACTTTGTATATTATATGTGTGTGTAGGTCACATAGCACCATTCTTTTTAAAAAGCTACCTCTGGAAAGAGAAGCATTGGACTGGTGCTTAACCCTGCCTGCTACTTCCCCGCTTCAAGTTTCTCGTGAAGTTAAAAGGCCCCCCCACCCACGCCGCATGGCATCATTTAGAAGTTGGATGACAACCTGAACAGGACTTGCCTCTGAGTCCTGTTTGCTAGTAGTTTCAACACAGCACAAACTGCTTGCAAATGTATGCCAAAGTGATGGCGGTCACACCTTGCCTGCCCCATTCCTGATGCCACATAAAATGTAGGGGGGCAGCTGTGTGTGTCTTGGCAGAAATGCCCTTGTGGGTCACAGTAGCACCTCTTCTAGGCCTAACTACATCCATGGGTCAGAGTTTCATCGCACCAGCTGCTTTTTGCTTTCCTGTTGTCATCATTGACTCAACTGAGTGTTTGTGCATAACGTATAATTAGCTGCTGGGGGAGAATGGCTTAGCCATGAAACTTCCCGGGTGGTCCTGGAGAAGTAGGCGGTTTGAACAGGTACCTGCAGTCTTGTCATCTGAGCCAGCCAAAGACATTCTGCTGTCTGAGGCAAAGGAAGATGACCTCCTCCCGGTTCAATGTATAAAAGCCGGCCAGCTGAAATATTAGTTGTTAAGCATCTCCTGTTATTTGGGACGCGGGTGGCACTGTGGTCTAAACCACTGAGCCTAGGGCTTGCCAATCAGAAGGTCGGCGGTTCGAATCCCCGCGACGGGGTGAGCTCCCGTTGCTCGGTCCCTGCTCCTGCCAACCTAGCAGTTCGAAAGCACGTCAAAGTGTAAGTAGATAAATAGGTACCGCTCCGGCGGGAAGGTAAACGCCATTTCCGTGTGCTGCTCTGGTTCGCCAGAAGCGGCTTAGTCATGCTAGCCACATGACCCGAAAGCTGTCTGCAGACAAACGCCGGCTCCCTCGGCCTATAGAGCGAGATGATCGCCGCAACCGCAGAGTCGTCCGCAACTGGACCTAACGGTCAGGGGTCCCTTTACCTTTACCTTATCTCCTGTTATTGGGCCCAAGGGAAGCAGTAAGGGCTTTGAAATGGTTTAATGCTTCCACCAGGGAAACTATAAAAGCATATACTTGACCCACTGTTGGATTGTATCCAGGGCTGTGCATAGTCTGAGTGGAACAGACCTCTGCATGCCGAAATGAAGCTTCAATTTCCTCCCCACTCTGCAGCTTAGCACGCACCCCCAAAATCTGCTCCAGGGGGTCACCCAGTTCCGCTTGTTGTCAAAGGATTTGCCTGAGCTCCCCCAGCAGGAATACTGGATGTGAACCATTTTGAACTCTACGGTTGAGCTTATCCTCTCCTGTTCATTTCTTTCCATATTAGCAACCACTTCTCTTTCTGTGCTGTCAGGAAGCCCATTTTCTCCCTTGCTGTTCCGTACAAGGCCAGCTGCCGAAATAAGGCAAGGATTGGGCGTTCAGTTGAATCCATGTGTGTCCTTTGTTTTGTGGTTCTTCTAAACAAGGTGAGCCTGAAGCGTATGTGAGTTAGGGAAATCAACTTGAAATCAAGTTGCTGGAGAGAGCTGATCTCGCACTCCGCTGCTCCACCCCCCCCCATGTGCATGCTTATTCTTCATTTTCAATTATAGTGCGTACATGTAATGGCCATTGGGAAAGGTGCCATAGCTCTGCAGCAGCGCACATGCCTTGCCTGCCCTTCAAGGATCTCCCATTAAAAGAATTTTGCTAGTGGGGCTGCTAAAGACCTCATTGGAGAGCCGTTGCCCGTCATCTGAGAGTGCTAGGCTAGTTTGCCTCCACATAAGGTGACTTCACATGTTGTGTGCATGTCCAAGTTGGTGACTCTCCATGCAGCTGTGCATCCTTTGCACGCACGCAAAGGAACCTCTCGGACGAGCCCCTTTGCACACCTTGCTGCCGAAAGTCAGATATAGCAGATTTAAAGGATAGTAAACTTCCAGACACCTTTACTGCCCATAATTTTCCGCTTCTGGACTTGAACCCAGCTTTATAGAAGGATTATAGAAGAGCAGGGAGGCACTTGTGCCAGCAAAATGTGAGATGTGGCACGTCGCAGGGAGGGTACTTTTTGCGCAAGTGCCTGGCTAGGGCACAAGCCTACGGTACTGAGTATTGTGTACCCACCTATAAAAAAAATGTTGTAGAGATGGAAAAGGTGCAGGAAAGCACATCCAAATTTATTAGGGGGCTGGAGCAACGACTCTATGAGGGAAGGTTACGAAACTTGGGACTCTTTAGCTGAGAAAAATGGGTGGTGTGGTAGAGATGTCTCTATCCCATAACTTGGGGTTGTGCAGTGGAATTAATTGGCAGTGGGATTAATTGGCGCTGTGGGTTAAACCACAGAGCCTAGGGCTTGCCGATCAGAAGGTCGGCGGTTCAAATCCCCACGACGGGGTGAGCTCCCATTGCTCGGTCCCTGCTCCTGCCCACCTAGCAGTTCGAAAGCACATCAAAGTGCAAGTAGATAAATTGGTACCGCTGCAGCGGGAAGGTAAACGGCGTTTCCGTGCGCTGCTCTGGTTCGCCAGAAGCGGCTTAGTCATGCTGGCCACATGACCCGGAAGCTGTCTGCGGACAAATGCCGGCTCCCTCTGCCTATAGAGCGAGATAAGCATGCAACCCCAGAGTCGTCCGCGACTGGACCTAACGGTCAGGGGTACCTTTACCTTTACCTAAGTTCAGGACACGCGAAAGGAAGTCATTCTTACACGCAACGTGCAGTTAATTTATGGAATTCACTGCCGTGAGATGTGGAAATGCCTGCCGACTTCCATGGCTTAAATGGGAGGATTGGCTCATTCATGGAGGATAAGTCTATCGGTCATTATTAGCCGTAAAGTAGGGTTGCTTCTACATTCTGAAATCTAGGTGTGATTTGAAATTACTGGGCATCTCTTGTTCCCTTTAGCTAGGGGAATCCGTTTACTGCAAGCCGAAAGCTTCAGCTGTGCCTCTGGGGTGAAATGCTTGAAAGTAGTAGAGCATGCTGTTTAATCAAGCTGAAGACCTTGGTTGAATGAGGGCAAATTTCTTTTCCGGCTTGTTGGAATGCACTGGTTCTAGCCTTCAGAGGAAGTGCTTTCCTCAGTCTGTCCGTCCTTCTGAAAGAGAGTGTTCTGCTTTTGCATCCTTATTATTTGTTGGGAAGATTCATTGGGAGAAATGTGGGAACCACAAGCCCAGTCTTCCCCAATTGGTGCTCTTTGGACCAGTTACCACCAGCATCAGTCAGTTGCAGGAGCTTACTATCCCACTTAAACTTTCTGATAATTCAGAATGGGACAATTCTGGCAGGATGCTTCCCTCACACTCTTTGATGGAGGCATATCCGTACGATGGCTTCAGCTAAACAAATATTATCTGTATTGTATTGCGGAGGTGATCCTGAATGTAAAATATTTTCATTGTAATGGAAAACTCCACAAGCAGACTAGGATCCTATTTGCTTTTGCTCTCAAGCTGCTTGCTAATCCATATTTCTGTATAACAAGTTTTTTCATGTATTTTTCCTTGAAGTGAAAGCAGTGCTAAAATTGACCTAGTTCTGACTCCTGCCACCCACATCTGCTTTTCTGCAATTAGTGCTCCTGATTCATATTTTAAAAAATGAGCAGCCATTTAAGTACTGTATTCAAAATGATATTTGCCTTGGTTAGTTTCCCTTCTGACTTGCTTAGAGCTTCCTACGACCGGCTGACAAATTAAGTTCTTTGTATGCTTTTCGGGTGGTGCTGTGGATTAAACCACAGAGCCTAGGGCTTGCCAATCAGGTGGTCGGCGGTTCGAATCCCCGTGACGGGGTGAGCTCCCGTTGTTCGGTCCCTGCTCCTGCCAACCTAGCAGTTCGAAAGCACGTCAAGTGCAAGTACGATAAATAGGTACCACTCCAGCGGGAAGGTAAACAGTGTTCCTGTGCGCTGCTCTGGTTTGCCAGAAGCGGCTTAGTCATGCTGGCCACATGACCCGGAAGCTGTCTGCTGACAAACGCCGGCCCCCTTGGCCTATAGAGCGAGATGAGCGCCGCAACCTCAGAGTCGTCCGCGACTGGACCTAATGGTCAGGGGTCCCTTTACCTTTACGCCTTTCTTCTACGGCTGCCTTTCCCAGCCTTTTATCTCCTGTATTCCTTGTCCTTCCCTCTACTTGTTCCCCTTGTTGAGCATGACATATACCGTATTTTTCACTCCATAAGACACACTTTTTTTCCTCCTAAAAAGTAAGGGAAAATGTCTGTGCGTCTTATGGAGCGAATGCATGGTCCCTGGAGCCAAATTGCCTAGGAGCCAAAAGCAGATTGTGCTCTTTTTTTACAAAGAGAGAAGAGGGTGTTGAAAGGAAGCCGCTGAACAGCTGATCAGCAAGCGATCGGGGAGAGAGATAAGGCTCCCTTTCCAGCCCCGCCCCCTTGCCCAGGCCTCCGTTGTTGAATGCAGAGGGAGGCTGTTTCCCCAGCGACATGTGACTGGCTGATTAGATTATCTGTCTGGAAACTGTAGAAATGGCTCTCTTTCCTGTAGGACTAGAAGCTGCAAACTGTGAGCTGAACCCCATAAAAACGGGGCTTTTCCTCTTTGAAAAAGAAGCTGCACCACTTTCAGCTGATCCTCAAAAAAGCAGGGCTTTCCCCTTTGCAAAAAAAGCTGCACCACTTTGAGCTGATCCTCAAAAAAACAGGGCTTTCCCCCTTTCCTCCTCTAAAAACTAGATGCGTCTTATGTTCAGGTGCATCTTATGGAGCGAAAAATACGGTATTTAAAAACTTTGCACATTTAGCCTGACCACTGAGTTTTGAGCTTCCCTAGGGCAGAACTTCAAGGTTGTGGGAAGCGGCGTGGAATATTTGCATGCTAAGAAGCAGTTTTGAAAAATGTCGCAGTGATAGGACCAGCTGATAGAACCTAAAGCTGGGGCGAGAAGCTTGTTCTCCAGATGTTGGTGGACTCAAACTCCTATCATCCCCAGCCAGCATGGCCTGTGGTCAGGGATGTTGGGCAATGCATTCTGGCAACATCTGGAGGGCCAAAGATTCCTCATCCCTGAAGGAGACAACTAGCATGAAAAAGGGATGGTCTATGCTCCCCATAAAACCTTCCTTATCTCAAACCTGCACCCTTGTTAGACTGAGAGTAGTAAACTGCCGTATCAAAGTTCTGGCTCAAGCGACCTCCTTTGTAAGAGGCATGAGAGAGTTCAGTGTTTACTAGGAAAGAAAGGGCTTGTTTGTCCTGGGGAAAGATTAAAAGAACAAACTATTTCAGACACATCTTGGAAGAGCTGTCTCTGCTGTATAGACTGAACTGTGATTGGACTTTGGCATCACTGAAAGCTGTCTACCCCTCCAAGGTGGGACCAAGGGGGCATGTGGAACTGCAGACAGAAACTCTGGGACTTTGTATGTGAACCTTAAGGCTTGTTGTTTTCTTGCATTTATATCCCACCTTTTTCTCCAAGGAGTTTAAGGTGACTCACACGGTTCTCCAATACCACAATTCTCTCAACAACCCAATACCTCCCCCCCCCCCAAAAGAGCCACATTTTAAAAGGATGTGAAACAGATCAACCAAAGGCCTGGTTAAAAAGGAACGCTTTTGCCTGGCGCCTAAAGGTGTGTAATGAAGGCGCCAGGCAAACTTCCCTGGGGAGAGCATTCCGCAGACGGGGAGCCTCTGCAGAGAAGGCCCCGTTCTTGTGTTGCCACTCTCCGGACCTCTCGAGGAGGAGGCACACAAAGAAGGGCCTTTTTAGACCTTATCGACCATCTCGTCAATGCACCCACACCCTCCACTGTAAACGCTGTGCTCAAAAGGACATGAACCACACTCTGGCTGTGTGGTTCCATGGGTGCTCCACTTCTCCACCATCTTTCCTTCCATCATCATCATCATCATCATCATCATAAATTTTTATTTATACCCCGCCCTTCCCAGCCAAGACCGGGCTCAGAGTGGCTAACACCCATAAAATACAACAAAACATACAAAACAATCAATTAAAATGTTCTGTTACATTTGCATCTCCAGCCCCATCTTCTCTGGAAGAGGTGAAAAGAACAGACTTGGACTGTTGCAGAGTCTCATTAAACTTCAGAGGGCCCATGCAGCCATGTCCTAATGCTTTTTATTTCGTTTTGCTCTCTCCTAGTGAATGTGACCTCTTCTAAAGAGCCTGGCTCTACAGAGAAAGCTCCCACCATGACACCTGGGAAGGAGCGGGAAGCGTTATATGGTAAATTTGCTATTTCATTCGTTGTTGTTTTAAGGAACTTGATGAAACTTTTCAGACCCAACGGACAGAAAATCTTTAAAAAATAACAATCCTGTCTTTAATTGAATGCCTACTATTTTCTCTGTCTTATGTACCAATGCGAGGTGTTAATTCGGGGCAGTGTTTGGGTTTTTTAAAATCATCATTATTAAATTTCTATACTGCCCTTCATCCGGGGATCACAGGGCGGTTTACAATATAAAAACACAAAAAGACATACCTTAGTAATAAAACACACACACACACCCCCGGCAGTTTAAAAGGCGACAGATTGTTAAATTAGCCAAAGGCCTGGGAGAAGTTTTTGCCTGGTGCCTAAAGATGTGCAATGAAGGGGCCAGGCGAGCCCCCCTGGGGAGAGCCTCTCACAAGCGGGGAGCCACCGCAGAAAAAGCCCGTTCTCATGTTGCCACCCTCTGGACCTCTCGAGGAGGAGGCACATGAATAAGGGCCTCAGATTATGATTGCAGGGTCCAGTTTGGTTCATATCATAGCTGTCAACCCTCCCTTTTTATGGCGGGAAACTCCCTTATTCCAATGCCGTTTCCCGCTGCTATCCCGGATTGTTGATATCCCTTAAATTCCCCGGATTTCAAAGGAAGCAGCTCCTCTCCCTCCCTGCTGGCCAGGGAGGCTCCTCAGCTGCGTTGCTCGGCTGCCAATAAGGAGTCTGAGACCGACTGGGGGCGGAGCTTGCATGCCTTGTGCAGCCAGACCCTCATGCCCAACCAGACAGACAGCCTGCCTGCCGTCTACGCACTCGATCTTTCGCTCACCCGTTCGTGCGCAGCCTCTGGAGCGCAGGGTGGCGAGGCTACTTGGTGCCATTGCACCGCCCTCGCGGCATCCCTTATTTTCAAATCCGAAAGTTTGGAAAAATCCCTTATTTTCAAATCCAAAAGTTGACAGCTATGGTTCACACGGTTTCCTTGAAACGAAGGTCTGCGAAGGCTGTGATGTCTTTAAGGTATATGGTTTTATTTACACATATATACAACCTGTGCATATAGGACGGAGAGGCTCACAGCAGATCTTCCTCCAGCAGATCTTACTCCTTCATTAGGTTTCCAGCACAGAGCAAACAGGTTTCAGTCTTTGCCTCTTCTAGCATTCAGCTTTTCAGCTCACCCACCAACTCTGGCTTTTGTCGTTCTTCCGGTAGTGAGGGGAAATGCCCACCCATTTGTTTCTGTAGCAACTTCTTTGGCTATGTAAATTGCGGTACTCAACTAGTCCGCCAAAACTATCGCCTAGACCAGGGGTGGCCAACTCCCAAGAGACTGCGATCTACTCACAGAATTAAAAAAGTGGCAGTGATCTACCCCTTTTTGGGGTTCAGGTCAAAGTTGTTGAGCTTTTTCAGGGAGGAGGTAAAATGTTGAGCTTTTTTTAGGGGAGCCACAGTTGTTCAGCTGCTTTGGGGGGAGTGAATGATCTACCAGTGATCTACCGCAGACATCCAGTGATCTACCGGTAGATCACGGTCTACCTGTTGGACATGTCTGGCCTAGACAAAGAGTTTGGATTTGATATCCCGCTTTATCGCTACCCGAAGGAGTCTCAAAGCGGCTAACATTCTCCTTTCCCTTCCTCCCCCACAACAAACACTCTGTGAGGTGAGAGACTTCAGAGAAGTGTGACTAGCCCAAGGTCACCCAGCAGCTGCATGTGGAGGAGGGGAGACGCGAACCCGGTTCACCAGATTACGAGTCTACCTCTCTTAACCACTACACCACACTGGCTCTCAAAGGAACTGGTTTGGCAAGCTTGCTCTTATTTCTTTATTAAAATTGTTATGTACCGCTGCATCATAAAAATATATCACAGTGGTGATATTCATTCTCTTATACGTTCCACTCCATGCAGAAACAGATGTTTTGGAAAGAGGCACATTGTATGGGGCTGAGTCTTCCCTCCCAGCCTCATAACAAGGCAGTAGTGGATAACCAACCCTGATCTGCAAGGTCCCATTCTCTTTGCCCCCATCCCTGCTTTTACGACTGGATAAGAAATGGGAGCAAGCCCCTGCGACTGTTCGCAAACTCTGTGGAACTGGGAGCTACATTCTAGGAAATGCTTTAACTGCCAGCTTGTTAAATCCACCCAGCAGTGTTGCACAAGATAATTTTTACGGGCTCTATATTCACGTTATCACCACCTCCCAGCCATTGCAATGGACGCTTTTTAGTTTGTCTTGAATTACGCCTATGGGCCTGTGCAGCTAGAAAACACTGCTATATAGGTCTGTGTTCTCAAGGCCCTTTAAGAGGTTGGTTCTGTCTGAATTTCAGTGGTGTTGGGGAAGGTCAAACCAGATGGACCTCTGAGATGACTTTTTATCTTTTGTAAACGTAGACCCTCCGTGCAGCTAACAACAGCTTTGGCTTTAATGGGCTCCAGTTCCCTGTGATCATGAAACCCAAAACAATATCTTCCAAAACCCTCTGTTGCCCCCAGGCCCTCTGAAAGTGAAATAATTTCACTGAGCCCCTTTCACAAGATGAGGACGTAGCTTAGCACTCTTTGCCTGCTTCCTGAGTAGCTTCAGTCTTGAGATCTTTTTCACAAATCTACATCACTTTCATAGGAACATAACTAGAGATGTAAAATTTCTGGGAATTTTGAAACTCGGGGGGGGGAACGTCCCCCCCCGTTTTTTTTCGGGGGGAAACGAACATTTTCGGAAAAATTGAAAAAGATGCCACATTAGCACTTCTTTTATCTTTTCCAGATTGAAAGTCATTCTGTTACTTTAGAAACATAAAAATATAACTATGGACAATTTTAATGGGCATACAATGATCACAACTAGCATATTAAAAATATAGTGTATCCAAACAATTATTACAAACAGAATTTACTTTTAAAATTATATTATTTGTATTTGTAACAAATGGAGCAGCAATCTCCTGAACTGTTTACTAGTTTATGTGGAACAAAAAAGACTCCACAAAACAAATTTTAAAAATCCAGAAGTAACAATTATTCGTATTTCCTTATCTTAAAATATTTTATTCATCATGTTAAAATAAAACATTCCATAATCTATTTTTTATTTTTTAAATTTTTCGGGGGGAAAATACTATCTTAAAGATTTCAAAATAAAACATTACAAAGGAGGTCAACTACAAAATACATACAATATTCAACACAAAGTTAACAAAAAAAAAAAAACCTTAAACATTTCAAAAGAAAACATTACTAAGTGAAGTCAAATATAAAATGCACACATAAAACATATAAACATATAAAACTTTGCATACATCGGTTTAGAGAGATGGCTGTTTAGCCTAAACTTGCATCGCTTTCTTCCTTAGGTGAAAAATATAATAAATATTTTTTTTTTTAAAGGGCTGCATCTTATTGGCACGGGAAGGGAATGGAAAGTTCACTTTTCCATGCAAAGGCCAACACTCGTGTAACTGTTCTGCATGCGGCTCCTGACTTGCAGAGAGAATTATGTAAAAGAAAGTTATACCCCTGAAACTTCAGCATTAACATTTACTGGTATTGGCTTGATTTTGGTCACCACATCGAGCGTCTTCCTTTCCTGCTTTCCTGTCAGGCAGAAATGAGTCACGCATGTTTACATGCAGCGATCCCGCAACTTGCGCTCGTTTTTACTCACACGATCGCAACCTTACGCAGGGTGGTGGGGGTGAAATAAGTAAATAAACAGAGAGCCGGGGAAACCTGCCATTCTCTGCTCTCCATTTATTTATTTCCCAAAACCCAGTAAGCGAAGGGACGGGCTTTGGGAAGGAGGTGCGATCGCTCTGGGACGCTGCCTGAGCCCTCTCACTGCCGTCCCAAAGCCAGTTAACAGAGCAGAGTCCCAGAGCCCTTGTGCCACCTTCCCAGGCATCCCAGAGGCTAATAGGAAATGCACCTCCTTGCTTAAAGTTCTCAACTCGAGGTAACTCTTCCAGGTTAGCGGAGTTTGTAACCTGACCTGGAAGCTGTACGCCGGCTCTCGGCCAATAAAGCAAGATGAGCGCCGCAACCCCAGAGTCGGACACGACTGGACCTAATGGTCAGGGGTCCCTTTACCTTTACCTTTAAATGTGCATAGGAGTCTACTGTAAAGGTAGAATTTGCCAGTAATGGGGGAATTGCACCAGCTATCCACGAGTTATTTTCTTTTGGGGCTGGGCATGCAGCTTTTCTAAAAGAAAACACTTGTGCCCATCTGAGCTGAAACCGGCTCAGTTAACCCATTACTCTTAGCCTCTAGCTGGATAACTGAATTTTCTAAGAGCCAATTTTCTGTTGGGATTTAAGGAATGTAACGTAATTGTTTATACATAACAGGTTCCCGTTCCCTGACGTAGAGGAAATTGAGTAGTTCATGAACAATCCTCTCTTTCTCTGTCTTCTTAAAACCATGATATAAACGATGACCAAATGCCAGTTACAGTTCTGAATGCTTCAGTTAAAATGTTGCTCACTGGTATCCATAGGTAAGGACGGCACTTGGCCAATATTCTTAAAACTGGAAATAATGACCCGCTGCACTTCTTCGTTTTGTGCTGTTAAATATGTTGATTTTTTAATAGCTGTGACCACACCTATTATTTTAAATGTGTGTAATTCAATTGCACTTCACTACCGAATAGGAAAGGTGCCATTTGGTGTCTTGTTCAGCAGTTTTATCAGTCTGCGAAAGCAGGCTTTTAAACAATATTTCCTCATGAGAGAAGAGCCAAGAAAACACAAGGTAACTTTCCTCCACAGAGTGGTTTTTCAGAACTCTTGAAATACTCAGCTTCTAAGGAACAATCCTTGATTTTTGCAAGCAGTCTTTAGGCTTTTTCAGATCTGAAGAAGGAAATCAAATCTCCCCAGGTCTTCGCCGTCTTACAGGAAAGGTGCGCCCACAACTCTCTGAAACAACCAACGGAAAATATATCTATATGCTTTTCATGTTCCTTGTTAGGTGTGGTATTTGGAAATCCTGCAGTTGGTTTTGTCTAATTTTTCTTATCTTTAAACTGCCTGGTCTTGAAAACGTCCAAACTAGCAATGGAACATTAGCTGAGTAATGATTAGATCAGCTGAATCACTGCTTGAATTTCACAGGACCAGAGAGGGATAATCTGCTCATGGTTGACCACCATGGCAACTCTTTTTAGGAGGCTTTGGGTGGGGATGATTTGGCTAAAACTGGAGAATTCTGCATGAGGTCTGTGGATTTCCCTAAATGCCTCTCTACCTTCTTCCTCATGTGTTGCTAAAAGGCTACTTTAAGAGTTCTAATAGCTTACCGGTTGATAGCATCATCCGGTTGGAAGAGAACTCCAGATGTATTGTCCAACTCCTTGCCATTGCACAAAGTCTCCTGCATTGGTCAGAGGTTGAACTAGATGACCTGTCCAGTTATCTTCCAAATCTGTGATGCTATGGGCAGGTCAGAAACTAAAAAATAATATGCCACTTTGATGACTTCTGATTTTGACACGGCGGTGGTGTTATTTTCTAGGAGTGTGGAGTTTTGGCCAAATATTTGGATAAACAGTCAAACCTGGGGCTTAAATAAAATAAAAAAATTCCTTCCAGTAGCACCTTAGAGACCAACTAAGTTTGTTCTTGGTATGAGCTTTCGTGTGCATGCACACTTCTGAAGAAGTGTGCATGCACCCGAAAGCTCATACCAAGAACATAGTTGGTCTCTAAGGTGCTACTGGAAGGAATTTTTTTATTTTGTTTTGACTATGACAGACCAACACGGCTATCTACCTGTATCTGGGGCTTAAATGACAGCTTTCTGCTCTCACCAGAGCAAAGCAGAAAATTCACTATCGTCTAGTGAAATCCCCAGGCGCTAGGTTGAAATTCCCCTTCCCACTCGAAAGCCCTGTGCAATACTGAAGCAAGCAACCCTGTAAAGACAGAAATCATTCAGCATGCCCCTAAAACAGAACTTCTCTCCTGTTGCTGACCTATATTTGCCAGGCAGCCTCACACACCTTTTAAAAGAGGACATTCCAGATTCTTTCCTTCTGCCAAGGCCTTGCGACAGCTTACGCTTTTTGTCAAGTGGCCAGTTTTTCAGTACGCAACTTCAGGGAAGTCGACAACAGTGCTACATCTGTGTGCTACATCCTGTTCCTTACACTTTCTCGTCTTTGTTTAACTAGCTAGGCAAGGTGAGCTTGGCTCATCTGGGGGTGGAATTCTTCCTGCAATGGTGGTTTTCGTTACACAACAGTTGCTTTAAAGCCACCATGTCAACAGATCTGCTGAGTGGCATCGCCTCTTTAATTTGGGAGGCGGGGAAGGCAGGGGTGTAGGAGGAGAAACTGACTTCACAGCTGCAACAGAAAACCGTGTGCTATGTGCATCCTTACTGTTCCTGTTTCTCGACTATATATTGGTCTCTTCTACGCTTCCAAGGAGGCTGGCGTAAGTGGAGCTCAGCTTTCTTGGTCCCTGGAAGCAGAAGCAAAATGCCACGTGGGGAATACAAATTGGAGTACAAGAGTGAGTACAACCGGAATGACATTTCAGGACTTGATGTAAAACTTTTTCCAGTGTTCTTGTAACTTTTCCCTTTGGCAGAGAGTGGGGGGCTGTTTTGGGGGGAAACCCTTGTTAGATGCCTTCTGTAGATCTGTGTCTACATAGCACTCTTTGATGCAATTCTTGCTTGCTGATGGGAGAGTCAGTTTAATCCACAACTTCCCTATGGTTAAAAAAAAGAAGTTGTGCTCTGCACCTGAATTCTGTGCGCCAGCCACATTTTTTATCTTGAATAAAGCTGCAAGATGTGTTAAAGGGTGAACATTATTTCCAGCCCTTCTGGACTGGACCCAAAGGGTCTGTCTAATCTAGCCTCCTGTGACCTCTCAAATGCCTTTGGGAAACTCACAAGGCAGAAGCCATTCCATCAAGATAAGGAATACTTGAATACTTTATAGAAATTTGGTATGCACAAAATGAGCCTCTGCACTTCAGTCAATGAGCGGAACGAGCTTGGACTTCAGATGAAGGATATGTTTTTATGTCTAGAGGGGGGGAAATAAGCATGTCAGTAATAACAGACTGTTGCTGGGATTTCTTGTTGTTTTTTAAATTAATATTTATTGGTTTTGTAAAAATTATACAAAATCAAAAATACAATAAAAAAGAGGGGGGGAAGCAAAACAAAACAAAACCAACAAAACACCAAACAAGCACAAAACAAAACATCAATTATTTTTCATGAACATTGTTAAATAGACTTCCCCGAGTTCCCCCCTTCATTGGGTTCATTTTTGACTCATATTCGACAGTTTTCATATTATATCTTTAACTCATTCTTTCCAATTTCCAAAATCCTTTATTTCTTCTCATATAGCTTTATCATAATCAAATATTCTACTTAACTAATTCCAACTTCCCCCCTTAGCCTAGAACTATTTTCAAAAATACCTTCTAAATTCTTTCATTAAAATTCATTTAAACTTTAACAGAAACCTCATATTATATACCCCCTCCTCCCCAGGACTCGGAATACCCGGCCCTTTTAGCAAGTTCCATATAGCACTCCAGTTTCGGACCCCTTAATTCCAATCCTAAACATAAATTCCTTTATACTTATCAGCCCACTCCTACTCTGACACCTCTTGCCAACTCAAATTCTTCCCTGGCTCTCTGCTGCCTCACTAATGTACAATCTGTTTTCCAGAACCAACCACCAAACTCCTCGCATTTAATGCCTTTGACTGTCATCTCTTTCTCTGCCCTCATAATCTCTCTCCAGTGTGAATCCTGCTTTCCCGCTGGGATCTCTTGAGCGCCGAAGAATAGGATGCTGTACAGTACATAGCGTTAAAACCTGCCTACAGGCTTACAATCTAAACAGACTGATAAGGAGAAAGAAGGAAGAGGGAAGTTGATGGAGGAAGAGAGATGCTTTGCCAGCTAGTAGTTATGTTGAAGGGAGAGAGCAAATGATCACCTGGTTTGGAAAACAGGAGGAAATGGCTTCTCATTCTAGAAAGGTATTGGTAACAAGGGAAGGACTAAACAAAATAAAAAATAAAAAAGTTCCTTCCAGTAGCACCTTAGAGACCAAAGTTTGTTCTTGGTATGAGCTTTCGTGTGCATGCACTTGGTATCTGAAGAAGTGTGCATGCACACGAAAGCTCATACCAAGAACAAACTTAGTTGGTCTCTAAGGTGCTACTGGAAGGATATTTATTTTGTTTTGACTATGGCAGACCAACACAGCTACCTACCTGTAAAGGGAAGGACTGGAATCGATCTGGCTGTAAGAAAGGAGCAGCTGGTCAGCTTCTTGGGCTCTGGGCTTGGCAGGACAGTTAGCCTGCAAGTCTAGGTAGGGGGAGGCATGTCTCCGAGAAGGAAGGTACCTCTTCACCTCCATCAAAGGGCAGCTCTGTGGTCACTTCTGGAAGCCGGTCATATAGAGGCTGCACAGCTAAACTGGATCCCTGGCTGTTGACTCCCACCCACCCTGATTGCAGGGACCCAGCATGTTGGAACCATGCTTTCAGATGGCAGCAGCTGGATTAGGAGAGCCATCCAATTGTGTTCTGGGAAAGTATTGCAGTAGGCCTGCAACTTACTTGGGGGTTAAAAGGGTAAAGGGACCCCTGACCATTAGGTCCAGTAGTGTCCGGCTCTGGGGTTGCGGCGCTCATCTCGCTTTATTGGCCGAGGGAGCCAGTGTACAGCTTCCGGGTTATGTGGCCAGCATGACTAAGCCGCTTCTGGCGAACCAGAGCAGCGCACGGAAACGCCGTTGACCTTCCCGCCGGAGCGGTACCTACTTATCTACTTGCACTTTGATGTGCTTTCGAACTGCTAGGTTGGCAGGAGCTGGGACCGAGCAACGAGAGCTCACCCCGTTGCGGGGATTCGAACCGCCGACCTTCTGATCGGCAAGCCCTAGGCTCTGTGGTTTAACCCACAGCGCCACCTGCGTCACTTGGGGGTTATGTCCTGGGAAGTGCACCTAAAACCTAAATTGTGTAAAGTCAAAATCCACTGGGTTCAACAGCAGGTGGGATTGCTAAAGTCATTTTTCCTGAAACCCCACCCTTTTCTGACTCATTTTTTATTTTTCACTACGTATGTAAATCTGAATGTACACGAGTTAACTGTGTGCAACTTGTCAGCACTATTCTTATTATTTGTATTTGTCGTGTGTAGATTATTAGCCAACACTATAAACACTCTCTTATCTTCTGCCCATTGCCATTGGCAGAATTGTTGAATTGTGCGAAGCGTGCTCTCTTGCATCCTTCCGTTCTTAAATCTGTGGGGCTTAGCTTGTTTTCTTCTTCAGCAACGGCCGGCCACTAGTATGAGGAAGACATCACATCATGCGTTTCGAGGGAGACGCTTCTTAAAAGAGCTTTTCTTGCAGTCAGGGTTTTAGAGTGATTCTACCACATTTCATCTTTGTACCCCTGGAAACAACCTTGCAGCTTTGAAACAGGAGAATAAGTTTCTTCTTGCAAATGACAGGGCACATACACAAACAAATGCATGCAAAATATGGATAGTTTTAGGAGCGATTAACCATGGTTTCATTGTTGAGGGACAGATGACCTCATGCAGTTCCTAAAATTCTATGTAACCTGACTGGCAGACAGTGAGATCCTTAACATGACTGCTCAGAATTCAGTGGGACTTGCTTCTGTAAGGCTTAATCCCAGATTTTAACGTTAATTTTCTTTCCCCCTTTTTAGAAAATGGGCCTGTGATAATGAAGACAATGTAAATGTGGACGTATTAAGCTTCTAATAGGAAAAGCAATTTACCATGTTTGCTTTATCTCTGTCTGCAGTCATTCTGTCTACTGTAGTCACTTCTTTTGGACATGAGGGCTGAGAGGTCCAGCAAAATCAGATGTCTCTGCTGGGATTGAATCCCAGGTCTTAGAGCATTAAACTGAGGTAGCCGATAAACTTTCCTCCAGATGCTCTTGATCGACAACCCTCCGCCCATCTCTGATGATTGCCCATGGTGCCTGGCACTGACGAAAACTAGTCCAGCAACATTTGACAGGCACTGTGCTGGCTATTACTTGACGTGAAGGTTGGCTTTTAATTTTTCTCCTTTAAGCTCCACTCTGCTTATCAAAATTTCCATTGTCGATTTGCAGAAGATTCCTCTGGGGACGGCGTGAGCACCATCTGCAACACCACACTACCCTCTCAGCTTTCCGACTCTACAGATGAATTTACCACCTACTTTGATCAGAAAATACCTGTACCTGAAGATGAAAAGGTAAGTGTCGTTTGGCCACCTCTCCTTCAGGGGAAATGGAGGTGTGCGCAAGGCAGCAATTCCCAAATGCTGTGTTGGGGAACTACTATTATGCCACGGAAGAACTGCTTACACAGAGGGAGAAATAACCTACTTGAGCCCCAAGGGACAACCTGTGGAAAAGATTGCCCACTGTGTCCCTGCCTTGACCATGCTTCCTTCCAGACAGCTTCTTCTGGGAAGGGGTGTGATTCTGCAAAAGGTGCCATATGCAACAGAATTAATCCATTATCCTAGAAGGCTGCATGAGTTGCTCCTCTGAGCTTCCCTCTTTCCAGTTAAGGCCAACACTAAACTCATGCAGAGATGGGTGGTCCTGGGTATTTTGGTTCCTCTGTTTTGTTTGAGTTGGGTTGGATAAATGTTTAGTTGGGGTTGGCAGTGTGGTGTAGTGGTCAAGAGCGGTGGACTCGTAATCTGGTGAACTGCGTTCGCGTCCCCGCTCCTCCACATGCAGCTGCTGGGTGACCTTGGGCTAGTCACACTCCTTTGAAGTCTCAGCCCCACTCACCTCACAGAGTGTTAGTTGTGGGGGAGGAAGGGAAAGGAGAATATTAGCCACTTTGAGATTCCTTAGAGTAGTGATAAAGCGGGACATCAAATCCAAACTCTTCTCTTAATTTGGGTATAACTTCTTCTTCTTCATTTCTGTTGATTTATTGGTTTTAGTCTGTATAAGATACAGTGGTACCTCGTGTTGCGTAACCTCCAGGTTACGGAATCTTCCGGTTACGGCCGTGGCAAACCCAGAAGTGTATATTTCCGGGTTTCGCTGTGGGCGTATGTGGGTGCCTCCAGTTACGAAGTTTTAGGGATATGGCCGGGCCTCTGGAACGGATCCCGTTCGTAACCGGAGGTACCACTGTAATCTGTGTTTTAATGTTTGATGTTTTATTATGTTTATATATGCTGAAAGCCGCCCAGAGTGGCTGGGGAAACCCAACCAGATGGGCAGGATACAAATAATAAAATTATTATTATTGTCATTACTACATGATCTAAAATAAACTATTGCAGCTATAAGAATAAAGGCTGTGTCCAATTTTTAATTCGAAAAAGAAGCATGTTTTTGCTGTTAGAAATACAGAGTTTCAGATAATCAACTAAAATGGCTTTGAGTGGGTTTTCTTCCACTTAGGTCAGTGATGGCTAACCTTGACACTCCAGATGTTTTGGAACTACAACTCCCATCATCCCTAGCTAACAGGACCAGTGGTCAGGGATGATGGGAGTTGTAGTCCCAAAACATCTGGAGTGTCAAGGTTAGCCATCACTGACTTAGGTTTTCTTTTTATGAAACAAATCCCAAGTTCCAGGCCATGTGTTTGACGTGTAATACTATTTGAAGATGATTATAGTGAGAGTGGGACCTCTCTGTACCTTCCTATTACTTTCCAGGGAGCAGAAATGAAACAGCCATTTTCCTTGCTAACCTAGCCAGTGTAATGGTTGAACGGAGAGGAACAATGGTGCTCTGTGGACAGCTACTGATGTCAACTTTAGAAATGTCACAGCAGCACAGACCTTTCCCTGCAGGCTGCATGTGTTGGCAGCCCCTCTAAGTAAAGCACGGACATAAATTTAGCTTCTTGTGGATCACCTCTGCAGCTAATGATGACCACAAGGGCTTCCTAGCCAAAGGAATGTTGAGGTTCAAAATAAGCATCTGCAACAAGGAGAGGCATTGTCCAAAACCAGACCATAACATTTGGGAGTCTGAAACCCTTGCTGTTCTGCTGCAGATCACCCAAAGATTGATAAGTAGATCCAAACTTTGCTTCTCCCCACCTTCTAGGGCACACAGAACGTATGCAGGCCACTGCTCGGGGTTATTTGGGTTTGTGGCCGCCCCACATCAACTGAGCCTTCCTAGACTGCACCCAACATTCCCTTGCAGTCTGAGATTGGTAGTGTTGGACGGGAGCTGTCTTGCAGAGAAGTTTGCCTGCCATCACTAGTCTTCTGCTTGAGCAATCCCCGATAAGCTTTAAGGAACGTTCCCAGAGCACAGTTCAAAGTAAATGCTCTAAATTTAGGCCATTGTTAGATAAACGTGTCTGGCGTGATGTAGACTCTGTGCGATGCTGTATCGTTGGGTGGGTTTGCTGCTGTTCTGCTCCTAGCGTGGTGGTCCTCCTGGAATTAAAGCATCGGTTAAAAAAGAAAGAAAGCAACTTTCTGTGCCGATTGATTGTGACATTATTCATCATTCGGACAACTGCTTCCCTTCTGTGGAAAAACACCTCCCCACTCTTCATCCCCCCTTTTTTTTCCTTTTAAGCATCCATGGTTCAGTTTTCGAAAACTCTGGGCCTTCACTGGTCCAGGGTTTCTCATGAGCATCGCCTACTTGGACCCAGGGAACATAGAATCAGATCTGCAGTCTGGCGCCATTGCAGGCTTTAAGGTAAGTAGCCTCTTGCTACAAAACATTTGCTCCTGAGCATCTAAATCAGCGGTCAGCAACCTTTTTCAGCCGTGGGCCGGTCCACCATCCCTCAGACCATGTGGTGGGCCGGACGATATTTTGAAAAAAAAAAATGAACGAATTCCTATGCCCCACAAATAACCCAGAGATGCATTTTAAATAAAAGGACACATTCTACTCATGTAAAAACACGCTGATTCCCGGACCGTCCGCGGGCCGGATTGAGAAGGCGATCGGGACGCATCCGGCCCATGGGCCTTAGGTTGCCTACCCCTAATCTTTTTTTTAAAAAAAATCTTTTTATTCATTTTATAAGATATAAAACATAAAACACAAATACAAAAGACATATGAAACACAAACAACTCTTGGGTTTCATTACGTTTCTTCTTTATGCAGTTTCTTAATTTCATCATAAATTCATTAACATATTTGAGTACCTATTAATTTATTATCCATTCTATTTTCCTTTAATCGTTTATTAATATCATAATTACCCTATTTTATACCAGAAACCTCTAATTACTTCCCTAGAATTTCAAAAATTTCAAACACTACAATATTTTTTCAAATAAGCTTTAAATTTCTTCCAATCTTCCTGCACCCCTTCCTCCCTCTGAACACCCAGTCTCGCTGTCAGCTCGGCAAGTTCCATAAAGTCTTATCATTTTCATTTGCCATTCTTCCACTGTTGGTATCTCCTGGGTTGATCTAAAGCCACCCATAGAGTTTTGAGAGCTGAAAGAGAGCTTACTCCTACTCCATGTGCAAAGCAATATTAATTCTAGCCAGCAGATGTTTACCATAACCGTGTTCGAATAGGGGACTCCACAGCCTTCTTGGGGTGAACTTGTTGTTATTTTAATGCTTGAGTCCTCCTGACATGAAGATGAATTGCAGTGGGACCAGGCTGGTCTGGCGAGAGTGCTCTTTCTTCCCAAATCACCCAGATGTGGATGTCGCCCCCATACCATAAATAGGCAAAACTGCATCTCTGCCTGCCCTTTAAATCGGGTTCAGCTATTCCCTTGTTTCTCTGTCAGTGCAGAAACCTGAAGGTCTATGATAATGTAAGATCGTGGTAAAGCTGTTGGTGGCAAAGTAAGCTATTCTGGAACAACCTTAAATCTTACAATATATTCTTCTGCAGCTGAAAACTTAAGTCATATATATATATATATATATATATATATATATATATATATATATATAAATGTTCCCATTGCGCGTTTGTCCGAAACACCCTTGCTGCGTAACCGCTGGACTGCATCAAATTAGGACACAGAGTTCCATTACCATGGCATACTAATCTGGCATAATAAAAAATCATAAAAACCACACCTGTCATACCTAAAATAAAGTTTAAACGCAAAAAAACCTGCCGCAGGCATTAGATGTCATCAGCAAATCAGCGCCCTCTAGCGACGGATATACTGGTACTACAGCTACAAAAGCAAAACAATGGCGCAGCTTTTATATATCACAGCAAAACATCAGAGCTCCGTCGGCCATTTGCAAGCTCGCAAACCGGTAATTGAAAACGGGGGTGGGGACAGAGAAGGGGCAGACGGAAGTTGAACAGGGGAACTTCTTCAGTTTCACAAAGGCCGGCACTGTCACCACAGCCCGGGTCGTCGCTGTTAACGCCATCAAATGCAGGCCCGGCCCAACCGCCGCCCAGGCCCCTTAGCCACCCCGCCACAGTGAAAGGCAGGCCCCGGCCCTTTTCCACAGCCGCTCACAACGACGCCGTCAGAGCCAGCCTGGGCCGCCCGCTGCCCACTTGCCCACCGCAGCTGCCATGAAAGGCAGGCTGGACACCATCCCCACAGCCACTGCCGGCCCTCTCCTCTCCTACCACCACCCACAGACGCAGCCATCAACACCACAGCATTCACACACATAGCCACAGCAAGGCGTGGCCGGGTCAGCTAGTTTTAAATAAAACATCTCTAGCTGGGTTGCTTAACTACTTTGCCCTTAGCAGGTAAGATAGGCTTAAGCTTGAGTGCTTACATTACCAGAGGAGGAATGTGTTCACAAAAAGCTAGATTGAAATCTAGTAGTATATTTTCCTGAAGACATTCCTGCCCTGTCCGGTTTCAACAGTCCTGCCAAATGCTACTCTCCAAGGAAGCTGGGGATTGTAATTCTTTTGAATAGATGGGTAAGAATATCCAACAGAGAAGTCTCTAGACTACAGTTCACATGCCAGTGGATATGTTACGTAGCCTGGACATGTCTGGAATATTCTGCTTCAGCAGTTGTTTCTTGATAAAACATGTGCAATTGAAAGCTGTGTTCTCCTCCATGCCCTGTTTCTGGTTGTGAGAGAGGTTTGAGGCTGCGTCTGTATTTAATTCATGAAGAATTGCAGACACACTTTAGGAAACAGAATCCATAGGCTGGCTGGCTGGCTCCCAGACTTCTTATATCTTGGCTGCCTTTAACCTTGCTGTGCTTCTGTGCCTTTCAGCTGCTCTGGGTTCTCTTGCTAGCCACGATCATTGGCCTGCTCTTGCAGCGCCTGGCAGCGAGGCTAGGAGTGGTAACAGGACTTCACCTGGCAGAAGTATGCAACCGGCAATATCCCAAGGTGAGTGAATTGAGCCATTCATTTGGAAATTTATCTTGTGCTTTTGTTGCGAGCAGAGGAATGCACCTTGTTGTTGTAGGATCAGATCTCCCCGTGTGTTAAAAGCAGCTAGACAGGATTGGAGTATAGGTGATAGCTAGTAACTGGGGGGTGAGTAGAGGCCCCCTGGAAGATGGGGGCCAGGAATCGTGGTAAGTCCGAGAGGTTCCTGAAGGTGCCAGGCCATTCCCAAAGTCATAGGTCTGTAGCCAAAGAGACCTAGAAGTGAAGTTGGAAAGGCTACACCAGCCTCCAGACCCCCTGGCTTTTGCACTATTTCTGCATATAAAGGAAGCGCCGGCTGCACTGTGGATGTCACCCCCTTACCATAAACAGGCAACACTGCATCTCTGCCAGCCCTTTAAATCAGGGGTGCCTTGTCAGGGGAAATTGGGATGGGTGAATCTGAGTGCACCCCTCTTTTAAGATCATCACCACCTCCATTACCTGGAGGAGAATTTGCTGCTTGCCCGGAGTTTCCCATACAGCTCTTACCTTGAACTCAGGGCTTGCTTTCATATTTTTTTTTTTTAAGTGAGTATTTCTATGTCTTCTGAATATGTGCAGAGAGCACTTCTCTCAGCACAGAGTAAATTGCATGCCTTTTGAATTTACGGGGCTGGGATTGTGGCTTCCAGGCAGGCTTGCAACTTCGCCTCTTCCTTCCTCCTCTACGCTCATGCAATATTTGCTTTGTGTTGCCTCTCCATAATCACTTTAATTACTAGTCTTTGAAGAAGCCAGTCTGCTTAAAAGCTTGGATTTAAACAAGCACATAGGAGTATTTTGTTCGCTGTGGAATTCTTTTGAGACTTGTTTCAGCAAGACGCAGTTGCCTAGGGATGTGGCTCTCAGCTGCAAAACTCTCGTCTCGACCAGGATCAGCAAACCCTCCTTGTCTGCCCCCATTTTATTTCTGGTGACGTGTCTCTGGGTGGTCATGTGTGGGTTTATAGCTAACCCGGGACTAAGTTTCCTCTTGGGGTATTCAGAACTTGACACATCTATTTACTTCCTCTCCCCCAGGGGTTGCATTAAAACATCCTCAGTAAATAGGATGTTGGGTTTGAGTTGAGTCCCGGGTCAAGCCAGGCAATTCCAAGTGCCACTATTTTTCCTGAACTGAACGAGGAAGAAGCTGCGTTCTGAGATCTCCTGGGACTAAGGTGGTGTGGAAACTGCTCCAGCAGAGCTTCTTCAAAACAGGCTCCAAAAACCATGTGGGAGGAGCCAGTTTCTGGGAGGGCCGATACCGTCAAACAAAGAGCTGCAAATGTAGGCTCGTCCCTCCTGGCTTTGGGCTTCTGCTGTTCTTCCCCTTGGTAGCACCAGACAGGAAGCTAATGCAAGGAGGGAAAATTTTGCAAACTAAACTGCTGGGGTGTGAAGAGTTTCCTTTCACTGTTGTTCGTGGCTCTAATGGGCTGTGCCTTCAGAAAGCTCATTGTGGCTCTCTGCAGAAGGATTTTTTATTTTTCATACTTAAAAGCACGTATCTTCACGCTGAGCTTCCCTCGTAGCTGAAAGTTGGCTTCACAAATCTCGTCGGTGTCTGTTGGCTCAGGACTTGCCAAATTCCAGGCAGTGTAATCCACGTAGGTGGTTGCCGGTCAGCAGATGCAGAATCCTTCCCTCATCAGAAGTGTTCAGTTTCTAAAAATAGACCGCAGCGACTGTTGTTTTTATTGCTCAGTGCCTGTGGTAACTGGGGTTCTGCCGCCCCCTTTTAATCTGCTTCTGTCGCTGCGTCTGGTTTGATCCACAGGAATTAGACCCTAATACAGTGGGTTCCTGGGACGCGGGTGGTGCTGTGGGTTATACCACAGGGCTTGCCGATCAGAAGGTCAGCGGTTTGAATCCCCGCGACGGGGAGAGCTCCCGTTGCTCGTTCCCAGTTCCTGCCCACCTAGCAGTCCGAAAGCACGTCACAGTGCAAGTAGATAAATAGGTACCGCTCCGGCGGGAAGGTAAACGGCATTTCCGTGTGCTGCTCTGGTTCGCCAGAAGCGGCTTTGTCATGCTGGCCGCATGACCTGGAAGCTGTACGCCGGCTCCCTCGGCCAATAAAGCGAGATGAGCGCGCAACCCCAGAGTCGTCGGCAACGGTACCTAATGGTCAGGGGTACCTTTACCTTTACCTTTTACAGTGGGTTCCCTGTGGCCCATTAGCTTAATTAGGTCCACCAGGCCTCACAATTTTGGCCGCAAGGCTGTTTTTTGGCTCATCAGTTTCCACTCACCTGATGCCATGCTGCTGGCAAACGACTGTGTCTTCCATCTAGGGGCAGAACAAGACCAGTTTCCCCACCCACCTTGTGGCTAGAAGAACTTTCTGCCCGGGATCATACTCCTCCCTTCCCCAAAGGGATCAAGTCAAATGGCATTGAGCTCAGCAGCCATTTCTAATCAATTATTTTTTAATCATTCTGAGTTTCGAATGAGCTGCATCCATTGTTTACTTCTTTTTAAAAAAATTAAATTCTATTGTGTTTTTCATACGATTATATTGATGGAGGTTTTCTTTGCTAATTTTTCCGTGAGGCTTTATTGCCGTGAGCCGCTTTTAGCTCAATATTGTTGTAGGGAAGTGGTGTACAACTTTTAAATCTAATACCTGATGCCACACACATGACAGGTAGATCTGTGATTGCAAAAGAACAGGAGCCTTGGTGGAAGCTGTGGTGCTCCTGGACCTTTAACAGTCTTAAAAAGGTAAAGGGACCCCTGACTATTAGGTCCAGTTGTGGACGACTCTGGGGTTGCGGCGCTCATCTCACTTTATTGGCCGAGGGAGCCGGCGTACAGCTTCCGGGTCATGTGGCCAGCATGACTAAGCCGCTTCTGGCTAACCAGAGCAGCGCACGGAAACGCCGTTTACCTTCCCGCTGGAGCGGTACCTATTTATCTACTTGCACTTTGACATGCTTTCGAACTGCTAGGTTGGCAGAAGCAGGGACCGAGCAACGGGAGCTTACCCTGTCGCAGGGATTTGAACCGCCGACCTTCTGATCGGCAAGCCCTAGGCTCTGTGGTTTAATCCACAGCGCCACCCGCGTCTTAACACTTGGTAATATTAGGGCCTAATATTAGCTGTCAAATATAGATAACTTTATTAGCAAGCTTTCAAGCTTACCTGCTTCATGTGAATAAATACGTATTGCTGCCTCTGTGGTTTGTTTTTTTACCATCAGGTTTTGCTATGTAGAAATGAAACGGAGGCCAGGAAGGGTTCCTTTCCCTTCCCTCCACCCTCTCAAGTAGCAGTGGGCAAATCTTTCTGGCGTGCACCTCAGTTGCTCAAGAAAGATTTGGAAAAAGAAAAGTTTTATTTTTTTATTTAGCGACACCTTTCTGCCATCAACCCAATCGGATGGGCGGGGTACAAATAATAAAATTATTATTATTATTATTATTATTATTATTATTATTATTATTATTATTATTGTCATAGAATTCAAGGTGGGATTCTTGTGGTTCCCAGTCAGTCTTCCATCCGGGCAGACCCAGAGCGGCTTACTTTCTTTCAGCAAGGTGGCTGATGCTCTAGGACAGAGCCCTGGGGCACATGAGATTGATGGGCAAAAAGTAGTGTATTTGGAGAGGGAAAGGGTTAAGATTTGGTGAGGAAGAATGTCACTGGTTGCTTGTGGAAATATGGTTGTTTGTGTACAATTAGAATATCACATAGTAGAAAGGTTGTTCATATTAACAAACTAACAATGGAAGTTGTGTGTGTTTGTTTTTTAAAAAATTCTGGGTGTGTATCCTTGTTTTCCCCATTTGCTTCTTTCACATTTTGTGTGTGTATAAAACTAAATTCTTGATTTTGCCTTAGGTGCCTCGGATTATCTTGTGGTTGATGGTGGAGCTGGCCATTGTTGGCTCAGATATGCAAGAAGTCATTGGCTCAGCAATCGCCATTCACCTCCTGTCTGTTGGGATGTAAGTTGCCTTTTTGTCCTCTGGGTAGGTTGGGGCTTAAGCATCACCTTCCTGCTTCTGGAGTGGTGCCACCAGTTTGTATTCTGAACGAGGGGAAACACGGTTTGTTTTCTTGCTGTGTATAAAGTGGAACTTCTGAAGGCTGGTCTATATATGGAAAAATAATAAACGTGGCACAGCCCTCCTAGGACTGTCAAAATTTCAGAATGCATTTGCGAAAGTCTACATACTTGAATGTACCTCCTTGTAAAAAAAGAAACCTAGTTGTTGGCACCCGTCTGTCTCGAGAGACAATGGAGTGCGCCTCTAAGGGTGAAGTCAAACCACTGCATTAGCAGCACTGAAGTGACCTCACTGGGGCGCATGTTTGGGCAGTGTGTATGGAGGTCCTGGGCTGCACAGACAACAAGACCCCCCTCTCGGTCTCACTGATGTGGTCCAAAGGAAAGCCGAGCAATATGTTTGGCACCAGCTTGGCTGCAGGATTTCATCATTGAGAAACTCAGGCTAGAACCATTCATCCTAACTTTCTCGTTTTCCATATTCGGGGATGGTGCAAATGGTTTGGGGATGTGTCTTTTCCTTGGCTCCTGGAGAACATTCAAGCATAGGCTTCCACAAATGCATTATTGAACCAGCTTAGTCCTTGGCCGGCTATGTCCACACAACATTTCTAAACATTTGCAATTCAGATCACTGATTTCTGCAGGAGAGAAGCTCTGAGACTGCAAAGCCATTCCTCCCGTATGCTGTCTCCTCTTTGCTGCCACCAGCTCTCCCATAATGCACCCCCCCTACACAGAGCCTAGGGCTTGCCGATCAGAAGGTCGGCGGTTCGAATCCCCGCGACGGGGTGAGCTCCCGTTGCTCGGTCCCAGCTCCTGCCCACCTAGCAGTTCAAAAGCACACCAGTGCAAGTAGATAAATAGGTACCGCTCCAGCGGGAAGGTAAACGGCGTTTCCGTGCGCTGCTCTGGTTCGCCAGAAGCAGCTTTGTCATGCTGGCCACATGACCCGGAAGCTGTACACCGGCTCTCGGCCAATAAAGCGAGATGAGTGCCGCAATCCCAGAGTCGGACACGACTGGACCTAATGGTCAGGGGTCCCTTTACCTTTAGGGAATCTTTGGCCCTCCTGATGTTGCTGGACTACAGCTCCCATCATCCCTAACCACTAGCCAACTTGGCCGGGGCTGATGGGAATGGGGGTCCAACCAGTTTTTGATACCCACAGGTTCCCCACCCCTGCTGCAAACCCTCGTCCTCCCGCTTCACCATTCCTAATTTTATTTTAAACATTTAGCAAATAAATACACTGCAGATATGGGCAGTTAGAAATTAGATCCGCTCAGGTTTTTTGGCAGAGCTTTTGAAAAATAAACAAGCCTTTATTTGCCAACAGTAACGGAGCAAAGCTGTACTCTGGCAAGCTTCGCTCGGCATCAGAATTGCTCAGCACGGCCAGGCAAAGGAATTCAGTACCCTAGGCTGGGAATTCCATCGCCAACAGACCCCTTGTCTGCTGGGAAGCCTTGCTTTGCACAGTCCCACATAAGGCGTATTTTGACACAATACCGTCTGTTACGAGAACATGTTTATAATCTATTACACGTTTTATGTTACTGATTTCTAGTCCTTATGTGACAAATCTCTGGCAGAAAACTGAAAAATAAATAAACCTCAAACCTTTCCCCTGTAGGAATGTACAAACTTCTTGACGTGATATTACTTACCTTTTTTCTGAGCCCTTTTCCAATGCCACCTCTCAAAAAGCAAAATAAAAAGTTGTCACAACTGTATACTGTGTTCAAAATGTCTTACGGTTGATATTCTTCCGTTGTTCTGGAAGCCTTTCATCCTGAATGGCAGGATGCAGTGGTTATAAATTTAATGGAACTGTGTGCCACTTATTTTATACGATGGCATCTGAAGAAAGCACTAGAGCTCAGTGGGTAGAGCAAAGACTTTCCATACCGACGGTCGCAGGTTCAATCCCTGGGACTGGGAATGTCCCCTGCCAGAAACCCTGAGCAGCTGCTGCCCGCCAGTGTGGACAATACTGAGCTAGAGGGACAAATTGCTCTGGCTCTATATAAGGCAGGGCTACCACAGCATTCTGATATTTGCCATATTTCTTTCAGTTCCTTTCTGAATACTTCTTAGCACTGAATTTTCGTAACAAAAAAAAAAAAAATTCCTTCCAGTAGCACCTTAGAGACCAACTAAGTTTGTTATTGGTATGAGCCTCCGTGTGCATGCACACTTCTTGGCTCATACCAATAACAAACTTAGTTGGTCTCCAAGGTGCTACTGGAAGGAATTTTTTTATTTGTTTCGACTACGGCAGACCAAAGGGACCCAGGTGGCGCTGTGGTCTAAACCACTGAGCCTAGGGCTTGCTGATCAGAAGGTCGGCAGTTCGAATCCCTGCGAAGGGGTGAGCTCCCGTTGCTCGGTCCCAGCTCCTGCCCACCTAGCAGTTCGAAAGCACGTCAAAGTGCAAGTAGATAAATAGCTACCGCTCCGGCAGGAAGGTAAACAGCGTTTCTGTGCGCTGCTCTGGTTCGCCAGAAGCGGCTTAGTCATGCTGGCCACATGACCTGGAAGCTATACGCCGGCTTTCGGCCAATAAAGCGAGATGAGCGCCGCAACCCCAGAGTCGTCAGCGACTGGACCTAATGGTCAGGGGTCCCTTTACCTTTACCTTTACAGCAGACCAACACGGCTACCTACCTGGAACTGGAACTGAATTTTCGTGTTATTGTCCAGAATTGCTAGGCAATATTTAATTGCTTTTTAAAAAACCAATGGAGGGAAGATATGACCCTTGTTGGAAGGGTAGCACAAGGCATGGCAATGTCATCCTGGCCCCACTTTCTTTCCCATCCTAGCTGGTTTTATAAAATGCCCGCAGGATTCAGAGCTTAGCTGGGCATAGCCAGTTGTAGTAGCAACCAGGCTGCTGTTAAGTTGCCCAATTTTTTTCATCACTGGGAAAACGCTGCGTTTCACCCCATAAACTTTCAACAAACCTGCTTAGTGTTTCCTTGTGACTTTCTCTTATCTGATGCCCTCCCCTTCCACGGTTGAATGAGGCTTCCCAGGTTCTTTGCCTCTCAATAGGCAAATATTTTGTCCACCTTTCCCAACATTTTTAAACAGATTGTGAACGTAAAGGGGGGATTGGCTCCACTTGGTTTTGAGCCGATGCACTTAGAACACCCTGAAACCTCCGCCGCCTGTTTTCTCTTCCTGCAGAATCCCTTTGTGGGGCGGAGTTCTCATCACAATTGCTGACACCTTTATGTTTCTCTTCCTGGACAAGTACGGTAAGCTCCTTTCTTACATAAGCGCTCCTCCTCCTGTCCTTAGTAATCTGACGAGTGGAGTAAGAGCACTTTCGCAATCAGCTCTGAGTAGGCCCTGCTGTTCATTGGGGCACGCTTGCGAAATCCTGGAAAAGGGCTTTTGCCTGCGACTTGCCTTGCAAACACAGATTCCACATTGGAGGCCCTGCTGGGAATGAGGATTGGAGCTTGTATGGCTCTCCAGATTGTAGGTGAAGTCTTGCAATTCACTTTGCAAAAGCTGTGGATTCCTGCGGCATGATGTCTTGCTACTGATTCAAAATGATTGATTCCTTGACGTGGCTTTCCTCATTCCTATAGTAATCAGCGGCACGCGGGTGGCGCTGTGGGTTAAACCACAGAGCCTAGGGCTTGCCGATCAGAAGGTCGGCGGTTCGAATCCCCGCAACGGGGTGAGCTCTCGTTGCTCGGTCCCAGCTCCTGCCAACCTAGCAGTTAGAAAGCACGTCAAAGTGCAAGTAGATAAATAGGTACCACTCCAGCGGGAAGGTAAACGGCGTTTCCGTGCACTGCTCTGTCCTAAAAATGCACATCTTAGGATAAAGAAGTTGTCATCAGCATGACTGGCTGATTAGATTATCTGTCTGGAAACTGTAGAAATGGCTTCCTGAAGCTGCGGAACTGTGAGTTAAACCCCATAAAACAGGGGCTTTCCCCTTTGCAAAGTAAGCTCAACAACTTTGAGCTGATCCTCAAAAAATTGGGCTTTTCTCCTTTGCAAAAGAAGCTGCAGAAATTTGAGCTGATCCTCAAAACATGGGGCTTTTCTCCTTTGCAAAAGAAGCTGCAGAAATTTGAGCTGATCCTCAAAAAAT
This sequence comes from Darevskia mixta, assembly GCA_034641385.1. Classification (NCBI taxonomy): domain Eukaryota; kingdom Metazoa; phylum Chordata; class Lepidosauria; order Squamata; family Lacertidae; genus Darevskia; species Darevskia mixta. Next base: position 1,840,943 of record JAWWNH010000047.1, read on the forward strand.
GGGGCTTTTCTCCTTTGCAAAAGAAGCTACACAAATTTGAGCTGATCCTCAAAAAAATTGGGGCTTTTCCCCTCTAAAAACTAGGTGCATCCTATGGTCAGGTGCGCCTTATAGAGTGAAAAATACGGTAAGTCGATTGTTCCACCAGTGCAAGGATTTCTCCTTGCACAATGGAAGGTCCTCGCACTGTGCTGGACATACAAGGCATGCGTGTTATTTTGTTGAGAGCAACTTGTGCGGTGTGTAAATGCGCACGGTGCTGCTTGACCTGATGCCCAGTGTGATGAGGTGAGGCACTGAGCAAATGCTTCCTCTATTCTGGACTGTATGAAAGGACTTTTGGCTCCCAAAGTATCTTTTAAAAGGTGCATGCGTGTCTTTTTCAGGCTTGAGGAAACTGGAAGCTTTCTTCGGGTTCCTGATTACCATCATGGCCGTTACATTTGGATATGAGGTAACGTTGCTTTTTAATATGTGGGGTTTTTGCATTAGAGATTAAAAAGTGGCTTTTCCCATTCAGAATGTAACAAAACATGTTGGACTAGATGCTCCTCATGACCCCTTCCAACTCTACGATTCTATGTAACCTTTCCTAGTGGTTTCGTGTAATAATAATAATAATAATAATAATAATAATAATAATAATAATTTTCAGGTTAAGAACGGACCTCTGGAACCACACACACACACACACGGCTTTTCATTTCTACATTGGGCTTTGGTGCCTTGGGGCAAGAGTTAGACCAGTGATGGCTAACCTTGACACTCCAGATGTTTTGGGACTACAACTCCCATCATCCCTGACCACTGATCCTGTTAGCTAGGGATGATGGGAGTTGTAGTTCCAAAACATCTGGGGTGTCAAAGGTTAGCCATCACTGAGTTAGACAGACCTGCCATGGGCTTGATTGTCTGTTTATTGCATGGGCTTTAAACCAGAACATTTAACTCGACAGTGCGAAGGATGTCTAACTAAATATATTTCACCCCAGATGTCCAATTAGTCAGTGGCCTACTGAAAGTGGAAGAAAAGCGAAAGAAGGGATTTATTTTGGAATGTGAGGAAGCTCTGTTATTGGCCTGTTGAAGCTGAGCTAGGGGTTTAAACTAGGGTTGCCAATTTGGCAGCTGGTCATTGTTGGTCAGGACTGTAGTTCAGTGGCAGAGCTTGTGCCTTGCAGGCAGAAGGCCCCGGGTTCATTCCCCGGCATTTCCAAGTGTGGCAGGGAGAAAACCCCTGGAGAGCTGCTGCCAGTCAGTGTGGATGATATTGAGGTAGATGTTACATGGTTGTTTCCTATGTTCTGCTAGCTAAGATAATAATAATAATAATAATAATAATAATAATAATAATAATAATAATAATAATAATAATTTATTATTTATACCCCGCCCATCTGGCTGGGTTTCCCCAGCTACTCTGGGCGGCTTTCAACACAACATTAAAATCCAATAATCTATTAAACATTAAAAGCTTCCCTAAACAGGGCTGCCTTCAGATGTCTTATAAAGGTCTGGTAGTTGTTGTTCAATTTGACATCTGAAGGGAGGGTGTTCCACAGGGCGGGCGCCACTACCGAGAAGGCCCTCTGCCTGGTTCCCTGCAACTTGGCTTCTCGTAGTGAGGGAACCGCCAGAAGGCCCTCGGCGCTGGATCTCAGTGTCCGGGCTGAATGATGGGGGTGGAGACGCTCCTTCAGGTATACTGGACCGAAGCCATTTAGGGCTTTAAAGGTCAGTAAGTGTTGGTACATAGTTTGACTAGCCAGAGAAGTGGTCTTCATATTGTTTGGAATGAGCTTGTGATTTCCCATAGGGATGAAATTTTCAGCTTTGTGGTGGTGATGCATTCACACCTTACTTCATATTTATTTTTATTTTATCATGCTCTTTCCTCTCAATGGAAGCACAGGGTGGCTAACAATATAAAATATTAGCAATAAAATGTTGTTAGAACCTCTCATCAGAGCCAGATATGAAAACAAAACAGCAACTGTGCAGTCAGCAAAATCTGTTACACCCCAAGGGTACAGATAGATGAATAGATCGAATGCGACCATAACTCTGTATCAATATGGCCGTGTAAGAGTGGGCTGAAGAGAGAGATTTGCTGCCTTGGTCTTCCCCAACCCAGTGCCCGCCAGGTGTTTTGGACTACAACTCCCATCAGCCCTGGCAAGCGTGGCCGTTGGTCAGGGTTAGTGGGAGTTGTAGTTCAGCAAATGTCTGCAGAAGGCTGCACTGTATGAAAACGAGGAGGGGAAAGTACTTCACGAGGCCATTGCTGTATCAGTCTAAAAGTAGACATCTGTGTCTTGGCCAAGGCCGCTTGCGATTCCAGCTGTGCTAATGGCCATCCTCTATGTCCCTACAGTATTTTAGGGTGGGACCAGACCAGGGCCAGTTGCTGAAAGGGATGTTCATGCCGTACTGTGAAGGCTGTGGCGTCCCTCAGCTAGAGCAAGCCGTTGGGATCGTGGGCGCTGTCATCATGCCGCACAACATGTACTTGCATTCTGCGCTGGTCAAGGTAAGCTTGGGGCGTTGTTGTTTTTTTGCCTGCGTGAGGCCGATTTTCACTTCAGTCTTTCCCCTCACGAATGCCACACAGTGAAGTCACACTTGTGAACCTTCGCACACTTGGCTTCTGAAGCGGTCGCCTGTTCTGTGACACAGTGGCACCACTGTTGCTTCCGTCTCGCACGTCTGTGAAATCAGTTGTGTGGTGTAGTTAAAATGGCTGCCTTTGCTTTACCGCTCACTGTGCTAAAATAATAATAATACTGGGGGAGCGGAGAAGAAGAAGAAAAAGAAGAAGAGGAGTTTGGATTTGATATCCCGCTTTATCACTACCCGAAGGAGTCTCAAAGCGGCTCACATTCTCCTTTCCCTTCCTCCCCCACAACAAGCACTCTGTGGGGTGAGTGGGGCTGAGAGACTTCAGAGAAGTGTGACTAGCCCAAGGTCATCCAGCAGCTGCATGTGGAGGAGTGGAGACGCGAACCCGGTTCACCAGATTACGAGTCCACCGCTCTTAACCACTGCACCACACTGGCGCCAAAGATACTCTCACCACCCAGCAGTCAAACTGTGCCTACCATTGATGCCTTTAAATTAGCCTTCCATGAAAGGCATCCATCCATGCACAGCAACAACCATGCAGGCTGATGGAAAGAAGCCACATCTTCTCTCATGGCACAGGCCCCCCTAGCTCAGTGGCCAGGAAGACAGCAGTTGTGGCTTGTTACCACAACCTTAGTTAACCCTAGTTAGAGGGACGTGGGTGGCACTGTGGTCTAAACCACCGAGCCTCTTGGGCTTGCCAATCAGAAGGTCGGTGGTTCGAATCCCCACGATGGGGTGAGCTCCCGTTGCTTTGTCCCAGCTCCTGCCAACCTAGCAGTTCAAAAGCATGCCAGTGCAAGTAGATAAATAGGTACCACTGCGGCGGGAAGGTAAACGGCGTTTCCGTGCACTGCTCTGGTTCGCCAGAAGCAGCATAGTCGTGCTGGCCACATGACCCGGAAAGCTGCCTGTGGACAAACGCCGGCTCCCTTGGCCTAAAAAGGGAGATGAGCGCCGCAACCCCAGAGTCATCTGCAACTGGACTTAACCGTCCAGGGGTCTTTTACCTTTACCTTAACCCTAGTCTTGGTTGCCTGTTATGTTGGCAGGACACCCCAGGGATTGTTGCAGCCCGTGATAGGTTTCTAAAATCCAGTCACTCTTTTGAGAAGAGTGAACTGGGTTAACAGCCCTCATTGGGATATTGTACAACTTTATAACCTGTTGTGTGTGTTTTCCCTTTATATTCACATTCCTGTTGTGGTTCCCATTTTGAACTAAAAAAAGGACCCTGTTGGATCACATCAGCAGTTCATCTAGTCCAGCATCCTTGTTCTCACAGTGGCCAAACAGATGCATATGGGCTGCATTAAGAAGTACTGTTCTGTTCTGAATCTTCCACGATTCAGCTTTCTTAGATGAACCCAGGTTCTAGTATTATGTTGGGTAGGCCAAGGTGGAAATTCCCGTACATGAACCTTCTGTTCCGAAAGGCTGGTGTACTCACAGGTGCATTATCGTACTGCATGTATCTGTGAGACCCTATTTACACAGCCTAGCCCATCTAACTAGTGAACTTCAAAGGATGGGTGAATATTCAGAATTTGCAGAGGGTGCCACCTGTTGGCTTGGTCACAGCCTTGAATAAACCTCTTCTTGCAGGCTGTGCTAACCTGTTCTCTTTCTGTCCAGTCTCGACAGGTGAATCGGGCCAACAAGAAGGAGGTCAGTGAGGCCAACAAATATTTCTTCATAGAATCCTGCATTGCCCTCTTCATCTCCTTCATTATAAACGTCTTTGTCGTTTCGGTCTTTGCCCAAGCCTTCTTCGGAAAGACAAACCAAGACTTGGTGAGTCCCTGTTCTCGGTTTCTCTTCTGGTGCACTTGCTTCCATAATTTTAAGGCATTCCCAGAAGGGAAAAAGGATGTATCCCAGTAACTTGGCGTGACCAATATTTGAATCATTTATATCACACACCTCTATCAAAAAGCGTCCTTTGAGTGGCTTGTGAAGATCAGTAATAAGGCAGGCCCCGCCCACACATTTGCAGCCCGAAAGAGGATCACACAAAAGCAAATGTGATTGGAGGGAAAAGATGGGAAAAAGCCAAGCCCAGGCACTGATTCTTGGTTACAAAATACCTATAAGACCTGTTGGAAACAGTTCAAGGAAAAGGGGAATATGCTTGGATCTCGAAAGAATTGATAGAGCGACCATACATATGGGACCAGCACGGGTGACTGTGCCTGGCGAATATTTAATATTCCTAACTACATGGCTGTGATTCATGGGTTGGGCACTTAATTCTATTCTGATTTTATTGTGATTTGGAGCTGTGTTTTAATCAATTGTTTGATTTTGTGTTTTTAATGTATTGCCGTATTTTTTGCTCCATAACGCGCACCGGACCATAATGCGCACCTCGTTTTTAGAGGAGGAAAACAAGAAAATATTTTTCTTGTTTTCCTCCTCTAAAAGGCTGGGAGGGAGGGAGGAAGAGAGAGAGAAGGAAGAGAGAGAGAGGAAGAGAGAGGGAAAGAAGGAGGGAGAGAGGGAGGGAAGAAAGAGAGAAGGAAGGAAGGAAGGAAGGAAGGAAGGAAGGAAGGAAGGAAGGAAGGAAGGAAGGAGAGAGAGGTGGGAAGCATCTCCCTCCCTCCCTCCTTGTGCTCTCCAGGGGTGGGGGAGGAACTGACATCCCGAAAGCAGCGCTGTCCGTTCCTTTCCGGCCCCCTTTCCTGCTGTCCTGGCGGGCGCGGAGGGGTGGGGGGGAGGAACGGACATCCCGAAAGGGCTGCTTTTGGGCTGTCTGTTCCTCTCTCGCCCCCTTTGCTGCTGTGCGGGCGTCAGCGGGCGGGGGGAGGAACGGACACCCCAAAAGCGCTGCTTTTGGGCTGTCCGTTCCTCTCCCGCCCGCCGGGAGCCATGGCTCCAGTGGCAGAGGCATCCCTCTGCTTACGACTGCAGTGGCAGCCGAGGGATCCCGCTGCCGGCCAGTGCCTTCGCTCCATAACGCGCACAGACTTTCCCCCTTCCTTTTTAGGAGGAAAAAAAGTGCGCGTTATGGAGCGAAAAATATGGTATATATTTGGTGTTAGCCGCCCTGAGCCCGGCCTTGGACGGGGAGGGCGGGGTGTAAATAAATGAATAATATTATTATTATTATTATTATTATTATTATTATTATTATTATTATTATTACATCCCATTTCTCCTGCTGCAACCTGATGGAATCTCCCAGCATATATATATATATATACAGTGGTACCTTGGGTTACAGGTGCTTCAGGTTACAGACGCTTCAGGTTACAGACTCTGCTAACCTAGAAATAGTACCTCTGGTTAAGAACTTTGGCCCCGTTAGCTAAAGTGGTACCTCAGGTTAAGAACGGCCCTCCAAAACGAATTAAGTTCTTAACCCGAGGTACCACTGTATATCCCAGCAATATGTTCCTCTCCTCATACTTGGATCGACCTTGTGAAAACGTAGTTTTTGAAACGTCGAAATTTGTCTTTGCAGCAAGAGATGTGTGCAAATAAAAGCTTTGCTCCACCTTCGTTGTTTCAATCAAATGGGACCCTGGATGTCGATATCTATAAAGGGGTGAGTAGGTCTTTGAACGGCAATATGCATTTTTCTTGAGGCAGCAAAGGAGTATTGGGCTTGGCGCAGAACCGTCTTTGATCGTTTCAGCCCTTGTTCCCCCAAAGTTGACTGCATTTAAAATCCATGAAGAATCTTTGTGTAGCCAAGGAAAGGTTGAATCTAATGTTGTTCAAGCAGACTTCCACCGGTGTAGTGGGACTTTCCCTCCTCCTCCCCCTTGTTCCCCCCCCAAAGCACAGATTTCAAATCTTCCAGAGAGACCCTCTGCCGCAGATTTTTGGGGGTGCAGGAGGTCCCATTGGAATAGCAGAACACCCTAACGTTCAGCTTGTACAGTGTCTTTTATCTCCTTTTAATATCACTTTTTAAAAGAGCAGTGATAAACACAGCTCTATAAGAATGCTGGCTAAAAGTCCAGATTAAAAACCATCATAACCTACCTCTGGGGGGGAAAAACAAACTAATATGCAAAGTTGTAAAATGTTCCGTTTTGAGGACAGTGAACAAATCTGCCTTAAAAAGGAAGGTTTAACAAGCTTCCAGAAGGATGTTAAAGAGGAGCTATCAGAGATATTGGGGAACCTGGTGGAGTACATGCTGACATACACTCCGCCCCCCCCCCAAAAAAACCCAACCCCACTCCAAACTGGGGATAATGCTTTATCGGTCATTAGGGCAACAATCCACATGTTGTCTGTTAAAAACAACAACAACACCCTGCAAAAATTGTGATTTCAATGTTTCAGCAGTTGTTTTTCCTCTGGATTTAGCAGGGAAGGACAAGAGGAGAGATGCAAATATCTCCCACTTGGACTACTGCAATGCGCTCTACGTGGGGCTACCTTTGAAGGTGACCCGGAAACTGCAATTAATCCAGAATGCGGCAGCTAGACTGGTGACTGGGAGTGGCCGCTGGGACCACATAACACCGGTCCTGAGAGATCTACATTGGCTCCCAGTACGTTTCCGAGCACAATTCAAAGTGTTGGTGCTGACCTTTAAAGCCCTAAACGGCCTCGGTCCTGTATACCTGAAGGAGCGTCTCCACCCCCACCGTTCAGCCCGGACACTGAGATCCAGCGCCAAGGGCCTTCTGGCGGTTCCCTCACTGCGAGAAGCAAAGCTACAGGGAACCAGGCAGAGGGCCTTCTCGGTAGTGGCGCCCGCCCTGTGGAACGCCCTCCCAGCAAAGGTCAAAGAGATAAACAGCTACATGATGTTTAGAAAATACCTGAAGGCAGCCCTGTTTAGAGAAGTTTTTAATCTGTGACATTTTGATGTATCTTAATGTTTGTTGGAAGCCGTCCAGAGTGACTGGGGGGGACCCAGCCAGATGGGCGGGGTACAAACAAACAAACAAATAATATTATTATTATATTAGAAAAGTTTGGGTCTTCCCTTCATTGCCCTAGTGTCCTGCAAACAACCCCAGGGAGTTTCTTTTATTCCTGCTCCCATCCAACGAAATAGTGCAAGAAGCCCATTGCTCTTGGGGAAATGGAAAGTTGACAACTTAACTGTCATTTGGCACTGGCGTATTTATGAAAATTAATGGACTGGTATGTGTGCAGTAGCCCTGACCTTCAAGTTCATGTTCTGTTTGAGTAAATTGGCCAACCTCATCTAAATAGCGATTTTAATAAAATGGCCCCCTTGCATTAGATCGCTGCCTTGGCAGCTCTAAATTGCAAGTCTTTATTTGCCCTACCCCCTCGGAATTTTACTTCTACACATCATTGACAGGAATCCTTCTCTGTTCTAGGGTGTTGTTCTGGGCTGTTCTTTTGGCCCGGCTGCTCTCTACATCTGGGCTATCGGGATTCTCGCTGCAGGTCAGAGTTCGACAATGACGGGAACCTACTCTGGACAATTTGTCATGGAGGTAATCCTTTTTCCTTACTTGAGTTAAGATGAGATGATGGAGATGTCGGAACCCGGTCTAAACAGTTCAGTTACCTGCGGGTGTTTTGCTTTCTGGCACATGCAAGCAATTCCTGCATGAAAGCTCTCACCCGCAAAAGAAAAACAGCATGCAATAACTTAGGCTGCTGTGTAGCATCTTCAGAGCAGATGCTGGGACTAAGAAAACAAACAACAAAACTTGTGTTAATGGTATTCTTTTAGTACCTTTAAAAAAAAATCAGATTTGCATGGTTTTCCATTTATGGTTATATAAATAAATAGGATTTTTATTTATTTAAAAAAATCACCATGGAGTAATGTTTATAAAAATGAAAGACACACAGCCAGGATATTAGTGGTGAGAAAATGGAAAAATGAAACAGCACCAACGATAATAGAATGGCAGACATTGATGATAGAATATCTTGAATTGGCGAAGATGTCAAGGAAAATAAGAGGGCTTTCTAACCTGAAGGTATACAGAGAATGGAATATCTTTAAAGAGTATCTAAAAATATATTATCCAAACAGCAATCTCCTAAACTCTTGTAAAAAAAAACCTGATATGTAATAAATATAAGACAAGAATACAAAAAGATTAAATGAAGTCATGGAAGAATGCGCGTTAAATTTAAGGGGGAAAAAAGACAAATACAATGTGGAGAATTGGAAGTTGTTTTTATTTATGATTGTGAAATACTGTTTTGTGTGATGAAATGTTTTTGATGGTTTTTTGTAATTGTTTAATTATCTTTGATATTTTGGTAGTTTTTCTTTCTTTTCTTATATTCTTTTCTTTTCGTCTCAATGTATGTATATTTACCTGTGTTTTAAATTAATAAAGATTTATTGAAAAAAGAAAATGAAAGGCAGACAAAGGTAAATGATGATCAAGTGAGAGAATACTGGAAGGTTGTGAGCGTTTCTTTGTGAAGGTTCTGAGCATTAAGCTGAAAACTAGCCAGTTAGCCTGAGAATGTCTTCCTTGTACCCGTATCCCACCCTACAAACTGTTTTGTTGTTTGATGACGTTTGAGCTCCGCGGGCTATTCTGGTCATTTGTCTCCCCTTTGCTTGTTTCAGGGCTTCCTCAATCTGAAGTGGTCACGTTTTGCTCGAGTGGTTTTGACTCGCTCCATCGCCATCACGCCGACCCTCCTGGTTGCCATTTTCCAAGATGTGGAACGCCTGACTGGCATGAACGACTTCCTCAACGTTCTTATGAGCCTGCAGGTGAGGGTCTTAAAGAATAGTCGCGGCGGGGGCACATTTACTGGCCACAGCGAAATTTGCCCTCGGAAAGGTTTGGGAGGGAAGGCGGAATCCAGGTTTGCAAAAGCAGTGATTTGAAATAATAAAACCTTGCAGTCCAATGAGAGGAAGCTCAGCACATACTGAAGTCGGTTTAACAGTCTAGGGCCCGTTTGTTTCTTATGTGGAAACAAGTAAGACCTGCGCAATGCAGGTTCTAAAGGGAACAATCCATCACCCTGTGGGGAAATGTCATAGACTTGAGGGTAAGTCATGTAAGGCCAGTTAGGAGGAAATCCAGAGCTGGAGGCCCAAGTTTAGGATACCTTCTTCTTCTTTTTCTCAATTTTTTAAAATTAATTTTAACAATTTTAAGCACTTAACAATACCGTTAAATTTTCATCCTTCCCCCCTCTCACTGAGGGAAGCAAATTTTCATCCCCCTCTCTCACCGGACGAAACATAAACATTATACATTTAACATAACTAACATATTAAATATCATTGCTTAAGCCTGGCCCAATTCTGTGGGCCAGGTATTCCGCCTGTCCTCAATTTCATATTTCGGTTGACTGCCCTCAATTTCATATTTCAAGTCCCCCTCTGTTGAATTCATTATCTATCCTCTTTATCAGTTTTCCAAATTCATAAACTTCACAATAACATAATATACCAAATACATTTTGCATAATCTAACTCCTTTTCCCCTACCTCAGCACCTTAGTACTTCTGATCCTTTCCTCATGCCTTATCAAATTCCCATCCACCAACCTAATTTAGACTCCTAATTTTGTATTTTACACCCTTCCCTCCCTCCGGTCTCGAACTTTTTAGCTGTATTTTCCCCTACTAACCTCCTATTTTTCACATATAATCATCGTTAACGGCAGTATCCAAATCCAAACATCATAACCATCTAACCAGGAAAAAAACCAAATCTATATATATCCTCTTTATCCCACCCCAACCCTCACAAAAGTCCAGACCCAACAATCAATCCCTGCCATGCGACATTCTCCTCTCATCCTCTGCAATGTGGTGTTCCTTGTAATTTCATCTTTACTCAGCTCAATCCATAGTATTTGCATATCTCTTCTCTTCTCTGGGATTTTACTGTCCAAGTTTAGGATACCTTCTTGAGCAATATCTCTCCCCCCCCCTTTTTCTTCTTCTTCCTTTCCAGCTTCCTTTTGCATTAATTCCAGTCCTCACATTCACCAGTTTGCGTCCTGTGATGAATGACTTCGCCAATGGCCTGTAAGTATGAAGAATTGCATGCGTATCACATCCTTGAGGGACCTGAGAAGGGTAAAAACTGAGGTGCATAATATTGCTTCTGACCAGACACTTCTCACTACAGCGGTACCTTGGTTTACGAACTTAATCTGTTCCAGAAGTCTGTTCTTAAACCAAAGCGTTCTTAAACCAAGGCGGGCTTTCCCATAGCAGCGGGGGACTCAATTTACAAATGGAACACACTCAACAGGAAGCGGAACATGTTCTTATTCCAAGGCAAAGTTCACAAACCAAAACACCTCCTTCCGGGTTTGCAGCGTTCTTAATCCAACCTGTTCATAAACTACCGTGTTTCTCCTAAAATAAGACACCGTCTTATATATTTTTTTCCTCAAAAGTATGGCTTATTTTCTGGGAGTTCTTATTTTAACCGCTCCGCGCCGGTACGCTGCATAGCCACGCCTATCTAGGCTATCTTAAGGGAGAGGCGCTGCGTCACTATGGCTTATTTTCGAGGTATGGCTTATATTTCACAAATGCGTAGAAATCCTGCTACGGCTTATTTTATGGCTACGTCTTATTTTAGGAGAAATGCGGTAAGCTGTTCTTAAACCAAGGTATCTGGGAACTATTGTCACTTGGGCAAGCCACTTTAAATCTCAGCACCTGTATGTATGCACACACAGAAAGAGAGACAACCCTCCCCTTTCCCATCTGATGCCCTGGATGTAATTCCGCAAGTTGAGGCTTCACCTTATTACTGTGAAGGGAAGCTCTTCACATTAGCATAGGACTGTGTTGCGTGTGCACGTATGCACACAGTATTTCTCTCCCCACCCTGTAAATAAAAAAGGACAGGGGACACCCCCCCATGTGTGGAGTGTGTTTTATAGTCAGTACGACCAGTGGAACCTGTAGCTTTTCTGTGGGATGCCAGGACCACGTGTCCATTTTAGTTTGCAGTACTCCTGGGCATAGCTGTCAACTCTCCCTTTTTTTGCGGGAAACTCCCTTATTCCAATGCCGTTTCCCGCTGCTATCCCGGATTGTTGATATCCCTTAAATTTCCCGGATTTCAAAGGAAGCAGCTCCTCTCCCTCCCTGCCAGCCAGGGAGGCTCCTCAGCTGCGTTGCTCGGCTGCCAATAAGGAGTCTGAGACCGACTGGGGGCGGAGCTTGCATGCCTTGTGCAGCCAGACCCTCACGCCCAACCAGACAGCCAGCCTGCCTGCCATCTATGCGCTCGCTCTTTCGCTCACCCGTTTGCGTGCAGCTTCTGGAGCGCAGGGTGGCGAGGCTACTTGGTGCCATTGCACCACCCTCGCGGCATCCCTTATTTTCAAATCCGAAAGTTGACAGCTATGCTCCTGGGCAACATCTTTCTCTGTGTTTTGCCAGGCTGCTGTGTGCAACCACTGATGCCACAGGTAACAAAAAAATCAACTTCCAGCACATCGCCATATTGAAAAGCAATACATGCAATGACTAACCAGCTGCCAAACCTTTTACACTGCAGTAAAACTTAGTAGAATACCACTCTCTTTGTGTGTGTGTGTGTGCGCACACACACACACACCTTTAAAAGAGGCCCCGTGGATACAGAGTACAACACACACTCCTTTAAAAGAGGCCCCGTGGATACAGAGTACACATGTTCCATGGGGCCTCTTTTAAAAGAGTCACCCTGCATATATTTACAATACACATGAACACACTTTTGCTTGCTCTTCCACATCAGTTTCCCCTCTCCACACACTGCAGAGTCCCACCCTGTAGGCTTCTAGCGTATTAGGTGGTTTATGTAAATGTGGTCACATGACTTTATTTTTGTGAGCTTTTTGAGGGGTGTGTGTGTGTTTGAGTATTAAGCCTATTCTGTTGCACTTCTCAACCATTCCGCATAGTTGTAAGTCATTCCCAGTTCATCTCCTCCCACTATAATATTGTTTCTTAATTTGACTTTTAGGGCCTGGAAGATCGCTGGGGGGATTCTCATTCTTATCATCTGCGCCATCAACATGTACTTTGTGGTGTCGTATGTAACTGGCCTGGGACAAACCATCTATTATGTGATTGCTTCACTCCTCAGCATTGTCTACCTAGCCTTCGTGGCATATTTGGTAAGTTAATGGTGGGTTTGTATGGTGGTTGTTGTTGTTTTCCTTTTTGAAGACTTACATCTTCTTAGGAAGCATGACTTTCTTCCCCTACCTGGTCCAGAGAATGTTTTTTGAAATCTATGGCGTTTACCAGGCAATACTATTCCAGCAGGGACGTGGGTGGCGCTGTGGTCTAAACCACCGAGCCTCTTGGGCTTGCCGATCAGAAGGTCGGCGGTTCGAATCCCTGCGACGGGGTGAGCTCCCGTTGCTCGGTCCCTGCTCCTGCCAACCTAGCAGTTCAAAAGCACGAAGTGCAAGTAGATAAATAGGTACCGCTCCGGCGGGAAGGTAAACGGCGTTTGTGTGTGCTCTGGTTCGCCAGAGGTGGCTTAGTCATGCTGGCTACATGACCCGGAAGCTGTCTACGGACGCTGGCTCCTTTGGCCAGTAAAGCGAGATGAGCGCCGCAACCCCAGAGTCGTCCGTGACCTTTTACGGTTCCAGCACATTGGGAAACTGCCAGATGCCTATAGGTGTCTTAATGCAGAATTTTTCCCTCCGCCTCCCAGCACATAGCAGCTTCTGTACTTGCATCATTTCCCACTTACAAATAACCTTACCAAGGGAAAATGAGATGGAATGCTCAGTAAATTATAATAATAATAATAATAATAATAATAATAATAATAATAATAATAATAATAATAATTTATTATTTATACCCCGTCCATCTGGCTGGGTTTCCCCAGCCACTCTGGGCCGCTTTCAACAGAACATTAAAATACAATAATCTATTAAACATTAAAAGCCTCCCTAAACAGGGCTGCCTTCAGATGTCTTTTAAAGCTCTGGTAGTTGTTGTTCTCTTTGATATCTGAAGGGAGGGCGTTCCACAGGGCGGGCGCCACTACCGAGAAGGCCCTCTGCCTGGTTCCCTGTAACTTGGCTTCTCGTAGTGAGGGAACTGCCAGAAGTCCCTTGGTGCTGGATCTCAGTGTCCGGGCTGAACGGTGGGGGTGGAGACGCTCCTTCAGGTATACAGGACCGAGGCCGTTTAGGGCTTTAAAGGTCAGCACCAACACTTTGAATTGTGCTCGGAAACGTACTGGGAGCCAGTATAGGTCTTTCAAGACCGGTGTTATGTGGTCTCGGTGGCCGCTCCCAGTCACCAGTCTAGCTGCCGCATTCTGGATTAATTGCAGTTTCTGGGTCACCTTCAAAGGTAGCCCCACGTAGAGCGCATTGCAGTAATCCAAGTGAGAGATAACTAGAGCATGCACCACTCTGAGAAGACAGTCTGCAGGCAGGTAGGGTCTCAGCCTGCGTACCAGATGGAGCTGGTAGACTGCTGCCCCGGATACAGAATTAACCTGCGCCTCCATGGACAGCTGTGAGTCCAGAATGACTCCCAGGCTGCGCACCTGGTCCTTCAGGGGCACAGTTACCCCATTCAGGACCAGGGAGTCCTCCACACCTGCCCGCCTCCTGTTCCTCCATATATATATAATTCAGGTCCATTTATTTCACTGGGCCTACTCTCCCGGTGAAATTAAGAGACCTGTGATCACATGGGAACAGTGCGCTGTTATCTTTGTAGTGGCTAAAATACTTTGTGGTGGGACTGTCTTTTTAAGTAAACCTACAATTGATTTGGGATTCTGCTTCTCTCCTCCTCCTTCTTCCTCCAGACTTGGCTGTGCCTAATAGCTCTCGGCGCCTCCTTCCTGGCCTGTGGTCGCACGGTAAGAGTCACGAGAACGTTGCTTATTGAAGAGCCGGCTTCGTCTCCAATTAATTAAATACTGGGTCTGTCTGTACGCAACAGGGAGCCATCAGGGCCAGTGTGTTTCTATGGTTTACTCTGTGAACATATCCAAATGTATGTGCGCTTTTGCACAAAGTTAAGATTGTGGTACTGGTGTTTAAAAAATAATAATTGTGGTTGTACATATTGAGAAATACTCGGGTTCTTTTTCCTTGCTGTCCCCCTACAATCACACTCGAAAGAACAAACGGGACAAAAATTCTCATTGCTTCCGTTGTAGCATCAGATTATTCTCAGTGTGAGAATGCAAACACTAAAATGCTTTCAACTTTAACCAAGGGACTAATACTATATTCTAACTGGGGTTCATTCAATTAATGGCAATCGTGTCTTTAAAAAAAACCTGTTTTAAAGGCATAAAATTAAATGACTTGATTGCACTTGAATAGAATAGAGCCTAATGAGTCTTGTTAGTGTCAGTAGCTGGAATGCAAGAAGGCCAACATTATTCACCGCTAAGAATAATGAGCATCTTTATTCTGGACTGTATGCTTCAGGATGCAGTTAAAACCCCATGGGCAGGAAGCAGGGGAGAATCTCCCTGCATGTTGGGAAATAGCATGAGAAGCGTTATGCTGAATCTTGTTTCCTGAGAAGCTGGCTTTCTGCAGGCAGGCAGCTTCCCCACAGCTGAGCGTTCAAGCCCTTCATCCGGAACCCAAAATAGTGCAGTTTGATTAAAGTATTGTCCGTGAATTCTGCTAAGCGTAGAAGCTGGCAAGCGAATCAAACAGTCTCCTGTCCAGTTGATTAATGCCGGCTGACCACTCCTTCTGATAATGATTAAAGGCAGGTGTAAGTTAGTGATGCTGAGGCTGTTTCTGCAACCTTTATCAAAGAGAGCCGTGCCAAGCTGAGAACTTATTTTGGAAGGGGTACAAGTCACTTCTGAAAGTGCAGTTGCTAGTTTCAGTACTAATGAAAGTACTAGTATCTGCCAGGTGGCCAAAGTATCATCTTCTGCAGGACCACTGTCCAAAAAAAATCACACAAATAGAGTGGCTGCACATTTTGGCTGAGAAGCGGGTATAAAGAGTGCTTGGCCTGGTCATTTAATTGTTGGTCTTCACTAGAGGAATGGCTTGCTATCCAGCTCAAGAGATGTGCGCATGTATCATGTGCCCTGGAATTTTGTTTCTCTTAAGCAACTGCCCCAATTTCCCCCCAAATCGCTTTCTTGGTTCTCTTCGGTGTAAAAGCAAGATCACAGTTAAAGGGAGGAAATCCACAATTCTTGTATAGATTTCTCCCTTTTCTGTCTCCATTGGAGTTCTCCGTTAGAGAACTCTCAATTATTAGCTTTTTCTTAACCAAAAGAACAACTGCTAAAAAGTAAAACTGGGCCCATACATTAAAAAGTGTTAATTAACTTGCTTAGTGTGCAATTCTGGTGGTCAGCAAAGGGGAAATAATTATGCGTTCAATGTTTACAAGTTTTTACTGTTTGTTTTGTGACTAATTGTTATTAATACAGTGAAGTGATGTCCATATTTCCTGTAACTCTTTGTGTCGGGAATGTTAGAGTTAAAATGAAGGTTTGGCGTCCATTGGAGGAAAATACTTAAGTATGAATACTTGAATACTCTTTCTAGCCAGGAGTCTCCTACTACACATACTATTACAAAAATTGGTGGTATGTTTTTTTTTTTTTTTTTTTAAAACCATAGTTATCCTGGTGTAAGGATTCAAATTGTTCCCTCCGTCATCTTAAATTGTCTTTCTTTTTGTTGCTTCATTTCCTTTTAACAGTCTTCAGGGGTAGCATTGCAAAATCCTCCCCTTTTGGCATTACAACATTGAGACGGATACTAAGAAAGGACTAATTATAGTATTAATAACGTTAATAATTGCATCACTGAGCTATGTGTAGGGTGTTGGGTATAATGATGAATGGTTTTTACCTCCTGGAATATGTTTCATATATTCCTCCTGGAATATCGTTCAGAGATGCATGTGTCTGTTATCTGTTAAATAGAATTCAGAGTGACTTCCTAAGGTTGCAATACGGAACACAGTAGCACATTGTGAAATTTGCTCCACAGAAATTCAAAGGCAATTCCACTACCTCCGTGTTATGTTTCATTGGGAAATGGTAAACATTTAGATTCCCAGATATATTTCTGTTCTTAAAAGAAGAACCTGAGGGAGTCCTTGAATTTGCCTCAAGCAGGACTTGTTCGCAGATATTACCACTGGTCTCAAATCTTACCCTTATCTTGTGAAACTGATAAGTATACTGATTTCACTGGGCTAGAATTTGGGCTAAGGTAGCTTCGTTGCCTCTACCTCATCAGCTGTGTTTCAGGCCCAAAAACGAAACCGCTTTTGAGGGATTCCAATTTTAATACTTTCCTCCTTGCACGTATTGTGAGGCTAACCGCCCACTTGGCTTGCAGAGGGGTACCCATAATAACCAGAAGGTAGGAATCAGAACTGAAACACCTAGCAAAAGGGTCATAACTTGACCAGTGTCTCCCCCACAAAGACATTTGACATTCTCACACAATCCTTCATGTGTGTTTCTCTCTTAAAAACACTAATGATAAATCTTGAGTTGAAATGCCCTAATTTTTTCCAATCGTCACTGGAAGCCAGACTGGCTCTGAGTGTCTTCAGGTTTCATCCTCCAATTTTTCTGTACCATTTTTAACGAGATCATTATCCTTTTGCTCCCCTGGGTATTGGGTAAGATTTAACGGGTTGAATAATAACTTTTTATCAGCATTAACCTATGGCCTGTTTTTGACAAATGTCAAAGGTTGCATTCCAGGGCATAGTTAAGGATGCTTGAATCCTTTTAAAACTGGTCAGCCTAACGGACGCTTGGTTCTGTGCTGGAGCATTAACCCAAGGCTGTAATAGCCTACTGGCCCACATACGATGGGGGGACTTTCTATTGCTGCTTCAAGGTGCACCTAAATTTCAAGTGTAGAGAAAAAGACAATTAAAATATTTTCAGTTAGTGTGGGAGCCTTCAGTTCTGCACAAGAACTAGACAATACATTTTTGCCTCATGTGCACTTGTGAAAAACATTAATGGCAGCTGTGAGGATCTTTTGCTTAAGAGAAGGTGACATTGCATGTGTTTTAAGACTTTCAAGTTGGCTAGAATCTTTCCTGCTGCCTACAACTGTATGTAGTGCCATAAAGGCGACAAAATACATTGCATCACAGGCATGGCGTGATGCCCAGAGGGTGCCTAGCTTTCCCCCACTCAACACTAACATGGCCTGATAGGCTCCAATACTTTTGGACTACAACTCCCAGCATCCTCAACCAGCATGGGACGGGGAAAGGCTGCACTCAAGGCCAGTTGGTGTTTGGTATGTGTAGTTTTCCTTAAGAAAAGACGTCCTTGCCTGCAGTAGAGAAGGGCCTCTGAAATACAGGGTTCAAGTTGGCCATACGCTTGAGAGGCCCCTTACTGGGCCGTGCTGCTGTTATTCACTACAGAGGGGCTCTGATCATTCCTTTTTGCTGCTAAATTTTGAATCGCTATTTATCTGACCGTCTCAAGTCTCCCGGTTTTATTTGTACTAGCTTAACCTATCTGACTGCTCGTTTTTGCTGTATTTCAATAAACTTGGTGAACATTTCCCCAGCTCAGAAGCAGACATTATTTTAACAGTTCTGTTTTGCAAACTCCTGAGAGTGCGCCTGGCATTTTCTATGTAGACTTTGCAGGATTACTTGAAATGCTTTGTAACACTGAATGGGCAAATGGCCTTCCAGGTTTTTCAGTAGCAGAATAGTTTACACTATTGGGGAGTTGCATGGTTAAAAAATGGCCAGCAGCCTTCAGCAGCTATAATTTTTTTCTTCAGTGCACTTTAACATTGTAAATTATCAGAAGAAAGATTGACAAGCCTGCCTCTTGGGATGTCAGTTTCTGTCTGACACCGTTTTGAACATGATACAAGATTCTGAAAACCGTAGCTATGGAGCAGTCTTAAAGCATCCGTGCTACACAGTTTGGGTTGTACAATCTATGAAACAAATGTCTATTTTTTCTAGTATAAATCAGTCTGTATAAATGGTAATTTAAATTAAAAGAATGGAACATTTTCCAACTTGGGTGTCTTTCTTTTCTGCTTAAATGAACCTCACGAAGGTTGTCTTATTTGGGTATTATTTGATATACCAAGCACACAATGATATTATTATTATTATTATTATTATTATTATTATTATTATTATTTGTAAAATGCGCCCAGGTGTGGAATGTGGGCAGTGTTCTCTCCTCTCTTCCTGCCCCTGTCCCCCCCAGTTCATTTGAGCGTTGAAGGATTCTGCACCCACATCTGCAAAGAATACCCTGCCGTTGAATGGAATATCCTGCTGTCTTGCATAGAGATCCATGCAGACATCAAAACCTTTGTGATGCTTTGCATTGCCATTGTATGCTGCAATCGGTGATTCTGGCACAAGGCGGTGTTCAGTTTGCCGCTTTGGGGAGGTAAAGATTCAAAGTGACAAGCCATTGAGGAGCTGGCGGTAGGAACAATCCTGTTGGCTGGCTGTAGGAAATAAGGGCAGTGGCCAGGAATGATGGATATAGTTAAACCTGAATAGCATAACTATTTCCTAACCAGATCAGGCCAGGGTTCAAAATTCTTTTTTACAACAGGGGCAAGTTAGGTGCTTTTGCAAAGCAAAGGTAAAGGTGCCCCTGACCATTAGGTCCAGTCGCAGACGACTCTGGGGTTGCGGCGCTCATCTCGCTTTACTGGCCGAGGGAGCCGGCGTACAGCTTCCGGGTCATGTGGCCAGCATGACTAAGCTGCTTCTCGTGAACCAGAGCAGCGCACGGAAACGCCGTTTACCTTCCCGCCAGAGTGGTACCTATTTATCTACTTGCACTTTGACGTGCTTTCGAACTGCTAGGTTGGCTGGAGCTGGGACCAAACAACGGGAGCTCACCCCGTCATGGGGATTCGAACTGCCGACCTTCTGATCGGCAAGCCCTAGGCTCAGTGGTTTAGACCACAGTGCCACCCGCGTCCCTCTTTTGCAAAGCATACTATGCCTGAATAATGAAATAGATTTTTTTAAGCTCCATGTAGCTTTCCTGTCTAATAGCTGTTGTTGGCAAATTTGGGAAGGATAGGTCAAATACGTTTTTGAAAACCAGCTGAGCTGTTATGTTATAGGGAAATCACAGAATCATAGAGTTGGAAGAGACCACAAGGGCCATCCAGTCCAACCCCCTGCCAAGCAGGGGGTTATGGGGATGGGGGTCTGTTCTCAAAGGGTTCTGTGACCCCCAAAATGCCAGGAACTGCTCTGCAGAGAGTCTGCTGCAGTTCATAAAACATGAGTCTTTTGCCCATGTTTCATATTTATATGAGTCAAAAGCAGCTGATTAACAAAGGAGAGGGGGTGTTGTGGGTCAGATTAAGGCCTGGTTGAGACCTCTGCTCACAATTTCTATATTTTAGATAATTTATTTCTGTTGGTGTTTCCTGCATCATCCGTGTATGTCACAATCCAGAGTGCAAATTAGCTAATAAAAATATATCTAGTAGCAGTTTCCTATTAACACAACAAATCAAATGACGACTGATACATGGTCAGTGGAGTAGCCTTCAAATGAGTACTGCTGAGTTGGCAAAATCTTTTCTAGTGCTCTGTGGGCCAACATTACCTGCAGATTAAAGCTTTTGGATAAAACAGATTCAACTCTGACATGCTATAGAAATTTTATCTTTCCCCTTTTATTACAAGCTCTCCTTACCAGCTTTAAGGGAAGTGGACGGTGTAAGTAATTTTACTTCGCTAAGAAACTTGCAGCTTAAATGTCCTACAATGTTTAAAACATGCAGTACATTTTCATGTTAACTCTTGAGACGCTATACGGTAAGTTTCAGTCTGTTGGAAACTGTTGGTCATCCTATCCTTTCGATTCATATACCTCTATATAAACAGTTTCAACTATTCTCAAAGTCTTAATGGGATTAGCAGAATTTGCATGTAGAGATTTTTACAGTGTGTATTAGCGTGAAATGGCTTTTTAAAATTGTCAGCGGACTTAAAAATCAAATTAGTGACCCTTTATCAAACTTGTGTAGTTTTGGCAAGTTAGATACAAAACATCATTAGTAAAAACCAGAACAATTGCCTGGATTATTTTTTGTGCTACTTACAGAAGATACCAGTTGCCCTCCATGAAGCGTTACTTTTTAAATTTTATTTATTTATTACATTTGTATATTGCCCTTCATCCTTAGATCTCAGGGTGGTTCACAACATAAAAATACAACATATGTATTTAAGACATGTAGATAATGCACATGTGTCTTTTTCAGTATCATTAAAGTCAGGAAGCCAAAATGAACCCAAAGGCAATCTTTGGACAATCACATCTCTTGCCTTATAAGCTGAGATATGGCTAAGCCTTTTGCCTGCTCACAAATCCCCTTTGTGTGATCCATGAAATTTCTAATCGGCTAGAGTTTCCCGTTTCATCCAACCTGATAAACTATGATTACTAGCTCTGGAACAAGCCAGCATTTTCAGCCAGGGTTTGAAGTTGCTTTAATTCCCTGACTGCTTATGAAACTGGCAACGATACTTTCCCAATTTGATTAAAATAGGAAATAATAGTACCGGTATATTGGACTTGCTGGTCTAATAGTGGCTGCATGTTCATATGAATGCAAGAGACTCATTCATAACTGAGCTTACTAAGCCGAGATATGAACAGCTGAACCAGGAAATTCACACATCTCAAGACACAACATAGAACCTCCAAGATCCAAACGTGTTTTCTAGAAGAAATGCTGACAAGGTTTCAGTCGTTATTGTTGTGGCTCCAGCAGCAAATCACAATGTCAACTTTCACTGAAACTGCGCAACTTCCAGTTGGCAGGAACCACTTGATGCCACATGGAATTCCTAGCGATACTGCTTCCATCTAGGCAGTTACATGGACCATGTATGAACATATTCACCTTTTGACAGATGTGCATGACTCGTCTGCCGCATGTAGGCACCTTTTGACTACATCATTTACCTTCAGAAACCTGTGGGTTGTATCCAATGCTGCCATTCTACTCATGCAATGGAACATACCATATGCACGCTCAAAATACAGCCCTATATTTCTCCAGCACACAGGTGATGCCATGTAAGAAATTAGTAAGATTGCGGGGGGGGGGGGTGTTGCTTGGCTTTTTGTGGCACTATTGGATCTATAACTGGCTGAAATATTACGTCTCGAGACCCCAGTTCAGTTCCATGATTCTAATAACCCCATGAAACATGCTCTGTCCTGATCTAGCCCCATTAGAACTTCCTCCTCCTTCACTGGAGAGAGCAGAGACACGTGCCCCAAAGAAAATGCATCCCACAGATCTTTCCATTGAAATTAACGGGGGGAAACACAACTCTTCCCATACCGTTCACTGAATTGGTGTAATCATCTAGGGAAGGGGAAAGCAGACGGCTGTAAAAAGCAAAGTATAAGCACCAACTGTTCACTCCCCCAAATTGCCGTCGTTCTTCAAACACACCCTCTCTGAATAAACCGAGAAGAAAGGGTCTCTGAGTGTAACTTAGCAAAGGGGAAACAGGGACCACCATTCTGGTGCTGAAACGGGGGCACACCACCAAACAACAAACGTAACAGGCTGGCAGAAATTAATTCTGATAACTCAAGATATAAATAATGAAAGCACATGCATGTACAGGACCAAAATCTCTGTATAATCTGGTATAAACTCACGAAAAAACAACATATGAATATAATCCATTTCAAAAGTCTATATGCTTAAAGGTTCATACGTGGAGGTACATAGCAAGTATCACAAGTCCAGTGTCCTCCATGTAAATCCAACTAACATTCCCAAGTTCGGTGTCCTCCATATAATGCAAATAAAAGTTCCAACTAAATGTCCATGCTGACATGGGGGCACATGCATGTGACACAGAAGGGTCAACGACATTAAACAACAAAGGGTTTGAAGTTGTTATTATTATTATTATTATTATTATTATTATTATTATTATTATTATTTATACCCCGCCCATCTGGCTGGGTTTCCCCAGCCACTCTGGGCGGCTTCTAACAGAACATTAAAATACAATAATCTATTAAACATTAAAAGCCTCCCTAAACAGGGCTGCCTTCAGATGTCTTCTAAAGGTCTGGTAGTTGTTGTTCTCTTTGACATCTGAAGGGAGGGCGTTCCACAGGGCGGGTGCCACTACCGAGAAGGCCCTCTGCCTGGTTCCCTGTACCTTGGCTTCTCGTAGTGAGGGAACCACCAGAAGGCCCTCGGCACTGGACCTCAGTGTCTGGGCAGAATGATGGGGGTGGAGACGCTCCTTCAGGTATACTGGACCGAAGCCA
Source organism: Darevskia mixta (assembly GCA_034641385.1). Classification (NCBI taxonomy): domain Eukaryota; kingdom Metazoa; phylum Chordata; class Lepidosauria; order Squamata; family Lacertidae; genus Darevskia; species Darevskia mixta. Next base: position 1,863,781 of record JAWWNH010000047.1, read on the forward strand.
TTTAGGGCTTTAAAGGTCAGCACCAACACTTTGAATTGTGCTCGGAAACGTACTTAAAGAAGTCTTAAAGAACTTGTAGAGCAGTATGAGCTTTCATGTGCCAATCCCTACTTTGCGAGATTAGCAAAGAGGATAAGTATACTCTAAGGACAAAGAGAAGGGGCTGAGTAGTTCTTTTAATACAAAGTGATGCCAGAAGGCCAAGCGACGGAAGAGAGAGCAGTAGGATGGTCACACGCAGAGCCCTCACTTGCACAACATACATTCAGGTGCTCACAAGATCCAGTTTGTGTGGGTATAATGATGCCCAGCTAACAGTCCCTGGTAATGGGATATGCATCAATGGTATGAAGAAACACAATGGCTGGCTTTGAACAGTGCTTTCTCTGCTCCAATCACTACATGCCTCTTCTCAAGTGGTGATACTTTAATGACGTCTTCAGCATTGGGACTCGTGAGACGGAGAGCTCTTGAGAAATCCAACCAGATCTTTTATCAGTAACAACATCCTATTAATCTAAATTTGAACCACTCCATGCAACGTGATTTCATTCATATAGATCGGTTAAACTAGGGCATATAAACTGCACCATATCCCATAAAGCAACTGAAGACCACACATACCTGCAGCTACTATCCAGAGTGCATCCCCAACACAATTGCATATAGCGGGTGGCGCTGTGGTCTAAACCACTGAGCCTAGGGCTTGCCCATCAGAAGGTTGGCGGTTTGTTGCTCGGTCCCAGCTCCTGCCAACATAGCACTTCGAAAGCACGTCAAAGTGCAAGTAGATAAATAGGTACCGCTCCAGTGGGATGGCAAACGGCGTTTCGGTGCGCTGCTCTGGTTTTACCAGAAGTGGCTTAGTCATGCTGGCCACATGACCCGGAAAAACTGTCTGCGGAAAATGTCGGCTCCCTTTGCCAGTAAAGCGAGATGAGCGCTGCAACCCCAGAGTCATTCGCGACTGGACTTAACTGTCAGGGGTCCTTTACCTTTATGGTATAGTCACATCTGTTCCCAATCTTTTGGGCAAGGACAAACACTTGCCCCAAACAGTTGCTTCAGGCATCCTTTTAAAAACTACAATATTCGTTTAGCAAAGTGAGGAAACCACTCCAGAAAGTCGGGTAGGTTCCCAATGAGTCCTACCTGCTACAGAACAGGCCCATCAGACACAGCAATAGAACTTCAGCTCTCAGCTATAATCTCTCCAGTATCTCATCAACACAGATACCGGTAATTATTCTCCCTACCTTGGGCTGAAAACTTGCCCCTGCTTAGAAACAACTCCACAACTTATGGAAGTCACTTACTAACAATCATGAGCCACAAAACAGACATACAAACCCTGCAACAAACCCAACAGTCTCCATATGTACTGGAGCAAGTCTGTTTTACAATCAAACAACAACAGCTCTGTTATCAAGGGTCCATTCACCTACATATCCTCTGAAGTAATGACATCATCAGCCAAGAATGCCCATCTGCCATAAATATAGGTCAAACGAGTCTGTTTCTGCTCCAAGAGAATAAATGGATGCTAATCAGACACTGAAACCAATATGGAGGGGTGGGGGTGTCAGTCTTATCCCCCAGGGCATTCTGTAGCAGATCGGAAAGGTAAAATACTCCAGCTAAAATAAATAGATAATAATAAAAAATTATTATTTATCTCTCGCCCATCTGGCTGGGTTTCCCCAGCCGCTCTGGGCGGCTTCCAACAGAGTATTAAAAACACGATAAAACATCAAACATTAAAAACTTCCCTAAACAGGGTTGCCTTCAGATGTCTTCTAAAAGTCAGATAGTTGTTTATTTCTTTGACATCTGATGGGAGGGGGTTCCACAGGGCGGGCGCCACCACCGAGAAGGCCCTCTGCCTAAATAAATTGTAATAGAGATTGGAACTCTTTAAGTGTGCATTTACACGTTAAATTTCGCTATCCCTGATCTTCACCTGGGGTCACTAGTCCAGAGTGCTGAGATTGGGTCTTTTGTTCAGTTGACTGGATCTTGAATTAACTTCATGCACTATTCCTTTGTGATCTGCACAGTTGTGTGACATACCCAAGTGCTGCCTCTTGCTTTGCTTGACTTTTTTGCTTCACTTAGTAAAACACTTCCCCACTCCCTTCTGTATTCAGGGAATATATATACCTACCCACTCAGGCGCTTGCGCTTCTGGTGTCGTGAGCCGTGACCTACTTACAACACAATAGATCTGTTAGCTTTTGACAAGCCTTGACAGTGCTAATGGTGGCAGCGCTTCTCTCAATCACGGCTACACTTCTGGAATTTTGGTTTAATTTATCTAAGGAAGGGCTCCTGGGAATGGGTTCGCTGGTGAGCTGGCCTCCTGAAATAATGAAGTGTGGGGAAAGGAGCTACCATGGGGTAGGGAACTGGGTGCCTCTAAATCATGGGTAGGCAAACTAAGGCCCGGGGGCCGGATCCAGTCCAATCACCTTCTAAATCTGGCCCGCGGACAGTCCGGGAATCAGCATGTTTTTACATGAGTAGAATGTTTCCTTTTATTTAAAAATGCATCTCTGGGTTATTCGTGGGGCCTGCCCGGTGTTTTTACATGAGTAGAATGTGTGCTTTTATTTAAAATGCATCTCTGGGTTATTTGTGGGTCATAGGAATTCATTCATTATTTTTTTCTTCAACATATAGTCTGGCCCCCCACAAGGTCTGAGGGACAGTGGACTGGCCCCACCTAGCAGTTTCCCACCCATGAGTCAGCAACTTCCCTAACAAATGGCTGCAGCTCTTTAGAGTTTGGACTCCCACTTGGAAAACCTTGGGAGATCTGATCATACCTGATTTCCACTACGTACAGTCGTACCTCGTGTTGCGAACACTGCGTGTTGCGTTCAACACGGGTTACGAACGCGCTGAACCCGGAAGTACCGGAACAGGTTACTTCTGGGTTCGGCGGTTCGCGCAGACGCACAAAATGACATGCGCAGAAGCGCCAAATCGTGGGGCGAGCATGCATAGATTCGGGGCTTCAGGATATGTGTTTTTCATTATGCGAACGGGGCTCCGAAACGGATCCCGTTCGCATCCAGAGGTACCACTGTATTCATTTCTCCTAGGCAGCATTCCTAACTGCCACCTCCTTTTCTTCCTTCTCTAGTATCACCTGGGACTCACTGGTCATCCAGAACTCTTCCTCCTCAACAACATTGATGCCGACCAAGCCTCGATTAGATGAATCCCCTCAGAACCAGTAAGGATGTGACTTTAAAGACAAAGAACATAGAGCCCTCCTATGCTGCCCTAAGCCAAGTTTTGATTGGTTCAGATGTGTTACTGCAAACATCCAAGAATTTGCATCTCCAAGAGAGAGAAAGGAGCACAAGGGGAAAGGAATTATGTTATTAAGGATCGTCTGGTACACTGGAAAATAGACTTCTTTAGAAGCTGTGCCTAAGGTCACCTAGAAAAGTTACAAAAGGACTGACAGCTTGGGTTAAATCATTGTGAAGCTGAGATTGTATGTAATAATGATGGACAGGCTCATATCTTGAAATGTGGGTCACCACCAAACATCTTCAAAATACTGGAGGTGTGGGTACTAAAATTTGAGAAGCAATTAGTGGGAGGAGGGTGCCGAACTCTTCATTCAACCACTGGCCTCCCTTTCCACCCAGTTACCTCTCCCCCTGCCCCCCAGCGTTTTACTCCTAGTTGGATCTTATTTCTGGCCGCAAATTGGGAGGAACATGCCAGGGGCAAACTTTTTTATTTGGAAGCAGGGTCTAGCAATAGCAGACTGGAGAGTTCCATACCCCTGTCCTGTCTGTCATTTTCACTTTTGAAAGCCCTTACTTGCTTTACACGTATTTGACAATGACCCATACTTGAAACACATAACTACAGTGAAGGTACTGGTGATTTGATTTCCGCTTGATGCAGATCACTGTCTTTCCTGTCTAAGGGAGAAATGATCACACATCCCTCAATTTCTGGAAAACTGACAAGCGTCTTTTCTGAAAGTTGAGAAATACCCTTCTTGGCATTTTATCCTCAGTACTATCCTGTTATCAAGGAGTCCAAATGAAATCCAGCAGGTTCACTATTCCAGATGGAGAATTTGGGTTTTTGTTTGACACAGAGTGCACTCTAGCCTGCAACTCCTCCTCCTTCTGCCTGACCCTATGACTATTTTTATATATTTTTACAGCACCATCATCGTACAGGGTGCCATACAGCGTAACAAGAGCCCCTTTCTTTCCTTTTGACTACTGCTCAATTTGGTACAGAGTTGTTAAGATGACATGGCTGGCAAAATCTCATATCAGCTGACTGCTTTAACTCACACTGCACATACTGGTACTTTTAGCTTAATATGTCACGTCTGATTTATTAGGTAAAACTTGAAATAACAGTTTCATAAAGAGTTGCAGCTTGGGTCATTTACTCTGCTGCTGGTAAATGTGTGTTTTTAATTTACAGCAAATTAAGGGTCCTTTTTTCATGTATTAGTGTGACATTTTCCCGGTTAATTTAACAACACATTCAGTCGCATCTTACATTGTAAATCCAAAGCCAATATAGAAGTGATGCAAATTTAGTTCAGGCCTTGCAGTGCTCTGTCAAGGTTTCAGGCAATCCTCGATATTTGAGTAGAGTTGTTCATTGTATGAACAGAAGATGGTACCTACCTATTGCTTAAGTTTTATCCCTGAAGCTTTCCCCAAGTTTCTAGCCCTCGTGCTCACAGAAACAGACATATATGGCCATGTACATGCAGTATCTGCAGAAAATGCCAGTATTTAATCTAGTTTGCAGCTGTTCTAGTTTGCAAAGTTGGCCACATATATTAGAGTTGTCTGAATGTTCTCTGTGATGCGAGACAACTTGGTACTGCCATTGCATTTGAAACAGTACAGACACCAACATACTAATAGCTCCTTTGCTCTACAAATTGCATTTCTTCATTGCGTAAGGAGAGTCACCCATTCTATAACTTATTGTGGACAGCCTAAGGCTTGAATTCTGTGCATAATCAACTTGCTAGTAAGCCGCATTCAACTCAGTGGGGCTTGATTCTGAGTAAGCATGCATAGAATCAGGTGTTGCTTTGCTGCCTACCTTAAATTGGATTATGTGCGCGCGTCAAAAAACATGCCACATTCACACGCACAAACTTGGGCACAAGAAGAGTGTCCCACTGAACTTGGCCAAAATAGGTGTGTTTGAACCAAACGTGGTGAGAAGGCTTCCAGGGCAGCCCCTCTGTTCTAAAAATGTCACATGTGTCTTCCACTCAGGATGCACTAAATATCTGCAGTTGTGTTACAAGACAAGGCCAGTTTTTGCTGAATGGTATATATGCAATCTGTGCTCTGTTACAATACCCATTCAGGTTTCAAGACAAGCCCTGCTGGATCAGGTCAAAGACCCATCTAGTTCAGCATCCTATTCTCAGCCAGATGCCTATGGGAAGCTACAAGTAGGACTTGAGTACAACAGTACTCTCACTACTTGTGATTCCTAAGCGAGAGGAATTCAGAAGTATATTTGGTATTCTTGTTTTATATTTGGCACTAATTTACATTAACTGTACTGACCATTATTTGTTTCAACAGAGGTCCAGGTTTTCAAATAAATATGTCAACGATACACTACCTTTCTGGTTTCTAATCTTGTTATCTGGTTTCATCAGCCTTTCTTTGTCTTCTGAGTTAGAATGCAAGGAGACACAGCTGCAGGAATAATTACAGCGGGGGGAAGTAGAAGTAAAATAATTCTGTTGACGCTGCTTAAGGAACAGAATGTTGCTACTTGGGAAGGAGAAAAAATGAGCAAGGCCTAATTTATACAAAATGCTATTGTAGGCAATGTGAGGAAACCACTGAGCCCAAATAGGTGACCATTTTATCACACTTCCTGCTACCCATTTTGCCACACCTTATCACCTGAAGAGCAGTAGAATCCCTCTTATCACTTGGCAAGATGATTCAGATGATCAAACCGCTCCAAGTGAAAGAACTCATCCCAGGGCAATTGGGGTGGTCTGACTGAGCTCAGCTTGCATTTAACTGCACTGAGGTTGTCTGGGCTTGCCATTACATGTGCATTTGACAAGAAGCTACTGTGTTTCCCCTATTTTAAGACACCGTCTTATATATTTTTTTCCTCAAAAAAACACAGTATGTCTTATTTTCAGGGGGTGTCTTGTTTTTCTTACGTCAGGAGCAGCGCGCCTCTCACTCACTGGCTCCCTGCACGCGAGGAGCAGGCGGGCCGTGACTCGGGCGAGAGGCGTCTGTGCGTGCCGCTTGCTGGCTCCCTGCAGGGCGGGACTCTTGACTGAAAGAAAAGGGCGGCCAACAGCCACCGCCAAGCACGGTGAGAGAGAGTCTGAGGGAAGGGAGGTGTGTGCGTCACTAGCGTTGACTTCCAGCCCTCTCTCCCCGGCCCTGGGATGTTCCGAGGGGAGGGAGTGGCGGTTGGCGAGGGAGGGAGCTCCTCTGAAGGGCTGCTCTCTCTCTCAATCTCTCTCCTCCGAGCCGGTGGCAGGGCCGCTGAGGCAACAACGGGTGAGTTGCCTGCTCTGCTTCTCACAGCCAACCGGCCTCCAGCTCTCCCCTCGGCAGGAGGGGAGGGCATTCTCCGGAGGGGCCTGGTGAGCGCCAGGAGAGAAAGAGAGGACACGGTCCAGCAGACTCTCCTTTGCTTTCAAAGCCCCCGTCCCCTCCGCCATCCCCACTGGCTCCGGAGGGCAGATGCTGCTTGGTGCGGCGAGGGGGGTCTCTGAGGGCTTCATGGGGGCTTTTGGCATCCTCCAGAACTGTGCCTATCACTATGGCTTATTTTCGGGGTACGGCTTATATTTCGCAAATGCGAAAAAATCCTGCTATGGCTTATTTTATGACTATGTCTTAAAATAGGGGAAACAGGGGTATGGATGATCCCAGCTGCCTGAAATGTGTATGTGTGTGATAACATTTGCCAACAAATATTTGCCACATTGTATATCCTAAAAATGTGTGGCAGGCTTTATTCTGGTTTTTTGGTGGGTGCACTGACATGGATGTTGGAAGGCCTCTCAGCTCAATGGCAAAGCCGCATACATAGTGTACATGAAATCGCAAGCTCAGTTCCAGACGTTATCAAAAAGAACTCAGGTAGGAGGGAGCCCACTGGCCGATGCCTTAGAGAACAGCTGCCAGAATAGAGGCTGGGAAGACAAACCAGCGGTCTGACTCTGTATCACGCAGCTTCCTATGCCCAGACATTAGCCACGCTAAGACTCTCCTAGGGGGCTTAGCTGCTGGTGTTTCCAAAAGCCGGACACACCTCTGAACCTTGAGAGCGAATGTTCAACTCGAACCAGGAAAAAGCTGCAAAGTTGACTCAGATCGGGATACCCAATGCTTGTCTTCAGCATATAGAAGCTGCTTTAATAAGTGGGGAGGGTGGTGGGAATCCTGGCGGCATACTTGGAATACATTCTAAAAACACTTATACATAAAAGTTTTTTATAAAATAATACTGAATCAAATGCTTTGCTCTTCCTCTTTGCTTTGATGATGGTGATCATTTGTTCGGTCCACTGGTGCCCGAACCTTTCATGTAATCTGTATACATGGAATATATAACTCCTAACAAAAGAAAGCATATTAGTTAGCAATGGCTGCTTCAATATCATCCAGCAACTGTTGTATTGAACAGAAATAAGGTCATGTTTGCTATCTTAGCACAGGTAAATGGATCTGTTGCCTGGTGATGACTCAACAACAAAAGCTTAGGGCTTTGAATCAAAAACTACAGCGCTGCCTGTTTACTCACTACAGCCTGCTGGGGAACGTTTTCGGCCCCGTGAGCCAGATCTTTACCCACCCCATCGGCCAATGTTGACAGGCGAGTGGGGCGACCCACCTGTCAATCATCTGACGCCATGATGGCAATCAGGTGATTAATAGATGGGTGGCTGTGCCCAACTGGGGCGAGGGGGAAGAGTTCTGCTTTCCTAGCACATTCCCTGCAGGAAACACACTAGAAAAGCAGCACCCAGCAGGATTGGACCCTACCTACCAGTTGGCACCACCCAGTGACATCAGCTGATTGACAGGTGGGTGTGGTGGGGAACCTCTAGACTCTTGGCTTGGTGTGGTTTTGGGTGGGGAGAGAGACATGGCCTCAGAAGCTAAACTGGGCGGGGGGGGGAGAGATTACTTAACAAAAGGGCACTGATCACAACAACATGCTCTCTTACCTACTGTTATTGCACCCACAACAAAGCTTTGTGCTGCAACTCTCATGTGGATGAGGTGGACTGACATTTTTTGGTTTCCTCTGTGTTTCAGCTTGTAAAGGCCATAGCCCACTACAGCAAAGCAGCCTGCCAGACCTGGATATTAAAGAGAGGGGTGAAGTTTAGCATTGAGCACCAGCATTGCCTTGCTGGATCAGGTTAAGGCTCCATGTAATCCAACATTCTCTTCCTAACAGAGACCAGCCAGGTGCCTTTGGGGGAGTACACAAGCAGGACATGAAGCCAACTGCCCTGCCCCACCCATTGTTTGTCTCAACAATTCCTATTCATCCAGGAATCTTCCTTAAAGACATCTAAAGGAGAGCCAGTGTGGTGTAGTGGTTAAGAGTGGTAGACTCGTAATCTGGGGAACCGGGTTCGCTTCTCCGCTCCTCCACATGCAGTTGCTGGGTGACCTTGGGCTAGTCACACTCATCTCACAGAGTGCTTGTTGTGGGGGAGGAAAGGAAAGGAGAATGTTAGCCGCTTTGAGACTCCTTCAGGTAGTGATAAAGCGGGATATCAAATCCAAACTCTTCTTCTTCTTCTTCTTCTTCTTCAGCAGTGGTTGTCACCACATTGGATTTTAATACTTTTTTTCCATAATGATGATGCAATGGACCGTCTCAAGGAGCCAAAAGAGGAGGTATACCCTTCCTACTTTGTCAGTTGAAAGCACACATACATAGAGTCATTTTGCATGGACCGTTTGCTTTCCTGGGTTCCTCCCTGATGACCTGATGGAGTGCTCAACCCAGACTGTAGACTGCTGGGTTCACGTCCCTGTAAGCTAAGTGAGTTAGTCACTAGTTCTCATCCTACCCAACTTAAAAGGTTGTGAATATAAAGCCCCTGTATGCCACCCTCAGCTCCTTAGACCAAGAATTGGGTGCAGATGTGGTAAACAAACCATGTTGTGTACACATTTTAAAAATAGACCCCCTTCTGAATCAAAATGTTGTTTAAAGCAATGATTGGTAAGTGACAGCTCATTTTGTTCCAACAGGATGTTTCATTTTCTGGGGTGAAGGCTAGGATTTCGATTCCCAGGGCCATTCACTGTAACCATAACAACTCTCCCTGAATCCAAAATAATTAAAAATACTGCTCTGAAGTGACATCCAGATGTGTTAAGCTTTATCTCCTGAACAGTTTGGTCTGGGAGATTTGTCAGGTGATGTAATTTTCCTTTTTGTTTCTTATTGTTTGATGCGTAAATTCAGTATAATGACATTTCTTTTTTATCTTTTAACTGCAAACCTGGTCTGTGGGAGGCAAGCACTGTCCTTGCAGCCAGCTTAATTGGCAACAGTGCATACAAATTAGCCTGTGTTTGTGGGCATTGCATGTACAAATCACTTTAAATTCTGGAAAGGCACCTGGTCTGATGCAGTTCAGCTGGAGCTGATAAATGGGACGGAAGACTAATGAAGGTTGATGGGTGAAACTCTGACAGTTTGCAAGGCTTCTGCTAGCCTCTCTCAACGTGGGCACATTTTTTAAAGAAAACCCTAATAGCAAAAAAAGAAATGTCATTCACTTGTCTGTTTAAAATACACTGACTTTTAAAAAAGGATGGTATTAAGTCTCTGGCATGGAATATGGAGCCACAATGTGTTTCCTGCCTGTTTCTTATACCAAGAGCATCCAACTTCTATATTCCTGAAGACCACTCAGTTCTCCAGTTTCCAATCTGAGGTGTGCCACCTTATGGATGGTCACCGAGGCAGCAGAGAGCTATATAGATGTGACTCTGAACACACACTGCCTCACACACAAGCCTGGGGATCCCTATGGCATTCTACCTAGAATCATAGAGTTGGAAGAGACCATAAGGGTCATCCAGTCCAACCCCCTGCCAAGCAGGAAACACCATCAAAGCATTCCTGACAGGTGGCTGTCAAGCCTCTGCTTAAAGACTGCACCACTCTGTTCTTGAACATGAACTCTTCTTCTGCTCCAGCAGAGCAGACTAATCTGTACATAAGATACAGCAAAACTGGAAGAAAACCATTTATGCACACACAGAAGGGGGGGTATCCCACATTTCCATCAAACTGCAAAAACTGCCAATTTAAAGCAGTCATATAATACAAAATAATGCAGCAAAACAGAGCAAGAGTTAGCAACTCAACAGATATAGGAACCAGATTTAGCAGATGGAATTTAGTTGCTGACTGGAGTGACTATCTCCATGTCCCTCTTAGCTATATCGTTATTACTGGCACAACAGCCATAACCCAGAGATTGACCACCACCACCAATTTATTGAGTTCTCAAAGGTAAAGGGATCCCTGACCGTTAAGTCCAGTTGTGGAGGCCACTGGGGTTGCAGCGCTCATCTCGCTTTACTGGCCGAGGGAGCCGGCGTTTGTCCGCAGACAGTTTTTCTGGGTCATGTGGCCAGCATGACTAAGCCACTTCTGGCGAACCAGAGCAGCGCACGGAAACGCCGTTTACCTTCCCGCCGGAGCGGTTATATCCCACCCTTATCCTAAAGAGCTGGAGATGGCATAAATTAGGGTGTATATACCCTCACAACAAGGCTGCAAGGTAAATTAGGCTGAGTTTGTGTGGGACTGATCACCCAGGGAGACAGACTGCTGAGTGGGGATTCAAACTCTTGACAGGTTTCTCCGCAGCGAGTCCAAACACTATCCACTGTACCACATGGACTCGAAAGTGCTGAAGGGTTCAACTCACCTATGGGAACAAAGGGGGCATCTCTGGATTTCCTAGCTAGTTTTGATACTTGGCTGTCATCTTCAGCTGGCGACCAGGACTCATCAGGAGACATTTCTCACGTCTGAAAACAAAAATAAGTGCATAGAAATAAGAACTTATCTTGGGAAAGCATTACTGACCACTACCTGGAACTAGAGATGTTCTGGTTATGGCAGCTGAAAGGAAGCATACTGAAGGACTGGCTGTGGTGCATTTTATTTCAAATGAGACTTTTTTTTAATACTCTAGTAGTATTTCATTCCATAGGCCAACCAAGCTCTTGAGTTGCCCACAACAACCAGCTTCTCTCCATGCTCCCTGACCTGTGCTGGCTTCCTGGTGCTATTTTATTACTGAACGGTTCTTAGACAATGAACCTATATGTGAGAGGTGTGTTTCTGAGTTACCATGCAGGATGAGGCCTTATGAGGTCATATGAGGTCATATGGCCCATTCATTCATGCTATCTGTTGAGGATTGGGGACCTGGCTAATGTGGTCAAACCCACCAAAATTGTAAGAACTAAAGAGGTTCAACAACAAAATGATTTATTCACGCAGAAATTGAGCTTGTTCATCCAGTACTGGAATGATAAGGTACAGGATGAAAGTTAGCCATGTGTTCTTTTAGGAATAATCTGATAATAAACTCTCTTACTGTATTATTTTTCCCCTTTCCCTCTTTTCTTCTGTGCCTCTCTTAACTTATATGGGTGAACTAAATAACCTGTCAGTTACTTCTTTATGTAGGTCTTATTGGATGTATGTTGCTGCAGACAAACTCTGCAACCTGTCCAACACTGATGGTTAAATATTGGTACCATTTTGTGGAACATTTGGAGTGTCGTGGGGGGGGGGGAATTCTCATCAACAGCAATATTATGTTTTTTCCATCAGCAGCCACTTAAACGTTTCCTATCTCCAAACTGGCTCTTATTTTTCTTAAAAATGAAAGCCAGTTGATCTATATCACAATGCATAATATTTTAGCAGTGTCATAAACAGTGACTGTAGTTTAGCTGTTCTTTTTATTACATGTTTATGCTATGCTTCCCCCAAGGAGTTCAGGGTAGCTCCCCCACCCACATCATTCTCAAAATAATCCTATGAAGTACATCAGGCTAAGAGAGAGTTCCTGGACAATGGTCACCCAATTAGCCTTATCACTCAGCAGGGATTTGAATCTGATCTTAGTCTCTGAACACAACACTCCTCTGACTTTCTTAATCCACTAGCTAATAGTTTCATATACATGGTATAGTGTTATATGCAACACTCTGCATAACCATACAAAGGTATAGAATACATTTTTCATTTCAAGTAGATGCCTAATTTCAATGTAAAGGCTACCCAACATAATTGATCTACAAATAGCAGCTTTGCTAATTAAACAACCCTTACTATTATCCTTGGTTCTCAAGAGTGAATTCATATAACTTTAGTTCTTTGCCAGCTTCTATACATTTTCTGCAAGATTCAAGAGCAACTGAATCTCAGTAACCTTTTTCCGCCTGCTAAAATCCCACAATCTTTTAGCTTCCATAATCTAAACAGAGCACACTGAGTTCCTTAAAAATTTATTTCATTTCCCCAAATTAAATCCTATTGCCCTTCTCTGAAGTTGTTTGCAGTCTTTTGGTCTCATCCAAAAGCTGGAGAGAGTACCGGTATATATAAAATGCATTTCATACCTACATGAGGATAAAACACTTCAGTAGTGAAGCCCTCTTTCATATCATTTTAAAAATGAATCCATTGTGCAAATAGGATCCAGTTAAACTGGGTGCTCTATGAGGACCTCCCATATTTTTAACTAATGCCACTCGTTTTACCTGAGATACAGCCATCTACCTTGAGTTTTGTTAGAAATACGGAAAATAAGCAAGAATTCAAGTTGTTGAGTTACCTTTGCTGCTGATGCATTAACTGTCCATCTACTCTGTGATCTCAAAAAGAGAAAAAGAGGGTCTTCTATGGCAGGCTGAGGCTGCTGTCGGTAATGAGAGACAAATACAATTATAGGTCGTTTGAAGGCAACATCTGGTAAAACTCTGTTCTAATACGGTTCTTCTCCCAGGTTCTGTAAGCTTTGTTAGTTTCATAATTGTTCCTAGAAGCAGGCACAAGGGCAGAAAATATCTACTGTCATTGGTTTAATGAGCAGAAGTTCTCTTTATGCATGAAGTAGGCCATAACATTTCATCAAATCATTTCTGGGTATAATTCTACTATGGGGGAAAACATCAGTAGTTTCTCAGATTCCCAAGAGCCTGCATTAAATTGGAACTGTTTCCAACTGAAGCAACATGGAAGCCTTTAAAGATGACACACTAGTCTTTTTATTATTCCCCAAGTGAACAGTTCTTTGCAAAATCAATGGTATTTGTAATTTAAAAACAACTGTCAAAACACCTGGAATTGGGGTAGTGATGTGTTTTATCAACTTTTACTGCATACTACGGAAATTACCAATTTCCCCTAATTTCACATGCTTAAGTCTGCCTGTAAAGATTACTATTATAAAATGCAACCTTCTTTCTACTTTGACTGTGTCGACCACAGCAAACTATGGCAAGTTCTTAAAGAAATAAGAGTGCCTGATCACCTCATCTGTCTCCTGAGAAATCTCTATGTGGGACAAGAAGCTACAGTTAGAACTGGATCTGGAATAACTGACTGGTTCAAAATAGGGAAAGGAGTACAACAAGGCTGTATATTGTTTCCCTGCTTATTTAACTTATATGCAGAATTCATCATGCGAAAGGCTGGACTGGATGAATCCCAAAACGGAATTAAGATTGCTGGAAGAAATATCAACAACCTCAAATATGCTGATGACACAACCTTGATGGCAGAAAGTGAGGAGGAATTAAAGAACCTTTTAATGAGGGTGAAAGAGGAGAGTGCAAAATATGGTCTGAAGCTCAACATCAAAAAAACTAAGATCGTGGACACTGGTCCCATCACCTCCTGGCAAATAGAAGGGGAAGAAATGGAGGCAGTGAGAGATTTTACTTTCTTGGGTTACATGATCACTTAAATTAAAAGACGCCTGCTTCTTGGGAGAAAAGCAATGACAAACCTAGGCAGCATCTTAAAAAGCAGAGACATCACCTTGTCGACAAAGGTCCATATAGTTAAAGCTATGGTTTTCCCAGTAGTGATGTATGGAAGTGAGAGCTGGACCATAAAGAAGGCTGATCGCCGAAGAATTGATGCTTTTGAATTATGGTGCTGAAGGAGACTCTTGAGAGTCCCATGGACTGCATGAAGATCAAACCTATCCATTCTGAAGGAAATCAGCCCTGAGTGCTCACTGGAAGGACAGATCCTGGAGCTGAGGCTCCAGTACTTTGGCCACCTCATGAGAAGAGAAGACTCCCTGGAAAAGACTCTGATGTTGGGAAAAATTGAGGGCACAAGGAGTAGGGGACGACAGAGGACGAGATGGCTGGACAGTGTTCTCGAAGCTACCAACTGGAGTTTGACCAAACTTTGGGAGGCAGTGGAAGACAGGAGGAGTGCCTGGCGCGCTCTGGTCCATGGGGTCACGAAGAGTCGAACACGACTAAACAACAACAACAACCTTCTTTCTTACTTTTTTGACTGTACAACATGCTGTTACTTTTATAGATCCTACAATCTGATCAGCAAATAAGATCCAGTGTATGTGAGCGCTTTACAGTTACTGTCTTTTGTATTGTAAGAACAGTATATCTAGTTAATATTCACATAGGACAAGTTTGTAATGATTGAGGAATAGACATTCTGAATCAGTAGAGTGATTTGGGTAAATGATTATGCAAACATAACAATATTAATCTCAGAACATCCACTTGCCCAAATCATCACTTTTATTCCTTTTGAGTAAACATAGGATCTGCCTGTCTCAGCTGAGAGAAAAAGCCTGTGTTTACACTCCATTTCTGCCTGGTGTAGGTGTCCATACAGTAATTAGAATGAAGAACAAGTTCCACCAATTCTTTGTTTTATCAATATGCCGAATGTAAATACAATCTCTCACATTTTTGACACCAGGTCCTACAAGTAATTTATTCTTTAGTTTATTACATCCCCGTTTCTATTTTATGCACAAATGAGTAGTGTATTCTTGAATACCCATCTCAGCATCTCCATATAGCAACTTCTGCCTGCCAGAAAACCTGACGCACTGTGGCATGGGTGGCGAGTACAACCAGAGCATCAACCCCTTGCATAATATAGAACAGACCTCCTGTAGAAGACAGTATTTTGGCAGGTGCTGAAATTTCCTGTGTCCAACTGTTAAAAGACACTGAATCCTGCCCACAACTGCAACTGGATTGCACCAACTACTATACAGAAACACTGCTTCCCACTAGCCAAAAGCAGGTGAGGGATACAAGAGGGATCAGGTGTGTTACATTCATTTTACAACATTTTCCGTACGGTTGGTACCCATCTCAACCAGGCAAAAACATTCCTTATCCCAGGTCTTTGGCTAATTAAACTACCTATGGCCTTTTAAAAACTCAGGAAAGGTGCTGTTTTTGTTTGTTACTATGTTATGTATTTTTGTGTTTTCATATTGTAAACCGCCCTGTGATCTTTGGATAAAGGGCAGTTAGAAATGTAATAATAATAATAATGGCAGAGTACATACTTTGCATGCAAAAAGCCCTTCCTTCAGCCCTCATCATCTCCTGTCTGAAACCCCTGAATGGGGATTCAGCATAGAAAATACTGACCTAGGACTCATGGTCTGACTTTATATAAAGCAAATTTCTAAGCCGTAATAATAATACCTCTATTGTCAATGCACACAACCTGTGTACAATGAAATTAACTGAGCCTCCCCCCCCACAAACACTCAATCCCATTGCACTCTGTGCGCTTGTCACACAACACACCAACCCTGAAAGTCAGTTGCACTATATTATTTTCCGTTCAGCAGCCTAACAGCCCACAGATAGAAACTGTTTTTAGCCTGTTGGGGTACAACTGATGGGGGCATACTGCCCAATATACTATCTCGTGTTTTTATTTTATTTATTATTTATTATAAAATGGAAGATTGCTTATTTGCACTTTAAGAAAACCAGGTCATGTAATCTAGTCCACATAATCTCCATGTATTGAAGGAGTGTCTCTGTGCATGTTCAGAGACACCCTATTGTCAAATCATTTGCCTCCGAGCCCTGAGGCTAAATCCTTAGAGAGCGATTTGTTGCAATTTAAAAGCATCAAGTGAGCTAATGATGGTATTGCGATGGGAACTGTATACTGGGCATATTTGCGTCGTAGCTGGAAAGTCCTAGATAGGTGTTGCCATCAGCAATGGCGTGTTTCTGTTGCTTGTTTTCTTAAATGTTTTTTAAAATTATGCTGATTTATTTATTTTTTTAGAATTGTTACCACACACACTACAGTTCATATTATTTCCTAGCAACCTGGGGAAATAATAATAAATGATAATGATAATGATAATAATAATAATAATAATAATAATCTGAGTTCGTCATCCTTCGCTCGCCCACCTTCTCCTCCCCTCACAATAATAATAATAATAATAATCTGAGTTCGTCATCCTTCGCTCGCCCACCTTCTCCTCCCCTCACATCCTCCCCCCCTCATAAAGCAGAAAACAAATCCCGCCCAACTCTCCGGCGAGGTCTGCGCGTGCGTGCGAGGGAGAGAGCGAGAGTACCGTACAGGGCCGCGATGGAGACGCAGGCCTTACGAACTTGCTCCCTCTCTCCCGCACCCCCCCTCGCTCGTGGCGTCACGCCCAAGCCACCAATCGGGAAAGGGGCTTTGCTGCGTGGGTGGGCTCGGGCGGCGGTTAACGCCGCGAGAGGAAAGGCCCGGATGTTCTTGTGTGAGGGCTCAAGCCCCGCCTACCGCCCGTCAAAGGCGGGAAAGGCGTCCGTCTGAAACGTGTTGCCTCAGGAGCGAGTCGTTCCCGTGATCTCGGGCGTTTTGCTGCCTAGGGTGGCGGCTGCGACTTGGCATGCTAGAACGAGGTATATAAGTATTTTTTGTAAACAAAGAACAACATCAAAACATCTCGGGGGGGGGGGAGGGGAACCCTGTTAGGCTGCTGGAGGCAAAGGTTTCTGCATTCATTTTTCTGACAGGCAGAAGTTCAGCAGTTGGAGAGGATGTGAGTCGTTGTTGGATTTCTCCCTGACGTGTGTCCAGCAGCCAGGGAGGATAATTTAGATCTGGTGAATTGGTTGGAGAGGTTTATTTTTGTAACAACATATTTATTGGTTTTTAACAATCATAATTAATAACGTACACTAAGTACATTGACATAACACAAAACATAAAAAATATAAATCAAGAACCACAAAAAACATACATCATATTTTTACCTTTCTTCTTTTCTTATCATTGTAGGGTGACTTCCTCACGTCCCCCCTATCTGTGTTTCATTGTCACTCATCTTTAGTAAATTCCTGTCCATCTTTAATTATATTCTCCTGTTCTAACTTATCCTCTCTTCTTATATAAGTCTTAACATAAAATCATACATCTATATCACTTAATCCTAATTTCTTAATCTGTAATCATTTCTTCCAACTTTTTTCTAACTATTAATCTTACAATAGTTTTTTTTATATAATTTGAATTTCTTCCAATCTTCTTCCACCGTCTCCTCCCTCTGGTCGCGTAGTTTCCCGGTCAGTTTGGTGAGATCCATATAGTCCATCATTTTCATCTGCCAGTCTTCTATCGTTGGTAGCTCCTGTGTCTTCCAGTTCCTTGCAATCAAAATCCTAGCTATCAAAATCCTATCAAAATCCTAGACAAATACATAAAGAAAGTTTTATCCTTCTTAGAGACCTCTTGATTCTGGTTGGAGAGGTTTAAACCCTTCCCATAACGCCACAACTCCAAATTTGGGCCATGCCGCTGCCACACAAGCTTTTAAGTAAAAATTAAAACATTGAGTGATCTCGTGGTGGCTCCTGTGGTCTGGCTCTTAGGGGGTTGCTAACCTTTTTGGGCCAATGGCCATCTTTGCAAACTAGAGAAACACCCCCCCCCCTCAAACCACGCAGACTTCAAATTCATTGGCTACAGCAGAATATTTTTAAAGCCTAATTTCCGATGAAGGGCACCCCGTAGTCACCAGGAAAGCCTTTGTGAGCACATTGGGGGCGCACCGACGCTCCCAAATGAAAGGCATGGTCGCAGGTGACGCTGTGGTCTAAACCACAGAGACTAGGGCATGCAGATCAGAAGGTCGGCGGTTCGAATCCCCGCGACGGCATGAGCTCCCGTTGCTCGGTCCCAGCTCCTGCCAACCTAGCAGTTCGAAAGCACGTCAAAGTGCAAGTACTGTATATTCCTGCGTATAAGACTACTTTTTAACCCAGGAAAATCTTCTCAAAAGTCGGGGGTCGTCTTATATGCCGGGTCGTACTTCTTATACGGCGAGTATATCCCAAACTCTATATTTTAACTGGAAAAGATGGGGGTCGTCTTATACGCCCAGTCATCTTATACGCCGGAATATATGGTAGATAAATAGGTACCTCTCCGGTGGGAAGTTAAACAGCGTTTCCGTGCACTGCTCTGGTTCGCCAGAAGCGGCTTAGTCATGCTAGCCATATGACCCGGAAACTGTCTGCGGACAAACGGCAGCTCCCTTGGCCTATAGAGCGAGATGAGCACCACAACCTCAGAGTCGTCCGCGACTGGACCTAACGGTCAGGGGTACCTTGTGCCTAGCAGCAATACATCTCCTTTTCAGATGACGCTTTAGAAATGTGAGACTCCGAATAATATCACAAGCAGCCGGAATAATACCACAAGCAGCTGGTATTTCCAGCTATGCCTGGCTGGTGGTACCATTTGTTCCCTGTTCTTCTCTTGAAATGTATCTCCAATATAATCTGTTACAGTAGCTCCTCCACTTGGTTTACAACTACATTTATTAGCTATTCCAGCATAAGCTGCCACAGCAGAGAGTAAAAAGGAATATGACTCTCCTTCATTGCGTGCTTCTAAGCTTCAAGGATGTTTTACCGGTAGTTGAGATTCCTGCATTGTAAGGGGTTGGACTGGATGGCCCTTGGGGTCTTCCAACTCTATGGTGAATCTGCAGAGACCACCAGTCACATCCAATGCTTCTCATCACTGTATTCAATAAATAGTGTGACACAAATTAAAATTATGTTTTAGGGTGCTTGTTTTTTATATTTGCTTTGTTTATTTTATGTTGTGAAGCTGCTCTTAGTGAGCTTTGACCACAAGGGAGGGTTGATTATTGGATGGAGATAATTTTATAACAATGTGCACTTTTATCCAGCAGATGTCACTATCCTCTCAGAAGTGACATTATTGATCATCAGAAGTATTATTTATACAAATACACTTATCTGTTAGATACTTTATGTAATTCTCTTTCTGGCCTAATTAACTATACAATGAAAAGATGATAGTTTTTCATCTTCAAGTTGCTGCTGAAAGAAATAGGACGCAGATTTACTAGCACGACTGGTACCACAATCCAGTAAAGTGAGGCAACTGCTTGGACTGTGAAACCATACCCAACCGGATTTCTAACCTGCCCTCCTTGTTGGTATTCCATTGGCTTGGAGAGCAGCAGGGGAACAGATCTCAATTATGACTTGCAGAAGTGAGTGACTGGTGTGCTCTTGGTGGGGAAAGAGCTGTTCCCCTGCTCAAGGAGAGAGTGCATTTGACATCTTCTGATCTGGTGCTGGCATTCTTTACTGAGGGAGTACATTCCACTGAAATCAGTGGGAATTCTGAGAAAACATACTTAGGATTATGCAGGAAGTCAACAACAAACCACGACCCCCAGTTTGGATGTAATGCTAAGCTCTCTCCTTCCTGGTTTGTTTACTTCCCCCACTGGGGAAGAAGCAAAATGGCCACTCATGCACATTGCACTTTATTAAACCATGGTTCTTGCCTTACTGTTACAAGCAAACATGGCTATAGAGTGACACAATCACCACAGCTATGTGGGTGGCGCTGTGCCTAGGGCTTGCTGATCAGATGGTCGGCGGTTCGAATCCCTGCGACGGGGTGCGCTCCCGTTGCTCAGTCCCAGCTGCTGCCCACCTAGCAGTTCGAAAGCACGTCAAAGTGCAAGTAGATAAATAGGAACCGCTCTGGCTGGAAAGTAAACGGCGTTTCCGTGCTATGCTCTGGTTCGGCAGAAGCGGCTTTGTCATGCTGGCCACATGACCCGGAAGCTGTATGCCTGCTTTCGGCCAATAAAGCGAGATGAGCGTCGCAACCCCAGAGTCGGACACGACTGGACTTAACGGTCAGGGGTCCCTTTACCTTTACCTTTTTATGTGGCAAATCATGTTAACACCAAAGCTTGATTGTCTAGAAGCTCTGTTCACCTGAATTCTCTACTTTAAAAGAAAGGGAGATAAATTGTGTGAGCAGAGTCTCCTAGGAATCAGGCATTTGTGTGGCTGTCCTTGACCCACATGAAGTTGTGCAATGGGACTGTTCCACACCAGGTCCAGGGGTCAAAATCATTGGAACTGAAAACATAATAGGCTCCAAATGGTGACCCTCCGTGCTCTTATTTCTCTTGGAACATTAACAATTAATTTGCTAAAGCTGGCAGCGTCTTCATGCTTGAGATCCAGTTTGGGAAGAATGGAAATGTCACAAGAAAAGAAATTGAGGCAAAGCATCCTAAATTACATTGCTCTCTGGCTGTTCGCAATTCACTGACAAGCCTATTGTTCCCTGATCTCTGAAATTAAAACAGTTTTTTAAAAGTAGATTAAATGTAGCTGGGAAGGTTTGAGAAAAGGTTGTAAACCTTGCTGTCATACTTAATTACATACTATTTGCTGCTTTATTATGAGAGAGAGAGAACGCGCATAGCATGGTTGGAATAAAATATAAAATGGGCTTAGAAATGTGACGATGAAAAAACACCTATATGTAGATAATATTAATATTGCAGTGGAGTCCAGAAATCTTCCCTAGCCCTAACAACCTGTGAAGAGAAGCATTAAATGGGAAAATAAATAAATGTTTGATAGAGATAATTTTACCTTTAGAGAAGGGCTTACAAATGTGAGAAGCAGAGCCTTTTTTGTGATGGTGCTAGAGATAGTCAAGTGTTTTGGTGTCTGAGGGAGAAAACTCATATAGTGCCCCCAGGGTGGTAAGATTACCATAAACTAGGCAATTACCAATTCATTGCTATTCAATGATAATCAAAAAAATCTGTCACCTAAAGTGAACCTAAAGTTCAAGGGGGTTGTGGGGAGGCATCCTCTCTGGAATTCATTGTCTAAAGACATTTATACTTAATAACAAGCTTTCTTGTGTTTATTTAGAAAGCAGATAGCATCTTCGTTTAGGAAAGCATTTGACTGGCTGGTCTTATTGGCGTTAAGGCTTCCTTGCTATTTTGTTTGTGTGATTTGATCAGTTTAATGCTTTACTCTTGTTTAAAGTTGTTATGGTTGCTAGATGACTTTAATCTTTTGTTGATGGGTGTTGTGTATCAAGAAAGCAGCATGTGGTCAGGACTACATGGCTGATCTGGTGCTCTTGCCACACAACTCCAACCTCACCCCACCACCCGTATTGCACTTGCATCAGCCAGGTGAGCAGCAGCACTATCACACAGTGCTGGCCACTCATATAAAGGTAAAGGGACCCCTGACCATTAGGTCCAGTCGTGTCCGACTCGGGTTGCGGCGCTCATCTCACTCTATAGGCCGAGAGCCGGCGTACAGCTTCCGGATCACGTGGCCAGCATGACAAAGCCGCTTGTGGCAAACCAGAGCAGCGCATGGAAACGTCGTTTACCTTCCCGCCAGAGCGGTTCCTATTTAGCTACTTGCACTCTGACGTGCTTTCGAACTGCTAGGTGGGCAGGAGCTGGGACCGAGCAACAGGAGCTCACCCCGTCGCAGGGATTCGAACCGCCGACCTTCTGATCAGCAAGCCCTAGGATCTTTGGCTTAACCCACAGCGCCACCTAGGTCCCTTAGCGCCACCTGGCCACTCATATAGATATATTCAAATTATATATATTTCCCCCAAATTTGTATCTATACATGTAAAGTGGCTGGGGAAACCCAGCCAGATGGGCAGGGTATAAATAAATAAATAATTATAATTATAATTATAATAATAATAATTATTATTTATTAGCAGATGCAAACCAGTACCCCCCCCTTGTCTTCCTTTTTGATGCAATTTCTCTTTTGGCAATGTATAAGTGGCCACATAACCTACACTAGAGCAATGTAATGTGTGGGCTGCACTAAGAGCAAGCCGTTGTTGTATAGTGGTTAGACCAACACACTAGGAGTCCAGTTGTTGCTGTGTACTGCTATAGAACTTGAACACTAAATTCTACATTTGTTATGCCTGTTCTGCATCTTGTCTCTTATTTCTGGGGCAACCCAGCCAGATGGGCGGGGTATAAATAATAACGTTGTTGTTGTTGTTGTTATTCTAAGATCCCCAGGCCTTGTCTTCGACAACCACCCGTGCTGTTGAATTTATACACGCTCAGCGTCTTTCATTCCAGATCCACGATGCTTTGCTGGTGATCTTTTAGCCTAGTAGACTCTACTCAGACTTCCAATTTTGTGCCTTTGCTCACTGCCAGCATTGATTTCGTTTCTCCGGCCTGACTTGGTTTTGGCATGAGCTGGGCACACATGTTAGTTGTTATCCTACATTTGGGTCCTCCTGGACCTGATTGTGCAAGAAGGCCTGTGTCAAGTCTTGGGACTGATTTTGCCAAGACTTTCTATGCTTTACTGCCTTATGAAAGGGGCACATCTACAGAGAAAGAATGTCACTATACTCTTGTTACCACCATGCCATATTCTGTGCATGCCAAACACACAGTCACATACCTTATTTATCTATTTATTTGTTTCATTAAATTCATACCCACCTTGATTGTAAAAAAAACAACAACCTCAAAGCAGGTTACAAAAAGATTAAACAATAAAATTGAGGAAAAAATCACAAACATTATAAACTTTTGTATGTTTTATAGATAGAATACTAAAACTTTCTAAGCATCTGGGTAGGCTTGTCTAAACAAGAATGTTTTTAGCAGGTGCCAAAAAGAGTACAGTGAAGGCTTGATCTCAAGAGGTAGGGAGATCAAAAGTGCAGGTGCTCTCACACCACGAGAACCCAAAGCAGTATATATGGGCATGCACTATGGAAACAAATACAGCTTTTGGATTATTTATTTACTTACTTACTTTAAAGTGGGTGTTTTAAATTTGAGAAATTTACAAGACTGCTTACAGTTAAAAAAAAAAAGATAAAACATCATTGAATTGTTACATAATCATTAAAATGGCAGAAGAAACAGCAGCAAATAGCAATCCAATTGTAAAAGAAGCAGTAAAATTAACATTGCAGTTTATTTATTAAAAGCCCAAGCATATTAAACCATTTTAACCCACCTTTGAAAATTTAATAGAATAGGTACAAGAAGAATATCTATTGCAGGGGATGGTTCCACAGAAAATACCCTGTCTCCATTTGTCATCTGGCTAGACTCTGCAGACAGCAACACCTGAAACGGTCTCTGGATATGTTATTTAAAACTGCACAGGACCTGGAATCCAAGTATTTGTCAGAGCACATTTCCTCTATCAACTGACCCTGAGACTGGCAGTGGGGAGGGAGCTGCTGGTGGGTGTGGCTTACTGTGGTAGCACTTCCTTGGTAGTGATGTCCCAGATGTTGAACTCTCCCCCTGGAAGCATGCATGGCTACAACTTCCATTAACCTGATGCTAGCTGTTATATTGATTTCAAATTTTAGGAACAGGTGGTTCTTTAGATTATAAGAAGATCAGCTATGGGACAGTGACAGATTATTTAGGGGGATATACTATCACAGTTAAAGCGACTGTTGTAATTTACAGGGTGACTACATCCCACATATATTTCTCATACAGGCATCCTTCCACTTTATGCACATTCTACACACGTGTGACTGTGTATGCACAGCACCGGGAAATAGATAGATCAATCAATGAATCTAATCTATCTATCTATCTATCTATCTATCTATCTATCTATCTATCAATCTATCATACATACCAGGAAATCGCGCGCGAGAGATGGAGAGTCCTTGTGGCTCACAAGGAAACCCAAAGAGGACATATGGGCAGTGGAAGCCCCGGAGAGATCTGAGGTGCAGCAGGGCTTTGTTTAGGCTGCTCAACCTCCCCGCCTAACAGCTGATGTGAAGGGTAGCGCAGCCACTTTGCCACTTGTCCTCCAACCTCCAGCTGCTTCCAGAGCTTCAACTCTAGTTATTTTGGTCTGGATTGGAGAGAGAGTGCGAGAGCGCACTGGAGAGCAGGGGGAAATGGGCATTTAGAGGGTTTTTAGAAGGTGTTCCCCTCTTTATGTGATTTCACTTATGTGTGCAGGGGTTCAGAGCATAACCGTCGCATAAGTGGGGGGATGCCTGTATATATTTCCACATCTATAAAAAGTTGTTTTTATCATGCCAACCCTTCCCATGGCATAATTATTTGGTTTTCTAGTTGCCACTTGACACATGCTTTAATTTTTGCTCGGGTTCTGAGATGACACATGGGCATTACTTTACCAAGCTAATGGTTTAGAAGATCTAAGCTGGTTCTGGATTAATACTTTTGAGCTTGTCTCAATTGTGAAAGGTCAGTGTTGGACTGAAGCTGATATTACAAGCTGTGGCTTTGCTAGAAACATAAGAAAATTTATGTGGGCACTACTGTATGTTGTCATTGTCCGAGCCAAGATGTACTACTTAAGGTCCATTTTTCCAGACAGACAAATGGTCTCTGTCCTTGTTGGTATGTTTTCATAAAGTTGGTCTGTCCTTTTGCTTCCTCTTAGTTTTCTCCTATTCCTGTTGGCCAAGAAGGGAATAATGTACCAATCTTGACCATTTTCCATTTGAGGGGGTGGCAGATAAAATCTTTGCCAGCAGCATTGGGAAAGAAAACCACACCAACAGAGCCAGCTATTATAGTGCAGGTTTAGCCCATTGCTACATAAACATGGGGTCTCTGTAATTTGGAAACTGCTTTGAAAGTAGACTGTCAAATATGAAAGGTGATGTTGCTTGCAAGTCCTGCAAAGTAGACTGCAGTGCACACAAACTTCCAGGGGCTAGTTCACATATGCTTGTATAAACCTAGATTTCTCTGTACTTTAAGAGTGGCACTGGAATGTGTAGAATGTTTCTTATTTAAGCCATTGCATTTGAAGTGAGGTGAGATGAAATTACAGTTCTGTTTGGTGTTGTAACTTTGATAGCCCACTCATTGACCACATCTGCACTAGACATTTAAAGCACTGTTAAACAGTCATTGCTTCCACCAAAGCATCATGGAAGCTGCAGTTGGTTCAGGATGCTGAGAGTTGTTAGGAGACCTCTGTTCCCTTCACAGAGCTATAATTCTCAGATGGTTTAACAGTCCATCCCTCTTCCCTGAGAACTCTGGGAATTGTAACTCTTTGAGTGAAACAGGGGTCTCCTACCAGCTCTCAGAACCCTAAACAAACTACAGTTCCTAGGATGCTCTGGAGGAAGCCATGGCTATTAAAGTATTGTAATTGTGCTTTAAATAGATGGTGTGAATATGGCCAAAGAGTGAATGGACTATCAAAAATACAACACTACAGGCAGAATAACTGTAATTGCATGCTACCTGACTTCAAAGGCAATTGTGTTTAATATGAAACAGTCCATACATTCTGCTGTTAGGAAACCTCTAATCCCCTCATAATAGTGCTTTAAATGTAAGATGAGGCTGTGGCCTTTGAATTCATCACTTTTTTCCTGCAAGACATCACGTAATGAAAATGAATGTATGATCCAGTCCCAAGTCTCCTCTGGAAGAGTTACGTTGTCTCTTTATGCTTCCCTGTTTTCATAAAACTTTTATGGGTTCTACTCAATATATTTTGCAATAAATGGTATTTGTTTGGGTTGCAAGCTGACCAGTAAAAACTGGTTTGCTCTGTCCTTGTAGCCATAACAGCAATTTAATCTACTGAAATCAACAGGTGATGCTTTCCCAGCATGATGAAAAACACCTCTACCAATGGCAGATCAAGCTACTTTTAAAATCACAGGAACAGAGGTTGGTTTAAAGAGAAAAGAAAAAGCCTGGCAACTGATAATGGTTTCAATTCTCATGGCAGAGTTTCCCATCATGAAAGAGGGAAATAAGGGAATGTGGCCAGTGTTAATAGGATGGTGGAAATTATATCACAAAATGGCTCTGCTTGTTACCCAGTTTCCTTACAGAATGTTAAGAAACAACTTCCTGAAAATAATTTCAAGATTTTCCTCCTTATCTTTGGATGGAAGTTTTTGTATTTTATGGCTAAGAGCAGTAAATAATTTGCCCATGGGCATAGCTACACGAAATGCTTGCTACAGGAGAACATCCCTTTGTTCAGCCAGACTGGCAGCCATATTTAGAGGACAGTGTAGACATACTGCTAAGCTTTCTGTGTAGCGAGTACCTCACTTTATAAACCAAGAACAGCAGATGTAGCTACCTTTGCAAGTGCTCTGGTAGAAATTATAATGCATCACAGAATGAAAAGGATAGTAAAATGCTGATACAATGTGATTGCTATATCCCTGCTTGGTAAATGAAAGCGTCATAAAGTGTTTTCAATTGATTTTTGTTAAAAAAATAAATCAGGAATTGGCACCTTTAAGGTACATCAAATCAGGTCTCTCTCTAGTTTGAAAAGGTCCAAGGAACGTATTCCTAGTTTTTGTGTGTGTTTTTTTAAAAGGGAACCCTGTACCTTTAAATCCCTTGCAAATTGAGAAAAACAAGCTGTGATTTATATAAGCTGGGTAATCATGTGATTTTCAGGAAAGCTCCCTCTGCCCCCTCCCAGCTTCTCATCCCCACTCTGGCCTCCAACTGGCATGCAGCAAGAGTTTCAAGAAAGAGGCACCAGCATTGGGGCCTGATGAGGGGGCGGAAAGGAGGGAGAGATTCATTCAGAAAGAGAGGAAAGCAAAGCAAACGGGAGCAAGGCGGGAAAGGCGAAATAGGAGAGGGTGGGTGGGGGAAGGGAGGAGAGGGGCCTCTGCATTGTATTCATTTCTGCAATTCCCTCCTCCATCAACTATCAGAAAAGGGGCTGTTCTTTGCCTCTCCAGCGCTTACTCTTAGTGCCATTCCAAGCCTAAGTTGATCCAAGGGGAGTGGGAGGTAGAGGGGGAGAGAGATCTTGCGCTGTTTACAGTATTACTACACTCTCAACACATCTCCGAGGAGTGAGAAGTTCTAGGGTCGTAGTGCTTACCCCCAAGTTTGTGTTCCTCTGCCAGGAGGTCACTGGAAGCTTGTTGTTGTTCTGTGGTGTGTGTGTTTATTTAGAATAATTTATAAGCCACTTAAATGAAAGAATCCCTAAGCAGTGTAATAGTACAATTTAAAAGAGTTATCAATATAAACATAAGTAAACATAGGTTGAAGAACAGCTGGAAATGCACCAGCAGATGGTCACAATATGCATCTGAGCCGTGTACACACCACACATTTAAAGAACATGAATTCTTCTCAAAGAATCCCGGGAACTGTAGTATATTAAGGGTCATGGGAATTCTGGCTCTCTGTGGAGTAAACAACAGTTCCAAGGATTTGGGGAGCGGGGGAAGATGTGCTTTGAGTGTATGCAGCATCCCATAAGCCTGTTCAGATAGCCTTACACAATTCTTTCAGGAAACGCGTAACAATATTCTTATTATTTAAAATAAATGCGGCACGCTAGGTGCCTCTGGGAAGTTCACAAGTAATAGCCTTTACCTATTGCTTTTTTCCAGGGTCTGGAATTCAGAAGTGTACTGTGTCAGCTAAGTGTAACCTCCTTGTACAAATGCAGTTCATAACAACTAACAGATTATGTTCTGTGATACTATTTTTTAAGCTGGAGCTATCACCACTTCTTGTGGTGGTGAATTCCATCAGTTAATTATGTATTGTGTGAAAATGTACTTTCTTTTTTAATCTGTCCTGGGCTTACTGCCAGTCCTCTACCATTATGAGATGTAGGGCGGGGGGAGTTATGTACCAACTCTCTGTGCACCACTCATGGTTTTGCAAACCTCTACCATGCCTGTCCCATCCAATTAGGTTTTTTTAAAGCTAAAAATCCACCAGTACTTTGGTTCTCATATGGAAAGCAATCCAGCTTCTCGATAATTTTAGTTTATGTTTTCTGTGGCTTTTGCTGCTCTGAAATACCCCTTTTGAGGTGGCATAACTAGAATTGTACACAGTACTCCAAATGTGCTTGCATCAGATTTACTTAATGGTGATGATACTTGACATTTCATTTTCAATTGCTTTCCTAATAAATCTTAACATTGACTTCAGATTTGAGGGTTAATAAATTATTGTGAAAGCTCAGATTTATAACTAATGGACATATTTGCCCTTTACACTGCTGCTACACACAAGTGATTCCATCCCCCAACCCCATGAGCTCTCTTCCACAGCCCTCCAACTTCCTCCAATATTTTTTCCTAGTCCTAACATTCCTGGTTATTTATTTCACTTGAAGCCCCTGCATATTTTCCTTTGCAATTTGCCTGAGCCCACATGACAAGCTATTCTAAAGATATTTCCCCCATCACTCCATGGTATTCCAAAGACCTTTTCTCATTTGTCGTGGTGCATGCTGCTGCTGCTGCTGCATATGTTTGCTATCCTTTGCCAGAAGCTGTCCTACCAGTTTGCTTTGTCTTGCCAGAAGTTCCAGCCTTCAAACTGCTCTCTCTCTCTCTCTCTCTCTCTCTGTGTGTGTGCGTGTGTGCGGGCGCGTGTGTGCCTGCATGCATATAAGCAGCAAGGCTGTAGCTCAGCAGGATGGTTTAGAAACTGGAAAAAAGCATTTATCGGAAACCAACAGTATAGCTCCATGAGAATATGGAGTCATTAGCACATAATAGCCCCTCCTACCCTTTCAACCTTCTTATACCCACAAACTGTGTTCACACAAGGGTATGCACATATGCCAGAATGATTACCCTTTGTTAACCCGAATTCAACAAGTATTTGGAAAGGCACAGTAGTAATGCAAAACATTGGTGAACTGGTTTACTTCTCTCCAGCATCCAATGAACTGAAAATCCCATGTGATGACTCCAATAGGATCCAGTATAATCACTTCCAGTAAAAGGTAAAGGACCCCTGGACAATAAAGTCTGGTCAAAGGCGACTATGGGGTGCGGCACTCACCTTGCTTCAGGCCAAGGGAGCCAGCGGTTGTTCACAGACAGCTTTCTGGGTCATATGGCCAGCATGACTAAACAGCTTCTGGCACAACGGAACATCGAGATGGAAGCCAGAGCGCACGGAAACGCCATTTACCTTCCCGCTACAGCGGTACCTATTTATCTACTTGCACTGGTATGCTTTCAAACTGCTAGGCTGGCAGAAGCTGGGACAAAGCAACAGGAGCTCACCCCGTTGTGCGGATTCAAACCACCAACCTTCTGATCGGCAAGCCCAAGAGGCTCAGTGGTTTAGACCACAGTGCCACCCGCATCCCTATATCACTTCCAGTGGTACTTGCTGCTGGTGCATATACATACCTGTAGTTCCATCTTTTGGACACAGTCCTCACCTGAGCTCAAATGAACTGACTAGAGCCACCCTGGCTAGAAGCATTGCCTAATTCAAATGGGGATGGGTATCCATGCCCAGGGCCAGCAGTTGTTATGTGTGGCTAGTTTTATTGCAGTTACATCTGGGTTTAGCCCAGTAAGTGCTAGTATTTCTTCAAGGCAGATCTCTTCTTTACCCTGCCTGCATTTCATATTTACAATTATTATACATACAGTGGTACCTCGGTTTTTGAACGTCTCGAAAGTCGAACGTTTCTGTTTTCGAACGCCATAAACCCGAAAGTAACTGCTTCGGTTTTCAAACACTTTTCGGAAGTCGAACATGCCACACGACTTCCGCTGAATGCAACATCCTGAGGTTATTGAGGTTTCGGTTTTTGAACATTTTGAAACTTGGAACGGTCTTCCGGAATGGATTACGTTCGAAAAACGAGGTGCCACTGTATTCTGTTTCCTCATTTCTGATTTCCAATCAACAGCAGAACTGTCAAAGTGTTGCTTTCCCTCCCCTTTTTTTAACTAAAGAAAAATCTCTCAGGTTTGTAAATAGCCCTGATAATCTGTGAGCTATTTTATTTTGAAGTGGCTTACCAGGTGGGGTAGAGCAAAGGCCAGCAACCTTTTTCAGCCATGGGCCGGTCCACCGTCCCTCAGAGCATGTGGTGGGCAGGACTATATTTTTTTGGGGGGGGGAATGAACGAATTCCTATGCCCCATAAATAACCCAGAGATGCATTTTAAATAAAAGGACACATTCTACTCATGTAAAAACACGCTGATTCCCGGACCATCCGCGGGCCGGATTAAGAAGGCGATTGGGCCGCATCTGGCCCATGGGCCTTAAGTTGCCTACCCCTGGGGTAGAGGTATTACACTAGCTCCCTGGTAGGTGGGCCACTGTTGCTTCCCAGGAGAGTACAGTGGGACCTCGACTTACGAGCGATTCGACTTACGTGTTTTTCGACTTACGAATGACTTCCGGGAGAAACAAAATGGCCGCCGCAACCGACTTTTTCGACTTACGAATGGAGGTCACGGCCGCTTTAATAGGATTTTTTCGACTTACGAATTTCCGACTTATGAATTTTTTCGCTCAATGCATTCCTATGGGGATTCGACTTACGAATGTTTTCGACTTACGAAAATTGCGTCGGAACACATTATCGTCGTAAGTCGAGGCCCCACTGTACATTTATACTGCATAGACCTCCCTGCTGCCTTGCTCCTCCCAGCAAGCAACAGCAAGTTGGAAGCAACAGAAAGCTAGCATATCAGATCAGTCCCACCCAGCAAGCAGCATCTTTATGTGGGATATCTACAATAGGACCTCATAGTTTTTTAAAAATAAAATGCAGCCCGTTTGCCGTTGCCAGTTTGATCAGAGCAACAGTAATGAGGGAGGGGGTGTTTAACTCTCTACAACATTCTCTGATCAAAATTGCCACCCACATGCACCTTTTTATCCTGTACACATCATGTTGGTCCAGAGCTCCCCATCATTTCTGACAATTGGCCTTGAAGGCTAGGGCTTTTGATAGCTGGAATCCCAACGATATCTGGAGGGCCACAGGTTTGCCACCCTTGCCATAAGGAGGTGGAAACACTATCATCCCTCTAGGGCAGGCAAATACCGGTAGCTGCTTCTTTGGCGATCACTCATAGCCGAGTAAGATTGTCTGGGATGTGAAGAGGGAAAGACTCAAAACACTCCTTGAGCTTTCTTCCTCTGCCACTGCCAAAGGGCTATATGGCTAAATTTCATTAAAAAATAAATAAATGTTGGGATACGAGGTTACAAACCTGGCACCTATAGCCAGATGTGTACATGCCAAGACCTTCCCTGACACCCCTAAGAGGATCCCCCCTGGCCTTCCCCTGATGCAGTTAGGCTTGAAAAAAGTCACATATTGTAGCCAATAGAAGGATGTTTCAAGGCTAATAGCAGCATGGGGAATTTTGGGGGTGATTCAGGAAGCCCATGTCCCTCCCCAAGCTCGGAAAAAAACTAAAGCATTTTTCCCAAACCTAATTGATGGGGAGGAGGGTGGTGTTCTCAACAGTCTCAACATGGTTGGTGGTAAAGATTTTTCACTTCACCAATGAACAAGAAAGACACCGTTTTCAGGGAGCGTGACATCCCTCTAAGCAGAATGCATATGTTTAATTTCAGCAGCTTCCCACAGTTTCATAAGATAAGTATAGTAAATACTAGGAATGTGGTCATCTCATTGATCTCCTGAGGTATGGGCTGTCAGCTTTTCCAGATCCTTTTCTCTCCTTCCCCTTCTTTCAGATCTCACATGTGCTACAGATGATTGATGTAATCATGTGTGGGCCAGCAGCTTAGCAGACATTTCTGTGGGCTAGTTTCTACTGAGGCTTTATTTGCAAAGTTTAATCAATTGCCTTGTTTTGAACCAATGATATTGATTTATGCAATTAAAATAAACACTATTGTAATCAACATGAATATTTTGAGAAAACGTAACAAATACAACTTTCTCAACTAATTAGCTCAGGCAAATTGTTTGTTGTGATGATAAATTACCACTCCCTTGGAATGGAACAGTAGCAACTTACCCCATGCTGGTGAGAAAACAGCAGGAGCCTATGGCAGAAAATATGCTCTTAGTGGGAGAAAGTATTGGTAGGGTGGCTCCCTATTCAAGCTGTTCAGCATGCAAGCTTTGAATGATGTGGGGATTATGAGTACCCCTCCCTCGGTTATGCTGGAAGCAAACTAGGAATTAGAGGGTGGGGCATCCTTCCAGAGAGGAGGAAAAACACAGGCAACCTCCTAATCCATGAGATAAATGTGAAATATTAAGACACTTATGAGGCAGAACTGCGGGAATGGGAAACCTGTGATCCTCCAGATGTGATCCTCCAGTCGTAACTAAAAAAGTGCCTTCCCCAGTATCAACCATCTTGGACCCTATGATCAGCATGTTGGTGCCACCTCGGGGGGTGCCTGGTTGACCCATGACAAGGGCTTTTCATTGGTGGTTCCCCATTTGTGGAATACTCTCCCTAGGGAGGTACATCTGTCTCCCATCATTATTAACTTTCAAGAGGAATTGGAAACATTCTTGTTTACCCAGGCATTTGGTGGCTAAAGAATACTGTTCCTGACAGCCCTGAGATACACAAATGTGTGTGTACCTGGGTCTTTGACCCAGGTGAAATAAAGCCTAGTTTTGCCCCTGGGTGGGGTATACATTCAGTAAGTAAATAAATAAAATCAGCCCTGGCTATTTATTGGCCATGCTTGCTAGAGTTGATAGAGTCCAACAACATCTAGTTCCTTTTACAGGTGCAGTGTGTATTGATAAAAGGCTTGAGGCAATGCTGTGCATTGTGAAAACTTGTGTGAGGCGCTAACTTGTTTGCACACACTCAACTGGTTATTAGCCAGAACTCACAATTATGAATATGTTGTTGTGAGTTTGTGGGGGAGTAGTCTGCATGATGCCTGCGTCCCTTCTAATTCCTTGCGCCATGCATCCAGGAAGGGTTAAAATCTAACAGAGACCTACCCACTGGTGTAGATCGTAAATAGCAATTAATGTTTGAAAAAACGGGTCACTGTGTGGACACTCTTGTGTCAATTATGCACACAGAAAAATCTGGTCTGAACAGCTCATTTGCAACATAACAGCTAAAGGAAGCAATCTTATTAATTGATCTATTTTAAAAAGTATTAATTTTTTGATATCCTTTCAATTAATCTGTTTTTAACAGGCCAACTACAAATTGGACTCAGGAGTCCACCCATCACTAGTCATAGGCACTTCTTCTGTATTATCACATGGCTTGTGATAAGGAATAGCACTCTATTCCTTCCATCCCCATCACTGCATACTTTTGTGATTATTTTTTTTAAAACCTATCACATCAAAACCCACACACAAATCAAAACCCAATTTCTTCTCTCTTCAAGAAAATGAATGAAAATTAGAAATATACAAACCAGATCATTAACCGACCCAGACTGTTACCTTCCGTTTAGCAATTTAATCTTTCTGACATTTATGTGGAAGATGTTTTAATGCATTGTTCGGTCTCTCCAGTGTTGGATGTGGATGATAGTGATGAGCTATTTCCCATTCCTCAAAGGATGTCTTGAAACACACAGTTTCATTATTCTTGTCATTATCTTATCATGTAAAATTACATCTATTCATAATCTGTAGCAAAGAGATACTCTTACACCGTTTGGCACCACACAAACCTTTAACAGCAATGCCTCTCTATCCATTGTGATTTGCATGATTGTGGCTGCTCAGAAAGAAAGCATTAGCCAGCTTACCACACCACCACCATTAGGAAGCCCCAATTCATGCAAATGAAACTGCTGAAGGGGCCCTTCTGGTACAAACTTGCACTTATGAGACATTTGGGTGGGTGCTGCCAGCTAGCATGAGCCTACCCATGCCCTCGTTGAAGGCACAATTGCTAACAATTCCAACAAGAAAGAAAAAATGGGAGGCAGTTAAAGAAACCCATATGGCGGCATAAGGAACTTTCAGATTAACTGAGATTTAAAAGGGGCATGTATAAGAAATAGAAGAAGGGGCAAATCATTCTATAGAGTAGCCAACACTTGCAGGGAGAGGGTCAGGCAGGCTAAAGCTCAGAATGAGCACAGGCTTGCAAGAGAGGTTAAAAATTACCGGTATTTTAAAAGGCTTGTTTTTTCAGCTACTTTTGAAGCAATAGGAAAAACACAGAAGGTCCTCTGCATAAACTGCTGTTGGGCGAAAGAGGGAAGGCAGAACTGCTTAACACAGTGATGGCTAACCTTGACACTCCAGATGATTTGGAACTACAACTCCCATCATCCCTAGCTAACAGGACCAGTGGTCAGGGATGATGGGAGTTGTAGTCCCAAAACATCTGGAGTGTCAAGGTTAGCCATCACTGGCTTAACACTTACTTTGCCTCTGTCTTCTCTCAAAAGGAAAACAGTACCCAACCTGGTGAAAATAAAATAAATGATGCAGGGAGGGAGCTGCAGTCCAAGATAGGAAAATAGATGGTAAGGGAATACCTAGCTACTTCGAATGAATTCAGATCTCCAGCCCCTACCTACATCCATGGAACATGCAGGTGTAATCTTCAAAAATTCTTAAGAGAGCGGGTGATGTCCTTACAAGTTAGAAACAGGTATATATCCCCATCATCAAAAATGGTGGTGATGGTGAGAGTCTGGAAGATGACCCATGCAACTACTGACCAGTCAACTTGACATCAGTATGAGTAAAGGTCCTAGAATAGAGAATTAAACATTTGGTCTGTGAGTGCTTAGAAAAGGACCCTCTGATTACTAAGAAACAAATAATGCCAGACTGATCTTGCTTATTTTTTTGTTAGAGTTACCAGCTTGGTGGATCATGAGAACGCTGTGAATACATATCTGAGGTTGTTGATATTTCTTCCGGCAATCTTAATTCCGGCTTCGGATTCATTCAGTCCAGTCTTTTGCATGATGAATTCTGCATATAAGTTAAATGAGCAGGGAGACAATATACAGCCTTGTCGTACTCCTTTCCCAATTTTGAACCAATCAGTTATTCCATATCCAGTTCTAACTGTAGCTTCTTGTCCCACATAGAGATTACTCAGGAGACAGATGAGGTGATCAGGCACTCCCATGTCTTTAAGAACTTGCCATAGTTTGCTGTGGTCGACACAGTCAAATGCTTTTGCATAGTCAATGAAGCAGAAGTAGATGTTTTTCTGGAACTCTCTAGCTTTCTCCATAATCCAGCGCATGTTTGCAATTTGGTCTCTGGTTCCTCTGCCCCTTCGAAATCCAGCTTGCACTTCTGGAAATTCTCTGTCCACATACTGCTTAAGTCTGCCTTGTAGAATTTTAAGCATAACTATTTTGGGTAAAGACTGTTTCCAGTCATCTGAGTATGGTTCTGCTAGTCAATAAAAATACTTTTAAAAAAACCTATCTCCCCCTCCTCCAATAACAGCAAAACATGTGGCAGTGTTAAGAGTTCAACAGAGGTTGCAAATAAATCAGTTGTGCCTAAGAGGCCCTCAATAATAGATGCCCCCAGAACATTTCCTAAGGGAAATGCTTGTATTTCACAGAACTCCCTCCACTTCCCGCATTTCCAAAGAAAAATCCACCCATCCCAAGAAACCTCACATTACTGATATCTGATGGCTGTAGTAGATAGGGCCCTTAAACTCCTCTCTCTTTCCAGAGACAGGAAATCAGTTAATTTCTGTTGAATCCTTAAAATATGTGGCCTAAATTTAGATCTCATTTTCCTCTAACTCTTAAGTTCTGGTGAATCTGATCTTGCTTTAGACAAAGGTAACAGAGTTTGAGTATTTAATTAGCTCTCCTGTGTTTTGTCAAATCCAGGATGCTCTTTGCCAAGTTTCCCTGCCAACCACAGAGCATCTGTTATGCCCAGTCCTAGTTAGGGCCTGTTGCAACCGGTCCAGAGTCATGGGCTCCAGAACTAGTCTCAGGTGCAACACACAGAAAATGCTACTCTATTGACCAAGCTAAGGCAGAAGGTCAAGTCCGAAATATTTGTAATTGGACCTAGAAGATCAAGAGGCTTTATGTTGTTTGAACACTGATTCTGGGTGGTCCTCATATTCATAGGAACAGATTTTCAGGGGGCTGCAGTAGGAAGGAGGAGGAGGGAAATTCCCATTTCGCAAGTGGAGCTCCTCCGCTCATGGTTCTTAGTATTCAAGTCTTGATGTCTGTATATGTCTTTGTCATATATAAGTACACGGAGGTACTGTGGCTTAGTAGATAGAAACACTTGACCATATCCCTGAACTTGAGCCCATCCATTCATCCAGCCTAAAACCTATGAAAGGGTTCACTGAACATTGGTGCTTAGCGGATTGCACCCACTCCCTTCTGCAGTCCCCAGCCTTACAATCCCTTCCCAGCAAGCTGCAGTAGATAATGAAGTCTCAACGCGTATAAAATGCTCTAAATGAGGATCTAGCCTTTGATTTCTTGTACATTTGGCAAGCTGCCTTCTCCTCCCAATTACCATGTACTGTATTTTTAGTGATTACTCTTTCTACTGAGAAAAGAAAGTACAGGGCTGTGGAAAAGGGGGGGAGAGCCAAAAGGGAAACAATTTTGCTTGCTTTTTGGTGGATTAAGTCACTAAGTATTTTTTAAGTGCATCAGGTTTTACCTTTGTGAAGATTCTGTTGCTCCACTGAAGAAGAACACAGATGCTAGCCCCATTCACAACAAAAATGGTTGAAGTATCCATTGGATATAGGAGAGGAGCAGGAGCGATGAGGAGGCGCAGTTCGGGGCTGCCGGCGAGGGCAAGGGATCCCCGTGCGGGGACCACCGCAAGGGCAGCGGCCCTGAGACCCCTTAATAAAAATTTTCAGATCCCCAGGAAGAGCAAAGAAAAGAAAGCTCCTTTTCAGCCAGTAACAGCAGGAGCTCGTGATTTTCAAGAGATTGTGAACATTTTGCATTCATCATATTTGGAAAACCATTCAAAGGACAATTTCACCTACAAAAAAGCCAGTTTGGTTCATAGTGAACTGTTGGAAAAGGAGAGAAACTCTTCCCTAGGTGTATATCTTTCTAGGTATGCTGATTTATTGCAAGCTAATCCTCTAAAGGCTAGAGCAGTGGGTGATATTATTATTTTTAAAGTAATAAAAGGAAAAAATTAAATTTTAAAAAAGTATCCATTGGATATAACTCGGCTGAGCAAATAGCTATTCTCACTCTGAAGCAATTTTTTTTATATGTTCATGGAGCTGAACCTAATCTGATCTACTATTTTTGAATCATTGAAGAAAATGCTGAATATACTCCAAAGTATTTGAGATGCTTATACACAATGAGGCCTGTTTAATTTGCTTGTGTGCCAGAATCTTGCCAATGAGAGCTTGTGTAGTGTAGCAGCTAAAGAGATTGAGCTGTCACCCAGAAAGTCCCTGATTAAAATCACAGTTCAGCCAGGAACTGGCTAGCTACCGTTAGACATGCCACTGCACTGTTTTATCAGCCTCAGCTTCCTGTTCCTCTTCTGTGTACTATGGGAATAATAGTATATACAGTATACAATATATATATAGTACATATATAATAGTGATATACCTTATCCCAAGAATCCATGCAGCAGACCAGTAAGGTATTCTGTATTATTATCCCCATGCTCCAGATGGGAGCTGAGGCAATCATAGCTTTCCAAAGGCTAACCAGAGAAGTTATTTCAGCAGTGTAAAGGGAGCTGGTTATAATAGGTTTACTGAGCTACTAATATTCTCTTTAATTACTGTCAAAAACATCCTACTTCTGCCAATTTCATTTGGCCAGTAAGATACAGCTTTTTTGATTGGAGGGGCTTTTTATCCCAGAACTGTTAAGAAGTTACAGGTAGGTAGCCGTGTTGGTCTGTCATAGTCAAAACAAAATAAAAAATAAATAAATTCCTTCCAGTAGCACCTTAGAGACCAACTAAGTTTGTTCTTGGTATGAGCTTTCGTGTGCATGCACACTTCTTCAGATTTGTTAAGAAGTGCAAATGTATGTGTAGTAATATCCATATCCATAGTAATATCCCTGAAATTTTTGAATGAACAATTTTTCCTTCTCTGCTGAGGGTTAGTTTCCAACTGAGAAACCAGCAAAACCAACATAAATAACTTTCAGTGCAAAGTGAAAGTTCCTGAATAACTTCAATACATAGGTATACATAGGACCTACATTAGGATTCACAATGAGAATCTTTGTGAAAGTCCCCGGCTCCTCGGGCTCCTCCACGTAGTCATCCAAGGCACTTCCTGACTTAACAACTTGGTGGAAGCGAAGCAACCTGTTCAAACCTCACCTTTGGCATGAGCTCAGGTTAAGGCTTTAGGCAAGCCACTGCTTCTCACCCTTAGCAATACAGAGTTAGTTTGGTCTACCTTACCAGGTTGTTGCAAGGATTAGTAGGAGGTTATATATATGAGAAACAGTTCGAAGTGCTGGTTATTATGATTATTTTACCCATTTGACAATTCTTGTGTGCCTGTTGTGGCACCCTCAAAACATAACGGGTTTGTTGCAGAGTAAACTTCATAGAATAAGTTTCTGTGTGGGCTAAAGTCCGCTTCATTAAAAGTGTTATCCTCAATTGGCTTATATAAAGAGAAAAACTGCAAAAAGTGGTGTCAAATAGTTATGAAATACAAGAGGTACAGTCTGAGACAGTTCTGTGCAAATCTCAAATGTAGAAAAAACAGCCATAGGGACCATTCATTGCAGCTCTAATAGCCAACCCTTAAACTATAGCACCCTTAAATAATGAGATCACAGAAGCACAGCCAAACAAAGTAGGATGGTGGAATGCAATCAAGCGCTCAACTATTTATCAGATATCGAACTTGCACTTAGAAGTGTGCATGAGGAAGCTGAGGAGTATACGAACTTCATACAACTAAAAAAATCTCTTGCAGAATAGTGTGGCGTGTTTAAACATGCACTTAAGCATGAAATGGAATGTGGTTGAGTGAGGGAAAGGAGTTGTGCTCTGATTCTCCAGAAGCGGTTTAGTCATGCTGGCCACATGACCCGGAAGCTGTCTGCGGACAAACACTGGCTCCCTCGGCCTATAGAGCGAGATGAGCGCCGCAACCCCAAAGTCTTCCGCGACTGGACCTAACAGTCAGGGGTCCCTTTACCTTTACCTTTAACTTCAGAATTAACCAAGAAGCCCACCTGTATTGGAAATAAAGGTATTTGATTGAGATGACCACATTTTAACCTAGCAAATTGCAGACAGCACAGCTAGAGTTGCCACTGAAATCCACCAATTGTAGAATTATTATTTGTTTTTACATAACATAAAGAGAAACTGGATACCAATTACTATTATCAGCTATGTGATATTTTTCAGAATGGGTATGACCAAGTAACAACTCTACACATTATACTTCTACAAAGGATCTGCATTGTTAGTTTTCAAGTCATGCTTTCAGTTGCCTCTTCCTTCTTCCAAAAGGCCCTTTCCCCCAGACATTTATTTCTGCAGAAACAAATAATTTGGACAAATTTCTTTCATAATGCGTTCTCAAATTATCATGAACAGTGCTTCTGAGATATGAGCTATCCATGCAAATTATGAATGGGGGAGTAAGTATACTTGAAAGTTGAGTAATGAAGATATATATCTGGTGTGTGGGTGTTCTGTTTCATTTAAAATGTTTGATATAAGTAAGAAGGAAGAGGGAAAGGAAGTGAGAAAAAAAGGGAGCAGGAAAACTGCCCTGTTTCTTTGTGCTTCAAAATACCTTCCAGCAACTACAGAAGGAAGAATGCAAATATACATCCTGAACCCCGCATAAGAGACCATGACTTCTCCTGTGGTATGTTATGACCGTTAAGAAGATCAACCGGAGCTGCATACACACCATACATATATAAGGCACATTACTTCCCCGAAAGAATATTGAGCACTGTAGTTTGTTAAGGGTGGTGGGAATTGTACCTCTGTGAGGGGTAAGCTACAGTTCCTATTACTGGGGGTGGGGTGAGTCATGTACTGTAAAGGTAAAGGGACCCCTGACCATTAGGTCTAGTCGCGGACGACTCTGGGGTTGCGGTGCTCATCTCGCTTTAATGGCCGAGGGAGCCGGCTTCCAGGTCATGTGGCCAGCATGACGAAGACGCTTCTGGCGAACCAGAGCAACGCACGGAAACGCCGTTTACCTTCCCGCCGGAGCAGTACCTATTTATCTACTTGCACTTGATGTGCTTTCGAACTGCTAGGTGGGCAGGAGCAGGGACCGAGCGACGGGAGCTCACCCCATCGCAGGGATTTGAACCGACGACCTTCTGACTGCTGTGTTTGTAGTCAGGGCTGGACATTCCCAGCAGCTGCCCCACCACCATGGAATTCTTTTCTTCTTGAGACTTGAGAATGACCATGCCTTTCTGAAACACACAGAACATTGCCAGAAACAGCAGTGGCATTTCGCCTTCTTCTCTTCTCTTTATTTAGTATGACTTGTTATAAGAACAAATGGTTGTGTGCTTCTTCCTCACCTCACCTGTTGGTGGCATGGAAATGTTATAGCATCATGAGTCAGAAGCACAAGGTAAGTTGTACTAAACTTTATGGCAGCAGATTCATAGCTGGTGATTTTTTGGCATCTGGCACAGGTTTGGGGGTAAAGCATAGTTCTGCTAACTTCCTGGAGCTTGGTAAGAAGGCATTTTTAGCTCCTTTAAGCTGCTGTCAGTATTTGTCAGCTGGAGTTTTATACTATGTTGTACCATTGCTTTAGATATTTTGTAGTAAGTTGTTCTTCTTGTTGTTGTTCCCTTACCTGTAAAGCAAGTGCTGAAGACAAAAAAAGCTGTGCATTAATAGATTAATGCTGAATTGTCTGTCTTCAGCCTATGTTAAAAGGGCTACAATCCGTAGCTCGGACTGTACCAAGAAAAATTGGGTTCTGTCAATATTTTATTAGTAAACTTTATTAAGTTTGAATAAATCATAAACATTGACTCAATTGTATAAGAACGATAACTGATACAACTAAGTTAAAACCAAACAATTGTATCTTGGTAAGAAAGCAAAACAAATACAGAGAGCAAACAGTAGACAAGTGTAAGAATTGTATATGATAATCTTCAGGGATTATATCATGTAAGTATAACAACAGAAAAGGAATTATGTTTTATATTGCAGGTTCAGGAAAGGGAGCACAAAACACATATTAAAATAAAATAAATGAGAAATCAAGAGACTTCAACTTAACCAGATCCCTTTAAATGCCAATGGCGAAGACCGACTGTGTTATTGTGATACTGATATATGATTCTGGATTGTTGGATGCTGCCATTTGATAATCCCCTTTTAAAATGTGGTTTTTTGGGGGTGGTGGTATTGGTCTGTTGTTTTATTGTCATTGGGTATCTTGTGGTTTTATATGATTTTATTCTGTGAACCGTCC
The DNA here is from genome assembly GCA_034641385.1 of Darevskia mixta. NCBI lineage: Eukaryota > Metazoa > Chordata > Lepidosauria > Squamata > Lacertidae > Darevskia > Darevskia mixta. Next base: position 1,905,388 of record JAWWNH010000047.1, read on the forward strand.
TGAGACCCTCGGGTATAGGGTGGTATAATAATAATAATAATAATAATAATAATAATAATAATAATAATAATAATAATAATAATAAAAAATGCTTTTGGACTTTAGGTTGCATCCATTTCATGGATGTTGTCAGTTTAGCAGCCATGATACCAGATTAAGTCAGAGGTTCAGTGTTGGGGTTGAACAATTGTATTTGACTTGACTTGCAAAGAATATCACATCGCATTCACTGGGCATGAAGGTTTAGACATGGTCACAGCGTGACTGGAGGTAAGAGGAGGCTTTGATTCTTTTTTGGGGGATCTGTTATGTGAATTGCACTTTCTTAAATGGATAATTAAACCTTTTTATCACTTTGAAATATTCAGCCAGTAGCCAATTATTCATCCGTTGCTGTTATGGTTCCTTATACAGCTTAATGATATCACTGAAGGCTGGAATGACAGTCGGGCTAAGAGAAATGCAAATCTGGACCTGCATTTTGCTTCCTCCTGGAACTTTCTTGCACTGAAAGGATATTGCCAAGTAAATTAAGAAGAGATGGGAAGGGTTGCTAAGCTGCAACCTTGAGATTCCCCTTGTACCTGTAAATCTGCTGCAGTACCTGAAGATGAGAGAACTGTGGCATCTGTCTTCCTGTGTCCTTTTATTCTTTCTTCTCTTGCCGCCTATTGTGTGACGTAACTGGTGTCCTGCTCATCACAGCAGTCAGGCAAAACTACCTGGGATGAGGGAGAGCAGAAATGGCTGCCTCTTCTCCTAATTCAACAGTAGATATAAAGGTCCATGGACAGCCTTCAGGTTGCAATCTGACAGCCTGAGAGCTTAACTGTTAATACCAGTAGTGCAGCATGCAATTAATCTTCAGGGCAATGAGTTTTTCCTTAGGGAGGTTTAATCCTTCACTCCCCATGAGCCCCCAATGAACCCTACCCCCCAAAGTGGCCATTAGGCTTAAGGAAAAGGTTTTCATCATTGGTGCCAATAAGATTACCTTGCAAGCATAATAATAATAATAACAACAACAACAACAACAACAACAACAATAAATTTCTTTGTATCCCGCCCTCCCCGGCCAAAGTTGGGCCCAGAGCAGCCAACAACAAGCAAAAATAGCACAGCACACACAAAATCACACAATCAATCAATCAAAATACACTCTAAAATCAATTCAGAATCAAATTAATGGCAACCATTGGGTTAGAGTTCTGTGAGGATTACAGAAGGAGAGGGGGTCAGACTGTGCCTTGGCCAAAGGCCTGGCGGAACAGCTCTGTCTTGCAGGCCCTGTGGAAAGATGTCAAGTCCCGCAGGGCCCTAGTCTTTTGTGGCAGAGCGTTCCACCAGATCGGAGCCACGGCCGAAAAAACCCTGGCTCTGGTCGAGGCCAGCCTAACCTCCCTGTGGCCCAGAATCTCCAAGATGTTTTTACTTGAAGACCGTAAGGTCCTGTGTGGGACATACCAGGAGAGGCGGTCCCGTAGGTACAAGGGTCCTAGGCCGTATAGGGCTTTAAAGATTAAAAGCAGCACCTTAAACCTGATCCTGTACTCCACCGAGAGCCAGTGCAGCTGGCATAGCACCGGGTGAATGTGATCCCACGGCGAGGACCCCTTAAGGAGTCTCGCTGCGGCATTCTGCACCCGCAGAGAATTGTACTGCACTGTGGGTGCCTTTTTGTAATCAGTAAAGTATTGCTCCTTGAGTCCAGTGGCATTGAAACAACAAAAGTGCTGCCCTGAAGCAAGATGTGTGAAGGAACTTTTTCAACATATTAGTTGAACTAACTACTCATTCATTGCTCAAAAAGTATTTGGGAAAGCCGTATGCCATCCTAAATACAGTGGTACCTCGAGTTAAGTGCTTAATTCGTTCCGGAGGTCCGTTCTTAACTTGAAGCGTACTTAACCTGAAGCACCACTTTAGCTAATGGGACCTGCTGCTGCTGCTGCGCTGCCAGAGCATGATTTCTGTTCTTAGCGGAGTTCTTAACCTGAAGCGTACTTAACCTGAAGTGTACTTAACCCGAGGTCCCACTATATCACCTTTATACCTTATACAGCTTTATACCTTATACACCTTTATACCTTATACACCTTTATACCTTATACAGTTATACCTTCATCCATCACAAACAGCACCTCATCAGGTAACAAAAAAAGTATAAAACATGAATTAGAGTGCTTGCATTTTAAAGAAGGAAAAGATGACAATTAAATATGCTTTGGCAACTCTAATGGCCTTGTCAGATCAAAAGACAATTCTCTTCCAACAGGCTCTCAAGTGTTATTTTGTTTTCAAATTTACTGTCCCTGTCTATTATTTTTTTATTACATTTGTATACCACCTTCCATATGTAGATCTCAGGGCGGTTCAGCTAGCAAATCTGATAACAGTATAAAAACAAATAATCACCCCCCCAATTGCAAAACTGAAATACTGTATGAGCATTTAAATTACAACAAATTTTGCAGAATTCCAAACCAGCCATCAAGAACGCTAATTTAAGCCTGCAATTATGAATCGGTTTGTGGTATATTGTTAGATTGTTGATCTGACACCTTGTTTGTTGTCTGGAATTAATTTGTAATAGTGGTTTATAGTGGTTTGGTGTTGCATGCTAAGGCAAAACAACACTTTCAGTAGCCACAGAAAGCTGAAAAGCAGGGCACAGTAACCAAGCAAGCAAGCAAGCAAGCAAGCAAATAAATAAATAAATAAATAAATAAAGGGAGTTATAGGAAAGTATAGAACATGTCTGAGGGGAAAGAGAAGAGTGACAGCAATATGAATATAACAGTCTCTCCTATGCAACCAATCTGCTAGGCATTGCAGCTCCCAACTTCCCAGAAATTATTATTATTATTTAACAAAACAGGACTGCTGCTTTCACCTACCAATCTCTGCCTCTGAAACAGCCATACCATTAAGCTATATGAGCAGCTTTGAAGCACATATTTATGGTGGGGACACTTCCCCATAAAGACATGTTGAAACAAAGACTGCATCTGAATAAAAAAATGTATATGAGACTCTCTGCAAGACTCAAATGAAATGCAGTTTCTCAGAGAGGCATTCTATTAGTGTCAACCACTTCAGGAGATAAATACAGCTTTTCCTTAGTGTCTGCTGAGAGGGAACTAAAAGACAGGTGACAAAACATGACTTTTAAAGTTGTTGGGGTTTTTTATTCCCCCTCCCCATCCCAAACAGCTATAAATAAAATAATGAGTCATTAGTAAAATAACAGTTTGGAGTGGGAAGAAAGGATATGCCCGTGGTATTTTCAGGCAAAGTTGCTCAGAGACTCTGCCAGGGCACAAGCTATGTGGGCTTCTGAGATTCTTAGCCCCAATCATCAATTAAAACTGCAGAGGCTTTCTTCATGCAAACACACACACAGCCCCTGCTGTCAAATTTCAGTTACATATGAGCAGCTCTCTTTCGCTTCACTTCACTGTGGATATGTTAAGCTGACAGCAGGTTTCATCTCTCCCTCCATGGGAAAGTGGCGAGACTTCAGAAAGCCTTTTTTCACTGAGCCTTTGTACCAGGTATTCAGCGATTCATAGCTAGCCAGAGAGTCAGGAGAGTACCTCGGGGGTCCGCAACTGGCAGCCCCAGTGCCACATTTGTTAAGGCAGAAGCAGGAAAGGAATCTGGTGGGTGTAAGAATTGGGCTTTCCGGCAGGATGGTGTAGGTGTGATGGTGGTGGGAGTCTTGGCACATCAAGCCTCTTCATCCTCAAAGTGACCCTCCAACAACACTGGTTAATGACCAACACTGTAATCAAGAAATGAAGATGCTGGTCAGGAATGGAGAACTTAGCGCCCTTCAGATACTTTTGAACTCCATCTTTGATCATCCATGACCAAAGGCTATGCTAGCTTGGTCTAATGGAAGTTGTAGTTCAACAACATCTGGAGGGTCACAGGTTACCTATCTTGATGTAGCTGTTATGAGGGACCCCTGGAGCTTTAAAGTGATATTTCTGAGATCTCTGAAACGCTCAGAAAGGAAATATGAATGCTAAGAGGCTTCATCTACACAGATTTATAGCTGGTAGTGCAAGGGGCCTAGACCTCTTAGGTGTGTTTCATGTGTCTTCCCTGAACTTTCAGCTTTTGTTTTAAAAACAAACCAGTGGTCAGGGGCACTGTTAGAGGGTGGCTAAGGGGCCTGAGCTCCAGATCTTTAGCATACGGCCCAGGATTCCTGCCCCTTTCCCTCTGTTTAAACTCCCCCCCCCCCAGCTTCCATGGTGACTGGGCATTCTGTACTCTGCAGTGCCAGTGAGGTCCCAGTCACTCACCATCTTAATTTGCTCAAAGCCAGTGTGGTGTAGTGTTTAAGAGTGGTAGACTCGTAATCTGGGGAACCAGGTTCGTGTCTCCTCTCCACATGCAGCCGTTGGGTGACCTTGGGCTAGTCACACTTCTCTGAAGTCTCTCAGCCCCACTCACCTCACAGAGTGTTTGTTGTGGGGGAGGAAGGGAAAGGAGAATGTTAGCCGCTTTGAGACTCCTCAGGGTAGTGATAAAGCGGGATATCAAATCCAAATTCTTCTTCTTCTAAGTAATATGTATATACCATATTAGCACGAATATAAGCCACACTTTCCCCCCCAAATTCCAACTGTGAAAAGTCAAAAGTGCGGCTTATATTCAGAACCGAGTGTTGCGCGCCCGCCTCCCGGCATTACCGCCCTGAACAGAGGATGGGGGCGGCCGGTGCCGGCTTGCGGAAGGTGTGCAAAGAGGTGGGCAGGGCATGCAACGTGCTCGGAACCAAGTGCCAACCTCCCCCGCCCCCCATTCAGGGCAGTAGGGCCGGGAGGTGGACTGCACCCGCAAATAAGCCTTGAATTTTTAAAGGTGCAGCTTATTTGTGGGTGCGTCTTATATTCGGGCCAATACGGTAGATAATATTAACATGCACAAAATGTTATGCAAATTTGTGTCATGGAACTGTGCCCTGAGTCTTTTAAGTACCTAGCAATGCCCCTGACATCGAGTCTCTAATCCAGTGTTCTGACAAATAAGTGCAAAAGGGCTTAGCTCTTGCTTTTAATTTTTTTAAATTAAAAATGTATTTTTGTTTTGTTCATTGGTTTTAGTCATGTAAGACTATCTGCATTTAGGGTCCCCCCCCTGCTCTTTTGTATTTGGTTATGAAGCTTCCATCCCAGTGTCATCTTAAACACCCACACACTTACCCGGCTGCAAAATTTCTGGCTACGAGCCTGCATGCATTCCTAAAATGTACTTGGTATGCTCTGTGTCGGGTGCTGGATTTCCCTCCTTCCACAAAGGCAGGCTCTGAAATTTGAAATGCAGAAAGAGAGAGAGAGAGAAGGAAAGAAAGAAAGAAAGAAAGAAAGAGAAAGAAAGAGGGAAAACAGTATGAAGAATGTATTGGCAGGATCAATGTCTGCATTGCTTTGAGCTAAAAGATCTGGAAGCCCTCTACACATCCTGGTGTGTGTGCACCTCAGGTTCCTAATAGCAGCTGCAGCGCACAGCCTAGCACATTAATTCTGCGGCTGCCATAAATAGGGCTGTCAGACCTGAAATATCACTGAATTTCATTAATCTTGAAAGTGCATCACCATCCCTGCTCGGATATGGACTACCAGGCTATATTCATTACTTTGAAAACATGGGGGGTGGGGGAGAGAAATATGGTGGCCCCCTCAAAGAGGCAGTAGGGAGGGGCTTAACACGGCACATGAAACAAGTGGCCTCATCTGTGGAGGAGAGGTTTGCATTGTATTATTGTACCAGGGAGGGAGAGGATTAAGGGACCGAGGGTCAGTAGCTCAGTGAGTAGACTGAGGTGATTTTTCAGGGGCAGGAAGGGGTCACAGAGAGTTTGAGGCTTTTGAGGCACTATGAGCAGATGCTGGAGACAAAGACAATGGACTGAGGCCAGTGAATTCAAGGTGCTAGACGCTGAAAAGAATACCAATATGACTCTGGGTGGATCGAGTTGCTAAACAGCAAGCTGCTTAAAAACAGGTGGATTTTGAATAAGTGCAGGATACAGGAAGCAAATTAAAAAAAATAGAAAGGAGAAGGAAATTGGGAGAAGATTCCACTATTGATCTTTGTTTCTGCTAAGGAAAGTGAGCTGATCGTAATCTGCGTGTTTATTATAAACTTGACACTCAGTGCCTCCCTGAATTATTCAGTAGGAGCTGTGATCTCAATTACAGGGTATATCCCAGAGGTACAAAGAGAGGGGAATATTTGGGACCATTCAGACTCTTTGATGCAGCATTTGAAAAGGCTGTGACAGATGGACACTTGCATCCCCTGTAATCAAGCCGGTCCTTAACAGAGGAGCAGAGCGGATGAACAAGTCCAGGACGCTGCTTGATGTTCTGACCTGGCTGGTGTCATCGCAGTTCGCGTAGCACTCTAGTATGAATGAGAATCTGGAAAGGAAGGAGCAAGTAACATTGCTCCACTATAGTGTCATAAGGAAATCTAGCAAATAGGAATCAGAAGAAACCTAAGGACAAGATTTGTATGGAACAATACTTGCTTTCAAGCGGCTCTTGTTATCAATATACACTTGCTATAGCACACTCAGAAGACCCAGACATGCAGGTTTTCCTCTTTCCTCCCTACACTTGCTTGGGGGCAGTAGGATGGTGGTCTTAAAGTACCACAATATGTTTTGTTGTTTATGCTGCAGTAGACGAACACAGTTACCCCTCTATGACTGCTCATTCACGTTGGTAAACCAGGTAGATTCCCAGCCATTGGTGCACTACAGCGTTATTAACTATTATGCCATGCATTTGATTTGTGATGCATTACCAAAATAGAGAATGCGGGTGGCGCTGTGGGTTAAACCACAGAGCCTAGGGCTTGCCGATCAGAAGGTCGGCGGCTCGAATCCCCGCGACAGCGTGAGCTCCCGTTGCTCGGTCCCTGCTCCTGCCAACCTAGCAGTTCGAAAGCACGTCAAAGTGCAAGTAGATAAATAGGTACAGCTGCAGCGGGAAGGTAAACAGCGTTTCCATGCGCTGCTCTGGTTCGCCAGAAGCGGCTTAGTCATGCTGGCCACATGACCCAGAAGCTGTACGCCGCCTCCCTCGGCCAATAAAGCGAGATGAGCGCCACAACCCCAGAGTCGGTCACGACTGGACCTAATGGTCAGGGGTCCCTTTACCTTTACCAAAATGTTTCAGAATCCACCATGAGTCTTGAAGGACATAGATAGGGAAACCAACTTCTTGGATACTAGCTCTAGTCCAAAAAACCATGTACCATTACTACTTCATATTGACAATAAACTTTGCTGTTTATATTGTCTTTGGCAGGTGGCATGGTCTACCACTTTGATGGCATCTGGAACACGTCATCCAGTTGTGGGGTGTAATCCACTGGGAGCAGTCAAGTACAACATTCCTTGTTTTGCTAGAGTGAACATGCAAGGGAATGTTTGGTCCAGCCAGTCGAACTTCCTGTTCCTCCTGGCCTGGAGCATTCTTCCTTGCATGTGACTAGTAGGTGGGCGTGACCTTACCTGACCTAACAAAAGGTCCAGTCCAGTCACACTGCCACCTTCTCTTCAATCTTCCTTTTCGTCCTGCGAAATTCCTGTACTGTTGGCTGCCAGCCAAGCAGTCTCCCTAGGTTATCTCCCATATGGGGTAAACCTGTTTGTACATATTTGTAATTTTAAGCCTAAAGCCTGCTTTCAGGGATCACACTGTGTTCTGCCTGATCGTGAGTAAAACTACTTTTTGTTACTTATGAATAAGACTGTGGTATCTTTATTCTTTTAGGGGGTATTTACAAGGGGTCTTACCAGGAACATATTAGAACACATTTCAGTCTGGACAAGCTATTGTTGTTGTTGTTGTTTAGTCGTTTAGTCATGTCCGACATGGATCATAGCTTCGAGAACACTGCCCAACCATCTCGTCCTCTGTCGTCCCCTTCTCCTTGTGCCCTCCATCTTTCCCAGCATCAGGGTCTTTTCCAGGGAGTCTTCTCTTCTCATGAGGTGGCCAAAGTATTGGAGCCTCAGCTTCAGGATCTGTCCTTCCAGTGAGCACTCAGGGCTGATTTCCTTCAGAATGAATAGGTTTGATCTTCTTGCAGTCCATGGGACTCTCAAGAGTCTCCTCCAGCACCATAATTCAAAAGCATCAATTCTTCGGCCATCAGCCTTCTTTATGGTCCAGCTCTCACTTCCATACAAAGTGAGGAAGTTGCCTCAGGTGGCAAATACTGGATGCGGCAACAGCTCCCAAAGCTGTTGTTTCTGAAGCCCCCACCCTACCCCTGTGGGATGTATAACACTGGTGCAGTCAATCACAACATTCCTAGAGTGTACACAAAGGGGACTTGGTCCTCCAGGTAGAGTTTCCTGTGCCAAGACTGAAATCACTTCCTTTGTGTGACCAGAAGTGGGAGTGGCCTTACCTGTAGCTATTCAAAGATACAGGTGAGCTGCTACTCTCCCTCTCTTCCCACCAGGACTCCGAGGATGCAACATCTCAGGAGATGCTCTCTTGGCTTCCAGCCAAGAGAGGCCCACATGGAGCCTTTCTCCCTTAAGGAGAATCTCCACATGTAAATACATTTAATCTAAGCTAGCCTGCCTTTCTGAGACTGTAGAAGCTTGAAATGACTGTGAGTAAAACCTTTATACTTTTATAAGCTTATGTGTCGTGTATTTTCTTTTAAGAGGGAACCAGGGGAAATATGTGCCAGGATCTGCCTTATTCTAGAAGTTCATAGGAACTTAAACGCCACGCTTTGCTGCGCTTTATTGGGGATGAGAAACTCTGCTAGTTTGGAGCTTGTTAGCACAAGCTGGGATAGGAAATATTAATCAATATTCCCTCATCCACATTCCCTCTCATCTCCCACAAAGGGTTATGGGCCCAGAACTGCGTATTTTGTGTATTTTTAAAGGATTGCTTTGGATTGTGATTTTTGGCAGAGTAGAATTTTTCTGTTTGTACTTCCTGGTAAGCACATGGTCTTTTGTTCTCCATTGTGCTGTGAAAGGGGGATTAGCGACCCCTCCCCTCCCTCAGAGCTCACAGACCTCAGAGGCAGTGAAGATTAGTTTGCATTTTGAGATTTTTAAGTTTTGATTTTTGAATTTTAACCATTTTTGGGAATTTTTGAAATTTTGGAAATTTTGGAAATTTTTGAGGATTAAGATGGCAAGCTCAGGTTTTGATAGTGAAGCAAGATCAAGCTTTATGCTGCTGAATGATCGTAACTTTGTGCAATGGAAGCAGCGCCTTTTAGTGCATCTTGGTGCAAAACAAGTGCTTAAAGCGGTGAAAGATCCCAAACCTGATTTTGCTGATTTAACCAAGAAAGCAGATTGGGAAAGGCAAGATGCAGAAGCTAAACACATAATTTTGAGCAGTTTGAAAGATGAGCATTTATCTCTGATTGACTATGAAAGTGATGCATCTCAGATTCTAAAGGATATTGAGAGGGTTTATGCACAATCATCAGAGAACTCTTATAGACATTTATTGGATAAACTGCTGAAGTTAAAGATGAATTCCAGAGAACAATTTACAGGGCATTTTAAGGACTTTAATGAAATTGTTCAAAGGATTGCCCTAACTCCCAGAGCTTTTGATGATGCAACCAAAGTGACTTTTATGCTGGCATCATTAGGAAAAGAATTTACTTCATTTAAGAGTATAATGGATCACACCAGAGATTTGACTTTTAATGAACTAGTAAATCACTTAAGAGAGGAATGCAGAGATTACCTTGATTCTCCACAAAGGAATCCAAGGAGGGACACAAGTTATGTTTCTAAGCAATTTCCCAAGTCTAAGGAAGTGTCCAAAGAATTAATATGCCATAACTGCAATTTAAAAGGGCACATTGCAAGGAGTTGCCAGAAGCCCAAGAATAAGTCCCGCCCCTTTCAACCAAAAGGTGAAAAGAAGGGGGGTCACGAGCGTACATTTCTACTGCAAGAAAAGAGTTTAAATGTGCAAAGAAATGAAAGGAAAAGTGACCAATTTATTTTAGATTCGGGAGCTACAAGCCATTTTGCGCATAAAAGAGAATATTTCAGAGAAATTAATGATAGTGAATGGACTGAAATCCAGATTGCTGATGGAAATGTTCTAAAATCACAAGGTGCAGGTTCAATGCGTTTGAAATTCAAGGTGAACAATGAATCTCTTGAAACAACTGTGCCTAATGTTCAATATGTCCCAGAATTGAATTGTAACTTGCTTAGTGTGTCTGCTTTAGACAAGAAAGGTTTCAAGGTTACATTTGCCAATGGAGAATGCAATGTAACGAAAAATGATGAGGTTTATGCTCAAGGGAAACTAATCAATGGTGTTTATGAGATTAACGTTTCAGAAAACCAATCAGCACAAGTCGCCCAATCCAAGCAGAAGCATGAAGCAGATCTGGAGCTCTGGCATCGAAGACTGGGTCACCGGGATATCAGAGTCATCCAGGAACTGCAGAATGGAGATCTTGTGAGAGGTCTACAGGTAAACAAAAGTAACACACCCACACCAAAGTGTATAACTTGTGTAAGTGAAAAAGGAGTCAAACCTTCTTTCCCACGTTGTGCAGAAAAGAGAAGCACAAAAGTTCTGGACATTGTGTACACTGATTTAGCTGGACCTATGAATATACCTTCCTTAGGAGGAAATAAGTATATTTTGATATTTTTGGATGATTATTCAAGGTTTTGTGTGGGATACCTTCTCAAAGAGAAGAGTGAAACAGTGGAATTGTTCAAGCAATACGTAAGCATGGTCAAGAACAAATTCCATCGAGCACCCACCACCCTAATGTCCGATAATGGTGGGGAGTTTTGCTCACGTGAAATGGAAGCCTTCATGGCTCAGGAAGGCATAGCACATGTGACCACAGTAAGCTACACACCTCAACAAAACTCTATTGCTGAGAGGAAATTTAGGTCCATCCTAGAGATGACAAGGTGTATGCTAAAAGGATCCAACTTGTCGAAGAAACTTTGGGGTGAGGCAGCAAATACTGCGATTTATATACAGAATAGGCTGCCAACAAAAGGCACAGAGCGCACGCCATTTGAACTTTGGCATGGAAGAGTCCCAAATTTGTCACACATACGTGTATTTGGAAGTTTGTGCTATTACCACGTGCCCAAGGAGCACAGACACAAACTTGACTCCAGAGCAAAGCCTGGTATCCTAGTTGGATACGCTTCTGGAGGAAAAGGCTACAGAGTTGTGGACTTACAAACAGGGAAAACAAGTTCACATCACGTGATTCATTTTGAGGAGTATGAAAAGGCTGACACAAGGAACACAGCAATTGACTGTTCCAATGAGCCACCAACAGAGGAGTTTGTAAGTTTTCCTTTTGAAGCCATACCAGAAACTAATCCACCTCCTAGTATTGTACCTCCTAGTGTTGTAGCACCCCCTACAGATGACACCCCAGAAGACGCGGAGGACCAGATGTCAGAAGGCTCCAGAGACGAAGAGGACCCGTATGCAGGGATGCCGCCATTGGAAGGAGATGAGGAAGCTGATGCGGTTCAACAAGAGCCAGAGGTCAGACGTTCCTCCAGGTCCAACAAAGGCGTTCCACCACTACGACTGTCCTACTTTGCAGGGTCGGCGCCACCACAGGAACCTTCCACGTGGGAACAGGTTCAACGGTTGCCAGCTGCTGAGGCCAGTCTCTGGAAGCAAGCCGCGCAGGAAGAGATGGATGCACTGCATCGCAACAAGACCTGGACCCTGACAGAGCTACCTCCTGGTAAGAAGGCAATTGGGTCCAAGTGGGTGTTCAAGCTTAAGAAGGGGTCAGAAGGGGAGGTGCAACGCTACAAAGCTAGGCTTGTAGCACAAGGATTTTCACAACAGTATGGCGAAGACTATGATCAAGTATTTGCGCCTACAGTGCGATACAGCAGTGTTAGATTACTTCTAAGTATTGCAGCATCTAAAGGCCTATCAGTCCGTCATGTCGACATAGCAACAGCTTTTCTTCATGGGACGATTTCTGAACAGATTTATATGAAGCAGCCCAAAGGCTTTATCAAGCAAAATGAGGCACATCTTGTATGTAAACTTCAGAAAGGAATTTACGGTTTGAAACAAGCTGCAAGAGCATGGAACCAGAAATTACATGAAATGCTGGTTCAGCTTGGGTACAAGCAGTCAACAGCTGACAAGTGCCTGTACACTAAGAACAGAAATGGACAATTCTCTTACATTCTGGCTTTTGTCGATGATTTATTAATATCAACGTCCAATGACAGAGACTATAAAGACATAGTCAGACATCTCAACAAAGAGGTGGAAGTAAAGGAATTGGGACTTGTCCAGTATTACTTGGGAATTCAAATTGAGAGAGAAGAAGACGGCTCATTTCTTCTCAGCCAGAAGCAGAAGATAATAGAACTGATAGAAAGCATGCAGATGCAAGGTGCACACCCTGTCGCGACACCCATGGCCACAGATTTTCTAAAGAATCAGCAAGATTCGAAGCTGCTGCCAGACAACAGCGAATACAGGTCAGCGATTGGTAAACTTTTGTATTTGGTTACTACCAGCAGACCTGACATAGCAAGTGCAGTGGGGATCCTAAGCAGAAAAGTGAGTTCTCCCACTGAACATGACTTGGGTGGGGTCAAGAGGGTGGTGCGTTACCTCAAGGGTACAATGAATTGTAAATTAAGATTGCCAGCTGTAAGGGACCCTAAGTTGGTTGGGTACAGTGATGCAGACTGGGCTGGGGATAAGGCGGATTACAAATCCACAAGTGGTTATGTTTTTATGTTTGGAAATGCACCTATCATTTGGGGCAGTTATAAACAGAAATGTGTAGCCTTATCGTCCACAGAGAGTGAATATATTTCAGCTTCGGAAGCATGCAGAGAGATCATCTGGCTGGATCAACTCCTGACAGACTTTGGTTTGCCAAGAAAAGGACCTGTCAGCTTGATGGAGGACAATCAAGGCTGCCTGCAGCTAGCGCAAACCGAAAAGTTCCTTGCACGTTCAAAACACATTGGGGTCAGGTATCACTTCATTCGCCAGATGATCCAAGATGGACTAGTAGAAATGTCCTACTGTAATACTCAGGAGATGACTGCGGACATTCTCACGAAACCCTTGCCACGAGAGAGTTTCCAGAACCTGCGTGTCAAGCTGGGACTCTGGGTGGTTGAATAAAGTTGTTTTATGTTTGTTAAATGTTGTTCAGACTGAGAAGGGGTTTGTGGGATGTATAACACTGGTGCAGTCAATCACAACATTCCTAGAGTGTACACAAAGGGGACTTGGTCCTCCAGGTAGAGTTTCCTGTGCCAAGACTGAAATCACTTCCTTTGTGTGACCAGAAGTGGGAGTGGCCTTACCTGTAGCTATTCAAAGATACAGGTGAGCTGCTACTCTCCCTCTCTTCCCACCAGGACTCCGAGGATGCAACATCTCAGGAGATGCTCTCTTGGCTTCCAGCCAAGAGAGGCCCACATGGAGCCTTTCTCCCTTAAGGAGAATCTCCACATGTAAATACATTTAATCTAAGCTAGCCTGCCTTTCTGAGACTGTAGAAGCTTGAAATGACTGTGAGTAAAACCTTTATACTTTTATAAGCTTATGTGTCGTGTATTTTCTTTTAAGAGGGAACCAGGGGAAATATGTGCCAGGATCTGCCTTATTCTAGAAGTTCATAGGAACTTAAACGCCACGCTTTGCTGCGCTTTATTGGGGATGAGAAACTCTGCTAGTTTGGAGCTTGTTAGCACAAGCTGGGATAGGAAATATTAATCAATATTCCCTCATCCACATTCCCTCTCATCTCCCACAACCCCAACATCCCCCTTCATTGGAGTTCAGAACTATGTGTGCCATACACTCTGTTTTGCGCCCTCTAAACTAGCCTGCGGCCCTCAGAACTACCAATCAGTTTGGTTTCTGTGCATGGAATGTACAGGCATCAAAATGTATTGTGCTGATTCCGAAAGCAACTACCTTTTTTTAGAATTCAGGCACATCCTGATTGTGAAGTTAATTACTACTTTTGAGAACTTCTTATCTTTCATATGTTTATGTTAATACTCTTTTAAAACTCTGATCTGCTAAACCATTTAAAAATCATTTTAATTGGGTTTTAAAAGAATTTAACAGAATTAAGGAAGAAAATGGGGTTGTCGTTCAATGTAAGCAGTGCATCATGTTTGAACTAGGAAATCCCTCATTGTGACACACTCTGATAAAATGTAGGCTGTGTAGTGTGACTGGATTGTGAATATCTTAACAATAGAAAAATATGTTTCTCTAAAGTGGATTGTTTGTATCATAATGGATAAAGAGATCAGAAAGAAGGGAGAGAGGGAAATCTGAAAATGTCATGGAAGAAAATATTAGTAAATTCTGAAGGCTTAACTCAGTCTTTGCCAACCTGGTGCCCTTCAGATATTTAAGTCTACAGCTCCCATCAGTCCCAGCCAGTCAGAGTTTTATTCAAAAACATTTGGAGGACACCAGACTGATGAAAGGTTGGTTCCACTAATAGAGAGTTGCATGGAAAATAATAATTAAATTATATCTGATTGCAATTCTTGCATCACATTACTCCTCTGGCAGCACATTTAAGAACTAGGAACTGGAAAGTGACCCTATACATTGAATGAAGTAAAGATCCAATCATGAGGTCCAATCGTGTGGTTTGGCTGCATGCCACAGTAGCTTAATTCATTCGGAAGAAGGGGGAGGAGAAAGTAATCATACATTTCTAAAGATTATATGTTTATTATATAAAGAATGCCCACTTGCCCAGCTTTTCTTTATAACATAAATTCTAAAGCATCTTGATCTCAATTTTTAATTGCTTTTAAAAGCTATTGTTTGTTTAAGAATTGCATATCCCACCTTCCTCCCAAAGGACTCCAGTCCTTCAAGGGTGCCTTTGGTGTAATATGGCCTCTACATTTCTGCCCCCACTTGTCATTGCTATGTAAAAGGTAAAGGGACTCCTGACCATTAGGTCCAGTCGCGGACGACTCTGGGGTTGCGGCGCTCATCTCGCTTTACTGGCCGAGGGAGCCGGCATACAGCTTCCGGGTCCTGTGACCAGCATGACTAAGCCGCTTCTGGTGAACCAGAGCAGCGCACGGAAACACCGTTTACCTTCCCGCCAGAGCGGTACCTATTAATCTACTTGCACTTTGACATGCTTTCGAACTGCTAGGTTGGTAGGAGCAGGGACCGAACAACGGGAGCTCACCCCGTCACAGGGATTCGAAACACCAACCTTCTGATCGGCAAGCCCTAGGTTCTGTGGTTTAGACCACAGCGCTGCCTGCGTCCCTTGGGTCATTGCTATGTACCTACCATCAAACATAGTGACTCAGACAAGTGCAATAAGTAGAGGGTTATGGATAAAACAAACTCATGGTAGGCACCTAAACCTATGGAAAGCCTATGGCTCTCCAGATTTCATTGGACTACAACCCCTCCACCACCCACAGACATGATCATTGACCATGGTGACTAGGGCTGATGAGCATTGGAGCCCCAACAATACTTGGAGAACAGCAGCTTCCCCATCTCTAATCTAAACACACATGGAGCCTTCCAACATGCCCTCCATACTTGTTTTGTTTACTCCTCACGAAGTCCTGTATAGGGACGCTTTCTAAGGTTTACTGTTTTTCTATGTTTTTAGTATATGCTGGAAGCCGCCCAGACTGGCTTGGGCAACCCAGTCAATTGGGCGAGGTACAAATTACTATTATTATTACTACGTATTTAGTTCTGTAGTCAGAGTGGAAGAGCAGATCTCATCTCAGTTGACTTCAAGTTCTGTTGAACCAGCGATGTTCTCCCTGCTCCTCAGTAAAGCAGGAGCCTCTCTGCCAAGAAGAGGAAAGGACGGGCCTTTATAATGTGTGTTCATGATCTCTTCCTCTATCTCCTCCACGGTCCACCTACTTCCCCACGCTCTCTGTGGTACAGCCTCAAGAAATGGAACCCAAGTTAGGGGTATGTAGAGAAGGGGAGAAACCATGAAGAGATTGCCCGGCTCAGTTCCATATGAGGCAAAACTGGACTCTCACTCCAAATACTGGGGTCACCAGGGGCAGAATACAAACTTAGTTCCCACCCCTGTGGTCTCCCTGAATACTAAACCCTTTAACTCTCTCCTTTATAGCTGCTGCTTATGGTGGGTGGAGGGGCAAAAAAGTGCTTAGTAATTATGACAGTGAATGCCTCAGCCTCCATTAACTCCGTGGAGGGATGGGCAATGCAATGTGTGCTTGGTACACAGAAATGCCTTGTACATTCCAGGGTTTCCCTGCAGTATACACATTACTGTCTTAAGGCAAATCTTTAAAAAAATGTAGTATAATCGCTGACAACTGGGAAACACTGGCCTGCGAGCGCTCCAGTTGGAGAACAGCCTTTACCAAAGGTGTCACGGGCTTTGAAGACACTCAAACTCAGGACGTAAGGGAGAAACGTGCTAAGAGGAAGGCACATTTGGCAAATCCACACTGTGATCAACTCCCGCCCAGAAACCTATGTCCCCACTGTGGAAGGATGTGTGGATCCAGAATTGGCCTCCACAGTCACTTACGGACTCATTGTTAAAACCGTGTTTATGGAAGACAATCTTACTCGGCTACAAGTGATCGCCAAAGAAAGAAGAAGACTACACACAAACACCACTCATCACAATGATAGGCAGTTTGCTCTTTAGCAGTAATGTCGGCCTCAGTCTTGTTGCCGCTTTCAGCAGCTGGACTCATCTGTGTGCTCAGCAGGACCCTGCTTGCACAGCATCCGTCTGATGGGCAGCTGGTTCAGAGCTGCTGATTTCCGGCAATGCTTTTCAATCCCGCCCCTCCATGCACACAGAATGCATACTTTCAGACTTTCTCCGCCATCTGGTTGGGACCCCTGCATCCAAGAGTGGAGCTGTCTATAGAATTCTATTCCTGGGAATTCACAGGGGGAAGATTCCATTTTTGCAGCATCCTCTCTGCTTAATGCAAGCAGAAAGATCACTTCGGCTTGTTTTTCAGACTATGCCTGCGGAAACTAATTTACTGCTTGGCTATGAAGTGTGTGCAAACTGGTAGTTTACTTTCACAATGCTGTTAAGCCCTTCCATCGGATACTTGAGATAGCCTGCTTAATTTAAAAAGAGGAACAGGTTTATAACCCTCTGTGCTGTGGAAAGAGATGAAGAAGGTGATACAATGGTCTAGTCAGGCAAAGGGACTTCGTTTTTTAGAACTGCTGTTCCGTCACCGTAAGCTCCTTGTCTCAATTCCTCTGCTGTTCCTCGAAGTAGAGTGATAGGAAAACAGGTGAATCAGCATAAGCTTATTTGATGCTTTATCTACTCCCTGCTAGCTCAAAGGGTGAGATGTCTTGTAGGTGGTGGTGGGGCGTTTCCTTGATTGCACAATTGCATAAATTAACGAAAACAAAAGTGGAGCCCTGCTGGATCACACCCATCTAGTCCAGGATTGTGTTCCCCACAGTGGTCAACCCGATGCCTGTGGGAAAGTAGTGCAATGATGTGGTTTTTAGAATCTGGATATAATGGGGTTCCAGGGAGGACATTCTTTAGATAGTGATGTGTTTTACTTCATAATGTGGTAAGCCAGCCCTGGGGTATTTGGGGTTCTTCCTGCTCATTCTGCTGCGAGGGACTTCAGACTTCTGCCCTAGAATCCTGCCCTGATGTCACCACCGATGGGATGCCCATAAGCACAGTTGCATTCTCCAGCTCATGTTCCCCAAAAACTGGTATTCAGGGGCATGGTGCTTCTGATACTAGAAGTAATATGCAGGCATCATAACTAGTAGCCATTGGTAGCCTTATCCTCCATGAATCCGACTAATCTCCCCTTAAAGCCATCCCTAAGTTGGTGGCCATCCATACAGCTTGTGATAAACCTTGATAGTCCCTTGTTATGAAGTTACTGACCCAAGTTTACAGGATTCTTCTTGGAATTATTGAAGCATTGTATGTGATGTGCTTTAACACCCCCAAAATCCCTATAAATAGGATAAGGGGCAAACTATAAGTAGGGATTGGTGTGTGCAACAAAGGGATAAATGTGTCACACCATCATGATTGAAACAAAATAAAAAAATTCCTTCCAGTAGCACCTTAGAGACCAACTAAGAACAAACTTAGTTGGTCTCTAAGGTACTACTGAAAGGAATTTTTTTGTTTTGTTTTGACTACGGCAGACCAACATGGCTACCTACCTGTAACCACCATGATTGTACACCAAGCACCATGATGGCAGGCATCTCATTAGTTAATCTAAATTTCATGGGATAGCTACAAAAATGGCAACTGTATGAGTAAGATGATTTTATGAACTGCCTCTTAGAAAGGGATCAGAATGGGGAAGGAGAGCCAAGGAGGCTGCTGACCACAAAGCAATGTCCACAGAGCCTAAAGATTTTTGTAAACTGGTGGAAAATGGGGAGGTGTCAATATCCAAGCCAGTTGTTGTTGTGGAGTTCATTTTCTGTTTCTTAAAATCAGAATGCTACAGATGCATCAGCTGTAGAACATGCTTTTGCACTACCCAGGACTTGGCTTAGACGTGTGCAGTTTCTCATAAACCCTCTCTCCCTCTCCCTTGCCTGGCCCCAGGAAGTAACTGAGATGTCTGTATATCTCACATGGCTCACTTTGTGATTGAATAGCTCAAGTCATTTGCATGGCCTGTGCAGCTGTCCCAGGCAGCTGTGAGCCCTTTGTGATAGCATGTGTGTCCGACACACTTGCAAATCAATAAGAGGATGAGGTGGGGGGTTCAATAAGAGAAAAAGGAGAGGGGGGAGGAAGTGACAGTTTCTGTAGTGTAGGATAATACACTGATAATTTTTTTAAAGTAATTTTTAAACTTCTGCTGGATAGATTTGCCATTGATAAATCTCTGAATGCAAAGAACGATTCTGGGGTGCATTTTAGGCTGCTCACTCAAGTTCGCATCCTGGTCTGTTGCATTTTCTCACCTTGACCCTGTGCAAACTTTAGCTGACTCCTACGGCAGATCGAGACCACTAATTTATATTGGGTTGTTAAATATTCCCTCACTGCCTGCTCGGTGAGAAGTGGATCATGGGAGACTATACTGGGGTCTTTCTGTAATATTTATTTAGAAATGTACCAACAGAGCATAAAGGTAAAGGTAAAAGGACCCTTGACCATTTTATTAGGTCCAGTCACGGACGACTCTGGGGTTGCGGTGCTCATCTCGCTTTACTGGCCGAGGGAGCCGGCGTACAGCTTCCGGGTCATGTGGCCAGCATGGCGAATCAGAGCAGCGCACGGAAATGCCGTTTACCTTCTCGCCGGAGCGGTACCTATTGATCTACTTGCACTTTGACATGCTTTCAAACTGCTAGGTTGGCAGGAGCAGGGACCGAACAATGGGAGCTCACCCCGTCGCGGGAATTCAAACCGCCGACCTTCTGATCGGCAAGCCCTAGGCTCTGTGGTTTAACCCACAGCGCCACCCGTGCAAACAAGCATCCAGGCAAGGCAGCCTATCTATTCCCTCACATACGATCAGATTGCCAGGGAGAGGCACTGAGCCTGCCTTCAATCAACCCATCATTCACCTTCCCCACTGCAGATAAATTGCTCATTCAAGGGGCCACCCACACCTATTAAGAAACATTAACATTTTTTTTGTCAAATTCCACTCTAGTTAGGTACGACCAGGGTGGTGTACTCTTCCACAGCAATGGGGCTAGAAACGTATGACATCTTCGCTTATCCCCAAATAATCTTGGGAACTGTAGTTTGGTGAGAGTGCTGAGAATTCAGTTAGAGCTCCCTTGGCTCCAGCACTAGCACCAAACCACTCCCTGGAGTTCTTTGAGGGTCCAAATATTAAACCAGTTTTAAGTTGGTGATGTACAGGTGCCTCTATATTTGTGTCCACCGTGCATTTGCAGCTGTGTTTTTCAGGGGATGATTTGCTATGCTGGTCAAGCTGCGTTTCAAAAAAGTCTTCCACTGCTGATTTTTTAAATGTAGAAATTGAAGGGTCCCTGGTTGCAGTTTGAAAACCACTTACTTAAATGATGCAGTCATATGAAATTGAGAAGCAAACGCACTCTATTTAAACAATCCAGTGGGGTTATGATGCTAGTCTATGCTGCAATGGTAAGGATTTCTTTAAAAATATCGTGTGAAAACAAATCATTTTACTAAGGTGTTGCAGACTGTGAAATGTTTCGTATGCTCCAGTGTCGTCTGGATGAGAGAGTACTGGAGTTCTTTTTGCAACATACCGTACTGTTTATTTACAAATACACAGGTTGAGCTGATAGCAAACAAGCATACATGTCATAATTGTCCTAAAGCAATGTCTTATGTGATCCTGAAGTGCTGTTTCATAAGTTAGAAATCTCTTGGCAATCTTTCCTGGCTAGATTCAAAATTTAAATGGTTTTCTTGTTCTCTGATATGCAATTCTATGCACCAGGGGTGCCAACTTGAATAAAACATTGGGGGAGACCAGGTAAACCGTGGCCTGCATAATTGTTCATATGACATGGTGCACATGCACCATTTGAATGGCAATGCCCATCAACTTTGGGGGGCCCAGCCCCCTCAAATATTTTATTGTGGGGACCAAAGACCCCTCAGCCCCTAGGAGTTGGCTCCTATGCTATGCATATTTACTCAGAAGTTGCACTGCGTTCAGTGGAGCTTACTCCACCTAGGATTGCAGTTTGAGCTCAAAAGTGCACAAATCATCCTTTTCACCTCCCATTGTCAACCAAGCATGTGGGTGTTACACATTTAGAACAGATATTGGACACAGAAGCCCATTAATCAGGGTCCAACATCGACTGCTGAACTAGATACAGAATTGAGGGGGACATTTTTCTCAGCTGGTCTACATTCTGCAACAATATCCAGATAGATAAAACTGTAGCCTTTATAATTAAGATTCTAACCTGGTTGGCAAATCTGAGATACACTTTTCCCTTAATAGTGGACTGTCATTTTGTCTAATTCAACTAAGGGTGCTTCTAGATGGGGGCCTTATAGCGCCAACAGGTCTTTGAGATCTACAGGGGTGGGTGTGTTTGGCACACTTCAATGGCCTTAGGCTGTGAAGCAGTTTATACATTTGTCAAAGAAACAAATAATTGGACTACATGACCCTATGGGTCCCTTCCAACTCTCTAAATCTTATAAACATCTATCCTCGTAAGTTTTTTGGCAACACTGTCACAGGACCCAATAATGCCAGACCCCAAATCTAACATCACAAGTGGCAAAAAGGTAATGAACCACTAGAAGAACATTTCAGTCTATGCCACTGATCTTAAGATTGCCATAATTGAGTGAAGGACGTTCAAAGGATGCCTCCATTATGAAACTGCTGGATTATATTTCATAAAGGAGTTCCACTCAGTTCATCTGGCTATGAATCAAGACAATGCTTTCATTTTCTAGTGCAGTTGTTAATTAGCTTAACGTGGCCATGTTGTTTTATCACCTATAACTGCTGTTGTAAAGAGTTGTTGTGGTGATGATGATGATCAGAACCAGTGAAGGCGGTGAAGGTCCTGTGTGAGTGCCTGGAGGCGGTTGGAGGATGGATGGCGGCTAACAGATTGAGGTTGAATCCTGACAAGACAGAAGTACAGGGAACCAGGCAGAGGTTAAAGAGATAAACAACTATCTGACATTCAGAAAATACCTGAAGGCAGCCCTATTTAGGGAAGTTTTTAACCTGTGATATTTTAAAGTATTTTAGTATCTGTTGGAGGCCGCCCAGAGTGGCTGGGAAGACCCGGCCAGATGGGCGGGGTACAAATAAAAAAAATATTAGGCCTATTATTATTATTATTATTATTATTATTATTATTATTATTATTTATACCCCAGCCACTTTGGGCGGCTTCCAACAGAATATTGAAATACAAAAGTCTATTAAACATTAAAAGCTTCCCTAAACATTGTTTTGCAAGCAGCTCTAGTAGAATTGACACTATCTAGCATTTATTTATTTTCTCTGTGATTATGCTGCTTACAACTCTCTGCCCACCCTACATCTTACAACCATGTGCATACGTCATGTGTGCAACTGATTACACTTCATGTACTGATGAAGTGGACTCTCGTGAAAGCATGTGCCATTCCCTAAAACTTATTTTTTAAAAATAGCAGTCCTTTAGCATTCTTGAAGAAGGAAACGAATTTCCCCATATCTGAAGTGCACCCAAAACCAGTCTGACCAGAGCAAGCAGGATAAAATACTTTCAAATATATGCATGTGTTTGTAGCAGTGTGCCATCAAAGAGCCCCTCACCCTGGAAGGCAAGTAGGAAACAGTGGTTAAGCTATCATTCTGTGAAGGTTCCTATCTATAATGTAATAGGACTACTATTCTGCTGTCACCTGTAGAGATGACCTTCTCTCTAGGGATTTGTTTTGTTAATAGCCAAAGATGCTGCCTCAATGGGCATTGATGACTAATAGCTGCTTGCTTGAATAAGCATTGATGATGGCTTTTGATGGCTCCTTGTCACTGCTGCTGAGCACCTCCCAGTTGTTTCAAAGAGGGCGGAGGGAAACAGTTTTGTAGTTGAAAGACAGAAGTTGTGTTTTTATAGAGAAGAAGCAGAGAAGTGGGGCTGTAAGAGCATGTTATTTCCTTTGGGGTGCCGTAAAGGCACACTATCTGCCTGCTCTTCTGGCTCAGTGTGTGCAGTAAAAAAAATGAGGATCTTATAAAATGCACCATATGTTTCCAGGCCTCTTTAAAAAATATATTTATTAACTGACTTTCAAGAATCAATGTTTATAAAGAAACAATAATTAAACTAGTGCATCCTTCCTTCCAATTCCTCCCCCTCTTCTCTCCTTGAGTGTCTGGATTCCTCATTAACTTCATTAAGGTAAGTTTAAATTCCATACTTGTCTGGATGTTTGCCTAGTGTTATGCTATATTTATCTTAATAGAGCCACTCATAATTTTCTCTGTGTTACCTACCAGTGTGACCTTTGTCCTTTCGCTGTTTCGAATATACTGGATGAAGTAGAGCATTGTTCGACAAAATCATTGGGATCTGTGTTGTTGTTCTTTGCTTTTAGCCATGGGTAGGCAAACTAAGGCCCGGGGGCCAAATCCGGCCCAATCGCCTTCTAAATCCAACCCGCAGTGTGTTTTTACATGAGTAGAATGTGTCCATTTATTTAAAATGCATCTCTGTGTTATTTGTGGGGCCTGCCTGGTGTTTTTACATGAGTAGAATGTGTCCTTTTATTTAAAATGCATCTCTGGGTTATTTGTGGGGCCTGCCTGGTGTTTTTACATGAGTAGAATGTGTCCTTTTATTTGAAATGCATCTCTGGGTTAGTTGTGGGTCATAGGAATTTGTTCATATTTCCCCCCAAAAAATATAGTCCGCCCCCCCCCAAGGGTCTGAGGGACAGTGGACCAGCCCCCCGCTGAAAAAGTTTGCTGACCCCTGCTTTTAGCTGTTTCATTAACGAGTGCCATTTGGCACACTTTCTGAAGCCATTGAAGTCATGTTAGAAGACAACTTATGGTTTTGCCACCGCTACTTGGTGAGTACCTGGGGCACGGACTGTAGCTGAGAGCTCCACCAGCCACTTGCGGAAATGGCAAAAGCCATGTTCCCCGCCCCACACCCAAACTCTGATGGCCAAAGCACACTTTCCCCTCTGAATAGATGCTCACTCTTACACCCAAGGAGATTTATTTTTAGATTGTGGAGGAGTGACTCACCTTCAGAAGAGGTCCTCCCTTGTGTGTTTGAGTCACTGATCTGGAAGGGCCTTTTCATTGCAAGAAAGGAGGTACCGGTATGGAAAAGTGACTCATTCAGACACACAGGGCAGGGAGATGCTCTTCCCAGAGTAATTCTGTGGCATCTCTACATTGGGAGCATAGCTGTCAACTTTTGGATTTGAAAATAAGGGATGCCGCGAGGGCGGTGCAATGGCACCAAGTAGCCTCGCCACCCTGCGCTCCAGAGGCTGCCCGCGAACGGGTGAGCGAAAGAGCGAGCGCATAGACGGCAGGCAGGCTGTCTGTCTGGTTGGGCGTGAGGGTCTGGCTGCACAAGGCATGCAAGCTCCGCCCCCAGTCGGTCTCAGACTCCTTATTGGCAGCTGAGCAACGCAGCTGAGGAGCCTCCCTGGCCAGCAGGGAGGGAGAGGAGCTGCTTCCTTTGAAATCCGGGAAATTTAAGGGATAGCAATAATCCGGGATAGCAGTGGGAAATGGCATTGGAATAAGGGAGTTTCCCGCCAAAAAAGGGAGGGTTGACAGCTATGATTGGGAGTAACTGAATGGTCCAAGCAGACCCACTGCAGAACAGTGGAGGCTGCCCTCAGTCAACTTCCAGCTGTCTGCCTTCTTACTTACAGTACATCCACTTGTTGGCAGCTTTTTCCTCCACAGCATTTCCCTCAGCAAAGAGGAGGAAGAGGGCAAAGCTTGAGTTAGTGGGCTCTGCCTGTCATTGGCTCTGGCTCCACCTACTGTTGGTCTCTGTGCTACCTGCCTAATGGGCACCAGCCACCACTGATGCAGAGACTTGCTCCCAGCAGAGCCTGGTTAGGGGAGATGGGTCTCATGCAGAGTAGCAGTGGGCGCTGTGTTCTGTGGAGAAAGGTTCATTGGGCTCACGGGAGTCTTTCATTAATTACAGACCCTCCAATTGTCCTAGGGACAGTCCCGGATTTACAGAAGCCATCCCAATTTCTGATCTAATCCCGTAATGTCCTTCCCCCCCCTTAAAGGTAAAGGTAAAGGTACCCCTGACCATTAGGTTCAGTCGCAAACGACTCTGGGGTTGTGGCGCTCATCTCGCTCTATAGGCTGAGGGAGCTGGCGTTTGTCCGCAGACAGCTTCCGAGTCATGTGGCCAGCATGACTAAGCCACTTCTGGAGAACCAGAGCAGCACATGGAAACGCCGTTTACCTTCCCACTGGAGCGGTACCTATTTATCTACTTGCACTTTGACGTGCTTTTGAACTGCTAGATGGGCAGGAGCTGGGACCGAGCAACGGGAGCTCACCCCGTCTTGGGGATTCGAACCGCCGACCTTCAGATCGGCAAGCCCTAGGCTCTGTGGTTTAGACCAGTGTTTCCCAACCAGTGTGCCTCCAGATGTTTTGGGACTACAATTCCCATCATCCCTGACCACTGGTATTGCTAGCGAGGGATGATGGGAGTTGTAGTCCCAAAACATCTGGAGGCACACTGGTTGGGAAACACTGGTTTAGACCACAACGCCACCCACGTCCCTTCCCCCCCCCTTAGGATGTCCCTATTTTCATTGGAGAAATGTTGGGAGGGTATGTAATTATCATATATCTTGCAACACTTCAAATTTACTTGTAAATCCTCATGTGATCAGGGAACGGGTGAGGCGAGACCATGCCTGCTGGCCTTGCCCCTCCCTGACACTAAACAAGCAGTCACATGTCCAGAAGCACACGGGTATCAGGTAGGGGGGTGTGTGTGTGTGTGTGTCCGTGCGAAACAGCACGTGAGTTCCTGCTTCGCTCTCATGCATTCACTGAATATTTGGAGAGGTTAAAACACAATTTCTACTTGCTTGATTTCCATAAACCTTCTTTTATAAACCTTCTTTGGCAGAAATAGATAAACTATTATTACCATGCTAGCTTAATGGCTTTTTCATATACCTTCTTTCACCTTCTCAATACAAAGAATAATTTGTTTGCTTTCTAAATGTGTGTTAGCGGGACAACTTGGGGTGGGTGGGTGTGCGGCAATTCTGGAGCAGGCAATTCAGAATAATCAATGAAGCTCTTTCAGGCTCAAGGTACAATCTTAAGTGTAATGGTATTTTTCCACCCTAAACTGAGAAATGTGCTTCAGGCCTGCGCACTTAGCAGTCTGCGGCGGCTTCATAACATCTGCCTATGGGGGAAAGTTATTGCTCAACGCTCAGGAATGCATAGCCAATGTGACAGCAATAGGAAATAACCTCAGAGATTATAGTGGGGGCCACGAAGGGGCAGTGAATTCAAAACACAGACTGAATGTAAACAACATCTTTAGGCTGCAAGACTTCTTCCTTGAGAGATTTCACAGCAGCAAGGGCCTGTAGTTATGAAAGAAACACACCAGGAAGATGTAGCATCCACTCGGTTAATCGATTTTTTAAAAAAAATAGATGGGATACAAATGTACTGCAACGCTGATTCAGTCATGCAAAATTTTAGAAAAAGTTAATTATTTAAAATATAAAACAGGGTGGAAGGTATTTCTTCTTCTCTCACCCATGGAACAGAATGCCTCTGAAATGGTGCCTAAAGGTAAAGGGACCCCTGACCATTAGGTCCAGTCATGACCGACTCTGGGGTTGCGGCGCTCATCTCGCATTATTGGCCGAGAGTCGGCGTACAGCTTCCAGGTCATGTGGCCAGCATGACAAAGCCGCTTCTGGTGAACCAGAGCAGCGCACGGAAACGCCGTTTACCTTCCCGCCAGAGCGGTTCCTATTTATCTACTTGCACTTTGATGTGCTTTTGAACTGCTAGGTTGGCAGGAGCAGGGACCGAGCAACGGGCGCTCACCCCGTCGCGGGGATTCAAACCGCCGACCTTCTGATCGGCAAGCCCTAGGCTCTGTGGTTTAACCCACAGCGCCACCCGCGTCCCACAAGATGGTGCCTACCATTAGGCAAATTGCAGCAGCCAATTTTGGGTGCTAGGGAAGGGAAGCAAGTTGTTAGTTATTCACATTTTATTGAATTTTTTCCTGCAAGGCAGGAGCTCTATAGTGGGATTTTCTGCCTCAGTTTGCAAAGTGACTTGACAGGCCTTGGGTACTATGTACCTTCATTTTAGGGAAAGGGGCAGCAGAAGTGGTCTCAATTGATGAATCGATTGATTAAAGCTGCTAAGGCTTCTTTAATCATAGGACAATCCTTTTAAAATGTTTCACCTATTCCCCTCAGCTTCCCCTTCCTTTTTCTGAACTGTGAGAGAGATGCATTTAGAACCAAGCTGCAAAATGTAGATGCTGATGACAAGGAGTATGTGTTTCATCCCTCCCATGTCATGTGTGAGAAATGTGTGAGGCGGCAGCAGGAACACACCAGCAAACTGAAGACCCGGAAGGACACATATTCAGTATCACTGCGAAGGAGCTGTACACTCAATAGAGCGATAGGCACATGGGCTGCTCCGCAGGAGAAATAAACCTGGTTGTCCCTGAATTCCCCTTTGCATGGAAGAAGCTTGCATAAACATACGGCCCTTTCAAAACTGGTCTGTTTTAAAGAAAAGAAGGTGGTGGACTCTCCTTCCTTGGAGGTTTTTAAGCAGAGGTTGGAGCGCCATCTGTCACGGATGCTTTAGTTGAGATTCCTGCAATGCAGGGGGGCTGGACTAGATGACCCTCCAGGTTCCTTCCAACTATGCAATTCTATGATTCACCCCAGAGCTATATACTTTCAGCATAACTTGTGAAAAACGCTATATGCATTGCAAAGGACCTTGAATTGTGTTGTATATCCATGTGGGACCAGCAAAAATATTATGGTTTGGGGTATTTCGGGTATGAGAACATTTGGCACTGGCACTGTATACTCCAGTTATTAGGTAAGGTAAAGGTAAAGGACCCCTGGATGGCTAAGTCCAGTCAAAGGCGACTTTGAGGTTGCAGCGGTCATCTTGCTTTCAGGCCGAGGGAGCCGGCGTTTGTCCACAGACAGCTTTCTGGGTCATGTGGCCAGCAGGACTAAACCACTTCTGGTGCAACGGAACACCGTGACGAAAACCAGAGTGCACGGAAATGCCGTTTACCTTCCCGCTGCAATGGTGCCTATTTATCTACTTGTGCTGGTATGCTTTCAAACTGCTGGGTTGGCAGGAGGAGCTTGGACAGAGCAACGGGAGCTCACCCCGTCGCAGGGATTCAAACCGCCAACCTTCTGATCAGCAAGCCCAAGTGTAGCTTTATCTTGCCTGGGCTGGATTAGTCCCACAGAGATCCCTCTGTGGGATGGATTGCGCCCCCGCCCCCGCGATTTTCAGCATCTGCGTCTGCGCAGACGTGATTTTCAGCATCTGCACATGCGCAGACACGATTTTCAGCACCGCGGAAGCGAGTCCCCGCACTACGCTGGTTTAGCGCAGCGTGCAAGTGGGCAACTCAGTTTGGGGGTGGCTCGTGGGCTGGTCAAACGACCTCCGCGGGCCGCTTCTGGCCCCTGGGCCTTAGGTTGCTGACCCCTGCCCAAGAGGCTCAGTGGTTTAGACCAAAGCGCCACCCTCGTCCCACCAGTTATTAACCAACCAGTCAACTAGTGCTGCTCAACTTATAAAGGTAAAAGGACCCCTGACCATTAGGTCCAGTCGCTGACGACTGGGGTTGCGGCGCTCATCTCGCTTATTGGCCAAGGGAGCTGGCGTACAGCTTCCGGGTCATGTGGCCAGCATGACTAAGTCGCTTCTGGCGAACCGGAGCAACGCACGGAAACTCCATTTACCTTCCCGCCGGAGGGGTACCTATTAATCTACTTGCACTTTGACGTGCTTCCAAACTGCTAGGTTGGCAGGAGCAGGGACTGAGCAACGGGCGCTCATCCCGTCATGGGGATTCGAACCGGCAAGCCCTAGGCTCTGTGGATTTACCCACAGTGCCACCGGCGTCCCAGCTCAACTTATAAGCATTGCACAATTAATGTGTATTCTTTCAGGCATCTGAATGAACTTTGCCCTTTCTTGTATCATGCATATTCATATTTAGTTATGACTGTCAGCATCCCATCAACAGCCAATCCCAGAATGGACTGGCATGTTAGAATGCCACTTTTTTTCAACCCCAGGCTCACCAGAACATATGAAAGCACCGGCCTTGCTAATTGGCTTCCCCTCCTGCTCCACTTAAACCTATTCACAGGTTCATCACAGGTCATCAAGATTTGCAAATGAGTCAGAGCTGCTGGTCTAGACATTGTTGACAGTCAATCAGCTATAAAAGAGCAGTGGCCTTTAATGATTGTGATGGAATATTGAGTACAGCAATTATGAAAAACAAAGAATCAACAGTAGAACTAAGGTGCTACTGTTTCAGTTCTCTATTCTTTTATTAAAACCTGTTGCAAATTCCATATTCACCACAGCACATTTGATTGATTAAGCTTTCATTTGGGACCTTACCTAGGCTGATTAAAAATGGCTTGATTGAGAGAGCTTTTAATATATGTATTTAATTTCCTTTGGTGATTTTTTTAAATTTAAAAAATAGTTTTACTATTGCATTTGTTTGTTGTTCTTCTGCAGGAAAAAAGTATATTCAAGGTGACTCCCAGTAATAAAAGCATACAAAGAAAAACTGAAATATACACAAGATTTTAAACATCGCATAACTCAAACTAGCTAGTGGCAACAGTTGTTTAATTAATTAATTTTAACCATTTCACTTCCCTGGGAGCACATACTAGTGGCAGGCTGCCACAACAGAAAAGGATCTCCAGGTGGCCTCCACTTCAGCAAAAATGGAACAGATCCCACAGAAAGAACCTTTGGGGATCTTAATATCTGGTCAGATTCATGAAGATATACAGGTGAAACTCGAAAAATTAGAATATCGTGGAAAGGGTCATTTCTTTCAGTAATTCAACTTAAAAGGTGAAACTAATATATGAGATAGACTCATGACATGTCGCCAAGCGAGATATGTCAAGCCTTTATTTGTTATAATTGTGATGATTATGGCGTACAGCTGATGAGAACCCCAACTTAACAATTTCAACTTTGGGGTTTTCATCAGCTGTACGCCATAATCATCACAATTATAACAAAAAAAGCCTTGACATATCTCGCTTTGCATGTCATGAGTCTATCTCATATATTAAACTCCAGTAGCTAATGAAAACAGTTGCTTACATAAATGGACTTTTCCACGATATTCTAATTTTTCGAGTTTCACCTGTATGCAGTCCTTGGCCAGCACCTTGAACTGGGCCTGGAAATGGATCGGAAGTGACTGAAGCTGTTTCAAGAGTGGTAAGCGGTATTCAGTTTGCCCAGACAGTAATTAGCTGCTGCATACTGTACAAAATGGAGTTTCTGAACCATCTCCATGTACAAAGCACCACAATAATGCACATCAGCCAACTTCACATGCCCACCATTTTAGAAAATGGCAACTAATACAGCATTAATCATAGAATTGTAGAGTTGGAAATACTACAAGGGTCATCTAGTCCAACCCCCTGCAGGACAGGAATCTTTTGTCCAACGTGGGACTCGAACCCACAATCTTGAGATTGAGAGTCTCCAGCCCTACTGACTGAACTACTGACTGATGCCACTGAATGAATATGTCTTGTTTACACCAGCAAGTTCTGAAGCTATCTGATCCAGAAATTCATAGAAAAATATTGGTACAATTACTTTTTTTCTTTTTTTTGCAGGGCTGGATTGTGGATCCTAGACTGGATAGAGGGAAAAGGAGACCATCAGAATATATCTGACACAATATCATCCTAGGATTCTATGAATTCAAAAATGTGACATCAAAGCGTAATGCATAGGAAAGGTGCTTGAAAGATTCCACAACCGCAGTAATAGCTCAAAGAGGCAATCCATTAAATGTAAGCACAGTGGTGGCATGACCTGTTTCAAAGCAAATTCATCCTCATGGAGATTGAATTTCATATGCAGTGACTGAATGTCCAAAACCAAATGGCCTTATATACATTCATGAGAAGGACATGTTTTATACGGAAGAAAACATTTTCATCAGATTTTTTTTTTTAAAGCTCTGTAATGTGTGTTCCCCTTTCTTTTTCCTTTGCGACTGCGTCTCAGCAAAAATGTTGGTAGGGGGAAAACAAAACCAGTTTCTGGAAATGGATCCTCAGCGTGCAGGAGAATTTTCTAGCTGCTTGCTGAGTAATGACCTGGCTACCGTATTGTAAACCACTCAAAGCGGACAAGAAAAGCAGTATAATGAAACAGGAACATCAGCAGCAATAATAATATAATGAATAAATAATAATAATTGGGATTTAGGTGGAGCTGTGTGCATCCTGCATTTGTATGGAAAAGGTTACGACTCTGGGGTTGCGGCGCTCATCTCGCTTTACTGGCCGAGGGAGCTGGTGTACAGCTTCTGGGTCATGTGGCCAGCATGACTAAGCCGCATCTAGCGAATGAGAGCAGCGCACGGAAACACCGTATACCTTCCCGCCAGAGCGCTACCTATTTATCTACTTGCACCTTGATGTGCTTTCGAACTGCTAGGTGGGCAGGAGCAGGGACCAAGCAACGGGAGCTCACCCCATCCCGGGGATTCGAACCGCCAACCTTCTGATCAGCAAGCCCTAGGCTCTGTGGTTTAGACCACAGCGCCACCCGCGTCTCCATTTGTACTGTACATACTTGGAATTGGGTAGTGGCTCAGCATAGAGTCCTATCAAATTTCAGTCTGATGCAGTCACATGGGAGAACTAAATTAGTACATACATGGCTGGAACTGGAGCAGAGGATCCGATTCTGAAAGTACCCAGAGGCATACCTAGGCTCCCTTGTGCTCCTGGCAACTGTATTGGCGTCCCCTCCTCCAGTCCCTTGCGCCGTTGGGAAGACCATGGACCAGAAACTCAACAAGTTTGCTTTTCATCACCTTTGGGGCGATGGGGTCAAAAGACCTGGGCCAGCAACTAGATTCTTCTGCCAAGGATTCCTCCACCAAGGTAATCAGAGGAGCCTGCACACCCAGAGCAGCAGAGGTGCAGCCTGGGGAGCACACAGACAGACGGGCAGGCTCCTGGCAACTCTGAGCCAGAGTGGAGAGGTGAGATTTTTGCACACACCCCAGGCCTGCAGCTTTGGTAGGCGCTAGCCTGGCTAACCCCTAGGTATGCCCCGGAAGCACCCACAACCAGCCTCCTTGGATTTCATCTGTGATCTGGAGTAACCTTATCCTACCACCACTTGGATCGCTGAAGTTAGTGGGCGCAAGGACAAGGCTTTCTCTGTGGTGGCCCCACAGCTCTGACATTCTTTGCCAATGGTTCCGCAGGAAGTTGCCACACTTCAGTTCTTCCAGAATGCCTTGAAAGCCTGTTGGTTTTAGATGGTCTATGCATGAACGACATTTTCTGACTGGGATGTTAACTTTTGCTTTTAACCGTTTGTATGGCAGTAATTGTTTTTTTATTGCTGTTAGTGGACGGATTTTGTTTTAGTGCTGATTTCTTGTGGTTTTATTGCTGATATCCTAGCTGTACTGTGTAAGCTGTCTTGAAAGAGTTGTACTCAGAAAGGTGGCCTATAATTAATTAAAAATAAATAAGTTGAAAATGCTACTACTCTCTCATTTTCTCCTTTCATTGAGGAGGAGTGCAAGTACATAATAAAATAAAATAGTTAAACTGGTCTCTAGCTTCATCTGGGGAGGAAATGTTGAATGAAACAAATATTCTGTTTCGACCTAAGGGCAGAATCTTTTCCAAGTGTTCCCTTGAAGGAAACAGCAAAGGCGGCAACATCCCTCTTCTTGGAAAGCAGAATGGGCGCATGACGAGAACGATTCTATTTCTCAGTGGGATACGACAGGGCACTTGCCGTTTGCTTCTTGAACATAGACGCAAGCCTTTTTCAGTCCACACCATCATCCCATGTGCTGATGGCCCACCCATTGAATTCTGTCATAATTCACGCGCAATCCATAAAGACCAGCTGCCCAGACATTTGACTTGGAAGCTGAAGTTTTGAATGGCTTGTGTTGTGTGTGAGCATGAGAACGAGAAAGCTTGCCAACATTCTATTCAGCCCTAGTCATTTTCATTCACGAGAGGCGAAGGCTGTGCCC
The DNA here is from genome assembly GCA_034641385.1 of Darevskia mixta. Classification (NCBI taxonomy): domain Eukaryota; kingdom Metazoa; phylum Chordata; class Lepidosauria; order Squamata; family Lacertidae; genus Darevskia; species Darevskia mixta. The sequence continues at coordinate 1,938,252 of JAWWNH010000047.1, forward strand.
GGGAGTCCCAACTCTGGGTCAACCCAGGAGAGGTCCAGTGCAAAAGGCTATGCAACTCTGCTAATACCCTTGTGTATTGTTTTGGACTGTGAATGTGGATGTCTTTTTTATTTTTTATTTTTTTGTATAAAATAAGGATGGGGGGGGGCCTGTGGCCCTACAACTCAAATCATCATCGACCATTGGACATGCTGGCTAGGGCTGATGAAAGCTAGAGTCCAGTAACATCTGAGAGGCCACAAATTCCTTGTCCCGGCTATCACGCTAGCAGTACTTGTTCATTCCAGAGACAGTTTTCAATATGCGTCTGGATTCCTTTATACAGAAACTAGACAGTATACTAAGGCTGCAGCCCCATGCTCCCTTGGAAATAAATCCACTGGAAGTGCATCTTACATCCAAGTAAACCTGCTTAGGGATCACAGTACACATGTACAAGGGAAGGCAACAAGCTTTGCAGTTCAAGGGAAAGCAGATACCCGGTAGGTTGACCAAATGGTGAATGCTTATGTTTTGCCTAGAATGTAGCTCATCTCTTACAGCCATGTGATCTAATGCAATAATAACACTATTTTCCTTCTGGGTCTTTGATTCCATACTGCAGCTCTCAGTTTTTGTGCTTCATTAGGCTTTGTCTAGACTCCTCACTCTCCTTTCCTCCTAGTCCAATGCAGATGTAGGAGCAATGCTGGCAAGCTACTTTATATCTTTCCCTCTTTTTTTGAAAGGAAAAACAAGACAGCACATCTGGGTAGTGATCATCCAGTCTTTAGAACACCAGCACAACTTGGACACTGACCTTTAGCTCACACATGCAGATCCTCAGTGGATTTCTTGATTGCTGTACACTTAACTATTGGCAGCCGAAGATGCAAGCATTATGTTTCGGAAAGATGTGAGATGCTATAAAGATTATATCTTGGGGGTTAGACCTGCAACGATCTGTTCACACATGCAAGTGTAGCACACGTATGTGTGAAGCAGCCCTCCTTCACTGTTCAGTCTTGAACAGCTTTCATGATGTTTTCTGTTCTTCCCCATGTGCAAAACAAGAGAATTGAAAAGCACTAATATCTCGCTAGCAATGCCTGATAAGCAAGAACTGTTGTGACAAGCAAAATGGGGATGAGTAAAGGTAAAGGGACCCCTGACCGTTAGGTCCAGTCGTGACCGACTCTGGGGTTGCGGCGCTCATCTCGCATTATTGGCCGAGGAAGCCGGCGTACAGCTTCCGGGTCATGTGGCCAGCATGACTAAGCCGCTTCTGGCAAACCAGAGCAGCGCACGGAAATGCCGTTTACCTTCCCGCCGGAGTGGTACCTATTTATCTACTTGCACTTTGACATGCTTTCGAACTGCTAGGTGGGCAGGAGCAGGGACCAAGCAACGGGAGCTCACTCCGTCGCGGGGATTCGAACCGCCGACTGTCTGACTGGCAAGCCCTAGGCTCTGTGGTTTAACCCACAGTGCCACCCGTGTCCCCTGCTGTTTGAACATTGCTGCTGTTTGAACATTGCTCATTTGAAGATTCCTGCTGTTTGAACACTGCTCATTGTCCTGAATGTATTGGAGATTTGTAAATCAGATCCTGCAGGGGGGGTGGTGGAGTCCTCCTGCTTCCCATGGGGGTGAGCAGGGGATGAGGACCCGCATTTCAAAGCAGCTGTCTCTGGGGAGTGGCGCAGAGATCTGTAGTTCTGGCAGCTGCGCTTCTTGGGAACAGCCAGGAGCAGTTCTGCTGATGGGACTATTTTGAGTTGATTGCAGATCTCATGCTCTGATGTGCTGAAACCTCAGCATTTCCTTGCCTCGTCCTCCCAAGTCATGCCATGCGCTCTTCTTCCCAGCTCTGAACATCACTTGACATGAACATCACTTGTCCTCCCACCTGCAAGTCCTTTCCATGGAAAATTGCCACACTCCCACCCAAGGTGAAGACAGTTGAAAGTCTAGCCCTGAGACATCTCTCTTCCTTTGAAGCTGCATTTTAAGTGGGGGCAGGTACGTGTGTCTCAGATGACTTTACTACTACTTTTGCAAGAAATCCAGGCTGTGTACGTACGCCCTCCTGTTTACTCTGCGTCCACTGTGTTCTCACCACGGTTTGGGGAAGTGGTTGTACCCATGGCATTAGCCACAATCCTGTATCCATCATCTTAACAACAGCTTAAGGGCGCCGGGCCCCAAAGAAGCCAGATTATCCTCCACAAGGGCCAGGGCTTTTTCAGTGTTGGCTCCGACCTGGTGGAATGCTCTGTCCCATGAGACTAGGGCCCTGCGGGAGCTGATCTCCTTCCGCAGGGCCTGTAAGACAGAGTTTTTCCGCCTGGCCTTCAATTTAGCCTGATCCCCTATTCCTTTTTCCCCTTCCCTTTTTTCTGAAAAAACCCTTCTGCGTCCCCACATTAAAATTCTTCCCTGGTCTCCCTACTGGCCTAGCAAGACTACCGTACTTGGCCAGTTAGCCCTGGTGATCCCACTGATGTTTGTTTTTTATGCTGTTTTTAGCTGTTTTTAAAGTTGTTTTTAATCATTGTTTTGTATTTGTTGTTAGCTGCCCTGAGCCCAGTTTTTGGACCGGGAAGGGCGGGGTATAAATAAAAAATTATTATTATTATTATTATTATTATTATTATTATTATTATTATTATTATTATTATTATTTCTTAGGAAATACTGTGTTTAGACACATCCCACTCCCCGCCCCCAGCAAAATCGCTTCCATTCAAATTGAGAAAAAGAACAACCCAGCTGTTTTTTAAGCCAGTAATATGTACAGAGCCCCAGCGTTTCTGGAGATCAACAATGCAGTCGGCGTTTAGTTTGAAAAGAGGGAAAACAAAGAAAACCCAAACAACCTCAAATTCCTGACGTGCATTTTTTGTTTTAAAAAAATATGTCTGGCCCTCTTTGGTTGAATGATCTGCATCCCCCTCCTCACATCTCCCCAAGTTCAGTCTCATAAGTATCAGGGAGTTAAAAAGAAGATTTAAAAAAAACAGGACAGGCAGGTTTGTAAAATTATAGGGTTTAGATGCATCAAAACCAAGGCGAGGGAGAGAGAGTGAAGGTGAATTGCTGCACAAGCCTCATCCAGGCCTCTTGGATAAGGATCCATTCTCCTGACAAAATGAGTTGCATAACAATGACGCTGAACTGGAAGCCTATACAAACAAGTCCTTTGGTGAACCCACCTCGAAGGGGGGGGGAGAAAGGGGGACGCACAACAGCTGCTTCATCCTGCCCTCCCCCACACCACCCACACATTCTCTCATGCGCTACCAAAATCCTTACTCTGACACAGATTCAAAACAAAAGGTGGAGTCCAAGATGCTTAAGGACATCTCCGAATATAGATGCACTTTTTGGGATCTGCAAGCTCTGGGGAGGAGGGGGGAGGTGGGAGGAGGGGCCGCTGCTATTCTTTCTCTCCCCATTGCATCTTCTCCAGGGCCAACTAGAGAAGGAGGCCGGCCTCAAGCGACCCTTTGAATTTCAAAAGAGTAGCAGAAATAACGAATTTTGCACGGAGCAAATCCAAAGTGTTGCAAGGAAGGAGGATCGAATCAAGAGATTAACCGGAATGACAGTCATTCTCACGCCAGCTGGAAACGGAGACACACACACTTTTCCTGCTGTTCTAAATGTGGCCTTTGCCACAGGAATCAGTTGAGCTACACACAAGCCCACGGGTCAAGTTGGTTGTGATGCCCCCAAAGCAAAGAACTCCAGTGTTGAAGAGTAATTAAATTGCACTCCGGAGCAAATTTCACCCGAAAGGAAACTTCCTGCACCAACAGGCTTCCCTGGGACAGACAGCCACACAACCTCAAACAAACAGGTCCCCATAGGAGAACTGCCCACAGCATTGCAGCAATGCTGCAGAGACTGAATTCTAGGTAGATGTTGTGGGTCATACCTGAAAACTACTTTGCCATGGTGGCTGAGAGATTCAATTGCAAACTCAGGAGCCTCCAGTACCAATTTCTCCCTCAGCCAAGAATTTGCTGGGTAACTTCAGGCAACCTACCAACTATGAGACCCAACTTTCCACCTGCAACATTGGGATCATAACACTGGTCTGCTGTAAAGGGTTGTGGTAAGGATAACTGCTTGGGGATGCGGGTGGCGCTGTGGGTTAAACCATAGAGCTTAGGGCTTGCTGATCAGAAGGTCGGCGGTTCGAATCCCCACGACGGGGTGAGCTCCCGTTGCTCGGTCCCAGCTCCTGCCCACCTAGCAGTTCGTAAGCACGTCAAAGTGCAAGTAGATAAATAGGTACTGCTCCGGCGGGAAAGTAAACGGTGTTTCCATGTGCTGCTCTGGTTCGCCAGAAGCGGCTTAGTCATGCTGGCCACATGACCTGTACACTGCTGTACACTGGCTCCCTTGGCCAGTAATGCGAGATGAGCACTGCAACCCCAGAGTCGGACACAACTGGACCTAATGGTCAGGGGTCCCTTTACCTTTTACCTTTAAGGATAACTGAGTGAAATGATGTACCTGAAACCTTTTGCATATACCCCCAAAGCACTATGTAGCTCCAAGCATCCGCCCAGATTGTCCCTGCCCCAGCAAAGTGCTGTGATCCCTAGTAAAAGATTTGCTGCATTCTTGAAAGTTGCATCGCTCCCTTGCGTCTACCACAGGGTTAAGACCTGGAGCTCATTTTGCTGTGTTGTGATATTATGGAGACCGATAGTCAGCTCTGTTCAGAAAAGATTAGGCAAATTTGTGGAAGACAGGAACACCAGTGGCCGTTTGCCAAAGTTTTATCAGGGGATGGAGCCCGATGGAGGCTGGGCATGCCAGAAATAGATGGAACAAGGAAGCCATCAAGCCACCATGTCTCTACTTCCTGTTCACTTCCTTTTTGAGCATCTGGTACCGGCCTCCGATGAAGGAAGGACACTTTCAAGTTTGACTTATTCCGGAAGTCTGATTTGTTTTGAAATTCCGATGTTCAAGGTTAATGGATAACCTTTTCTGCCTCGTGGGCCTTGAAAACAGAGGCCTTAAAGGCCATCCTGCCAAGAGACAGGAGTTGCACAACCCTAGACCTCTCCGGCAAATGATTAAACTGCCTCTTTAGCCCGTGCTAAAGCAATACTGGCGGACAGGCTTGCCAGATTGCAGCCTGGAGGTGGTCCCTCCAAGTTCCAACAGGAAACTGAGCAGCCCCATGCTGCCCCCTCCAACCCTCTCCTCTGCTGTCTGTCCGGCATATCATGGATCCTAGCTACAAAAAGCAGGGAAGAAACAGAAGGACTGGGGGAAGGAATCAGCAGAGAAGCCATCACTGTGTTTTCAGCCTTACCTCTAGTTTTAAAGCAGGGAAGGCTAACCTGTGGCCCTCCAGTTCCAATCAGCCCCAGCCATCATGGCCAATGGCCAGGGAGGATGGGAATTGTAGTCCACTGACACCCAGAGGCTTACAGGTTAGCCACCTTACTTTGAAAGTGATAGAGCAGATTCATGGGTTGCAGCGCATACTCCTATTGGTAGAGTATGAGTATGTGTCTCAGAAATTGTCATCTCTTAACACAGACAGGTAGTATCCTTAAAATCTCCTGGAGCAGGAGGAGATCCCAAAAGATGTGCCCACCTGTTCATTTTCAGCCATTCACTCATTTTCCTCATGGTGGAACAGTGCAACTTGCCCCCTAGGGTTGTAATCCCTTCCCCTCCGCTTGCCTCCCCCAGGCATGTGTCCAAAGGCACTCTCTGGGGAAAGGGGGTCTTCATACCTTGTGGCATTGCTGGGCTCCTCAACCCTATGCCCCAGGGCATCACAAGGTAAGTGGAGTTAAATGGGTGTTGGGTTGCCCAACTTTACCACTGGGACTACACCTACTCAATGAACAGCCCAGTGAATCATGAGCTGCCATCACCTATTGCAGAGACAGGGAACCAATGGCTCTCCCAATACTGTTGGACTCCAGCTCCCATCAGTCCCTGCCAACATGGCCCAAGGTCAGGGATGATGGGACTTGTAGTCCAACAATACTCGGAGAGCCGCAGATTCCCCATCCCTGACTGACCAAGTGTCGTAGGAGTTTTATGAGGAGAAAGTTCTACCTGGGGTTACAATCAGACTTTTTTCCAGCTGGAACTCACCGGACCTCAGTTCTGGCACCTCTCAGGTGGGCACCATAGCCATTCTAAAAGCATGAGGGAGGTGTTCATGGCTAGTTCTGGCACCTCTTTTACTAGAAAATAGCACTGGCTACAACTCTGCTAGCTTCCAATCTCTGCCCACCCAACTCCCCAAGATCTAAATCAGCGGTCAGCAACCTTTTTCAGCCATAGGCTGCTCCACCGTCCCTCAGACCATGTGGTGGGCCGGACTATATTTTGAAGAAAAAAATGAACGAATTCCTATGCCCCACAAATAACCTAGAGATGCATTTTAAATAAAAGGACACATTCTATTCATGTAAAAAAATGCTGATCCCCGGGCTGTCCGTGGGCCAGATTTAGAAGGCGATTGGGCCGCATCCGGCCCCTGGGCCTTAGGTTGCCTACCCCTGATCTAAATCTTTACAGCACTTTGCCGGTGCAGCTGATGCAAAGGCACAGCAATCTGCTTTTGGGTACTGAGTGGGATAAAACTGACGTCAATCGATCAGTCTTATCATTAGGTGTTTTTGCTCCCGAGGTGTGTGGGGGGGGGAGTCCAGGTGAAACAAAGATCCAATGTCAGGCTCAAAAAGATTTCTACGGTTTAACCTGCTGTGTCCCAGCTCTCTCTGAGACAGCTGGGGAGACACCAGTGTTATTGTTTGAGGTGTGTGTGTCTGGAAATGGAGCATAGCAATTGTGGACCCAGGTGGCGCTGTGGGTTAAACCACAGAGCCTAGGGCTTGCTGATCAGAAGGTCGGTGGTTCGAATCCCCGTGATGGGGTGTGCTCCCGTTGCTCGGTCCCAACTCCTGCCCACCTAGCAGTTCGAAAGCACTTCAAAGTGCAAGTAGATAAATAGGAACCGCTCTGGCGGGAAGGTAAACGGCGTTTCCGTGCTCTGCTCTGGTTTGCCAGAAGCGGCTTTGTCATGCTGGCCACATGACCTAGAAGCTGTTCACCGGCTCTCGGCCAATAAAGCAAGATGAGCGCCGCAACCCCAGAGTCGGACACGACAGGACCTAATGGTCAGGGGACCCTTTACCTTTACCTTTTAATTGTGAGTAGTTTCAGCACTCAGCTTTGAAAAGGGGGGAAGGAAATGGGGTTAGTACAATTTCAGGCCCCTGGCCCCAAAGCAAAAGTACTGATCAGACCAGAATATTTCTGAGCAGTTGGTATCCCTTATTGGAGCCTGGAAATTCATCCTTCTCCATTGAAAATTCCTGAATAACTGAAAGATGCAGCTGCTACGGCTTCTCCTGTCAATCTTCTCCTGGCTCTTTCTGTCTCCCCAGCACCACCACTGTGTTGTACACCTGGGGACCTGTTTGCTGCAGCAGCAGAGGGAGGAGGAGGAAAGGACCTGGGCAAAAGCAAAACAGATGGGGGAAGCTTCCACAGTTGCAGCATCTGCTGTTTAATTGGTGGTTATAAAGGGACAAAGCAAATCACAAGATCATGACCTGAAAAATCTATTGGCCGAAGTATCATGGGGCAATATCCTGGAAGGACTGTGCAAGTTTTAAGCAAACTCTTGAGGCCAACCTGGACAAAAAAAATGTTGGAGATCAGCGATCAGGATTCTTTAAAGCAGAAGTGTCTCCAGACACTATTGGAATCCAGCACCCATCAGGTAGTATGGCACAATGGTCAAGGATGGTGGGATTTGTGTTCCGAATTCTAGAGATTGCCATACTGGCATTAATGAGATGGGTGACTGGATTTCGGCTACCACACTGGGGGGGGGGGAATTGTAACCTTTCCCTCTCTCATAATTTTTCCTGATGAATATTTCTCTCTCTGTCCCCTCGCTGCTGTTTTCCCTGTTACAGGTAGGTAGCCGTGTTGGTCTGTCATAGTCAAAACAAAATAAAAAATAAAAAAATTCCTTCCAGTAGCACCTTAGAGACCAACTAAGTTTGTTCCTGGTATGAGCTTTCGTGTGCATGCACACTTCTTCAGATATCTGCATGCACACGAAAGCTCATACCAAGAACAAACTTAGTTGGTCTCTAAGGTGCTACTGGAAGGAATTTTTTTATTTTGTTTTTGCTGTTTTCCCTGTTAGGGAAAAGTTGTGTTTTCACCCTGTGTACATGTAGGCTTTCTCTAAATGCATACAAAGAACACACAACAGCTTCAGGAAAGTGATTTTCATTAGGAAATGGTGCTGGGGGGGGGGATGTCAGCCTTTCCCCTAGCACTGTGGTCCCAACCTGAATCTTTCCCTGTGACGGCTAACATTTAAAGCAAACGTTCATGCTGTCCATTTTGAGTTTTGTTTTGTTGACTGAGGTTCTAATAGGAGATCTCTGTGACTGCATCTTTCAGCTCTTTGAATTTACACACCATACATTTAAAGTACTCTTACACCACTTTAACCACTTATTCCCCTTAAAGATTCCTGGGAACTGTAGTTTAAGGGTGTTGGGAATTATAGCTCTGTAGGAGGAAGCACTAACAAACTGCACTTCCCAGGATTCTTTGGGGGAAGTAATGACTGATAAAGTGGAATAAGAGTGCTATAAATGTACAGTGTGTAAATCCAAAAAATGTTGGAAGATCCAACCACAGAGATCTTTGGTCATCTAGCCTACCCTGTTTCTCCTAAAATAAGACGTAGCCATAAAATAAGCCGTAGCAGGATTTCTACGCATTTGTGAAATATAAGCCATACCCCGAAAATAAGACATAGTGACGCAGCGCCTCTCCCTTAAGACGGCCTGGATAGGCGTGGCTATGCAGCGTACCGACGTGGAGTGGTTAAAATAAGACATACCCCAAAAATAAGCCATACTGTGTTTTTTTTAGGGGAAAAAAAAATAAGACAGTGTCTTATTTTAGGAGAAACACGGGTAGTTACCGTAGTCAGTCAACAAAACAAAACCCAAGTTAAGTCACTATCCTCCAGTTCACAACAAATGAAACCGAGGGGTCTATAAAAAGACTTGCGTAAAGCAGCATAATGAGGTCAAAGCCACGGAGTGAGAAATAGAGGTCAGGAGTATTTGCCAACCTCTTTCCTAGTCAATAGCCTACTGTGAATATCCAAGCTGAGCGTAAAAATTGCTACACCCAGACGCTGCCAGTCCAGGGCTGACGCTGTTCTTTCATTTTCTGGTTCATGCTGTCCTTGTCAGAACAAGGACAATTATGGGAATCTCATTTTTCCAGGAAAGGAAAGGCAATTCCCCAAACAATTATTGCTTTTTAAAAGTTATGCACATTGTGGCATAATTTTTAAAGAGCAGTTTCTAAATGCGCTTCCAGGTGGTCTCTGTTTTCGGATAGGGTTCAATCAAGCAGTAACAGATTCAGGTTGTAGTTGGTTGGGGGTCTTGAGCAACAAACCCGCTTCCCCCAAAGTTTGGACTTTTTGCAGTCAGAAAATGCTATGCGGGGGACGACGACACAAAAATGGTGTGTGTGTGTGTGTGTGTGTGTGTGTGTGTGTGTGTGTGTGTGAAGGAGGATCAGTTGGTGAGGGAGTGAGAAATGTCCCTATTTTCATTTGAGGAATGTTAGAGATAATAATAATAATAAATTAAAAGTTTAAAAGTCACCTCATTATAAGTAGCTCACCAACAACCAACGGAATAAAAACGTCAGGGATTACACTCAACCCAACCCAAAAGCCAGGCGAAACAGCTCCATTTTACAGGCCCTGCGGAAGGGTACCAACTCCTGCAGGGCCCTCGTTTCCTGCGGCAGATCATTCCACCATCTCGGAGCCAGAACCGAGAAAGCCCTGGCCCTAGTAGCTGCCAGCCTGACATCCTTATGGCCAGGGATCTCTAGGATGTTATTATTTGAGGACCTCAAGGTCCTACCCGGGGCATACCAGGAGAGGCGGTCCCTTAAGTAATGGCTTCCCCATCAGCGAGGCTGAAAAAATATATCCATTTGCCAATATGTTCAGATTTTATACATAGAATGAAGGGGTGCTGCTATCTTGTCCTCCACTTCTGGTCACCTCTAGACTGTCAGCATTTTGCAAGACAGGTTCAAGTGCATATCAGACAATAGTTTTGCACAATTATAACAGATTAAAATGGATTTAGGCAGTGGCACTTCATCCTTGCTTGTTCCTGCTTCCCTGGTAAGGCCCAGTGGCAGTCACAATGTGCGACAAAATCCTTCTTAGAACAAGGCAAGGCTGTAGAGACAACGGGCATATGAAGCAGCTACGTGCAAAAGCGAAAACATCCTGCTTAGTAAATGGTTAGATGTATCCCATCCTCCAGTCTGTTCCAGTTTGCACTCTATGTGGTAGGACATGGGTGGCGCTGTGGGTTAAACCACAGAGCCTAGGGCTTGCCAATCAGAAGGTCGGCAGTTTGAATCCCCATGACGGGGTGAGCTCCCGTTGCTCGGTTCCTGCTCCTGCCAACCTAACAGTACGAAAGCACAAAGTGCAAGTAGATAAATAGGTACCACTCCGGCGGGAAGGTAAACGGCGTTTCCGTGCGCTGCTCTGGTTCGCCAGAAGCGGCTTAGTCATGCTGGCCACATGACCCAGAAGCTGTATGCTGGCTCTCTCGGCCTATAGAGCGAGATGAGTGCTGCAACCCCAGAGTCGTCCGCGAATGGACCTAACTGTCAGAGGTACCTTTACCTTTATCCCATCCTCCAGTCTGCTCCAGTTTGCACTCTATGTAGAGTTGGAAGGGGCCACAAGAATAATCTAGTCTACCCTCCTGCAATGCAGGAATCTTTCACCCAATGTAGGGCTCACACCTATGACCCTGGGATTAAGAATCTCATGCTCTACCACCTGAGCTATCCATGTACCCATGCTCTGTCAAGGACAGCTTTGTGTTTACAACAAAACTTTCTGCAAGCGCTGCAGATGCAGCTCAGTGGTAGATCAGCTGCTTTGCATGCCGAAGGTCCGCAGTTCAAATCACCAGCATTCCCCGTGTGTGCAAGAAAGTTGTGATGTGGCAAACGCCTCTTTACAAGCACAGTTACCCCCCAAGAGAGAGCCAGGGCCAGTCCCATCTCCCTGGCACACAACTTATGATTGCCACAGTCCACGCATGTGAAAAATTGTAGTCTGTTTTAAATTCTGATGTCGTTGTAGCTTCTCACATTTCAGGGGGTTTGTTTCCCCCAACTGCATATAAAATGATTTATGTGCACACTTCAAAAATGTCACGGGTGAAGTGGCAGCAATAACAGAATCTGGAGATGCTCTCCTTCTGAGCCTTCCTTTTGCTAGGGGAAATAGAGTTAGTGGGAGGAGCCCATACTGGAATCTATAATAATAATAATAATAATAATAATAATAATAATAATAATAATAATAAATAATTTTATTTATACCCCACCCTTCCCAGCCGAAACTGGGCTCAGGGCGGCTAACATCAATAAAATTACAATAAAATATAAAAGAAAGAAAAAAACGTTAATTAAAATACAGGTTAAAATACAATTTAAAATGCAGCTTCATTTATCGCCCATAATCAAAACCATAAGGGGAGGAAACATTAGACTGAGTCCAACCAGAAGGCCAGGCAGAACAGGCCCTTGCAGGCCCTGCGGAAAGATGTCAAATCCCGCAGGGCCCTGGTCTCTTGTGACAGACCGTTCCACCAAGTCGGGACCAGTACTGAGAAGGCCCTGGGCCCTAGTTGAGGCCAGCCTAGCATCCTTGTGGCTCGGGACCTCCAAAATGTTGTTATTTGTGGACCTTAAGGTCCTCTGCGGGACATACCAGGAGAGGCGGTCCTGTAGGTAAAAGCAGCTGAGGCAGCTACAGTGACAGGACTTCTTTTGTTGTTAAAAGTTATTTTTGTCGAAACCCACCATTGTGTAAGAAGAGGCTTTTGGGGGAAATCCATATAAATGGGAATACTTTTTTTTTTTTTTAAGGTAATTCATATAAAGGGGGGCGGGGAGGAAGCTCCCCCCCCTAAGGGCCACATGCAGTAGTTTAGTAGGTAGTTGGGGACTCCGTGCCACAGAGCATGGTTGGAACCAGTGGCGTAGTGTGTGTTGCCAGCGCCCGGGGCCATGTGGAGGGGGTGGGAGGGAAACGGATGGACAGGGCCGTCTTAAGCATATCTGGTGCCGTGGTGCAAAGATTCCTCCGGCGCCCTGCCCCCACGTTTCCCAGAGTTGTTGACCTTTTCCCAAGCCTCTGTGGGGATCGCTCTCCTCCCGCGGAGGCTTGGGAGGCAAGCTGCATGCCCGCCAGCCAGATGGTTGACGGGGCGCAGCTGGCGGGCATGGAGGGAAAGGGGAGGCCGCCGGCAAAGTGGCGCAGCTCCCCCACTTGCTGGGGTGCCCCTGAGAGGCCGGCGCCCTGGCGTAACGCGCCACTAAGCCCAATGGGAAAGATGGTTCTGCGGATGGAGTACACATGCACATTCAACTGCCTAACTGTCCATGCCACCCAGGAGATCGCAGCTGCAGAGATAAGAAAAGAAGAGTCGTTCTGTTGTCTGGAGAGGTCACTCCTTGGTTCGCACCGAGAAGCCGTTTTCAACGGAGCCCAGCAACACAGGGCCGGGTCTTGAGTTTTTGCGCCTGGGACAACCACCCCTGTGGTCCCCCCACGCTATGCCACTGGTTGGAACCAGCAGTGGGTGGCAGCAACAACACACATTCCTCCCCCCTCTCTCATACACATAAATATACAGTGATTCGCTCATACAAATCCAGGACATGTAACCTGGCTGGATTCACTGCCCCACAGGCTGCGCTGTGGCAATTCCCACTATGAAAAGCCTGCTCCTCCAACTCATTTGGCAAAGGTGAAGGCAGGCAGCCAGTCCATGGGAGGAGCCTGGTGGGAGGTCAGTGCTGCTTAACGCTTTGCTGAAGTGCCCCATAAACACAGTGCAGGGCGAAACACAATCTGCCCTCGCGCGGCTTCCCTATTTAGGAGAATACGCTGCTGTTTGCTGCTAAATTAACTCTTGACTCCTGGGGTATGATGTCACATGACCTTTATGGTATAAGGTTACCATTCATTCCAGAAACATGTCCAATGGGAACGCCAGCGTCTGATCTCATGCCTGCCTACCTTCCCTTATTTATTTCTGTTGATGCTGATCTTTAAATAACAGCCAAGCTATAATTTCCCACATGACATTCTATTGTAAATGTGCGGGGGGGGGGGGACACCCGATGTTGGTTTCCTTCCACCTCCATCACCTTTGCTTGCTCTGCCTGAGATGCTCATGAACCGGTTGCACACAAAGGACTATATAAAGGAACATCAAGGCATAATACAGTCTAGATCAGTGGTGGAGAACCTTTTAGAGACCGAGTGCCCAAACTGCAAACCAAAACCCACTTATTTATCGCAAAGTGCCCAGAGTTGTTGAGGTTTTCATTGAGGTTATTTGGGGGGGGGGGTTCCCCAAAGTTGTTGAGCTTTTTTGGGGGAGCTGCTGACCAAGGTTTTGGAGCTTTTGGGGGGGGGTCGCACAACAGTTGCTTTGCTTTTTGGGGGGGAGACGCCCCAGAGCTGCTGAGCTTTTTTGGGGGGGCGGGAGAACAGAAATAAATGACGAATAATAGCTTCGCTGGAACTAACATCCAACACCGACATCATCGTCTGCCAAAGCGCCAAAAAACCCAGCACAATATGGGTTAAAAAACGAACACTGTTGCACCCAATCGGAAACAGCCACTGACGCAGCAAATTAAAAAACAGACCAATCGGCTACCAGCAAAAAAAGAAAAGGTTCCGGGTTTCAACAGCCGTGGATGGGCCGATGGCGCGCATGCCAGCAGTGAGGGCTCTGCGTGCCAAGACTGGCATGTGTGCCATAGGTTCGCCACCGCTGGTCTAGATCAGAGGTCTCCAAACTACGGCCTGGGGGCCAGATACGGCCCGAGGGACTCATTTATCCGGCCCCCGGCAACCCCCACTGCCTGCTGCCGCCACCTGCTCTTACCAGCACAGTGTGGCGCGGCTGCCCACTTCTGGGTCGGAGGAGCACTGGAATAGCTTGTGCGCATGCGCAAGCGTTATTTCCGGTGCATATCCAGGTCAGAGGAGGCCCGTGCACATGCGCACAAGCTATTTCCGGTGCTCCTCCGACCCGGAAGTGTGCCAGAAATAGTGTGTGTGCACGTGTATGAAGAAGAAGAAGAAGAGTTTGGATTTGATATCCCGCTTTATCACTACCCGAAGGAGTCTCAAAGCGGCTAGCCTTCTCCTTTCCCTTCCTCCCCCACAACAAACACTTTGTGAGGTGAGTGGGGCTGAGAGACTTCAGAGAAGTGTGACTAGCCCAAGGTCACCCAGCAGCTGCATGTGGAGGAGCGGAGACACGAACCCGGTTCACCAGATTACGAGTCAGATTACGAGTACCCCAGATGGGCGGAGGTACAAATAAATTATTATTATTATTATTATTATTATTATTATTATTATTATTATTATTATTATTATGCACCTCACACAAAACCATTATAATTCCACCATAATAATAATAATACCTTAAACAAACAAACAAACAAAACTTGCTAGTCCTCATAAATTCACCTTGAGCTTTAAATTGAAATGAGCTTGGAGGGGCCATTCCTTTTTGTGTGAGAGGAGGGTTAAGATCTACCTCTGACAGAGGACTTTGTAATTTCCCCCCTCCCCCTCCCCCTCCTCCATTTTTGTTGTTTTCTTTTTTACTATTTTCATTTAGATCAGTTTGGTTGTGTGTGTTTTGTATTGTATGCTGAAAAGTTTCAATCAATTTTTTTTAAAAAAATCATTAAAATGAAATGCATCTAAAGATCAAAAGAATACAGAATAACTTTAGAAACACAACATTTTACCCAAATCTCAAAACGAACCACGGACCCCAGTCTCATCATTTGAGAGGCTGATGCTTGACTTTTTAGAATGCAAATCTGGGAGCTCGGCTGTAGTATAGAAATGTCATAATTCCATCTGTCTGAAAACTACACGTCATTATATCATTTCCTGGCCTTTCTGTCTCTCCTCCTCTCCTATTGGAAGCATCTTATCTTGCTCCAAAGGCCTTTTCGCCCATCTGATGTACTCTGCCGGGTTCTGTGCTGCCTGCAGAGCACACAAAGTCCCTGTAATGAGTAGGTGCTGTGAAATAATAAGAGCACAGTTGCTGGGGGAAAGTGGCTGTTGATATGTTCAAACAGCCATCCTTGCGCAGGGGATTAGTGGAGTCCCTGTGCATAATATTGTTTAAGGGCACTCAAGCCTTCAGAAGCATAGTTTGAATCATAGAAGAGTTTGGATTTGATATCACTACCCGAAGGAGTCTCAAAGCGGCTCACATTCTCCTTTCCCTTCCTCCCCCCACAACAAACACTCTGTGAGGTGAGTGGGGCTGAGAGACTTCAAAGAAGTGTGACTAGCCCAAGGTCACCCAGCAGCTGCATGTGGAGGAGCGGAGACGCGAACCCGGTTCACCAGATTACAAGTCTACCGCTCTTAACCACTACACCACACTGGCCTCTTAGTTTACTGGAAACATGTGGCTGGATTTGAAAATAAGGGATTTTCCCAAACTTTCGGATTTGAAAATAAGGGATGCCGCGAGGGCGGTGCAATGGCACCAAGTAGCCTCACCACCCTGCGCTCCAGAGGATGCATGCGAACGGGTGAGCGAAAGAGCTAGCGCGTAGATGGTAGGCAGGATGTCTGTCTGGTTGGGCATGAGGGTCTGGATGCACAAGGCATGCAAGCTCCAACTCCAGTCGGTCTCAGACTCCTTATTGGCAGCCGAGCAACGCAGCTGAGGAGCCTTCCTGGCCAGCAGGGAGGGAGAGGAGCTGCTTCCTTTGAAATCCGGGAAATTTAAGGGATATCAACAATCCGGGATAGCAGCGGGAAACGGCATTGGAATAAGGGAGTTTCCTGCCAAAAAAGGGAGGGTTGACAGCTATGGGCTGGCCCCAGTCGGAAACAGAATGCTGAACGGCCAACCCTACCGTTAGGCAAAGCTGCCTCGGGCAGCAGATGTTCAGGAATGGACTGGTGAGCAGCAGTCAGGTGCTGGGAGGACAAAGCTACATGTGCCACACAGTGTGCCTTTGCCCTCCTAAGCTAGCCTGCTGTCCTCAGATGGGGGAACCTGCCCCATCACTACTGAAATAAGATTCATCTTGTCCTCCTAAGGCAGCAGCCTGTTTGGGGTAGAGTCCATGTGACCCAACATGGGCACTTAGAAGTTGAGCCCCTTACGACCATCAGAGGAGTCCCTTCCGTTCCTCATTTCCCAAGAATGGGTTCTGTGGCACGACAAGAGCTATTTGCTGGTAATAATAATAATAATAATAATAATAATAATAATAATAGAAACTATGACAATGATCAGGAACATACCAGAGAGTAAATCCTATTGAATTCAGTGGGACTTACTTCTGAGTAAAAATGCTTAGGATTGTAGCATAAGGCTGCACAGTCTTTACCCAGTTACCTGGGAGTAAACTCCATTGAATACAGTGAGACTGCTCAGTAGACAAGTAAAGGCTTGTAGTAAGTAAGGCCCCATTTGTTTCCTAAAAAATGGCTGGCTACTAAAGAATTGCAATTAAAGAATGTAAAGTGGATTGGTTAACTTTTCCTTCAAATTTATAGGAAGGGCTTCGTATGCCAGCACCACAGTTTCCTTCGTTTCATGCAGGTATTTTATTTTCAGTATAAACAGGACTCTGTTTTTGTACACACTCCGCAGCAAAGGCTCCTGTTTCCAAAAAGGACTGTGTGTGTGTGTGTGTGTGTGTGTGTGTGTGTGTGTGTCTAATTTTGTCACTACTTTTAATTGTTCTCCAAGACACAGAATTCAGGAATAAAGGAATCCAGGACATTCTGGGATCAAATCAGAAACCGGGATTTCTTCTGTAATTCCAGGACTGTTCCTGGAAAATCCAGGGTAATATAAGCGAGTATAGAAGTCAGGAGCTGTACAATCTCTCCTCCCAATATGTCCCAATTAAACAAAAGGGGAGCTTATGCTTTTTCCAAGTCACACGCAACATGTCCCACAGTACAGCTGCAACTTACGGCAAATCACTAACCCCATGGGGGCTATGATTGTGTTTGGGCTCAAGGGCTGTGTTCTCAGCGCTGTGAAAGATTATACGACTCACCAAAGGGTAATTAATTCAGCCTAATTTATCATCTGCAATTACAAGTTCATTATTTACCCTTCATTTCTCAATTGCCATTTACAATCCAGTGTTTATTATGCATTGTTTGCATTAGAATTCTCTGCAGTCAGTCTAATTGGAGTATATTGATGAATATTCCTGGGATGCATGAGTTCATTTGAACAACCCAATAAAACTGCTAATAGGAAAAATGGGTATTTCAGGCAGGGTGTTACTGTCTCCTTCCTTCCTTCCTTCCTTCCTCCCTCCCTTCCTTCCTTCCTTCCTTCCTTCTTTCTTTCTTTCTTTCTTTCTTTCTTTCTTTCTTTCTTAGCTCTCCCCCAAATTCCTCATTTCAGAATTTATAAGATGGAAGTATTTCCCCTGTTCAGAAAAAAATAAAAAGTCAGCCCTTTAAAAGTCACACAAAAAGTAACTTTTGCCTGCAACCCTGCACTCACTTACCATCATCATTCTTTTATTCGACCATCAGTCAGAAAAATACATTTGTACAGAATTAAAAGCACCTGAGAGAGCTTTGAAAAAAGGAAACATAATCCACAATAGAATGGAACTAAACAAATAGCCACATATCGATACAATCAATTAAAATCTTGTGACGCTTAGCAGCTAAAAAAAGAAATTTAGCCACCAGGGAGGCTGTATTTCTAGTAATATTATTCAGTAAATATAAAACCTGTCTTTCTCTGGGTAGAAAGCTAGATTGACGTAGAAGTGGAGTTATAAGATTTTGCCTAAGTTCTGCATAGAGAGGACAAGACAGAAGGATATGTTCGGTAGACTCAACCACGCCCATAGTACAGTGACAGGTTCTCTGGGCGTATGGGACTCCCTTGTACCTTCCCCACAATACCGCGGAATCAAGGGCGTTTAGTCTAGCCACTGTAAGAAGTCTGCGCTATTCCACATAGTGGATTTCCGCGAGATAGGGGGCTGGTGTCATTTGGTATATCTGGTCCCCTAGGAACATCCCTGGTTTCACTTGAGCTATGTCCTCCTGTCTGGCAATATCGCTCAATCTCCGGGAGATTGCAGTTCTAGCTTGATTATATGTCATGGACTCCAGGTAGAGGTGTGACAATCCACAGGACTGCACCTCTTTTATGACCTCACTCACTTAACTAGGAGTAAATTACACTGAACTCAATTGGACTTACCTCTGATTTTAATTGTTTGCCACATGGTTTGGCTTAGCGGTCTGTGTGCACCGTGCCATTGTCAGACACAGACCACGCTGCAGAGATCTCTGTTAAGTATGCCTAAAGGGCTGGGGTGTGCCAATCAGAACATTTGATTTCCTTTTCTTATAAACATACCAAAAATAAACAGACATTCAAAGAGCTTTATAACTTTTTAGAAAGTCTAAATTCAAAACCCAGATTGGACATTGAAATCTGTGGTTTGGACCATTTGACTTTAAGCCAACAAACCGCAGCATGAGTATTGACCTCTCCTCTTGGATGTCACATCAAATATTGCTTTTTGTTTTTTTGAAAATTTTTTATTGGTTTTTCATGATTTTATATCACTCACAAATTCTATAATCATAGACACTTCAAACACATAAAACACATACATACCGGTAGCAAAACAAAACAAAACAAAGAAATATACCTTACCTAAATTCTATCCAGTTAACTTCACCTCAAATTGACTTCCTCTAGTCCTCCCTGTCTAAAGTTCCATGCCTTACTTCTTTAGCAGTTGTCCAATTTCTTACTTCTATTTACTTATTTGCTCCTTATTATTCTCAATTTTTATCTTAACATTCTCCTGTTCTTTATTTATAAACTTATTCCACATATTCTCTACAACTTAATTTCTAAATACTTAAACTTGTCCTATCTACTAAACATCTTTTTCTATTCTGAGCCTCTTTTGGTCTTCTGAAACATTACTAAATTGCAATATTACAATATTTCTTCCAATCTTCCTCCACCGTCTCCTCCTTCTGGTCGCGGATTCGTCCAGTCAGGTCTGCCAGCTCCATGAAGTCCATCAGATATTGCTTTTGCAACTCCCACAAGGCTGTGTATAGATGCAGTTAAGCATTCAGCACTTTGGGAAAGAAGGCATTTTGTACAGGCAAACAAGTCTTTTCTACAGAGTCAACTGGTTCTTCCCATGCCGTTTCTCCTTGTTTTCTGCAGAATCCAACCATGCATAGTTCTGATTGTCTGATGACACCAGGGTCTCCCCAGAAAATGACTTCAATTAGAAGGTGTAAGGATCCAAAATAATGTTTTGGGGCACGATCTAGTACAGCACCCAAAAATGCGCATTTCTGGGAACCGTGCAAGACCGTGGTCCCAAAAAAACGCTTTTTTCAGGGCAAGAGCACAGCACCCAAAATGACCACAAAGATCTTGCGCAAAAAAAGGATGTCCCAATTTTCCCAGGGCACTTGGTGTGTACCCCATAAGGGAATAAGCGCAGATTTTTTGTTTAAAACAGTATACACGACCTCTTTTGCTTGCAGACATGATTAGTGTGGTGATAGGAGCAGGTCTGAGGGAATTTTATACTAAGTTTTAGACTAAGGCTGCCTAAATACTACATGGCTTATTCTTTACCTCAGATAATTACTCGGTTGTCAGCCCCTACATAAATATATTTGTTCTTAGAACCTGGTTAAGATTCATTTGCCGAAAAAATATGATCATACAATTTATTAGTACGTTTCTGGAACAACATGTAGATGTGTGGCATTTTACGATATGTGCGTTACAAACGAGGCTCATTTTTAAAGCTGTTTACTTGGAAACACTCAAGCTTCACAAATCAATATCGTTAAACTGTTTAGACATTTAACAGTAGTTGTGGTGTGTGTGTGTGTGAAACTTCTGATTATCCACCCCTCAAATCACTCATAATTGTGTGTCGGACTAGATAAAGGGTCTGAATGGGCCATTTTTATTTTTATTTTGGCTAATCAATGTTCAGCTGACTGCCCCCCCCCCTTCTAACTTTTCATTCGCAGGCTAAAATATTTTACTTTTCTTACTTTTCCTATTCCCCAACCTGAGGAAACAAAATGTGTTTTTTCAGGTTCCTCCAATTCTCTTTGCAAGGGAGTGGATGTTTGTTGCAGTGAAAGGCTTTTCAGCTGTCAAAAGTGACAGGTCTCTTGATAAAGCAAGTTCTAAATCTGGAATCCTCTTCACATCTTGATCTTCCTCTCCTTACTCCTCTGGATGCCGCAGGGGACCGTGGCTCCTGAGGCGGAAGACTTCACTCTTTGTCAGCCATCTCTTTCTAGCAGTCTGCCCGCATTTCGCTAGCAACAACACACCAACACTCCCAGTTCCTTTGCCTGTGTTCCCCAAGGCTTGTGGAGCAGAGCCTTCCTGCCTGAACCCTGGGAGACATCTCCAAATTGTTAAGTACTGCACTGTTTACCTGAAGGCATTGATTGACTTTGTAGGTCCTAGTCAACTCTCAGCTCACTTGCCCCTTGTGCCATGAAGGACCAGGCAGAGCAGGGGTCGGCAACCTAAGGCCCGTGGGTCAGATGCGGCCCAATCGCCTTCTCAATCCGGCCCGCGGACGGTCTGGGAATCAGCGTGTTTATAAATGTGTAATAATAATAATGATAATAATTTATTATTTGTACCCCGCCCATCTGGCTGGGTCTCCCCAGCCACTCTGGGCGGCTTCCAGCAAATATTAAAAAACAATATATTAACATATTACAGATTAAAAACTTCCCTAAACATGGCTGCCTTCAGGTATTTCCTAAATGTTATGTAGTTGTTGATCCCTTTGACCTCTGACGGGAGGGCGTTCCACAGGGTGGGCGCCACTACCGAGAAGGCCCTCTGCCTGGTTCCCTGTAGCTTTGCTTCTCGCAGTGAGGGAATCGCCAGAAGGCCCTCGACGCTGGATCTCAGTGTCCGGGCTGGACAGTGGGGGTGGAGACGCTCCTTCAGGTATACTGGACCGAGGCCGTTTAGTGCTTCAAAGGTCAGCACCAACACTTTGAATTGTGCTCAGAAACGTACTGGGAGCCAATGTAGATCTCTCAGGACCGGTGTTATGTGGTCCCGGCAGCCACTCCCAGTCACCAGTCTAGCTGCCGCATTCTGGATTAATTGCAGTTTCCGGGTCACCTTCAAAGGTAGCCCCACGTAGAGCGCATTGCAGTAGTCCAAGCGGGAGATAACTAGAGCATGCACCACTCTGGCGAGACAGTCCGCGGGGAGGTAGGGTCTCAGCCTGCGTACCAGATGGAGCTGGTAGACAGCCGCCCTGGACACAGAATTAACCTGCACCTCCATGGACAGTTGTGAGTCCAAAATGACTCCCAGGCTGCGCACCTGGTCCTTCAGGGGCACAATTACCCCGTTCAGGACCAGGGAGTAGAATGTGTCCTTTTGTTTAAAATGCATCTCTTGGTTATTTGTGGGGCCTGCTTGGTATTTTTACATGAGAAGAATGTGTCCTTTTATTTAAAATGCATCTCTGGGTTATTTGTGGGGCATAGGAATTCGTTTATATTTTTTCCCCAAATATAGTCCGGCCCCCCACAAGGTCTGAGGGACGGTGGACCGGGCCCCCTGCTGAAAAAGGTTGCTGACTCCTGAGGCAGAGCAATGATGAGAAGAATCTCAAGGTACTGAAGGATGAAACAGCTTAGCAGGTGGGGCGGACTCTGTTCCTCAGATAGTGCAGTTTTATAGCCTATGTGTTTTGGCAAGATGGCATGTCAGTAAGATGTAATGCCACAGCTATATACAGTGGTACCTGTATATAGGTACCACTGTATATAGGTTCCCGAATGGCTTGGCTCCCAAACAAATCGGCTTCCGAACGCCGCAAACCCAGAAGTGAGTGTTCCGGTTTGCGAATGTTTTTCGGAACCCGAACATCCGTCGCAGTTTCCGCAACTTCTGATTGCAGCCAATCAGAAGGCGTGCCTTGGTTTTCGAACTGTTTTGGGAGTGGAACGGACTCCCAGAACAGATTAAGTTCGAGAACCAAGGTACCACTGTACTTGATATACACCCCAAATTCTGCAACACAGTTTGCAACTGAATTTCCAAGCAAATTTATGGTGTTGTTGGCATCCTTCTATCTCAGGAGACAATGGGGTGAAGTCAAACCATTGGAGAGTTGTGTCTGTAGAGACCGATATGTTTTGTTGCAGCTGGGGCAGATGAAGGCGTCTGGTTGTGCTGCTGCAGAGGCACCAGGGCGGTTCTCCTCTCTGTGCGCCTCCTCCAAGCGGCCGTTCCTCCTCTGGCCACTGCTATGGGTGTACAACCTGACTATCTGTCTCCAGGCACTGTGGTCGTCTGCAAGGGGTTTCCACACGGCGGGGCTGATGTTGCCAGCCTTCGCGTTACGTTTGAAGACATCTTTGCAATGCAAAGATGCCTGGTGCCTGCAGCCAGCTCCCCATAGAGCACATCCTTGGGGATCCGGCCATCTTCCATTCCGTGGACATGAAAGCTGGCATAGATTAAGGTTACCAGACGTCCCTGTTTCCCGGGGACAGTCCCCGGATTTACAAATCAGTCTCCAAACAAAATCCATTGAAGTTGAAAAGTGTCCCCGGATTCATTGGGGGGGAAATCTGGTAACCTGAGCGTGGATGGCACTGAGACAGAAGTGTGAACATGCTGGGAATGTGGGCTTGGGAGAGCACATCTATGTTTGAAACTATGTCCTGCCAAATTTATACGGATCTGCTTATTCTGCTTCTCCTCTGGGTGAACCAGGGTTCAAAGATCTATGCATGGCATTGAAGCCACTGGAGAAACCCACGGTGTCCCTGCCACCTTTGACTCCAGTTTCCATCATCCCTGATACATCTGCAACACGTAGGCCACATGCATACATTTAAAGTAGTATGATATTACTTTAAAACAGGCTTGGCTTCCCCCAACAAATTCTGGGAGCTGCAGTTTGTTCAGGGTGCTGAGGTTTATTAGGAGACTCCTATTCCCCTCCCGGGACGCGGGTGGTGCTGTGGGTTAAACCAATCAGAAGGTCGGCGGTTCGAATTCCCGTGACAGGGTGAGCTCCCGTTGCTCGGTCCCTGCTCCTGCCAACCTAGCAGTTCGAAAGCACGTCAAAGTACAAGTAGATAAATGTGGGAGATGAGAGGGAATGTGGATGAGGGAATATTGTTTAATATTTCCTATCCCAGCTTGTGCCAACAAGCTCCAAACTAGCAGAGGTTCTCATCCCCAATCAAACGCAGCAAAACGTGGCGATTAAGTTCCTATGAACTTCTATAACAAGGCAGATCCTGGCATATAATTCCCCTGGTTCCCTTTTAAAAGTAAATACACGACACAATGCTTTTAAAAAGTAAAAAAGGTTTTACTCACAGAAATTCCAGGCTTTTACAAGTCTCAGAAGGCAGGCTAGCTTAGATTAAATGTATGTACATGTGGAGATTCTCCTTAAGGGAGAAGGCTCCACTTGGGCCCCCTTGGCTGGAAGCCAAGAGTGCATCTTCTCTTGAGATGTTGCATCTTCGAAGTCCTGATGAGAAGAGAGAGGAGAATGGCAGCTGACCTGTGTGCTACAGGTAAGGCAACTCCCACCTCTGGTCACACAAGGAAATGGTCTCAGTCCAGGCACAGGAAACTAGCTGGAGGACCAAGACCCCTTGTGTACACTCTAGGAATGTTGTGATTGACTGCACCAGTGTTATACATCCCACAATAAATAGGTACCGCTCCGGCGGGAAGGTAAACCATGTTTCTGTGCACTGCTCTGGTTCACCAGAAGCGGCTTAGTCATGCTTGCCACATGACCCGGAAGCTGTCTGCGGACAAACGCCGGCTCCCTCGGCCTATAGAGTGAGTTGAGCGCCGCAACCCCAGAGTCGGTCACGACTGGACCTAATGGTCAGGGGTCCCTTTACCTTTACTTATTCCCCTCCCAGCGCTGCAGTTCCCACAGTGGTTTCACAATCAATCTCTCTTCCTAGAGAATTGTAGTTCTGTGAAGGGAACAGGAGTTTCCCAAGGATTCCCAGCACCCAGAGCAAACAACACCTCCCAGAGCCATGGTGCCTTGAAGTGGCATCATAATGCTTAGCATGTACACTCCAAATCCATGTTACTGATGATGCTGTCTTCCTCCCTCCTGGTGTTACTAGAAATCTGTCATCCTAAAATAAAATAATAATAATAATAATAATAATAATAATAATAATAATAATAATAATAAACACTCACTGCTTGATGTAAGGAAAAGCATTCTGTAAAATGATTGCTCACGGTATTCGAATTCTGGCCACACAGTGGATCTGGACGGATCCTGGTGGATCCCGACAAGTAGGGTGATGGCGAAGTAGGATAAATGCTAATGTGATGAGGCCATGTCATGTGTGTGTTTTTCTGCTATGTGTTACCAGGGAGACGTGGACTGGTGGCATCCACATATATCCCTGTAACATGTAGTTTGGGCCTCACGGTTCCAAAGTTCACAGCCCATTAGTCATGGCTGTTTATTGGCCCGAGGAATTGCTGCTGATTGATGGGAGACATTTCGACCCCCTGCCCCCAGGGGAGCAGGAGAATTACAGTCTCCACCCTGCTGCTTTCAGGAAGGCCGAAAGGAAAGGAAAATCTCTCTTCCCCCTCAAAACAGAGCCCCAGTATAGCGAGCGCATTCTGTGTGTTCAGCAATTTGCTTGTGCTTTCTAAACTGAACCTCCCGAGACCTGAATTAGAACCGGGGCCTTCTGAACACAAGGAAAAGGGAATAAAGGCTCATAGCTGTCAACTTTCGGATTTGAAAATAAGGGATGCCGCGAGGGCGATGCAATGGCACCAAGTAGCCTCGCCACCCTGCGCTCCAGAGGCTGCGTGCGAACGGGTGAGCGAAAGAGCGAGCGTGTGGACGGCAGACAGGCTGTCTGTCTGGTTGGGCATGAGGGTCTGGCTGCACAAGGCATGCAAGCTCCGCCCCCAGTCGGTCTCAGACTCCTTATTGGCAGCCGAG
The DNA here is from genome assembly GCA_034641385.1 of Darevskia mixta. Lineage (NCBI taxonomy): Eukaryota > Metazoa > Chordata > Lepidosauria > Squamata > Lacertidae > Darevskia > Darevskia mixta. The sequence goes on from JAWWNH010000047.1 coordinate 1,963,446, forward strand.
CAACGCAGCTGAGGAGCCTCCCTGGCCAGCAGGGAGGGAGAGGAGCTGCTTCCTTTGAAATCCAGGAAATTTAAGGGATATCAACAATCCGGGATAGCAGTGGGAAACGGCATTGGAATAAGGGAGTTTCCCGCAAAAAAAGGGAGGGTTGGCAGCTATGTAAAGGCTGCATGAAATGATGGTGATGTACCACTTCCCCCCCATGGGAACTGTAGTTTGTAAATGGTTTCCTAACAATTCCCAGCAGCCTTAAACGACAGTTCCCAGGATTCCTGGAGGGAGGGGGAGCCATGACTGTTAAAGTGATATAAGCACAATTTGAAGGTCTGGTGTGGATGTGACGCAAGTCTGCGTAACTGGAAAGTTGATACTGTGTCATCTCCCGGCTAGCATCCCTGCTTGTATGCTTGAAGAGAACAGGTGATAGCAGGGAGGGTGGACCAGGAGGGCAAAGAGAGTTGGAAGTGGCCCACAGCAGGGAATGGGCTTTGCCAAGTGCCCCATTATGCCCGATTGCACATGCAGAGCGTATCATTTGCAAAGCAAAGGCTGGCTATTTGGGAGCCCTAGGGATGCGGGTGGCGCTGTGGTCTAATCCACTGAGCCTCTTGGGCTTGCCGATCAGAAGGTCGGCGGTTCAAATCCCCGCAACGGGGTGAGATCCTGTTGCTCAGTCCCAGCTCCTGCCAACCTAGCAGTTCGAAAGCATGCCAGTGCAAGTAGATAAATAGGTACCGCTGCGGCGGGAATGTAAGAGGCGTTTCCGTGTGCTCTGGTTTCCATCATGGTGTTCCGTTGCACCAGAAGCGGTTTAGTCATGCTGGCCACATGACCCGGAAAGCTGTCTGTGGACAAATGCTGGCTACCTCGGCCTGAAAGCAAGATGAGCGCTGTAACCCAATAGTCGCCTTTGACTGGACTTAACTGTCCAGGGGTCCTGTACCTTTACCTTACTTGTTTGGGAGCCCTAGATAGGACCTGGCTGCCCTCCGCCTGGGATCCAGCTTTCCCCACTAGCCATACCAGTGGCCCATATGATACCCATTTTGCAGACCAGACTGAGGGTCGGGCTCTCAATCTTGCCTTGTGGGTCCAGGGCTGAGTCAAGGTTTGTACAAGATATTTTCTGGTGTACCACAACTTGAAGGCCAATATTTGAAACAGTGCGGAGCATAAGAAGAGCTACGCTGGATGAGGCAAAAATGACTCTTTAGTCCAGCATGCTGATCTCATGGTGGCCGTCCAGCGGCCTTTGTAGGAAGCCCACAAAAGTAGAAGATGAGGACAATAGCATGGGATTCCAAGCAACTGGCATTCAGAGGCTGACCATAGCTGTCACCCCTCCCTTTTTTGGCAGGAAACTCCCTTATTCCAATGCCGTTTCCCGCTGCAATCCCGGATTGTTGATATCCCTTAAATTTCCCGGATTTCAAAGGAAGCAGCTCCTCTCCCTCCCTGCCAGCCAGGGAGGCTCCTCAGCTGTGTTGCTCAGCTGCCAATAAAGAGTCTGAGACCGACTGGGGGCGGAGCTTGCATGCCTTGTACAGCCAGACCCTCACGCCCAACCAGATAGCCAGCCTGCCTGCCGTCTACGCGCCCGCTCTGGAACCTCTGGAGCGCAGGGTGGCAAGGCTACTTGGCGCCATCTCTTATTTTCAAATCTGAAAGTTTGAAAAAATCCCTTATTTTCAAATCCGAAAGTTGACAGCTATGAGGCTGACTGACATATGAAGATTAAACACGTGGCTCCTTTGGACCTCTGTCTTTGAGCCACTACAGCACAGAATCTCTCCGCTTTACTGCTTGCTTTGTGTCTGCTTAAGAGGGTTATAGGGACGCGGGTGGCGCTATGGTCTAAACCACAGAGCCTAGGGCTTGCCGATCAGAAGGTCGGCGTTTCGAATCACCACGATGGGGTGAGCTCCCGTTGCTCGGTCCCTGCTCCTGCCAACCTAGCAGTTCGAAAGCACGTCAAAGTGCAAGTAGATAAATAGGTACTGCTCCAGCGGGAAGGTAAATGGTGTTTCCGTGCGCTACTCTGGTTTGCCAGAAGCAGCTTAGTCATGCTGGCCACATGACCCAGAAGCTGTATGCCGGCTCCCTCGGCCAGTAAAGCAAGATGAGCACCACAACCCCAGGGTCGTCTGCGACTGGACCTAATGATCCCTTTACCTTTACCTTTAAGAGGGTTATAGATGAATGGGAAGAGGTTCAGAGGAGGGCAATGGAATGGCCAGGAGAATGGAAAACAAGTCCTAAGAGGAAAGGTTGAAGAAACTGAGCATGTTTATAATAATAATAATAATAATAATAATAATAATAATAATAATAATAATTTATTATTTATACCCCGCCCATCTGGCTGGGTTTCCCCAGCCACTCTGGGCGGCTTTCAACAGAACATTAAAATACAACAATCTATTAAACATTAAAAGCCTCCCTAAACAGGGCTGCATTCAGATGTCTTCTAAAGGTCTGGTAGTTGTTGTTCTCTTTGACATCTGAAGGGAGGGCGTTCCACAGGGCGGGCGCCACTACCGAGAAGGCCCTCTGCCTGGTTCCCTGTAACTTGGCTTCTCGTAGTGAGGGAACCGCCAGAAGGCCCTCGGCACTGGACCTCAGTGTCCGGGTTGAACAATGGGGGTGGAGACGCTCCTTCAGGTATACAGGACTGAAGCCATTTAGGGCTTTAAAGGTGAGCACCAACACTTTGAATTGTGCTCGGAAACGTTTAGCCAGAAGAAGGGAAGATGAGGCTTTGGGCTTCCGGTTGGCGCTGCCGGAGATGGCGGTCGGGGGGACATGTCGCTCTTGACATTCCCCCGTCGGACCGGGCAAAGGGGTGTTCGCGCCAGCGCCGCGACCCCCAAAACCCCCGGGAAGGGCGTCCCGGGGTCCGGAGGACCTGCAGGAGCTCGGACGCCGGTCCCGATCCCAGGGAGCTCTTAGCGGAGCTCCCGGGAGCGATCGGGCGGCGGAGCTCTAGGGTCCGCTAACAGCCCCGTCTGGCGAAGCTGCAAGACCGTCACTACCGAGCGCGCCGATTCCTCTAAATTCTGCAATTTGGAACTGTAAGTAATTTTAAAAGGAAGAGTTTTAATTTCGGACTATTTCGGACTGGCTAAAGGACGCAAAAACGGAGGTCCGTCCCTTGCCATTGTGTAACAACGACAGGGCATTGTTGCACAGCTTTGAAAAGTATTGCTTGGAATTTGACACTTTGTTTCGAAGATTTAACCCTTGCGCCTCCCCCGGTCCTAGGGGGCAGACGAAGTTAAATAAATATTGAGAAATAAGAGGATTATTTTGGAGTTTTGGAACTTTTTGAAAAGTTGGAAAAAAGTTGGAAAAGTTAGAAAAGAACTATTTGCTAAAAATGGCGGTGAAACAGGATGTGGATTTGACAATATTGTTGGAGAAACTGAAAGAACTCAGAATGGATTACAATGCTGGAGTGAAAGAATTGAGAGCTGAACTGGCTGCTGCTGGGAACAGCTTGGAGACAGAGATAAAGCAAAGCATAAACAATGGTCTGATTGGTCAGGATTTACAACTAAACCCTGTGAACAGTGTATCTGTGGAGTCTAAACAGAGAAAGTCTATTCAGAAGATAACCAGCTGCAAAAGAATCATCCATTTTAAGTCAAGAGCTGTCGTCACCTTCAGGAAAAAGAGAAATATCAGGAGAACAGTCAACAAACCACAGCGCAACGACAAGCAGCGAAGAGGAAGCAGAGACAATCTGGACCAAATATGGATTGGAAGGCCAAAGATTTCAATGGATGTTGTTTTGGATGCTACTCTGCAGCAAAGACAATGGGTTCCAAAGTTGGATCCTGCAGGAATAGGATGAACATTTATTTGAAGTAACTGTTTTGTGGCCTATTGGTTTCTGAACTCGGATATGGCAGGAAATGATTATAGTTTGATTTTTGGAAAATAATGATATAAGATTGATAGATATTATAAATGATAAGTAATTTTGATATTGAAATAGTCTGCGTCGGGGATTGGGGGGGAGAAATAGGGATATGATTAATGTAGAAGATAAGAATGTTAAAGATGTGAGTGGTTGGTAAACGATTTGATAATTAGATATGGAAATGTTAATGATGTGGAATTAGAAACCTGGTAAGAATTAATATTATAATAAATGAAAACAATGAGGGGGGGCGAGAGGAAGTCATCAGATATTGTATAAAATGTATGTGATCTGGCCTGAATCGGGGCTGGACAAAATTTGAAAACCTAATAAAAATTATTATAAAAAAAAAAAAAAAAAAAAGAAGGGAAGATGAGGCTTTTGCCAAGAGCTCACTAGATAAAGAGGGTGGAAAAAACCTGATAGAGATTTCCTGGTAGATCTGAGTGATGTGCCAGTACATCTTTGCAAAATTTGCAGGTATTATTTCCGAAGTTCAAGAGTAAGACTGAAGCAATGTGATGCAGAGATGTAACTTGCTTCTCAATCTTGTGGCAGGCTGTCCACTTATATATTTTTTAAAATCCATGCTTTGGTAACCTCCCAGATGGATTAATTTCACATTATATGGGACACTGCCCTTAAATATGTCTCAGAAGCTTCATTTAATGCAGAACTCAGCTGTCAGAGTTTTAATGGGTGCAAGCAGAGTTACTTACATTCATAGCTGAGTGTGGGGTGGGGGATTTGAACTCGGGTCTCCCTGGTCCTAGTCCAGCAGTCTAACCACTGCACCACCTTGGCTTTCAAATGCAGCTTCACCACCTTGAGCCTGGACTCAGTGCTCAGGAAGGGAACTTTAAAATAATCTAAATAACGCACCTCTCTAAAGTGAAAGGGTTTGAGCCATTTTTCTTTGTTTAATCTGGTTAAATAGCTAGAATTGCTGTACGATCATGTGTGTGTGTGTGAGAGAGAGAGAGGGAGGAAGGCAGGCAGGGAGGGAGGGAGGGAGGGAGGGAGTGTGTGTGTGTGTGTGTTTTATAACTGGTAAATTACCAATGTATGCTGCTGGAACCCAAATAGCTCCCTCAATCCTGCCATTAAACAACTGTAACATTTGTTTTTTCTTCTCCACCTTCCTCTTGCCCAGGAGTTGGAGAACTGAAAGTACCCAAATATAGATATAAATATCTGCAAAAAAAAAAATAGTGTTTTTCTCTAGGAAACAAGTAACTAGAATCAGATGTCCTCTGCGATTTATTTCAGCTCTTGAGGGGGTGCATATTTATTCATTACTAGCACCAAGGCCAGCATTATATGGAGAGGCCAGGACTGCATTTGAATGGATGGGGAGAGGTTTGTCTGTGCTCAAAGACACATTGCATGCATGTATGCTCCCCAATTATAGTTGTGCCATTGGTGGCCAAGCTTACCCAATGCCAGAGCTATTGGGGGGGGTGAGAAGGAGCAGCAGCCATTCACATTTATTTAAACATGTGTACTCAGGGATTGTAATCAGATTTTAAACATGTGTACTCAGGGATTAATCAGAGATTTTACTTTCTTGGGTTCCATGATCACTGCAGATAGTGACAGAAGTCACGGAATTAAAAGATGCCTGCTTCTTGGGAGAAAAGCAATGACAAACCTAGACAGCATCTTAAAAAGCAGAGACATCACCTTGCCGACAAAGGTCCATATAGTTAAAGCTATGGTTTTCCCGGTAGTGATGTATGGAAGTGAGAGCTGGACCATAAAGAAGGCTGATCGCCGAAGAATTGATGCTTTTGAAATATGGTGCTGGAGGAGACTCTTGAGAGTCCCATGGACTGCAAGAAGATCAAACCTATCCATTCTGAAGGAAATCAGCCCTGAGTGCTCACTGGAAGGACGGATCCTGAAGCTGAGGCTCCAATACTTTGGCCACCTCAGGAGAAGAGAAGACTCCCTGGAAAAGACCCTGATGTTGGGAAAGATGGAGGGCACAAGGAGAAGGGGACGACAGAGGACGAGATGGTTGGACAGTGTTCTCGAAGCTACCAACATGAGTCTGACCAAACTGCGGGAGCCAGTGGAAGACAGGGGTGCCTGGCGTGCTCTGGTCCATGGGGTCACGAAGAGTCGGATACGAATAAACAACTAAACAACAACAACAACAACACAGGGACGCCGCTAAATTTGCTTCATGTGTACCTGCTCACCTCCCCAATCCTAGCTCCTGAGAATCAACTCTGCGCCCACCTGCATCATCCTAAGCCTTTTCTGATTGTGTTCCTCGGACCAAAGAATCCTGGGAACTGTAGTTTGTTAAGGGTGCGCAAGAGTTGTTAGGAGACCCCTGTTACATCCCTCCTAGAGTGAATTAACAACCAATCCTTCTTCAAAGGGTACTCTGGGAATTGTCACTCATTTCCTAAAAAAAGCTTGTGTGTCCTGAATTTTACTTCTAGATATGCGGCCACCCTAGGCACACACCTCATGTACATTTGCGTACACAGGCAGGGAGCCTCAATGACGCCCCTCTGAAGGCTTCACCTGGGGCAAAAAAACCTCCCCCCCCCCTTTGCTTCAGCAACAAGTCTTGGGAGTGTGACAAGACTGGCATTGTAAGTATAATGTAACACTGGCTGTTAAATGGTAGCATATAGGATACTTCATGTCGTGGTTTTATTTTATTTTTAATGGCGGATTTTTATTTTTGGCTGCTCTGGGCTCTCATGAGGGGGAAGGGCAAGATGGCATAATAATAATAATAATAATAATAATAATAATAATAATAATAATGGCAATCCAATTGAATGACATGGTGAAACGTATACATAGATTTACATGCCAGTACAAGTTCAGCGCAGATATACCACTAGGTCTTTTTCTTTGTGATCTTGGATGATTAAAGAGTGGATTATAAGGGGGGAGATTTCTTTGTGGGCAAAAATGCCTTTCCGTATTCCACGCAAAAGAGCATTTGAATATCTTTCGCCAGGAAGGACGTGTCGGTTTTCTCTCCTTCCGTATCTAAACCAGACTTTTGCTTCTCGTGCGAGATTTTACTTCTCGTTGCCCCAGCAGAAATCCTGTAAAACTTTCCTGAGTCCATAAAAGAAGCAGGGAGGGTTTTAAAGGAAGAACTATTGATGTAAGCTTCACAGTTCAAGTTAAAGTTTAGTGGCTTGGGGATGGGGGGGGGGGTTAACATTTAGAAGAGAGGAGAATGCCAAGTCCAACTAAACCAGAGAAGCACACTCACAACTTCACTGTTTTTCTCTGGCTGATTTAACCTAGAACATAACCCCTGCTTTCTGTACTGACGGATGCATTTTGGAACCACCGCTCTGTATGAAAATATACGCACTGTTTGTGGAAACAGAATGTTGGTTGCAAAGTATGCTTAAGGGCTAAGGTTTCCTAATATGCACCATGTAAACCAAGAAAATACAAAAACACGCTAACCAGCTAAAAGCCTTCTATGGACCCCTGGGGAGGGAGGGGGGAAAGGGCTGTCAGTTGGTCTTTGGACAAAGTACAAGGGTAAGCCTCCCTCTTTTGCAACTGGATAAAGTGAGACAGAAGGGGTCTAGGCAGAAAGAGGAGTGGGAGTACTTTAGGGGTCAAGGAGGCAGGGGAAAGAAGGAGGAGATACAGAAGTGATCCGTTTGGCTCCATACTGCGCGTCATTCTTCTCCAGATGGCAGGGACAAGCCCATCTGTGTCCCCCGGGGTCAGGCAGGCCAGTCCCTCCGCTCTAGCTATGTAACTGTTCTTGACAAAGGGGTCAGAGGGCATAGGGAAATGGAGGCTGTTGCCAAACTGGAAGAGCCATTGTTTCCTCCAGCCCAGTGGCCAAACTCAGACAATAGCAGCACCAGATGCACTAGCTAGAGAAAGTTGCAAAAATGACAGGTAGATACGATAATCTTACTCTCTTTCATAACACCACCCTAAAATAAAATAAAAAGTATCAATAGACTGAGTTTAGCATCAGAACGGGGGTGAGGTGCTTTTTTAAGCAACACTGTCACAATCCGGATTAAAAAACACAAAACACCCAGATGTACACAGCATTATAATCAGTGGTTCCCTAGTTTCAGTATTATTTTTCTTCTTCTCTCTCATAGTTTTCCACTTCTAACAATACGCTTGTCACCACTGCTTGACAGAAACATTTGGGTTTCTAGGTGCATTAGACAAAACAAAATAAAAAAATTCGTTCCAGTAGCACCTTAGAGACCAACTAAGTTTGTTCTTGGTATGAGCTTTTGTGTGCATGCACACTTCTTCAGATACACTGAAACAGAAGTCACCAGACCCTTATATATAGTGAGAGGGTGGGGAGGGGTATTACTCAGAAGGGTGGTGGGAATGGGTGGTAGGCTGATAGCTGTGGTAAACCTGTTGACGACTGTTAACGACTGCAATTAGTCTTACAGGAAGAAGCAAGGGGTGCTACTGGAAGGAATTTTTTTATTTTGTATTTTGTTTTGACTATGACAGACCAACATGGCTACCTACCTGTAATAGGTGCATTAGATTACTGCAATGCATTATATGTGGAGCTGCCTTCAAAGATGGTTTGGAAACTGAAGCTGGTGGAGAATTTACCAGCCAGGTTGCTCACCAGGACAAGACGGTCTGAGCACATAACACAAATCCTGGCCCAACGGCATTGGCTACCAATGAGCTTCCAGGCCCAATTCCAAGTGCTGGTTTTATGTGGCTCAGGCCTCCAGAGCCACTTACGGATTCACTGTTCTGACTGTTTTCAAGGAAGACAATCTTACTCAGCTACAAGTGATTGCCAAAGACGACGACCTCAGGGACCACCTCTTCCCATATGAACCAACCCAAACCTTGTGTGCCCCCTTCACAGGTCTGGAGACTGCTTCTGGAATGCTCTCCTCAGGGAGGCTCAAAATGTCCCGGCACTTTTTATTTCCCACCAGGCCTTTGGCTTTTAATTATCTGTGGGCTCCTTCAGTGCATGGGATATTTTAATCCTGCCCTTTAAAAATATGAATGTATTTCAGATTTTGCCATGTTGTGGTTTACGCTGTTTATAACGTATGTGTTATTTCTTTATTGTTGTCATTCTGAGTGACATTGGAAAAGAAAGCAACTAATAAGTTCAATAAAGAATGATAATAATAAGTAGCAGGAGAGGTTGCAGCAGTTCCTCGGTCCCCATTCCTCCCCAGCCATGTTGCTTCCTCTTCTCTCCCATCTGCTTGAAGCAAACCGGGCTTCCGTTTTCCTCCACAGCTAATGGAGGAGGCGAATCAGCTAAGGAATGGGTGGAAGGTGTGATGGAGATAACATTCTGCATTGAAGGCAATATAGTTGATGATTTGAAATAACTGGAATGATGAGACAGCAAACTGAGTCAGGATCTATGCAAAGACAGCAATATTTTACTCCAAGGTAAGGGTGTAAAAAGGGACACGGGTGGTGCTGTGGGTTAAACCACAGAGCCTAGGGCTTGCTGATCAGAAGGTCGGTGGTTCGAATCCCCACAACGGGGTGAGCTCCCGTTACTCGGTCCTTGCTCTTGCCAACCTAGCAGTTTGAAAGCACGTCAAAGTGCAAGTAGATAAATAGGTACCACTCCGTCGGAAAGGTAAATGGTGTTTCCGTGCGCTGCTCTGGTTCGCCAGAAGCGGCTTAGTCATGCTGGAAACATGATCTGGAACCTGTACGCGGGCTCCCTCGGTCAATAATGCGAGATGAGCGCACAACCCCAGAGTCGGTCACGACTGGACCTAATGGTCAGGGGTCCCTTTACCTTTTAAGGGTGTAAAGGGTGAAAGGCTGGACTGGATGAATCCCAAGCCGGAATTAAGATTGCCAGTAGAAATATCAAGAACCTCAGATATGCAGATGACACAACTGATGGCAGAAAGTGAGGGGGAATTAAAGAACCTCTTAATGAGGGTGAAAGAGGAGCATGCAAAATATGGTCTGAAGCTCAACATAAAAAAAAAACCCTAAGATCATGGCCACTGGTCCCATCACATCCTGGCAAATAGAAGGGGGGAAATGGAGGCAGTGACAGATTTTACCTTCTTGGGCTCCATGATCACTGCAGATGGTGACAGCAGTCATGAAATTAAAAGACGCCTGCTTCTTGGGAGAAAAGCAATGACAAACCTAGACAGCATCTTAAAATGCAGAGACATCACCTTGCCGACAAAGGTCCATATAGTTAAAGCTATGGTCTTCCCAATAGTGATGTATGTAAGTGAGAGCTGGACCATAAAGAAGGCTGATCGCCGAAGAATTGATGCTTTTGAAATATGGTGCTGGAGGAGACTTTTGAGAGTCCCATGGACTGCAAGAAGATCAAACCTATCCATTCTGAAGGAAATCAGCCCTGAGTGCTCACTGGAAGGACAGATCCTGAAGCTAATGTTCCAATACTTTGGCCACCTCATGAGAAGAGAAGACTCCCTGGAAAAGACCCTGATGTTGGGAAAGATGGAGGGCACAAGGAGAAGGGGACGACAGAGGACGAGATGGTTGGACAGTGTTCTTGAAGCTACTAACATGAGTTTGACCACTGTGGGAGGCAGTGGAAGACAGGAGTGCCTGGCGTGCTCTGGTCCATGGGGTCACAAAGAGTCGGACACAACTAAACGACAACAAGGGTGTAAAGGATTGCAGCCACAACTTAATTTATTGGTACAAATATGAATTCTGGACTTTGTTGGGGAACCCAAATTTTAATATCCAATCAATGACTTTGCATTTTAGTTGTGACCCAAATGCTGAAACCCGTGTTTGTTGGTCATTGTGGTGGCGACCTTTGCAATAATGTAAACTGGTGTGAGAGAAGGGAGGCGATTGGTCAACTGGCTGCTGATGTCAGACTTGCATACACAGGGCCCCTTGCTGGGTTTTTCTTTCCTATGTTTCTAGTTGAGGAAAGGAGAATGCTCTGCTAGGGGAAAGATCACAGGTTCCTCAAACACAATCTCTTACCTCCCCATCTCTCCCCCCGCCAGCCCCAGCCCCAGTCTTTCAGTGATATATTTTCCATTTGGGTCTGGGGGAACCATTTCACAGAAGGCAAAAACAAAGATAGAGAAGTTTACATGCATAGGGGATGATGTCATGTTTGGGCCATATAGAAAGAAGGGAAATATTTAGAATTAGGATTAAATGCATGTAACAACTGGACTCTGTTGGAAACAACAAGAGCTATAACTAGGGCCGGATCTATATGAAGTCACCAGCCTTGCCTGGAAAGAAATGCACTTCCTCTTCCACACCCGATTCTTTTCTAGGAAAGTCCTGTTTGTTTTGCGCGGTCTTAACTGGTCCTAGTGATCACGGCTTTGCCTTTGGAGGCCAGAGAGGAGGTTGGCGGTAATACAGGAAGACTTCCCATTTCTTTAACAGGCTCCTGCTTACTCACCTGAGCCACTTTCCCCCGCTCACTTTAGGGAAGATCGCGCTCTCATTACAGTTTTTGAAAACTTTAGAAAGGGTGCCGCCCATGCAGACTCCGCTGACTACTCGGGAGTCACCGCTCACCAAGGGCGGTGATTGCTCGCTAGCTTTTTTTTTTTTTAAAAAACCCCACGTTTGATAAATTTAATGCTCTTGATTGACAGGAAAGAACTTGCTCATCTTTTATTGCTTTGCACGGCCGACAAATGCATGCATTGATTTCCCTGGAGCGCTGCAAACGCTCCTTGCTCTAGTGTTTAGCTTTTAATTTTTAGGGCGGCATTGCAGCCGGCCTGAAAAGAGCAAAGCGCACGGAGCGGCGGCCTCTAGGAAGCCTGCCTCCCTCCCTCCCTCCGGCGGCCCTCGCCAGCCCTTCAAGCCCACCCCCGAGGAGGCGTGGCCTCGGCTGCCCTTCCCTTTCCCTCCGGCAGCTGGAATGTTTGTTAGGTAAACACCGCATAGTAAGAGTTTCTGGCGCCGCCCACCCCCCACCCCCCCCTCCGTCGCGCCGGACCAATCGCGAGGCCGGAGCGGTTTCAAGGCTGCTCTCTCTGCGTGGAGAAGCCCCCGGACGGGCAACAAAATAACAAAAGCTTTGGAACGTTGCAACAGCGGAGCGGGACCTCCCCCGCACCTGCGCCTTTGCCCTCCCTCGCCGCCTTTGCCCTGCGCGCGCCCGGGCGCCCATTCCACCCGGTTCCGGGGCGCTGTCAGGCAGGAGGCGAGCTGCGGCGGGTTGTTTATCTGGAGGAAGGAGGAGGCGGGGGGACTGGAAACCGCCTGTGTCCCATTTCCTCCCTCCCTCTCGTGTGTGTGTGTGTTAGAGTGTGAGTGGTCCCCCCCCTCCTTCTTCCTTTCCTCCTCCTCCCTCCCTCCCTCCCTCGCTTCAGCCCTGGATTCTCCATGTTGGACCCGATTTGAGGAGCATCTGCGTCGCTGCCTTCGCGCGCGGCTTCCTCCGGGGTTTTGCAGCTGAGGAGGGAGTGGGCGACATCGTGCTCCGTTGCGCTCCCCCCACCCCACCCCGTTCCTCCTCCTCCTCCTCCTCCTCCCTGGACATTTCCCTCCTTTCCACCCCCTCCTCCTCCTCCTCCTCCTTCCTCCTCCTCCCAACCAAAGGATCCCCAGGGTCTGTGGGATTGTTAGATGGAAAGCCGGTCCATCATCACCCAAGTGCAGAGGGACGAAGCCTTGGTGCTTTCGAAACAAGGTAAGGGGACGGCGGGACTTGGAAAGTTTTGTTGGTTTTCGCTTTTCCTTTCGGCGGGGCGGCGAAAACAGCCGGCGAGTGTGTGTGTTTGCGCGCGCTCTGCTCTGGATCTGTGCGGGGCAGGGAGATCCCTTGAACCCTGGCGTGGGAGGAAGAAGGCGGGGGGGGGGGTGCACGCGCCCTGAAAATACTCACATATTCTCTCCCCCCCCCCACCGCCACAAACACCCATTCTCACCTCAGTTCCTGGGGAAGCCTCTCATCTTACACAACGCTGTCCCCATTTTTATACGGACGATCCATGTGGCTCCGCTGGATGTCATTTCCCCATCTAATATATATTCTAAATTTATAGTAGCCCTTTTGGCAGAGACGTCCCCCCCCAAAAATATTAGCTCTCTCCTCACCCCGCCCTTCCTCGCTATGTTTTTTTTTTTAAGGGGGAAAGTATGGTGCTTTCTTCCGGTGCTGCCTTCCCACAGCGGGGTGGGTGCGAAAAGGCGAGGGAGGGGTGCTTGTTTTTGTAGCTCTGAATCGCCGCCTCTCAGCCCCCCCACCCCAATGCCTGTTCTTGAGAGGCTGGGATTTGGGGGATTTCCCCTCCCCCCAAAAAACATCCCAGTTATGTGGCAAGAGCCATCCCAGCGTTTGTTTTTCATACGACCTCCCCCCCACCCGCCGCGCGCTCTCTTTTGCGCGCGTGCGTAAGACACGCGAATCCCTCATTTTGCTTCCGAACCGATCAGGATGTGAAGCGTGTCTAAATTTTCTCTCCCCCACCCTTCAAGTCGGAAATTTTAAATGCCCATCTATAGGCATAATTCCTGACGACCTGTCGGATAGCCGCCCTTTCATCCGGACTCGAGTGAAAGCGAAGTTCTTCACCAGGCAAACCTCCCCCCTCCAAAAACCCCCCACATGTTGTTGCTGTTTTAAATCCTATGGACTAGAGCCCTCGAAAATGGACGTAGTTCTGTGTCTGGATATTCCACGCATCTTTTCCAAATCTCCCGATGCGTAGGATGCGCAGGGAGTCGAGTGGCAATACTATTAAGGGCATTTGAGGCTGACAGTTTTGGGTTTAGTGTGTCAAGGAAACCGGTCTGCTGCTTGCAGTTTCCCCCCCAGAGTACTGACTCCACCTTTTAAATCAGCTCTCCTTGGCGTTTTCCTCAGTGGTGAAATGCACTGTGTTTCATATTTTTTAAAAGATGGCTTATTTGGGGTGTGTGTGTGTGTTTTAAAACCAGTTTCCTCCTTGGAGGTGCCTCCCAAGACCTGATTGGAAGCGCTGGCATTTTTCCTTTGCCACAAACCTCTCTCTCTCTCCTCTCCCCCCCCCACCTCTTTTATTTCTGCCTGTGTTTATTCAGCTGATGTTTGCTGTCCAGCCTTTGCTTCTCCGCTATTGGCCGGCAGCTTCCCCTCCCCTTATGTTCTTGACAGAAGGGGCCTCTAGAATTCCTATTGCAAAGGGCTAAGCATCACAGGGTGGGGTATAAACGGGGGGGGGGCAATGGACGCTGTCCTCTGTTGGGTGCATCTGACTGATCCGCCCTGTTTGATGCTGGGCAGCCAGACCCTAATGCATGTTTTTTACTTGCAAGAACACCCCATGGGACTTACTCCCAAGTCAGTGTGCATGGGATCACAGTCTTACAGCAAGGCTGACGTTCCCTTGCCTTATCTGTAGGCTTAGGCTGCAGGTTGGTTTGTTGCCCTGAACGCTCCTGGACAGATCTGCTTGCAAAATAATAGAAGTAATAACAATAAACAAATAATACTGTTTGGGGTGGTGTTGTTTTTTTGGTGTGGTTATTTAATTATTTTTTACTTCTGGAAAATGTAAATGGCATATTTTTCTCTTCCTCTCTCTTGACTCTTGGTAAGGTGGGGAGAGACACACAGGATTTTCTAAAAGAGGTTGTGGAATGCTGGTTTTTACCCCAGAAGTTATTGGACCTCATTGGGGCTGAGGTCCTTGGCTCCTGAATTTTTGTCATTTACTGGTTGTTTTCCCCCCTTTCTTCTGCTGGTCCTGTTTGTGTCTGTATGTGAACCCTGTGAAGTGTCCGTGGTCTTGACAGATATTTGCTAGATCTAAATTTCAGCCACCTGGAAGGCTGCAGAGGTTGCTGTGTGTCTCTTTTTTTAATGTATTGTGATTTAATGAGTGCCGTCCCTTTATAGAATCATAGAGTTGTAGATTGGGAAGGGACCACAAGGCTCATCTTGTCCAACCCCCTGCAATGCTGGAATCTTTTGCCCAACATGGGGCTCAAACCCACGACCCTGAGATTGAGAGTCTCATGCTCTGCCGACTGAGCTATCCCAGGCCCTTCGTTTAGTTCTATGGAGTGTGTTGATTTGGGGAAAGTAGGGTGCTGGTATGTTTGGTAAGCTTTATGTCCCCTTTTGGACCACTTGAGAGCTTAGCATCCATCTTGAGTGACCACCTGTTTAGAGAAGCGAAAGTGCCTGGTTTTGAGGATTTAGGCTGCAATAATCCTATGTCTGCATACTTGGGAGCAAGTCCCACTAAACTCAGTAGGTCTTGAGTAAACATGCATAGGATTAAGCTGTGTATAAGAGGGGCGAACGAAGCTGGAGTTTCGAAAAGCTTCCCCTGCAGCTTGTATTTGCTGTTTGTGTTATCTGTTTTTAATTCACGCTTATTATTTTTCATTTTCTATAAACTGCTTAGTGGAGTTTGTCTGAAAAGCACTTTAAAAAAGTATTAAATTAACGAACAATACAGTGCTAACTGCTGGTTACTTGAGTAAAGAAAAATGTTGAGAGAAAAATTCTAAGTCTCTCTATTTGTCTTTCCTTTTCATGTTTCTTTGCTTCCTGTTGATGCCTGAAAGGGGTTTAGTTTTTCTTCTTACACATCTCAGCTCTGTCCCAATTTCCCAGGCTTTTTTGACTTGTCCCTGTTAAGGAAAATGGAGGCTGTGATGGCAGTCACCCAGGAGAGTTGAGGACTAACTTGGATATGGAATTCTCTTGCGGATAAACAAGAGGCAAAACAGAGAAGGGCCCCGTGGAGTCAAAGTGTTTAGGCGCGAAAGCCAGCTAGTTAGTGACAAGATGACTCTAGCTTTCTCCAGGTGTCAGAGGTTACTCTTGTAAAACTAATAAGCAAAATTAGAGGTATTTACTGGTCCTGGTTTCTGGTCTTTTTATAGCCAATGCATTTAAATGGAGGCTATAGATAATGATGAGGTGTCTCTGTGGGTGGCACCGAGAGTGCAAGTCACTTTTACTGGCTCGACCAGCAACAGGCAAGGATTTTGAGTGGTTCGCTATAATCTCTTTATCGTGGGAATGTGCCCCTCTTTGGTTTTGGGTCCTCGCCAGCCGTTTAGAGAACGGAAGAGCTGCTCTTTTCAATACAGCACTGCCTTCTTACGGATTTCACATTTACAAAAAGGCCCAGAAGAAAGCTTGAGTTTCGTGTCAACCGGAGCAGGGAGTAACTCAGAAGAGAGATTTTACCAAGGAGTGGTTGTGCTGGCGGATATCTAGTAGCTATCCTGAAGGAGCTGGGGATATTTACCCAGGGCTTTTGGGTGGTGAGGAATGATAAAGAAAATGTAACGTTGACAGTTCTCAGCTATTGAATAACGGATGTCCAGCAAGATAAGATGGGGGAAGGAATTCATAGATCATTGTTCTCTGTCGCTGCTGTTTGACTGAGGAACTCCCTTCCCTTCGAGGTCTAGGAAAGGTCAGCCCAGAATGGTTCCTTGGCTGAACTTAGCTCTGAATGGCTGGGTTAGGGATCAAACAGGTTTAATTTCCCTGTTATGTGAAGAAATTTGATTAACTGATTCCCTCCCCCAATTGCATTATTATTATTATTATGAATTTATTGTGTTGTAAGCCACCTTGGATTTCAGGAAGAAGTTGGCTGGAAAGGGGAAATGAAAATAAAGAAATGATTTTGTGTATGAGAAGCAAATGGGTATGAAACGCAGATGCAGCATGAAAGGCCTTCCTCCTGTATCCTTAAGAGTTCAGGAAGGTCACTGGTTCATTGACACACAGGCCAGAGACTCCTGGAGTCTCAAACTGGGGGTGGGAAATGTTCCCACGATCAGGATCTGCTATTTGGGCCATTGAGATTTGTTATTGCTACTGCTAGGATCTGCGTAGAGATTTACCCCCCGGATAGTCTATCATTTCTCTTGGACTGTTTAGGATCAAATCAGTTTAGTCTTGTGGTTCTCAAAACTCTAGGCTGCAAGCCTTTGTGCAAGGCTTTCATTGAAATCCATGTAACCAAATGCAGGAGTCTAGCTGCATTATTTATTTATTTTTAAAGGAATAAACAAAGCCCTCCTCTGTAAATTCCAATGGGGGGGGGAAATTGAGGCTGTTATCTTGAATATGGTTGCAGGTATCTCACGATATTAAAGCATAAAAGGTAAAGGGACCCCTGACCATTAGGTCCAGTCGTGTCCGACTCTGGAGTTGCGGCACTCATCTCGCTTTATTGGCCAAGAGCAGGCATACAGCTTCCAGATCATGTGGCCAGCATGACTAAGCCACTTCTGGCGAACCAGAGCAGCTCACGGAAATGCTGTTTACCTTCCCGCCAGAGCGGTACCTATTTATCTACTTGCACTTTGACATGCTTTCGAACTGCTAGGTTGGCAGGAGCAGGGACCGAGCAACGGGAGCTCACCCCGTCGCAGGGATTCGAACCGCCGACCTTCTGTTTGGAATCATGTTGTTATGTGTTACTGGCTCTTGCTGTAATAAAATTGATTGATTGATTGATTGATTGATCAGCAAGCCCTAGGCTCTGTGGTTTAACCCACAGTGCCACCTGGGTCCCTTTATTAAAGCATAAAGGTGGGTTAAAAGATAGGATTGAATATGAATGCTTGCATGACCCTCCCCTTCGTGCTTTCTTCCTCTCCGCCTCCTGGTTTAAAGAAATGCATAAATACTCAGGCAATACAGTGGACAAGCATTCTTCACACTCATATATACCTCCTTAGGCGTGCTTACTCCATCTCCAGGTAGCCGTCTTGATGTGCTCTGGGTGCTTCCGGAGTCCAGCTATCATCCCTCACCATGGACCATGCTGGCGGAAGCTGATGGGATATGGAGGCCACAGGTTCCCCCACCTATATACTAATACCAATCTGAGCTGCCTCTTGCAGAGTCAGGGATTGGGACCATACAGTGAAAGTATGTGTGTGTCTCTGTGTGTGTGTAAATCTCACATCCCTAGGTGCCTGCGCCATGATTTTTGCCACTAGCTCTGTGGGTTGATGGGACGCGGGTGGCGCTGTGGGTTAAACCACAGAGCCTAGGGCTTGCCGATCAGAAGGTCAGCGGTTTGAATCCCCGCGACAGGGTGAGCTCCCGTTGCTTGGTCCCTGCTCCTGCCAACTTAGCAGTTCGAAAGCATGCAGTGCAAGTAGATAAATAGGTACCGCTGCAGCGGAAAGGTAAACGGTGTTTCCGTGCGCTGCTCTGGTTCGCTAGAAGCGGCTTAGTCATGCTGGCCACATGACCCGGAAGCTGTAGCCGGCTCCCTCAGCCAGTAAAGCGAGATGAGCGCTGCAACCCCAGAGTCGGTCACGACTGGACCTAATGGTCAAGGGTCCCTTTACCTCTACCTGTGGGTTGGTCTCTAAAAAGAGCAGGCATGTACACATTTTCACCCACAAGCTGTTACCTCTTACCCTAGGTGTGTGGGGGTAGGCTGCAGTCAGCTGGCAGTGATGGAAATCTACTCAGAGACGCCTCTGTTGTTAAAGCATATGTCCCATGACTGGTAATACAGGTAGGCAGGACTTAAATGAAGGGCTGAGCAAAGGTGGAAAACCGAAAATGGGGAGGGGGAGGGGGATGGTGCATATGGGGAGAGCATCATTGATTCCTCTGGGCTTAGAGGAAACTGCCACTCATAATGGAAAGGAAATAGGACAGCATTGTAAGTCTTGACAACATCTAGGAAAGCCCAAGCCCTGGGTAGGGGAGGAGTCAAGGAAGACCTTCCCAAAATCTTGGCTGCTGTCCTCAGAGAGAGGGAGGGAGCCTTGCTAGTTGAAAAAAATATGACACAAAACACATCAGGCAACTTGGTAACCAGAAAAGCTATATTTTGTTTCTCTGTGTATTTATTGATTTGTGTGTGTGTGTGTGTGTGTGTGTGTGTGTGATGTAAATGTTGTACAAATCAACATAAAAAGAGTAAAATAACATAAAAACAGAAATTAAGTGGTATGGGGTCCAATCTTGTGGATCAGCTGCCCCCCCCCCCCCACATTTGAAGCAAATTACTGGTGGTTTCTCACATGTATGTGATAAACGCACAGAGTGCTTTTGTTATAAGCCTTGCGCTAAGACATAGTGAGCAGCATTGGTATTCTTGTGTGTGGTTCCTTCCTTCCAGGAAATGGCAGATTCCCCACCCACCATCTGCCTAAAGCTTTTCTTGTTCTCAGAGGCAAAAGTTCCCCCAGTGCTATCCCTGACCCCATGCTCTGTTCTGAGGAAGACCCAAAGCATCTAAGGAAGTCCTCCTGCCCACCCTCCATCCTGCAAGCCTTCCTGAGCTTTTCCTTCCTTCCAGTCCCCCCCCCCCTTCCCTGGCAGGGAACCCATGTCCATGTAAGGCCCCGTCCACACCATGGCAGTACCATGCCACTTTAAACATTCATGTCACCCCACTTCATCCTGCCCCAAAGAATCCTGGGAACTGTAGTTTGCGAAGGCAGGGGCGTAGCGAGCCGCTTGGCTGCCGGGGGCGGCAAGCCAAGCGGCACCCCTGGGGGCGGGGCGTCGCTCCGTGCGCATGCGTTGTGATGTCACGACGCATGCGCATGGAGCGACGCCCTGCACGGACGTGCACTGGCCCGGGCAGAGCCGCGGAGGCAAAGGGCGGGCCAGCAAGGAGGCGTGACACCCCTCCTCGCTGGCCCGCCCCTTGCCTCCGCCCACCCAGGGTCAGCCCCTTAAGAAAGCCCTTAAAAAAAATGCTGGGGCTAGCCCTGGGTGGGCGGAGCCGTGGCGCGGAGGCCCGGGCCAGCGCTTAAAAAGGCCCTTAAAAAAAATCTTTCCTTTTGCTTTTTTTAAAAGGGCTTTTTTCAGCGCTCGGTTGGGGCTGACCTGGGTGGGTGGAGCCGTGGCGAGGAGGCAAGGGGCAGGCCAGCGAGGAGGGGTGTCACCCCTCCTCGCTGGCCCGCCCCTCGCCTCCGCCTGGGCCAAGCAAGCCAGCCAGCGCTGCGCGCCCCGCCCAGAGTGTCACCCCCCAGGGCACTGCCCCGGGCGGCCTGCCCCCCGCCCCCCATTGCTCCGCCCCTGTGCGAAGGGTTTGAGGAGTTTAACTCTCATCAGTTGTAGCTTTTGATAGACCTATCCAAACTTGGGTCTCCAGCTGTTTTTGGACTACAACTCCCATCATCCCTAGCTAGCAGAACCAGTGCTCAGGGATGAGGGAAACCGTAGACCCAAGTTTGGGAAACACAGCTCTACAGCTTTACTTTATTTTTATTTTTTTAAAAAGACTTTTAAACAAACTACTTTATCCATGCTTCTGGATTTAAAACATCAGTTCCAATACAATCAAATTTCCTTAGGAGTATCCAACGACATAAAAATGTTATGCCTAGGATTCCATGCATACCTGCAGGACTCTGTTGGCCGGGTGCCAAAGCATTTGATATCAAAGCCTAGACGTTGGGGGTGGGGAAGGGTTTGTCTGGGTTGTACATATCCATTTCCCCTTTCCCTCCCCACCCCCAATCTGTCTAGAAGAGAGTTTTGCTTTGTATCCTGTGGAAAGGAGATCAGAGAGAACAGATGTTGTCATCGGTTGGTAGCAGCAACACAGATTCATCCCTAATTATTACCAAAGTTTGTAGTTCTCTACACTTGGTAGCTTGCCTGACAAGCCAGTTGGGTGGGTACCTTTTTGGGGAGGGGAGAAATGTCAACTTGAAGATTGCTACACCTTAAAGCTTCTTTGGTTGCAGGCGCAGCCCTCATATGAAGTGTCACAGCTTGCACAGGAGGGAGCTTGCCCTGCCAGTGTTTCTCAAACTTGGATCTCCAGCTCTTGTTGGACTACAACTCCCATCATCCGTAGCTAGGAGGACCAGCAGTCAGGGCTGATGGGAGTTTGACAACAGCTGGGGACCCAAGTTTGAGAACATTGCTAGACCCTAGGTCCACAGGTATGGCCAAACTTGGCCCTCCAGATGTTTTGGGACTACAATTCCCATCATCCTTGACCACTGGTCCTGTTAGCTAGGGGTGATGGGAGTTGTAGTCCCAAAACATCTGGAGGGCCAAGTTTGGCCATGCCTGCCCTAGGCCTAGGACATACTCTCTAGCACTGAACTCCCAATACCAAGAAGTCCACACAATATCTTGTACATATTTGAGCTTCACGTAGGATTGTCACTGACTGTCTTGCCACCTTCCACCCTCTATATCTGTGTGTATATCTTCTATAGGCAATGGAACAATCTTCCAGCAGAGATTTGGGAGGCGCCCTCCTCACTTTCCATTTTCAGGCGTGTCTTGAAAACCCCCAATAAGCTTTTGATCATGCAATCGTTTTGTGTTGCATACATAATTGCTGCACACCACTTGGTTGTGTTGTATGAACTGTCAATGTATAAACAAATAAATATATCTGCAATGTACACACCCATAAGGTGTCAATAGGTTTGTTTGTTTTGTTTTGTTTCTGCAAAAGATGTGATGCGGCGAAACCCCTGGAAGTTACTACTGTAAGTTTGTGCTCTGTAGACGCTTCCATATCTCCCTGCCTCTCTCTCTGTTTCCCTCTCCTGAAGTGCAAGTGGATTTATATTCTTGTAACTTAATACAAGGGGCCCAGGTGGCGCTGTGGGTTAAACCACAGAGCCTAGGGCTTGCCGATCAGAAGGTCGGCGGTTCGAATCCCTGCGACGGGGTGAGCTCCCGTTGTTCGGTCCCAGCTCCTGCCCACCTAGCAGTTCGTAAGCACGTCAAAGTGCAAGTAGATAAATAGGAACCGCTCTGGCGGGAAGGTAAACGGCGTTTCCGTGTGCTGCTCTGGTTCGCCAGAAGCGGCTTAGTCATGCTGGCCACATACGCCGGCTCCCTCGGCCAGTAAAGCGAGATGAGCGCCAGAACCCCAGAGTCTGACACGACTGGACCTAATGGTCAGGGGTCCCTTTACCTTTACCTAACTTAATACAACTTTAGTGGACAAATTGGGGCTGTTGTCTAAAGCTTGCAAAATCCCAGGTGCACAATAGCCTGGCTGCCTAAAAATACATTGCTGGTGCCTAAGAATTTGAAAAATGTCTGTGTCTTTGATGGGCATGCTTCTACACATTTCCTGCCGGCTTGTTTGAATTCCCCTCCCCCTTGCTCTGCTCATGGCAAACAGTGACGTAAGTATTCATTTGCAAGTTCCCAGCGTGCACAGAAATTAACGATGCATTATGAACAGTGGAGCACTTTGAAGGCTGCTAAGTCCTCATTGCTCAGAAGCTGTTGTGCCAAGGAATAAATAAAAGCTGACCGCTGCCCCATCTTGCATGCCTGTGACACAAGTAGCACACAGGGGCCGAATGTGCTTTACTGTGTTAGGCTGCAGGAGTCAAGGCAGATGGGAAGCTTCAAGGGTGCCACTCTGGCTGGTCTCGCTCAGTCTCTGAACTTAGGGGTGGGATTCATCCAAATTGTTGTGTGTCCAGAACAAGGTCTGCTTTCCATGCCCCCTCCTTTCCATGCCCTCTTAACATCTACACTGGAGGGTTAGAGGAAACCCTCCCCCAACAGATTTAGGGGGTGCACAGAGGGAGGAGTGGGTGGTGGCAGAAGTCCCATTGCAGGAGCAAGCCTTGTTCCTCGCATGCATACCCCACTTAATACTATGTTGAATTCCACCCTAGACCTAATATCTTAACTACAGTCGTACCTTACAGTTGTATTATCCAAAATGTTCGGGAACCAAAGCGCGGCTTCTGATTGGCTGCAGGAAGCTCCTGCAGCCAATCGGAAGCCGTGCCGGACGTTCGGCTTCCGAAAATCATTCGAAAACCGGAACACTCACTTCCGGGTTTGCGACATTCGGGAGCCAAAACGTTAAAAACTGGCAGTGTTAAAAACTAAGGTATGACTGCACTAACAATATGCTGCATGAAAACATTGGAGCGAAGGCCATCTAGTTCAGCAGCCTGTTCTCACAGTGGCCACAAGTGGAAAATCCACAAGCAGAACATGGGTAAAAAGCACATGTTCCAATGATGAAGAATCCTGAATATTAGATGAGATGATGTAACCAATTTTAAGGGAAACGGGGAAGTCCTAACCAGTATAAGTAATTGTATTAGAACCCTGCACAGGAAAAAGTGCAGGGAACAGGCAAGATAAAGGAAGAGATGATAAGGTTAAACGTTTAATGATCTGTATACCTCTGTGAGAGGGGGGTGATGAATTGTAAATGGGTGCCTCCGAGTGAGAGAGGGGGCACCCAAGAGTGTTTAACGAAGATGTGATAAAATTGTAAAACCAAATAAAAATTATTAAAAAAAAAAAAAAGCACATGTTCCATTTATGTTCCTCATGCATGATCATTTGATTTTGCACTTTTCTGCAAAGCAGGAAGTCCCTATTTCCCTACAGTGTTGATGTTTAATGGTAAAGAGTGGCATACATTTCATTTTTTTAAAACAAATAGTCCTTACATTCAGGGCTAAGATAGTTTTAAAAGCACTACAGAAATGTCCCTGTTATCCATCACCTTTAGACGGGTTAGCAAGATCCACCTGACAACCTCACTAGCTTTCAACCAGCAAAACAAACTCCGGTCACCTGCTGCCACCTCAACAGGGTGATGCTGTGTTTGAAGCTGTGTGACATTGGGACGGGGGAGAAACTCCTCTTTCCATTATCACAAAATAATGTAGGTTCTTATGAATAATGTTGATTATCATGAAGATTCTGCTTCCCCGAAACCTGTCGGGGAAAACAAACAAACCCTGGAGCCAGGGTGGATTTGATTTAAATCAAACTGATTTAAATCATGATGTAAATCACTAGCAGGGTGGATAAAAATCAATGATTTTTTTTTTAAAAAATCAGATTTTAAAATTCAAATCAGATTCTTTTTATTTAAATCAGATTTTTTTATTTTTGTAAAAAAAATCATTGATTTTTATCCACCTTGCTAGTGATTTAAATTGTGATTTAAATCGTGAGTTAAATCAGTTTGATTTAAATCAAATCCACCCTGCCTGGAGCTGCCTTAGTAGCTTAAGAATGACCATGTTTGGCCAGCATTGGCTGCTTAAAAATAAAAGACGTCCTGCACAGGGAATAAATGTTGGAGAGTAGCAAAGGTGTTGGTTGTAATTCTGAATGTATTTCTGGGCTTTTTGGGTCTCTGCTGCCTTTGCTGTGATGCTGGAAATCTTCACAGTGCCCTGATTCAGACGAATATATCTTGGCTTAAGAACAAACGGTTGGTCTGTGCGCAATGCATGGCCCCTTCGCATCTTCTTTTGCAGTTTGCATGAACACAGGGGTCCCTAATTAACCGTTGCTTCGTGTTTCGGGATCCTGGCACATTCTGAAACTGGTAACCATGGTTTCCCGGTTTGGATGGAACAGGAAACTAAGGATAATTGGACGCTTCCTGGTTTAATTACATCTTCCACCATAGGCTGCTCATGGGGGCAAAAGCCTCATTCGTATCTCATTGTTAAGCTGAGCTTTGATCATCCAAGCACAGCCATTCAAACACAGCCAGCCAGAATACATTAGAAATCCCCCTGTAAGGTTGCTAGTCCCTCCTATGGATGGACAGTTGAAGCGCTCTGGTTCCAGGTCAGTTAATTCTTCTGGAGACAGTGGGACACTGTCTGGCACCAACTCCCATCAGCCCCAGCCAACATGGTCCAGTTTTCAGGGGGAATAGGAGTCCATCAACATCTGGAGGGCCACAGGTTCTCCAATCCTGCTATACATAGTACTCTGAATGGGGATGCTGATTTGTGTGTGTGTGAAACGTGGAATTCCTGTGACAGAAACACTTCCTTGGTGGCAGACATTTGTATTTCGTTCAACACATGATTAATGATCCTGCAGGGGTTTGCGCACCAATGTAACAAGATGTCGCAGAGTTTGGATCTCCAACTTCTGGTGACCAAGCTTGTTCCATATTGGGTAACGTAGTGCTATATTATTTTGCACGATATTACGTAACCCGAGGCAGACTAAAATTCAGAAGGTGGACAGATGAACCCAGTGAATGGGAAGACCTCCTCCTGTAACGTTAATGTATACCAGGTACGTCCAACAGGTAGATCGGGATCTACCGGTAGATCACTGGACGTCTGTGGTAGAACACTGGTAGATCACTGGCTCCCTCCAAAGAAGCTAAACAACTTTGGCTCCCCTAAAAAAAAGCCGTGCATCCCCAAAATGGGCTTTGACCTGAACCCCCCAAAAGGGGGTAGATCACTGCCAGTTTTTAACTCTGTGAGTAGATCGCAGTCTCTTGGGAGTTGGCCACCCCTGATGTATACAAATGGTGCAGAACTTAGGGCTGGGCTCAGATATACATGCTCCTATCTTGATGGTGGCATCATCATCATCAAATGATGACTTGCATAAGTGATTGGCCTATTCTGTGGCTAGTCAACTCCGGCCCTCCAGATGTTTGGGACTACAATTCCCATCATCCCTGACCACTGGTCCTGTTAGCTAGGGATGATGGGAATTGTAGTCCCAAACATCTGGAGGGCCGGAGTTTGCCTATGCCTGATCTAATGCCTCACAGATGTTATTGGGCTTCTATTCCCATTAGTCCCAGCCAGCTTGGCCAATGTTCAAGGATCATGGGAGTTTCAGTTCAACAGTAACTTTAGGGCACCCCTCTGGCTACCCTTGGTAGAGGACATCATGGCTACAGCATCACAGAGTTCTTGTTTTCCACCCCACTGACCAGACCCAGACCTGCTTAACTTCAGCAAGCGTGTGGCCTAGTGTGCCTTCTGGTCACAACCCTGGGACATGCACAACTTTCATCCAGGAGCTGCATGATGCTCTATAAAGGAGTTTTGCGCTGTAGCTGCTTTTCCAGCTGGAGTTACTTGTGTGTGTGATATTTAATACATCTGCCTGATGACGTGTGGATGGATCCATGCTCAAATAGTAACATTCTTGCCCAGGCTCCCAACTGCAGTTCATTTTGATTGGCACTTCCTGTTTGCAGCTACAGTCAGCCTTTTGGGTAGTAACCAAGGCCACCCAGATAGGACTTACCCCAATAGGGACACAGTCTTCCTTTTTTGCATTACGGTTCTGATGCCCTCATAGTGATTTTCAAATGTGACAGGTGATGTGGGGCACATGGCACCCTATCCTTCCCCCCTGTTTTGGCTCTATGGGTTGGTGGGTTTTTTTTTACCATCTTAGAGGTGTCCCCTCAATCTGGGCTATTGTCTCATGACCTGTGTTATGTTCTCTAGGTTGCATTTTATTGGACGGGGAAACCTATGATTTTACCTGTGCCATTTGGTTATTAGATTATGTATCTGAGTTTCTGGGACACGGGTGGCGCTGTGGGTTAAACCACAGAGCCTAGGGCTTGCCGATCAGAAGGTCGGCGGTTCGAATCCCTGCAATGGGGTCCCTGCGAAAGCACATCAATGTGCAAGTAGATAAATAGGTACCACTCCGGTGGGAAGGTAAACGGCGTTTCCGTGCGCTGCTCTGATTTGCCAGAAGCGGTTTAGTCATGCTGGCCACATGACCCGGAAGCTGTACTCCGGCTCCCTTGGCCAGTAAAGCGAGATGAGCGCCACAACCCCAGAGTCGTCCGCAACTGGACCTAATGTGCAAGTAGATAAATAGGTACCACTCTGGCGGGAAGGTAAACAGTGTTTCCATGCGCTGCTCTGATTTGCCAGAAGTGGTTTAGTCATGCTGGCCACATGACCTGGAAGCTGTACTCCGGCTCCCTCGGCCAGTAAAGCGAGATGAGCGCCACAACCCCAGAGTCGTCCGCAACTGGACCTAATGGTCAGGGGTCCCTTTACCTTTACCTGAGTTTCTAACACTGGCCTGCAGGTTCCCCACGCCTGCTTTTACAGATATAGGCTGTTATCCTAAGAAGAGAGTGAGTGCAATTTAGGACCGATTGAGTTCACCAGCTGCATAGGCGCAGAGAACCGTACAGGACTGTGTCTGTAGCCTGTCGCGACACGTTGGTCTGGATTGCGTGGGCTGATGTGGCAAGAGGCAGCTGGTGAGAAAACTGTCCCGCGTTGGTGTCCTGGCACTAGAAATTTTGTGACGGCAGTGGGACGAATGGCTGCACCGAGGGAGGAGAAGGAATCCTGTGTGGAAGAACAAAAGCTTAAACACAGTGTTTGCATCATGTGTTGAAAGTACTGTGCAGTCCCTTAAATGACTTTCAATAAAATTCACAAGCCGTGTGCTTGTCAATCTCTGCCCAGCCCAGACCCTGAAGCTTACAGCGGGGGCCATGGGTCCGGTTGCTGTCTGTCGCCCTAACCTCTAGGTTGTTGTGAGGCTAAAATGGTGGCGAAAACAGCCCTTTTCTTCTCTGCTTCATAGAGGAAGGATGGGATAGGAATGTAATAGAATATTTATTCATCTTAAGGCCCTGAGTTGCCAGAGACACCCAGAACTGGTTTAACTTGCTGGGCAAGTGAGTCGAAAAGTGCCTGCCTGTTTTCCCTCATGTCTTTTAAGTGAAGAGGCTGGAGGCTTTGGCTGAAACTAACTATTACTGCTGCTTTCCTTATTCTCTCCCTCCCCACCGCCCCAGTGATAATGTTCTTTTTTTAATTTTATTTTTTAAAAAAAAGAATAAGAAAATATCCAGATGCAACCTGCAGTATAGATATGTGGGGGGAGAGATTGCTCAATCCTTTCCCCTCCAGAATGTTATTGTAAGTGTCGGTTTCTCAGCTCAAAATCACCCTCAGCACGTTGCTTTCTCCCTCCCTTCCCCATTGATGGTGCAAACGAACTGTATAGCATTCCTACTTTCATTTCCCCTCCTGTCAATCCTGCAGGTCAAAATGCAGCTTGGCGTGGAGGGATGGGGAGGGAGGGATTTTTGTTTTATAACAACAACAACAATAATAACAATAATAATAATTTATTATTTATTCCCTGCTCATCTGGCTGGGTTTCCCCAGCCACTCTGGGCGGCTTCCAACAAAATATTAAAATACAATAGTCCTTCAGATATTAAAAGCTTCCCTGAATTCAGATGTCTCCTAAAAGTCTGGTAGTTGTTTTTTCCTTTGACATCTGGTGGGAGGGCGTTCCACAGGGCGGGTTCCACTACCAAGAAGGCCCTCTGCCTGGTTCCCTGTAACCTCACGCTCGCAGTGAGGGAACCACCAGAAGGCCCTCGGAGCTGGACCTCAGTGTCCAGGCTGAATGATGGGGGTGGAAACGCTCCTTCAGGTATACTGGGATGAGGCCGTTTAGGGCTTTAAAGGTCAGCACCAACACTTTGAATTGTGCTCGGAAACGTACTGGGAGCCAATGTAGGTCTTTCAAGACCGGTGTTATGCGTTCTCGGCGGCCGCTCCCAGTCACCAGTCTAGCTGCCGCGTTCTGGATTAGTTGTAGTTTCCGGGTCACCTTCAAAGGTAGCCCCACGCAGAGCGCATTATTTGAGCAGAAAAAAGACTGAGTGCAAACACAGGCCCAAAGTTTGGTATCCTGAAGCCAAGCATGATGGAGGCTGACCTGTTTGTCTACACCCAGATCTGTCCCCTATAAAGCAAGAGATGTGGGGCCCATTTTAAAGAGCAAAATGGGAGTATAGGGAAGGGCATTGGCCATTGGCTGCACTCTCAAGTGAGCAAGCAGTATACATGTATCATTAAAACAATACATAAGTTGCAAAGGCAATCCTTAAAAAACAACAACGATATAGCTATGTTAAAGGCCTGGCATTTCAGTCCCTTATTTTCGCTTTGTCATTTTATTTTTTCTAATAAAAAGAGTTCGCCAGGCCAAGGCTTTATTTAATGTGGGTTCATAAAAGGTAAAGGTAAAGGGACCCCTGACCATTAGGTCCAGTCGTGTCCGACTCTGGGGTTGCGGCGCTCATCTCGCTCTATAGGCCGAGGAGCCGGCGTTTGTCCTCAGACAGCTTCCGGGTCATGTGGCCAGCATGACAAAGCCGCTTCTGGCGAACCAGAGCAGCACATGGAAACGCCGTTTACCTTCCCGCCGGAGCGGTCCCTATTTATTTACTTGCACTTTGACGTGCTTTCGAACTGCTAGGTGGGCAGGAGCAGGGACCGAGCAACGGGCGCTCACCCCGTCGCAGGGATTCGAACCGCCGACCTTCTGATCAGCAAGCCCTAGGCTCTGTGGTTTAACCCACAGCGCCACCTGGGTCCCGTAGTTAGCTTTATTGAGCCATTTTGATTACTGGCTGTTGTATTTTTCTGCTGCTGTTTTAGTGTGCCTGTTCTGTGGATTTTTGTATGGTTTTATTGTCATGTACTGGGATTTTTTCCTCCCTTCTGATTTTACACTCTGCTTAATGTTTTATAAGTCGCTTAGAGACTATTTACGTAGCAAGCTACTGATAATTTGAACAAATCTTTCCCAGGCTGTATCTGTATTAAAATTTCATAGAATTGTAGAGTTGGAAGGGACCATGAGAGTCATCTAGTCCAACCCCTTGCAATGCAGGAATCTTTTGCCCAATGTGGGACTCGAAACCCCAACTCTGAGATTAAGAGTCTCATGCTCTACTAACTGAGCTTAATGTGTTTTTATTGCTTGTTGTTTGCTGCCCTGGGCTTCTTTGGGAGGAAGGGAAAGATGTACCGGTAAGTTTTAAAATAAACAAAGAATAGGTTTGGGTTTACTAGATGCTGATTTTGCTTGCAGCTAGAGGGTGAAACCGGCCAAAGCTCTGGGAGAGGGTTAGCTTTGCAGGTAGAGAACATCGGGTCCAATCTCTGACTTCACCTATTAAAAGATCTAAATGGAAAGAGCCTTAGGAAACGTTTCTGAAACCTGGCTTTAAGACCTACTGAGAATTATAAGCTAGGTATTTATTTAAAACTATAATGCTTTCCTATTGGGAATATCCAAAGAAGCTTACAGCAGCAAACAATTGAGTTAAGTGCAGTAAGAATGTATGACTAAAATCTTCACAAGCAGCCTCTACAATTGTTAAGGAATAATTAGGAGTCAGGTAAAAACTCAGAGATACACAAATTGCCCATTGAAAACCCTTAGAGAGTTAAAAAGGTCTTGGCTTGTCCTCTGAGCAGTAAGTCAATGATGGTGTCTTCACAAACATGACTTGTGATAGAGGGCTGTTCTGTAAAGGGAGAGAGAGCTCACTGAAAATGCTCCACTACCCAGTTGCCACTGACCTACTGGGTAGACTAGTAATTTCCAAAGTATCCCAAGAGACCCCCACCTTGCAGACCCAGCTGAAAATTGCTGAGGGTCTTGGTACACCACTGAGTTATTTTTCCATAGGTAAAGGTAAAGGGACCCCTGACCATTAGGTCCAGTCGTGTCCGACTCTGGGGTTGCGGCGCTCATCTCGCTTTATTGGCTGAGAGCCGGCATACAGCTTCCAGATCATGTGGCCAGCATGACAAAGCCGCTTCTGGCGAACCAGAGCAGCACACAGAAACGCCGTTTACCTTCCCGCCAGAGCGGTTCCTATTTATCTACTTGCACTTTGACGTGCTTTCGAACTGCTAGGTGGGCAGGAGCAGGGACCGAGCAACGGGAGCTCACCCCATCGCAGGGATTCGAACCGCCAACCTTCTGATCAGCAAGCCCTAGGCTCTGTGGTTTAACCCACAGTGCCACCTGGGTCCCTATTTTTCCATCTGTCGTAGCAATTGCCATGCTAGACGCTGTATGATTCTTAATTGTACCTGCGTTGCTTCTTTAATTTTTTAATCGTATTTTATTGTGTTACCGTTCAAATTCTGCGGAATTAAAACTGCGACGCAATGAAACACAATATAATAAATAAGATGCAGTAAAACTACAATTAAAAATCAATATGAATGTTTAATGGAGACAGGCTACAAACCATCGGGATGAAGCGGGCGGAGACCACAGTTTGAGAATCCCTGCTCAGTGCTAGAAATTTGCCAGGTGCCATTTTGCCACTGGTGGGTCCAATTGTGACCATTTGGAGATCTCTGGATGCCAGGTTGGTAACTGACACCTGCATTTGGCTGGAAAGCTTTCTTAAGCAGGTGATCAGAAAAACTAATTTATTGCGTTTATATTCCACCTTTTTCTCCAAGGAGTGCATGAGTTGTAAATTAGAGATTCCCCTTTAAAATATAAAGTGGTATAGAAATGAAATGTTGTTGTTTAGTTGTTTAGTCGTGTCCGACTCTTCGTGACCGCATGGACCAGAGCACACCAGGCACTCCTGTCTTCCACTGCCTCCCGCAGTTTGGTCAGACTCATGTTAGTAGCTTCGAGAACACTGTCCAACCATCTCATCCTCTGTCGTCCCCTTCTCCTTGAGCCCTCCATCTTTCCCAACATCAGGGTCTTTTCCAGGGAGTCTTCTCTTCTCATGAGGTAGCCAAAGTCTGGGAGCCTCAGCTTCAGGATCTGTCCTTCCAGTGAGCACTCCGGGCTGATTTCCTTCAGAATGGATAGGTTTGATCTTCTTGCAGTCCATGGGACTCTCAAGAGTCTCCTCCAGCACCATATTTCAAAAGCATCAATTCTTCGGCGATCAGCCTTCTTTATGGTCCAGCTCTCACTTCCATACATCACTACTGGGAAAACCATAGCTTTAACTATACGGACCTTTGTAGGCAAGGTGATGTCTCTGCTTTTTAAGATGCTGTCTGGGTTTGTCATTGCTTTTCTCCCAAGAAGCAGGCGTCTTAATCAAAAGGGCCTAGACATTCTGTTGTGGCGACCGTAACTCAGGTTTAAAGTGCCATTTGGCAATTAGCTTCTATATCTGAGTTTCTAGGGCCCAGGTGGCGCTGTGGGTTAAACCACAGAGCCTAGGGCTTGCTGATCAGAAGGTCGGCGGTTCGAATCCCTGCGACGGGCTGAGCTCCCGTTGCTGGGTGCCAGCTTCTGCCCACCTAGCAGTTCGAAAGCACGTCAAAGTGCAAATAGATAAATAGGTACCGCTCTGGCGGGAAGGTAAACGGCGTTTCCGTGTGCTGCTCTGGTTTGCCAGAAGCAGCTTTGTCATGCTGGCCACATGACCCGGAAGCTGTATGCCGGCTCTTGGCCAATAAAGCGAGATGAGCACCGCAACCCCAGAGTCGGACATGACTGGACCTAATGGTCAGGGGTCCCTTTACCTTTATCTGAGTTTCTAACACTGCCCCTGCTGTAGGGTACCATGAGAGGACTAAATGGGGAAATGCAATGGTTAGATTCTGTGAACACCAAACACTGATCCATGGTGGGCGGCTTTTTCCAAGGGAGTAGAATTCTGGTGTATCCGGGACAGCAGAGAAAATGTCTCTGCTATCAGATGTTTGGGAGACCCTGAGCTAGGTCATTGGTCTCCATGCCTATATAAAGGAGCTGTTTCTGAGAAACTCACTCTTTTTTTTATATCCACCAGGCCGCTCTGCTAACCTCACTTGTGGAATAATCATTCCTTGCTATGGGGCTCTCTGGAATCCATTTCCTGTCTGGTGTTACATTGTATTTTTCTTTACTCTTGTTAAAAATAGGTTGCAAAGGAAACAATCAGTTTGGACACAGTTTGAATGGCCAGAAAGGAAATGTATGGAAGGATTTGCAGCTGTTATTTATTTCACATATTTCTCCTTTCTCTGGTGTATTGCATTTCTAAGGAGGGCTGAAACATCTGATGACATCATCCAACAGGATTTTTTTCTTCTTCTTCTTTCAAAAGGTGGCATTCATTTTGATATATGGTGGATTGCATTTTAGCATATTTTCCCAATACAGCAAAACGTTGCTGCAATTTGCAAATTTTATAAAGGAAATTATGGCATGATTAGCTACAATTCTGTATAATACAAAGCACATGCTGAGTAAGGTCTTTGGAGATCATTCCTTAGTTCATATTGGGTTTTTGCCCATCTTTGCGTTTCCTTTGGGAGATAATTTTTATGATTATGGAAAACAGGAAGGCTGTGCTCACACTGTCCTGCGCTGTGCATGCATTCACTGCATTCCCAGGACTGGGTTTTTAATATATGTTCGCATGATGTACTTGGTTATAAGATGCTACTGTTTGATGCATTCTTCTTAAACCGGCTTCATACACTTTGCTTGTTCCTGATTCATCTCTAGCTCAGGTGTGAACATTTTTGCATAGAGCAACAACATCCTCCTCCCAGCAGCAGCCCCCAGTGTGTAAACACGGAGAAACGGTTTCAAGGCAAACTTGGATTTGGAGGCAGAATGCAGTGTATTCTGAAACTTCACAATGTGGCAGCTGCTATTTGGTCTTGAATTCAGAATCCTGTGAATATGTTCTGAAAGCAGGGTGGATTTGATTTAAATCAAACTGATTTAAATCATGATTTAAATCACGATTTAAATCACTAGTCAGGCTCAGGGTGGATAAAAATCAACGATTTTTAAAAAAATAATTTAAAAATCAGATTTTTTTGATTTAAATCGGATTTTTAAAAAAAAAAAATAGTTGATTTTTATCCACCCTGAGCCTTACTGACTAGTGATTTAAAGCGTGATTTAAATCAGTTTGATTTAAATCAAACCCACCCTGTAAAGCAAACCAAACAATAGTCCCTAAGATGGTAAAGATAGGGTTGAAAACAGTTGGGAAAAGTCTGGAGAAACTTTAGCAGCCACCACACGGGCTTAGAAGGATTTTTAGAGTAGTGTTTGGCCAGGCTACCTTGCTCTGGCGGGCAGCAAAAAACCTGGGAGGTTTAACAGCCCCCATTGGGTTAATGTACTCTGTATGTGGGCTGTGCTTAACTCTGGTAGGTCACAACTTGTTCAGGCCGGATCTGTCCAGCGAGATCCTGACTTTGTTTCCAAGTCTTTTCGGTGCCCGAATGTTGTACTGAAAGCAGATGCCGACTTTTCATTCCTCAATCTGCTGCTTCTCCTTCAGATACTCAGAGGGGGAACATTCCTGTAAGAGGGCTGTCGTTCACTGTGTCACAGAAGCATGATAATAAAGATCCCCGAACTTGCTGATCCTGGAATGAGAAGGGCAGGACTTTAAAACAGTGAATGCTCAAAAGGATACAGATCCCCCCCCCCCGATTAATCTAGCATAGAATGATAAGAGTTGGAAGGGACCCTCAGAATCACCTAGTCCAGGCATAGGCAACCTTGGCTCTCCAGATGTTTTGGAACTACATCTCCCATGATCCTTAGCTAACAGGGCCAGTGGTCAGGGATGATGGGAATTGTAGTCCCAAAACATCTGGAGAGCCAAGGTTGCCTATGCCTGATCTAGTCCAACCCCCTGCAGTGCAGGGATATGCAGCTGTCTCATATGGGGATCAAACATGTTATCAGCACCATGCTCGAACCCATGGGTAGGCAAACTAAGGCCCGGGGGCTGGATCCGGCCCAATCGCCTTCTAAATCCAGCCTGCGGACGGTCCGGGAATCAGTGTGTTTTTACATGAGTAGAATGTGCCCTTTTATTTAAAATGCATCTCTGGGTTATTTGTGGGGCATAGGAATTCGTTCATCCCCCCCCCAAATAGAGTCCAGAGCCCACAAGGTCTGAGGGACAGCCACCTGCTGAAAAAGTTTGCTGACCCCTGGCTTAAGTGTTAATAGTGCAGCATGCAATTCATCTTCAGGGCAACGAGTTTTTCCTTAGGACTTTTGTGTGCAGGGAGGTTTAATCCTTCCCTCCCCATGAGCCCCTCGATGAACTCTACCCCCCCCCGCTGAAAAAGTTTTCTGACCCTTGCTCTAACCAACTGAGCTCCCAGTGCCAGGGGCATACGAAGTGGGGGCGGAGGGGGCGGGTCTCCCCGGGTGCCACTCGGGGGGGGGTTGACAAGATGGTCCCTGCCCCCCCAGGTGTAGAGTGGCCGAGGGTGTGCGGATTGGTGGTGTTCAGGACCAGAAGTTCCAGCCCCTCTGTTCAGTGCAGCTGGCAGTTCTGTAGATAGAAAAATATTTGTCAGTATCCGGAACAATAAAAAATCTCATATAAAGTTGTAGAAGCAGTAGGGTCATAGCTGTCAACCCTCCCTTTTTTTGCAGGAAACTCCCTTATTCCACTGTCGTTTCCTGCTGCTATCCCGGATTGTTGATATCCCTTAAATTTCCCGGATTTCAAAGGAAGCAGCTCCTCTCCCTCCCTGCCGGCCAGGGAGGCTCCTCAGCTGCGTTGCTCGGCTGCCAATAAGGAGTCTGAGACTGACTGGGGGCGGAGCTTGCATGCCTTGTGCAGCCAGACCCTCACGCCCAACCAGACAGACAGCCTGCCTGCCGTCTACGCGCTCGCTCTTTCGCTCACCCGTCCACACGCAGCCTCTGGAGATCAAGGTTGGCGAGGCTACTTGGTGCCATTGTACCACCCTCGCGGCATCCCTTATTTTCAAATCCGAAAGTTCAGAAAAATCCCTTATTTTCAAATCCGAAAGTTGACAGCCATGAGTAGGGGTGTGTGTGTGTGTGTGTGTGTGTGTGTGTGTGTTTTAAGGGTGTTTCGGAACAGTGTTGTACAAAAGCAAACTAGCACATTGTACCATTTTTCTGTAGCCAAAGGCCTTCTGTCCCTTCCATTTTGCATGTCATGGTGGACCATAGTTAATGGATTACAGTGAGCCTTCCCATTTTATCCTAACAACAACAACCTAGAGATGACCAAGAGAGAAGGGCCTACGGTCACTCAGTGAGCTTCATGGTTGAGTGGAGATGCAACCCTGGTTCCAATCCAGCACTCTGCCCACCACATTACCCTGGCTGTGTTAAGTATCCTAACAAATTCCACAAATTTCTCATTTATTCACAGAGGGCAGTGCCCAACAGTGTGTCTCTGTGTGTATACAAAAATATATAAAAATACGGTGTACATAAAAATACGGACCTACTAGGATGGTCTACTCTGACTAGGCACAGGTTTGCTATGCTACCCAAGATCTTTTTTAAAAAAGAGGTCAGGATTGCATTTGGCAAATTGTATCTGCCAAGCACGTGCTGTTCCCCTGAGCTGCAGCCTCACCCCTCCGCAGACAGGCCTGCACTTGTTTATACTACGGGCGAGGGCTGCGAAAACACTTCTGGCTTGCCTGGTCTGCACACGCTCACCTGACCCACATGTCCTGGGCAAAGAACACATGAGAACCGATGCCCGTACCTTGTCGTTATGCAAGATTGACAACCGGTTTCAAGATTAAAATGATACCCGTTTCCTCTACGGCTAGGGCTCAGTCTGCATCACAACATTGGCACTGCCGGCAGCAGGGTGAGCAGCTGGGAGATACGAACGGTTGACATTTAAAATTGAGGCTGGCCTTGGGATGACCCGCTATTGACATACCACTCAGAAAACCACAACAGTGATGATGGAAAAGGGATCATGCTAGTCTGCTGTGTGAATCCCTCTCTCTGGCAGGCCTGCTCTAAACAGATCCGGGCTCTGTGTTCAAATACCATTCATGGCTTTAACAGTTCCTGACTTTTATTTGGCAGGTTATCTTAATGCAGGGACGCGGGTGGCGCTGTGGGTTAAAGCACAGGGCCTAGGGCTTGCCGATCAGAAGGTCGGCGGTTCGAATCCCCGTGACGGGGTGAGCTCCCGTTGCTCGGTCCCTGCTCCTGCCCACCTAGCAGTTCGAAAGCACATCAAAGTGCAAGTAGATAAATAGGTACCGCTCCGGCGGGAAGGTAAACGGCGTTTCCGTGCGCTGCTCTGGTTCGCCAGAAGCGGCGTAGTCATGACCTGGAAGCTGTACGCCGGCTCCCTCGGCCAATAATGCGAGATGAGTGCTGCAACCCCAGAGTCGTCCGCAACTGGACCTAATGGTCAGGGGTCCCTTTAGCTTTTATCTTAATGCTGTCTTATTTTGTAGTGTGGCAGTGTTTCATGTTTTTCTATTGCAAGTCGCCTTGAGACTTTAAAAAAACACAAAACTCTTTTAAAGGTGGTATAAAAATATTTCAAATGAACACGTCTGCTTATCTGAGGATGTGCTGCTTTCTGTGTGCTAAATTTGACTTGGAATGTGGCTTCTGGTGTGTGATCCCAGAGCGAGAGAGTGCACCCATAAATCAGTTTTCAGGGCTGGTTCGGACATGCATGCCCATTACTTGATGAAAACTGTGATATGCATGTATGAATGGGAAATCACAGGTCACAGACAGATTATTCATGTCACCTGGCCCTTGTGGTCCCTTCCAACTTTGCAATTCTACAATTCTGTGTCATGCTTTTCATTGGCATTTATACACACACTCAGTATAAGGGAGCTTTCTACATTCCTCTAGGACTAGGCAATGACTGTGATTTCCTATCTGTACAATCTGAGGGGGAACTAGCATGGGGAAAATCTGGTTCGGGGCTTGGTGCCACACGTGCGTGCCGTGCATGTGACTTGATGCCAGGGAGCACACCAGGTCAGGGGCGGCATGGCAGGATCATGCCAACCTGCACAGTCAAACAGACCGAGCAGGTTTTGCAGAGAGTCGTTGCAGGGTTTGCCGAGGAGCTCTGAGCACAAACTGCTGCCTGCCTGCTTGCAGTTTCTCTCAGGCCTCGTCTCCAGGTGGTAGCCAGTGTGGTGCCCTCCTGGCTACTGGCAGCTAGTGCCCATTGGGACTGGTAGGGCAGAAAGCAAAGAGGCCAACAGCAGGCAGAGCCAGCAAGTTCTGCTTCTGTCTACATCAGAGGTGGCCAACTCCCAAGAGACTGCGATCTACAGTGGGACCTCGACTTACGAGCGATTCGACTTACGTGTTTTTTGACTTACGAATGACTTCCGGGAGAAACAAAATGGCCGCCGCAACTGAATTTTTCGACTTACGAATGGAAGTCGTGGCCGCTTTTAATAGGATTTTTTCGACTTACGAATTTTTTCGCTCAATGCATTCCTATGGGGATTCGACTTACGAATGTTTTCGACTTACGAAAATTGCGTCAGAACACATTATCGTCGCAAGTCGAGGTACCACTGTACTCACAGAGTTAAAGACTGACAGTGATCTACCAGGTCAAAGTTGTTGAGCTTTTTTTAGGAAGGAGGAAGGCCCATTTTGAGGGTGTTCGGGTCAAAGTTGTTGAGTTACTTAGGGGAGTCACAGTTGTTCAGTTTCTTTGGGGGGGAGCCAATGATCTACCAGTGATCTACCACAGTCGTCCATTGATGTACCGGTAGATCACGATCTACCTGCTGGACAT
Organism: Darevskia mixta; assembly: GCA_034641385.1. Taxonomy (NCBI): domain Eukaryota; kingdom Metazoa; phylum Chordata; class Lepidosauria; order Squamata; family Lacertidae; genus Darevskia; species Darevskia mixta. The sequence continues at coordinate 2,001,393 of JAWWNH010000047.1, forward strand.
GCCTGGTCTACATCTTGCTCCCTGCCGAGTTTTCCAAGGGCAGAATTGAGGGGAGGAAGATGACGGCCAGGACCACCATTGTTGTGGACTGGCTGGTGGGAGGCTGGGAAACCCTGAAAGGAACCGCCAAGGGAAGAAAGCTCAGAGCCAGGGAATTATTGGTGGTAGAACGACAATGAGTGGTCAGAGGGAACATACCAGAAAGTATAAAAAAGAGCCAGTGTGGTGTGGTGGTTAAGAGCGGTAGACTTGTAATCTGGTGAACCAGGTTCGCGTCCCCGCTCCTCCACATGCAGCTGCTGGGTGACCTTGGGCTAGTCACACTTCTCTGAAGTCTCTCAGCCCCACTCACCTCACAGAGAGTTTGTTGTGGGGGAGGAAGGGAAAGGAGAATGTTAGCCGCTTTGAGACTCCTTCGGGTAGTGATAAAGCGGGATATCAAATCCAAACTCTTCTTCTTCTTCTTCTCCTCTATATCCTATTTAACTCAGTAGGACCTAGTTTGGAGTAAAAATGCTTCAGATTGCAGTACAGTGGTACCTCTGGTTACGAACTTAATTGGTTCCGGAGGTTCGTTCTTAACCTGAAAACGTTCTTAACCTGAAGCACCACTTTAGCTAATGGGGCCTCATGCCGCTGCCCGATTTCTGTTCTCATCCTGAAGCAAAGTTCTTAACCCGAGGTACTATTTCTGGGTTAGCAGAGTCTGTAACCTGAAGCGTATGTAACCTGAAGCGTATGTAACCCGAGGTACCACTGTATAAGGCTGTCTGGTCTTTACCCAGTAACCTGGGAGTAAACTCCATTGAATTCAGTGGGGCTTCCTTCTGAGTAGACAGTGTAAGGCTCCATTTACAATAAAGGAATAAACACGCCCCTCATCACCTAAGAAATGGTTGCTGAAGCATTGCAATGGAAGAATTTAAAGTGGATCGATGACACTTTCCTTCAAAATTATAGGAAGAGCCTCATTCCCGGACTGTCCGCGGGCTGGATTGAGAAGGCGATTGGGCCGCATCAGCCCCCCAGGCCTTAGGTTGCCTACCCCTGATCTAGAAGCTTCCGTCTCAAAAACAGATCCTGCAAATTCCGCCGATCCTCAAAATCCCTCCCCTCCCCTGTGCAAGATGGGATTTCCTGAGCCCCATGTTGGCCAGTAATAATTTGAAAGCGAGAGGAGCCTTTTTTTTTAAAAAAAGGACAATATACCTGCCATCAAAGGCTTGGTCATCTTCCAAGTTCATTAAAATATGTTAATTACGTACAAGTGAAAACACTTAAGTTTGGCCCTTCAACCCTTTTACTGAGTTTGCAAGGCGGCTACCAGTGTTGAACAGATTGCTTGCCCCGAAGCAAACCTTCAACACAATTTATGGCCACCCTGTCTCCATGGAGCAACTGCCGTCTTTTCTTGAGCGAGTTGCTTGCTGGGCATTCACTAATTGAGTTGAGCACCCCACTCCCCCCCCCCGCCCCCCAGCTGCCTTACGGAGTCCCTTTGTCCTGCTTGGCTTCCTAGCAATGCAAATTCAGAATCGCAGGGGCAGGTTCTTGATATGCTTTGAGCTGCCTCTGCTGTGAGCTGGCTTTTGTGAACAAACCTCCGCCTGTGAAAGTAGAATTGGACCACCTTGTAAGACGCGCCTCCCGCCCCCCTGTGTGTGTGTGTGTGTGTGTGTGTGTTGCATAACGTAGGTTCCCCCCAAAGAATGGTTCTCTTGCTGTTAAATTTATGCACTATGCAGGCATCTGCGCTAACCATTTGAAGCATTGTCATGTCACGTCATGTAAACCCAAAGAATCCTGGGAACTGTAGTTTAAGGCAGTTGAGAGTTCTTAAGAGACCTCTGTCCCCGTCACAGAACTACAAATCCCAGAATTCTCCTGAAAGAGAGGTTGAGTGCGTACCCTCCAACATTTCTCCGATGAAAATAGGGACATCCTGAGGAAAAGCGGGACATTCTGGGACCAAATCAGAAATCAGGACTGCTTCTATAAATCCAGGACTGTCCCTGGAAAACAGGGACACTGGGTTGTTAAATTTCCTGTGGAAATACCCAGCTACCTGCCCACCTGTGCTCACCTGTGCTCTTAGTTATCTAGAAGCAGCAGAAAAGCTGCCTGACTCAAAGGCCTATGGTTTAGTACTGTGTGAACCCTGCCCCACTAACTTAACTATGGCTTGCTTACCATTAACCAACCATGGTATGAAGTTATGGTCTGTTGTTGGCGCGCAAACTTGAGTTTGTTTCCGTTGCAGCTTGGTGTCATGTCTGAACCCAGAACCCTTCCTTAACCATGGTTTGTTTGACCACTCCAAATGCTCATCAAACCACAAAGGCATGAGGTAACAACAGCTGGGGAGCGAGCCAGGCTTTAGAGAAACAAATTGCGGTTTCTTGGATCACCTGTGGGGAGAACTTGTGGTGCGTTAAACAAACATTGATTTAGGATTATGGGGAAGCCAGCTATTTGTTTGGTGGCCGATGCAATCTCACACACAGGCACCGCGCGCTGGGCCCCCTCAGTCTTGGGTGCAAGTCGGTGCCTTTGATGCAGTAAATGCCCATGCTGTTGTTGTGGGGGAATGCAAATCTGTTCCCCAGGGTGTGTGTGTGTGTGTGTGCTGAGCATGGAAGTCATGCTATGCCTTGCAACAAACGGTTGTGCTAGTGACTGAGGTGTAGAATGCAGCTGCAGGAATATACCAGGCACTTATAACATCCTAAACTCTGGTGCTCCTATTAATGGCTTGGAAATAAAACTCAGCAAAGGGTGTGTAGGTAGACCGAAGGCTCCCAGTAGCCTTCGTTGCTGTGTCATATGCGCATAGGGCATAATCTGTGTGGATCGTGAAGCAAGTCCATGCTTTTAGCCCTGTCCTCTCAATTGTCCTTCTCCCTGTTCCGATGCTCTAACCACTACACCAACCTGTCTCCAGAGAATCTGTAACAGGCATAAAAAGTAAAGGTAAAGGGACCCTTGACCGTTAGGTCCAGTTGTGGACAACTCTGGGGTTGCGGCGCTCATCTCGCTTTATTGTCCCAGGGACCGAGCAACGGGAGCTCACCCCGTCGTGGGGATTCGAACCGCCGACCTTCTGATCGGCAAGCCCTAGGCTCTGTGGTTTAACCCACAGCGCCATAGCCAGGTGGAAATTCTGCAAAGAAATGGCACACGTGCAAATGCCCTTGATCTGTACAGGTTTTGGAATTCCGGTAACCTTTGCAACAGAGTACGCATGACCCCAGTTACCTGGCTGGGAGTGGAGAGAGCAGCTGGATATCTTTGCTTGAACTGCTGGGGACAAATAGCCTGTTGCTATTAATCCTCCTGCTGGCCTGCTGAGTGTTACTTCACATTCTGCTCTAATGAGCCGAGGATCCCAGCCGCCTTTGGGTCCCCCCCCCCCTCCACGCTGCAAGGGCCTGCCTCAAGCAGAGTGGTTGGGGCTATGAATGGGGCCAGCCTGTCTGGGCTCTCTAGCCTTCAGCTCCGGCTTGGCTTGGAGATTCCTGCTTGCCCGCTAGCTATGATATCTCCAGCAGATGTCTCTCAGCTGTTCCTGACAGCTGGCGGGGAGATGCAAAGGCAAGGAGCAGGGAGGTGGCGGAGGATGAGGGGGGTGGGATGAGGAGGAGAAGAAGGAAGCGAAGGCATTCCTTCGGTACTTCCAGCTGCTGTTGCGAGATAGACCGCTGCAACCTTTTCTTTTAAACTCTAGGGAGAAAGATTACTGAAGGCAAGAAAAATTAAGTGAAATGATGTGTATGGGGTGGGAAGAAGGGGGAAGTTGGTTTCAGCAAATCCCGATATAGCCTCAATTTGTTCCATTTTCAATTTGTGTGCCACCTTTCTAAATTGGGATGTCAGGAAACTGCTTTTATACCGAGTCGGTCCATTGGTCTTTCCAGCTTAGTAATTGAGTGGCAGCAGCTCTCCACTGCTTCAGGTAGGGTCCTCCCCCATCCTACCTGGAGATACCTGGTACCATCTGCATGCAAGTAGCTGCCCTTCCACTCAGCTGTGGCCCTCCCCACTCCCCAGTTATTGTACCCAAGGCAGTTAACAACCCACAGAAATGACAAAGCGTACAAGGAAAATCACATTGCTGTTCTGTAACAGTTCAAATGATATCTAAAAGCAAATTGATAAGGGGAATCCCATTTCACACATAACATTACAAAATGCTAACGCAGTATCACTAAACATTTTAAAAACATTTAAAAAACATTTAAAACATTAATTTTTTTTAATGTTTTTAATTTTTTAAAAACATCAATTTTAATTTTAATTTTAATTAATTTTAATTAATTTTAAATAATTTTAATTTTAATTAATTTTAAATAATTTTAATTTTAATTTTTTAATTTTTTTTTTAAAAAGTCACCCCCATTGGTTACAAGAAGTATAATTACAGACGGACAAGATGGCAGCTCCAAAAACACAGGAACACAAAATGCAGAAAAAGGAATAACTGAGCAGCTGGATCACATCCAAGCCATCCTGGGAACGCGACACTGCCATCTCCATAGATTCAGGATCAGGATGAGCTTAAGCTGAACTAAATGACTAGAAATCAGAGAAAAGTTCATTTCGGTTCTTTGCAAGGATCTCAAGCAACTAGCAGGTATTTGGTAGGCCAGTGATAACTGACCAATAGGTGGGTTCTGCCCAGGGTGGATTTGATTTAAATCAAACTGATTTAAATCACGATTTAAATCACTAGTCAGTAAGGCTCAGGGTGGATAAAAATCAATGATTTTTCTTTAAAAAAATAAAAAAAATCCAATTTAAATAAAAAAATATGATTTTTTTGATTTTTTTTTTAAATCATTGATTTTTATCCACCCTGAGCCTTACTGACTAGTGATTTAAATCGTGATTTAAATCAGTTTGATTTAAATCAAATCCACCCTGGTTCTGCCTCTTCCTCATCACACTCTAGGCTTTTGTTTCTACAGACACCTGTAGAGCCAGTGTGGTGCAGTGGTTGAGAACGGTAGACTCGTAATCTGGGGAACCGGGTTCGCGTCTCCGCTCCTCCACATGCAGCTGCTGGGTGACCTTGGGCTAGTCACACTTCTCTGAAGTCTCTCAGCCTCACTCACCTCACGAAGTGTTTGTTGTTCGGGTAGTGATAATGCGGGATATCAAATCCAAACTCTTCTTCTTCTTCTTCTTCCCACCCCAGTCTCATGTCTCATCTCTTCTGCTTCTGCTGCCCCCAGGCCCCTTCTCCCCCAATGCAGGGATCTTTGGATTCTCAACGGAGCAAACTAAAAGTTTGTCATTAACAAAACCCAGAGCTGAAGGGACAGCCCTTGTCCTTAAATGGCCGGCATAAGGTCCAGTTGCTGCTGCCACTTTTGTGTTTGTGTATGTACCTGCGTGCCTCGACGTTGCACAATGACTGTGTAAAGCTGGGGCAAAGGCAGGGAATCATAGAGATGGGAGGGACCCTGAGAATCATCTAGGAGTATAGCATCTAGATCAAGGGAAGTAATAGTACCACTGTATTCCGCTCTGGTCAGACCTCACCTGGAATACTGTGTCCAGTTCTGGGCACCACAGTTCAAGAAGGATACTGACAAGCTGGAACGTGTCCAGAGGAGGGCAACCAAAATGGTCAAAGGCCTGGAAATGATGCCTTATGAGGAACGGCGTAGGGAGCTGGGTATGTTTAGCCTGGAGAAGAGAAGGTTAAGGGGTGATATGATAGCCATGTTCAAATATATAAAAGGATGTCATATAGAGGAGGGAGAAAGGTTGTTTTCTGCTGCTCCAGAGAAGCGGACACGGAGCAATGGATTCAAACTACAAGAAAGAAGATTCCACCTAAACATTAGGAAGAACTTCCTGACAGTAAGAGCTGTTTGACAGTGGAATTTGCTCCAAGGAGTGTGGTGGAGTCTCCTTCTTTGGAGGTCTTTAAGCAGAGGCTTGACAGCCACCTGTCAGGAATGCTTTGATGGTGTTCCTGCTTGGCAGGGGGTTGGACTGGATGGCCCTTGTGGTCTCTTCCAACTCTATGATTCTTGATTCTAGTCCAGCCGCCTGCAATATCCTGGTTTTAAGAGCATAAGGGTAAGATTATGGTTGGGGAGGATTTTCCAAACATCATCGTCATCATCATTATTATGCACCATTTTGGCGTCTCCAGTTAGGGAATTCGAGGACCAGTGTAACTTTTGTTCTGAGACCTTGAACATCTGTTGCCAGAGTTCACAGTATTGAGCCAGCTCAGTCGTTGGCTTTCCAATTCGTCGTAGCTTTCTCAAATCTCAGCTTTAATTTTTTGAAGAGAGGGCAAGTTTCTAGTGCTCATTATGGTAGAGAAGGAACTGGGAAAATGACGTGTTATTATTATACACATAGCACAGGTTTTGCCAACCTGCCGCTTCCCTGTTCTTTTGAATTATGATTCCCATCAGCCCCAGCCTGCCTGCCCAATGGTCAGGGATGATGGGAGCTATAGTCCAAAACATTGGGTGGGCACCATGCTGAGGAGGAAAGCATTTGTCTAGCCCAGGTGTGGGAACCTGTGGCCATTCAGATGCTGCTGAATGCAACTCCCATCATCCCTGGCCATTGGGCATACTTCCTGGGGCTGATGGGAGTTGTAGTTCAGCAACATTTGGAGGGTTTCAGCTTCCCCACAGCTGAGCTAGCCCTTCAGAGCCCCCAAAGCATTTCACCTATGTCAGGCTAGAAAAGAGGCTGATTACATGGTTTGCCTAAGGACACCGATTTAAGGCTGGGTTGATCAATGTAGCGGAATTAGGTGGGGATGAAGTAATGCCAAGGTGCAGAATGGACTATGCCATGTTCAGGCTAGTAAGTGGGAAATAACAGTTTGGACTGTGTTTCCACATTAAACACCCACCTCCCTGCTGGTAGAAAACTAGCAAACCAGGGAGAAAAGTCCAAGCTCAGTCCTTTCATGCCTACCGTGTTGTTTTCTGTTTGCAGGGAGCTATTTAATGCTGGGGAAACAATCAAAACTCTGACCATCTCTCTCAGAGGTTGCCAACTTGTTTAGACCCAGGGGCACATTGGAGAAACTGTTGTGGACTCCCCAGCCCACCCCGCAAACACCATTCAACCAAGCACACATACTATCTCCAGTAGAATTTTTCTTCCAAGCCTAATTTCTATGGAGGAGGGGCCCTTTGGATCATCAAGGAAGACCTCTGTGGGGACATGTGTGCCCACGGGCACCGTGTTGACAACCTCAGACCTACAAACGCCCTGGAGTGGTTCGGCCTATTCTACCTGTGTGTGTATAAACCTGCGTTCATGGCAGAGGTGAGGCTTAAAGTACATGGGCTTGCTAATTCACAGCTCTGTCTCTTCGTTGCCATGCTGCTCAGGCTGTTACCTGCTAGACAGTGGCGTCGTGGGGGTGGTGAGGGGGGCGGGCCGCCCCGGGTACCAGGGGAGGGGGGTGACACTTAGGCTGGCCCCGCCCTGCCGGCAGGCCCTGACCAAGCTGCGGAGCGAGGCTGCTCTGCCCCGCTGCCTACCTGTCGGCGCCGCTATGGGGCTGCCACGCGATTGGTGGCTCGTGGGGCTGTCCCGCCCCTGCTGCTTTTCGCGCGGCAGCTCGTAAGGTCGCCGCGGCAGCAGTGGCGATGGCCCAGCGACGGAGTGCGCATGCGCGGCATTTCGCACATGCGCAGTCCGTCATGATGTTGCGCCGTGACGTCATGACGCAACGTCACGATGCCCCGCCCCAAGGGGGTGCCTCCGTTCGCCGCCCCGCATAGCGAGGAGGCTTCCTCCGCCCCTGCTGCTAGAGGCTTGGGACCATTTCCAGGGCAGCATCTTCCCTCCATGCGAGAGCACTTGGTAGGCTGCTTCATGCGGATGAATGCACACGGAAGTATTTCATTGGAACAGGCCATCCCCAGAACTCGCTCCAAAGGCAGGTCCCCTGTGAGTTGCTGCTTGCGTTCCTGGATAGACCCAGCTTCAAGAATTGTCTTCCGTCAAGTTTACACGGATGATTTGTTCTGACAAAACCTGTCCGTGTGTGGGCACACACTCCAAAGCTCATCCGGCAGAGGCAGATTGGTGTCCTGGGATTGGCCCAAGCAAATGCAGAAGCTGCGCCGTGCAGCCAGGATGCAGCCATTAGGGCCTGGCGGGGGGAAGGAGGGGGCTTCTTTCTGCATTGCAACCCCTTGTTCCTTAATGCTGCTTGTTAATGGTTTGTAAATCTCAATTCCTGAGCAGCAGATAATTAGGGAAAAGAATAATCCCAATTTCTGCAGATCTAACCAGGCGGCTGGGTTGGGTGGGAGGGGTTAAGAGTAGGGACATAATTCTTTTTTTAAAAAACTGCAAACTATCCCCAGTGCTGAATTCATGACTTCTAATCAGGGTGGATTTGATTTAAATCACGATTTAAATCACTAGTCAGTAAGGCTCAGGGTGGATAAAAATCAATGATTTTTAAAAAATAAAATAATCAGATTTTTTTATTTAAATCAGATTTTTTTTATTTAAATCAGATTTTATTTATTTATTTTTTTTAAAAAATCATTGATTTTTATCCACCCTGAGCCTTACTGACTAGTGATTTAAATCGTGATTTAAATCGTGATTTAAATCAGTTTGATTTAAATCAAATCCACCCTGCTTCTAATGCAGAATTTTAGGCCCCTTTCAGATGGATTCGTTCCTGTTACACTGCATGCAAATGCAGAGGGGGGGGGGCATAGCAACAGCACAGAGAAATGCAACTGGCAAAGCCAGTGTTTTTGCATTCCTTTCCCCCACTCCATTTCAGGAAGGACTCTGCTTCCAAGTTTCACTCAAATGGAGTGCTGGAAGAGAATGCAAATTTGTGTCCCTTTTGAAGCTGCTGTACTGTTTCCTGCAGAAGAATCTATTTCAAAATGCTTTGGGAAGCTTCTCTACTTTTGCTTGCCCGGCTCCACCTATTGCATTTCTCCATCCTTCTGGAATGTGACAATGCATTGGCAACGGTTGAGCAAGATCCATGGTTTAAATCGAATTCCTGCCATTCATTTGGCAAGCTGATTCCCCCCCTTTAGCTTTGCAACTGCGATCTGGGGATATTCGTACTGGCTTACCTTACAAGGTAGTTGGAATTATTCTTTTGAGAATGTGTGTGAAGCACTTCTTTAAAAAAAACATGATATGAATGTGAAATATAATTATTAGCTTCTATTTGTGTTGGGTGGGCAAGTAGATGGCGCCTTGAGAGCCGGTGTGGTGTAGTGGTTAAGAGTGGTAGACTCGTAATCTGGTGAACCGGGTTCGCGTCTCCGCTCCTCCACATGCAGCTGCTGGGTGACCTTGGGCTAGTCACACTTCTTTGAAGTCTCTCAGCCCCACTGACCTCACAGAGTGTTTGTTGTGGGGGAGGAAGGGAAAAGAGATTGTTAGCCGCTTTGAGACTCCTTCGGGTAGTGATAAAGCGGGATATCAAATCCAAACTCTTCTTCTTCTTCTTCTTCTTTTCTGAAAACAGTTGATTGCTGAGAGGAGTAACTTTTTTGGCATAGTTTATAAACCATGGTTTGCAGGTAAACCATGGTTATTCTTCATAAAACTGCTTAGGGGTTTTATTTACAGTTAAGCAGTGTGCACACTTTGTTAAATAAACTCTCTTGCTTTCTGACCCCCCATATTTAGCACCAGAAAGGCTGTTAGTCTTATGACAAAGGCATCTAATAAATTCCTATCATGTGGGGGCGACTCATTATTGTTAATGAGAGCATCAAAGTTTAGTCTGCAGAATTTGCCCCTGCTCCACAAACCAGCGTGGAAGTGCAGAGCTAGAATAAACAATCACGGAGCCTTCTGGGTTGGCTGGGATGGAGCACAGTTCTCCGTTCCTCCTCCACTAGCATGCTGGTTTCCAAACTGGTCACAGAGGAAGGGGTTTTCCTTACTCCACAGTTAGCATGGAAACCAAGTGGGCTGGTGGGGCAGTGTTGCGCCACCACCCTTCTGACCACAGAGTTGCTGCAGCATGTTAGGGTGCCACGGAAAGTGGAGGGCGAAGAGGTTGGCCCCTGCCCATTCCTGGTAAGCAGAAGCATGACATCGCCCTGCCATGCCCGCAGCTCCTGAGACAGAGAAGCTTCCTTGATGCATTCTTAGCCCACCCACTCACCTGCATCATAGCTGTCAACCCTCCCATTTTTTTCCGGGAAACTCCCGTATTCCAATGCCGTTTCCCGCTGCTATCCCGGATTGTTGATATCCCTTAAAGTTCCCGGATTTCAAAGGAAGCAGCTCCTCTCCCTCCCTGCCGGCCAGGGAGGCTCCTCAGCTGCGTTGCTCGGCTGCCAATAAGGAGTCTGAGACCGACTGGGGGCGGAGCTTGCATGCCTTGTGCAGCCAGACCCTCACGCCCAACCAGACAGACAGCCTGCCTGCCGTCTACGCGCTCGCTCTTTCGCTCTCCCGTTCGCGCGCAGCCTCTGGAGCGCAGGGTGGCGAGGCTACTTGGTGCCATTGCACCGCCCTCGCGGCATCCCTGAGCCCAGGCGGCCGCTGCCATGCCCTGCTGTGCCCTGCGGTGCCCCAGTTTCCCGAGCGCCGTCTGCCTGTTTGAGAAGGGGCCCCGAGCTCGCTCTGCTTCCCCTCCTCGTGTCACCATGCACAGGCTTACTTTGGAGTAACACCCACCGGACTCGGGGGCTTGCCTGCCCTCTGAGCAAACACGTGGAGGCTTAGCTTGCTTGCAGGTAAATCTGTTCAGCCTTAGCTTGTAGCCTGGTGTAAATTAATTTGTAGCCTGGGGGGATTGCCACAGCGTGGACTGTCCCCGAGAACTGTAGACTGTCCCCAGGACAGGTGAGGCTGCTGATCCTTTATTTTCAAATCCGAAAGTTGACAGCTGTGACCTGCATGGAAAACTCCTATTCATGCAACTCAGCTGGTTCTCACACACAGAGGAGTCCGTGGAAGAACAGGGAACCTGTCCTGTGTCTCCCTTGCCTTTCCGATTTACGAGTGTCAATAGGAGCTGGACCCTGTTGATGTAACACAGTGTGTGTGAGCTGCTCTGTAAGCCTATCTAGTCTGGACACTGTGCTGTGGCGCCCAGACTGGAATGTGTGGCTGGTGTCTCCTGGGTTTCGTTGCCCCATATGTCATAGAGAACTCTGTTTTTTTAGCATTCTGTAGGAGACCCTAATTGTTTGGAGTTTCCTTTGGAAGAACGTTGCCCATGGGGTTGTAGGGGGGATGTCTTTCAGGGAGATACCTCTCATATTGGGTACCCAGGTGGCGCTGTGGGTTAAACCAGAGCCTAGGGCTTGCCGATCAGAAGGTCGGCGGTTCGAATCCCCATGACGGGGTGAGCTCCCGTTGCTCGGTCCCTGCTCCTGCCCACCTAGCAGTTCGAAAGCACGTCAAAGTGCAAGTAGATAAATAGGTACCGCTCCAGCGGAAAGGTAAACGGCGTTTCCGTGCGCTGCTCTGGTTCGCCAGAAGCGACTTTGTCATGCTGGCCACATGACCTGGAAGCTGTACGCCAGCTCTCGGCCAATAAAGCGAGATGAGCGCCGCAACCCCAGAGTCGGACACGACTGGACCTAATGGTCAGGGGTCCCTTTACCTTTACCTCTCATATTTAGGTTGAGGTCACCACCCAGAATTGCTTCCCTATCAGAGAAGGAGAGGAATTTGTTTAGTGTTTTCTGGATGAACTCTAGTTTGGGGCATATATGGAGCCAATTGTCAGTTTAGTTTTGCCATCTGGTGTCCCTTTAGCGAAAATAAATCTGCCTCTTTTGTCTTTTAGGACTGTCGTGGCTTTGAAGTTCAGGTCTCTGTCCTTTGCGATAGGGAATGGTCAATGACATGGCGTTAAGTGCCTTTGTGACACCTATGCTTGGGTATAACTTCTATAAGTGTCCATGCACACAAAAGCTCATACCAATAACAAACTTGGTTGGTCTCTAAGGTGCTACTGGAAGGAATTTTTTAATTTTTTATTTTATAAGTAATGTTGTCAGTGTTGTTAACAATATTATTGGTTTGTTGGGATGTTAGGGTAGGGATATGGGTATTGGTGCACTCTGGCGCCACCATTGTGCTGGTTGTGTGTCAGATTTTAGCCTGTTTGTTGATTGTTTTATTGAGGTTGGGGGCATTGTTTTAGTTTGTATGGGCTTCTTTCTTTGTTTTCCTTTTCTTTTACCCACTGATTTTGTTTGTTGCCTTTGTGTGGTGAAGGAAGAGTCCGAGAGGTTGGTGTGCGTGTGTGTGTCTATTTTTGTTTGTGTAGTGGTTCTTTTTGTGCTGCGGGTTGAGTCCTTGGGGTGGGGGGCTGAGAGTGTGTGTTGTGTGTTGTTGGGATGAGGGGGAAGTGGAGAGGGTGAATTGTTGTTGTCTGAGTATTGGGGGTAGGGTGGGATTGGGGGGTCTCTATGGAGGGGTGGAGTAGGGGGGATAGTGGTTGTGCTGGCAATATTAATGGCTTGAGGGGAGAGGAGAAAAGGAGGGGGGTCACCAGTCCATCAATTCGAAGTGATTTCCGTATGCTTCATTTGACTGTGGTGGTTGTTGCAGGGTTGTCAGTCTATGGCAGGGGTCAGCAATCTTTTTAAGCAGGGGTCCGGTCCACTGTCCCTCAGACCTTGTGGGGGGCCGGACTTTTTTTGGGGGGGGGATGAACGAATTCCTATGCCACACAAATAACCCAAAGATGCATTTTAAATAAAAGGACACATTCTACTCATGTAAAAATACCAGGCAGGCCCCACAAATAACCCAGAGATGCATTTTAAATAAAAGCATACATTCTACTCATGTAAAAGCACCAGGCAGGCCCCACAAATAACCCAGAGATTAAAAGGACACATTCTACTCATGTAAAAATACCAGGCAGGCCCCACAAATAACCCAGAAATGCATTTTAAATAAAAGGACACATTCTACTCATGTAAAAATACCAGGCAGGCCCCACAAATAACCCAGAGATGCATTTTAAATAAAAGGACACATTCTACTCATGTAAAAATACCAGGCAGGCCCCACAAATAACCCAGAGATGCATTTTAAATAAAAGCATACATTCTACTCATGTAAAAGCACCAGGCAGTCCCCACAAATAACCCAGAGATGGATTTTAAATAAAAGGACACATTCTACTCATGTAAAAACACGCTGATTCCCGGGGGCCGGATTGCGAAGGCAGTTGGGCCGCATTCGGCCCATGGGCCTTAGGTTGCCTACCCCTGGTCTACACAGTATATGGGTTTAGCTGAGGTTGGTGTGTCGTCTTGTGTTGTATGTTTGGTGGGACGGTTCTGTGAGCCCAGGCCTGTTTCGGGGTGAACTGGCATGCCCTTGAACGCACTCAATCATCACCTGCAAACTGCTTTCGCCTCACTGCCTTGATTTTATCTAAAATGGTGGAAGATTGCCCACCATTACCAGTCTGTGAATCTAGGATCCCCTCCCAGCAAACTCTTGAGGAATGCCAGTTTCCCCTCTTTTTAAATCAAGTGCTGTAGTGTAATGTTGTGGACAGATGGCAAAATTCCTTCGGAGTGAATGCTTTTTTTGGGGGGGGGGAGGAAAGGTAGCATGTGCCAAGCCCTGCTGTGAAGGCTGAGGAAACTCTGTTCCCTGGGTGGGCTGCTTGCTGGCTCCTTTGGAATTCTCCAGCTTCCTCCCCATGGAGACCTTACAGCTTCCTGCCTGTTGTTTATCCTATCTGGGTGTTCTGTCTGCAGTGGCTGTGGCCCAAATGCATGTCAAATATGCGCACCCCGTTTCTTGGCACTCCCCACCTCCCCAATCCAAGAGGTGTGCTCGTTAGTGTGTATATGCTATATATATATATATATATCACTTTATTTCAGCTTTAAGCTCATAAGAACAACAGAACTAGAACAAATACACAGTACAATTTGATTTTTAAAAAAATTTAGAACCAGTAAAACTTAAAAGAGTACAAATTGGAAATAGATACTATAAGGAATTTTCAGCTTCCAAACAGCAGTCCATTACGACGTTCGTATGTCAAAACGGAAGTTAAAAAATTTCGCCATTTGTAAAGTTACATGCTGATCTGTATCTTGCAATAAGAAGGCCAGGTGAAAATCTGCCGGGTGCCCAGGCAACTTGTGGATTAATGGTAACAGTAAGTTCTTCCGGACAACACAATATAAAGGACATATAAATACTGTACTATATGGTGAATTGTTTCGATCGATCTATTGTCACAGGAACATAAAACTGAGACTTGGCCCCTAGAAAATCTATGAAAAAGGGAATTTGAAGGGAAAACGTTAAAACGTGCTTTGATAAAGGCAAAACGATGACTGGCAATAGAAAGGGATTATAGGTAAGATGCCACATTATATATACGGTATATGTGTGTGTGTGTGTGTGTGTGTGTGTGTGTGTGTGTAATCAAGCTCATGGTTCCTCCTGACCTCTCCTGGTGGTGGGGGTACCTAGTAGTAGTAACGCAGTAGAATGATGGGTATAGTGTGTGGGCATGCAATGCCACCTGCTGGTGGCTTCTTAGCATCATAGACACAAGAGTTCCTTGTTCTTCATTTTTACAGGCTGATGGTTTTGTGCTAACTTACAGGAGGTGCAGCCCCCACACGACTGGCTTGTGGAATGCATTGTAATAATACTGGGGGAGGGAGATTAGACATGTTTATGGATGATGGATCTGCTGGTGGAGGGAGGGTACATCATGTTACTATTCACAGGCTAGTTTATGTGTTGGTATGCAGAATTTGGGACGCGGGTGGCGCTGTGGTCTAAACCACTGAGCCTAGGGCTTGCCCATCGGAAGGTCGGCGGTTCAAATCAATCCCCATGACGGGGTGAGCTCCTGTTGCTCGGTCCCAGCTCCTGCCCACCTAGCAGTTCAAAAGCACGTCAAAGTGCAAGTAGATAAATAGGTACCACTCCGGTGGGAAGGTAAACGGCGTTTCCGTGCGCTGCTCTGGTTTTGCCAGAAGCGGCTTAGACATGCTGCCCACATGACCCGGAAGCTGTCTGCGGACAAACGCCGGCTCCCTCAACCAGTAAAGCGAGATGAGCGCTGCAACGCCAGAGTTGTCCGCGACTGGACCTAATGGTCAGGGATACCTTTACCTTTACCTTTTTATGCAGACCAGATGTTGGACCAGGAGGGAAAGAGGAGTGACATTTTACTGTCTTCTCCTTCCTTGGGCAAAGAGTAATGTTTTTATTTGGCACTGATGCATGTAGATTTGGTGGGGGTTCCAAATTTTGGGGTGCTGCAGTGTGCAATGCCTTGTTTCCAGCAATTGCCCAGCTGAGCCCTGAAAGTCAGGGGCAGCTGAAGCAAGGCCCTCAACAGCGTGGAAAAGGTGACATGGCTTTTAATGAGACATTACTGTTTTTATATCTACATTTGTTGAGAGTGGGTGGAACCTTTATTATTGGTCTGACACGACGGCTTCACTTGTCAGCGTAGGCAGAGAGGTGTAATAATAATAATACAATAATAACAATTTATTATTTATACCTCACCCATCTGGCTAGGTTTCCCCAGCCACTCTTGGTGGCTCCCAACAGAATATTAAAAACACAATAAAGCATCAAACATTAAAAACTTCTCTAAACAGGGCTGACTTCAGATGTCTTCTAAAAATCAGATAGTTGTTTATCTCTTTGACCTCTGATGGGAGGGTGTTCCACAGGGCAGGTGCCACTACCAAGAAGGCCCTCTGCATGGTTCCCTGTAACCTCACTTCTCGCAGTGAGGGAACTGCCAGAAGGCCCTCGGAGCTGGACCTCAGTGTCCAGACTGAGCTGATGGGGTTGTTTAGAACCAATTTCCTTGATGCTTTGCCCAACTCTTGGGTTTGGATCCATCTGTGCTGATATTCTCACTGCTTTCTCTTCCTCCTCCTTCACCTCCCATTTCAGCAACCTCTCTTGGACTCTGTGCTACAGCAAACATCAGGCATAGGCAAGCTTTGCTCTCCAGATGTTTTGGAACTACAACTCCCATGATCCCTAGCTAACAGGGCCAGTGGTCAGGGATGATGGGAATTGTAGTCTCAAAACATCTGAAGAGCCAAGGTTGCCTATGCCTAGCAAACATCCTCCTCAGTCCTGCAACCTTTTGTCCCTGTGGTACTTTATATTACCTGTCAGGGATCTGCCTCCCCCTGCCAGTCCAGCCCTTAGTGTTTATAGAGAGCAGCCACCTGTTTTAACTACAGATACTTCTTCGAGTGAAAGCAGCAGTCCCTCGGGGGAGAAGCAGTTAGTGGCTGGGAGGGAAGGAGTGCCAGGGATTTAGTGAGAGGCCTGGCACCACCCAGCAGGCTGGATCGGAGGGAGAGGCGTCAGGTCCGGCGCATAGATTACGTAGGAGGAAGAAGAGGCAGTTTAGATTGCCAAGACTGTGGTGTTGGCGCCAAAACCGGAGGGAGGCACTTCCGGATTCTGCTAGTGAGTGAACAGACGTGATAAGATTAGGCTCTGCACTGTATATAGCTTTGGCACAGAATAAAAGAACTGAAAGACAAATGGCTGGGCGTTTCTATTGAACAACTGAGAAAGCAACCTGACATTACTTGTGACAGGTGTCGTGCTGAGCCAGGCCTCCTCAGGTATAACTTGCAGCCTCATAGAAAAACAGGTGTCAATGGGCATTATTATTATTAATATCCCTGTCCATGAGTAGCAAAACCAGAATAAATTTGGTGAAAATGGCCATCATTGCACAATAAAGTATGCAGAATAGGAGCAAGCACATTAACTCCATCCATGTGTTAAAACCATAACAAATTGCAGAATTAGACTTTTATCTTGGTGCTGGATTTTAATGTTTTTAGCATAGAGGAGATACAGCTCTGACAGTGGACACCAGCTGCGCTGCACTGATGCAACAGTCGTCCTTTGTAGGCGCACAAGGAAAGACAAAGGCAGCTCATCTGGGGCCACTTTGTTCATTGCAAGCAGAGCAAACGATAGCAAGTCCCCCATGGACCCATAAAATATGATAAGATGTTCTGGCCCCAGAGTCTCCCAGGGAAGCAAAACAGATGAGAGGGGAGGGGGAAGAAGGGTCCCATAGCTTGGCAGGAGAGCACATAATTTGTATGTCCTGGGAGAAATCTTTGGGATCTTGGCTTAAAATGATCACTAGTTGTGGGGTCTGCAGATCGCAGGGCCAGATGGTTACTTATTCTAGAAACACACAGTTAAACCATGCAATTTGCTCCCACAAGATGTAGTGATGGCCATCAACTCGGATGCCTTTAAGAAAGGGTTAGATGAATTCACAGAGGATAAGGTTACTCATGGCTACTTAGCCACAACGGCTATGTTACACCTCTTCTGCATGCCAGTTGCTCAGAATCCCACTCAGATTCTGCTTACAGGCTCCCCATAGGCATCTGGTTGACCACTGCAAGGAGCAGGTTGCTGATTTTGGTAGGCTTTGGCCCACCTGATCCAACAAGGGTGTGAGCTTATGATGGCTTTACACAAATCAAGGCTGCAAGGCTTTAGCTCCAAGTAAGGTAAAGGTAAAGGGACCACTGACCATTAGGTCCAGTCGTGACCGACTCTGGGGTTGCTGCGTTCATCTCGCGTTACTGGCCGAGGGAGCCAGCGTACAGCTTCTGGGTCATGTGGCCAGCATGACTAAGCCGCTTCTGGCGAACCAGAGCAGCGCACGGGAACGCTGTTTACCTTCCCGCCGGAACGGTACCTATTTATCTACTTGCACTTTGACGTGCTTTCAAACTGCTAGGTTGGCAGGAGCAGGGACCGAGCAACGGGAGCTCACCCCGTCGCAGGGATTCGAACCGCCAACCTTCTGATCGGCAAGCCCTAGGCCCTGTGGTTTAACCCACAGCGCCACCCGCGTCCCAATTGTACCTGAGACCAATTGCTAGAACTGGAGCTGAGAAAGCTGGAGCCAGAAATGCGGTGGGCAGAAGATGCTGCTCTTGTTGACCAGACAACAGAAGAAATCAAGTTCCATGAATTTATGCTAGGCCTGGACAATGCAGAAGCTTCATGTTGCCTACCAGTTGCTGGGGGCAATATGGAACGTCCTGTTTCCTTTGTGTGCTATCTCCTGTCATTACAATCTGGCCTGACCCCAGACTGTTAGTTAGTTAGTTTATTACGGCCATAGGCCCATTTCAAAACAATAAAACAATAAAATGCTTCATACATGATACTTCGTACATCTGCCATCACGACAGAATAACTAAATTGAACAACAGTAAAATGTGATTGGTTTAGTTAAAACATACTCTAAACAAAATCTTAATCGGTCTAAAATCATAGCTTAAAATTCCGTCATATAAAATTACTATTATACATCACAGACTGATTCCTTTAACAATTTGTATGCCCCAGACTGTACTGATGGTAGAAGCCAAAGTGTGCTGTGAGGGTGGGTTCTGGGGGAACGCCCGCAGCAAACTGAAACCTCCTCAGGCAGCAGCCATTTTGAGTTCAGCCACTGTTGCAAGAGTGTCATAGGTGAAATCTACACACACACACACACACACGAAAAACGCTGTGAAAACGCTTTAAAAAATACGTTTTGAAAAATTTATTGAATTTGCCATAGCTCACCATCGCCATCTTATGTCACATTTGTATATTGCACGTTACAACACACTTAAAACGTTTTATTTGCAGTTGTGTAGCTGAGTCCGTAGCGATAAATAAAGGCTGTTGCTTTTGTTCCGCAGTTCAGTCTTCGGTGGCATCATTTTATAAAGTTTGCAGTAGCTAATGTCGCCCACACAGTTTGGGAGAGCTGATTTGGCTAGGGTCCAGCTGCATGAGATTCCCAGTTTATTTCACCAGGACGCTGGCAGCCACTCTCCAAGGTTTGAGGCAGAAGTCTCTTTCATCCCTACCTGGAGATGCCAAGGAGATGCCTTCTGCATGCAAGGCAGCTACACTGTACCACTGAACTAGAGCCCTTCTCCTAGCAGATTCCTGTTCATTGGACGTTGGTACTCAAAGCAGAAAGGGACCCAGGTGGCGCTGTGGGTTAAACCACAGAGCCTAGGACTTGCTGATCAGAAGGTCGGCGCTTCGAATCCCTGAGACGGGGTGAGCTCCCATTGTTCGGTCCCTGCTCCTGCCAACCTAGCAGTTCGAAAGCACGTCAAAGTGCAAGTAGATAAATAGGAACCGCTCTGGCGGGAAGGTAAACGGCGTTTCCGTGCGCTGCTCTGGTTCCCCAGAAGCGGCTTTGTCGTGCTGGCCACATGACCTGGAAGGGGTACGCTGGCTCTCGGCCAATAAAGCGAGATGAGCGCCGCAACCCCAGAGTCGGACACGACTGGACCTAATGGTCAGGGGTCCCTTTACCTTTACCTTACTCAAAGCAACACACACCTTTCTGTCCTGCACTGGTTTGGAGAACTTGCATCTCATTTTGGGGGGGGGGGGACTGGCACAAATTACCAAATCATTACCTCATTCAGTGTCTCTGGCGAGATGAGTTCACTAGCCCATGGGCAAAAATAATCCACTCCAGACTTTTGAAGTATGGCATCTCGCCATCTGAGGTTCTGAAGTTAGATCTCGCCTTAGCCAAAAGAGTAGTCAGGCAACGACTGGACGATGTAGATTTACAGCAAAATCTCGCAACGGGTGGCGGGACTTGCTCTCCATTGAATCTAGGCATTATGCCAACCTTTCAGATTCCATCATATCTGTCTACCTTATCTGTAGCATCACATAGATTTGCTTTTGCTAAAGCAAGATTTAACGCGTTTCCATCAAATGTACTGAGCCATAGGTTTTCAAAGGGCAAAATTTCAGTTTTATGTACGTGCGGCAACAAATCAATAGAGTCGCTCCATCATATATTATTTAAATGCCCATTATACATTTTACCCCGGACCAGGATTTTGAACCCAGTTATATTGGAAATTGCTGATAATCCTTCTGAAACACAATTGACTTGCTTATTGCAAGATACGATCCCCCAAAGAACATTACAGGTTGCTAGATTTTTGATTTCAGTTATCTCATATAAAAGAAGCCATGGAACACTTCAAGAATATTGATATTATATTATTCAATAATTCCAACTTAAACGGCCTTGTACAGTGGGACCTCGACTTACGGCGATAATGCGTTCCGATGCAATTTTCGTAAGTCGAAAACATTCGTAAGTCGAATCCCCATAGGAATGCATTGAGCGAAAAAAATTCGTAAGTCGAAATTCGTATGTCGAAAAATCCTATTAAAAGCGGCCGCGACTTCCATTCATAAGTCAAAAAATCGGTTGCGGCAGCCATTTTGTTTCTCCCAGAAGTCATTTGTAAGTCGAAAAACACGTAAGTCGAATCGCTTGTAAGTCGAGGTCCCACTGTAATATTATCTTCATCATTTTTGTCTGTAAAATTGAGAAGAATGGGTGTATTACCCTGTTTCCCCCTTTTTAATACGTAGTCATAAAGTAAGCCATGGCAGGGTTTTTTTACCTTTGTGAGAAGTAAGACGTACCCCAAAAGTAAGCCATGGTGCTGCCATTGTTCCCGTCGCCGCCTCAGCCCCTCCTGCGCGCGCAGGGAGCCAGCGAACCAGTGAGAGGCATGGAGGGAAAACGCGCCTCTTGCGGAGTTCTGCCCCGCCTGCTTAGCACACAGGGAGAGGTGCGGGGGGGGAAGAACCTCTTCCTGCCCCGCCTGTTCCCCGTGCGCAGGGAGCCAGCAAGAGGCGCGGAGGGGAAACGCGCCTCTTGCGGAGTTCTGCTCCTCCTGCTCAGCGCGCAGGGGGAGGCTGTACCGTACCATACTGACGTAATGAAAATAGGGCATCCCCCGAAAATAAGCCACCCTGTGTTTTTTTGAGGGGAAAAAATTATAAGACGGTGTCTTAAAAAGGGGGAAAGACGGTAGTCTTTTAATTGCTGTGTCGATGTCCATAATGTATTTGCTTTTGTAATCTGAATGTATTTTATTTTTTCTGTTCTGGGCTCATAGCCGAATAAAGACATCTTCATCATCTTTTGGGGAACCAATCCAAAAATGTTCCAGTGAAGAAGCTTGCCTCCTTCACGGGCCACCCCCAGGAGCTCCGGAAGGAGGCATGCTTCAACCTGCCTGGGACCTAATTCACAAACACTTACCCTGATTTGCCTGCCCCTGTGTTTTGGCCCTTGACGAGTGCCGTGAGATCTAACAAAGTTCTCCTTGTCATTCCCTTCTCAGTCTTGGTGTCGAAATCCTCCCCGAAGAAGCCTCGTGGCCGGAACATCTTCAAGGCTTTCTTCTGTTGCCTTCGCGCACAGAATGTCGGGCAGACGGGCTTTGGTGGGGATCATGGCCCCCACAAGGAGGAGACCAGCACCATTGCCAAGGTGAGTGGAGGCTGACGCAGCGACCACTGAATTACACCCAGAAAGTATAGCAGGCAGTACTAGTAGTATCTGAGCTTCTTTTCTCTAGCTGCTTTCTGTATTCTAGATATCCAAGTTTAGGGTGTGCCCCATTAGAATATAAACTCTGTCCTAACTACCCAAATCCTGAAATTGTCCCTGTCTGTATAAATGATCTCTCTCGCTTGACACTTCCTCTCATCAGCATTTTTAACTTTTTAAACTACCGACTGACCAGAGTTCACAAGATACCTTTGTTAGCCTCTGTTTACATCTGGCTGGCTCTCTCCCAATCAAAAATGGCTTTCAGGAGGGAGTAGTTACTTTGGATTGGAAGCAAATGCTTCTATGGCCGTTTCACACGTAACAGCGCTGCCGTGTAGGAAATAGCATAAAACCCACATGCAGAATGCAGCCTATTTCTATCCAGGGGAGGGAAATTCTTGTACAGTGGTACCTTGGTTCTCAAACTTAATCCGTTCTGGAAATCGGTTCCAAAACCAAAGCGTTCCAAAACCAAGGCGCGCTTTCCCATAGAAAGTAATGCAAAGCAGATTAATCCGTTCCAGACTTTTAAAAACAACCCCTAAAACAGCAATTTAACATGAATTTTACTATCTTACGAGACCATTGATCCATAAAATGAAAACAATAATCAATAAACAAGACAGTATTGTAGATGATAAAAATTAAAATTATTATTTTTTCTTACCTGCACTGATGAAAGTCATTGTTTGTATGGGGGGCTTTTATCCATTTCTGCAATCACACAATCAATCAATCAATCAATCAGTAGCTGAACTGAGTTCCACACAGCCACAAAAACAAATTAACCAAAAAAGCCTCAAAAACAAAAACGCAAAATAAATAGCAAAAACAAAAGTGCCAAACTTAATCTGTTCCAGAAGAACGTTTGACTTCCGAAATGTTCGAAAACCAAGGTGCAGCTTCTGATAGGTGCAGGTTCCCCGGAAACAATAACTGACAGCTACATCAGACGTTTGACTTCCGAAAAACATTTGAAAACCGGAACACTTGGTGTTTGGGAACCAAGGGGTTTGAGAACCAAGGTTCCACTGTAGATGCTGCTGGTCTCATAGCCCCATCCCCCCCAAAACACATGCATTTGACCGCATTGCCGCCGCCACCCCCCATCTATAGATACCCCCTCTGCTTTTAAAAATGAAATATATATGAAGCTATGTATAGTAAAGGAAACTACTTCTGATCATATATAGAGTGCTCTTCCTCTCAGCACTGAATTTCTGCATCCTGTCCCCCCCACAATTTAGAGTTAAGGAGCTGAGGCTTCCTTCTGGGTCAGTTAGCAGAGTTTCCACACTGTGCTCCGTCAGTAAACCTCTTCTTTGAACACTTGAGCACTCCACCAGCCTCCATCACAGTCCAAGCTTTTCAGGCTTGTAGGATCACCTGTGTCAGCCTGAACCTACCCGTCCATTACCACCACTCTTTCATTCTAGGTAGAAAATGCAGCCTTTAGGGTTCTGCTCCTTAAAAACTTAGTGGGTAAATTCAGAGGCTTTCTGAGATCCCTGATAGTAGTATTACACAGTCTTGCCTTTTTCATGATACCTACATCTCTGCTTTCCTCTTTCCCCTCCCCTTTTAGTCTGATCTGTTGCAGTGTCTTCAATACCAGTTTTACCAGGTATGTTTTTGTTCCAAAGCTAAGGGAGATCTTCATCTCCTCTTTAGCCAGGACTGTGTTTGCCTTGTGCGCAAGAGTGCAAAAAAAATTCTCCACTGAGATGAACTTGCGTTTCAATTCTGACATCAGAATAAATGCAAGCAAATCTGCTCATCATTGGGTTGGGTTACATACCTTTTCCTACTAGCCATGGGAAGTGGACAAGGAGTTATAATCAAAGCCCCACATCCTGATCTCTGCAAGTTCTGCTTTTCATACTCCACACCAACCTTTTGCCCTGCTCTTTCCAGGCAAAGGTCTGTGCTTTAGAAGCTGCATGTCCGAGCTGGGTTTCTTTGCCAGCTCCTTAGCGCTCTTTAACACTCAACCGGAGCAAATGTCAGTTCCGCAGATGGTCGTTTGGTATGATTGAGCTTTAAAGAGCAGGTTTTCACAGGGAAAGCTGCTGAGTCCCAAAACAAGTAGTGTTGGCTGATGCCAATTGGGACTGGTAAGGTGGATGGCAGGGAGACATAACTTTAGGTGGAGCCACAGCCAATGACAGGCAGAGCCACCCCCTGACTGGTTGTAAACAAGGGCAGCACAAGGTTCGTGGGGCAGCGCCCCATTCATCTTAATGGACCAGCCTCGGCTGAGAACAGAGTAGGAAACCTGTGATCCTTCAGACCTTGTTGGGCTCCAGTTCCCATCAGCATGGCAAGTGGTCAGGGATGATGGGAGCAGTAGTTCAGCAAGATCTGGAGGGCCATAGGCGCCACACCCCTGCTCTAGGAGCCTTTGCCCATGTTTGTCACAGTCCAGGCAAAGTCAGTCACCACTAAGTCCTTTTGAAGCCAATGGGGCAAGTTTGTCATAACTAATACAAATCCCACTGTTTTCAACGTTGCAGCGTTTGAGTGAGACTCAATTGCAACTAACTTAATCTTGATTGTTCCAGGCTAGATAATCTCTGCAGTAACAAGGGCCCAAAATGTTCTTGAGTGAAGGTGTGGCGCTGTGGTCTAAACCACTGAGCCTAGGGCTTGCCGATCGGAAGGTGAGCGGTTCGAATCCCCGTGACGGGGTGAGCTCCCGTTGCTCGGTCCCACCTCCTGCCAACCTAGCAGTTCGAAAGCACGTTGAAGTGCAAGTAGATAAATAGGAACCGCTCCAGCGGGAAGGTAAACGGCATTTCCGTGCGCTGCTCTGGTTCGCCAGAGGCGGCTTAGTCATGCTGGCCACATGACCCGGAAGCTGTACGCCGGCTCCCTCGGCCAGTAAAGCGAGATGAGCGCAGCAACCCCAGAGTCGTCCACAACTGGACCTAACGGTCAGGGGTACCTTTACCTTTACCTTTACCTAATCTTGATTGTTCCAGGCTAGATAATCTCTGCAGTAACAAGGGCCAGAAATGTTATTGAGTGAAAGAAGGAAAGAAAGAGGAAAAATAGGGTGGTTTTTAAAATCGCCTTCCACATACATGCCTCCAGGCGACGTACAAAATATGCCAAGTGATGCTCTAGATACCAAATTCCACGTCTGCATGGCATAATGATTGGCGCACAATGCACACACAGTCCTGCCTACATACGTGTGTGCGCGTGTGCATGTGTGCCCGTGGGTATTTGTGTTTGTGAGTGTGGGAGAAAAGAGACCTTCACTTACTAAGCAAATTTCTCTTCCTGCCCCGTTGCTATCTCCTTTGCACTGCTATCGAGAGAGGTATCGGTCGCAGACCTCATTCATACAAAGAGCCAGACTTTTTCAGGGGCAGCAGGAGACGTGGTCACATGGTGGAATGTTTCGCAGTGGGCGGGGACGGGGGACTTCTACACATACCAGACTAGCACATCTGGGAGAAAGCTAGCCTGCAACTCTTCATGACATCTCTCTTCCTGTGCGAAGGGGCTAATGGCCATGAACCTGCAATCGGAAAAAGGTTGCAGTCCAGCGACAGCATTCCCAGCTCACCAGCGGTGCAGAAGCAGCCTAAGCTGGGGTGAATCAGGCCGTATTGCAGCACAATTTTCACAAACAGAGCGCTTCTGAATGCAAACTACTGCTGCCTCCTCACTGTAACCTCTGTCTCGGGGCAGGTGCCTCTCCAATGTCAGCCACGTGGAGATAATAATAATAATAATAATAATAATAATAATAATAATAATAATAATAATAATTTATTTATACCCCGCCCATCTGACCGGGTCTCCCCAGCCACTCTGGGCGTCCTCCACAAATATCAAAATACATTAACACATCACAGATTAAAAACTTCCCTAAACAGGGCTGCCTTCAGGTGTTTTCTAAATGTCAGGTAGTTGTTTATCGCTTTGACCTCTGATGGGAGGGTGTTCCACAGGGCGGGCGCCACTACCGAGAAGGCCCTCTGCCTGGTTCCCTGTAGCTTTGCTTCTCGCAGTGAGGGAACCGCCAGAAGGCCCTCGGCGCTGGATCTCAGTGTCCGGGCTGAACGATGGGGGTGGAGACGCTCCTTCAGGTATACAGGACCGAGGCCGTTTAGGGCTTTAAAGGTCAGCACCAACACTTTGAATTGTGCTCGGAAACGTACTGGGAGCCAATAAGATTGCTATAAGTAGTTCTCTCTGGTGGGTGTCTCCACGTGGAAAGAGCTTCAGGCGTAACAATCTTGCCATGCAGTCTAGACAATTCCCCCCATGATACCAATAACTTCCAAGGACAAACGAAAATAAAAATGCACCATTGTGGAGAATATTGCTTGCCCTATCGCAGGCGTAGGCAAACTCCGGCCCTCCAGATGTTTGGGACTACAATTCCCATCACCCCTAGCTAACAGGACCAGTGGCGAGGGATGATGGGAATTGTAGTCCCAAACATCTGGAGGGCTGGAGTTTGCCTATGCCTGCCCTATCGGCATGGTAGGCTTTTGGAAGGGAATGGGATCCCTAGCCACCTGTTGGCTATTTTTATTTGTTCAATCTTTGAATTTGCAGCATGCCCCTCTATGTTTCAGGTTGGCTTTTATGGGACTAGACCCGGTGCATTAATTTCTGATGTGCTAATCTCCTTTTGCAGTGGGGTTGGTTTTTGAAAAATCACCCTTCCCTATCAGAAAGGTCTGTTCGAAGCAAGAGATAGCCCCTGCAGTGCTGATGTACGGCAGAAATAGGGAACATGTGGCTCTCCAGATGTTGTCGGATGCACCTCTCATTATTCTTGACCATTTGCCATGTTGGCTAAGGCTGATGGGAGCCTGAGTCCAGCAAGATGTGGGGAGCAACAGGGTCCCCACCTGGCGTAGGAACAATTTCTATAAAAATGCCTCCTGGTGCAAAATTGTAGTGATGAAGCTGCAAAACAAGGACTTTATTTACCTCAGTTAGAACAAAAGAGCAGTTAGTACAGTGGTACCTTAGTTCTCAAACTTAATCCGTTCCAGAAGTCCGTTCCAGAACCAAAGCATTCCAAAACCAAGGAGCACTTTCCCATAGAAAGTAGTGCAAAATGGATTAATCTGTTCCAGACTTTTAAAAACAACCCCTAAAACAGCAATTTAACATGAATTTTACTATCTAACGAGACCATAAAATGAAAGCAATAAACAATGTACTGCAGTCACACAATTGATCAGTAGCTGAACCGGGTTCCACAAAGTCACAAAAACAAAACAAAAAGCCACAAGAATGCAAAATAAAAAGCAAAAACAGACAGACCTCAGCATAGCACTCAAAACGGAAGTGTGGCACTCAAATTGGAAGCATAACACTCAAAACGGAGCACGTTCGGCATTCTGAAAAACATTTGCAAACCGGAACACTTACTTTTGCAATGTTTGGGTTCCAAGTTGTTTGAGAACCAAGGTGCCACGATATTGAGATTTTTGTTGTTGTTAAAATTTGCAAAGTAAGGAGAGTGCGAAGTTGGGGCGACACCAACTCACCCCACCTTTTAATATGTAGGCTGGTGGGTCTTAAACTGGATGTGGCTACTCTGGAAATAAATATTAGGACCACAGTACAGAGATTGTTAAATATGTCAACTGGGGATGCTTCCACGAAGGTGTTCATTGTAGGATTGGTGCTTTGTTACGCATGCAAGTTTTTTTTTTGCAGCATTGACATCATGTCGGTGAAATGAAAATGCCAGCCTATATTCTCCCCCCACCCGAAGCACACACACATTATCAGGAAAGCTTCAAGAATGTCATGCCACGAGGTCTAAGTGATGGCTATTACCGTATTTTTTGCTCCATAAGACACACTTTTTTCCTCCTAAAAAGTAAGGGGAAATGTCTGTGTGTCTTACGGAGTGAATGTGTGGTCCCTGGAGCTGAACTGCCCAGGGGCTAAAGCAGATCGTGCTTTTTTTTTTTTTAAAAAAAAGAGAGAAATGGGTGTTGAAAGGAAGCCTGCTGAGCAGCTGCTCAGCAAACGATTGGGGAGAGAGATAAGGGAGAGAGATTCCAGCCCTGCCCCCTTGCAGAGGGAGGCTGTTTCCCCAGCGACATGTGACTGGCTGATTAGATTATCTGTCTGGAAACTGTAGAAATGGCTCCCTCTCCTGAAGCTGCAGAACTGTGAGTTAAACCCCATAAAACTGGTTTTTACCCTTTGCAAAGTAAGCTCAACAACTTTGAGCTGATCCTCAAAAAATGGGGCTTTTCTCCTTTGCAAAAGAAGCTGCAGAAATTTGAGCTGATCCTCAAAAAATGGGGCTTTTCTCCTTTGCAAAAGAAGCTGCAGAAATTTGAGCTGATCCTAAAAAATGGGGCTTTTCTCCTTTGCAAAAGAAGCTGCAGAAATTTGAGCTGATCCTCAAAAAAATGGGGCTTTCCCCCTCTAAAAACTAGGTGCGTCCTATGGTCAGGTGTGCCTTATAGAGCGAAAAATATGGTAGCTCAAGTGACGATAACCCATTTCTTCATTTGGGGTCATAGAAGAGCAAATAATTCTCAAATCCCTTTCTTCTGTGCAATGGTTGAAGAGCCACAGAAGCCTTATTCTCTATTGCTGCTGGTCAACCTACAAAGCGATGCAAAGCACACATACACACACTAACCCAAATAACACTTCCCTTTATCCTTATCTGTGCCATTTCAAACTCTAAACTTTCTTACCAGAGATTGCCAGTTGCTCTGTAGTTTTTAAACCTTCCTTTGAAAAATAAAAATTGAGAGTTCTACCCAAAACGTGGAAAGATTCATGAGGACCCAGAGCCTTAGGCCATTTGAAAGTTTTTGCACTGGGTTTCTACTCCTTGTTGGTATTGCCTGTGCTGTTCTCTACACACAAGATGGGAAAAGTTTCCTAAGTCAGTTTTGAAGGACTTCATATCGGGCTTCCACAGTGCTTGAAGCTTGTTAAATATACCTCCAGCAACATGATTCACCATGCCAATGGTGACTAAGTTCCCTTTCTTCTTCTAGATTCCTGGGACGTGCCTTCTCCCTGAGGTGACTCAGCAAGACCAGGGCCGAATCTGTGTGGTGATTGATCTGGACGAGACCTTAGTGCACAGCTCCTTCAAGGTGACGTTCTAGGGATACTCCTCCTTTCTGAGAAGGGGGGGGGGGTGTCGAGGCAGAAGGCATCCTTGGCCCGCGTTGCTGGACTACAAGTCAAAATACAAATACCCTATATACTCGAGTATAAGCCTAGTTTTTCAGCACATTTTTTGTGCTGAAAAAGCCACCCTCGGCTTATACTCGAGTGAGGCAGGCAGTGGCTCCTATGAAGCTTTCCCAGGTTTTTTGTGGTAAAATTGGGTGCCTCGGCTTATATTCGGGTCTGCTTATACTCGAGTATATACGGTATCTTTATTGTGGTCAAAGACCAGAGAACAGATAATGACAATCCATAACCAGATATAGTATTGGAGATTGAGTTATATTACAGAATTAGAACCCATCTCATAGAACTAATACTTAAATTTAAAATTAAAATTTAAAACTTAAGATTTTAAAATTTTACATTAATAGATCTTTACCACCTATTAACATTCCTTCAGAGATTAAAGCTCAAATCTCAGTCTCAGTCATTATTCGTCTTACTCTTGTCGCAATAAAACAGAATTTTGCGACGATCCTAGTGGTCTCCATATCTTTATCTGCTAGGAGGAGTCTGATGTAGGCTTCCTCAGAGCGGCCTGGTAGTTTCCCCAACAGCGGTTCAATCAGTTCTTTCCTTGAGTCACGATACAGTGGGCAGTATAAGAGAACGTGCCCAGTGGATTCAATCTCATTCCAATCACAGGGGCATAATCTTTGATCGATCGGTATCTTACTATATCTGCCCTCTATGAGTGCTGAGGGGAGGGCATTAAAACGAGCCCTGGGAAAAGCCCAGCGGTGTTTGGGGTTGTCTAATGACTTAAGATAGTTTGCTGGAAGGAGCCTTTGAAGGTCATAGAGAGGCCTATAAATTGTGGAGAGTCGATTAAGATCATTTTACAAGTCTGATTACAAGTCTAATCATCACTGGCCACCTGGTTGGGACTGATGGGAGTTGTAGTTCGGCAACACCTGGAGGGCCACATGTTCTCCATTGCTGACAGTGCAGGAGAGGACTAGCTTGGTGCCAGTCAGCTCCCTCTGAGAATAGCTGCAAAGGCATAGGAAGAGGTGAGGGCTTTATGGAATATCAGTGTGAAGGATAGGATTGGGGCTTTGGGAGTTAAACTAAAAGGACCTCAGCGTCATTGTTTTCCTGGTTAGAAGTTTTCTAAACCCAGAGGGTTGTATCCAATCCAATGAACTTCTGCTCATGCAATGGGACTCCCCCGCCCCCACCATCAGAGCCACCCACCCACCCCAGCCATGCACCTTCAGATTCTGTTCCAGATGGTTGTGGAATCTTCCGGAGCGGATTTTGATGTCTCTGCAGGAGGCTGCAAGGGGGAAAGAGTGCAAGGTTAAGTTAATGAGGTCCACTTGCATGGCGGTGGGTTCTTTGAAGAATCTCCTTGGTTCTCCCATTATTTTAATAAATTAGTTCTGTGTCTACAACCAGTTACTACTGCATACCAGACACACCATGCTGTTATTCCTGGGAACGGAGAAGGAAGCCTATTTATTCACGGCTGTTTCCAATTCTGCCCTGGGAAGGTGGCTGTGAACCCTTCTCACTTCACCCCTACACGTAAACTCTGCCACTGGAAGAAATTTCTAATACCGTATTTTTTGCTCCATAAGACGCACTTTTTTCCTCCTAAAAAGTAAGGGGAAATGTCTGTGCGTCTTATGGAGCGAATGTGTGGTCCCTGGAGCTGAACTGCCCAGGGGCAAAAGCAGAGCGTGCTTTTTTTAAAAAAGAGAAGTGGGTGTTGAAAGGAAGTCCGCTGAGCAGCTGCTCAGCAAACGATGGGGAGAGAGATAAGGGAGAGAGATTCCAGCCCCGCCCCCTTGCAGAGGGAGGCTTTTTCCCCAGCGACATGTGACTGGCTGATTAGATTATCTGTCTGGAAACTGTAGAAATGGCTTCCTGAAGCTGCAGAACTGTGAGTTAAACCCCATAAAACAGGGATTTTACCCTTTGCAAAGTAAGCTCAACAACTTTGAGCTGATCCTCAAAAAGTGGGGCTTTTCTCCTTTGCAAAAGAAGCTACAGAAATTTGAGCTGATCCTCAAAAAAAATGGGGCTTTCCCCCTCTAAAAACTAAGTGCGTCCTATGGTCAATTGCGCCTTATAAAGCAAAAAATACGGTATTTGTGTCTCTGGTTCTGATCAGCAAATTCTGAAGAAGCTATCAGGGGACCGAACAGGCAACAGGAGTTAGAAGGACTCGGCGATTGATTCCCTTACAAATCATTTGATTCTGCTATTAGGTGCCTTGTTGTTTCAGATAGGAGTGCGGGGGAGCCTTTTTTTCAACACAAGGGCCACATTCCATTGTGGCAGTCTTCCAGGGGCCACATGGCAGAAGCAAAAACGGGCAGGGCAACAGATGTGACTGTTGCCTTTGTATGCTAGAATACATCCCAGCCACGCAAATGGCTGAGTTTTCCACACACGAATCCTGGCATTGATGGATGTGGCCTGGACAAAGTCTCAAAGGACCAGATATAAAGACTTGGAGGGGCTTCATTCAGCCTATGAACCGGAGATTCCCTGCCACTGGTTTGAGTGGACATGACTGTCATTTTAAAAGCATATGGCTCAGTACAGTACTGGTAAATCGAGCCAAACCCAGTGAGCATCCGATCGTGTCCTTAGGTGCAGAGATTGGCACGACGTATGGATAGAGTGGGGCAGAATTGTGTCATGTTACCTTCCAAAAACTAACATGTACCTTTTATAACATTTCTCAGCCAATCAACAATGCTGACTTCATAGTGCCTGTTGAAATAGAGGGGACAACCCACCAGGTAAGGATGCTGTCACTGGTCCTCTACCCACCCATCTTGCCAACGGTTTTGGATTCTCATTGGCATCTGTTCTGGAAGTGGGGCGGCAGAGGGAGGGGGCAGTCTCATTTTTATGAGCCAAGGAGACCCCCTTCCATTTTGCTGCTGTAAAGAAGAGGAGGAAGACTGTTCTACGAAGGCTTCGGCCTGGTTCAAGTAATCCAGGATAGGCTGTTACCAGGCAACACGGCCTATTCTTGATTACTTGTTTCAGGAGGTAGCTGCTTCCAGCGGACGTTTCAGGAGGAATGGCTTGGATCGACTGCGTGGCAGCGAGAGCTCCGGGAGATAGAAATGCGAGCAGCTGAAAACTGGTGGGGAATCCTTGAGGAATCTTGATGTGCTTTGCAGCATTTATGCTTCTTTGCTGTATTCTGCTCACCACAATGCCTGTGGCAGCTTGTATTCATTTAAAATGCATTAGGGTTAGTCTAAGCACGCTAAGGGGGACGCGGGTGGCACTGTGGGCTAAACCACAGAGCCTAGGGCTTGCTGATCAGAAGGTCGGCGGTTCGAATCCCCGTGACGGAGTGAGCTCCCGTTGCTCGGTCCCAGCTCCTGCCAACCTAGCAGTTCAAAAGCACGAAGCGCAAGTAGATAAATAGGTACCGCTCCGGCGGGAAGGTAAACGGCGTTTCTGTGCACTGCTCTGGTTCCCCAGAAGCGGCTTAGTCATGCTGGCCACATGACCTGGAAGCTGTACGCCGGCTCCCTCGGCCAGTAATGCAAGATGAGCGCCGCAACCCCAGAGTCATCCGCAACTGGACCTAACGGTCAGGGGTCCCTTTACCTTTAAGCACGCTAAAGGGCAGTTGTTTCCCTATCCATCATTAAGGATGCTGGTGACTTGCAGAAGTCAGCTGGTAGTTCGCCACACCTTAACCAGCAAAACGGTTTCTTCCAGAGTCCCCAGTTAAGGAAAAATCTCCTCTCCCATACATTTCAAAGTAGCAAAGTGTTTATTATCTACAGACACAAGACAAAGCTAAACAGTACTGTATACTATAGACAATTTTTCTGGTCTCTGAAGTAAAGATGCATATGTACAGAGAAATCCAGTAATACTATATCACCATGCTAGCTAACGTTGCTATGTAAAACTCACAGCCTCTTCCCCTGATTCTCACAGATTCAGAGTCAGACAGCAAACAGGACAGAGCATGGTCAAGATAATGAAAACAGTGCACTAGAGACTGTTATACCTGTCTCTACACATGTTTCATATTTCCTGAAGCAATGAGAGGGTGAATGACTCATGCACTCAACCTAGCTGATTTTGCTATGGTAACTCGGTGCACCTGGTACCCTTATCTCAGAACATCCAGACATAGGGGATGTGCTCCTCAAGAAATGAGTCCAAACACACAGTAATTTAACCCATTGTTCACATTACACCACTAAAGGGGAGGTATTATTTTACTTGCCTCAGTTTTGTTTTGTTTTTGTGATAGCCATGTCACACAAAAAGGAGTGAAGCCTATGTCCAGTTCAGTGATAAAGGGTTAACACCGAAGGGACCAAAACGCCAAGCCACCGGGAAGTTGTGGGTTTGCGCCGCACTCTCTGAAATGAGCACACTGCCCATGCAGCTAGTTCTCAGGGTGGGCACCTCCTGAACACAGAGCCTGAGACCAAAAAAGTGTTTCAGTCTTATAGGGCCAAGCCTCAGTCAGACCCCAGTGGCATAACTCTCTTTCACCCCTTCTTGGAAGTCCCTTTCTTAGCCAATATACCTCAGACTATGAAGTGGCTGTTTGGATTCGCTGCTGGTGATCCTAATAGTGTGGTGTAGTGGTTAAGAGCGGTAGACTTGTAATCTGGTGAACCGGGTTCGCATCTCCGCTCCTCCACACGCAGCTGCTGGGTGACCTTGGGCTAGTCACACTTCTTTGAAGTCTCTCAGCCCCACTCACCTCACAGAGTGTTTGTTGTGGGGAGGAAGGGAAAGGAGAATGTTAGCCGCTTTGAAACTCCTTCGGGTAGTGAGAAAGCGGGATATCAAATCCAAACTCTTCTAATAGTGTCATCCTGCCTACCTGTCAAAGCTGTCAACTTTCGGATTTGAAAATAAGGGATGCCGCGAGGGCAGTGCAATGGCACCAAGTAGCCCCGCCACCCTGCGCTCCAGAGGCTGTGCGCGAATGGGTGAGCGAAAGAGCGAGCACGTAGACGGCAGGCAGGCTGTCTGTCTGGTTGGGCGTGAGGGTCTGGCTGCACAAGGCATGCAAGCTCCGCCCCCAGTCGGTCTCAGACTCCTTATTGGCAGCCGAGCAACGCAGCTGAGGAGCCTCCCTGGCCGGCAGGGAGGGAGAGGAGCTGCTTCCTTTGAAATCCGGGAAATTTAAGGGATATCAACAATCCAGGATAGCAGTGGGAAACGGCATTGGAATAAGGGAGTTTCCCACAAAAAAAGGGAGGGTTGACAGCTATGATCCAGTTCCCCACCTGTGCTGTGGTATCCAAATCTGCTCAGTGGGACAGAGCAGTGTTTTCCCCAGTTTAGATACCTGAGGCATGTTCTCTGTCTGTATTACAATCTATTTGTTCTATTGATACTCTGCCTTTCCTCAAAGTGGGAGAGGGGAGGGAAGAAGGAGGCTGGCGTAAGGGGGAGGTTATGGGAGAAAAGCAATGGGCTTCTCCCCTACAAATGTTCCCTGCAGTCATGTGCTTTGGCCAACGCAACACTGAATCCAAGTCTTTCACAGTAGCATGTTCGCTCCAGCTGGAGGGTTGTAGGGTTGTAGATAAATAAAAGGAGTAGTCCCTCTGTGTCATTCCTCACCTCTGCTGCTCACTTCTAGGTCTACGTGCTGAAGAGGCCATTTGTCGATGAGTTCCTGAGGCGGATGGGGGAACTGTTTGAGTGTGTGCTCTTCACTGCCAGCCTGGCGAAGGTGAGAAGGAGGAGGAGGGTTTGGCCTAGACATGGGCTTGGGGAATTGTTTGATGCTTTCAAAGTTAGCCGAAGCTAAGGCAGAAAGGGCGGCGATGGCGTGCCGTGTCACTTTCAGTTCAGAAGATGAATTGGAGGTGGATATAGACGATTCGCTCTCTCTGTCTTGCTAGAAGACTGGTTTGGGAGCAGCTTGGACTTGGACTAAACTTGGAGTATTGCTGAAACTATAACCCTGTCATAGCTGTCAACCCTCCCCTTTTTTGGCGGGAAACTCCCTTATTCCAATACCGTTTCCCGCTGCTATCCCGGATTGTTGATATCCCTTAAATTTCCCGGATTTCAAAGGAAGCAGCTCCTCTCCCTCCCTGCCGGCCAGGGAGGCTCCTCAGCTGCGCTGCTCGGCTGCCAATAAGGAGTCTGAGACCGACTGGGGGCGGAGCTTGCATGCCTTGTGCAGCCAGACCCTCACGCCCAACCAGACAGACAGCCTGCCTGCCGTCTATGCGCTCGCTCCTTCGCTCTCCCGTTCACGCACAGCCTCTGGAGCGCAGGGTGGCGAGGCTACTTGGTGCCATTGCACCGCCCTTGCGGCATCCCTTATTTTCAAATCCAAAAGTTGACAGCTATGAACCCTGTGCATTTTTCAAAATCCAAATGCTGCAGCAAGAAACACTTGGCTATTGGTACTTGAATAAATTGTGCAAAATGTCACGTTTGCATATTTCTAGTTACAGGTAGGTAGCCGTGTTGGTCTGCCGTAGTCGAAACAAAATAAAAAATATAAAAAATCCTTCCAGTAGCACCTTAAAGGTAAAGGGACCCCTGACCGTTAGGTCCAGTCGAGGACGACTCTGGGGTTGCGGCGCTCATCTCACTTTACTGGCCGAGGGAGCCGGCGTACAGCTTCCAGGTCATGTGGCCAGCATGACTAAGCCACTTCTGGTGAACCAGAGCAGTGCACGGAAACGCTGTTTACCTTCCCGCTGGAGCGGTACCTATTTATCTACTTGCACTTTGACAAGCTTTCTAACTGCTAGGTTGGCAGGAGCAGGGACCGAGCAATGGGAGCTCACCCCATTGCGGGGATTCGAACCGCCGACCTTCTGATGGGCAAGCCCTAGGCCAGTGATGGCTAACCTTGACACCCCAGATGTTTGGAACTACAACTCCCATCATCCCTAGCTAACAGGATCAGTGGTCAGGGATGATGGGAGTTGTAGTCCCAAAACATCTGGAGTGTCAAGGTTAGCCATCACTGCCCTAGGCTCTGTGGTTTAACCCACAGCGCCACCCCCGTCCCCCAGTAGCACCTTAGAGACCAACTAAGTTTGGTCTGAAGAAGTGCGCATGCACACCAAAGCTCATACCAATAACAAACCTAGTTGGTCTCTAAGGTGCTACTGGAAGGAATTTATTTATTTATTTTTATTTATTTTTTTTGTTTCGAAGTTTGCATCTAGTTGTTTGCTTTTGCTTCTCCTAACTGTGAGGATGAGTGAAGGACCATGCAGAGTATTCAAATCTCCACCACTAACTGACCTCTGGAACTTCTGCTCAGCCCCTTGCTGGCTTCCGAAATTGCATTGGGCATAGCTGAGATCTCCAAATCCATAGGGACTTGAAACTTAAAATAAACAAACAAATTCCATGCCAGATTCCAAATTCCATGTTTGCACTTTCTGGCCAGAGCCCTGCATGTTCTCCTGATTCCCCCATGTTGGGTTTCTTGCTCTCTTATTCTGAGCCCTAGTCTTCACACACTCCTGTTATCACTCTGTTCAGTATGCTGACCCCGTAACTGACCTGCTAGACAAGTGTGGAGTCTTCCGAACTCGCCTCTTCCGAGAGTCATGCGTGTTCCACCAGGGCTGTTATGTTAAGGACCTCAGCCGTTTGGGGCGTGATCTGCGCAAAACCTTGATCCTGGACAATTCTCCTGCCTCCTACATCTTCCATCCAGAGAATGCGGTGAGCATGCCTTCAGGAGGGGTGGGTGGGTGGGTGTCGCCCCCATAAGTGGTTATTCAATAGTAGCTGGTGTTGACTTTTGACTTGCCTTG
Source organism: Darevskia mixta (assembly GCA_034641385.1). Taxonomy (NCBI): domain Eukaryota; kingdom Metazoa; phylum Chordata; class Lepidosauria; order Squamata; family Lacertidae; genus Darevskia; species Darevskia mixta. The sequence goes on from JAWWNH010000047.1 coordinate 2,037,741, forward strand.
GCAGGAAAGTGCCAAAGGCTCTTTAAATCATGAGTAAGACTTGAGTTTTTGATAGGTAGGTAGGTGGTTGGTTGGTTGGTTTAAAAATCTTTTGATCTGGTTTTAGTTAAAAAGAAAATAATAATAGTTACATCGACACCAGGTGAAAGAAGCTCTCTTAAATCAAGCATTCCCCTTTGTTTCTTACCCCTGCCTTTTAAGATGGTGCTGACTGGAACACTTGTGTGCTAGGTAGCGCCATTCAAAACATGTTTGTTCCCCCCCCCCTCTCTTTCTCTCTCTCTCTCTCTCTCACACACACACACTTCTGAAGTGGTAAATTCCCAGGAAGCCAGACTGTACCACATCATTTCCCCCTTCAAATCTACTTTCCCCCCCTCCCTTTTCTCACCACTCCAGCCAGCTCAACCCCAAAAGTTCTCCAGCGCATGAAATGTCCTTCCAAACCTATCCAACAAAGCACATCTACAAGGTTTTCCAGGTGACAATTCATAGCTGTGGCCATAATTGTAGGAGTGAGTGAGCAGTTAGTATTAGTGTGACTAGTTTTGTCTACAGCGTTTACCTTTCGCGCACCCTATTTAACAATTAAGTCTTGTATTGTCACCGTGTTTTGAATATTCACTCGAATACTTTCCAAAGCTCTTTCAAATACATGGAGGGTTTTTTTTTTAATATGTGCCTGATGTGAGGGCAAATCTGTCGCTTCTGAGGGGATGTAGCCACGCTTCATATTAATAGCCAAGTGAATACTGCAGCGTTTGAATTCTGCTCCCAGGTCTTCCCGGGTCTTCCTGGTTCCGTAAAGATAAAGGGACCCCTGACCATTAGGTCCAGTCGTGTCCGACTCTGGGGTTGCGGCGCTCATCTCGCTTTAGTGGCTGAGGGAGCCGGCGTACAGCTTCCAGGTCATGTGGCCAGCATGACTAAGCCGCTTCTGGCGAACCAGAGCAGCGCATGGAAATGCCGTTTACCTTCCCGCCGGAGCGGTACCTATTTATCTACTTGCACTTTGACGTGCTTTCGAACTGCTAGGTTGGCAGGAGCTGGGACCGAGCAACGGGAGCTCACCCCGTTGCGGGGATTCGAACCGCCGACCTTCTGATCGCAATTAAGTCTTGTATTGTCACCGTATTGTGAATATTCACCCGAATACTTTCCAAAGCTCTTTAAATACATGGAGGGTTGTTTTTTTTCATATGTGCCTGATGTGAGGGCAAATCTGTCTCTTCTGAGGGGATGTAGCCACGCTTCATATTAATAGCCAAGTGATTACTGCAGCGTTTGAATTCTGCTCCCAGGTCTTCCCGGGTCTTCCTGGTTCCTTACAATTTCCCCAAAACCATTAGGTCTCCGCTTCCTATCTACATGCACCGCAGTGCTCCCGACTGACTTCTCCTTTCCCTTTTCAATTTCCCCCTAGGTGCCGGTCCAGTCCTGGTTTGATGACATGGCCGACACGGAGCTGCTAAACCTGATCCCGATCTTTGAGGAGCTGAGCGAAGCGGAGGATGTCTACACCAGCCTTGGCCAGCTGAGGGCGCCCTAAGGCCTTCCTATGCCCACAGAGGGACTTTTTCACTCCGTGCCTTCAGTACTGGCCTGGAGGGGAAGGGGGAGCCGTGGGGATGGTTCTCCGCAACCCCACCGCAAGGCAGATGCAAGCACTTTGGAGGCAATAACCTGAACGGCTGCCCGCTGGGCAGCGCAGCCAGAGCAGTTTCCAACCCGGGTATGGTGGGATCCCAGAGCCTCTGGCCTCTCCTCCAAAAGCAGGGTCGCCCGAGACCCCGTCCCCAACAGCGCTCGTATCTATGCACTGCAAGGATACAGGGAGCATCGTGAAGATGCGCCATCTCTCCAGGGCTCGGCTTGCTCCATTCGCTGCAGGGTGGTTGGTTCTGGGTGCGGTTTCTGCAGTGTAAGCGGCCGGTTCCTCCTGCGTACCCTCTCCTCTCCTCCTCCTCTAAAGCAATGCCAAATGATTTGGCTGGCCCTTTTTCTTTTGTTAAAAAAGCTATATGCCTCCTCGCTCCCTTTTAGACGCTCCTGAGAGTGCTGCTCACCCAGGACCCTGGGGCACAGCCATGGGGCCTAGCAGTTTTGCCGCCTTGTCTCCCAGGCACTGAAGCGGCTCCCCAATACTTCTGTCCTAGCCAGGTGTCTTTCGGAAGGATCCTCTCCTTCAACTGCTCAGGCCACTGGATTCCTCGGAGGAGAGGCATTCCTTGCCTTGGATACCTGGTTAGAGAGAGGGAGGGAAGTCTTTTTTTTTTTTTTAATGAGGCCTTTTTCCTTTTTTCCTATTCCCTCCCAGCGTTTCCCCTTCAGAGCAGTAGTGAACCCGCAATTTCAGGGGTCTTGGTCCCTAATTATCCTGTTGGCTTTTGGGAAGCCTTTAACTTGTTTTTATACTGTGTCTTGTGGTTTGGGTTCAGCCTGTCGGCGGAGGGTTCAGGAACCCTTTCAGAAACCCTCTAAAATAAAATAAAAAAGAAACAGTGGCACGAGCGTCGAAAAGGACTAAGGCTAAGTCAGCCGGCCCATTCCCACAAACTCCACATTGGTTGAGGACCGATGCTGCAGAGATTGCCATATTGCTGCGCTCTGGCCTATTTTTGCTTCTTGGGTGGGGTAACCAGGTCACAGGGTTCCTTTAAACCTGCCTCAGCGCTGTCAGTTCTCCCAGCCTCCTTCAGTGTGAATTGCTAGCTTTGGAGGACAGGAGGGTGCTGGCGTTTTGCCTGTGGGTGGCTTTCTGGGGCGGGTGCAACAGAGGCGCCCTGCCTTTCCCGCTCAGGACTCGTTCTAGGCTCCATCGTCGTAACTTGAAAAGCCCGGCCCCTCGGGTGGCCTCAGGGAATCATGAACTAGCGTCTTAGAAGCTGGGGGCGGGCAGGGGGCGGCCTGCTCCATTGCCTCGCCGTGTTCGTTGGGAGAGCGAGGGGGAACGTCGCTGCGGCCTCTTTGCACCCGCGCATGAAGAGACAAGCGCATCTTTTATGCCAGGGTTTCTTAGGAAACGGGCCCCAGAGAAGCAGCTGGGCCCTTTTGCCATGCTCTTCCCCTCAGCATTTTTACGGCGGCACCAGCTCTCGATAAACCAAACGTGATGTTGATATTGCTTGGGAGCGGCCGCCGCCGCCGCTCCCTTTCTCCGTCTCCCCCCAGCAATATGGTACGCTGCCTTTCCTAGTCGTGTCTCTTAACGTCCTGTGAACAAGTGCTTTCGAAGTGCCATTGGTGGCAACCAAATACCTGCAGCTCAGCCAGCTTGCTTCTCTCCCTCCCTCTCCCATAAGCAATACATTGCAAGTGACTCCATGCTTAGCCGTTGTGGGGGGTGGGGGGGCAGGATGGGGCCATTCAGGGTTCTTTTTGTTTCTTTCTGGTGCTGCCTCCTTGGTTTGGGTGCAGGGGGCAGGTAGCGTGGGTCACCTCACCACCTGGGGCAGGAAGCTAAAAAACAAAACCAGAGGTGAGGAACCCGTGGCCCATCCAGATGTTGCTGAACTTAGAGACTCTCATCATCCCTGGCAGTTGTCCGTAGTGGCTTACAGGAGTTTGGGGCCCAACAACATCTGGAAGGCTTCCCCCTGCTCAACAGGACCAAAGCTTTACAATCCTTGCTGTTGGCTGAGTGAGCAGGCACCTCTTAGCCTGGCCAAAGTGCTTCTTGAAGTTTCCGTCGCCATTTTTTAAGTGTGCTGAATTGGCTACTCCTTGACCTGTGTGTGTGTGTGCGTGTGTGCTAGGCCTCAAATGGTGCTTGAGAGGAGCTTGCGGCTGCTACTTCTCTTTCCTCCTCTTGCTGGCCTTGCTTCCACTATGAGGCGTTGCTCTCTTTGCCTCAGCAGCTGTGGAGAGGGTAATGGAGGTGATACACAAGTCCCTAACTTCGTGGAGGGAAGAGTTTCTCCTCATAGTACACACAACAGTGAGAGAGCTTTAAACACTGCAAAGTTAATGTGTGCTGGAAAGAACAAAAACCCTTTGTTTTCCCTTCCTGGTTGAGCCTATCCTCGCAGTTGTGTCTTTGCCCTTTGTCAGCTGAGGAGAACTCGCCTCCATTTCCCTCCCTCTCCTCCTCACGCAACCTGCCCGCTGTTGTCCTGGCCCTTCCTTCAACCTGCTCCTTTTGCTCAGCTCAGCTCCGAAACCCCTTCACTCGATGGGGAAACGTTGCACTCCTGTTTTCTACACTCCTCCGCCTCGGCTGATGAAATGCACTCCAGAATTTCTCCTCCGTCCCAGACACGGGACTTAAGATTTGGGCAAACGGGTGGAAGCTTTGTCAGTCACAGTGTGGTGGGATCTGTGCGGAGCAGGTTTTGGCTAAGTATGGTAAATTAAACCGAGCACTCGCAGTTTTAAGAAGCTGCGAAGGCTTGCTTGTGGAAAGTAATGCGGAACTACAGAGTCTGCCGAGTGATGGCTCCCATCTGGAACAAGCTTGGCTGTGTGAATTAACTCGAGGGCGGGGTCTGCTGATGCCCATTCCCACTCTGCATGAGGCTTCCTTTTCCTGTTTAATAGCCATGATGATAACCTGAGTCCAATTGCCAATGTTGGGATTGTGCCTTGATCAAACCCATCAAGGAGGCAGCCCTAATGCTTAATCAGGGGTGTGCCTTTTAGGAGTGCCCTGCATACTCCCCCCATGAAAGTAAACAAACACACAGACACACACACACACACACACACGGTCTTTTGCTGTACCTCTCGCATCCCTTCTTTTCAAACATGCATAGCTGGTGGCTTTTGAGTAAGAGAGCCCAGGCCTTCCCCACCTCATAGAAGTATGAAAACATCAGTTGCCTTAGTCATGTGTCCTCACTTGCTGGGTGGTTTTTCTTTTTTTAAATTTTGTTTTAATTGAAAAAAAAAAAAGATATCCCAAAACTTGAAGCCGGCACTGCTGCCATTTCGATCTCTTTCTATTTTTGGAATCTTTGTATTAACTGCAAATTAAAGAAATAATAAAAGAGAGCAGGTGTGTGCGTCTTCTCTTTTTCCTAAGTCTTTGAGCAGAGTGGGTGTTCTGGAGGCCTAATGCAATATCCTTTTGGAGCTGGGCGGCACAACTTTCTTCCCCCGGCTGCAGAAAAGAATCTAGCTCTGCAAGGGCCGCAGACAAGGCTGGTTCACACCTGACAACTGGAATGACAGGTGAGAGCTTAGGAGCCACAAAGGGAGCTTAGGAGCATCTCAATGCAATTCTTGTCCTTGGAAAGCAAATTCGCACATTTGCCGCCCTTTACGATAGGAGAAATCAAGTGATGCAGGGGCACATCAGAGCTAGAGGGTCCAGTCAGCATTGGGGGTGGGGTGGGGAGCTATGGACAATTGCATTTCACTGAAGAGATTTGAGTCATTTGTTAAAAGGTAAAGGTAAAGGGACCCCTGACCATTAGGTCCAGCCGTGACAGACTCTGGGGTTGCGGTGCTCATCTCGCTCTATTGGCCAAGGGAGCCAGTGTACAGCTTCCAGGTCATGTAGCCAGCATGACTAAGCCGCTTCTGGTGAACCAGAGCATAATAATAATAATAATAATAATAATAATAATAATAATAATAATTTATTACTTATACCCCGGCCATCTGGCTGAGTTTCCCCACCACTCTGGGCGGCTTCCAACAGGAGCTTAAAAATACATTAAAACATCAGTCATTAAAAGGATGTCGTTTACCTTCCCGCTGCAGCAGTACCTATTTATCTACTTGCACTTTGACGTGCTTTCGAACTGCTAGGTTGGCAGGAGCAGGGACCAAGCAACGGGAGCTCACCCCGCCGCGGGGATTCAAACCGCCGACCTTCTGATCGGCAAGCCCTAGGCGCTGTGGTTTAACCCACAGCGCCACCCGCGTCCCACTGTTAAAAGTTACTGAGTGCTATAATCCAAAAACATGGATAGGACTACCCTGGGGGGAAATGAACAGGGGTGTGTGGAGAGAAGCAGAAAGCATTAAAATTTCTAGAATTCGGAGGAGGGATAAGTGATGGGAACGGGGTCTAGCGGCTTCATCTATGAACTCTGAAGGTTTGCTCTCCCCCAATGTCATCCCTTGATTTTTTTTCACTTACCAACTGATGAACTCCATGTGCAAAACCAACTGCAGGACTTGGTTGGTTATCACAAGGCTTGACTGCTCCGGGTTTTGTAATTTGGGGACAGGAGTAGGCCCAGGCAAGACAGACGCCCTTAACGTGAGAGCAAAATGGGACAGGTGGAATTCTCCCTGCCAGGGGGCCTTCTGTCTTCCTTGACTGACTGCCCCGCTCTCTGGAGCCAGCCTTGCCTTGGAGAAGCTCCTTTGATGCCCGGAAGCCATCCCTCCACTTGATATCCAATGCACCATTTAAAGATTTGCTGGAGACCTCGGAAGTATCCAGATTATCCCTGGCGGACAACCCTTCTCTCTGAAGGGCAAAGCCATTGCCTCTACCCACCAGAATTCCTCTCCTCCTCGGTTCCGAGCAAGCCACTCTAATGTGGTTAGATCCCCATCTCCTGCCCCCATTTCCTTGCATTATTGATGGAGCGCTGCACTTTAGAAAAATCAATGGGAAATGGGCGGAGTGGACATGGGTGGAGTGCAGGGAGGGTTGCAGAGAAGAGAAAACAAGACTTGGGAGTCTCCTTTTGTCAGAAGCAAATAAAAGATACTTTCCCTAAACTAATCCATGCTGCTGGGCTAGGCCAGCACTGATTGGCCCAGGCAGCTGATATAAAGGCAAGATGCAAATGCAGGCAAATCTTAGCGAAGGAGCCTGGATCGTTCCTCTGGACTGACTGTGCTACTCGGAGCTGGAGCAACCCATTTCTTCCTGCCTGAACAGCTTGTGCTCCTCAGCCCTGGGCCTTGCAGCGCAGAGGAGCCCGCAGCAGACCCAGGTAAGTGCTGCTTGATTTATGGGTGGTCAACACAAGAGGAGGGGAGGGGAGGGAGTTTGAAATAAGGGCTTGAAATAAGGGGTGGTTGTCAAGAGGACCTGATTGATCTAGGTTTTCTGGAAGAGACTCGGGAGGAAAACCAGATTCTGCTAGCGGTAAGTCAAAGGCACGAGAGGGACTCTGAAACACAACTGCTCAGCTTACAGTGTCCCCCAGGCACCCCCAAACTCGGCCCTCCAGATGTTTGGGACTACAATTCCCATCATCCCTGACCACGGGTCCTGTTAGCTATGGATAATGGGAGTTGTAGTCCCAAAACATCTGGAGGGATGAGTTTGGGGGTGTATCCCTGCACATGTCCGTTCAGAAGCAAGCACCCCTGACTTACTCCCAGTTGCGCATGGGATTTCGACCCCAGATTTCTGGCATTTATTTGGACTCGTCAGAAAACGGCTGAGCTGGAGAGAATTTTGTTTGTGTCTTGGCCTTCATCCAGGGAGCATAGGGCGGCACAGGCTGAGTTCTCATCTTCTCACAACAGCCCTGTCAGGTAGATGAGACAGAGTGGCTTGCTCAGCTTTCCAGCTGAGCAGAGGTTTTTTGTGTGTGTTTTTTTTTTAAAAAAATATTTATACAGATCATGTCTGCCAGACAAGAAAGGTGTGGGTTGGTTGCGGTTCCTCGCTGGTAATCGAAAGGCACTCTGTACATGCTCAAAAGTCACGTTTCGCATATTCCAGGGCTGAAGCCTGACAATGAAGTCGTGTTCCCTGGGCAAAGCTTGCCTCCCCTCTTTCGTGTTCTTGTCTGGCTACCTGGTATGAGTCAGTAACTCTGGGCATCCATTAGGTGACATCACAGGCAGCAGATTGTAAGTTAAGTCAATTAGTGGTTCTATTAGAGCTGCCAAGACCATTGCTGCATTTTGGAATAAAGTGAGTGTTCCCGGTTGAGGGCTGGCTTGATTGTGTTCTGGCCCAAAACAAACACACACACGTATATATTCCAATGACAAGGAAACTCAAATTCTGCATTTGCGCTATGTTTATTCTGATTACAGTATAATAATAATAATAATAATAATAATAATAATAATAATAATAATAATAAATTTATTATTTGTACCCCGCCCATCTGGCTGGGTCCCCCCAGCCACTCTGGGCGGCCTCCAACAGATATTAAAATACTGTACATTAAAATATCACAGGTTAAAAACTTCCCTAAACAGGGCTGCCTTCAGGTATTTTCTGAATGTAGGATAGTTGTTTATCTCTTTGACATCTGGTGGGAGGGCGTTCCACAGGGCGGGCGCCACTACAGAGAAGGCCCTCTGCCTGGTTCCCTGTAGCTTTGCTTCTCGCAGTGAGGGAACCGCCAGTAGGCCCTCGGCGCTGGATCTCAGTGTCCGGGCAGAACGGTGGAGGTGGAGACGCTCCTTCAGGTATACAGGACCGAGGCCATTTAGGGCTTTAAAGGTCAACACCAACACTTTGAATTGTGCTTGGAAATGTACTGGGAGGACATTTTACAGACTGCAGAAGATTTAAACAACAGTGATAGGAAGGTAGGAAGAGCAACTGTGACCGCACTGAAGGGTTATGAGCTACAGCACTGGCAATTTGACATGGTTCTCTGCAGGGAATTTTTCTGGAGTGGGGAGCTGTCTACCGTATTGGCCTGAATATAAGCCGCACTCCCCCCCCCCCAAATTCCGATTGTGAAAAGTTAAAGTGCGGCTTATATTTGCAACCTTATGCCGCCAGCAAAGCGGCATGGCTCCCCCACCCCAGGAAGCAGCCCGGGAGCGTGGGGGCAACAGTGCCCGTCCCATCCGTGGCTTCCAAGCCTCCCCCCAGCCGCTGAGTTTTAAAGGTGTGGCTTATTTGCGGGTGTGGCCTATATTCGAGGCAATACGGTAGTTTCTCACAAAGGACATGGCTATACAGCTGCAAATATAATGCTTTAAGTGCATTCCAAGTGAATTATGCAGATCTGACACTAGATGGTGATGGTGAGTTTCTGGCAAATGCAATGTACCGTATTTTTCAAAAGGCTTTTAAAAAAAAGCATTTCACAACATTTTTAAATGTGTGTCTAGATTCCACCAAAAAAAAAAGAAAGAAATGAGATTAATTGTGGCTGTACATTTTGCAATGTATATCAGGTGGTAGAAATAAAAAAAATAAAGCTGGATGTCTGGAGAGTATGGTTCACTGGGGGAGAGGCAACAAATGGCCCCCTTCTCTTCCCCGCCCCCATGGATATCCATGTTCCCTGATTACCAGATGCCACATCCAAGTCCTTAAACCCATTCTGAAACTTTTCTGTAGAAAAGTGACAACAAACTTTGAAAAAGAAGGGTGAGACAAAAATCGCTTGGATTAGCTGCCTATTATTATTATTATTATTATTATTATTATTATTATTATTATTTTCTCTGTAAGATACATTTAACAACACTTCACTTTTCGGACTATACAGTAATGCTACTTTGCTTGGCTGGATGGAGATGAAAGAAGGATTCATGAGTTTGTGTAAAAGCTAGTACGGTGATACCTCGGTTTAAGAACAGTCCAGTTTAAGAACGATTCGGTTTACGAACTCTGCAAAACCGGAAATAGTGTCCCGGTTTGAGATCTTTATCTCGGTCTAAGAACGGAATCCGAACGGTGGAAGGGCACCGGCAGCAGGAGGCCTCATTAGGGAAAGTGCACCTCGGTTTAAGAACGGTTTCGGTTTAAGAACGGACTTCAGGAACGGATTAAGTTTGCAAACCAAGCTACCACTGTACAGTGATCCCTTGACTTACGAGTGACCCGACTTCCGTATTTTTCGAGTTACGAGGGATCAAAGCGGCCGCGCACTTCCGAATTTTTTCGACTTCCGAAAGGAAGTCGCGGCCGTTTTAGATAGGGTTTCCTCGACTCCCGAAGTTTAGATGGGTTTTTTTTTTCCACCTACGAATTTTTTCTCCCCAATGCATTCCTATGGGGACTCAACTTACGATTTTTTCGACATCCGATGGTCCCGTCGGAACGGATTACCTTCGTAAGTCGAGGGTCCACTGTATGTTGTTGCAGCCTCTGGCCCCACCCACCTCTGACCTTTGACACCCACCCAGCCCACGGAACATTTGTCCAGAAGAGACGGTGGATGAGGAAGCTAATGTCTCCTACCCCTACCACAAAACTATTAAGTCCTGGTTCTAAGCGGCACCATTGAAATTGGGAACGATATATTGTAACAGATGAATGCCAGTGCTATTGATTAAAGATTGCTTTTGAGGGGGAAACAATTTTAAACAAATTAGAGGCATCGGGATGCAGAGTATCCTCAATGATCCCTTTTGCATCTTGAGATGTAAGAGCATGCATTACCATCCGCATATCAATGCAGGAAGGAATATGAATCCCACACTTTTTCAGGTTGTATGTACCTGCCCCCCCATATAGTTTATTCAAGTTGGCACCCCTGGCATGAACTATATCTGGATGGAGCCATTATGTAACTCTGTTATATGAATTACCGTATTGGCCCGAATATAAGCTGTACCCGAATATAAGCCACACCTTTAACATTCAAGGGGGGGGGGAGAGAGAGAGAGAAAGACAATACCTGAATATATGCCACTCCTGTAAAATCCCACAGGCACTCACATCCGTTTTACCGTATGTCTGTTTCAGCAGCGATATTGTAAAAGCCAATTTTTGTAAGGTCGTGAATTTAAGCCGCACTGTAACTTTTCCCGGTCAGAATTTGGAAACAAAGTGAGGCTTATATTCAGGCCAATACGGTATATGTTATATGAATGCAATCTATAACCTGGCTGAACCAGCAAATAATAAAAAACATGGAATCCTATCATCCCTGGAGTCACAACTTGACTATGACGGTTACTCTTGACACTGCCAGGAATAGCTGGCATAGTTCAAAGCTACAGAGTGGTTCTATATTAGACAAACCTGGCCGGGAAATAAGGCTGCAGAATTAACTGTGTTGGAGAGGACCCCTAGACTGCAGTCCATCTCTGTGGTTGGTAATCACAGCTAGTGGAGATTTTCACCCACACCAGCCGTTGCATCCATATGGTTTGATGGAGCCCAGAATGAAAATCCCAGCGCAAATGTACCAGCTGTTCCTTTGCTGGACCTAGACATTAACACGTGAGTTAGTTCTGATGTGATGTGAAATTATATTTCTGTGTTGAGTTTACTGGGATAACTGCACCAAAACATTTTTTTTAAAAACGTTGTTATGCAAGAATGGAAAATCCCACAAATATTCTGTAGGAATGATCCACAAACAGGAAGCAAGGAGACTCTGAATTTCCTACTTTCCTGCAGAATCCACATGGAGGATTTCCCACTCTGATGCAAAAATTTCCATGTGTGTTTCGCTACAGGAATCGCTCCAGACATCGCCCATGGAGCGAAAGCTTTATAGTGGTGCCACCCGCTATATCTGTGTTGGTCCCCTATAGTTTTTACACAAAGCAAAGGCAGATTTCTCAGCTTTCAGAAGTGTGTGTGTGGGGGGGGGGGTCTGAACCACAGACCTCTGTGCCTGTCCCCCTTGCCAAAAGGAGGAGAGGGCCGGACAGTTCTTTCCAGAGCAAAGTCCAAACGGCTGCCCTGTTTCCCTGGAACTTGAGCTGGCTCAGCCCTGCATGTTCCTGGCTAATCAATCCCAGCCTTTGGGATGCCTCCAAGGCCCCAAACGAGAGTCTGTAGGACTGGTCTACTCCCCTTGTTAAATCCCGCCATCTGCTTTCAATGACTGAGCAATTGGGGGTTATGGAAAAGGGGGAGGAGGGTGTAGTCTGCCGCTGCGGGTTCAGCCGCTCTGATCCTGCCCGCCCTTGCATCTCCCAGAATGCTTTACTGGTCTTTTTGAGGGTGCCTCTCCCTGCCGCATTCAGGAGGAACGGGCACTGAGCATCTAGTGCCTCACAGTGATTTGTAAGTATCTGCATGCCCCTCTTCCTGTCCTCTGTATGTGTGACTTGAGCCCCAGCTAGGGTTGCCAGGTCTGCTTCCAAAAAATAGTGGACAAGCGGGGGGGGGGGGGTTAAATTAAATTAAATTATATATTTTCTTACAAACATTATAACATGTATTAAAATAATCACTTCAAAACTTTACTTAAAATTCAAAACATCAAATATTATAATCTTAATCTTAGGGTCATGGGTTCGAGCCCCCATGGGTTCGATTCCTGCATTGCAGGGGGGTTGGACTAGATGATCCTCGTGGTCCCTTCCAACAACTCTACAATTCTATGTTTCTATGCTTGCTTCTTAGGGATCCTTGGGGCAAAGCTACCCAAGTTCCCAACAGGGGTTCCTTCTTACCGTTCCTGTATTAGGGAGGCGATCCTTGGGGCAAGGATCTCGCTCCCTCAGGTCGTCGGGCAAGTCTCCTCCAAGCCCGCCTCCCCCCCCCCGCGCCTCTACCGGTAGCTGGTTTGCTGCTGCTCCTGCGCGTCAGGAACAGGAAGAGGCGTCTTTTTCTTTCGCGCCTCTCCCTTTTGTTCTCCTCGTGAGTCAGGAACAGGCGGGGCAGAACTCCGGCAAGAGGCGCCTCCCCCCCCCCCATTTTTTTAATGTCTTGTGAAACAATTGAGTATGATTAATACTTTTTTCGGAGAATCGAGTTCAATGGATATTCGATCTTTGTCTCATTCTTACTTATGAAAAAAAAGACAAAACGCGATTCTCCTATCCTTATTCTCTTAGACTGTACAGCTTTAGATTACGTACCATTTCATCATAAAGCTTTTGAATAAAAAAAATGTCCACTATTTTGTGGGGGGAAAAAAGTGAACATAATGTGAAAAAAGCGGACTGTCCGCTCAAATCGTGGACACCTGGCAACCCTAGCCCCAGCTGTAAGGATGAGAAGAGAGGCTCCGTCTACCTGGGCAGTGAGGTAGAGGGTGCAAGTGCCCATAGAGAACAGGGTGTATCCAGTGGCTTTTAACTACTGGGGCAAAATTGCGTGCAGTCCAGCCTGGGAGATCTTCCCTTTTGCCAGAGAAGCTCTACTCTTTGCCTCTCATTTAACTGGGTCGGCTGTGATTACTCAGAGTCGAGGGGAAGGAAGTAGGGACTCACTCAGCACCACTCTTGTTCTTGCTTCCCATCTTCTAGGACAGAGATTGGGAAGCTGCTGGGCTCCAGGTGCAGGATTCCAGCTCCCATCAGCCCCAGCCAGCATTGACCAGTGGTCAAGAATGGCGGGGGTTGCAGTCCAACAACATCTGGAAGTCCGTGCTTGCAAATGCTAGGCTGTGGAGCAAGGCAGGGCAAGGGGAAATTGGGGCGTAAATTACCGTATTTGTCGCTCCATAAGACACACTTTTTTCCTCCTAAAAAGTAAGGGAAAATGTCTGTGAGTCTTATGGAGCGAATGTGTGGTCCCTGGAGCTGAACTGCCCAGGGGCAAAAGCAGATCCTGCTTTTTTTAAAAAAAGAGAGAGAAGGGGGTGTTGAAAGGAAGCCCGCTGAGTAGCTGCTCAGCAAACGATCGGGGAGAGAGATAAGGGAGAGAGATTCCAGCCCCGCCCCCTTGCAGAGGGAGGCTGTTTCCCCAGCGACCTGTGACTGGCCGATTAGATTATCTGTCTGGAAACTGTAGAAATGGCTTCCTGAAGCTGCAGAACTGTGAGTTAAACCCTATAAAACAGGGTTTTTCCCTTTGCAAAGTAAGCTCAACAACTTTGAGCTGATCCTCAAAAAATGGGGCTTTTCTCCTTTGCAAAAGAAGCTGCAGAAATTTGAGCTGATCCTCAAAAAATGGGGCTTTTCTCCTTTGCAAAAGAAGCTACAGAAATTAGAGCTGATCCTCAAAAAATTGGGGCTTTTCCCCTCTAAAAACTAGGTGCGCCCTATGGTCAGGTGCGCCTTATAGAGCGAAAAATACGGTATGTCGCTTAAAAATGTGGCGTGGCACGGTGCATGGCATGGATACCATTCTTGTGGCCAGTGCTCTAGCAACCATGCCTGTCTCTGTTTCGATAAGCCCTGCCAACTGGGAGGCTCCCTCCATGCCCAAGAGAGAAGGAGAATGTCAGGAAGGCCGTAGCTCAGTGGCAGAGCATCCAGTTTGCATGCAGAAGGTCCAAGGTTCGATTCTCAGCATCTCCAGGTTGGGTTGGAAGAGACCCCACCTGCCTTTCCTCCAAGGATCGCAAGTCAAAGTACATAATTGTTGTTGTTGTTATTTACCTGCCCTTCACCTTAAGGTCCCAGGGTGGGTTACAATACTAGAAACAACTTAAAACTGCAGAAATAAGAAGGTTCCTAAAAACATACATCTCAAGGGTCAAAAGCTAGGATAAAAAAAGTTAATCTTCAGCATTTGCCAGAAGCTGCATAACACAAGAAGGCGCCTGACACACTTTGGTGCAGAGGGAGTCCCACAACTTAGGGGCTGCCACAGAGAAGGCTCTGTCCTGGGACATCCCCTGGGCTTCTGAGGGTGGTGGGACAACCAAGAGGCATCCCCCCCCTTGTCAATTTTAGCAACTGAGAGGGCCCATAGGGAAGGATGCATTCTTTCAGGTACGTGGTGTGTTCCACCCCCTCATCATTTCATCCTTACAGCAACTCTGTGGAAAAACCCTCAGTCTGCCTGAAGATCACTCACTGAGCTTCGTGGCAAAGTTGCACCTCATATTCTGCCCTTGGTAACAGGCTAACCTGTTTGTTCTTATTTGTCAGGTTTTGTTGAGTATTCCAAAAACTGAAACCCACCATGGCTCTGACCAGTGCCTTCAAGACTGTTACCAACACACCTGGACTGATCATCTGGAGAATTGAGGTGGGCCAATGAAATTTTCTCAGGTCTAAGCAGAAGGTTTCTCTCCTCTCCCAAGCTATGTAGGGACCTAACTGACGGGGCACCACCTCTTCACCTTGAGTACTGAACCTGCCATCTAGGTAACTCTTACTAGCTAGGCAAGGTGGTCATCTTTCTTTCTCATAAGGCCCCTGGAGCGTTAACAGTTTTTTGAGAGGCTGAAATTCAAAAGGTGGAGATCACTCCTATAATTGTACTTACCTGCTGCTGAAAGCTTCGGTTTGCTTAATTTCTATCCTGCGTGTGCTGGCAACTGATTGGCTGCTGTAACATGCATTATGTGGAGCTGCCCTTGAAGATAGTTCAGAAACTGCAGCTAGTCCAGCTTGGATTTTGTCTAGAGCACATTAGGTAAGGTAAAGGTACTCCTGGTCGTTAGGTCCAGTCGTGGACGACTCTGGGGTTGAGGCTCTCATCTCACTTTACTGGCAGAGTGAGCCGGCGTACAGCTTCCGGATCATGTGGCCAGCATGACTAAGCCGCTTCTGGCGAAACCAGAGCAGCGCACGGAAACGCCGTTTACCTTCCCGCCGGAGCGGTACCTATTTACCTACTTGCACTTTGACGTGCTTTCGAACTGCTAGGTGGGCAGGAGCTGGGACCGAGCAATGGGAGCTCACCCCATTGCGGGGATTCGAACTGCTGACCTTCTGATCAGCAAGCCCTAGGCTCAGTGGTTTAGACCACAGTGCCACATTATACTGAAACTATTGGAACTCCACAGGTTCTGCCTGTAATTCACATCACTTAAGCCTGAGATACTTAAGGGAGCATCTCTTTCCCCCAACTATCACTGATTATAACATAGCAGCAATGGATGGAGATTTGTTGTTGTTTAGTCGTTTAGTCGTGTCCCCATGGACCAGAGCACGCCAGGCACTCATATGCCTGTTTTCTTTGTCCATGGGGTTTTCTTGGCAGGGATACTGGAGTGGCTTGCTGGTTCCTGCTCCAATGGATGGAGATAGTAAAGGTAAAGGGACCCCTGACCATTAGGTCCAGTCGTGACCGACTCTGGGGTTGCGGCGCTCATCTCGCTTTATCGGCCGAGGGAGCTGGCGTACAGCTTCCAGGTCATGTGGCCAGCATGACTAAGCCGCTTCTGACGAACCAAAGCAGCGCACGGAAACGCCGTTTACCTTCCCGCCGGAGCGGTACCTATTTACCTACTTGCACTTTGACGTGCTTTCGAACTGCTAGGTGGGCAGGAGCTGGGACCGAGCAATGGGAGCTCACCCCATTGCGGGGATTCGAACTGCTGACCTTCTGATCAGCAAGCCCTAGGCTCAGTGGTTTAGACCACAGTGCCACATTATACTGAAACTATTGGAACTCCACAGGTTCTGCCTGTAATTCACATCACTTAAGCCTGAGATACTTAAGGGAGCATCTCTTTCCCCCAACTATCACTGATTATAACATAGCAGCAATGGATGGAGATTTGTTGTTGTTTAGTCGTTTAGTCGTGTCCCCATGGACCAGAGCACGCCAGGCACTCATATGCCTGTTTTCTTTGTCCATGGGGTTTTCTTGGCAGGGATACTGGAGTGGCTTGCTGGTTCCTGCTCCAATGGATGGAGATAGTAAAGGTAAAGGGACCCCTGACCATTAGGTCCAGTCGTGACCGACTCTGGGGTTGCGGCGCTCATCTCGCTTTATCGGCCGAGGGAGCTGGCGTACAGCTTCCAGGTCATGTGGCCAGCATGACTAAGCCGCTTCTGACGAACCAAAGCAGCGCACGGAAACGCTGTTTACCTTCTCGCCAGAGCGGGTACCTATTTATCTACTTGCACTGGTGTGCTTTCGAACTGCTAGATTGGCAGGAGCAGGGACCGAGCAACGGGATCTCACCCTGTAGCGGGGATTCGAACCGCCCACCTTCTGACCGACAAGTCCTAGGCTCTGTGGTTGAACCCACAGCGCCACCTGCGTCCCAATGGATGGAGATAGGGAAGGTCAATTTTTTGGGGAGTGGGGTGCTGCTGTTAATCAATTTTTTAGCCTTAAGCACGTATTCATATAAGTCTGAAATGTTTGGTGTGTGTGTTTTTTTTTAAAAAAAAGTTTTAAACATTTGTTTTGAATTGAAAATGTAAATTGAAAGTATTTAATAAGGAAAACGTCTGCATCACCATGGGATGCCTGAGAGAGGGTTGGGAGCATTGGTGGTTGGAGGCTGTGTCACTGAAGCCACTAAATTGGGGCAGGGGGGTTGCTTCATGTACTGTGTTTCTCCTTCTCAGAAATGGATCTAGTGTTGGTGCCTCCGAAAGCTCATGGCAGCTTCTACGAAGGTGATTGCTACGTCCTCCTCTCAGTAAGTGGAGATCCTTGCTTATTGGTTTCGATCACCCCATTCAGCTCTGGTTTAGCTGCAAAGCCACTCTGAGATGGGCAAAGGGCTCCAGGTTCCCCCAACAGCATCCTGCCAAATCCTCAACCATATTCCCCATTCGCCTCCAATGTAGGCAGCTGGGAAGTCCAAACGCCATCCTTCAGAGGCCTGAATTTGTTTAGGACCCGCCAGCTGCTGACCCTTAAAGGTAAAGGGACCCCTGACCATTAGGTCCAGTCGTGTCTGACTCTGGGGTTGCGGCGCACATCTCGCTTTATTGGCCGAGAGCCGGCGTACAGCTTCCGGGTCATGGGGAGGTTAGAAGTAGAATGCCTAATGCTTGCAATGACATCTGCTGGAGGGAGTGATAAATACATTTACACCACAGCATGCTTCATCCTGCACAGCATTAGGACCTCTTCTTTTTATCTGCTAAGACACAGTCCTTCAAACTTGGGTCCCCAGGTGCTGTTGGACTACAACTCCCATCATCCGGGAGGGAAGATGGAAGCTGTAGCATCTGAGGACCCAAGGCTGAAGAAGGGTGTCCTAGGAGATGGGCTGGGTCACTCCAAGCTTCTGTTATGGACAAAAACAATCCCATAGCTAGTGGCTGCAAGACAGTGATGTACAGTGGTGCCTTGGGTTAAGTATGCTTCAGGTTAAGAACGGACCTCCGGAACGAATTAAGTACTTAACCCGAGGTACCACTGTACTGCGAAGGTTGGAGAGCAGTGGTGGGCCTTGGGGTGGAATGGCTCCAGGGCAGTTTTCCAAACTTGGATCTCAGCTGTTGTTGGACTACAGTTCTCATCACCCCTAACCACTGGTCCTGCTAGCTAGGGTTGATGGGAGTTGTAGTCCAAAAAACAGCTGGAGACCCAAGTTTAGGAAACCCAGCTCTAGGGATTCTAAGCTGGGAGCAAACTCAGTGCTCAGTCATTCAGGGACTTTGGTTATTATTATTAATTATTATTATTATTATCCATGTGATGGTCACCTCCAGACTTGATTATTGTGACTCGCTCTACGCGGGGCTGCCCTTAAAGCTGACCCAGAAACTCCAGCGGGTGCAGAATGCCGCAGCGAGGCTCCTTACGGGGTCTTTGCCGTGGGACCACATTCATCCAGTGCTTTACCAGCTGCACTGGCTCCCGGTGGAGTACAGGGTCAGGTTTAAGGTGCTGGTTTTGACCTTTAAAGCCCTATGTGGCCTAGGACCCTCGTACCTAAGGGACCGCCTCTCCTGGTATGCCCCGTGTAGGACCTTAAGGTCCTCAAATAATAACATTTTGGAGGTCCCGAGCCACAAGGATGCTAGGCTGGCCTCAACTAGGGCCAGGGCCTTCTCAGTACTGGCCCCGACTTGGTGGAACAGTCTGTCATAAGAGACCAGGGCCCTGCGGGATTTGGCATCTTTCCGCAGGGCCTGCAAGACGGAGCTGTTCCGCTGGCCTTTGGGTTGGTTTCAGTTTAACCCTGATGTTTCATTCCTTTATGGTTTGATTGGTGGGCTACTCAAAAATGAGGCTGCATTTTAAACTTTAAATCGTATTTTAACCTGCATTTAATTGATTGTTTTGTATGTTTGGTTGTGATTTTATTGGTGTTAGCCACCCTGAGCCCGGTCTTGGCTGGGAAGGGCGGGGTATAAATAAAAAATTATTATTATTATTATTATTATTACTATTATTATTATTATTATTATTACGTTGAATTCCACCCTACCGTCTTTCCCCCTTTTTAAGACACCATCTTATAATTTTTTCCCCTCAAAAAAACACAGGGTGGCTTATTTTCGGGGGGATGTCTTATTTTTATTATGTCAGTATGGTGTGGTACAGCCTCCCCCTGCACGCTAAGCAGGTGGGGCAGAACTCCGCAAGAGGCGTGTTTTCCCCCCATGCCTCTCACTAGTTCACTGGCTCCCTGCGCACGCAGGAGGGGCTGAGGAGGCGACGGGAACAATGGCGGCACCACGGCTTACTTTTGGGGTATGTCTTACTTCTCACAAAGGTAAAAAAAACCTGCCATGGTTTACTTTATGACTATGTATTAAAAAAGGGGAAACAGGGTAGACCTGATATCTTAACTACAGTCGTACCATCCAAAACGTTCGGAAACCAAAGCGCGGCTTCTGATTGGCTGCAGGAATAAAAAAATTATTATTATTATTATTATTATTATTATTATTATTATTATTATTATTATGGCATGCAAGTCAGGGGTCCTGGACCTTATGACTGTACTTATTTATCCCAATGATGTCTGTCCCTCCTGCAGACCCGCAAATCAGGCAGCGCCCTGTCCTATGACATCCACTACTGGATTGGGAAACGTTCCTCGCTGGATGAGCAGGGCTGTGCTGCCATCTATACCACCCAGCTGGATGACTACCTCGGGGGGGTTCCCGTGCAGCATCGTGAGGTGCAGGGCCACGAGTCTGAGCTCTTCAAGGGCTACTTCAAGCAAGGTCTCATGTGAGTAAGGGGTCGTCATGGGAATGGCAACATCTCGGCAGGCAGCCCTTTTCTGGTAAATCCAGGCATGGCCGGCCCAAGATGTTTTGCTGCCTGAGCCTCCATGCAGGGATGGTCTAGCCTGCCACTTTCAGTTTCTCTTAGTTTCCCAAACTCAGTTTCATCACATATCCGCAATCATTTGCCCGGGGGGGGGGGGAGTGCTCATGAAATTAAAGCATTTGAAGAAGAGAAGAAGGAGAAGAGTTTGGATTTGATATCCCGCTTTACCACTACCCGAAGGAGTCTCAAAGCGGCTCACATTCTCCTTTCCCTTCCTCCCCCACAACAAACACTCTGTGAGGTGAGTGGGGCTGAGAGACTTCAGAGAAGTGTATTAGCCCAAGGTCACCCAGCAGCTGCATGTGGAGGAGCGGAGACGCGAACCCGGTTCACCAGATTACGAGTCTACCCTCTTAACCACTACACCACACTGGCTCTCTTTGACTGTACATTTCTCTTTTGTATGCAGATTTGCCTAATATACATATTCGGTCAAATAGATTTCCCCCAAATAATGCACCTCTGTATGTTTTTTTGATTAAGATGTGTGCATTTTTGCATAAAGGTAAAGGTACCCCTGACCATTAGGTCCAGTCACAGATGACTCTGGGGTTGCGGAGCTCATCTCGCTCTATAGGCCGAGGGAGCCGATGTTTGTCTGCTCCCTTAATAATGGTATGTAAACAGCTTTGTGAGGTCCGCCTGAAAAGCTGTAAATAAAGCAAGCACTAGGTAAAGGGACCCCTGACCATTAGGTCCAGTCACGGACGACTCTGGGGTTGCGATGCTCATCTCGCTTTACTGGCCGAGGGAGCCGGCGTACAGCTGGTCATGTGGCCAGCATGACAAAGCCGCTTCTGGCGAACCAGAGCAGCGCATGGAAATGCCGTTTACCTTCCCACCAGAGCGGTACCTATTTATCTACTTGCACTTTGACGTGCTTTCAAACTGCTAGGTTGGCAGGAGCAGGGGACCGAGCAACAGGAGCTCACCACATTGCGGGGATTTGAACCGCCGACTTTCTGATTGACAAGCCCTATCAGCCAGCCTTCAGCAGCCAGTTTGGTACCTGCTGTCTGTAGCTGGAAATCAAATCATGACAGAGGTTGATGTCAGAATTGCCTCCACATCTGCCACGCTACTGCAAGTTGTCAAAAGCATGAGAGTGTTACACAACAATCTCTTCCATGTGGAAATGTCGTTGGAAGCACAACATTCACATTAGGAGGAGGCTGCTTCGAATAAGATGTAACCAGATTCTGGGAACAAGTAGCATCAGAGAATGGATATCATTGTATTGTTTTGTATTGTTTTAATATTTGACTGGAAGCCGCCCAGAGTGGCTGGGGAGACTCGGCCAGATGGGCGGGGTAAAAATAATAAAATTATTATTATTGTTATTATCACTCCTTGGTTAAAAATACTCTTGGGTCATGTGGCTGAGCACCACCAGGAGACAGAATAGTAAAATGGTTTGCAGGTGCATTTGCCTAAACAAATAACATGTTGTTTGATAAATGATAGGAAACAGTCATCTTCTTTATCCACCCTCTGGCATAACTTTATTCAGAAATGCAAATTTCATTGTATGATTTGTAGATACTATTACCTGCAAATATAACACTCCTTTGTCTTTAAAGCCTTGCACAAGAGGTGACAACTTTCTCCAGTTTTAAAAGAGGAGAAAGAGAAAGCCCTAACTTCCAAGGACCCCATTAAGGGAAAGCAGGGGGCATGCCCACCTCCCTCCAAGGCATAGCTGTCAATTTTCGGGTTTGAAAATAAGGGATTTTTTATAACTTTCGGATTTGAAAATAAGGGATGCCACGAGGGCGGTGCAATGGCACCAAGTAGCCTCGCCACCCTGTGCTCCAGAGGCTGCGTGCGAACGGGGTGAGCGAAAGAGCGAGCGCGTAGACGGCAGGCAGGCTGTCTGTCTGGTTGGGCATGAGGGTCTGGCTGCACAAGGCATGCAAGCTCCGCCCCCAGTCGGTCTCAGACTCCTTATTGGCAGCCGAGCAACGCAGCTGAGGAGCCTCCCTGGCCGGCAGGGAGGGAGAGGAGCTGCTTCCTTTGAAATCCAAAACGTTTGGCTTCCAAGACGCTCAAAAACCGAGGTATCTCTCTCTCTCTCTCTCTCTCTCTCTCTCTCTCTCTCTCTCTCTCTCTCTCACACACACACACACACACACACACACTTAAAATCAATACATCTAACTGATTGATTAAAATCTGAAGCCACAGTGAAACGATTACCACCGCATTGGTTGGATATCTTTCTGCTCATCATTTGCCAGTTCTCCATAGCCAGAAGTCACAAGTGACCGTTCCTAATTCTCTGCAGCAGGTAGTTACCCAGCCTGCACAGTGCTCACATCCCTCTCCCCCAAACAGCTACAAGAAAGGGGGTGTTGCGTCTGGGCTGAACCACGTGGAGACCAATGTCTACAACGTCAAGCGTTTGTTGCACGTCAAGGGCAAGAGGAATGTGATAGCTGCAGAGGTGAGTTGTTCCTGCCCCCCCCCCCGTCTGAAAGTGCCCTCAGCTTCTGGTTGGCTTGCTCTAACTCACCGCTCCCCTCTCTTCCTTGCCCCTGTCTGCTGTCTCATGCCTTCAACACTCGCAGGTGGAGATGAGCTGGGACAGCTTCAATGTCGGCGACGTTTTCCTCCTGGACCTTGGCAAAGTCATTGTGCAATGGAATGGGCCGCAGAGCAACAAGCAGGAGCGCATGAAGGTGGGAGCTCTAGCAGGATGGGCTGTCCTGGCCGGCAGGGAGGGAGAGGAGCTGCTTCCTTTGAAATCCGGGAAATTTAAGCGATATCAACAATCCGGGATAGCAGCGGGAAACGGCATTGGAATAAGAGAGTTTCCCGCAAAAAAAGGGAGGGTTGACAGCTATGGTCCAGCAACATCTGGAGACCAAAGTTTGGGGAACTGTGGTGTAGACCGAGCCACAGAGAGGCTGAGAAAGGCTGGTCTAAACCTTTTACTTTGTGCCACAGCGCTGATCACCAGAGTCCGCACCACCAACATCAAGCTGCAATTACTCATGGAGGGAAAACCTGCAGGCTTGCAGGCTTACATTTTTTGATGCTTTAAGAAGACTTGGAGCATTTGTTAGTTGTCGGCTGCTCAGTTTGAATAGTAATAGTAATTATGTGCTGACAACAATAACAACAACTCAATAATAATAATAATAATAATAATTTATTATTTGGACGCGGGTGGCGCTGTGGGTTAAACCACAGAGCCTAGGGCTTGCCAATCAGAAGGTTGGCGGTTCGAATCCCCACGACGGGATGAGCTCCCGTTGCTTGGTCCCTTCTCCTGCCAACCTAGCAGTTCGAAAGCACATCAAAGTGAAAGTAGATAAATAGGTATCGCTCCGGCGGGAAGGTAAATGGCGTTTCCGTGCGCTGCTCTGGTTCGCCAGAAGCTGCTTAATCATGCTGGCCACATGACCCGGAAGCTGCACGCCGGCTCTCGGCCAATAAAGCGAGATGAGCGCCGCAACCCTAGAGTCGGTCACGACTGGACCTAATGGTCAGGGGTCCCTTTACCTTTACCTTTATTATTTGTACCCTGCCCAACTGGGTGGGTTTCCCCAGCCACTCTGGGCGGCTTCCAACAAAGATTAAAATACATTAAAATGTCACACATTAAAAACTTCCCTAAACAGGGAAATTCTACTTCATGTGCAGATTAGATCCTATAGAGTCAACAGTGTAGACCAGGGTTTCCCAAACTTGGGTCTTGGACTACAACTCCCATCATCCCTGACCTGACCGGTCCTGTAGCTAAGGATGATGGGAGTTGTAGTCCAACAACAGCTGGAGTTTGGGAAACTCTGGTGTAGACCGAGCCACAGAGAGTTTAAAACTTCTGAAACTAGATATACATGTATACACATGAGTAATGTGGAAGGGCTACAGCTCAGAGCACAGGCCGTGCATTTCAGAAGGCCCTCCGATTTCAATCTCTGACATCTCCAGCGTGGGCAATACTGAGTTAGATGGACAACGTGGTCTGATTTGGTCACGGGCTGTTTCCTGTGCTCCTCATGTGTTCCTTAGGCGGTTGTTGTTGTTGTTGTTTAGTCGTTTAGTCGTGTCCAACTCTTTGTGACCCCATGGACCAGAGCACGCCAGGCACTCCTGTCTTCCACTGCCTCCCGCAGTTTGGTCAGACTCATGTTGGTAGCTTCGAGAACACTGTCCAACCATCTCGTCCTCTTTCGTCCCCTTCTCCTTGTGCCCTTAATTTTTCCCAACATCAGGGTCTTTTCCAGGGAGTCTTCTCTTCTCATGAGGTGGCCAAAGTATTGGAGCCTCAGCCTCAGGATCTGTCCTTCCCGTGAGCACTCAGGGCTGATTTCCTTCAGAATGGATAGGTTTGATCTTCTTGCAGTCCATGGGGCTCTCAAGAGTCTCCTCCAGCACCATAATTCAAAAGCATCAATTCTTCGGCGATCAGCCTTCTTTATGGTCCAGCTCACACTTCCATACATCACTACTGGGAAAACCATAGCTTTAACTATACGGACCTTTGTCGGCAAGGTGATATCTCTGCTTTTTAAGATGCTGTCTAGGTTTGTCACTGCTTTTCTCCCAAGAAACAGGTGTCTTTTAATTTCGTGACTGCTGTCACCATCTGGAGTGATCATGGAGCCCAAGAAAGTAAAATCTCTCGCTGCCTCCATTTCTTCCCTCCTTAGGCGATGCTTCTGGCCAAGGATATCCGTGACCGAGAGCGTGGGGGCCGGGCTGAGATCGGGGTGGTGGAGGGCGAGGTGGAAGAAGCCAGTCCAGACTTGATGAAGGTGATGGAGAGTGAGCTTGGGGAGAAGTTGCAGGAAATCCAACCTGCCGTTCCTGATGAGGTGGTGGACCAGCAGCGGAAGACAAACGTCTCACTCTATCGGTAGGTCAATAAGACTTCCCCTTTGCGTGCGAAGCTCAGTGGCAGCTGTCACTGATGCAGCAGGGATGTGAAAGAGGTATTTAGTGCTCATAGAATAGACTGAAAGGAGGAAAATAAGGTTGCCCTTTTTGCTTTAAAAAATCCTGCCTGCTAGCAGAGCTAGGAGAAGGGGACATTTTGAAAGCTGCTGGGTCATGCACAGAGGAAGGGGGGAAGGAAAGAGCTGGGCAGCCCCCCCAGGAAACGAAAGAAGAAGCAAAGCCTCAACATGGTACTGAGATCAGTCTTTATGAACAGTTATAGTCTCAATGTGATCTGGTTGACCGAAGCAAATAAATGATGGTTCCCTTGGGTGCTGGCGGGTGGATTCACGCAAACATGTCCATCTCTCAATGACTTGACCATTCCATGATTTGCAGCAGAATGTGTGAAAAAGCATTGTGATGTGGAGGTGCGATATTTGATGTGATGGCTGCCCTTCACATATGTGCCATCAGTTGGTATTGCAGCTATCGAATGATGAACATTGTCAGGGATGTGCCCACCCCTGCCAGTCCGGCATTGAGTGGATACGGAGAGCCTCAGCCTGTGTTGAAGACGGATTCATCTCAGAGCGAGTCTGCCAGCCCCTCCTCGGGGGAGGAGCAGTTAGTGGGTGGGAGCCAGGGAGTGAGAGGTCTCCAGGAAGATGCAGAAAGACCTGGCACCACCCAGCAGGCTCGCTCAGAGAGGGAGACGTCACTTCCGGCGCCCATTTCATGTAGAAGGAGGAGTTTAGAGTGCCGAGACTGTGGTGTTGGCGCCAAAACAGAAGGGGGGCACTTCCAGATTCCGCTAGTGACTAGGCGGTCATGTTTTGACTTAACTCTGCACTGTATATATTTGCACAATTAAAATGATGGAAAGACAACAAGGACTTGGTCTTTACTATTGAGCAACCGATAAGGGAACCTGACAGACATGAAAACATGAAGTCACTCGAGGAGGGACAGGGACTTGAAGGGAGATGGGTAAATTTTAAGGGAAATGTTTGGGGGAGTTGGGCAATCTGTCAAACTCAGAAGCTAAAGGGCAGACAAATCTCTCTTCCTCCCTCCCTCTTGCTTCTCTTCTAGTGTCTCGGACTCTGGAGGGAAAATGCAAGTCACAGAAGAAGCCAAACGGCCCCTCATGCAGGATATGCTGAGCCATGACGTAAGTCCGAAATGGGGGTGCACGTTCTTCAGGGGCCTCATTAATGCCCATGTTAAAAACCAAACAACAAGAAAGCAACCATAAGGAAAACCAGGAAGATTAAACCTATTAGGAAACAACAGAAACAACAGAAAGAAGATTTAAATGCCTTGAACTTACAAGAGGAGGTTTGGTCTGAAATTTTGAAAAGGGCCACACAAGAGAGACAATGGTTCTGGTGTCCAGAACCGCATGGGGAGGGTTGAGGGACATTATAGAAGTATTCTGGTTTCTTTTTGGATTTTGGATATGAACTACGGATACGGCAAAGGACTAAGAGATATTATTAAGATTGCATATTATTAGTGATAAGATAAAAATAAAATTAACATCAAGGCTACGTACCAAGGGAGCGTGGGGAGGTGCAAGGGGGGAAAAATGTATTTGAAATGAAATATAAGTATGCTGAGGAGGATGTAAGTGATGGTAAAAATTTAATATTTGGAGATCAAGCAGTTGAAGATGAATTAGAAACCTGTTTAACTTTGAGATTGTAAAGAAATATGGAAACAATGGGGTGGATGTGAGGGAGCCATATGAAAATATGAAAATGTTAGTATAATGAATGTGACCTGGCCTGGAAAAGGGCCAGGCCTTGGCAAAGTTAAGGAAATAATAATTGAGGACAGGAAGAAAACCTGACCTCGAGGAAATGTGAAATGCCTATAAAATTGTAAAACCAAATAAAAATTATTTTTTTAAAAAAATAAAAAATAAAAAAATAAATAAAAACCAAACCTGCAACTGTTAGGGGTGTTTGAGAAATCAGTCAGAAACAGAAATGGAAATTGCTTCAATTCACATGTTCCTTGGAGGTCAGGAACAGAAACCAGGCAAGCAAAAACGAGTGGTTTCGCTGCAGGTTTTTTAGCCTGCAAACATTACATAAACGGTGAGTGGGGAACCAAGGATTACATAAAAGGTGGGTGGGGAACCAAGGATTTGTAGTTTTTGCCCATTTTACACAGAAACACATGAAACCAATCGGGGAGTTGCGAGAAATTCTTCCTGCGCTAATCATAAACTTCTCATTGGTGCCTCAGGACTGCTACATTCTGGATCACGGCGGGATGAAAATCTATGTCTGGAAGGGCAAAGGAGCCACTAAGATGGAGAAGCAAACAGCCATGTCTAAGGCCTTGGTATGGCACGAGAATTCAGCTAAGCTGCAATTTTGTTATAATTTTAAATGCCCCAGTTGTATGCAGATGGGAAATGCGGAGACAGAAAGATGTATACATAATTCTTTAAAAAAAACGCAAGGTTGGCTATGATGGAAGGTGAGCCAGTTTTGCATGTTCCAATTTACCAGGGATGATCTCTGTTTTCTAGTATTTGTCACTATCCTTATTTAGCCTTTTGGGGGATATGTGGAACATGCCTTTAAGGAACAGTTACAGGTAGGTAGCCGTGTTGGTCTGCCGTAGTCGAAACAAAATAAAAAATAAAGAAATTCCTTCCAGTAGCACCTTAGAGACCAACTAAGTTTGTTCTTGGTATGAGCCATGGGCGTACCCGGGGGGGGGGCAGAGGGGACAGCTGCCCCCCCTAGAAGAGAGCCCTAGAAGCAAAAATGATCAGCGCCCATTCAAAGCAAACCTGAACGACCATGGCTTGCCCCTCCCCCTAGTTTTTATCCTGGGTACGCCCCTGGATGAGCTTTCGTGTGCATGCACACTTCTTCAGATAGGTTTTGTTAGAGTGTGCTAACTTCCCTTGCAGCCACCCCCTGCTCTTGCTGCTGCCAGTAATTGCTTAACATGGTTGTCAAACAACCAGAAAACACACAGCCTGACTGCAGTTGCTGTGGCTTATTTCAGGCCTGTTGGCAGAAACGGAAGGGATAAAACTGGATTATTCTTCCCCCAAGCTCAGATTTTTAAAAATAAGCTGTAGAACCACATTTAGCCTGCAGTCCTGAGTTTCACTCCCCCTGCTGTAAATCTATTTTTCCCTTTTTTATGTTTTCCCCTTTACATTTATGTCCAATGAATTCAGTGTGGCATAGGTGCTTCTCTTGCTCCCCATTTAACCCTGTGAGGAGATGAATTAGGCTGAGAGGTGGTGCCTGGGGATTTGAAGCCCCCAGTTCCTAGTCCAATGCCTCACTGGCTCTCTTTCAGTAGCAACATGCTGAAGGCAGCAGAGAAAACCTGCACTAGAGGCAGGACCCAAAGCCTGTCCTTCCTTGCTTGTTCGCTACAGGAATTCGTTCACATGAAAGGCTACCCATCCAGCACCAACCTGGAGACTGTTCATGACGGGGCAGAGTCAGCCATGTTCAAGCAGCTGTTCCAGAAATGGACAGTCCAGGACCAGACCGTGGGGCTAGGAAGAACCTACAACGTTGGCAAAATAGGTAAGGATGTGCAGAGATGTGCCTCGGATCCTTTGGGACATTGGCAAGGAGCAGCATAGACACCCCCCCCCCTCTCCGTCCCTGGTTCAGGCCAATTCTGGTTTGCATTCTGTCATTCCGAGTTGCCGTTGTCTGGAGGCGCAGGTCAATTCTGTGTCCAGGGCGGCTGTCTCCCAGCTCCATCTGGTACGCAATTAGGTAAAAAGGAACAATCACGGGAATGATACAGCAAAAGAGAAGGGAAATAACCCTGTGAAAAACCCCTGAAACGAGGTAAATGTGAATTCAAATAATGTATTAAATACTCTCAAAAAATATTTTTAAAGTTGCTTTCAAACAGAAATGCTCAGACACATGTAACTAACTCAAAAGGTTGTAAATCATGAAAAAAATGAAAAAAAAAACCTCCAAAAAACTTCAATTGATGAAAATAACTGTAATACAGCCTAAGTGGCTTTCAAAAACTTTTTGGAGTAGCTCCTGAACAGAATTACTCAAAATCGTAGTAAACTGCTTAAGGATGTAAATAATGGCAAGAGCCCTCCAACTGAACTTGAATTGATGTAATATACTGCAAAACAAACTTGCTAAATAACAAATAATAAAAATACTGCAAAACAACCTTAACGAGGTGCTAGATATAAAACTCGTTTCACTGAAAGTCTAACAGTTAGTTACATGTGTCTGAGCATTTCTGTTTGAAAGCAACTTTAAAAATATTTTTTGAGAGTATTTAATACATTTAGTTACATGTGTCTAAGCATTTCTGTTGAAATCAACTTTAAAAAGATTTTTTTGAGATTAATTTAACACATTATTTGAATTCACATTTACCTCGTTTCAGGGGTTTTTCATGGGGTTATTTCCCTTCTCTATTGCCATCTGGTACGCAGGCTGAGACCCTCCCTGCCCACAGACTGCCTTGCCAGAGTGGTGCATGCTCTAGTTATCTCCCAATTGGACTACTGCAATGCGCTCTATGTGGGGCTGCCTTTGAAGGTGACCCGGAAACTACCACTAATCCAGAATGCGGCAGCTAGACTGGTGACTGGGAGCAGCCGCCGAGACCACATAACACCGGTCTTGAAAGACCTACATTGGTTCCCAGTACGTTTCCGAGCACAATTCAAAGTGTTGGTGCTGAGCTTAAAAGCCCAAAACGGTCTCATCCCTGAATACCTAAAGGAGCATCTCCACCCCCATCATTCTGCCCGGACACTGAGGTCCAGCTCTGAGGGCCTTCTGGCAGTTCCCTCCCTGCGAGAAATGAGGTTACAGGGAACCAGGCAGAGGGCCTTCTCGGCGGTGGCACCCACCCTGTGGAATGCCCTCCCAGCAGATGTCAAGGAAATAAACAACTATCTGACTTTTAGAAGACATCTGAAAGCAGCCCTGCTTAGGGAAGTTTTTAATGTTTGATCTTTTATTGTGTTTTTAATGTTCTGTTGGGAGCTGCCCAGAGTGGCTGGGGAAACCCAGCTGGATGGGCGGGGTATAAAGAATAAATTATTATTACTATCATTATTATGATGATTAGCATCTTTAGGTTTTCAGCAATTATGGCCAAGAAGTTCCAATTTCTCCTAGCCTTGTTGCGACCTTTGTACTTGTCTCCAGGCCCAAGGGATCATGCACCTCCCTTGGCAAAACCTCGGTCTGATGGATGCCAGCTCCTTCCTCCCTTTGACAGATGTTTCCTTTCCAGCTAAGGTCGCCCAAGAGAAATTTGATGCCACCCTCTTGCACGCCCGGCCAGAGTTGGCAGCCCAGGAGAGAATGGTAGACAGTGGGGAAGGAAAAGTGGAGGTAAGAGCTATGAACCCCAGTCCCAGAATGGAAGCTGGATTTCTTGTTGGCTCACAAGTACAGGTGCCCCACATTTACATACAATCTTCTTTTATATTTCCAAAATATCACACTAGCACGGAGGTGATCGGTATGCTCTAGGAGTGAATTGATTGTGGGCTGAGTCACAGCCATAGCTGTCAACCCTCCCTTTTTTTGCAGGAAATTATTCCTTATTCCAATGCCATTTCCCGCTGCTATCCCGGATTGTTGATATCCCTTAAATTTCCCGGATTTCAAAGGAAGCAGCTCCCCTCCCTCCCTGCCGGCCAGGGAGGCTCCTCAGCTGCGTTGCTCAGCTGCCAATAAGGAGTCTGAGACTGACTGGGGGCGGAGCTTGCATGCCTTGTGCAGCCAGACCCTCACGCCCAACCAGACAGCCTGCCTGCCTGCCGTCTACGCGCTCGCTCTTTCGCTCACCCGTTCGTGCGCAGCCTCTGGAGCGCAGGGTGGCGAGGCTACTTGGTGCCATTGCACCGCCCTCGTGGCATCCCTTATTTTCAAATCCGAAAGTTGACAGCTATGGTCACAGCCACCTTGGCTGCCATTGGCTTAGCTGCTGTGATGTCACACAGAGGGGTCTGGCAGCCTAAGGCTTAGCAACGGGAGAGGAGGGGATTTGCAAAGCCTTAGAAGTCATTAGCAACAAACGGCTGAAAACTTGCTGTTTATGAATGTGAATAGCATTCATCTGTAATGTTTCTACCATATTGCTTGTGCACCCTTCCCCCAAGTCTCTACAAAAGGTTTTTAAAAAAATAATAATTGCCATTTCATGGCAGGAAAAGGCAATTCTGCAGCCAGAGATGTTCAGAGTAGGAAAAATAGCATTGTTGTCTTAAAGGTAAAAGGACCCCTGACCGTTAAGTCCAGTCGCGGACGACTCTGGGGTTGCGGCGCTCATCTCGCTTTACTGGCCGAGGGAGCCGGCGTACAGCTTCCGGGTCATGTGGCCAGCATGACTAAGCCGCTTCTGGCGAACCAGAGCAGCGCACGGAAACACCGTTTACCTTCCTGCCGGAGTGGTACCTATTTATCTACTTGCACTTTGACGTGCTTTCGAACTGCTAGGTTGGCCAGAGCAGGGAACTAGCAATGGGAGCTCACCCCGTCGCGGGGATTCGAACCGCCGACCTTCTGATCGGCAAGCCTTAGGCTCTGCCGTTTAACCCACAGCACCACCCACTTAATTGGCACCATATAATCTGGGTACAGAATGCGATTGTTTAGCTCTTAGGAGTTGATGTTCCTTGGGATTTATTTTGTGTTCGTTCACAAGTCACAAGAGCTGGGATGTTGGAAGTGTGAAATCTACAGCATGCCTGCTCAAAAGTATCTTTGCGTACAGAACTAGATGTAATGAAGGAAACACAGCGGTCCCAATCCTGTGCTTAACTTGTCCAGTGTTTCTGTGGAGTATTGGTGGGCAGAAGAAGAGGTGCTTATCCTTATCCCTGCTCACTGATTCTGCTTTGCAAATGCCATTGTCAGCTATTTTTAATTCTCCCACTGCCGTGTCAGCTTGTGAAATTGGAGTGAGCTTGGTCGGAAAAGCAGCCCTGAGGATGTTTTTAGGGGGGAATCAGTGGTGTGCCAGCACCAGAGGTAGAGATGTAAAATTTCCAGAAATTTTGAAGCTTGGAAAAAAACCCGTTGTTTTTTTCCCAGTTTTTTCCAGGAAAAAACGGAAATTTTCGGGAAAAATTAAAAAAATTGCTACATTAGCACTTCTTTTTTCTTTTCCAGATTGAAAGTCATTCTGTTACTTTAGAAACATAAAATATAACTATGGACAATTTTAATGGGCATAAAATTATCACAACTAGCATATTTAAAATATAGTGTATCCAAACAATTATTACAAACAGAATTTACTTTTAAAATAATATTTATTTGTATTTGTAACAAATGGAGCAGCAATCTCCTGAACTGTTTACTAGTTTATGTGGAACAAAAAAAAACCTCCACAAAACAAATTTTTAAAATCCAGAAGTAACAATTATTCATATTTCCTCTCCACAGTATTTAAAAAAAACATTCTCATAAAAAGAACTGAAGAAGCAAGTTGGACTAAGTTTCAGTGAATGGGCATGAAATTTAATCAGAATCATTTTCTGAGCTGTAATGATCCTTGCTTGTCCTCACAGAAATTAGAATAATCCGATGCCATACATATTTTTTTAGAAATGATTTATAAAATATTTGAACCCCTTATCTTAAAATATTTTATTCATCATGTTAAAATAAAACATTCCATTTTAAAATAAAACATCATGTTAAAATAAAACATTCCATTCCATCTATTTTTTATTTTTTCAATTTTTCGGAAAAAAAACAAAAAAGGCTCCAGGAAAAAAATGGGGGAAAAACCATTTCCCCCCTGGGCCTTCACATCTCTAACCAGAGGGATACTGTGCTGCTTCCACCTGCTCACCTGCCAGTCCAACCCTGCATGAGTCCCCTTGCCCTACATTTCAATTAATCTCAGCAGAACAAGTGTTAAGGTAGCAATGAAAGGATCTCTCAGTTGTGGTTCCCTTTTTTCCAGTCTTAAATTCAGTTCTCCACATTTAATGCAGCAATTTGCATTTTTTTTAAAAAAATCCTCATTGAAAATTCACCAGAATTTTAGTGCAAATTTCTCCGAATAAATAAATTTTTGTATGCCGCTTTTACTATTGTCCATATTTTCGCAAGCATTTCCTCCCTAATTTTATGCATTTTTGCATGCCACTGTCACTAATCATTTTTATTATGTTCTGTCGTCATTGATAAAATGCATACTGAAATATGAATTTTCGTGCAGTTTTCTTTTTTTAAAAAGCAGATAAATGCCCAAACATGGGCCAGAAATCGGTTGATTAACCATTCCCTAGGTTATGACTGCACATTTGCTGAGATAACATCTAGTTCCACCCTCTGTTTTGTTATCTCTAGGTCTGGAGGGTTGAGAACCTGGAGCTGGTTCCAGTGGACCATCGATGGCATGGATTCTTCCATGGTGGAGACTGCTACTTAGTCTTGTACACCTATGAGGTCAACCGGAAACCCCATTACATCTTGTACATTTGGCAGGTAAGTGAAGAGCTTCAAATGAGGAAGGCCCCGTTTCTGTTGACTTCCCAGAGGCGTTGGCTTCAGAGGTCTTAGGTGCTGCTACCAAATGTTCCTTTCAATTGTCCATGGTGTACAGGTAATGGTGGCTGTAAACTATGGTTAGGGAAATTGGCCGGTGCACAAACTGCACGTGGCGCACACAGTCCCTGTGCTCTGCTCCTCCTTTCCTTAGAGCAGAGAAACAAACTACCGTATTTTTCGCTCCATAAGACACACCTTTTTCCTCCTAAAAAGTAAGGGGAGATGTCTGTGCGTCTTATGGAGCGAATGTGTGGTCCCTGGAGCTAAACTGCCCTGGGGCAAAAGCAGATCGTGCTTTTTTAAAAAAAAAGAGAGAGAAGGGGGTGTTGAAAGGAAGCCCGCTGAGCAGCTGCTCAGCAAACGATCAGGGAGAGAGATAAGGGAGAGAGATTCCAGCCCCGCCCCCTTGCAGAGGGAGGCTGTTTCCCCAGTGACATGTGACTGGCTGATTAGATTATCTGTCTGGAAACTGTAGAAATGGCTCCCTTTCCTGAAGCTGCAGAACTGTGAGTTAAACCCCATAAAACAGGGTTTTTTCCCTTTGCAAAGTAAGCTCAACAACTTTGAGCTGATCCTCAAAAAATGGGGCTTTTCTCCTTTGCAAAAGAAGCTGCAGAAATTTGAGCTGATCCTCAAAGAATGGGGCTTTTCTCCTTTGCAAAAGAAGCTGCAGAAATTTGAGCTGATCCTCAAAAAATGGGGCTTTCCCCCCTCTAAAAACTAGGTGCGTCCTATGGTCAGGTGCACCTTATAGAGCGAAAAATACGGTAAATCCCTCCCACCATAGAGCTCGACATGCATAGGTTTTGCTTGTGTTACCCCCAGGACAACCCTTTTGGATGGATGAGATTGAGAGAGATTGACTTGGCTCAGAGTCGTCCAATAACTTTCATGGCTCCGTGAGGATTTGTACTTGGGTCTCTAAAATCCAATATGGCGAATGAGAGCCTACATTGGAGACCTCACTCCGTGTTGCTGTAATCTGCAGCTGTACTCACCGCATGCTAGTTCACTCTGTGCTTCAGGGGCTGTTGAATATAAGGGTAGTGAAAGCACAGCTAAGAAGGTCAAATCATATATATGACTCAGGTAGGTGTTAGTCTGACGCAATATAAGCTTGGTATAAGCTTTCGTGTGCCTGCACACTTCTTCAGATACACTGAAACAGAAGTCACCAGACCCTTATATATAGTGGGAGGGTGGGGTCGAGGGTTTTTCCAGGAGGGTAGTAGGAGATGAGTGATTCCCTTGTATTTATGGATGCATATTTGTACTTAACTTCGCACTGATTTGAAGCCACTTTGTGTCCTTCCTAAAAGAGGCTCCTGGGAGGCTGGAGGGACATTGCTGGAACAACTCTTGGGTTGGGGCAACTGGCTAAAAGGTTTTTAAATGTTTTAAACGGTTCTAATGTTGGTTCCTGTTTTGTTTTTGTCGGGTTGATGTTGGTTAAATGTTTAGTTGGAGTTGGCAGTTATTTTAATTTGGGTATAACTGTAAACTGGTTGTTGTTGTTGTTGTTTTCTATTGATTTATTGGCTTGTTTGTTGCTCATATAGGATATTTTGTTTTTTAATGTTTGATGCTTTGTTGTGTTTTTATAT
The DNA here is from genome assembly GCA_034641385.1 of Darevskia mixta. Lineage (NCBI taxonomy): Eukaryota > Metazoa > Chordata > Lepidosauria > Squamata > Lacertidae > Darevskia > Darevskia mixta. Next base: position 2,072,456 of record JAWWNH010000047.1, read on the forward strand.
ACCGGTATCTTGTAAGCCGCCCAGAGTGGCTGGTGAAACCCAGCAAGATGGGCAGGATATAAATTTAAAAATTATTATTATTATTACTACTACAGTCTCTTCTTCTAACTTCCAAACAACTGTATTTTCCTGTCTTTCCAGAGCTCAGCACTCAGCCTTCTGTCTCTCAGTTAGGCCATGCCTTGCAGCTTCTATGAGATTTCCAGATTTACCTTCTCCATTTTACCTGCTCTGTTTCTTTCAAGCAGAGAAGCAGCACTCCAACACTCTATTCAACAGCAGTGTTCACAGTGGATTCTAAAACACAGTCATCTTGCTTCCCATAAAATGAAGTCTCTCCTTCACTAGACCCCCCCCCCATGCGACCAACCTTAACTAATCACATGAGAACCACTAGAGAACGCTGTAGAATTCAGTTACCAACCAATCAAATTTAAAAACATAGCAATGCATACAAGCACTTTCAGTTTCAGTGAATTCAATTACTGTACTCAACAGGGACGCCATGCCACGGTGGACGAGCTTGCGGCTTCAGCCTACCACGCAGTGGAGCTGGATCAGCAGTACAACGGGGAGCCTGTGCAGGTGCGGCTGAGCATGGGCAAAGAGCCGCGCCACTTCTTGGCCATCTTCAAAGGCAAGCTTGTCTTCTTTGAGGTATGGAGGAGGATTAAGGAGCACCATGGAAAATCACAAACTGAATTCCCCAGGCATCAGTCCTGTTACAGCTAAGCATATTGCTGTAGCTTAGAAGCAAGGATCCCGGGGCACTCCAGATATTGTTGGGACTTCACATCCCATAATCCTGAGCCCAATGGTTGGGGGTGATGGGACCTGTAGGGCCACAGGTTCCTCATCCCTGCTGTACCTGTTCAAGGCCATTGTGAGTCACAGGCAGATGTGGTGTTGTGATTAAGAGCGGTAGTCTCGTAATCTGGTGAACCGGGTTCACGTCCCCGCTCCTCCACATGCAGCTGCTGGGTGACCTTGGGCTAGTCACACTTCTCTGAAGTCTCTCAGCCCCACTCACCTCACAGAGTGTTTCTTGTGGGGGAGGAAGGGAAAGGAGAATGTTAGCCGCTTTGAGACTCCTTTGGGTAGTTCTTCTTCTTCTTCTTCTTCTTCTTCCTCTTCTTCTTCTTCTTCTTCTTCTTCTTCTTCTTCTTCTTCTTCTTCTTCTTCTTCTTCTTCTTCTTCTCCTTCTCCTCCTTTTCCTGAACACAAACTCTTTGCCCTTCTGGTATATTCTGAGGGCAAAAGTCAGGAGCAAAGGCAGAGACCAGAACCCAGGTTCCCTGAGGTTTCTGTGGATCTTATTCTTGTCGCTTACAGCAGCCAAGATAGGAAGAGCATGGAGTGACACCACAGTTCATTCCTTGTTGGAGCTTCCCTTCTTTGAATGAATATGGAAGCTTGTCTCTGTCATCCCTGCTGTAAAAAAAGGGAAGGGGTGGCAGGGAGTCCTAGATACTCCAGGAATCACATCAACCATGCAAAATCAGGCACCAGGTTTGGCTTTTTGTGTTTTTCCCTTTCTCCCGCCTTTCCTTTAAAAAGGAAAAAAAAAGAGATTATAGTCCTCATTGTGCAAGCAATCATAGCTGTCAACCCTCCCTTTTTTTGCGGGAAACTCCCTTATTCCAATGCCGTTTCCCGCTGCTATCCCGGATTGTTGATATCCCTTAAATTTCATGGATTTCAAAGGAAGCAGCTCCTCTCCCTCCCTGCCGGCCAGGGAGGCTCCTCAGCTGCGTTGCTCAGTTGCCAATAAGGAGTCTGAGACCGACTGGGGGCGGAGCTTGCATGCCTTGTGCAGCCAGACCCTCACGCCCAACCAGATAGCCAGCCTGCCTGCCATCTACGCGCTCGCTCTTTCGCTCACAGCCTCTGGAGCGCAGGGTGGCGAGGCTACTTGGTGCCATTGCACCACCCTTGCGGCATCCCTTATTTTCAAATCCGAAAGTTTGGGAAAATCCCTTATTTTCAAATCCGGAAGTTTGGGAAAATCCCTTATTTTCAAATCCGAAAGTTGACAGCTATGCAAGCAATATCTTCTGAAAGTTGGGGAAAAAAACCAATGGAGACTGGATTTCAATGGTTTTGGAATAGGGATTCCCACAATCTCACAGTTTTTGGAGTCCTGCCTTTCCTGCCCTTCCCCCACTCCATCTGCTGTTGTCTCTGTTGTTCCTTGTTCTTACCAGATTCCCAAAATATTCCAAATTGTTGCAGTCACTCTGGCTGACCAATATATTTTTTACTCTGCTCTGGGTTATTTATTTGTTGTTGTTTAGTCGCTTAGTCGTGTCCGACTCTTCGTGACCCCATGGACCAGAGCACGCCAGGCACTCCTGTCTTCCACTGCCTCCCGCAGTTTGGTCAGACTCATGTTGGTAGCTTGGAGAACACTGTCCAACCATCTCATCCTCTGTCGTCCCCTTCTCCTTGTGCCCTCAATCTTTCCCAACATCAGGGTCTTTTCCAGGGAGTCTTCTCTTCTCATGAGGTGGCCAAAGTATTGGAGCCTCAGCTTCAGGATCTGTCCTTTATTTATTTTTATATAATTGCAAACCTGGGTAAGGATCAGCTCACCAATTTTTTCCAGTTGACACCGATTGGGGTAGCTACCCTCTCGTGGGGACCATATGGTCCAGACATTAGTTTAATGAGTAGCTGGAACTAGGCTTTTAGTGGGGTAGCATCCATGCCTTGAGATATTCTTCGCCTCAAAGTTAGAATGGTGCCAACAATTTGTTCTTTTAGGTGCCTCCTTTGTTGTTGTTCAGTCGTTCAGTCGTGTCTGACTCTTCGTGACCCCATGGACCAGAGCACGCCAGGCACGCCTATCCTTCACTGCCTCTCGCAGTTTGGCCAAACTCATGTTAGTAGCTTCAAGAACACTGTCCAACCATCTCATCCTCTGCCGTCCCCTTCTCCTTGTGCCCTCAATCTTTCCCAACATCAGGGTATTTTCTAGGGAGTCTTCTCTTCTCATGAGGTGGCCAAAGTACTGGAGCCTCAACTTCAGGATCTGTCCTTCTAGTGAGCACGCAGGGCTGATTTCTTTAAGAATGGATAGGTTTGATCTTCTTGCAGTCTATGGGACTCTCAAGAGTCTCCTCCAGCACCATAATTCAAAAACAGCAATTCTTCGGCGATCAGCCTTCTTTATGGTCCAGCTCTCACTTCCGTACATCACTACTTGGAAAACCATAGCTTTAACTATACGGACCTTTGTCGGCAAGGTGATGTCTTTGCTTTTTAAGATGCTGTCTAGGTTTGTCATTGCTTTTCTCCCAAGAAGCAGGCGTCTTCTAATTTCGCGACTGCTGTCACCATCTGAAGTAAGCCTTTTTAAAAAAAGACCAACCAGTCATTTTCATGGCATCATTGCTGAATATTGCTCCTATTGGTTTTACAGATAGTAACTGAATCATGGGTTAGAAAGACATTTCATTTCCTCCACAAGCTGGGAATTAGGAACAAATATGTCACCAGCTGGTATATGCAGAATCAGTGATGAAGAATCCCATTTATACAAATGAAATCCTTTGATCCAGGCAGGTGTCAGATGTAGCAGAAGATTAAATACTTGTTCTGAGGTTTCCCTGCTAATGATGAATTTATCAATATTCAGAAGTGCGTGGAAAGGGTGGTAGTGAAATGTATCTGAACTCCCAATAGTCTAGTGAGTCTGCCTCCAGGAATATTTGTGCACCTGTTTAATAGGATGGGAAAGAGGAAGGGTTTCAATAGGTGTCGGTCACAGGCAGTGCTTTTTTTCTAAAAAAAATATTTTGGGGTACTCTCATTTTCCTACTCATATTGAAATACTGCCCCTCGATGAGGTCAAACATAGATTCACAGTATGTTTAGGGGTATGCATACCCCCAGAGAAAAAGCAGTGGTCACAGGTATTAATCTCAGGGTGGTTTTGCATTTACCTTAAGTATTTAACTCGTGCCAGCTACCGTAGAGGTTTCTCATTGAAAATATTTGTCTAGCACGGTTGAGAAGGGACCTTTGCCCCTCCTGCTTCTTTCCCAGTAGATGTGCATTTTGTAAATTTTCACCTGCTTAGCCAGTGCTGCCATCAGGGTAATAATAATAATAATAATAATAATAATAATAGTAATAAATTTTTATTTATACCCCGCCCTTCCCAGCCAAGACCGGGCTCAGAGCGGCTAACACCAATAAAATCACAACAAAACATACAAAACAATCAATTAAAATGCAGGTTAAAATACGATTTAAAGTTTAAAATGCAGCCTCATTTTTAAGTAGCCCACCAATCAAACCATAAAGGAATGAAACATCAGGGTTAAACTGAAACCAACCCAAAGGCCAGGCGGAACAGCTCCGTCTTGCAGGCCCTGTGGAAAGATGCCAAATCCCGCAGGGCCCTGGTCTCTTGTGACAGACCGTTCCACCAAGTCGGGGCCAGTACTGAGCCCTGGTCCTAGTTGCAGCCAGCCTAGCATCCTTGTGGCTCAGGATCTCCAAAATGTTATTATTTGAGGACCTTAAGGTCCTACACGGGGCATACCAGGAGAGGCGATCCCTTAGGTATGAGGGTCCTAGGCCGCATAGGGTCCTAGGGTAGGAGACCAGAGGCCCACTCAGACGAACAAAGAGGAGGATTCCCATATGCAGCAGCAAGTGAAGGAATAAATATTACCATCTAATCCATCCCCACTGTTGTAAGGCCTAAAAGATTGCTTAGGTGAGAAAATCCAGGTATTCTGGGAGAGCACTCACTCAAAATTACAAAAAATGCTAAAGATATCCTTTAAGATGAAACCAGAAGCTTATCTTCTGGAGACTGCAGATTTGGATCTCCCGCAGAAAATGAAGGGTATCTTTTTATATGGTACAGTAGCAGCTAGAGTTCTTATTGCTACAGAATGGAAGAGTGATTAAATCCCCTTTATTGATGAATGGATTCAAAAACCTGACAGAATATGCGGAGTTAGAGAGCCTATCAGAAAAAATAAAGAGCAAACCAAAACAGACTACAGCAGACCAACATGGCTACCTTACCTGTAAACCAAAACATGTATTTGTTTCAAAATGGCAGGTCTTCAAAGTTTATTTGCAAAATAATTATAGCAGTTTAAACTCTGCCGCAGCATTTGCATAAGTTCATTAGTAGTGCTAAGAAAGATATAAGATCTAAGATAAATTAAGAATTAGTTAATCTATGATAAAAGTGTGTACTGGCAACAAGTAACATATAATTGAAAAATGGAATAGACGGGAGGTCGGGTCTATAGTTCAAAGGCCATTTTTTGTTTTATAGTTTAGTAATTGATATTGTGTTTATCTCTATATTCATTTGTATTTTTGTTTTTTGTTCTTTGGTGTATCTAAGAATAATAATAATAATAATAATAATAATAATTAATTAATAAAGATTACTTAGGTGAACCGTGCCACGGTACCCAGCATTGCTCTAGTCACGTTGTTAGGTTAGCAGCGATGTCGGTTTGTTGTTCTGCCCTTCCATCACTTGCTCTTTAGGGTGGGACATCCAGGAAAAGCAGGAGCGAAGCGGAACCGCCAGTGCGCCTCTTCCAGATCCGTGGAACGGACAGCTCCAACACGAAGGCAGTAGAAGTGCCATCTCTGGCTGCCTCTCTCAATTCCAACGATGTCTTCTTGCTGAAGACCCAGACGGACCATTACTTGTGGTATGGCAAGGTGAGGCTAGGAGCAGGGATGAGGGCAAAGTCAAGCAGGAGGGCAGGTGGGAATCCAGAACCCCACCATCCATTGCATTTCAAACAGGCCGCCACAGGGGCATCCCACCAGAAAGGTTTTTACATGGATGGGTGGGTGTCAGAATTAAGAGAAGAAAAATTGGCGAGACCAAATGTCTGGTATAGAATTTGGACTCCTTGCAGTGGTGGGGGAACCTTCAACTTTCATTAAAAACAGCAGAGTAGTCCCAAGTCTCTGTCTTTCGTGGTTGTGAAAGATAACTTGGAAATGCATGACATTATTATTATTACTATTATTTATACCCCATTCATCTGGGTTTTCCCAGCCACTCTGGGCGGCTCCCAACAGAATATTAAAAACACGGTAAAACGTCAATCATTAAAAACGTCTCTAAACAGGGCTGCCTTCAGATGTCTTCTAAAAGTCAGATAGTTGTTTATTTCCCTGACAGCTGATGGGAGGGCGTTCCACAGGGCGGGTGCCACTACCGAGAAGGCCCTCTGCCTGGTTCCCTGTAACTTGGCTTCTTGCAGTGAGGGAACCACCAGAAGGCCCTTGGCACTGTACCTCAGTGTCCAGGCCAAACGATGGGGGTGGAGACGCTCCTTCAGGTATACTGGGCCGAGGCCATTTAGGGCTTTAAAGGTCAGCACCAACACTTTGAATTGTGCTCGGAAACGTACTGGGAGCCAACAGAGGTCTTTCAGGACTGGTGTTATATGGTCCCGGCGGCCACTTCCAGTCACCAGTCTGGCTGCCACATTCTGGATTAGTTGTAGTTTCCAGGTCACCTTCAAAGGTAGCCCCACATAGAGCGCATTATGTGCAAACACAGCCTGTGCTGCCCTTTTTATGGGAGACTAGTGGACGTTCAGCCCGTTAAATTAACGGGCGCTAGAACATATGTGGTGAAACATTTTTAAAAACAGGACTTATTTCCCTCAGGCAAGTGGGATTAGGACAGCAGCCTTCAGGTAAGGCAGCCGGGCCTCATCCTGCGACACGTCCGAGAGAAGCTGTGAGGGAAGCTGGCCCCTCCCGTTACATAAAAGTCCCTAAAGCGTGCGGCGGAGGAGGGGGAATGGGCTCAAATCCCACGTACTGGGGGGGGTCCGGTTTCCCTCCGTAAGCAAACTCCGTGTGGAAACGGCCATGGCAGCCCCCGCCTCTCTTTGCCCTTTTGGCTCCCAGCCCCTTCATGAACCACACCGAGTTCCTGTACAGGGACATGGCGAGGACGGGACGGGGGCTGCTTTGAGCCCCTGAGGGAGGGAGGCCGCATCCCGGGCAGGGCCGTCGGCCTAGGGTGGGCGTGTGAGAGGAATCCTTGTGTAACTCCCATCACTCACACACACAAAATGGCCGCCAGCAACTTTCTTTGAGTGCAGGGCAAGGCAGCCCCTCCCCTCCTGCACTTCCGATTGGCGGCCTCTGACCGTCTCATCTGCATAGAGTCTCTGCGCTCCAATCCCTGTGTCCGTGGGGCACATGCCCAGTTGCGAATTCCACTGACACACGGAAAGTACGGATGGACACAGGCACTTTATTATATAGGATGGGCAAGATTGTTGACTTCTAGCTCCAAGTGCAGAAGTTCATACGGCCTGTACTGCCCAGATTGCTCAGGGGAAAATGTTGGGTGTCTTGTCAAGGCATGACCACAGATGTCCCCTTACACCAAAATCTTTCAAAGATTGTTTGGTAGCCCATCTAGAAGTGTGTCAGCAAGCTGCCATTCCACTCTCACCGTTTTACCTCTGTGGGTTTTCATACCAGGGTTCCAGTGGCGATGAACGGGAAATGGCCAAGGAGCTGGCCACCACCCTTTGCAATGGGATTCAGGAGATGGTAGCGGAAGGGCAGGAGCCCCCCGAGTTTTGGGAGCTGCTTGGAGGCAAAGCCCCCTATGCAAGTGAGAAAAGGTACTCGCACCCTGTCCCTAAACCATAGCTGTCAACCCTCCCTTTTTTTGCAGGAAACTCCCTTATTCCAATGCCGTTTCCCGCTGCTATCCCGGAATGTTGATATCCCTTAAATTCCCCGGATTTCAAAGGAAGCAGCTCCTCTCCCTCCCTGCCGGCCAGGGAGGCTCCTCAGCTGCATTGCTCGACTGCCAATAAGGAGTCTGAGACCGACTGGGGGCAGAGCTTGCATGCCTTGTGCAGCCAGACCCTCACGCCCAACCAGACAGACAGCCTGCCTGCCGTCTACGCGCTTGCTCTTTTGCTCACCCCTTCGTGCGCAGCCTCTGGAGCGCAGGGTGGCGAGGCTACTTGGTGCCATTGCACCACCCTCGCGGCATCCCTTATTTTCAAACTAGTAAATTAAGCCCGCAACGATTACGGGCTCTAGGAAGGCGGCGGCGGGAGGGCGGGAAAGCCTGGCTTCCCGCAGAGGAGCGGCCGCTTTTTCGGGCGGGGAGGCCTCCCTTCCCCCCGTCCTCTGGCTCTCCCCGTTTCTCTTTCTCTTCCCCCCTCCCAGCCCTCCTCACTCCGCTCGCGGATCGCTGGCCGCTTTGCTTAATCCCCGCCATGTTAGAGCCAGAAAACGGGCGCCTAGGTTCCCTCCTCTCCTTACTCCCCGGGGGGGAGCGGCGGCCAAGGCGGCGGAGATGGGCGGCGGCGGGGGCAGGGGCACGAAGCCCCCAGCCCAGCGCGCATCCGCCGCGTGGCCGCGCACACCCGTTGGGGGTGGGAAGGGGCTCCCCCCCTCTCCTTACTCCCCGGGGGCGGCTGCAGCGGCGGTGGTGGGTGTGCGGCGACCCTCTTCGGCCTCCGGAGCACCGGCGCTCCGCGAGGCGGGTCGATTCAGGCCGCTGGGGGGTGGAGAGGGGCTCCCTCCCCCTTCTTCTTTTTCCGGGGGTGGGGGGGAGCGGCGGCCAAGGCGGCGGAGGTGGCCGGCGGCGGGGGCAGGGGCGCTTCGCGCCCCTGCCCCCGCGCTTGGCCTTGTAAGCAGTAATGGCGGCAGGCAGCGTTGGAAAGCACTTGGAGCTGCGAGGGTGGGGAGGTAGAGGCATGGTCTCTACGCTCCAATCCCAGCGTCCGTCTGGGACATGCGCAGTGGAAAATTTCCACTGACACACACCACGGACGTGGGGACATTAGGGAATTATTATATAGAATCTGAAAGTTTGAAAAAATCCCTTATTTTCAAATCTGAAAGTTGACAGCTATGCCCTAAACTCTAGTACTTGCTTGTGTATCTGGGTGCTTCTGGGCAGGGGGCTTAAATATTGCAAGCAGGTGTTCGGATATCACAAATATCACTTACCAGATTTCCCCCAGTAAGGGTGAATCTGGATTAAATGGGGGCAGGGGGGAGGATATGGGTTGGTATTTTGATGCTAATGATATTATATGGATGCTGTGAGAAACTTGCATGCATTGATCCCATAATAAACACCCATCTGGAAGCACCCTCTGTCCCCAACATTTAGCGTCCCAGAATCATAGAGTTAGAAGGGACCCCCAAATGGTCATCTAGCAAAATTCCCTGCAATGCAGGAATCACAGATGAAGAATTATGGTATCTAAAGAGGTAGACTCAACTAGCGCCTACTTCCAAGAGCTTTTCAACAAGCCAGGCCTTAAAAATATATATATTATGCTTTTACTAGGCTTTAAAAATTGAAATAGAAATAGAAATACTTTATTGTCACTGTACCACATGTTTACAGTGAGATTAAACGAGCCCCCCCCCAATCTCTCAGTCCTTGTTACACTCTATGTGCTGTCGTACAACCACCGACCCCGAACGTCAGCTGCAATATTGCTGTCTTCCATTCAGCAGCCTCACGGCCCACGGGTAGAAACTGTTCTTTAACCTGTTGGTTCGGCTTATCATGCTACTATATCTCCTGCCCGAGGGCAGGAGATTAAAAAGGTGCTGGCCAGGGTGTGAGTCATCCCTGAGAATGTTCCTTGCCCTTCTGAGGCAACGGTCTTCTGCGATAACATCTAGCGGACTCAGGGGACAGCCCATGATGTCTTGTGCTGTCTTCACCACCCTCTGTAGGGACTTTCTGTCCATGGCTGTCAAACCAGCGTACCACACCGTGATACAGTATGAAAGAACACTTTCTATTGTGGACCGATAGAAGGAAATCATTAGTTGTTGTCTAACATTGTTCTTTCGCAAGACCCTAAGGAAATGAAGTCTCTGTTGGGCCTTCCTGACCACCTGGGCTGTATTGACCTTCCAAGTAAGGTCTTCACTAAGATGGACTCCCAGGAATTTAAAGGAAGAGCCCCCCCCCCGATATACAACGGGGCTAGCTCCCCTCTCTTCCTCCGAAAGTTAAAAAACAACAACAAACTATTGGGTTGTGATTCCTTTTACTGCTGCTAGTTTTTTTTAATATTATTATTACAATGCTGAAATACTTTTACATCATAAAGTTTGTGCATTTATTGTTAACTAGTTGAAGTTAGCCCGTTCAATAACGGGCGCTAGAGGAGGAGGAGGCAGGAGGAGGCAGAACAGCGGCCGCTGGGGGGTGGAGAGGGGCTCCCTCCCCCTTCTTCGTTTTCCCCGGGGGCGGCGGTAGCGGCGGCGGTAGCGGCGGCGAGGATGGGGCGGCCCTCTGCGTCCGTGCGAGGCAGCGGCACTGGCGCAACTGACAACGCGCGTGCACCACCGCTGCCTCACGGACACGCCCCCCTCTCCGCCCGCTCCAATCCCTGCGTCCGTGTGGGACACGGACATGCGCAGTAGCGCAATTCCGTGACACACAGACTGGACACAGGGACACAGCAACTTTATTATATAGGATGGCAGACATAAGTCACCTTGGCAAAATGTGATATTGAAGGGCAGCAGAGAAGCAAGTAAAATTAAAATAATAAATAAAGGGATTAATAACGGGGCCAGTAGATCTTGGCCCACATCTCCACATCTTTATAAGCACATTGGAAGTGAGACCTAAAAAGGGCTTTCTCAAACAGTCTCTGTCTTACAGGCTGCAGGAGGAGGTCCCTGATCACCCTCCACGGCTTTTTGAATGCTCCAACAAGACCGGATGCTTTGTAGCCATCGAGATCACAGACTTTACCCAAGATGACCTCAGCGAAAGTGATGTGATGATGCTGGATACCTGGGACCAGGTGAGGCTGGGGCAGGAGAGTCTGAAGTACTGTCCTGAATTTCTAAGCCTCTCATTCTATGGTGGCTGTGTGATTTAAAGTCTCTGGTTGCTTCCTGTAATTCTTTCACTCTATTTGAGTGTTAAGGAGTACAAGGCAGCCTCTTGAAGGTCTGATTACTCTGCGGAACAGGGAGGGGGGAGCACTGGAGGCTTGCAGTGCCTTAAAAATATCTTAGTTTGGTGAGGCTTAGCAGAAGATGAAGAGTTTGGATTTGATATCCCGCTTTATCACTACCCTAAGGAGTCTCAAAGCGGCTAACATTCTCCTTTCCCTTCCTCCCCCACAACAAATACTTTGTGAGGTGAGTGGGGCTGAGAGACTTCAAAGAAGTGTGACTAGCCCAAGGTCACCCAGCAGCTGCATGTGGAGGAGCGGAGACGCGAACCCGGTTCACCAGATTACAAGTCTACCGCTCCTAACCACTACACCACACTGGCAAAGGCAGTAAGCTTGGTTTTCAGGCAGAATAAATGAGCTCCAAAATACACCCCCCCCACACACACACAAAAGAGCGTACTAAGTTTCTAGGACTAGCAAAGGAACTATAGAAATGCAAAAATAGCTTCATGAAGGATGTCTGCTGACAATAGCCAGGACCAGTTCTTTTCCCCTAGTGCCACTGATAATATGGAGATAGACAATAGGATGCAGCTCCTGACCCACTTGCTTTGCTCCCCTTCAGCATCTAACTGCCCCACTGTTAGGAGTTCTGGGTTTGAAGGAGCCTTTGGACTGCCATAGTCTGTGGATAATGCCATTATATGGCTTCATCACTTAACTTACCTGCCTATCAGGATGGAATCAGGAGTTTCCTGTGTTTGATCTGGTTTAGCTTGCTTACTGGTCTGCCCCGCAAGCCTTCCGTGACACCTGGGGTTATCCTTATGGTCAAAACCAAACTAACGTTTCCCTAGTTTTCTCCCAGGGCAGCTGTACACTACAAGCAATGGGTGACCTTAGAGGCTTAGACCAGGTGTAGGCAACCTAAGGCCCAGGGACCAGATGTGGCCCAATCACCTTCTCAATCCGGCCTGTGGACGGTCTGGGAATCAGCATGTTTTTACATGAGTAGAATGTGTCCTTTTATTTAAAACGCATCTCTGGGTTATTTGTGGGGCCTGCCTGGTGTTTTTACATGAGTAGAATGTGTGCTTTTATTTAAAATGCATCTCTGGGTTATTTGTGGGGCATAGGAATTCGTTCATTTCCCCCCCAAAAAATATAGTCCGGCCCACCACATGGTCTGAGGGGCAGTGGACTGGGCCATGGCTGAAAAAGGTTGCTGACCCCTGCCTTAGACCAAATCTAGACCTCTGAATGGGGGCAGAGCTGAGTCCCTGCATGCTCCTTTTATCTACTATGACCAGGACAGATATTGTGTTGTCCTGCACAGTCGCATCAACTTTTACCAATAATCACTACAGTCTGGTTTCAGAAAAGCTTCCTAGTTCTGACTCCAGGGGTGGCTGACATTAGACTCTAATTCCCAACTGTCCCAGTCAGCAGGGCCAATGGTCAACTGTCAAGAGTTGTAGTCCAACAACATCTGGAGAACCGCAGGCTCCCCCGCTCTATTGCTCCCTGTTGCTCGAATGAGCAACTTCTGAATCATCGCTCTTCTCTTTCCCCAGATTTTCCTATGGATTGGCAAAGAAGCCAACGAGACAGAGAGGAAGGAGGCATTGACGATGGCTCAGGAATACCTGCAGACCCACCCCAGCGGGAGGGAGACCGACACCCCCATCCTCATAATCAAGCAAGGTTTTGAGCCACCCAACTTCACAGGCTGGTTCCTGGCTTGGGACCCATATCGGTGGAGTGTAAGTGGAAACCATGCCTGAACCAAATCGCTTTGTTTTCCAGAGATCTGGGGGTGATTTATACCATGAGTAAAGGTAAAGGTAAAGGGACCCCTGACCATTAGGTCCAGTCGTGTCCGACTCTGGGGTTGCGGCACTCATCTCGCTTTATTGGCCGAGAGCCGGCGTAGCTTCCAGGTCATGTGGCCAGCATGACAAAGCCGCTTCTGGCGAACCAGAGCAGCGCACGGAAACGCCGTTCCTATTTATCTACTTGCACTTTGACGTGCTTTCGAACTGCTAGGGTGGCAGGAGCAGGGACCAAGCAATGGGAGCTCACCCCATCGCAGGGATTCGAACCACTGACCTTCTGATCAGCAAGCCCTAGGCTCTGTGGTTTAGCCCACAGCGCCACCTGGGTCCCTCCGTATACCATGAGTAGAATTCAACAAATGAGTTTTTGCCTGTGCAACAACTTCCACTTGCACAATAGGGTTTCTCCCCACAAAAAATGGGCTCTGAGGCGGTCAGTAGAATTGACAGTGTGATGTTGAATTTCACCCCATGTGCCAAATTGACAGAGAGTGGCACATCCCCTTTTTGAAATAAATAAAATAGATATAAGTTGGGTCATGGCGCTGTGGGTTAAACCACAGAGCCTAGGACTTGCTGATCAGAAGGTCGGCGGTTCGAATCCCTGCGACGGGGTGAGCTCCCGTTGCTTGGTCCCTGCTCCTGCCCACCTCCAGGTACCACTGCAGCGGGAAGGTAAACGGCGTTTCCGTGCGCTGCTCTGGTTCGCCAGAAGCGGCTTAGTCATGCTGGCCACATGACCTGGAAGCTGTACGCAGGCTCCCTTGGCCAATAATGCGAGATGAGCACCGCAACCCCAGAGTCGGTCAGGGGTCCCTTTACCTTTACCTTATTTGAAATCTGCAGATATGTTCAGTTTTGTCAATTAAGTTTTTGAATGTGGAATTTCTCTCATAAATTTTGATTGTGAAATTTTACTGCAACATTCAAAATCCAAGTGCTTTGCAAGCTACTTTGGGGGTTTGTTTTATTGTTTTGATTTTGGCAGGCATTCAGTTTGTACACTGTTGATTATCAGATACATCTGAACCACTGGGATACTGCATGTCAGCTAAACCTCATGCATAACATCCTGAGCTCCTTTAAGAATATCCAGGCTACAGATGTGAAAGATCAATGCATTGACTGTGCAGTCTTAACCATGCCTACTCTGACTTAAGTTCTACTGAACTCGTGATAAGGACTTTGGTCTTATGCAAGCGGGTCACCTTAGTTCTCCATGTTTTTCCAAAGATTGGTTGAAATGGGATTCAAAACAGGTTTCGGGGAGAAATGCTTGGGAGTAAAACCCTGTTTCTAGCACAGTAAGGTACTATGGTGCCATAACCCTATTATAGATAAGTGGGGTTTTTTTTAACCCTTGCAGGAAGGAAAGACATATGAGCAGCTGAAGAAGGAACTGGGAGATGCCAGCAACATTGTCAGAATCGTGGCTGTAAGTTGACGCTTCCCCAGTGAGAAACGAGGTCAATGGCTAAATAGTTGGTTGGGGGAGAAATCTGGGTGCGTAAGAAGCTAGAAAACTACCAGATCATGTTAGTTTGTCCAATCTAACCCTGTATTATTTATTTCATGGGTAGGAAATCATGAAGAAAAAGTGGGTGGGGCAACAGACAACCCTAGGACCCTCGTACTTACGGGACCGCCTCTCCTGGTATGTCCCGCAGAGGACCCCAAGATCCATGAATAATAATAGTTTAAGGGTCCCGGGCCCAAAAGAAGCCAGATTATCCTCTACCAGGGCCAGGGCTTTTTCAGTGATGGCCCCGACCTGGTGAAATGCTCTGTCCCACGAGACTAGGGCCCTGCGGGACCTGATCTCCTTCCACAGGGCCTGTAAGACAGAGCTATTCCGCCTGGCCTTCAATTTAGCCTGATCCTCCATTCCTTTTTCCCTTCCCTTTTTCTATGAAGAAACCCTTCTGGGACCCCACATTTAAATTCTCCCCTGGTCTCCTTGCTGGCCCTAGCACAGTGATGGCTAACCTTGACACTCCAGATGTTTTGGGACTACAACTCCCATCATCCCTGACTACTGATCCTGTTAGCTAGGGATGATGGGAGTTGTAGTTCCAAAACATCTGGAGTGTCAAGGTTAGCCATCACTGCCCTAGCAGGACTAACTTGGCCAGCTAGCCCTGGCGATGCTACATTTATATTGTACTTTATGCTGTTTTTAAGCTGTTTTAATCAATGTTTTATATTTGTTGTTAGCCGCCCCGAGCCCGGTTTTTGAATCGGGAAGGGCGGGGTATAAATAAATATTTATTATTATTATTATTAACATCCCAGCTGTGAAAAAGTCAGAGTCTTCTATTCTGCACATGCACCTTCTATCTAGGCAAACAGGGGGCATTATGACTATTCAAATACACTGTCCAGCCCGGGAAATGCGCTCAAAGAGGGTGTGGAGCAGGGCTGAGGGGTGGTGGTGGCCTGGGACCACATTTTCCCTCTGGGCCTGAGGTTTCCCAGTCTATGCTGGCTGGAAGTTCTAGGTTGCAGCCAGCGAAGTTTTACTTAGAGTAGACCCACTGAACTTAATGTGCCTAAGTTAGCCATGTTGGTTAATTTCAATGGAACTACTCCGGGTGAGACTAGCACTGGCTACAACTAGTGTCTCACGAAGACAGCGTTTCACATTGTCTGTTGGTTAGGAAGCAAAAATTAATACCTGGGACTTTCTGCATGCACGGCACGAGTTCTCTGTTGGACACAGTCAAAATTGAGCTAAAATTCTGCCTTCTCCTACTGCACCTCCAGCAACATCATGGCCGAGGGAAGGAAAACCCATCCCTGATGCCTTTATTCCTCTGCAATCCCATAATAAACCAGTACTTTTGGTACACCGGTGGCTTTCTAAAGTAATGTGCCGTGACCAGAGGATGAGAAATTTATTAAATAATTGAAGGGTTCCCCCCAAGCCCAATATTCCCACCCACAGAGGACCCTGCCCACTGTGTGTCTGCAAGATTCACTACTCCTTCCATTCATTCTTCCCCCAAATAAAGAGAGAAACAGCCAAGTTAATTATCCTCTCCCGTGCAGTGAATCACACAAAAACACAGGAGGTGGATTTCTCTGGGGGGGTCAAATAAGTTCCTAGTCTTAAAGGTGCTTCCAGTTTTGCTTTGTCATAAACATTGAATTTATTTATTAATTAAATGTCTCTATTTATTAAATTTCTGTATATAAGAAGCCTGTACAGTCATACCTTGGAGCCCGAACGCCTTTGCGAGTCGAACGTTTTGGCTCCCAAACCTGGAAGTGGGTGTTCCAGTTTGCGAGTGTTCTTTGGAACCCGAACATCCGACGCTGCTTCCGATTGGCTGCAGGAGCTTCCTGCAGCCAATCGGAAGCCGCGCCTTGGTTTCCGAACGTTTTGGAAGTCGAACGGACTTCCAGAACGGATTCCGTTTGACTTCCCAGGTACCACTGTATATAGGGTCTGCTTCTACAGATGGCTTTTTTAAAAACCTGCCCCTTTTCTGCTCAGGATCTGAGTGGTGCATCCCTCACTCCGAGGCCTGGGACCTTGGAAAGCAGCAACTGCCCTACCTACCCTCTAGAAGTCCTGCTGTCCAGCCAGGATGAGCTACCAGAAGACGTGGATCCTGCTAAGAAGGAGGCGAGTTGCTTATTTGTTTTCTTGCATTTAATATCCCAGCTTTCTTCCATCACGGAACTCAAGATGGCATTCCTGTGGGTTGCTAAGGCTTTCACCCATCCAGACTCAAGTTTGCAGATGACACCAAATTGGGAGGGGTGGCCAATACCCCAGAGGACAGGATCACACTTCAAAATGACCTTAACAAATTAGAGAATTGGGCCAAAGCAAACAAGATGGATTTTAACAGGGAGAAATGTAAAGTACTGCACTTGGGCAAAAAAAATGAAAGGCACAAATACAGGATGGGTGACACCTGGCTTGAGAGCAGTACATGTGAAAAGGATCTAGGAGTCTTGGTAGACCACAAACTTGACATGAGTCAACAGTGTGATGCAGCAGCCAAAAAGCTGATGCAATTCTGGGCTGCATCAATAGGAGTATAGCATCTAGATCAAGGGAAGTAATAGTACCACTGTATTCCGCTCTGGTCAGACCTCACCTGGAATACTGTATCCAGCTCTGGGCACCATAGTTCAAGAAGGATACTGACAAGCTGGAACGTGTCCAGAGGAGGGCAACCAAAATGGTCAAAGGCCTGGAAACGATGCCTTATGAGGAACGGCTTAGGGAGCTGGGTATGTTTAGCCTGGAGAAGAGAAGGTTAAGGGGTGATATGATAGCCATGTTCAAATATATAAAAGGATGTCATATAGAGGAGGGAGAAAAGTTGTTTTCTGCTGCTCCTGAGAAGAGGACATGGAGCAATGGATTCAAACTACAAGAAAGAAGATTCCACCTAAACATTAGAAAGAACTTCCTGACAGTAAGAGCTGTTCGACAGTGGAATTTTCTGCCAAGGAGTGTGGTGGAGTCTCCTTCTTTGGAGGTCTTTAAGCAGAGGCTTGACAGCCACTTGTCAGGAATGCTTTGATGGTGTTTCCTGCTTGGCAGGGGGTTGGACTGGATGGCCCTTGTGGTCTCTTCCAACTCTATGATTCTATGACTCTTTAGCCTCATGCTTCTTCAGTCCATAG
Organism: Darevskia mixta; assembly: GCA_034641385.1. Taxonomy (NCBI): domain Eukaryota; kingdom Metazoa; phylum Chordata; class Lepidosauria; order Squamata; family Lacertidae; genus Darevskia; species Darevskia mixta. The sequence continues at coordinate 2,089,860 of JAWWNH010000047.1, forward strand.
CGTGGCATGAGGTCTGTTCTACACTACTTAAGCACCAAGGCACATGTTTGAGCATGTAGGGATACCCCCTGCTGCTGCTCCTTCCTTTCTTCCCTGGTTTTTTTTTTTTAAGGTAGTGGCTGGCAGGCAGCAACCGTGTGAGCAAATATGCCTGTCCTCCTTCCTGGAGCCTTCCAACAGAAAAAAAACCCAGAGCACTAAAAGTCTGTGATCTGTGATCCACAGGTTGGGAAGCGCTGCTGTATCCCACCCTGGGAATAGTGGGCTGGAAATTTCATTCATACATGCATCCTGCTAGGGCTACCAATGATTGTACCACGCAAACATACATTTTGCAATTGGGGGGCAGAATTCATTGTCTTAAGCTTTACAAGGTAAGTTCCCAGTCCTCTTGGCTGCAGAGGCAGGCTTTAAATGACATGGGCTATAAAGGTAAAGGGACCTCTGACCATTAGGTCCAGTCGTGACCGACTCTGGGGTTGCGGCGCTCATCTCGCTCTATAGGCCGAGGGAGCCGGCGTCCAGCTTCCGGGTCATGTGGCCAGCATGACAAAGCCGCTTCTGGCGAACCAGAGCAGCGCACGGAAACGCCGTTTACCTTCCCTCTGGAGCGGTACCTATTTATCTACTTGCACTTTGACGTGCTTTCGAACTGCTAGGTTGGCAGGAGCAGGGACCGAGCAACGGGAGCTCACCCCGTCGTGGGGATTTGAACTGCTGACCTTCTGATCGGCAAGCTCTAGGCTCTGTGGTTTAACCCACAGCGCCACCCGCATCCCTGACATGGGCTATACCTGGCGAAATTGCTAAAGGCTTGTAACACAGCCAGACTCCAGTAGAGCTGAAGTTAGAACCACTCTCACAAATAGAAGATGGAGAGGCAAACTTGTTTCTCAACTGTACCGCTTCAGACTGCAGATAGGGACTCGCAGGACTAAATGTCTCTTCATATAAAACGAAACAAAAAAATAAAACCCCTTCGCACAGAAAACCAGCATGTCAGGGGGAAGGAGTCTCCCTTTAGCCTTCTCCCTGATGGGCTATTTTCTTATGCCCAACTGTAACTCGGCCTGTTAACCCACTCCCCTCTATTTCCCGTGTTTAGTTTTAGATTGTAAGCTGGTTGGGGCAGGGGCCTATCGTCGTACTCCGTAAAATGACCATTCACATAAATCGCACTGTTGATAAATAAATAATAAAATTCTATGTGTGGGAATATCTATAAGTAAATCTACCTCATTCATTTGCTAAAGAGGAGCATTTAATCCCCTCACCCCAAACACCTGCAGTCTGACGTTCCACATTCAGAAGTAGATTTTCCACCTCAGCTGATATCTGTGAAGACTACGGCCAAAAGCAATCCATCACAATTAACGTGTGCTAACGTGACCTAGAGTGGGACCCCATTGTGTTCACTCACTGCTCAAATCCTATATTTCATTTACTCATCTAATTACTGTGGTCTTTTCCCCCTCATCAACAGAATTTCCTGTCAGCGCAAGACTTCCTACAAGTCTTTGGGATCCCCAGGGAAAAGTTTGATGCTCTCCCTACTTGGAAGCAACTCAACATGAAGAAAGAGAAGGGGCTTTTCTGAGGAATAAGCGTTTCTCGAGGTGGAAAAGATGACACCCGCACTCAATTCCTATTGATTTGGGGGCAGGACCCCTTAGCCAGAAGCAGCTGAGCCTGCGAAGGGAGCTGCGTTATGTATCACGTTTGTGCCTAAATTGCGCTTTGAACGTTGGTTTCGTATCTTTTACTCAAGGCTGCTGTTGTCCAGGAACTTTAAAAACAACAACAAAAAAGGGCTTCACCACTGCAAGTCTACAATGGTGAGAAAACCAACTCAAATGAAGCAGGCAGGACTGAATTTCAGAAGATCCACAGGCAACAGCCGTCTCTGCTCTTGGCTATCGGCTGCGCTTGATGCAAATTAAGTGGCCACGCTGTGGCAGTTAGAAATCCATGGCTGGCTGTTTTGTGTGAATTGGGCCTTGTAGAGTGCATATCTATATTGCAAACATTAAAAGCCGGCTTCACTGTCCTTAATAACTCATTCCATCCTGCCTGTGACCTCAAGGAATGCTGGGACTTGTAGTTCTGCAATGATTGCTTACGGTCATGTGCAGAAAGCTCTAATTTCGGGGACCAGGTATGGGATTTAAGCACACTAACACCTACTATATTGATGGGCTGATTTGCCTTCCCCAACTCCAGTGCCACTGTGGTCTACTCAACTATTAGGGGGTGTGCTGTGTCATTGGTAGAGCCTAGCTTCCCACTGCAACTGCTGGTGAGAAAGAGGAGCTGAGGTAATATAATAATAATCCAGCATCAAGCAAAGTGCCACTAGCACCCTCTCCACCTAGCCACACTGAAAGAGAGGGGCAGCCAAGATGGCGACCTCCAGATGTTGCCAGACAACAATTCCCATCATCGCTAGCCCACGGGGGCTGATGGGAGTTTAAGTCCAACATCTGGAGGGCACCATGTTGGCTATCTCTGCTGTCACAAAACAGGACTTCTGAGCAGCTTCTTCATGCTTGGTGTTGAGCCAGCCCAAGGGAGTTGATCAGCACCACTTTCCTTGCTTGGAGGTATTCCTCTATTTCTTCCTGCCTAAGGGAGTTTGGAGTTTAACACAGCCAGTCCTCAGTTATCTAGAGCCAAGCGATTCCTTGGTTCTGAAACACATCCTGTGAAATGATTTTCAATCTGACAAGAGACAGGCCGGCTCTGTTACCTCAAATTAAGTTACAGGTAGGTAGCCGTGTTGGTCTGTCATAGTCAAAACAAAATAAAAAATAAAAAAATTCCTTCCAGCAGCACCTTAGAGACCAACTAAGTTTGTTCTTGGTATGAGCTTTCATGTGCATGCACACTTCTTCAGATATCTGCATGCACTTAATTTCTCAAATTAAGTAACACGCTCCTCCACAGATATTCCCATAGAAGCGTCCAACATAGTACTTGTCTGGTACATGCCATATACAACAATTCCACGAAGGAAAGCACAGAAACAGCTATAGCATGCAAAGTTCAGCATCGCAAGAATCTCACTTTCTCCCTAAGACTAGCAAGAGACGTTCAAGCAGGAGTGGGAACCGCAGGCCTAGGGACCAAATGTTGCCCTCCAGGCTCATCTGACCCATAGTGCTCCACCCTCCTGGCTACACCACCTCAAACACATCCCACACCAGCCCTAATCTGCACCTTCCTGGCTGGAATATGTCCTTAAACTCTGGTAATGCCTCTTGGTTTGCCTGGATGGAGGAGAAAGAGGGGCGTGGGACTGCAGAAACTAGCCTACTATACTAAGGTAACATTTACATTCATTGCTCCACCTGCTTTGACTGTTATCAATTGGCCCTTGGGTCAAAAAATGATTCTGTACCCTTGCTTTTAAAGCATGTGAACCACTCATTCCCAAGGGAATCACGGTGTGTAGGTGCTGGGGGAGCAGTCTTCTACGGTCAAAGAGTAGACCTCCACCCAAGCTGATTAGTAGCAGAAGAGTTTGTCATGTATGTAGTGCAAATCCACAAATATCACAGAATTTGGGCAGCTGATCACAGGAGGTCTGGGCTTACTGCTTAACAGGGGCTGTCAGAACGCAATAGGGAACAATGTGCATACCCCAGTAGCAAGGAAAGTGAAGGAGACATTGCCCTAGTCCAGGAAGATGACTTGCCTGTCCAAGATGCCGTAAGGCATTCAAGACAGCTGTGGATGAATGCAGGCAGGCTGTCCGACAACTTCTGCAACCTGGCCACAGAAGTCAGCTTGTTTCCAGTATGTGTTACAGAACACACAAGCCTTGCTCATCGACTTGCTCATTGGGTACCACAGTAGCTACACTTGCCACTCATGGCCAACCAAGCATTGCCAGCTACAGCAGAAGTAGCACAGACTGTTCTACGAAGCTGGACAAGGGAAGCTGTTTGCGGGCAGATCAGATGTCATTCTGGCCCATCTCCTAGTGCCCCCTTGCCTATTAATGCTTGGATGGCTGGGAGGAAGAAAGGAGCAGGTATCTCCAGCAATAATTACTAGGGACCTTGGCTTACTAAATGGCGAGAAGTCTGCTCTGACTTTAAGCCTTTAGACTTCTGCTGCAATAGAAGAGGGTGCCGAAGTCCTGCTTCCCATAAGGAAAAACAAGGCCACCCAAGCTTCTAGTCCTCACCATGAAAACCCTTTACAAGGTTGACAGGGACTACTCATTTCAAGAAGAGAAAGATGCTCTAATGGGTTTCTAGTAGGAGAGCCAGTGTGGTGTAGTGGTTAAGAGCGGTGGACTCCTAATCTGGGGAATCGGGTTCGCGTCTCCGCTCCTCCACATGCAGCTGCTGGGTGACCTTGGGCTAGTCACACTTCTTTGAAGTCTCTCAGCCCCACTCACCTCACAGAGTGTTTGTTGTGGGGGAGGAAGGGAAAGGAGATTGTTAGCCGCTTTGAGACTCCTTAAGGGGAGTGAAAGGTGGGATATCAAGTCCAAACTCTTCTTCTAGTAGCCCCCCAAGGAATTTCTGAATGCTTCAAGAGCTGCCTAGCCCTTTAGCAAAATCCACCTCTCCTTTCACTTTACTGCACCCTCTAACTGTCCTGTTCTGCTACACTTAGCATGGATCGTAAATAAGTTGGAGTTCTTGTTACAAGATACACTGAAATAAATAGCTATACCAAGAACTCTGGCCAGAAGTTTCAACAAAAGAAATAACAGAATACATACCCTATTTGATTGTGACTCATGAGTAGATATTATTTCTTTTGTTGAAACTTCTGGCCAGAGTTCTTGGTATAGCTATTTATTTCAGTACACTTAGCATGGATAGCACTAACTCAAATAAAAATGTACTCCCTGGGGTTCATGACAATTCAACAGATGCGTCTGAACCTGCAGACACTGTTCCCTTCCTTGCTGCCAGCTTGTTTTATTTGTAACATTGACTGCTGTCTTCCACACCTGGGCAGAGTCGTTCTGGAGCTTTGAAATGAGATTGCACGATTAGCATTCGGCTTCCATGACCAACCCAACACAAGAGTTTAATTCGTGACTGGTCAGGTCTATTAACCACGGCAGGGCCCAAACAGGAACTGGGAACAGTTCACTTGCCCCAGAGCCACCAGTACAAAAGTACTGCTTACTCTGATGCTGACGGTTCTAGATCCTCTCCGCATTCAAACCGCACAAAGTCCAGTACAGATACACCCGTGGGCTGAACGTACTGCCCCAAGGAAATAGCAGGGTCCAGCAGGAAGGGCTGGGCAAGCATCTTGGTTTCAGAATCTCCGCCGGGTTCATCCTCCAGAGAGCCTACAGAGAGGGGGGCCATGCCCACCACATGCTGGCCCAGCCTCCAGCCCAGTTCAGCAAAGTCCGACTTTTCACACGGCTCAGAGGGACAGCAGATCACCAAAGCTCCGTATTTGCCAAACATCATGTTAGAAAGCGACGCGTTTCCTTCTGGGAGAGCCCCGTGCACGTAAGAGCCGATGAAAAATTTCTCCGGCACCGATATCCACACTGCTCTCTTAATGGCCATGTTCTCCCCCAGCTTGCCTGCATAAAAAGAGAGAGGGCAAAAAGGTAGCATTAACCATTAGCAGGGGGGTAGCAAGGGGGGAGACGATGGGGGCGGGCCGCCCCGGGTTCCACCCCCGAGGGGGGTGACACAAAAAAATATATATATTTAAAAAAAATTTTTTTAAACTTTATTGGAAAAAAGAGATAATAGACACACACACACACACACAACCCCCCACACCTCACAAAGTGGCACCATCAGAGGGGGGTGACACTTCTTTATTTTTTTTATTTTTATTTTTTAATTAATTTTAACTTTATTGAAAAAAAAGAGATAATAGACACACACGCACACAAAAACCCCACACCTCGCAAAGTGGCACCATCATCTTTGGGGGGTGGGGGTGACTTGCTATGCCACTGGGTGCAGCTCTGCCAGTGCCCTGGCAAAGTGGTGGTGGTGGTGGGGGTGACAAAAAAAATTCCGCCCCGGGTACCACCTGGGCTGGCTATGCCTCTGACCATTAGTGATGTTTTAAGGGCTGAGCTATGCTATGCCTATGGCAAACAGCTACATTCTGAAAAAGGAAGTCCTTGCAGTAAGCATTGCATTATTGGCAACTTAATCCCCTGGACACACCTACAAATTAGAGAAAGGGTATTCAGGCAGAAAAGGACTGTCGGCTCAGTAGTAGAGCATCTGCTGGCATCTCTAGGTAGGCCTAGGAACTGCACCCTGCCAGAAACCCTGGAGAGCTGGTGCCCAATAGACAATACTGGGTGAGATGAACCAAATGGTGTGACTCAGTATAAGGCAGGATTCTTATGTACTCCCTGCTACCTTGGTCTTACTTAGCAATCATCTTTCTATATAGCTGACATAAAAAAAGAACCATCAAACTGGTTTACAACGGTAAACTGAAACAATTTAAAATAGAGAAACCAAATCACAGAGAATTGAAATGTTGGCACTAGAACACTCACCAATAGCCAGAGCCAGCTGGTCCACAAGCAAGGAGCCATCAGGTCCTATCCTGAGCTGAGAAAGCTCATTTGAGTTTAAGAAACACTGCAAAATAAATATATCGTGCATTATGAATCTACAAACTTATCAAGCACGTCTCTTGATATGCACAGCGAGATTTATAACCTTCACAGTTAATTAGAAAAGCTGTTTAGGCAACTGCTAAAATGGGTTTTGGGGGGCTGGGGAGGAGAAGAGCGAGGCTCAATCTACAAATGCAGCAGTAGCTGCTGGTTTGCCACTTGAAAACACACTCAGTGTGGAGCCTCAAGCCAACCTGGACTTCCTCACTTAATAATAATAATGATACTAATTATTATTATTATTATTATTTATTTGTATACCACCTTTCTATCTTACGATACTCAAGGCGGTTTACAAGCAGAAGAAACAAAAAATCTCACAACAATCCAATGCAATACAACAATATAAAACTTCAAAATAAACAAACTACATCAAAAAGTAACGTTCAACAACCATTAGAGTAATATAAAACAATATCAACATATAAAAGTTAAACAGAAATCCACTCCACATTTACAACAAACGATTTCTAAACTAATCAATAAAACAACGGCATAAAATACATAAAATAATACAATTCAAATTGAGAAGCAAAGACTAGAGGGTGGAGCAAGGCAGGTGGAAGGAGGACTTGCCTGGTGGAGTCTCTCCCCTCACGGTTCTTCCTCCAGGAACAGCTCCCTTATGAAGGGTCCCAGGGCCACGGGGTGGGGCACGTGCCATTTAAACTACCGTATTTTTCTCTCCATAACGTGCACCTCGTTTTTAGAGGAGGAAAACAAGAAAAATATTTTTTTCTGGTTTTCCTCCTCTAAAAGGCTGGGAGGGAGGGAAGAGAGAGAGAAGGAAGGAAGAGAAAGAGAGGAAGAGAGAGGGAAAGAAGGAGGGAGAGAGGGAGGGAAGAGAGAGAGAGAGAAGGAAGGAAGGAAGGAAGGAAGGAAGGAAGGAAGGAAGGAAGGAAGGAAGGAAGGAGAGGGGGGAAGCATCTCCCTCCCTCCCTCCTTGTGCTCTCCAGGGGCGGGGGAGGAACGGACATCCCAAAAGCAGCGCTTTCGGGCTGTCTGTTCCTTTCCCCCCCACCCCTCCGTGCCTGCCAGGACAGCATGAAAGGGTGCGGGCGCGGAGGGGGGGGGAAAGGAACGGACATCCCGAAAGTGCTGCTTTTGGGCTGTCCGTTCCTCTCCCGCCCCGCCGGGAGCCATGGCTCCAGTGGCAGAGGCATCCCTCTGCTTACGACTGCAGTGGCAGCCGAGGGATCCCGCTGCCGGCCAGTGCCTTCGCTCCATAACGCGCACAGACTTTCCCCCTTCGTTTTCAGGAGGAAAAAAGTGCATGTTATGGAGCGAAAAATATGGTAATATTTCCAGCTAAACAAAGTGTCTGCACTCATGACAACTGTCTGTAGGCAAGCACACAGGAACAGCAACTCACAGCCCTCTTGAAGGGGTGCAGATGAAAAGCTCCAAAGTACTCTTTCCCCAGTTATTTCAATCTAAGGCAAGGCAATCTTCCTCAGAACCCACTGGGGCCAGTTCGCAGCAAAGGGACAGCATATACAAACAGAGAACATCCCTTAAGAGTCCTTTTTACTTCTGCAGAAGCTTCCTGGGAGCATTCACTTTGTGTGGGAATCAACCTACCAGGTCTGGTCAGAAACAGTGGAACAAGCCTCTCTACCCCTTCAGCTCTGCGATTCTGTGACCCCCCTTTGTATAATTTGCTTATTAAGATTCATTCAGCAGAAAGGTGCACTTAAATGCACAACTCTGATAACTGCTATTAAAATGTGCCAGGAGTTTTGAGCTATGAAGCCTTTAGTGCCACTCTCACCTTGGCGTACGTGCTCAGCTGGTCCCTGGTCCCCTGATAATGCAGCATCGTTCCAATCGCTGCCTGCTGAATCAGGTGCTGGAACTTGACATTTCGGGCCACAAAGTCAGTCTCGCAGTTCACCTGGCAAAGAAGCATAGCTAATTTTCAACTGCCTTGCCACCGACTTCTACGGTGCTCAAGAGGCAGGAATAATAAATAATAATAATAATAATAATAATAATAATAATAATAATAATAATAATAATAATTTTTTATTATTTGTACCCCGCGCATCTGGCTGGGTCTCCCCAGCCACTCTGGGCGGCTTCCAGCAAACATTAAAATACATTAACACATCACAGATTAAAAACTTCCCTGAACAGGGCTGCCTTCAGGTGTTTTCTAAATGTCATGTAGTTGTTGATCCCTTTAACCTCTGATGGGAGGGTGTTCCACAGGGCGGGCGCCAATACCGAGAAGGCCCTCTGCCTGGTTCCCTGTAGCTTTGCTTCTCGCAGTGAGGGAACCACCAGAAGGCCCTCAGTGCTGGATCTCAGTGTCCAGCTTGAGCGGTGGGGGTGGAGACGCTCCTTCAGGTATACAGGACCGAGGCCGTTTAGGGCTTTAAAGGTCAGCACCAACACTTTGAATTGTGCTCGGAAACGTACTGGGAGCCAATGTAGATCTTTCAGGACCGGTGTTATGTGGTCCTGGCGGCCACTCCCAGTCACCAGTCTAGCTGCCGCATTCTGGATTAATTGCAATTTCCGGGTCACCTTCAAAGGTAGCCCCACGTAGAGCGCATTGCAGTAGTCCAAGCGGGAGATAACTAGAGCATGCACCACTCTGGTGAGACAGTCTGCGGGCAGGTAGGGTCTCAGCCTGCGTACCAGATGGAGCTGGTAGAATAAAATCAGAAGTGGCAATGAGAGGATGAGATGACATTTTGTTTTCCAAAGGCATAGGCGCGGAAGATAAGGCATCCAACTTTTTCACCCTGGCTTTCCCTGAGAGGGGACCCAAGTTATGCTGATGTATTAACCTGATCTAATTATTTGTTATGTCTTTTCCATTTGTTTTATGGCTGTGTTTTTATTGTTAATCCACTGCCCTATTTTTTTGAATTTTTTTCTATACTGTTGGCAGTATAGATATTTTTTTGAAAATAAAATAAAAATGGCTGCAGCTTTGGTTCTGTTCCATTTAACACCCCTCCCCCATGGATCCACTTATGCTACAGTGTGCATTTTAATACTAAGATTAGTCTTCATTTGATTTTGTCATCCGAGAGTGAAAATATCCCTGCAAACCACTCAGGTGCTCTTCTCTACTTCTGTCGATTTGTGTCGTAAAGCATCAAACTGCTGATGAACACATGAGTATTCCCATTAAGCACATATTTTTACCCATTCATTTTCAGGCAGCATATCAGCATGAAGGCAACATTTTAGCAATAATCTTTAGATTAGCATTCAGAGGCTGCTTTGAAATCAAGAAGATCTAGCAGGCAATCTTAATTGCAGTGTGATTTCTGTAAGATAATATCCTGGCATAGCATAATTTATTCTTAACACATCTATATTGTTTGCTCATATTCACTAGGCATCCTTCTACAGTTTAATTTTATTTGTCAATACTTTCTCAGGAATGCAAATGAAGCTAATCTGTCTATAATTCCCTGCAGCTTCTTAATCTGCTTGCCTCCTGCTTGTTTTCTTGTCCATAAGAAAATCATTGTTTGCTCACTCTCTAGTCTTTTTGGACAATATTAGGAATGTGAGACACCAGTCCTTTCGCTACCATAAAATTATACATTTTTTCACTCCAGTCTTGGACATGGGACACCCACAGAAACTCAGGGTGTTCCACATACCATAGTCTTTTTTGGAATAGCGGTCATAAATCAAAGGCACATTGGCAAGTGAATGTGGTGTCCATGACTTTCAATGGAATGCACATTAGGACATGCAACCCCACCCTTAAATTCCCAAGAGTCTGTACATCCATTACTGTATTAACAATTCTCTACTCCCTCCCAAAAAAATTAATTGGGTGGAATCTGAGAGAAGGCAGATAGTTTTTTGTTTTATATGTATTATATCAGACATTCTTAGTTTCAAGTCTTGTTTTTGATATTACATATTGTAAATACATTCTGTTCGGTTGAAATTTGGTCACGTGTTGCCCAGTTTTTGTTTCACAAAAATTAAGATAGACAGGAGGGCAAACAAAAAAGATTCATCTTCAGCGACATGGCAAAAAGTTAATGATGATAACAATGGTCAAATGCTTCCTGTGAAATATGCTACTATTTAGAATTCTTAGCAACTTCTCAGTTTTAAACAAGAAATGTCATAAGATCTTGAGGACAATATCCTGATATTTATTTTTAAAAGTAATCTTTAAAAAAATGTTACTACCCCTCAGCACTAATAATAATAAATAATAATAATAATAACTTTTTTCTAGGGAAAAGGAATGAAACAATTCAAAATTTTACTTTGCATATGTGTGTTATGTTTAATATTACTTTACATTCAGTTGTGTTTCTTTGTTGCTGTGTGTTATTAAAGTGTAAGTTCTTTTTTAAATAAACAAAAAGTATTATTTTTATTTTTTTTAAAAAAGGTTTTGTCAAAAGGAAAATGCTCACCTCTACCATCACTGCAGAGCTTCCCTCTTGCAGCAGCCCAATAAGCCCTTCTTGTGTCTTCCGTCCTTGCAGTTTGGAAGCTTTGCTCCATCCTTCCTTTTGGGCTTGCTCATGTAGCCAGGCTTCAGCCTTGAAAGACAAATGCAAACCCATAAACTGAGATGCTATTGCCAAGGACAACGCAACAAATCAATTCAAACCCCAAATAAAAGCACAAGTGTTCTCCCAGTATTATACCACTGCAGAATAAAATGGGGGATATTCAAATATTATTATAAATATAGCCTCATATATTTTATTTTAAAAATGTCTTGAAGATGGAAAGGAGAATGTAAGAACATGAAAATATTTGGTCCATTGGCATCCTTGCGTGTAAATATAAACTTCAGATCAACAATTAGAAGTATGCTGATTAGATCCATTGCAGGTTCTAGAAGACACAGAATCCATATCTACTTCCAAAAGGAGGCTAAACTAATACTGTTTTGGCACCTCCTCTGGTGCCATTCACAGACAGTGTTTTTAAGGAATCATCAGTACACTAAGGTTTCTCTGTCTGACCAAAGATAAGAGTTAGCCGTTTATTTGGAAGCAATTCCCACTGACTGAAACACATTTTGAAATGCACACTGTTTCTATGAATCACAATGCATTTTGTTTTCCCCTGAACTTTTGGGTTCCTTCCCCAAGTTCTTCTTCACAATAATTCATCTGGCATGGAAACATATCCTGGTTGTCTTTTTGTGGGGCTGGGCGGGCAGCAAGAAAAGAGTCCCTACCCTTTGCCTACATTGACTGAAGACACACAGAATAAAGCATTCTGGCCTCTAAACTCACTTGCAACCGCATCTCTTATGTTAAGGCTGCAGTCCAATGCATACTGACAGTGGGGTAAATCTCATTGAGATGCGGTTGCAAGTGAGTTTAGAGGCCAGAATGCTTTATTCTGTGTGTCTGCATTGGACTGCAGCCTTAACATAAGACTTGCAAAAATTGCTTACAACACCATTATTTTCCCGAAAGTACTTGAAACACTCAGGCAAAAAACTAAAATTAAACTTGCATTTTATATCACCGATACATTTGTTCTCACCTCACTGACATCATCAAATTTCTCCAAGGCTTTCTTGCAGTTCACAAACGAGTAGCCAGTTTTCTTTCTGAGCTTCACCAGAGCTTCTTTTGCTGCTAGAACCGGAAGACCAGCATGAAGAAAACGAACTGGATGCAAATCAAACTACAAGGGGAAAGCAAGACAAAAATAAGTGAAAAAGATCCAACGACCAAGATGGAGAGGAAGATTTCAAGAGCAACCCCACACATGCTTACTTGGGTGTCAGCCCCACTGATCTCACAAGAACCTTTCTCCAAATATATGCATACAATCAGAATAAATTCTGATGCAACTACCTCTTTCAAGGGCTATTTTCTGGAGAAGCATTCCCAAGGATCTACACATGCACTTGCCAGCTCAGCACTTTTGACTCTTAATTGTTTAATAGCAACAACATCTTGACCATGCCCCCCTCCCATTAGGCTGCTAAATTAAGTACTTTGGGGAGGGGGATCAGTAACAGATGTTTGTGTGCTGCAATCTCTGACATAGAAAACAAATTTATTTCTTAAGATACACGCACACGTGCATTGCTCGTCAGTCTTACATGCATGTCCAGCCCCTTTCTTGACCATTATTTTGCACTGTGCTCCAGCTAGTGGTCTTTGGGAGTCAGGAACCCCAAACTGTACAGGTGCCACATAACTCCCACCCCACATATGAAAGAACCCTATTGTTTAGTGTGTCAGCACCTAAACTTTGGAACTGCTATCAAGCAGGCACTTTCATTGAACTCTTTTTTAACTTTTAAACTCCCTGCCTACTGCTATCAAGCAAAACAAATGCAATACCTTGTTACGCAGATGCAATAGTTACAACATATAGAGTGCAACAGGCTGAATGGTAATGTTTGTAACAAATTTCTTTACTGGTTACTTCCTAACATACGAATCAAGTCCAGGATGTACACCATATACAATCCTTAAGCAAGGTATAGGTAAAGGTAAAGGTAAAGGGACCCCTGACCATTAGGTCCAGTCGTGTCCGACTCTGGGGTTGCGGCGCTCATCTCGCTTTATTGGCCAAGGGAGCCGGCGTACAGCTTCCAGGTCATGTGTCCAGCATGACTAAGCCGCTTCTGGCGAAACCAGAGCAGCGCACGGAAACGCCGTTTACCTTCCCTCCGGAGCGGTACCTATTTATCTACTTGCACTTTGACATGCTTTCGAACTGCTAGGTGGGCTGGAGCAGGGACCGAGAAACGGGAGCTCACCCCGTCGTGGGTATACAACCAAGGTATACAACCTATTTAATTAAATCCAATGCAGATATATTTCTTCCTTTCTTAATACATTCTTGTTTGAGTTCTAATATTACACAGTCCTCGAATGTGGTTGAGCTCTATACGGTGTAACTACTGCTATCAAGCAGGCACCTTCATTGAACTCTTTTTGGCACCTGCTAGAAACCACTCTTGTTTAGACATTGCCTAAAGGTAAAGGGACCCCTGACCATTAGGTCCAGTCGTGTCCGACTCTGGGGTTGCGGCACTCATCTCGCTTTATTGGCTGAGGGAGCCAGCGTACAGCTTCCGGGTCATGTGGCCAGCATGGCTAAGCCGCTTCTGGCGAACCAGAGCAGCGCACGGAAACGCCGTTTACCTTCCCGCCGGAGCGGTACCTATTTATCTACTTGCACTTTGACGTGCTTTCGAACTGCTAGGTTGGCAGGAGCAGGGACCGAGCAACGGGAGCTCACCCCGTCGCAGGGATTCGAACTGCTGACCTTCTGTGTTTAACCCACAGCGCCACCTGGGTCCTCAGACATTGCCTACCCAGGTGCTTATAAATGCTGGTGTGAATTTAAACCTCTTTTGTAGTATTTTAACTTTTTTGCGGTTTTTAAAGTGTGGTTTTGACTTTTCCCTCCCCCTTTGATTTTATCGTTGTGCCTTTTTGTGTGAACTGCTTTCACGATTTAGAGGTGCATTAAATTTTATGAATAAATTAAATCAAATTAAAATGCAGACCCTGCGAGCCTGAGCTCCATCATCACGCTCCGTGCCCTCCCCGTGCTTGCCCTAGACGACAGAGACGGATCTAAGCGGGAAGAAGCAGAGGCAGCGACGCCCAACGAAAGACTTTCGCACTCACTTGCCCGGCTAGAGAACCCCTTTTCCGCAAGGGCAGCAGCGCCCTTCCCAGCCCAACCATCCGCTGCATCTTCAAGGCGCTTGCCATTACGCGTCACTACGCACGCGACGCGGAGCGCGCCCTTACGACCGTTTGGCTGAGGCCGCGCACGCGCGGTGCCGCTCGTCACTTCCGCCCTGCCGGGTTCTAGTTCGCGCGACGCACACCATTGGCTGTAGCAGCTGGGGGGCAGGTGGCGCCAAGGAGAATGAAACCTATAGAGCAGCGCTCACGTTCCAGGTTCCGGGTGTGCTTCGGAACCTCTACTTTCGCCTTTGTGTTAAAAGCAATCCAAGGATTTATTTATAATGCAGAAGTGATAGAAAATAGAACTGCGCAAAGACCGCGCCTCCGATTCCAAGTGAGGGTGGAAGGGCTGAGGCGGCTTCGCAGTGCAACCCTCACCAGGTCTACTCAGGAGTAAGACCCATTGAATTCAATGGGGTCTGGGATTGCAGCCTTATTCTTGCTGCAGCCTGAGTGTTTTTTTGTGTGGGTCACAACAGGAAGCCACCCTTATATCCCCCGCTGGCTTAATTTCCACTGCAGCTCCCTAAAGCACCACTGAACATCCTGGGGTCATTGTACAAAAAGATGGACACCCTGCCTCAAATATCCCAAATACCCAGGGCCGGCCCAAGACCATAGCTGTCAACCCTCCCTTTTTTTGGTGGGAAACTCCCTTATTCCAATGCCGTTTTCCCGCTGCTATCCCGGATTGTTGATATCCCTTAAATTTCCCGGATTTCAAAGGAAGCAGCTCCTCTCCCTCCCTGCCGGCCAGGGAGGCTCCTCAGCTGCGTTGCTCGGCTGCCAATAAGGAGTCTGAGACCGACTGGGGCGGAGCTTGCATGCCTTGTGCAGCCAGACCCTCACGCCCAACCAGACAGACTGCCTGCCTGCCGTCTATGCGCTCGCTCTTTCGCTCGCCCGTTCGCGCGCAGCCTCTGGAGCGCAGGGTGGCGAGGCTACTTGGTGCCATTGCACCGCCCTCGCAGCATCCCTTATTTTCAAATCCGAAAGTTGACAGCTATGCCCTGTATACCTCGGTCCTGTATACCTGAAAGAGTGTCTCCACCCCCATCATTCAGCCCGGACACTGAGATTCAGCGCCGAGGGCCTTCTGGCGGTTCCCTCATTGCGAGAAGCGAGGTTACAGGGAACCAGACAGAGGGCCTTCTCGGTAGTGGCGCCCGCCCTGTGGAACGCCCTTCCAGCAGATGTCAAAGAAATAAGCAGCTATCCTATTTTTAAAAGACATCTGAAGGCAGCCCTGTTTAGGGAAGTTTTTTATGTTTAATGCTGTATCGTTTTAATATTTGATTGGAAGCCGCCCAGAGTGGCTGGAGAAACTCGGCCAGATGGGCGGGGTATAAATAATAAATTATTATTATTATGTTATTATATGCCCAAGACATTTTGGCACAAAATGGCTCCCCCCTCCCCTGCAGGGGAGAAGGGGTGAGTGAAGATCCACATCAGGAAAAAGGGGGGAGGGTAAAGATCTGCTGCCCTTGTGGATCCTGCTGCCTGAGGCAGTCACCTCACCTTGCCCCAAGGGTGGGCTGGCAATGCTGATAACACTGGAAAGGGTCGTTATAAGCAGCCTCAGCACTGCTGCAAGGTTTTGGGGGGGGGCGTGATTCAAGACTACATTATTAGACTGTGTTAAGCCATCTCCTCTCTCAGCCGCTGGTTTCTTCACCAACCTGCAACAGAAGACCTGCTTTTGGAAGACCACCCACTTTTCTCTTTACTTCCACTCCCATCATATATTTTTTGCTGGCATTCCCCCCAGCAATTAAACATAACCTGATTATCTTGCAAGCTTATCGATACTTGCCTTTGCAAGCTTATGTTGGTGCAGTTGCACTGGCTGTCAGTTAAGTTTCCAGACCGAATTCAAAGTGTTGGTTTTGACCTATAAAGCCTTCAATGGCTCAGGATCGCGATACCTCAAGGACTGCCTCTCTCCATATGAACCAAACCAAACCTGAGGCCCTTCTTCATGTGCTTCATCGAGAGGTCTGAAGAGTGTCTGGCCCCTTCATTACATATATACTGTATAGGTGGCAGGCAAAACATTCCTCTTCTCCCAGACCTTTGGCCTTTTAAACATGTATTGTTTTCATTCATTATTATGGTATGTATACTTGTGCTTTTATATTGTAATCCACCCTGTGAGCCTTGGATGATGGGCTGTATAGAAATGTAATAATACATAAAGGTAAAGGGACCCCTGACCATTAGGTCCAGTCGTGTCCAACTCTGGGGTTGCGACGCTCATCTCGCTTTATTGGCCGAGAGCCGGCGTACCTTCCCGCCAGAGCGGTTCCTATTTACTGTATCTACTTGCACTTTGACGTGCTTTCGAACTGCTAGGTTGGCAGGAGCTGGGACCGAGCAACAGGAGCTCACCCCGTCGCAGGGATTCGAACCGCCGACCTTCTGATCAGCAAGCCCTAGGCTCTGTGGTTTAACCCACAGCGCCACCTGGGTCCCTTAATACATAACAACACTTAAAAGTAGACTACGTTGCCAGTTTGGAAGGGCCACGGGGAGCATGTGTTAAATTGTTAAACTGTGGCTGGGTTCAAACCTACCTCATACCTGGCTATCCCAGTGATGTAAAATCCTAATTTCACATATTAATTGATGGGGTTTGAACTGGCGGTCCCATCACCAGTTTTGAAGCATGCTTTGGCTGTCAATCTAGTCAGCATTTGTACATAAAATAGGGGAGGTAATCTTTTTCTTTGCCTCACGCTAAACCAGATGAGGGTTTAGGGACTTCCTCTGCATGCGAAGACAAGCTCCGGCGGATTGAGCGGACAAGACCAATAGTACGTCCAAGGATCAAGAAGGCAGTTTTTGCACATGCTGTAGAGGGAAGTGAGGGGCAGGTGGGGCTCATCAACCTGGGAAGGTAGCCCATCTAGGAGAAGGAAAACTCTGATCCTAAACGTCTGCTGCATTGTGGGCTATCTTCAGGAGAAGAAAAGGCTAAGGAGTAAACTCCACACAAATTTAGAGTTGAGTCACTAAGAAGGATGGTGTCTTGTACATCTCCTCCTGGCAACTCCTGCAGCCAAGCTGTTGCCAAATGTATTGCTCTGCTTTCCATTGGACCACACCAGTGAGGCTGAGAGGTGAGTCTTGTTGTCTGGGCAGCCCAGGACCTCCATACACACTGCCCAGGCTTGCGACCCGGGGAGGTCACTGACTTCACCCCTGGAGGCACACTCCATTGTTTCTTGGGACAGATGGGTGCAAACAACACAACGGGGGAACGTGTTAAAACTGTGTCTGGGTTCAAACCTAGCTCATACCCAACTATTCCTGATTTAAATTACACTTGCAGCATACATTTAAATCACTCTTATACCACCTTAACATAGCTGTCAACCCTTTTTTTTGGCGGGAAACTCCCTTATTCCAATGCCGTTTCCCGCTGCTATCCCGGATTGTTGATATCCCTTAAATTTCCCGGATTTCAAAGGAAGCAGCTCCTTTCCCTCCCTGCCGGCCAGGGAGGCTCCTCAGCTGCATTGCTCGGCTGCCAATAAGGAGTCTGAGACCGACTGGAGGCGGAGCTTGCATGCCTTGTGCAGCCAGACCAACCAGACAGACAGCCTGCCTGCCATATACGCGCTCGCTCTTTCGCTCACCCGTTTGCACGCAGCCTCTGGAGCGCAGGGTGGCGAGGCTACTTGGTGCCATTGCACTGCCCTCGCGGCATCCCTTATTCTCAAATCCGAAAGTTTGAAAAAATCCCTTATTTTCAAATCTGAAAGTTGACAGCTATGCACCTTAACAGTCATGCCTTCTTGGGAACTACAGGTTGTTAAGTGTGCTGGGGATTGTCAGAGAACTGGGAGAGGAACAGGAGTCTCCTAACAGCTCTCAGCACCCTTAACAAGCTGGATTTTTTTTTGTATGAGCGATTTAAATATATGGGGTGGATGTGTCTTAGACAACAGAGTGGCTCCAAAATAAGGCATAGTTGCTCATGACAGTTAGCCAAGACTGGGAACTTCTACAAAGTAATCTGCCAAGGATTAACAGAACTTAAAATTGAGTATCCACATATGTGGAAGAGACATTAAGCAAGCTTTTGAGGCTGTGGTTGCTGGAGATGGTTCATTCCACAATTGCTGTTTCATATGCCTTTTCTGGACCGCAGCAGCATCAGGCCCACGACAACTGAGCAATGTTGTACTTCCTATATCCATGATTAACAGCATGGGTTGGGAAACCTGTTGTTCAGCATGGTCCCTCATTCTCTGCTGTCATACAGAAAGATCAGGACTAATCTACTCTACAGGGTCATTGTAAGGACTAATGATGTAATATATGCAAAGTTAAAAAGTACTATACTGTAGTTAGTGCTTAGAAGTACAAGCAATTAAATAACTGATAGACAAGAGGAGGGAACCATGTAGGTAAAGGGACCCCTGACCATTAGGTCCAGTCGTGTCCGACTCTGGGGTTGCGGCGCTCATCTCACGTTACTGGCCGAGGCAGCCGGCGTACAGCTTCCGGGTCATGTGGCCAGCATGACAAAGCCGCTTCTGGCGAACCAGAGCAGCGCATGGAAATGCCGTTTAGCTTCCCACCGGAGCGGTACCTATTTATCCACTTGCACTTTGACGTGCTTTCGAACTGCTAGGTGGGCAGGAGCAGGGACCGAGCAATGGGAGCTCACCCCGTCGCAGGGATTCGAACCGGTGACCTTCTGATCAGCAAGCCCTAGGCTCTGTGGTTTAACCCACAGCGCCACCCACGTCCCAGGGAACCATGTACTGCACAGCTAATCATCTATAAATCCTTATGATCTCAGGATGCTGGGATGTATTCTCTTGCAAGGCAGCTCTGAGATACTTAAAAAAAAAATGCAAACATAGAATATTACTTTCAATAGCTTCTGTAATTCACATGTTGAGTAAAATCTTACCCAGAGCATTTACATGCATAGCTTCCTTAAGATATTATACAAATTGAACTGAAATCAGGGTCCCTAAAAATGCTACCTATTAATAATTTATATAATCAGGAAATTGATAATGAGATAGTACCTTAGTGCAAAATAGAAACACACAGTGCATAGGCATGTATGATGTTAAGCCATCTTAAAAAAGTAACATTATCCTTGTAGAAATGATATATCCATCTTTTTTACGAAATCACAAAATTGTTATCTTAAAAAAGCATCTCTTAAAATGAGAAAAGGCATCATAGTGTCTTTTAAAGCACTTCAGGTCCCTTGCCCTGGAGTTATTAATATTTTCTTTTTTGAACCAGGATCATTATTAAAGGTAAAAAAGTAGTTTCACAAATTTCACTTAGAAAAGAATACCAGCGTGCCAAACACATTAAATCTGAGGGCACATCCTAGAACGCATGCCTTCTCTGCTTGGTGCCACAGATGCACACTTGCAAAATATTACACCAAAGGGGCAAAGAAGTCAGCCAGATCACATTCTGGAGTGCCTACTCTCCTGTGCACAGAGCTCCAGATTTATCTCTGCATTTACTCAGGAATGTTTAAAGAATGGACCCATTCGTGTATCATGGTAAATCAGAAACAAGTGAGCAGAGTTGCTCCAATTCTTGTTCCACCATCCCTGGAACAACAAACTGAAGCTTGGCTTACCATGCTTGCTCCCGGCTTACCAATTGGGATTTGTTTGGGGGAACAAGTGACCGTAAGCCGAGGAACATGATTGGGAGCTCCAGGAAAGGTAGAACAAAGCAGGAATGGTTCAGTAGCCTTCACTAGCATGTCACTTTTTCACAACAAAGAATGTGGCCGTGATCAGTGAAGCCTTTTGAAGGTCAGTGGAGAAGGCAGAGAGGGAATACAATGGAAATGCATGTCACATGAACACTAGGAGGAGCTTGATGGATCAGAACAAATGTCTGTCTAGGCCAGGGGTAGGCAACCTAAGGCCCAGGGGCCGGATGCGGCCCAATCGCCTTCTCAATCCGGCCTGCGGGTGGTCCGGGAATCAGCGTGTTTTTACATGAGTAGAATGTGTCCTTTTATTTAAAATGCATCTCGGAGTTATTTGTGGGGCATGGGAATTTGTTCATTATTTTTTTCCAAAATGTAGTCTGGCCCACCACAAGGTCTGAGGGACAGTGGACCGGCCCACGGCTGAAAAAGGTTGCTGACTCCTGGTCTAGGCCATCATTCTGTTCTCACTGTAGCCAACTGTCACCAGGAAGCCCACAACCAGGGCACTGCCCTGAGATTGACAGATGTAGGACAGTATGCAAATAATAAAAATAATAAAAACAATGGCAATATCTCTCTCAGAAAACACTGTCTTTTGGGGGAACATGACCTTTCACATGTAAACTGGGGTTTTCTTACTGCAACAGTCCAGCAAAGATAAGTTATTACAAATACAGTGGTATCTCAGTTTTCGAACGTAGTCCGTTCCGGAAGACTGTTCGGGTTTTGAGATGTTCAAAAACCAAAAACTCAATACAGAAGCCAGATGGCATGTTCGGCTTCCGAAAAGTGTTCGAAAACCGAAGCATTTACTTCCGGCTTTGCGACGTTCGAAAACCGAAATGTTCATCAATGGAGACGTTCGAAAACCGAGGTACCACTGTATTACCATTTGATGATGGGTAGAGAACTCTGGATAATAGCTACCACAGATGAATACTTCACCCTACCCCACCCCAGACTTCTGGATTAAAAACACTCTGTTGTTGTTGTTTTAAAAAATTAGGTAAAGGCAGTGTTTGCTACACTCATTGGTAAACCAAGAAGCTCACTGTCTGATGTCACTTTTGCAGGTCACTTTGTAGATATTAATATTCTCAACCTCATCTCTAAAGACTAGCTTTGAGGCAAAGTGCACAGGCAGCAGAGTCTCAAAGAACAGCGCCGTACTATGCTCCTGACGCATTTTGGAAGACAGGTAGATGGTAGACTGAGCACCACATAGATGCTGGAGAGTCCTGATCAACAAGGGGTAGGTTTGCTTGAGATAGACAATATCTGCACCCAGGATGAAGTCATAATTTGGGGAAAACTCTCTGTGGTCCACACCCCATGACAGAGCACAAACTCTGGTTCGTGTCATGCATTCTGCAGACACGTTCCGGCAGACATTCTCCTCTATCTGCTTCATGGCCACAGGAAGATCTGTGATGGTCACATCACCACCTGGAAGAAAGGAAAGGTAACTGCTAGCAACAAATTCAGTTTGGTACCATATGCATTACTTATAATGTCGCTTGAGGCTCAGGTAGCCTCAGTGGCCCAGAGTGCCTTCCATCAGCTTCGGCTGGTGGCCCAGCTGCACCCCTATCTGGACAGGGATAGTCTAACTACTGTTGTTTGGGCTGGGTGTTCATCAGTATGTGGATGATACCCAGCTCTACCTCTCTTTCAAATCAGAACCAGTGAAGGCGGTGAAGGTCCTGTGTGAGTGCCTGGAGGCGGTTGGAGGATGGATGGTGGCTAACAGACTGAGGTTGAATCCTGACAAGACAGAAGTACTGTTTTGGGGGGACAGGGTGCGAGCGGGCGTGGGGGACTCCCTGGTCCTGAATGGGGTAACTGTGCCCCTGAAGGTCCAGGTGCGCAGCCTGGGAGTCATTTTGGACTCACAGCTGTCCATGGAGGCGCAGGTTAATTCTGTGTCCAGGGCGGCTGTCTACCAGCTCCATCTGGTACGCAGGCTGAGACCCTACCTGCCCGCAGACTGTCTCGCCAGAGTGGTGCATGCTCTAGTTATCTCCCGCTTGGACTATTGCATTGCGCTCTATGTGGGGCTACCTTTGAAGGTGACCCGGAAACTGCAATTAATCCAGAATGCGGCACCTAGACTTGTGACTGGGAGTGGCCGCTGGGACCACATAACACCGGTCCTGAGAGATCTACATTGGCTCCCAGTACGTTTCTGAGCACAATTCAAAGTGTTGGTGCTGACCTTTAAAGCCCTAAACGGCCTCGGTCCTGTATACCTGAAGGAGCGTCTCCACTCCCATTATTCAGCCGAACACTGAGATCCAGCGCCGAGGGCCTTCTGGCGGTTCCCTCACTGTGAGAAGCAAAGCTACAGGGAACTAGGCAGAGGGCCTTCTCGGTAGTGGCGCCCGCCCTGTGGAACGCCCTCCCAGCAGAGGTCAAAGAGATAAACAACTATCTGACATTCAGAAAATACCTGAAGGCAGCCCTTTTTAGGGAAGTTTTTAACCTGTGATATTTTAATGTATTTTAATATCTGTTGGAGGCCGCCCAGAGTGGCTGGGGGGACCCGGCCAGATGGGCGGGTTACAAATAATAAATTATTGTTGTTGTTGTTGTCTATGCTCTGGTAACCTCAAGGTTAGATTACTGCAATGTGTTATACGTAGGGCTGCCTCTGAAGATGGTTTGGAAACTTCAGCTGGTGCAGAATTTAGCAGCCAGGATGCTCACTGGGGAAAACAGTCTGAACATATTACACTAATCCTGGCCCACCTGCCCTGGCTGCCAGTTAGTTTCCAGGCCCAATTGAAAGTGCTGGCTTTGACCTATGAAACCTTAAAATAGCTCAGGACCGCAATACCGCAATACCATATGAACCAAACCAAACCCTGCGATCATCACCTGAGGCGCTCCTTCGTGTGCCTCTTCCACGAGAGGTCCAGAGGGTGGCAACACGAGAAGGGGCCTTTTCTGTGGCGGCTCCCCGTTTGTGGGATGCTCACCCCAGGGAGGCTCACCTGCCACCATCACTTATTACAACTTTAGACACCATGCAAAAACGCTCCTGTTCAACCAGGCCTTCGGCTGAATAACATTCTATGTCCTTTTAAATGTGTTTTGTGGGAGGGGCGGGGGCGGATAACCGGTTGCTTCTGTTTTTATTTCGTGTTGTGACTTTATCTTGCATCTTTATGCTGTGACCAACCCTGAGATCTTCGGATGAAGGGTGGTATACAAATTTAATAAATAAATAATAAGTGATCCTACATACCAAGGAGGGCTGCAAGGATGCCCACGAGGCCCGTCCCAGCACCCAGTTCTATAACCTTCTTGCCCCAGAAATTCAGTTTCTGTGCCTCAAAATACTCGCAGAGGGTTAGAGCCTTAGACACGGGGAGAGAGAGAGAGAGAATGAAGAGTAAATGAAGAGTGAATTAAGGATCCCAACGATAAATTCAGTATGTCAAGCACATATACGTAGATGATGCAAGCTCTCCCATTCCACCTTTGACAACAGGGCTAGTGGTGTCCCTGCTGACAACGGGATGATTTCACAATGGCTGACAATGTAAGCAGTGAAGGAGGGAAGAATTATAACTGTTCCTGTGAAGCATCTGACATTTAGGGATTAAAACGCTGCTGTAATGAGGAAGGAAAAGATGAAGTTCAACAGCAGAGCAGCCTGCACTGAACACAGGTCCAACTCATTCTCATCTCGGCGGGAGGCCGGGCACCCTCTCAGCCCTCGCGTGGGTATCTAGCGCCCGTTATTAACGGGCTAAATTCACTAGTTTTCACAATAATTCCTGTTGATACAGTTGCTTTTTATTCAGTTCTTCTAAAATTCTTTTTATTCTGTATCAATATAGGCTTTAAAAAATGTTATTATTGTCATTATTATTATTTTGTGCCCCCTCAGCTCAGCACCCTGTGCAAGGAAACCATCCACACCTTCCTAAATCTGGGGCTGCTTCACAGGACATCAAAAAGCAGCTGCCCTTTTAAGAGGAACTGAAGCAACACTTTCACATTACTGTACATTCATTTGCACCTAAAAGGGACCCCTGACCATTAGGTCCAGTCGTGACCGACTCTGGGGTTGCGGCGCTCATCTCGCATTACTGGCCGAGGGAGCCGGCGTACAGCTGCCGGGTCATGTGGCCAGCATGACAAAGCCGCTTCTGGCGAACCAGAGCAGCGCACGGAAACACCGTTTACCTTCCCGATGGAGCGGTACCTATTTATCTACTTGCACTTTGACGTGCTTTCAAACTGCTAGGTTGGCAGAAGCTGGGACTGAACAACAGGAGCTCACCCCGTCGCAGGGATTCAAACTGCCGACCTTGTGATCAGCAAGCCCTAGGCTCTGTGGTTTAACCCACAGAGCCACATACACCAGTCTTTATTTCCTTGCTGGCTTTCTTGAACGTCTCCAGCTGTTTTTGGGCTACAGCTCCCATCATCCCTGCCCATTGGACCTGCTAGCTAGGGATGATGGGAGCTGTAGTCCAGCAACATCTGGAGGGCCGAGTTTGGGAAACTGTGGTGTAGACCGAGCCACAGAGAGGTTGAGAAAGGCTGGTCTAAACCTTTTACTTTGTGCCACAGCGCTGATCACCAGAGTCCGCACCATCAACATCAAGCTGCAATTACTCATGGAGGGAAAACTTGCAGGCGTACATTTTTTGACACTTTAAGAGTTTCTTTGCTAAGAGGAAGGCAAAGTAAGAGCAGGGAAAAGAAGGAGGCTTGGAGCATTTGTTTGCTGTCGGCTGCTCAGTTTGAATAGTAATAGTAATTATGTGCTGACAACAATAACAACAACTCCTCAATTCCACTGCATGTGCAGATTAGATACTATGGAGTCAACAGGGTAGACCAGGGTTCCCCAAACTTGGGTCTCCAGCTGTTGTTGGACTACAACTCTCATCATCCCTGACCACTGGGCCTGCTAGCTAGGGATGCTGGGAGTTGTAGTCCAAAATCTGCTGGAGACCCAAGTTTGGGAAGCACTGCCTAGATCTATTTTCAGTGCAGAGTGCTTCACCCCTTTCGAAACAGGCACGTTGGGGCAGGCTTGTGCAAGAGACGCACCGAAAAGTTCCTGTGGAGATCATTGCTTGAGCCTGGATGCATGCCATAGAAATAAAATAAAAAAGCTCAGAGGCGACCACTTAGAAAACGTAAATATGCAACGGCAAGATTTCTACCTGTTTTAAGAAGACTCCTGCACGGATCTACCTGAAGCAATAGCCCAGCTGCCTGCAACACTATGCACACTTACCAGGAAGTAAGCCCTGCTAAACTCCGCGAGGCTTACTTCAAAGTAGACATGCAACAGGGCTGCGCTAGTAAGCCCCTCCCTTCAAGCCTCGTGCAAATCTCTGGCCCTGGACGGATCCAGCTGCCCCCGGACTCACCGCCTCCCAAACCGGCGCAGCCACCCCCAGCTGGGCGCCGTGATGCTGGGCGATGCTCAGCTCGTGCCCGCAGAACCGGTAACGGGCCTCTTCCGGGAAGGCATCTGCAAAGAGCCCCAGCTCCTGCGGGAACACCGACTCCAGCCCGGCCTCCACGTCGGCGGCGATCGCGGCCATCTTCGTACCTTTCCCGGGGGCGGGACGGAGGAGGCGCTGTCCCAGTTGGGTTGCACGGATCTGCCGCCTCTAGAGGCCGCTGGGCATCACCATCACCATCACTATTATTATTACTGTACTGTGTTGTTGTTGTTGTTGTTGTTGTTGTTGTTGTTGTTGTTGTTGTTTCGCTTTATCTTGCTCAAGGCAACCCAAAGCGACTTACAAGCAGGTAGGATGCTGCTGGATGGATCAGGGAGGCGGCGTCTTGCTCACCTGTTCTCCAGGTGGGTTGATTTGGTGGCGGTCCCACCCTAATGCTTCATAACGGGATTTTCTTAGTTTTGCCCAAAGTTGTTGAGCTTTTTTCTTTTTTGCAGAAATAGAAATGTCGTTTTCGAGCTATTTATAAGGAAATTTGCCAAAATCAACATACCGGTACATACTGAACATTCAAGCGATTTCCACCCAGACACTTTCCGACACCCTTCATCCAAGCCAAGGATCACAGGGCAGTTTACAACATAAAAACACAGAAATGCATAGTAGCCAGTGCAATGTTTCAAGAAGAAGAAGAAGAAGAAGAAGAAGAAGAAGAAGAGTTTGGATTTGATATCCCGCTTTATCACTACCCGAAGGAGTCTCAAAGCGACTAACAATCTCCTTTCCCTTCCTCCCCCACAACAAACACTCTGTGAGGTGAGTGGGGCTGAGAGACTTCAGAGAAGTGTGACTAGCCCAAGGTCACCCAGCAGCTGCATGTGGAGGAGCGGAGACTCGAACCCGGTTCCCCAGATTACAAGTCTACCGCTCTTAACCACTACACCACACTGAAAAATAGGTGCTGGAACTCACCATGAATACTTCCCTCCTTCTCTTAGAATGGCAATGGCACCCACCTGAGAGGTGCCGGAACTCACCTGAAAACATGCTGGAACGCACCTGAGAGGTGCCGGAACTGGGTTCCTGTGAGTTCCCCCTGGGGAAAATGCCCAGATAGTAGCAAACAAACAAAATCCCCCCCTCCTGTTTTATTATAGTTGGGAAAGGATGCACAAATCAAGCTGTAACAAACATTATTATTATTTATTAAATTTCTATACTGCCCTACAACTGTAGGTCTCAGGGCGGTTCACAACACAAAGTTACAATATACGAAGGACAAAATACATTATAAAAATAATCAAAGCGCAAAATACATAATGAGAACAATAAAAACATAATAAAAGTAAAAAGAATCAAAATATAATAAAAATAATTGAAACAATTAACAATACTAATGTATACACACTAATAAACAATACACTCCCCTACAAAAGCCCCTAAACATTACTCCAGCCTGAAAATACAAAAATCTAAATTAACATGTAACATTTCACAACAGTTTAGAACAATCCCATCTAAATAAAAAAATCACCCACCCAAGTTAAAACCCAATTTTTATCCAAGCTAAAATCATTGTGGATTTTCACCTTTACAATTCACACTTTAATCTAAAGACTGTTTGATTCTGACTGCTGCAAGTCCAGCCCCATCTACTTAAAGGAAGAAACAAAAGGCACAAAATAAAAAATGTCATCTTCCTGCCTTGGACACCAATGTGCAATTCTGATTTCCAAAAGCATTCACTAGACAACATGGCTTGCTAGTAACAATCAATGGAATACAAAAGCTAAGACCAAGTCCAAAGAATCACTGTAATGTTTCTATGCAATTGAAAAGCATATAAGATTAGTAAGTATTCATGTAGCGTTCACTAGAACGGCATCCCTTTACTCCAGACTGGTTAATTTGGAAAAGCTCTCAGTTCTTAAGCCTCAATTTACTTCTGAGTGGATATGTCTAGAACTGATTGCAGTTATGTAATTTTAATGATTATACCCTCCACAGCATTTGTAAGAGCAACCAAAGGAGTTAAAATAATGTTAACAACGATAATTTCCCCCTAACTCCCGTTAGCACCGGTGGAACAAGTTGGCCACGACTCAGACTGCAATTCTATACACGTTTACATGGATTTCAGTCCTGGTGAATTCAATGAGACTTATGGCTGTGTTGACATAGAATCATAGAATTGCAGAGTTGGAAGGGACCCTGAGGCTCATCTGGTCTAACCCCCTGGAATACATGCATGTTGTTGTTTAGTCGTGTCCGACTCTTCGTGACCGCATGGACCAGAGCACGCCAGGCACTCCTGTCTTCCACTGCCTCCCGCAGTTTGGTCAGACTCATGTTAGTAGCTTCGAGAACATTGTCCAACCATCTTGTCCTCTGTCGTCCCCTTCTCCTTGTGCCCTCCATCTTTCCCAACATCAGGGTCTTCTCCAGGGAGTCTTCTCTTCTCATGAGGTGGCCAAAGTACTGGAGCCTCAGCTTCAGGATCTGTCCTTCCAGTGAGCACTCAGGGCTGATTTCCTTAAGAATGGATAGGTTTGATCTTCTTAATACATGCATAGGATTGTTCTATTTTTGACAGGACCTGGGCAAAGTGTGCTTTTGTAAGTCCGCTCACAGGGCCATAATGCTTGTCAATATGGCAGGTTAGGTGGGTAGGAAAGACTTGCTGATTCCAAATACCCCTGCAAGCCTGTAAGCACAGAAACATACTGCACCCATAGCTGTCAACCCTCCCTTTTTTTGCGGGAAACTCCCTTATTCCAATGCCGTTTCCCGCTGCTATCCCGGATTCTTGATATCCCTTAAATTCCCCGGATTTCAAAGGAAGCAGCTCCTCTCCCTCCCTGCTGGCCAGGGAGGCTCCTCAGCTGCGTTGCTCGGCTGCTAATAAGGAGTCTGAGACTGACTGGGGGCGGAGCTTGCATGCCTTGTGCAGCCCAACCTCACGCCCAACCAGACAGACAGCCTGCCTGCTATCTACGCGCTCACTCTTTCGCTCACCCATTTGCACGCAGCCTCTGGAGTGCAGGGTGGCGAGGCTACTTGGTGCCATTGCACCGCCCTCGCGGCATCCCTTATTTTCAAATCCGAAAGTTTGGGGAAAATCCCTTATTTTCAAATCCGAAAGTTGACAGCTATGACTGCACCCCCTGAACAATTCCTATTGGTGACAATGTCAGAGCTGTCCAAAATTCAGCAATTTTTCTTGTTTATTTTACTTCTGTAGAAGAAATGGCAGGGACACAGTGGAGCTGGGCAGAGACTGCCTCACTTTAACAGAGGCTGTGTTCATACTCCGGTTTAATTGGCACTCACTTCAGTTTCTAAGTGCTGGGTTTTTAATCCTTGTTCACAGGACCTTATCCAAAATGCTTGCATGTAGTGTATTTTGTTTGATGTGTTGTTTCTCAAAAGAGCTACACACGGATTGGAGTCCTTAAGCTGTTTCTAATTCATCTCTAGCCATGGTGTGAGCATCTTTCCATTGGGTAAAGACCAATGCCCCTTGGTACACAGACAGAGGTGAATCTGACACTAATGAAGTCCTGCTGATGTGAACAGTTGGTGGGTGGGAGAAAGAGCTGTGAATTGCACAGGGGGTGGGAGAGCATCACTGCTATGTGGATCCAGACACATCACAGAAACGTTGCAGTTAAATGCGTTGCAAACTTTGTATGAGAGATCGGGTTAGCCATCTGGTGTCACAGTGTTAGACTGCATAAACAGCACATATAAAGCGATTTTTCTTTGCCTTGTAGCTGAGTCCGAAGTAAGGCAGCAATGTGAACACACCCATAGTGCCTGCTAGAAAATATAATCTCAAAACTATTATTTCTTTCATGGAAATTTATGCCCGTTTAATAGATTCACGCATCACCCTCCTTTACTCTATATTAGGCAACCTGTATTTAAGCTCTGGCTGTTTGTTCCGCAGTGATTCACAAACAAGACACACATCATTAACATCCCTGCCAACATTAACTATTTGGCTGTGGGCCTTCCTAAAACTTGCAGGCCCTCTCCCCTCTATCGTCATTACGTACGTTTGACTAGTAAAATAATAACACTGTCGCTTGCTAGGTTTTGACCCATTTCACTAAAGTGTCTGAAGGATGCTCCCTGACCCGTTTCCGCTTGCTGCACAAGACTAAGGGTTTTAGGACAGAGAAATGAAGTTAGTTATTCCCACGTTTACCGAGGGAGCAAAGTCACCTGCTTACTGCTGTCTGCTGAGCTTTGAGGACCGAGGCCGTCCCTTGACGCACAACACAGTTAAATGTTAGCTTGGCATGACTCCCAGAGGGAGAAGGAAGCACTTGTTTGGGTGAACCAGCGACAGCTGTAAACTGAAGCCGGCACAGAGTTAAAAATTAAAAGCCCCATCAAATCCCTGTTATGTCTTATCGTGGCTTTTCTTTGATTTCTCAGTGGCTTCATTATATTAGTTTTTTTTAATTGTTGGCTTTGTTTTTAATATATAGATACCTGCCTTCCACCGTTTCGTAGAAGATAGATTTGTTTTTATTTGGACTCTGTTTTCTCATTTTGATTATGTGCTTGGCTACTCACACAATATTCCCACAATAACCCCTTGCTGAAAAAAGCCTTTTCTTTATTTTGATAATAATAATAATAATAATAATTTTTTTTTGTACCCCGCCCATCTGGCCGGGTCTCCCCAGCCACTCTGGGCGGCTTCCAACAAATATTAAAATACATCAAAATCAGGGCTGCCTTCAGGTATTTTCTGAATGTAGGATAGTTGTTTATCACTTTAACCTCTGATGGGAGGGCGTTCCACAGGGCGGGCGCCACTACCGAGAAGGCCCTCTGCCTGGTTCCCTGTAGCTTTGCTTCTCGCGGTGAGGGAACCGCCAGAAGGCCCTCGGCGCTGGATCTCAGTGTCCGGGCTGGACGGTGGGGGTGGAGACGCTCCTTCAGGTATACAGGACCGAGGCCGTTTAGGGCTTTAAAGGTCAGCACCAACACTTTGAATTGTGCTCGGAAACGTACTGGGAGCCAATGTAGTTCTCTCAGGATCCTTACCAGACCCTATTTTTCCAAGAAGAGAATGGGGTGGGGGTGGGGGTTGAAGGAAACTTACTTACGAATAAAATCATGTTGGCCATCAGGATGGGCATAGCCTGATATTATAGCATTATATTGCCATGTATAACCACTGTTTTATTTCTGTTTCCGGCCATTTACAGGAAGACAATATCCCAGCTGCTCCAAAGGGCCCTTATGTGGAAGCAATCGCTGTATCAGAGCTTCACGGACCTCGCAGGATTGTTCAGAGGCTAAACTAGTGCCTCATTCATTCATTTGTTCGTTCATTCAAACATTCAATCATTCATTCATTTATCCAATCAATCAATCAATCAATCAATCAATCAACCAATCAATCACATCTATTGATTTTAATGTCAAATTTCAGTATTATATTTTCAGGTCAAATGTCTTCTCCAAAATAGTGAATTCTGAAAAAAATTTGGAGAATTTCAAATTTTTGCAACATGTAATTTTTAGCTCATGAAAGTTGAGGCTTTAATGATCAGAATGATTATTTAGGTTATTTCTTCATAAAATTATATCCTTGTCACAGCCAGGATAACTTGCAGGTGGATGACAGCTGGTGGTAGCAGCAGAGGGAAATTCTGCTGATATTTTCATTTGTTTTAGGAAAGGAAAAGCAACTCCAATATCTCAATGTCTGTCAAATCAAGGTCCGCTGCGTTCATTAAGCCACATCTTTTCGCGGACAAGAGACTGTCAATTGTACTATTACTCTTTAACTACTGTTCTTTCAGCTTCCTGTCGGAGTAGCCAAACCGTCCGTTCATCTTTGTCAATGTGCGTCAAAGCCACAGTTCACTGCAGTGTTCTGAAGCGGATCTTTGGCAGGGAACCCTCTGAAGATTATTTTCCGAAGCTAATATGTTAGACGGTGGAGTAAACCAGAGGTTCTCAGCAGAATAATTCAAACGATGCTAATGAGCATTCAGTGGAACAGCGGGCTACAAGTGCTACAAATTTAGTTTCTTTGCAAATACAACACATGGGCCATAAGGACCTATCAAAATTAAAGTATATAAAAATAAGATGCTAAAGATGATTTGAAGATTTTTGGACTTTTTGGGGGGGCACTTCTGCACTTGGTTTGAAAGCCACAACACAGGCTGGAGCCTGAAATAAATATTGGTACATGCAAAAATACTATATAATTATAACCACTGAAAGCTCATACCAAGAACAAACTTAGTTGGTCTCTAAGGTGCTACTGGAAGGATTTTTTTTATTTTTTTTTAACTGGCCTGTGCGTTTTCCTCACCCATTGAATTCAATGGTGCTCCCTTCTGAGCAGAAATGCACAGTAAGATTTGCAAGAGTTAATTCTTTTAAGTTCCTTGACAATATTGTTCCTGAGAAATGACTTGGAAAGATGAATAACACGAGCACGGAAGAACCTCTATGAACCTGTACAAAGCAAAACAATGTGTTTCTGTATTATTATTCTGCAAAACATGATAACAATTTCAAGCCAGTTTCTAGGCTTCTGAAGAAACCTGATTAAATGGAAGCTGATAACTGTGCAAGAGGCAGTTCCCCTTATAGGCTGCATTTCTCTTCTATGATGTAACAACAGCCTTTGCCTCAATTAATACAACTTGTAATTTTTGTGCTATCTTTCTGCTGGCTTCTGTGTTCATTGATAAGAAGCTGCATTTTCTAATTATGCTTCCTGAAGATGATGTGAAGGTAATTATTATTATTATTATTATTATTATTATTATTATTATTATTTTATTTATACCCCGCCCTTCCCAGTTTAAAAACCGGGCTCAGGGCAGCTAACAGCAAATACAAAACATTGATTAAAATGTGACTTAAAAACAGCATAAAACAGCATAAAATACAACAACATGCAGCATCAATATCAATAAAATTCTAAAATTCAGGGGTCATTGGGGGGGGCAGTCAGTAGACATCAAATGATCGCCAGGGCTAACTGGCCAAGTTGGTCCTACTAGGGCCAGCAATGAGACCAGGGAAGAATTTAAATGTGGGGTCCCAGAAAGGGTTTCTTCATAGAAGAGGAAAGGGAAAAGGGAATTGAATAGTGAATAGAGAATAGAGGTAAAATGTAAAAAGGTAAAGGACCCCTGGACAGTTAAGTCCAGTCAAAGGCGACTATGGGGTTGCGGTGCTCATCTCGCTTTCAGTCCGAGGGAGCCAGCATTTGTCCACACACAGCTTTTCCGGGTCATGTGGCCAGCATGACTAAACCGCTTCTGGCACAACGGGACACCGTGACAGAAACCAAAGCGCACGGAAACGCTGTTTACCTTCCCGCCGCAGTGGTACCTATTTATCTACTCGCACTGGTGTGCTTTTGAACTGCTAGGTTGGCAGGGGCTGGGACAGAGCAATGGGAGCTCACCCCATCGTGGGGATTTGAACCGCCAACCTTCTGATCAGCAAGCCCAAGAGGCTCAGTGCAGTGCCGGATTTACGTATAAGCTAAACAAGCTATAGCTTAGGGCCCCACTCTCTTGGCCCCCCCCAAAAAAAATTAAAAGAAAAAAAAACTGGTTGCACATTTCCAAAATATAAGATAAAAAACAAATAAAATAAAACCTACATACAGCAAGTGTTTTATGTTGTGTAGGCTCCTATTTGTTATGTGCAAATGGCTTTAGATAGCTATTAGCTCCATAAATTACCATATAGCATATATTCCACACACAAAAACAGCTACAATTTGTTGTTGACAAAGGACAGCTGGACATATAAAGGGCCCCATTACCTTCAGTAGCTTAGGGCCTCATCAAACCTAAATCCGGCCCTGGCTCAGTGGTTTAGACCAGTGCTCCCCAACCTTTTTATCGTCGCGGACCGGTCAACGTTTGATAATTTTACCGCGGCCCGCTGAGGGGGGGACATTGATTGTTTATATTTTAGATTGTTTTGATGTCAAAATTTTAATTTAATTGTATTTAAACATGCCTTCAAAATAAAATACAGTTACACCCAAAAATGAATATAAAGTGATTTAACATTTTAACACCACAGTAAATAAAATTGAAATAATTTAATGTTCCTTGGGCGACTACCATTTGATCCACGGACCGGTACCGGGCCGCAGACCGGGGGTTGACGACCACTGGTTTAGACCACAGCGCCACCCGCGTCCCTAAAAATGATGTGAGTTACTTAAATCACTAAGAAAAATATGGGCCTTGTTCCCATACAGCTGTTACGCAACTGGCCATTACTGGTAGAGCTCAGTGGTTACGAACAGCACAAAGAGGAAGCACCCTTCCAAGAACATAAGCTTACAAGGAAAACCAAGCAGAAGTCTGTGTGTTTGGTTGTAAATAACAACAGCTTGAAGTTCCCTAATGCTTGCAACCACAATAATACTATGTGTGTACACAAGGTAATGGAATGAATGGGCACAAGTTGCCTATCGAAGAGGAGAACACATAGAAGCCACATTTCAGTCTCTTGGGAAAGGGATTCTATGGTTAGACAAGGCCAGGTGTTCACTTTGCTCAGGCAGTGGATTTTACATGGCCTTAAAGGGACGTGGGTGGCGCTGTGGGTTAAACCACAGAGCCTAGGGCTTGCCGATCAGAAGGTCGGCGGTTCGAATCCCCGCGACGGGGTGAGCTCCCGTTGCTCGGTCCCAGCTCCTGC
This sequence comes from Darevskia mixta, assembly GCA_034641385.1. NCBI lineage: Eukaryota > Metazoa > Chordata > Lepidosauria > Squamata > Lacertidae > Darevskia > Darevskia mixta. Next base: position 2,124,036 of record JAWWNH010000047.1, read on the forward strand.
CCACCTAGCAGTTCGAAAGCACGTCAAAGTGCAAGTAGATAAATAGGTACCGCTACAGCGGGAAGGTAAACGGCGTTTCCATGCACTGCTCTGGTTCGCCAGAAGTGGCTTAGTCATGCCATGACCCGGAAGCTGTACGCTGGCTCCCTCGGCCAGTAAAGCGAGATGAGCGCCGCAACCCCAGAGTCGGACACAACTGGACCTAATGGTCAGGGGTCCCTTTACCTTTTTAAAGGCAAATAAGAGACGAACTGGTTTGACCCATTAGACCGATTTGGAAGTAGGGATGCTTGAGAATTCAACTTCTGTTCATTCTGATGCAAACTAATGCAGGTTGCTTTTGGATAACCTGTTATTGTTGAGCAGCATGGGTGCTTGAGGCGGGGGGGGGGGGACTTGGTGCCTTCCACTGCCTTCCACCCCCTCAAATATTTTATTAGGGAGGGTGAAGACCCCTCAGCCCCTAGGAGTTGGCTCCTATGTTCCAGGGGCTACATAGCAGGAACAGGTGGGTGAGGCCAGGGGCAAAAATGGGCAAGGCAATGGATGTGGCTCTTGCCTTTCAACCATGCAAAAGTCTCCACCCTCCGTCCCTCCGTCCTTCATGCATGCAAGCAAGAGGCATGATGACAGCGGAATGACATATTCCAGGTAGGCAAATGTGTGGAGAGGGGCTGGTGAGGGGTATGACACAGGTGAGCTGGTGAGGCCTTAGAGGGAGTCCCAAGGACTGGAAAAAGAACACTCATCCAAAATGATTCAGCTCAAACAACTGGGAGATTTTGCTTGCTTGCTTGCTTGTAGCAATGATTTGATTCTACACAATTGAAATATACTTGGAGTCGAGTGTGGATTTCATGCTCTTTATTCAGCTCATAGTAGCTATTTACACAATGGGCCCCACGTGATTGGCTAATTCCGGGATACTCCTGTAGGCCAATCAGGTTGCGGATTCACTTCCACCTGGAGCTGGATTGGGTGGCTCCTGCGGACCAATCAGACTGCTGCATTCTGGATCCTATTGTTCTAGGACCAATCAGACTGCTGCATTTTGGATCCTATTCAACTCAGGACATAACACCAATCATGTATACAGGGCTGGAAAACTTCTTTCTTTCTAACAAGCAGAGAGGCCTTACCTCTTAAATCCACAACATTTCTGCAAAATGACTTAAGGGCAGGATGTTTTGTTGCAAACAGATTCAGGAATCGTGGAGGGAAACGGAACATCCCTTGAGAGTATTCCTCGAAAAATGTTTGAATTAGGGTGATGTACGTTTTTCAAGAATGCGTTCAAAAAGAAAGCATCCTGTGCCAAGGGACCTTCATGCCCGGAATTTCTGTGTTGATCTCCCCTTTTCGTAGAAAAGATCTGCAACACATAAAATATGGCAAATGCTGCCTGGGAATCAGAGAGGGTCTGATAATTAAAACAGGCAGGCAGGAGGGAAGGCACTCAGCAGATCTGAGTGGTAGAGGAAGCTATACACCTGTCAGGCGTTTGCACAGAGTAGCGGGAAAAGGAGATAGCCTTGGATTGCTTTGCATGGTTCAGTTGCCCCCACATTCAACAAATCCAGGAAGGAAGACTGGACAAAGCTGGCATTGCCTTCACCCCACTTCTCAGAGCGGTGAGAAGTTCCAAGACCACAGCTCTTACTCTCCCATTAGAAGGAGGTCAATGGAAAGCTTATTGGTGTTTTACCATATTTGCTCATACATAGAATTGGGGTATGTGAGTGGGAAATGAGGTCGGCTTGCACAATGGGACTTCCCCGCCTTCCTGCCCTGTGCCTGTTCTGGGTTTCTGTCCAACCCTCCAAAGCAGAGATATGGGGCACAGGGGGAGGAGGCGGGGGAAGTTGTGTGAGTAGACCTCATTCTACTTGCGCAACAACTGAATTGAATCCTCCCCAGGGTCTCCAAAGAGACGGGTAGCACCCCCAAAACACTGGAAGTTACGAAGGCCAGAGTTTTGTATGCAAAGCAGCAAAGGGGCCACGGGGCATGTCTTTAGCCTCGTCCCATCATGTGCTCAAGTGTAACTTTTTATTTATATTTATATCTTAACATGTATGGACTGTTGTGATTTTTGTCCAAGCCGAGCGGCACGCAGCTGCAGCGAGAATGGTTTCAATCTGTGAGGGAGGGTGTGGGTTGAACAAGAACTTTTTTCTTTAATTGGACTACTTTCCTGGCTTTAAGGACAATGAATATGGATATGGTTACCGACATGAGTGATTAATAAGGATTATCAATTTTAAATGATTAATAAAAGGAAGACAATATGGCTAAACACTCTGAAACCAAAGGGAGGAAGGGGGGAATACAGATGGGAAGAACATAGGGAAAGAGCAGAAGTATATGGACGCTTAGGTGTGAATCTAGGATTAATAAGTCAATTTACCTATGTACTTGATGATGTTTTAAAAGTAGATGTATGAACCTGTTAAAGAGGATTTACTATGAATTCAACAGTGGGGGATTCGAGGAAGTCAATTGAAATATGAAATTGAGAAAATTAGAAATGCCTGGCCTACAAAAATGGGCCAGGCCCAAGCAATGTTATGGAAAAATATTAGTAAGGTTAAATGAACAATGAATATGTATAACCCTGTGAGAGGGGGGGATGGATTTTGGCTTCCCACAGTGAGAGGGGGGAAGCATGAAAATTTAACTGATATGTTATGTGCTTATAAAATTGTAAAAACCAATACAAATTATTAAAAAAGAGAGAGAATGGTTTCACTTTTGCCCGTCTCACTGAACCGTGAGAAAGCAGCCTTATCATTTCCTGCATGGAATGTTTATGTATTACTGTACTGTTGTAATCCGAGCCTTTGGGCTCAGACTTGCTTCCGGCTAGTCCTCAAGCTGGAAGGACGGCATTATGGCAGCTCCGTCTTAACGGGCTGGCAGCAGAGAATCTCTCTGCACTATTACCACAATAAATAGCTTCAGCCTTATTTATGGCTTGTGTGTGTTGTTCTTCAATCTGGGAACAATCACATATGACTGCGCCACCGGACTATCTGTAGCCGGGGATGTGCGCACACGGCTTTGCTCTGGCTTTGGGGCAGTCTTACAAACTGCCCCAGGCGGGGTAAATGCTAACATGGACAGCTTGATTAAAAAAAATAATCCAAAGCAGTTTGCAAAAAGCTAAAACAAGAAAATCAAGAAGCAAAACACAACTATACTTTAAAACATGCAAAAGTGGAAATGCTAAAACAGATTAAAATTAGGTTCTACACCGAGAAGCCCATTTGTGTTAAAGGTTCCCCTCCAATTTAGAACCCTGGTATTCAATTGATAGCCCTACTAACAGAAAATGTAGATGAAACTGACCCCATTGGGAAAGACTCTCCCCTCCCAATTAATGGAACCAGGTCTCTGATACAAACTACCTATTTCTGCCTGGCTGCTTTAAAATGGGCTGACTTTGAGAGCAGAAGACGTATCGCAATGAGTAGGCTTCCAATGGGTAGGAAAAGGAGAGGAACTGTTGAACTTATGCCCAGCTTCCCGGCTTCCCATGGTTGGCCCCTGTGAAAGCAAGAGGCTGGACTAGATGCTATGATCCAGCAGGGCTCTCACGTTTCCTGGTTTCCGCAGCTCTCAGTGTCCCCAATAGCTGAAAATCCTCCAAACCTTCTTCCTAGAAGAATCTGCTGGCCTCAGCTAGAAAACTGGGTACTGTTTTGTGATGATTGTTGGGGAGGTTCTTCTCTGTTCTGCAGGTCCTGGGCTGTTCAAAATGGTACCGGTAGCAGAGGCATAGCTGTCAACCCTCCCTTTTTTTGCGGGAAACTCCCTTATTCCAATGCTGTTTCCCGCTGCTATCCCGGATTGTTGATATCCCTTAAATTAACCCTCACCCCAGGACATTTCTGTAAGTTTTTGTAAATGTGTTTCCAATAACCCAGGAAAGACCTCCGTATGTCTACAATCAGTTGCTAAGCGTGTTCTTTTTAGCTATAAATAATAGTTACAACTTTGCCAATAAGCTTCATGTGCCTTGAAAAAGAGAGAGAGATTATGTTCCATTGCTAGAACACTAAACTTTTACCAAGTTTTGGGAGCCCACCTTTTTTGTTGCTGTAAATTATACACAATCAGTTTCCCCCTGTTTGTAGAATACTCCCCCCAGGGAGGCTTGCCTTTGTCACATATCTTCAGGTGCCAAGCAAAATCCTTCCTCTTCTTTGCCTACCAGCAAATGGAAGACGCCAATTTCCATTGATTGTTACATGTTGAAGGCAGATCTGGTTCGGAGGTGCTAGTCTCTCACATAGCTTGTAGGGGGGATTACACCAGAGGCTAATCGCAGCACATACGGTGAGCTTTTAAAATGTTTTTATATGGTGGACTTGCACAAGACCTCTTTACCACTCTTGTCCAAATGGGTAAATATCACTCATGCATAAGACGCTGAGATGGAAGAGGTTGGGCCCTGAGGAGTGAGCTTCTAATTCTTCTAACCACTCTTTAGTGTGAACAATGTATTTTCAGTACAAGTTGGAATCCCTTTTGAAAGTATTGTTTTTAAAAATTTAACATTGCGCTCTTCCGGGACCCCGGGTTTTCTGATGAGAATAGAACATGTGGCTGTGAAATACTTGCTGATGCAGCTAACAGCTTCATTAATTGGAAACAGACATCTAGTGACTGCATGAGTCACTATCAGTTACATATCAAAATTCCCCCGTGTGGCCGCGCTTCCAGTAAACAAGAGCCGCCTGCTACTTTATCAATGCCACATCAATGAAAAGAAGAAGCAGGAGTTGGTTCGGGGAAAGCGCCTTGACCCACCCCTTTGCATCCTCTTCCCATCTTTTTCTCACATCCGTTATGGGGGCATGGCCATCCAAATAACAATGATTTGGTTGACCAAGGTGACACTACTGAAGTTCCCTTTGGTTTTACCCCACCCTTGTTGCACCCTGTGTTGCTGCTATTCCTGTGAGCCCTCAAGGAGCTTCCTGCGGGCATGGTTTGTGCTCCCTCAGTGCCCTGGTTGAGAGATGACCAGGGAAAATGAAACAGACACTCTAAGCATCCTCTCCCACTAATACAAGCTCATTCAGGCCTGTGGTTTCTTGGGGACCTGGGGGTGATGATACAGATGGGATGTTGGCTAAAATGCAGCCGGTGGAAAACTCAGAGCCAATCAGCCTTCTTTGCCGTAATCAAGGCAGCAGAGAACTGATAATTCTCCCCATTGCATTATTGTAGGGTGTATAAACATGGCAGTTTATTTTTATTTTTTTCAAAAAAAAGTTGTTGGTTTTAACAAAATAATACAATTAAAAAACAAACATCAATAAACAAACAAAAAAGAAAAAAACAACAATAACACACATAAAAACATACATAATTCCTTTTAACCTATTCATCCTTCTTATCATTGTGGGTTGACTTCCTCCCATCCTCTCTTCCTGCGTTCCTTGTATATCATCTTTAGTAATTTCTTGACATCATTGAAAACATTTTTAATTAATTGACCTCAATACCTCTTCTTTTCTAATATCAATATCATTTATTCCAACAATTATAAACCTTAAATCTATCCTCTAAATCTGCAGCCTCACTTATCTTCCAGCTTACTTCTACTCTTTAATCTTACAATACTTTTTAAAATATACTTTAAATTTCTTCCAGTCTTCTTCCACCGCTTCCTCCCTCTGGTCACGAAGTTTCCCGGTCAGCTCAGCAAGTTCCATATAGTTAAACATGGCAGTTTAAATGGGATTCAGTACGTGTGCATGTTTTTTGTTTTTGCATTTTGATATGCCAGACTTGCACAAAACGGTGGGTTAAAAAAAAAAGTGTGTTGCAGCTGGTCCAACCCCAATCTCAACAAGCAGCACCTCACCAACAGAAGTAGGGGGTGAAGTGACAGATGGCACCCCTCGCAAAACAGCCTGTGGGAACTTGAACAGACTAGCTATGAATCACAAAGTGCCTGGTATGAATCTCATCACTACCGTGAACTCCCCACTGATCCCCTCTCTCATCTTCAGTCTCCTCTCCATTTTGCAACATGGGGGATTAAAATTCTGACAAACAGGGCAGCTGTGAAGATTATACTTAGACAAGACATGTAGACTGCTTTGAACACCTGAAAGCACAATGCAAATATTAAGGGGTAGGGTTTTTTAATTGAAGAATATTCAATTATAGTGTTTAGACTAAAGCAAATAAATTGACATCTAAACAAGAATTAAAAGGGGAGAGTTGAAATATGGGAGAGGGGGGTGGGTTAGGGTGTTTTAACCATATAAACTGGAAACACAAATATAGTGGGTGGTCAACTATTACGATGCAAACGTCTCCAAAAAATCCGATAAAATGTTCTTGTATTGCACTCCCTTCTTTTGCACTCATGTCAATGGATGGCCAGTTCAAACAGGGACAGGGAGTGCAAATAATTAACCCATTGCTGCAAGGAAGGAGATAGCTTCTCATTCCAGTGTTGAAACACATGCGTTTGGCTGACGTTGGTTCACACATGACCCATGGCTTGGTGGTAATTCCCCCTATTATTGGGGAGGTAATTGAACAAACCATGCACATCTTTGAAATGCAGTAAGGTTTCCAGGACCAAAATGTATTATTAGCAAAACTTCACCCCTAAATGTGCTTGCAATCAGGCAGCTCCACATCATGTTGGTAAGGGACACCATTTCTAGCAAGTCTGAAATGTTAATTTTTGTTGCATGAGACACATCCTCCAGTCAACCTTTTGATACATGAAAGTGCCGGGGAACAGTGCATAGATTGCATGGCCATTCGAAAACCCTATTTCCCTTACTATTTATTATTAGTTGACAGATGGGGTGTGGGACTTAGGCAAGCCATTACACATCTCAGTCTCACACATAAACATCCTATCTGTAAAAACAGAAGTTGCCAGGTGGAAACAATCGTTCGATTAAACGATTCGTTTGATTAAACAACCTATGGCCTTATAAATATGTTTGTGGGTGTTATTGTTTTGTTGCTGTTGTTATTACTTCATGTATTTCCTGTTTTTATGCCCTGCAATCTTCGGATGAAGCGAGGCATATAAATTTAATAAAATAGTAATATCAAAGGCGGAATTAAAAAGAAATGGCAGCAGAGAGGAAACCAGGCTGCATTGCCTGATTCGGAAATGAGAGTGAGGTGTGTGTTGGTGTCTCTCTCTCTCTGTGTAAACATACACACATACTGTTCTAGCAACCTCACACCCAGCGGTGCTTGGGAATTCTAAGAGAATCAGTGCAGTTTTTTGAAAGGTTCAGTCCGCCACCTTGGTTCAAAATGGGTGTCCCAATCTCATGCAAACATAGGTGAAAACCTGCTCTGTGATCTTGTTGTGATTCCAGCATTGCAGGCTGTTAGGAAAGAGAACCTCAGTCAGTAGAACATGAGACTCTTAATTTCAGGGTTGTGGGTTTGGGTCTCATGTTGGGCAAAAGACTCCTGCATTGAATTGGGTGGGGCTAGATGACCTTCGGTGTCCTTTCCAGCCCTACAATTCTATGATTCTTAGAACTGATTTGAGCTGGAAGGGACCCCGAGGGTCATCTAGCCCAACCCCGCCTGCAATGCGGGAATCTCAGCTAAAGCATCCACAACAGGTAGCCATCCAACTTCTGCTTAAAAACTTCCAGGGAAGGAGAGCCCACCACCTCTCGTGGGAGTCCGTTCCACTTTCGAACAGCTCTTGCCCCGCCAGGAAGTGCTGCAACTGCCAGAAAGGCAGCCCAAACGTCGCCATGGAAACAGGCGGGAGCGCGCCGGGCCCTTTAAGGCGGAGAGCGCGACGCGATGACGTGCGTCTCCCGCGACTCCTGTCCCCTGGGTGCTCCACGTGGCTCCGGCGCTGTGATCGCGATGGAGGGGCCGGTGGCGGCGAAGGCGCCGCCGCCGCCGCCGCAGAAGCGCTTCTACCGGCAGAGAGCGCATTCCAACCCGCTGGCGGATCACACGCTGCGCTAGTGAGTGCGGGCGGGATAGGGAAACAGCAACAGCCCCGCGATCGCCCCGCTTCCGTAGGCTCCCCACGGGATCATCGAGACGCACCCCGACCCTACCGTGCTGGCGTGTTTTGCTGTTGAATTCCCCGGGGCTCCCTTCCGAGTGAGCCTACCGTGTCGAAATTCGCACACCTCGCCCCTTGACTCAGGGAATATGGACCCCATAGTGAGTCAGACCGCGCACTGGTCTGTTCGGGCCGGTGTTGTCTCCTATGAATGGCAGAGGAATCTCTGCGGCTTTCCCAGTATGGCAACCGGAGATGCTTTTGTGGGAGGGGATAAGGGACCTGGGGGGTTTCTGCATGCAAAACATGGGCCACTGGTCTGGCTTACCTGCTTCTTGGGCACACGTTTTCCTGATCTCTAATTTCTAGGGAATCTAACCTTCCAGATGTTCCAGTTACAGGTAGATAGCCGTGTTGGTCTATCATAGTCAAAACAAAATAAAAAAATTCCTTCCAGTAGCACCTTAGGGACCAACTAAGTTTGTTATTGGTATGAGCTTTCGTGTGCATGCACACTTCTTCAGATGTTGTTGGACTCCCGTCAGCCACGGCCAGCAATATCTTGGGGTGGGGGGCCTCTAGTTCCCCATCCCTGCTCTAGAGTTTATATTCATCAGTGACAGAATGTCTTGGCTCACCCCTCTTCACGGTGAACTGTGAGGTGATGGCACTGCAATCTTATACATGTTTGCTCAAAAGCAAACCCCATTGAATTCACCTGTGATGGTCTGAGTCTAACTGCTTAGAAACAAGCCTCCTTGATATCAGTGGCCTGCCTGGCACATAACACTTCACTATTGTTGTTCAACAAACTGCAACTTGTCCTACAAACTGTGGTTTGTTTCTCCCAAGTTTGTCCTGTTTTGCCTTGTCTCTTTTTAATTTGGTGAGCATCTGGGGCATAGCTGTCAACTTTTGGATTTGAAAATAAGGGATTTTTTAAAACTTTCGGAATTGAAAATAAGGGATGCCGCGAGGGTGGTGCAATGGCACCAAGTAGCCTCACCACCTTGCGCTCCAGAGGCTGCGCGCAAACGGGTGAGCGTAAGAGCGAGCGCGTAGACGGCAGGCAGGCTGGCTGGCTGGTTGGACATGAGGGTCTGGCTGCACAAGGCATGCAAGCTCCGCCCCCAGTCGGTCTCAGACTCCTTATTGGCAGCTGAGCAACGCAGCTGAGGAGCCTCCCTGGCCGACAGGGAGGGAGAGGAGCTGCTTCCTTTGAAATCCGGGAAATTTAAGGGATATCAACAATCCGGGATAGCAGCGGGAAACGGCATTGGAATTAGGGAGTTTCCCGCAAAAAAAGGGAGGGTTGACAGCTATGATCTGGGGTGGGTTGGCCAACCAAACTATGGACAGGGAAGAGTGCTGTGTTCACACCTAATGCCAAGCCACAGTTAAAACAAGCTAAGGTGTGTAATCAATCCCTCACTTCAGATCATGGTTTGATTTGGGAGTAAACAAACCATAGTTAAGCTGCTGGGCAAGGTTTGCAAGTAAACCTAAAGCATGATTTATGTAACTTTAGTTTAATAAGCTATAGCTTTATGTTATATGGGAACCAGACCAATGGGACTTGCTTCCAAGTAAGGATACCTAAAGCTGCAATCTCATGCATGCTTGTTTGGGCATATTGACCATTGAACAAAAGGGAGCTGCTATGTTTACGTGTGCATACGACTGAGGCAGCATACCGTATATTGCAGTCCGCCGCTCAGTTACCCTATATACTCGAGTATAAGCCTAGTTTTTCAGCACATTTTTTGTGCTGAAAAAGCTGCCCTCGGCTTATACTCGAGTGAGGCAGGCAGTGGCTCCTATAAAGCTTTCCCAGGTTTTTGTGGTAAAATTGGGTGCCTCGGCTTATATTCGGGTCGGCTTATACTCGAGTATATACGGTACGTCTTTACTTGAAGGTAAGCGTCATTGCATTCAGTGGAACTTGCTCACAAGTTAAGTGTGCCATAATACAATTCATGTACAAAGGAATTTCCAGTGACAGTAATTTCCGGTGACATCAATGGAACTTGCTTCCAAATAATTGTGGTTAGAATTTGACTGTAGTCCCCTAAATTTTATTGTTCATTCTTCCAGATGGACAAATTGTCATTTTTCTTGTTTTCGACATAAGTCTTTGGAATGTTTTAGGAGATGCAAATCATGGGAATATTTCTCTGTGTCAACATTATATGATGCATGCCAGCCCTGACTCCTTGCCCAATTCAGTTTTTGAAACCTGTAATAAATTGTGTCCCACAGAAGTTGTTCCTCATGGTTGCCTCTTGGAAAAGCAGCCATTGCTGCTTCATACCAAATGCTAGGTTTATAATCTGATAACTGTAGCATATAACAACAATGCAGGTTGCATACACACCATACATTTAAAGTACATTGCTCCCCCTCAAAGAATCTTGGGAACTGTAGTTTACCCCTCACAGTCACAATTCCCAGCACCCTAAACAAACTATAATTCTCTCTCTCTATATATATATTGTGTGTGTGTGTGATCATGTACTTTAAATGTATGGTGTGTCTGTAGCCTTAGTATTTTTCTGTCACCCCTTTGTTTGTGTAATTACCTTGCCTGGTGCAGAGTTCTGGAGATGGCTTGCCGCTATTTTGTGACATTTTAGTTGGTCTTAATAAATTAATTGCCCAACTGCAAGGTTTTTTGCCTCATATGTACCAATATAGGTATTACCTTGGGTGGTGGTTTTTCTAGGGTCAACGTATAATTACTGTTCTTCACTCTTACTTCATGAAGTCCTCCGGTTTCTTTCCTGATAGTCCTGCCAAGCCTGAAGAAATGGACTGGTCAGAGATCTACCCGGAGTATTTTGCCCCTTTAACTGCAGACAATCAACACGATGACCTGAAGGATGCAGAAGAGAGAACTAAGCCTGCGTCTCAAGTAGAGTTTGCTGATATCGGCTGCGGTTATGGGGGCTTGCTTGGTAATTTCCCCCCAATGAAAGTTAGCTGATGGTTAAGGTTTCTCTATGGGTTACAAGCTTGTAAAAGACTATATAACAATTATTTTCAACTGCTTTCCTTCTCTCCCTGGTCTGCGGCAGCTGTTTATCCAGAACCATGGGAGGAGGGAGGAAGCGGGAGAGATTGGACAAATGAGAGAGTATTTTTTCCTTCCTTGTTTGCCTTTTGCAGGGTGTCAGGTTCTCTTATCGGTTGTTCAATAGAAATGCCAAAGCCATTTGTCTTTAAGTCTTTTTATTCAGTGCCAAGCTATTTACAGTGCAGAGCTCAGTCTTATCATGTCTGCTCAGTCACTAGCAGAATCCGGAAGTGCCTCCCTCCTGTTTTGGCGCCAACACCAAAGTCTCGGCATCCTAAATTGCTGCCTTCTCCTCCTACGTGATATATGCGCTGGAACTGACGCTTCCCCCTCCGAGCGAGTCTGCTGGGTGGTGCCAGGTCTCCCACTAACTCCCTGGATACCTGGCACTCCCTGGCTCCCAGCCACTAACTGCTCCTCCCGCGAGACGGGACTGCCAGATTCACTCGAAGATGAATCTGTTGTTAACACCGGTTGCGGCTCTCTATAAACACTCAGAGCTGGACTGGCAGGGGCGGGCAGATCCCTGACACAGGGTTTCAGGATTTTTTCCCTGGGGTAAAAATTCTGTGGTCAGGAATGAATTAGAAATTTCCCCATAGGAATCAGCGGAAATCATCGACTTGTTATGTGAATGCTTGCCTAACAAAAGATTTCCTGAGAACGCATCGTGCTTTGGATAGTGAGACCCTGTGCATTTTGTTGTATTGCAGTTTGAATTCTATTCTATAAAATGCAATATATGAGAAATAAAAGAACTGATGGAAACACAATTGAAAACCATACAGTATCTAGCACAGTGCATTACAATGGCTACAACAGGCAGAAAAAATCATTAAGTGGTCTGCCAAGTCCGTCTGCAATCTTCAAGGGGTCTGCGTTGAACACATTTGAGTTAGAGCTTCCATTCATGTGGGAGGAAGAAAGCAAATGGGGTGGATGCTGGTAGTGTTTTCTGCATTTGTAACTGGAGGTACTGTAATTTCACAGCCTGAGAATTGCCAGCCTTCATTTGAAAAAGCAAGTGTGCAGTCCTCATGGATGTGAGGGCAAGCTTCAAAAGATGCAGGCTGTGACTGATGAAATCTTGGAACCTGGGGGTGCTAGTGATCAGGAGCAGACAGCTCTTTTTATCCTTCCCCATGATCAGTCGAGGGACACGGGTGGTGCTGTGGGTTAAACCACAGAGCCTAGGGCTTGCCGATCAGAAGGTCGGCGGTTCGAATCCCCGCAAGAGGGTGATCTCCCGTTGTTCGGTCCCAGCTCCTGCCCACCTACCGTAGCAGTTCGAAAGCATGTCAAAGTGCAAGTAGATCAATAGGTACCGCTTCAGCGGGAAGGTAAACGGCGTTTCCATGCGCTGCTCTGGTTTGCCAGAAGCGGTTTTGGCATGCTGGTCACATGACCCGGAAGCTGTACGCCGGCTCCCTCGGCCAATAAAGCAAGATGAACGCCGCAACCCCAGAGTCATCCGCGACTGGACCTAATGGCCAGGGGTCCCTTTACCTTTACCTTATGATCAGTAGAAGCAGAATAAATTATTGAGATGGCGACACATCTGCTTCATTTGGCAAACAGATGCTCGTCGTGGAATTCCCAGTGAGAAATGCATCATTTTTTAAGCATGAAGAGGCCCTGGCTATTACGAAGACCATTGTCTATATTTTTAGAATTCATCCTTGCTGATTCACAGTGATCGGAAGGTGATGGATTGATTTCTACTGTGGTGTTTTCCTTATAACGAGGGCGGCTATCATGCGACAGTCTGAGTTTATAAAGAGTCATGATTTGCCGGTTATCTACATTTTTTTTAAAAACCCACCCTTTACTCAGAAATTAAGCTTGCGGCAAGTTTTTCACATGATAAATCCTTGACCATCTTGTGAATCCACAGACAGGAATGTGTTGGATGGAGGTAAAAAGAACCACCTGTTGAATTGCTGTGAATCCTTTGTACTGCAATCTGAATTGAAAGTGAGTCCCACTGAATTCAGGGAAGTTACGGCCCCCTCCTTTGCGTGGAAATCACGAGTTCAGTGGGACTCACTTCCCACTGCAATCTTATCTCCTGGCCCCAAAAGGGCGTCTAGGATTGAGTCTTCGTTCTTAAGTGTCCTCCAGATGTTTTGGACGTCTGTTGCTGAGCGGGACTGATAGGCGTCCAAAACATCTGGAAGGCAGCCGGTTGGGGAAGTCTGCCCTCCGTGAAACTAAGGCTGCATTTCTGTGTGTGCTCTTTCCTGGGAGCAAGCGGGACTGAACACAGCTGGACTGCTTTCCAAGTCAGCCTGCATAAGACCAGGCTTGCATAATCCTACTTCCTTGTGTGTTATGTTCCAATGAAATTAGTGGGATTTACTTCCAAGGAAATACGCATAGGATTGCGCTGTGTGGCTCAATTGGTGTCACTCCCTGTGCTTAAATTCATTGCTAGCCATTTCTGCTTTTCACATTTCTTTGTCCTCTCTTAACGCTGTGGGTTAAACCACAGAGCCTAGGGCTTGCTGATCAGAAGGTCGGCGGTTCGAATCCCTGCGACGGGGTGAGCTCCCGTTGCTCGGTCCCAGCTCCTGCCCACCTAGCAGTTCGAAAGCATGTCAAAGTGCAAGTAGATAAATAGGAACCGCTCCGGCGGGAAGGTAAACGGCGTTTCTGTGCACTGCTCTGGTTCGCCAGAAGCGGCTTTGTCATGCTGGCCACATGACCTGGAAGCTGTACGCCGGCTCTCGGCCAATAAAGCGAGATGAGCGCCGCAACCCCAGAGTCGGACACGACTGGACCAAATGGTCAGGGGTCCCTTTACTTTACCTTTAACGCTGAAATTTAAACGGTAAGTTTCGCAAAGCATCGTCTAAATAATGCTTTGCAATAATAATAATAATAATAATAATTTTTATTATTTCTACCCCGCCCATCTGGCTGGGTTTCCCCAGCTACTCTGGGCGGCTTTCAACAAAGCATTAAAAACAGAATACAGTGGTCCCTCGACTTATGAAATTAATCCGTTCCGAATGGACATTTGTAGGTCGAAAAAAACCGTAAGTCGATTTCCCATAGGAATGCATTGGGAGAAAAATATTCGGAAAAATTCGTAAGTCGAAAAAACCCGCATCTAAAATTCGTAAGTCGAGGAAACCGCATCTAAACCGGCAACGATTTCCATTCGGATGTCGAAAAATTCGTAGGCGTGCGGCCACTTTTTTTCATTCGTAAGTCGAAAAATACGGATGTCGATTACTTCGTAAGTCGAGGAACCACTGTAAAACTTCAAACATTAAAAACTTCCCTAAGCACTGGAGGTAGTCAACCTGGTGACTTCCAGTTTTTTGGGGACTACAGCTCCCAGCATCCTTGGCCTCTGGCCATGTTGAGTGGGGCTGATGGGAGTTGTAGTCCAAAGAATCTGGAGGGTGTCGGTTGGGTTACCCCTGCCTTCTGCAATAACAGTAAAGGCGCACACTGAGAATGTTGAGAGTGCTACAAAAAGTGGACCAGAGCCGGTTTTGGGTAGACTTCCCTGCTGCTGGTAGATTCTTGCAAGAAGCGCTAAACTTTGTAGACTTTGCTCTGCTCTAGCAAGACACTCCTATGTTCTTAAGCAAGAGGATATAGCAAGCTCATACTCTGGTTAGTTATACTTTTCTATTAAGAGATTTTCACATCATGTGTCCTTTGCTTTGGAAATTTGATTCATATTTGCTGACCATCAGAATTCTAGTGCAGTGGTACCTCGGGTTACAGACGCTTCAGGTTACAGACGCTTCAGGTTACAGACTCCACTGGCCCAGAAATAGTACCTCGGGTTAAGAACTTTGCTTCAGGATGAGAACAGAAATTGCGCGGCGGCGGCAGCAGGAGGCCCCATTAGCTAAAGTGGTGCCTCAGGTTAAGAACAGTTTCAGGTTAAGAATGGACCTCCGGAACAAATTAAGTTCTTAACCCAAGGTACCACTGTAAAGAAATTATGAGCAGGCCTCTCTTGGCAGACCTGGTCCTAGCTAAGCTTACTGAAGAAGGAAGTCCCATATATTTCCATGGACTTCTAAACAGAGGAATGATGCAAATACCTGTACAGTGTGAGAAAAGGAAGTTAAGTCTAGCAGAGGGGTTAGAAAGCATCTCTGTGGCTTTGAAATGTGGAGTTGCAGGAGGAGCAGGGAGATAAAGCATCTTTGATTTTTATGGCCACCTTGTGCTGATTTTATTGAACAAGATTTATATATTGATTAATCAACAAAAAAACCCCCTCTGTCCTCTTAAGTTACTGGCTGGCTGTTCTCTTTTACAGTTGCGCTGTCTCCCCTGTTTCCCAAGACTTTAATGCTGGGTCTGGAAATCCGAGTGAAGGTCTCCGATTACGTTCGGGACAGGATCCAGTCCCTGAGAGCATCTCACCCCGGGCAGTTCCAGAACATCGGCTGTATCCGCAGCAATGCCATGAAACATCTGCCCAACTTTTTCCGCAAGGGGCAGGTGAGTTTCCAAAGAGTGTCGCATGGAAAAAGCAATCTCTCTCCATACAGAGTTTTAAAAATTATTTGTGTACACACTTTTAAAGACGCCTGCGTCACTCCCGCTCTGGACGTTTGAGGTTCCTGCTATTTCCTCTGAGAGAGAAACCTCTGTCATCCTGATGCCGCTTTTTTCATGGATCTTTAGGGTAGATCCTTGTATTTTAACAAAACGTCCCATACAAAATGTCCTTTCAGACTGTTGGTGATGTCTATTACAGAAATGAGGAATTTGTAGCCCTCTGGCTGTTGCTGGACTCTGGCTGCGTACACATAATGTAAATTTAAAGTACATCTAAAGCATGTGGCTCCCCCCCCCCAAACAATCATGGGAACTGTAGTTCACCCCCTCAGTGCTACAGTTCCAGCAACCCTTAAAAGGTAAAGGTACCCCTGACCGTAAGGTCCAGTCACGGACGACTCTAGGGTTGCTGCGCTCCTCTCGCTCTATAGGCCGAGGGAGTCAGTGTTTGTCTGCAGACAGCTTCCGGGCCATGTGGCCAGCATGACTAAGCTGCTTCTAGCGAACCAGAGCAGCGCACAGAAACGCCGTTTACCTTCCCGCCGGAGCGGTACCTATTTATCTACTTGCACTTTGACATGCTTTCGAACTGCTAGGTTGGCAGGAGCTGGGATAGAGCAATGGGAGCTCACCCTGTCGTGGGGATTCGAACCATTCGAACCGCCGACCTTCCGATCGGCAAGCCCTAGGCTCAGTGGGTTAGACCACAGCGCCACCCGCGTCCCTTAACAAACTACAATTCCCACGGTTCTTTGGGGGGAATCGTTTGCTTTACAAATATGGTGTGTGCACAGCCTATAATTCCCACCATGGCCAGTGGTCAGGGATGTTGGGAGCTGTAGTTCATCAACACCAGGAGGCCCATAGGCTTCTCATCCCTGCTCTCGTGTAATGGTTCACCAAGGCTTCAAGCAGAGGTCCTCCCCAGCTATGCTGCCCACAAGGTTTTGTTTTAGCTGGTGGTGCATGCAGAGTTTGATTCTGGAGCTTTCTACAGGCAGAATGTGTGACCTCCCGCTGAGTCCCAGTCTCATTCCTTTTGGGGATGAGATGGAGACAACAAAGGCTTTGTTGGCCCTGGATATTCCATAGCCAGGCCAAATTCAGATTAGGGGTTATGTTTAATTTGCAGGCTGCTGACAGGCTAACTTCTTCCATTCCTTCTGATGGTGAGGCATCTCTTTCTTGTCCTTTTTTTTTTTTGCATAAAATCCAGCTGCGCAAAATGTTTTTCCTCTTCCCCGATCCTCATTTCAAGAAGACGAAGCACAAATGGCGGATTATCAGCACCACTTTGCTGGCAGAATACGCCTATGTACTGCGCGAGGAGGTGAGTGCATTGCTCTTGAGCAGGAGTTAGCAACCTTTTTCAGCCGTGGGCCGGTCTACTGTCCCTCAGACCTTGTGGGGGGCCGGACTATATTTTTTTGGGGGGAATGAACGAATTCCTATGCCCCACAAATAACCCAGAGATGCATTTTAAATAAAAGGACACATTATACTCATGTAAAAACACACTGATTCCCGGACCGTCCGTGGGCCGGATTGAGAAGGCGATTGGGCCGCATCTGGCCCACGGGCCTTAGGTTGCCTACCCCTGCTCTTGAGGGTGGTATAGCCTCCTCCGAGCCCATTTCAACAGGAACGCATCAAGTTTGTACAGTGGTACCTTGGGTTACAGACGCTTCAGGTTACAGACGCTTCAGGTTACAGACTCTGCTAACTCAGAAATATTACCTCAGGTTAAGAACTTTACCTCAGGATGAGAACAGAAATTGGGCAGCAGTGGCACAGCGGCAGGGGGAGGCCCCATTAGCTAAAGTGGTGCTTCAGGTTATGAACATTTTCAGGTTAAGAACGGACCTCCGGAACGAATTAAGTACGTATCCAGAGGTATCACTGTATGCCACTTTTCTGTGGCAGAACCAGGCTCAGAGCAGCTCGCAAACAACCTACAGAATAAAATGTACCGTAACAGCATTTCAAGGCAAAAACAAAAAGAGAGAGAAGCAAAAAGCACACTAATATCAATAGGGCAAACAAACATCTCATGCAAAACATTTTCCGTCTACTGCAAGGGCAGTAGTCCCCCCCCCCCCCAATATCTCCCATATGTCTATGAACATCTCTGGTGGTCATTTGTGGTATAAGGAGTATGGGGGAAGAAGCAGTAACTTTTGTGATACCGGTACTTCCTTGCTGGAGGCTCTTATTACTTAGCATACACAGCCAGGCATCCGTTGTGGGGATCCTGTGGCCTGCCAGAAGTCGCTGAACTACAGCTCCCATCAGCCTTGGTGAGCATTGTCAGTGGCTGGGAATGACGGCCGTTGTAGTTAGCAACATCTGTCAGTTTGCATTTCTTGGTGCAGAAAGTATTGATCTGATGTGTAGAGATCTTTCCTATTCTACTTAATTCAAGAGGGTTCTGGAAGCTTCTCTGTGTGAAAGAAACAAGCAGAAGATTCATGATGTTTGGGTTATACCTTCAGAGAAGCTGAGTATAGCTGACTTAAACTGGTTCTCTTATCTCTTCTGTTAAGATCATGCTGGCTATAAAAGTAGGGCCAGAAGGAGCCTGGGTTTCACTTTCTATCTCTTCCTTCTGGTGTGGTGTTCTGTACATAGATAGTGTTAAGGTTTAGTCTTTTTATAAGTTATTGTAAGTTAAGTCTGCTGCAACTGGATTTCTTATGGGCAGTGCCAATCCTGAATGTATTAGATTTGTGACCATTATGCTCATTTGCATAATGCTGAATGAAATATTAATTGCCTCTGGTCTATTTTTTTGGAATCCTGCAACGTGTTTTAAGTTTTTACTCTGCTAACTATACGTTGGAATCTGCTCTGGATCAATATTGAGTAGAATTCCATGGCACTTTCCTGGATGACCTCTGTCTCAGAGGTGAGCCTCTACCAGCCAGAGTAGACAGGTAATCTGACCAGGTAATAAAGCAGCTACCTAGGATTGGGCTAGCAGCCAATGAGACCTGGGTATTTCTCCAGGACGTCAGGCTTTCTGTGGCAGCTGAGGTTGGCGAGGGATGGGCTCCATGAAGCGGGACAGTGAAGGTGTCAGGGATCTGACCTCACGCAAGGCTCTTGAGACGGGGAAGGAGGGATGGAGGGAAGTGCAGCCTCTCCTGGGAAGCAGTTCTGAGTCCAGCGGGGATAGTAAGGAAAGCCCCAGTGGTGAGGAGCAGGAACTGCCAGGCAGTGCGGTGGAGCTGAGGGCCAGAGATGCTGACAGAGCCCTAGCTCCACCTGAGTGGGTTGCGGAGCAAAGCGGTCAGCTACTTCCGTCGCTCCAGCTGCGTAGGGGGGAAAAGCATAAGGAAAGGAGGAGACGCTTTGGAATTCCAAAGCTCTTATGTTGGAGGAACCGGCGAAAGCCACTCCCGGATTCTGGAACCGACTCAAGCGGACATGAATCTTAAACGCTCCGATGTACGTAGTCTGTAAATAAAGTAGTAGCTTTAGAAGAATGGATGTTTCTGGCCCTTTACTCTCGAGGAGACAACCCCGAGCTCTTACAGAAGGTTTCGGAGGTGCTTCTCTTGGGCTGCGTTGCGCCATAGAGGTCTCTGTCTAGACATTCCCTTCCATCACAGCATTCCAAGAGGATTCGTGAACAGGAGGAATGTGTCTGCCCTCCGGCTGAGACGCCCTTCTGTGCTAATTCCGCCGATCCCGAGCACTTCCTGAGGGTAGGCCTTCCCAGAGTAAGCTACGCCATCTCCGTACTCCAGAAATAATTAATCTCTTTTATCAAAACTCCAGGTGCGTCACTGTGCCCTGGAGCCTAGACTCTGGACCGCTTGGGAATTTCACTCCCAAGAATTAGGGACGGGTGCTAATTAGTGCTGAAGGCAACACTGTTCTTCCAACTCCTAGCAGGAGGCTTGTGCTGGCAAACTTCATTGCGCCACTTCCAGCCCCTGACTTTGTCCTGGCAGCTTCTCCCCAGGGCACCCTGGCTGACTCTCCTTTCACCTGCCAGAGGGGTGGGCGGGAAAGATGGAGAGCATCCTTGCTGCTGCTGCTTCTTGCGTCGCCGCTTTTGGGCTTGGACGCAAAAGGGAGCCAGTCTTCGTGATGAATCAGCACCAGGCCTCACCCAGAGTCGGCGTGAGTCACCCCACAACTCTCCAGGTAGCTTTCCCAAGGCTAAGGAGGAGTCTGGCACAGGGCGAGAGGCGGCGGTGCAGCAGCGCCCTCCACAATCATGACGGCTGCAATTGCTGAGCCCTAGGCTGCGAGGAAGTTGGGGCGTCAGAATACCCAGTAATGACTCCTTTTCGGAAATGAGCCCGAGACCCAACTTTGAACAGGAAGCTTCCGGTGGTTTGGGAATATCTTTTTTTCTGCGGAAAACTTTCCCCCTCCATTTGCATTGGAATGTTTTGCCCCAACCCCAAAAAGCAAACAGTTCTGGATTCTATCCCATGTAAAGGTAAAGGTAAAGGGACCCCTGACGGTTAGGTCCAGTCGCAAACGACTCTGGGGTTGCGGTGCTCATCTCGCTTTACTGGCCGAGGGAGCCGGCGTTTCTCCGCAGACAGCTTCCAGGTCATGTGGCCAGCACGATTAAGCCGCTTCTGGTGAACCAGAGCAGCGCACGGAAACGCTGTTTACCTTCCCGCCGGAGCGGTACCCATTTATCTACTTGCACTATGACGTGCTTTCGAACTGCTAGGTGGGCAGGAGCTGGGACCGAGCAACGGGAGCTCACCCCGTTGCAGGGATTCGAACCGCCGACCTTCTGATCAGCAAGCCCTAGGCTCTGTGGTTTAGACCACAGCGCCACCTGCGTCCCGATCTATCCCATGTAGTGCTAAGCAATTGGACACTGGACACTGAGGTCCAGTGCCAAGGGCCTTCTGGCGGTTCCCTCACTACGAGTTACAGGGAACCAGGCAGAGACCCTTCTCGGTAGTGGCACCCGCCCTGTGGAATGCCCTCCCACCAGATGTCAAAGAGAAGAACAACTACCAGACTTTTAGAAAACATCTGAAGGCAGCCCTGATTAGGGAGGCTTTTAATGTTTAATAGATTATTGCATTTTAATGTTCTGTTGGAAGCTGCCCAGAGTGGCTGGGGAAACCCAGCCAGATGGGCGGAGTATAAATAAATAATAATAATAATAATAATAATAATAATAATTATTATTATTATTATTATTATTATTATTATCCCATCAGCTTTCCTGCTTGCATAGTGGGACTTGCCCATCTTTCCCCCCACACCATAAGCACCGCCAGATCTGTCCTGGGGCTTCCTCCAACCCTCCAGATCAGATTTGGGGAGGCTGGGGGTCCCGTTATGCAAAGGGAATAGAGACTGTCCTCTGCGTCCTGCTCCTTGTAACATCTCCCTTATCTCCAGTGTGGTGTAGTGGTTAAGAGCGGTAGACTTGTAATCTGGTGAACCGGGTTCGCGTCTCCGCTCCTCCACATGCAGCTGCTGGGTGACCTTGAGCTAGTCACACTTCTCTGAAGTCTCTCAGCCCCACTCACCTCACAGAGTGTTTGTTGTGGGGGAGGAAGGGAAAGGAGAATGTCAGCCGCTTTGAGACTCCTTCGGGTAGTGAGAAAGCGGGATATCAAATCCAAACTCTTCTCTTCTTCTCTCCCAGGGGCTCGTCTACACCATCACGGATGTGGAAGAGGTGCACAGGTGGATGGTGAAGCATTTCAAGGAACACCCGCTTTTTGAGCAGGTGTCCTTGAAAGAACTGGTAAGTGCAAGGGAGCGGGCACATCCGCGCGGGTGCATCATCTCTGATGTAAGGGTTTTTTGCAGTTCCAGACAGGCTTTCGAATCAACCTGCGTGAAAACGTTTCGTAACGCTCCCAGCCTGCTCTCTTGGAATTAGGTCACCGCCCGATGAACTTCCAGGTTCCAGATATAGCCTATGAGGAAACCGCCCCAGTGACACATCGGCACTTGCACTTGCAGTCTTTAATTGCAGCACTTGTTAAAAGTATACAGACCCAAAGAGGAATAAAATGCAATAAACATGTAAGGGATCGCTGGAGCCGAATAAATGCATAAAAGTTTCATGGCATAAATCTTGCATGTGCATACCTAGAAGTCAGTCCTACTGAGTTGAGTGGGGGGGGGTGCTCCTTGCTAAGCGTGCACAGGATTGCACCCTTTGACGCAGATGTACAAAACAGGCCCAGAAGTAAAGTTATTAATCCACAACAGTCTTACTCTTTCTGCTGCACGTGTTCATTAACTTGTAGGAAAAATGAGAGAAATGTCCTGTTCTGAAGCTTCCCCACCCTGTCATCTGGGAATAGCTGGACTGATCCTGCCCCCTCTCTCCCCATCTTCACCCTGAGCCAACCTGTTCTTACTTGCCTCATAGTCCGAGCTCTGATGTACCAGTTAAAGCAGATTAACATCACCATCCCAATGAAACACCACTCCGCAGCAGCCCCCAAATTCTCCCCCCCCCAATTTCTGTTTATTCATTTTACAAAGAGAAAGAAAAGAGATCACAAAAGAAAAAAGGGCAAAAACTAACAAACACAAATTCATCTTGTGTATGCCATTCCAGCAGCAATTTGTACATTCTGGACAAATTCTTTGTTTTTGATTCCAATAATTCCATTTCCAATTTTGACTTTTCCAGTTGAAAGCCATACAACTCATTTTATTTCGGCTTTAAGCCCATAGACATAACAACCAAAAACAGAAACAGCACAGTCTGGTTTACAATTGCTAACAGTAAAATAGATTAAAAGGGATACTCAATTGAATAAAATATGATAAAAATTAAATTAAAATTTCAAGCTGTATATAACAATCCATTACGTTTCTTAAGTGTCAGAACTGATGTCAGAAATTTTGCCATATGTAGGGTTATAATCAAGTCAGATTATAATCAATTGCAGAATCTTGCAACAGAAGAGCAAGGTAAGACTCTTCCAAATACCCCGGTAATTTTTGAGTTAATGGAAGTAATGGAGTCTTTCGGGCGGCAGAATACAAGGGGCAGACAAACACTATGTGATGAAGAGATTCAATGGAACAGTTATCACAGGCACATAAGACCGAAACTTGGCCCCTAGAAAATCTATGAAAAAGGACGTTTGAGGGGAAGACATTAAACCGTGCTTTAATAAAAGCGAAACGATGACTAGCAATAGAAAGAGTTGATAGATAGGCTGGTACTTGAAGTGGGGGTACAATGCCCAGGGATCAGGGTGAAAAAGAAGTTCTCCCAGAGCTGTGTGTGTTTGTGCGTTGTGACCGTCCTTTTTGAATAAGCAACCACACCTCCTCCTCTCCCAACAGGCCAGTGATCCTGTCATCGGCCTCTTGGACACCTCGACTGAGGAAGGGAAGAAGGTCCAGAGGAACGGAGGCAAGACCTTCCCGGCTGTCTTCCGGCGCATCAGGGACACCACAGAGTAACAGGAAGCGGCAGGATCATGACCGGGGAATTTCCTGGGGCCTGAGAAAATTCACGTCGTCCCAACTCGTGTGTCGAAAGGGAGGTGTTGGGGGCAGGGATTGCATCAAGAATGGGACGGACTCAACGCCTCTGGTCACGCTGGGGTCAGCCTTCTATTAACACAGCCGGGGATTCCCCTTCTGGGGTAACTCGGCTGAACGGTTGAGTAAGGGATTGCCTGGTTTGTTTGCTTCTTGTTCTGCCCGTAGAAGGACCGGGGTGCATTGTCCCAGCTATACTGGGGTAAGCATCAGCCCCACGTAGCAGGATGAGTGATCCCGGGAGGTGCCTCCCACTCCATTGAACCATCAACCACTTTCATTTTGTGAATGAGTAATAAACAGGGAGAAAGAACTATTGGGCGCTGTGAGTTGTCAAGTCCAGCCTAGCTGCTGAGCGCCAGCAAGAGCCTCCCTTGGGCTCAGCCCGCAGTTGGGCTTTGGAGTTGCAGTCTTTCATCTTCACCTTCTCCCCCAGAACAGTGCCAGGTCTAAACCCCTGGCTCTTAGGAGGTGTGTGTGTGTGTGTGTGTGTGTGTGTGTGTGTGTGTGTGAGAGAGAGAGAGAGAGAGAGAGACGAGAGAGAGAGAACTGCCACAATGAGAACCTGTGCCTTTCTTAAAGCAGGCCATAGATGTAGCTGGACTGCAGCTCCCCCTCCCCATGCTATGAGTATATCAGCTGGGCTAAGGCAACATGCACCTAACCCCCAGTGCAGAGAGCCTAAGATGGGGGAGATTCTGAAACTTGTCAGTCACCTCTTTGAGTACTTTGGTCTTCTTGCAAGCATCATTACCTCACTAGTAGCCTAGAAAAAAGGACCCAGGTGGCACTGTGGGTTAAACCACAGAGCCTAGGGCTTGCTGATCAGAAGGTCGGCAGTTCGAATCCCTGCAACGGGGTGAGCTCCCGTTGCTCGGTCCCTGCTCCTGCCAACCTAGCAGTTCGAAAGCACGTCAAAGTGCAAGTAGATAAATAGGTACCGCTCCGGCAGGAAGGTAAACGGCGTTTCCGTGCGCTGCTCTGGTCCGCCAGAAGCGGCTTAGTCATGCTGGCCACATGACCTGGAAGCTGTACGCCGGCTCTCGGCCAATAAAGCGAGATGAGCGCCGCAACCCCAGAGTCGGACACGACTGGACCTAATGGTCAGGGGTCCCTTTACCTTTACCCTAGATTGTAGGGGAATGACCGCAGTTGTTACCCATGTGCAGTAGGATAGCTTCTGCACACTCGGCTTCTGTATCTTCCACCCAGGTGAGCAAGAATCATGGCTGGTTCACTTTCCAACCAGGCAAAGACACTCGAGGAGGTTGTGGAGCAAGGACTGTGGGGGCTGGGAGAGTCCCATGAGAGGTCCAGACGGAGAAGTCCAGAGAGCTGCATTTGGCCACTGGGCCAAGTAGTTTCCCACGTCTGCATTTAGCTTATAGGGAGCATAATAATAATAATAATAATAATAATAATAATAATAATAATAATAATAATTTATTATTTGTACCCCGCCCATCATTTATTATTTGTCTCCCCAGCCACTCTGGGTGGCTTTCAGCAAACATTAAAATACATTAACACATCACAGATTAAAAACTTCCCTAAACAGGGCTGCCTTCAGGTATTTTCTAAATGTCATGTAGTTGTTGATCCCTTTAACCTCTGATGGGAGGGTGTTCCACAGGGCGGGCGCCACTACCGAGAAGGCCCTCTGCCTGGTTCCCTGTAGCTTTGCTTCTCACAGTGAGGGAACTGCCAGAAGGCCCTCGGCGCTGGATCTCAGTGTCCGGGCTGAACGGTGGGGGTGGAGACGCTCCTTCAGGTATACAGGTATAATCAAAACCCAGGATGCTCAAGCTACCGTGGAATTGGGAGAATATACAGGGATGAATCTCTTCCCAAGGTTCCTCAGTAAATACATGGTTTCCTAAGATGCATAAAAAGATCCCTAGGTCTTGAACCTTTGCCACGGTGTGATAATGAGTCATCGCCAAAAGGTAACACAAGGTGGATAGGCTGTGCGCATTCACAGAGCACTTCCCAAACTTGAGAGTTGCATGAGCTAAGCCTGAGTCATCCTTTTTTTTCCACTCGCCTTGTAAACGGAGCCGGAACAGCCTGTTGTTTCTGCCCCAAGGGTGGTCTGCCTACTTGGCGATTGGAGGGCTGCAGATTGGGGAGGGAGGTGAACCTCCTTTCCTCGTTGCCAAGTACCTGGTGTGGCAAGCCGGGTAATTCCTAGAGCCCAGGGGAACTTGGCAGTCTTGGGAACAGGACACATCCGGACTGGGATTTGAAGTCGCCTCCCTCCCCCCCACCCAATGCTCCAGAGACGAGAGAGTGTATCAGGCTGATTAAGAGGAACCAAGATGATTTCACCTGACTTGGGTTTTTAAGGAAAAACCCCTTCCCAGTCCCACAGCTGGATTTGATTGAAGAAGAAGAAGAGTTTGGATTTGATATCCCGCTTTATCACTACCCTAAGGAGTCTCAAAGTGGCTAACATTCTCCTTTCCCTTCCTCCCCCACAACAAACACTCTGTGAGGTGAGTGGGGCTGAGAGACTTCAGAGAAGTGTGACTAGCCCAAGGTCACCCAGCAGCTGCATGTGGAGGAGCGGAGGCGCGAACCCGGTTCACCAGATTACGAGTCTACCGCTCTTATTGGATGTTTGGGCTATAGTCCACTTTTAGCAAACACTATCAGGCAGGGTTATTTGGCTCAGCAAGCTGAAGCCAGCATCCCAAGGATCGTCTAGCTGGGTGACGTCTGTTTGGTCCCATCTTTTTTTGTCTCCCGACAGATGTCTCCTGTCCAGCGGAGTGGGGGGCTCCTGAGGAGAGCATGCAGGCGAGGCAGCCTTCCCCATTCACAGAGGCTGGCTGTGTCTTACAAACATACTGGCTCAGATGAGCTTCATTAGGGGAAGGAGGGGTTATTGGGGAATTTGAATTTATTTGGAATCTGATGCTAGCTGACCCCAGACGAGCGGGTTTTTCAGAATGCCATTGTCCTACACATGTAGCCTTTCTCCAAATTTCACAATACCCTTTCTTAGCTTCCCCTGCCCACCGAAAAGTACCAAAATGCATGAAATAAATTGTGCCATTTAGATATGCAGATTTTTGAGATGAGAATACGTAATTAAAATATGTATTTAAATTTCAAAATGATTCTGTGGAGTTTTGTTTGGTTTTTTTTTAGAAAGAAAGCACAGGTAAATATGGTAATGGGAAAGAACAGACTGAGCCCCAACTGTGCTATATATTTAAAACGGCATCATCGCTTTAAGCCATCGTGGCTTCCCCAAAGAATCTCTTTTTTAATTTATTTTTTTATTGAATTTTTACCACAGACACATATCACAATCACTTCATCATCAACCATACATGCTAACAGACAAACTAACAAATCCACACTAACAAACAACCAAACAAAAATACATATCAACAAATAAACAATTAAAATTCTCATATAATCAAAATTGTATATATCCTTTCCATATAATACTAAAGAAAGGTTTCAATGTAACTTATCATATTCATAGAAGACTTCCCTAAACTTCTCTCCATTAAGTCAATTCCCCAAAGAATCTTGGGGACTTTAGTTTGCCAAGGGTGCTGAGAGTTGTTAGAAGACCCCTGTTCCTCTCTCAAAATTCCTAGTTCCCTGGGACAATGCATTACTCTGGAAATTGTAGTTCTGGGAAGTGAACCGGGGGTCTCCTAACAACTCTCGAACCACAGTTGCCAGGATTTGGGGGCAGAAGCCACAACGGTTTAAAGTGGTGTGACACAGCTTTAAATGCATAGTGCAAATGGGGGCAAAGGAAGGAATGCATATGAATTGGTTGTGGTCTGGAAATGGACTGATCCTTCCATCCTGAACTAGAAGGGGGATGTGAGGCCAGGAGAAGGGGCTGCTACATCAGGGCAAAATGTACACATCTGGAATAATTTCAGTTTGCAAAGGGGTGCCCTCACCCACCCACCCCCACTACAATCCTATCCTTACTTGATCCCAATGGGACTTATTTCTGTGTAAAGGTAAAGGGACCCCTGACCATTAGGTCCAGTCGCGGACAACTCTGGGGTTGCGGCGCTCATCTCGCTTTATTAGCCGAGGGAGCCGGTGTACAGCTTCCAGGTCATGTGGCCAGCATGACTAAGCCGCTTCTGGCGGCACACGGAAACGCCGTTTACCTTCCCGCTGCAGTGGTACCTATTTATCTACTTGCACTTTGACATCCTTTCGAACTGCTAGGTTGGCAGGAGCAGGGACTGAACAACGGGAGCTCATCCCGTCACGGGGATTCGAACCACCAGCCTTCTGATCGGCAAGCCCTAGGCTCTGTGGTTTAACCCACAGCACCACCCGCGTCCTTATCTCTGTGTAGACAGGCCCTTTTTGGATGTCAGTGCCTCAAGACGAAAGCAGATGAAGGAATCCCTAGCGCTGCCCCTAACAGAGAATGTGGGTCCACTTAGTGTCTGTGGCTATGATTTACTCACTTAAATTGAAAAACAAGAGGTCCACAAGGTGATGGACAAATATTAAAACCCAATAGGATGTGACTAAGGACT
The DNA here is from genome assembly GCA_034641385.1 of Darevskia mixta. Taxonomy (NCBI): domain Eukaryota; kingdom Metazoa; phylum Chordata; class Lepidosauria; order Squamata; family Lacertidae; genus Darevskia; species Darevskia mixta. The sequence goes on from JAWWNH010000047.1 coordinate 2,151,709, forward strand.
CAACTAGATCTCGCAATAATCGTGCGACTTGACATTTGTGTGGTTAGATTATTTCCAGCCATGGGGGAAGCCCAGTCAGATTCAGGAATGCTCTGTGGGGGAGAGGGAAGATATTTAACCCTTTGCCTTTGCTGCGGCCCTGATCCAGATCTGCTAGCACATCGGAAAAGCAAAAGGTGTCAAGGCTCTTGACTTCAGACCAGAGCAGGCAGCCCAAAACAGCAACCCTATGAGGAATTAACAGCTGCTTTCCATCTTAGCTCAGTCTTTCAGTGACATGGACTGTAATCCTATTGTCTACACCCCTGGGATCAATGGGGTTTGCTTCCCAAGAAGTAAAAATAGGATTGTAGCTTTTTTCATGGCATTGATTGATTGATTGATTGATTGATTGTAGCCAGAGTGTCCTAGCCTAAGTTCTTGTTGTGGTGATAAACCTGTTTCTGAGTTGAACTACATCAGACTACAGGTAGGAGGTAGTCTAAAATGATATTAAAATATCATAAAACGTAAGATGCATGGATGGTTGGAGAATGCAAAATTCAGACAATATATGCACATTCCACAAGACCTGTTGGGGAGTTGTATTGACTGGGAAATATGCACAATTCCTTCTTCATGAATGGCTTATGTGCACATTCTCAATGAAGACTGGGAAATGTGCACACTTGCTGGCTGTGGTGCATCAGACTACAGGTAGGAGGTAATTTCATTCAGACTACATGAATGAAAGGCCCTCGATATTCAATCTGGGCTTGGTGGGAGGAAAAAATGTATATAGAGGCAATGCTGTTTGGAAAGGAAACAGAGTACTGATTCCTATAGAACAGGCATGTCCAACAGGTAGATCGTGATCTACCGGTAGATCACTGGGCGTCTGTGGTAGATCACCGGTAGATCAGTGGCTCCCCCCAAAGAAGCTAAAGACTTTGGCTCCCCTAAAAAAAACTCAACATCTTTGCCCTGTACCCCCTAGAATGACCTGAACCACCACAAATAGGGCTTTCCTTCCTAAAAAAAAGCTGAATGTCGCTTTCCTCTTCCCTAAAGAAGCTCAACAACTTTGACCTGAACCTCCCAAAAGGGGGTAGATTACTGCCAGTTTTTAACTCTGTGAGTAGATCGCAGTCTCTTGGGAGTTGGCCACCCCTGCTATAGAAAAGAGGCTGGCACGTAATCCCATTGCACACACAGAAAGCTAGTATGTTAAGAGAAAGTGGTTCGTTGTAGCCTAGCTTTCTCCCTGACATATTAACTTTCTGTGCAGAGGGGAATTTTTGTGTGGAGAAGCATTTGTGAAGCTTGATCTGAAGTACCGTATTTTTCGCTCTATAAGGCGCACCTGACCATAGGACGCACCTAGTTTTTAGAGGGGAAAAGCCCCAATTTTTTGAGGATCAGCTCAAAGTTGTTGAGCTTACTTTGCAAAGGGAAAAAACCCTGTTTTATGGGGTTTAACTCACAGTTCTGCAGCTTCAGGAAGCCATTTCTACAGTTTCCAGACAGATAATCTAATCAGCCAGTAACATGTCGCTGGGGAAACAGCCTCCCTCTGCAAGGGGGCGGGGCTGGAATCTCTCTCCCTTATCTCCCCCCCCCCGATCGTTTGCTGAGCAGCTGCTCAGCGGGCTTCCTTTCAACACCCCCTTCTCTTTTTAAAAAAAAGCATGATCTGCTTTTGCCCCTGGGCAATTCAGCTCCAGGGACCACACATTCGCTCCATAAGACGCACAGACATTTCCCCTTACTTTTCAGGAGGAAAAAAGTGCGTCTTATGGAGCGAAAAATACGGTAATATATCTCAAGTAAATACACAGTGAGAACAAGCCATAATATGAGCTGCAAGGAAACCCCAAAGATCAATGAACCCTCTCCTGTGGGGGTGAGGGAATACTTAGTTATATATAAACAATTATTTACATTAACTTAAGTACAGTTTCATTAATTTACACATTATTAGGGTCACACAATTGCATGACATGACAATGAAGGGGGAAATCAGTACTGTACATGCATATAATATTAGCCAGGGAAGAATAATTTCAATGCCCGTTTGTAACTGAATTGTTGTCTATCCCATGGGATGCTGGTCAGATACCTGCTTTGGCCAAAACCTTATTTATTAACTGGCATATATTAATAGTCAATTAATTGGTAGGTCTCGTTAATCCAAACAGCCCTTCAGTGCATTGCACAGCCACTGGCCATTGCAAAGATCAATTAAAAATGATATTAAAATATCATAAAACGTAAGATGCATGGATGGTTGGAGAATGCAAAATTCAGACAATATATGCACATTCCACAAGACCTGTTGGGGAGTTGTATTGACTGGGAAATATGCACAATTCCTTCTTCATGAATGGCTTATGTGCACATTCTCAATGAAGACTGGTAAATGTGCACGCTTGCTGGCTGTGGTGCACATTAACTACTCAACTTACATTCCTCTACATATGTAAGAGATCAAAGCAAAGCTGTTAACTTTCGGATTTGAAAATAATGGATTTTTTCAAACTTTCGGATTTGAAAATAAGGCATGCCGCGAGGGCGGTGCAATGGCACCAAGTAGCCTCGCCACCCTGCGCTCCAGAGGCTGCGCGCTAACGGGTGAGCGAAAGAGCGAGCGCGTAGACGACAGGCAGGCTGGCTGGCTGGTTGGGCGTGAGGGTCTGGCTGCACAAGGCATGCAAGCTCCGCCCCCAGTCAGTCTCAGACTCCTTATTAGCAGCCGAGCAACGCAGCTGAGGAGCCTCCCTGGCCGGCAGGGAGGGAGAGGAGCTGCTTCCTTTGAAATCCGGGAAATTTAAGGGATATCAACATTCCGGGATAGCAGCAGGAAACGGCATTGGAATAAGGGAGTTTCCCACAAAAAAGGGAGGGTTGACAGCTATGGATCAAAGCAATCTGTGAAAAACACAATTTTAAACCACTGCCTTGGTTGGAACATGTAGTCATAGGTTTCTCTAATCACCTTGAGAAAACAGTCAAAAGATGTTTTAAGTAAACAATTACTCTTGTTCTCCACAAGCTGCACATGTTTGCATTTAAAGGTGAATGAATACCAACTATGTCTTGTTGTCGACAGCACTTTCCCCCCGGAGAACAATTGGCCCACAACTTTCATTTCCCGTTAGAGATGAGCCCCTCGTGATTGTTTATGCAAAACCGGGGGTGGGGAAAAGAAGAGAAATTGTTTATTGGAAATGTGAAAAGTCCCTCCTGCTGTTTGTCAGGCCTTAAGATGGACATGGAAGAAACAGGATGGACAAGGAGGGAGAGAAGCGGCTCCATTAGGACATTGGGATTTGTGGGGGGGGAGCTGCACAGAGACCCTCTTAGAATGAGCAGGAGGGCCCTCAAATGCAGCAGGTCTGCTTACCAGATTTTGAAGCAAGCGAAGGAATAGAGAGCACACATTAACATCTAAACAGGGTTGGAGGTTGCGGGTGGTTTAAGACCATTGGGTCCAGAGTTCAGAATTACTTAACTGTAGCGCTAGCATATAGAAACCAGGTGAAACTCTCAGTTAGTGAAATCCCAGAGGATCACAGAGCAGTTGAGGTTTCTAATGTTAGCCGCTTTGAGACTCCTTCGGGTAGTGATAAAGCGGGATATCAAATCCAAACTCCTCCTCTTCTTCTTCTTCTTCTTCTTCTTCTTCTTCTTCTTCTTCTTCTTCTTCCCTCGCTGTGTCCCCTTTCAAGTGTAGTTTCAATTTGCTCTTGTGGGGGAAAGCAAAGTGCTGTGTTTGAGGGCACCGTGGCAGCTGAGCACAAACCTTTCTCCCTAACAGTGCAGCCCAGTCCTTATAGTGGTTTAGGCTCAAATCCTCTCCGCAGCTCCAAAGTTCAAGGGGGGGGCCTTAGGACAGCTTGCCGTTTCTCTTTTCCTTGCTCACCTTTCAAAAGTGTTGATATGACAGCATTATATCAGAAGTTCAAAGCACTTCGTCACACACAGTGAAGTGTCCCAGTCTGCAATCCTGTGCACACTTGCCTGGGAGTAAATCCCACTGAATTAAATGGAGCTTGCTTCTGAATCGACACATATAGGCTCACACAAAGCTAGATTATCTCGCTAAAGAGCAGGTACCGGTAGTTGTGTTGGTCCATGGAGGAGGGTGGAATTCAGACAAGGATAGTGAGTGAAACAATACCTTTATTGAGAACAATCCCAAAGTAACGTGCATCTTCAGAGCTCTTCCACAGGCAAAATCAAAGTGGTGGGGAAAGGAGATGGATGTGTCTCAGGGGAAATGTTTGATGTTAAGCCGTTACTCCGACCAGTTTCAGTCTTAAAATAATGATGGAAGAAGGTCTTGCAGACTAACTACGTAAGAACTGAGCCTTGTGCAAAAGGTGTCTGGTTACACAGAGGCGTGTTGGGTTGGAGACTAAAGATCTAGGAGTGAATTTGTGTTTTTTGAATAACTTTATTGGGTTTTACAAACAAGGGTCATAGGAATAATAAATGATATGAATAAATAGACCAAGTCTTCTCCATGCCATTTGTATCTCACAAAAACAGCATAATAAATTTGCAGTAATATCTACAATGAGGGGTTAGGGTGTTAGAGGAGGGGTAATACCTCTGGTGGAGGACACATGCTCCTTCTGGGGTAGTTTGCACACCTTCGGTCCCCACCTTGCACCCAGCTCTCACCTGGGCTCCCAGAAGCTGGTCTGCGGACAGTCCGGGATTCAGGGTGTTTTTACATGAGTAGAATGTGTCCTTTTATTTAAAATGCATCTCTGGGTTATTTGTGGGGCATAGGAATTCGTTCATTCCCCCCCCCAATAGTCTGGCCCACCACATGGTCTGAGGGACGATGGACCGGCCCACGGCTGAAAAAGGTTGCTGACCCCCTGGTCTATCTACCACTGTCAACCTTTTTCCACATGCAGATCCAACAGGCTTAATTCAAGCCAAGTTGCACCTCGACATTTCTCACAAAAACTAGCACTCTGAACTGTGCCCGGAAACTAATGGAAAGCCCAGTGAGTGTGCTGACCTGATCCTGGAGTCCTGACTGGGCAGAACTCTGCAAAGAAAACGCTCCCCCAATCATCCACATGCTGGCATTGCTTTGCAGCTACATGCAACACACAGTTGTAGCAGAAAGAAGTTGCCCCCTCCCACTCCACAGTCAACAGCGAAATGTCCTATGTGAGCCATGTGTGGGCAGGGCGAATGAAGCATAGCAAAAGTGCCCGGGTATTGAATTCCAGAGTCTTCAGAACAGTGTACTTAGAATCATAGAGTTGGAAGAGACCACAAGGGCCATCCAGTCCAACCCCCTGCCAAGAAGGAAACACCATCAAAGCATTCCTGACAGGTGGCTGCCAAGCCTCTGCTTAAAGACCTCCAAAGAAGGAGACTCCACCACACTCCTTGGCAGCAAATTCCACTGTCGAACAGCTCTTACTGTCAGGAAGTTCTTCCTAATGTTTAGGTGGAATCTTCTTTTTTGTAGTTTGAATCCATTGCTCCGTGTCCGCTTCTCTGGAGCAGCAGAAAACAACTTTTCTCCCTCCTCTATATGACATCCTTTTATATATTTGAACATGGCTATCATATCACCCCTTAACCTTCTCTTCTCCAGGCTAAACATACCCAGCTCCCTAAGTCGTTCCTCATAAGGCATCGTTTCCAGGCCTTTGACCATTTTGGTTGCCCTCCTCTGGACACATTCCAGCTTGTCAGTATCCTTCTTGAACTTCAACCTTGCCTCCCCAGGTTTTGCTGGACTTCAACTCCCATCATCTCTGATCATTAGCTAAGGTGCCTGGGGGTGATGGGACTTAGAGGGAATAACATTTGGGAATCCAAGATTGAAGAACATTGCTCTAGAAGGCCCCATCCCTGTCTTGAGTAACCACCACTATATCGTGATGGAGAACTTAAGAGTGGGGGGGGGAGGCGAATCTCTGGCCCGTGGTCCAAATGTGTCCCACCCTATTTCCCCAGTTGGTCAGCCAGGACATTTACCCCAAACCATGCCCCCACCCAAAAGTTTGATCCTGCTTGGTTCAAGAACATGCTGTGTTCGAACGCTGCAGAAAACTCAACTCAGTTTATTACAGCAAAAGCCAGCAGTATAATACAGTATAATTCCAAACCAGCGATCAGAATATCGCTACAAGGCATCAAAATCCTAAGGATTGGGGGGGGGGGAACCAATGGCGCAAAAGAAATTTATAGTATATTTTCCAGTAGAAGTGATTTACGTTTTTTGATGGCTAAGGTGCAAAACGTGGCCACAGCATAGGATACTGAGCTCAAAGAATCTTCCAAAAGGAATTTGCGTAGGATTTCGGGAATAAATTCCATATAATATTGCCAGGGTTTAAATTTTGATAAAAGGGGTAATATAAGTCAAGACCGTTCTTCACTGTAAAGTTCACAGAATAGAAGAATGTGAGTAACAGATTCCACCTTATTGGTCATGCATGGACATAGGTGCTTGTGGATTGGTACCCGCAGGAATTTGCCGTGTAGTACAGCTGTAGGTAGTGCCTCAAAACGGGCTCTGGAAAATGCTCATCTATAAGATTCATAAGTAATATTAGATAAATAAGGGGCAGCTGAAAAGTTGGGCCAAGATTTTAGACACCTGTAATTCTCAGGAAGTAAGGCATCTTCTTTTTGCAGTTCGATATCGAGAAGCCTCTGAGTAATAGATATTTTTGCCTTATTCAAGAAAACAGAATTGAGAATCAGCTGGTGCTGAGTGTTAGAACACACACTTATATACATACGGAATTTCCCACATTTATTCCCAGGCAATTTCAAAATTGTCTTCAAAGCATCTGAGGCAACTAACAGGCGATATGAAAGACTTCTCTGTGCCTGAGAGTCTGGAGAGGTGCTACCAGTCAAAATAGACAACACTGAGCTTGATGGACAGATCAAAACAAGCACTCTCAAATACTGTGGATCTCTAAAGATCAGTCTGATCGGCATGCCTTTTGCTGGCTGTGAAGATCAATTCTGTTGCCTGTGGGAAATGAGTAGGACTGTGATTCTGTGGGAGTGTGGGAAAACTACAGAATGTGGTAATTAGCAAAGAATTCAGCATCCGGGGTATTTCTGGCTTTTAAAAAGCTTGTAGATTACAAAGCTGCCATTACAAAGAGACATTTTCTAAACAATGCGTCTGAAATGGTATGAAATGGAAGTGGCCAGCCATAAGTGGCCGCAAATTGCTACACAGTGCCCCAACACAGTATTCATTTATTTAGTTTCTGGAAATTAGTTCTCACTTCATCACCAAATACCCCAAGCTGGCTAATAACAATATAAATAAGGCAAAATTAGAATGATTAATCCCCAGTTTAAACAAAGGCATTGACAACACATTGTTAATCCAGTAAGACAGCAAATAATGCAATGTACAGACTTTAGTGTGTTGCAGGAGTCATCAAGAATGAGGGATGCGAATAATTCAAAATCAATTACACATTTGTAATTGTAAACAATTACACATGGTTGTAATATGGCTAACTTGAGTCTTTTTTAAAATTTCCAAGTATTATTAGTACAAATTTAGATAGCATTTCTGACCATTAGGAGTAAAAAGCACATCACTGAGTCACAAATGGTGGGTTGTGGCCAGCTAAATTCTACTCAGAGTAGACTCATTGAAATGAATGGACCTAAGTTAGTCATCTCCATTAATTTCAACGGGTTTACCCTGAGTATGACTCACATCAGATGCATCCTGTTATCTCCTTTCTATATGTGAAAACTTCAATGTGGTGAAATTATAGAATGATTTCATTCGATTGTGCAACCTCTTCAGCATACTGAAACCAGCATGATTCTGTTTATCTGGTGTGTGTGTGTGTGTATGAATGATAGCGTTAGAATAAAAGTGTAAATCTTCGTTCCTGTGCAATCAATTTTAGCACAAAGGTGTTTTTTAATCAAAACCTAACATTCAAAAGGTAACGCTATCTAATGCATGCCCCTAATCTGAGGTCATGTGCTCACATTTTCTAAGCGCAGCAGAGGTATTAAAAGATAACACAACCCCCACTTCCAAGCTCACAATCTTATAGACGCAATACAAACAGAAAAGGGAAAGGTGAAATATTAATTTACTTCAACACTTTGAATTTATGTATATTAATTATAGTATATTATTATAACATTATATAATTATTATATAATTATTATAACATTATATAAAGAATGTGTTATAATGATATATTAGGATATATCTTCCTATGCACATAAAAATGTAAGGCTGTCATCACTCTGCAGTTGGTGCGGCTGCCAACAGGCAACCCCACCAGCTGCAGTGTGGCAAGTAGCAGGCACTTGGAACAACGCAGTGGCAGGTGGCCCAGGTGAGCCATTTAACAAAGAGGGACGCACTGTAGTGAGGTCTAATGGAGAGGGGAAGGTACTTCATACAGTGGTTCAGTAAGCCTCCACACTCTGTTAAACACACTTGCAAAATAAAAAAATTCTTTCCAGTAGCACCATAGAGACCAACTAAGTTTGTTCTTGGTATGAGCTTTCGTGTGCATGCACACTTCTTCAGATAGGCAGACCAACACGGCTACCTACCTGTAACACACTTGCAGTGAGGGTTGACAGAGCAGGAGAGGGGGTTCATACAGCAGCTTAGCAAGACACTCTGTGAATCGCCTTCTGCCTCCTTTGAAAGGTGAGTCGAGCAAGCAGGGTTGGCAGTCCCTAGTAGCAAGAGATGTCTATACGATATAGATGCCTTGTTAGGCTTGTATCGGTTTTAGCAATTGGTTTTAACATTTATACTATTTTTGTAAGTTGCTTTGGGTCAGTTTTACGAGAAAAGCAACTAATAAGCCAGTGTGGTGTAGTGGTTAAGAGCGGTAGACTCGTAATCAGGTGAACCGGGTTCGAGTCTCCTCTCCTCCACATGCAGCTGCTGGGTGACCTTGGGCTAGTCACACTTCTTTGATGTCTCTCAGCCCCACTCACCTCACAGAGTGTTTGTTGTGGGGGAGGAAGGGAAAGGAGAATGTGAGCCGCTTTGAGACTCCTTCGGGTAGTGATAAAGCGGGATATCAAATCCAAACTCTTCTCTTCTTCTAATAAATGTAACAATAAACTATCATTATTAAGCAGCTTAGACACATGCTAGCCACATGACCCGGAAGCTGTACGCCGGCTCCCTCGGCCAGTAAAGCGAGATGAGTGCTGCAACCCCAGAGTCGTCTGCGACTGGACCTAATGGTCAGGGGTCCCTTTACCTTTACCTTTACTTTAATTATATATATACACACACAAACAAACACATACTGTACATGAATACATTAACAAATTATGTGCGCACACACCCTCAGAAGCATTGAATATTTTTTTTAAAAAAATCTTGTGTTGAGTAATTTACCTGTAACCATAGATCATGTTTAGTACCATTCCTCTCTGGCAGTACCGTTTGCAGGTTCTGAGAGGCCCTTGCAGGTGTGAGGAACTGTTTTGGCCCAGTGGGCCAGATCCTTATCTGACTACGTCTCTACCTGCCCACAAATGGCATTAGGTGTGTGGCGCAGGTGGGTGCGGATTTTGAAAAATGGCTCCGTGTGCCAAATGGGGACACCTGGTGGGCCAAATTGGGCCAATGGGCTGGAAGTTCCCCACCATGGCCCCTTGGGGGGAAAATGCTCATCTCCTCCTCATCTGCGCATTCACTTACCTTTGGCCCCACACGGCGCAACGTCCCAGAGAGAAGGAGAGGCGCACCGGCAAGGAGGAGCAACAAAGCTGGGAATGGCCACCCTCCCAGATCCTGCTTCGGGAAAGCCCACCAACAGGGCATGTGTGCAACAGCCTTGCTCTGTCAATGGCAGCCTCAGTCAATTGCTGGTGCTGCAACGGCACTGAATTTGGGGAGGGGGGATTGGCCTCAAAGTGGGTGATGAGAGGACAACAGGAAAAACAGTGGAACCAACAGCGCAGTGTTGACGTTGGTTGGGTTTCTCTGGAAAATTTGGGCGTGCATTTGATGTCAATTCTGAAGAAAACTCCTCGTGTTTTTGGCGCACCCGTGCGTACATATGGGAACCAGTTCAGTGCTCAGTCTTACACATCCCATGTGAATTCTCCAGAACTAGAAGCTCTTGTGAGTTGTTCCATGAGCCCTACAGGAGACCTTTCCCTGCAGTGGTGCTGTTAGGTAATTGTAGACACTGAATTTAACGGTCTTGTTCTCCTCCCTCCCCCCCCCCAAAAAGCCCATTGGATGTTCATGTGCCTTATTTTGAAATGTGCTAAACCATCCTTGCTCTGCTTGGGAGAACTTTTGCACATTTGGCTGAGTCAGATCCTGGACTTCTGCCCTCCCCCCCCCCCGCCCTTCCTTGAGGGCATCACTGATTCTTTCCTCTGTTGCCTCCCCACCAAAAATTTAGATTCTAAACTTGGCAGGGCAGGGAATCTGCTTTTGGTTTTACTTTCTGCATCCATGTAACTTCTAGGCTGCGCTATACCCAAAGTTCTCTGGGTAGTTTACAAGGATGAAAACCAACTAAATTGCCATCAGATCAACAACTTGCAACCAGTACACCAATATTAAATCAGAAATCACTCAGAAACAGAGAAAATTGAAAAATGCACTTCCTTTCGGAGATTCAAATAAAAAAACCTAAAGGCAAATGTTGCCCATTTCTACTATTCAACACATTTTCATAATTTATGATGCAGTGGAAATGTAGGATTAAAATGTTATACATATGTATTGTACCATAATTCATTGCTATCCTTATCACAACATTATTTATGGCTAATTTATCCTCAGGAGACTCTAGTTATCATTCCTAGTGATTTTTTGGCATCAGTAGAGATTTCTTACACTCCTCTCTTATCTTAATGTTAACTTCCTGGTAAGAAGACTTCTCTACTCTTGTAGGATATGAAAAAAGCTACTTTTGACAGGCGGCTTGCCTCTGCTGGGGGGTCCCTCCCCGCGCAACCCCCCTTCCCTTTTCTAGTTTTATTCTGATTGCATTTCCTTTCACCGCATGATACTGCACCGCGAATTTCTACGAACGATTGCTGACCTTTCTCTTTCGTTTTATTGTTTTTATTCCTCCTTTGCGCTGTTCAGCAAAAAACAAAAACAAAACTAAAATCGGCTGGCGGCGCGAAGATAAGAAAAACCCTTCATTCTAACCCTCGACCAAAGCCCGATCCTTTGCGTCTTCGTGCGGAGGGCTTTACAGCCTGTCTTTTGCTTTCCCAAATGGCAGGGCTGCTTCAGAAACATTTTTGGGTATATCATTCCCACTTTGGGTCGGCCCGCGTTAACAGCGGCAGCGGGCGGGTTTGTCACCCGCGTGACGCTCTTGTGGACTGCATGAATCTGCAGGGACAGGGACGGTGGCCGCTTTTGCGCACTTGCTTTTATGGGCAAAAGCTCGGCATGGCTCCTCTCGTGTCCCGAAGAAGCCTTCCCGGAACTCTTAAAACCAGGCGCAATGACTCTTTTGCAGGGTCGAGGAGCCGCAGCTCAGGCGCGCCCTCTCCAGTTCAGCGCCTTGGCCAAAAGCGCACGAGACGCATCCCCACCCACGCGCCCTGATTGGCCACCCTTGGCACCCTGGAGCAGAGTAGGTGCTGGACCAAGAATCGGGGCGGGGACAAGGTACGAGGCATGGCAGGGGCGTGTCCTGCCGGCTTCCACATGTTTCCTCCATAAATAGAAGGCGCCCCAAGATGCTCCTCCAACAGAACTTCGCCACCCGCATCCAACTCTCGAAGTATTCCGGCTTTGGAGAGCGAAGATGCCTCAGACGCTCAAGCTGGCCGGCAGGGCATCCTTGCTCGCGAGATGCTTTCCTGAGATTTGGGCTGATCCTGTCCTCAAAGCTCCGGTCAGGGTGATCAAAAGCCACAAGACCCTGGACGAGATGCCAGGACCCAGCGCTCTGAGTTTCTTGAGCGACCTCTTCTGCAAAAAGGGGCTGTCACGGCTGCACGAACTCCAGGTAAGCTTTTACCAACGTCAAAGTAAAGGGTGTTGAATATCCTCTTCCCACTTTTTCGTTCTTTTTTTAATCTAGATTTATCTTTTTTATCTTGATTTATCTTGATTTATCTAGAGTCGTATGTTTATGGCAGGAAAGGCACATTAAAACGGTCGCTAAGTTCTTCCTCTTAGTGCTTTGAGGCTTGAATACTTTTCTAGTCACGTCTGCTTAAATTTAGTAGTGGACTGGTTTGGTTTGGTTTCAAAGGGCAGAGGAGATGCAAAGTAGGGTTTTTATTTTTATTTTGTTCCAAGTGTCTCTTGAATCAGATGGTGAGGCTGTAGAATTCTGCAAGCTTTTGAGTTTCACAGAAATCTTTTTCTGTGGAACGGAATAACATTACTGTATGTGCAAACTTTGATTCATTAAAACACACACACACACACACACACACACATACTGCATGTTGGAAGTGTAGATTTTGGCGAATTTCCTTTAAAAACCCAGTTCAAAAAATGATGGTACCCCAGTTTTTCTTTCTCTGTTATCTTGGCTCTGCCAAAAAGTTTGTATGCTTGAATGTGGTGAGGTAACCAGATATTTTTCATCCTGGAGACCAAGGAGAAAGTGAGCCTCAAAGTTAAGGTCAATTCCTTTAAAAATTCCAGGAGATTCCGATAAAGAACACTCCAACACATCTGTTTAAAATCCTGACTGTAACTATATATCTGTATCTATAACTTCAATGAGCACTGGAAATTTCTTTCCAAAAGTGACAAGAACAAGGCACCACAAACATTAAAAAGTTTCCCAGATGTATGTCAGGGATGGGGAACCTGCAGCCCTCCAGATGTTTCTGGATTCTAACTCTCACCAACATCAGCCAGCATAGTCTGTGGCTAGGGATGATGGGAGTTGTAGTCCGACAGCGTATGGAGAGCCCCGATTCCCCATACCTGCTGAATGGGAGCTTATTTTGTTTCACTTCGTTTATGCAATTTAAACGCATGTCCTGCAAGGAGAATAAAACGAGGTACAAGGATCTTTCCTCAGGTGGACTTAACATTTCCGATGAACGCCACTCGTCTCCAGCCAGGCTTGTAAAAAGCTATTTAAATAATGTAGACTAAGCTTTCTATTCCTCGGCTTGCTTGTCAACACAGCCCTGTGAAAGCTTGGCAGTAAGGCAGGTTGACACAACTCTAGGTGTTTCATTCTTTTTTTTGCTTTGCAATGTCCTTTAAATACCATCTCTGTGTGTTTAAAGTCCACACTTCTGCAGCGATGTGTATAAATGGAGGCAGTTTAACCCATAATGCTTGCTTTGACTGCATGTGTGGAACGAGTATGGCAAATGGTGTGTGATTTAGTCATCTTGATCAGTGGTCCTCAACCCCCGGTCCGTGGCCCGGTACCGGTCCGTGAATCAAATGGTACCGGGCCGCCCAAGGAACATTAAATTATTTCTATTTTATTTACTGTGGTGTTAAAATGTTAAATCACTTTATATTCATTTTTTGGTGTAACTGTATTTTATTTTGAAGGCATGTTTAAATACAATTAAATTAAAATTATGACATCAAAACAATCTAAAATATAAACAATCAATGTCCCCCCCTCAGCGGGCCGCGGTAAAATTATCAAACGTTGACCGGTCCGCGGCGATAAAAAGGTTGGGGAGCACTGATCTTGACAATAATGTTAAAACATTTTTTTAAAAAAACAACAACAACTAAAAATTATCATTATATTAGCCTTCACTTGCTCACACACGTACTGAAAGTGAGAGAATTGCTTGAAGCTGAGGACGAATCTTAATTGGCCAGTTCACTAATCTGCTGACAGTTTCCGTGCCTTGTACCGGTACTTCCAAAACTTGCTTGCCTTCCAACTTTGTTGATAGCTTTATGCTGTACGTTCAACATGAACAGGAATGTATAGTTCTTATTCGTCCTTTCAACAGACTTTTGTGGGAACTTAGGTGTAGAGAAAGTAACTTGGTCGGCAATCCAAGGCAGGTATATTTACTCAGAAGTAAGTCCCACTGAGTTATTGGGGGGACTTACTCCAATGTAGTCTTTTCTCTCTCTAATAAACATAGTTTTATAGATTCCCAATATATAACAACAATTACAAAAATGGGGAAAAAATACAAAAACGGAATCCCAACTTATTCCCCTCCTTGCCCCAAGATGGATCAGTCTAATTTAAGTTTGCCAAAGTCCAGCCTGTGATCCAATGTAGTCTTAAAGGTAAAGGGACCCCTGACCATTAGGTCTAGTCATGTCCGACTCTGGGGTTGCGGCGCTCATCTCGCTTTATTGGCCGAGAGCTGGCGTACAGCTTCCGGGTCATGTGGCCAGCATGACAAAGCCGCTTCTGGCGAACCAGAGCAGCGCACGGAAACGCCGTTTACCTTCCTGCTGGAGCGGTACGTATTTACTGCTAGGTTGGCAGGAGCTGGGACAGAGCAACGGGAGCTCACCCTGTTGCAGGGATTCGAACCGCCGACCTTCTGATCAGCAAGCCCTAGGCTCTGTGGTTTAACCCACAGTGCCACCTGGGTCCCTTTATGTAGTCTTATGCATACAAAATTCCATTGGTTATAAAAGGAGAGTAAAGCAGGTGTTTAAGACTTCAATTACATAATGATGGGCTAATCCTCACTTCTTCTTGTCCTGCTGCTTGCTGCTTTCTTTAGCGCTCAGAGTAAGCCCCATGAACTCAGTTTCAGAGTAGGCATGTATAGGGTTGTTCAGTAATTTTCTTCCATATCAGTGGCACTTGAGAGTGTTGAACTTTTCCCTAGATAGTGTTCTGTTGTGAGGATGAGCATGACACAACTTGTAACGCACAATTTGCATGTGAAAGTACTATGTAAATGAAAGGTTGCTTTTATTTTTTATTTTTTTGCTGAAACGTAACTCAGCAATAAATAACTTCCCCTTTGGGCTGTATCAGGTGTGATGGTTGGAGCCGTGAGTGAGACTGAAAGCTTCTGTTTGAAACAGGCCCCTCCCAAACCTAATTAAGGCAATGAATCATTCATTCAGCCTACTGTATCTGGCTTCAGCACCGGAGTAACGCATGCTGCGTCTTTATACAATTTAGTCGGGCTCATGATGCCCCAGAGCAATGCCAGGATGTCAGAGTGAGATTTCTTGTGGCAGTTTCTATGATGTGGGGTTCTTGCAACAGAGCTTCCTGTCCCACCCACACACCCCAGAAAAGGCACCCGCTTCTCAGTGAAGGAATCACGGAAACGCAATCCCGTTTATATGTCAACAGATCACCACGGCTGCTCTATATGGCCATAAACAGCAAACCTTTTTTTTTTTTTTGCCAGAGAGCCAGTGCGCCGTGAGAGGGCTTAACTCTCACCCTGCAAAGAAGTCTATCTTAGTTAATTAATTCCATTTCTGTACCACCCTTCACCTGAAGATCTCAGGACAGTTCGCAAGATAAAATTTTTTTTTTAATAATTTATTTAATTTAATTTAGATTATTTATTTATTTATTGTCATTGCACAAGTACAAGCACAACGCTATACAAGTGCAACGAAATTGCACGCCATCCCGTAAAAACCAGAAAGAAAGAAAAAACAGCACAAAACACACACACACCAAAAAAAGCCACACACGCACACACACACACACACACACACACACATACACCCATCACAGGATAAAAGCTCAAATCAATAGTTAGAACAAAAACAAAACAATACCCCCCCCCCCCGAAATTGCTTCTCTGCCCTGGTATGAGGTACTTGTGGGAGATGAGAGGGAATGTGGATGAGGGAATATTGATTAATATTTCCTATCCCAGCTTGTGCTAACAAGCTCCAAACTAGCAGAGTTTCTCATCCCCAATAAAGCGCAGCAAAGCGTGGCGTTTAAGTTCCTATGAACTTCTAGAATAAGGCAGATCCTGGCACATATTTCCCCTGGTTCCCTCTTAAAAGAAAATACACGACACATAAGCTTATAAAAGTATAAAGGTTTTACTCACAGTCATTTCAAGCTTCTACAGTCTCAGAAAGGCAGGCTAGCTTAGATTAAATGTATGTACATGTGGAGATTCTCCTTAAGGAAGAAAGGCTCCATGTGGGCCTCTCTTGGCTGGAAGCCAAGAGAGCATCTCCTGAGATGTTGCATCCTCGGAGTCCTGGAGGGAAGAGAGGGAGAGTAGCAGCTCACCTGTATCTTTGAATAGCTACAGGTAAGGCCACTCCCACTTCTGGTCACACAAAGGAAGTGATTTCAGTCTTGGCACAGGAAACTCTACCTGGAGGACCAAGTCCCCTTTGTGTACACTCTAGGAATGTTGTGATTGACTGCACCAGTGTTATACATCCCACAAACCCCTTCTCAGTCTGAACAACATTTAACAAACATAAAACAACTTTATTCAACCACCCAGAGTCCCAGCTTGACACGCAGGTTCTGGAAACTCTCTCGTGGCAAGGGTTTCGTGAGAATGTCCGCAGTCATCTCCTGAGTATTACAGTAGGACATTTCTACTAGTCCATCTTGGATCATCTGGCGAATGAAGTGATACCTGACCCCAATGTGTTTTGAACGTGCAAGGAACTTTTCGGTTTGCGCTAGCTGCAGGCAGCCTTGATTGTCCTCCATCAAGCTGACAGGTCCTTTTCTCGGCAAACCAAAGTCTGTCAGGAGTTGATCCAGCCAGATGATCTCTCTGCATGCTTCCGAAGCTGAAATATATTCACTCTCTGTGGACGATAAGGCTACACATTTCTGTTTATAACTGCCCCAAATGATAGGTGCATTTCCAAACATAAAAACATAACCACTTGTGGATTTGTAATCCGCCTTATCCCCAGCCCAATCTGCATCACTGTACCCAACCAACTTAGGGTCCCTTACAGCTGGCAATCTTAATTTACAATTCATTGTACCCTTGAGGTAACGCACCACCCTCTTGACCCCACCCAAGTCATGTTCAGTGGGAGAACTCACTTTTCTGCTTAGGATCCCCACTGCACTTGCTATGTCAGGTCTGCTGGTAGTAACCAAATACAAAAGTTTACCAATCGCTGACCTGTATTCGCTGTTGTCTGGCAGCAGCTTCGAATCTTGCTGATTCTTTAGAAAATCTGTGGCCATGGGTGTCGCGACAGGGTGTGCACCTTGCATCTGCATGCTTTCTATCAGTTCTATTATCTTCTGCTTCTGGCTGAGAAGAAATGAGCCGTCTTCTTCTCTCTCAATTTGAATTCCCAAGTAATACTGGACAAGTCCCAATTCCTTTACTTCCACCTCTTTGTTGAGATGTCTGACTATGTCTTTATAGTCTCTGTCATTGGACGTTGATATTAATAAATCATCGACAAAAGCCAGAATGTAAGAGAATTGTCCATTTCTGTTCTTAGTGTACAGGCACTTGTCAGCTGTTGACTGCTTGTACCCAAGCTGAACCAGCATTTCATGTAATTTCTGGTTCCATGCTCTTGCAGCTTGTTTCAAACCGTAAATTCCTTTCTGAAGTTTACATACAAGATGTGCCTCATTTTGCTTGATAAAGCCTTTGGGCTGCTTCATATAAATCTGTTCAGAAATCGTCCCATGAAGAAAAGCTGTTGCTATGTCGACATGACGGACTGATAGGCCTTTAGATGCTGCAATACTTAGAAGTAATCTAACACTGCTGTATCGCACTGTAGGCGCAAATACTTGATCATAGTCTTCGCCATACTGTTGTGAAAATCCTTGTGCTACAAGCCTAGCTTTGTAGCGTTGCACCACCCCTTCTGACCCCTTCTTAAGCTTGAACACCCACTTGGACCCAATTGCCTTCTTACCAGGAGGTAGCTCTGTCAGGGTCCAGGTCTTGTTGCGATGCAGTGCATCCATCTCTTCCTGCGCGGCTTGCTTCCAGAGACTGGCCTCAGCAGCTGGCAACCGTTGAACCTGTTCCCACGTGGAAGGTTCCTGTGGTGGCGCCGACCCTGCAAAGTAGGACAGTCGTAGTGGTGGAACGCCTCTGTTGGACCTGGAGGAACGTCTGACCTCTGGCTCTTGTTGAACCGCATCAGCTTCCTCATCTCCTTCCAATGGCGGCATCCCTGCATACGGGTCCTCTTCGTCTCTGGAGCCTTCTGACATCTGGTCCTCCGCGTCTTCTGGGGTGTCATCTGTAGGGGGTGCTACAACACTAGGAGGTACAATACTAGGAGGTGGATTAGTTTCTGGTATGGCTTCAAAAGGAAAACTTACAAACTCCTCTGTTGGTGGCTCATTGGAACAGTCAATTGCTGTGTTCCTTGTGTCAGCCTTTTCATACTCCTCAAAATGAATCACGTGATGTGAACTTGTTTTCCCTGTTTGTAAGTCCACAACTCTGTAGCCTTTTCCTCCAGAAGCATATCCAACTAGGATACCAGGCTTTGCTCTGGAGTCAAGTTTGTGTCTGTGCTCCTTGGGCACGTGGTAATAGCACAAACTTCCAAATACACGTATGTGTGACAAATTTGGGGCTCTTCCATGCCAAAGTTCAAATGGCGTGCGCTCTGTGCCTTTTGTTGGCAGTCTATTCTGTATATAAATCGCAGTATTTGCTGCCTCGCCCCAAAGTTTCTTCGACAAGTTGGATCCTTTTAGCATACACCTTGTCATCTCTAGGATGGACCTAAATTTCCTCTCAGCAATAGAGTTTTGTTGAGGTGTGTAGCTTACTGTGGTCACATGTGCTATGCCTTCCTGAGCCATGAAGGCTTCCATTTCACGTGAGCAAAACTCCCCACCATTATCGGACATTAGGGTGGTGGGTGCTCGATGGAATTTGTTCTTGACCATGCTTACGTATTGCTTGAACAATTCCACTGTTTCACTCTTCTCTTTGAGAAGGTATCCCACACAAAACCTTGAATAATCATCCAAAAATATCAAAATATACTTATTTCCTCCTAAGGAAGGTATATTCATAGGTCCAGCTAAATCAGTGTACACAATGTCCAGAACTTTTGTGCTTCTCTTTTCTGCACAACGTGGGAAAGAAGGTTTGACTCCTTTTTCACTTACACAAGTTACACATTTTGGTGTGGGTGTGTTACTTTTGTTTACCTGTAGGCCTCTCACAAGATCTCCATTCTGCAGTTCCTGGATGACTCTGATATCCCTGTGACCCAGTCTTCGATGCCACAGCTCCAGATCTGGTTCATCCTTCTGCTTGGATTGAGCCACTTGTGCTGATTGGTTTTCTGAAACATTAATCTCATATACACCATTGATTAATTTCCCTTGAGCATAAACCTCACCATTTTTCGTTACATTGCATTCTCCATTTTCAAATGTAACCTTGAAACCTTTCTTGTCTAAAGCAGACACACTAAGCAAGTTACAGTTCAATTCTGGGACATATTGAACGTTAGGCACAGTTGTTTCAAGAGATTCATTGTTCACCTTGAATTTCAAACGCATTGAACCTGTACCTTGTGATTTTAGAACATTTCCATCAGCAATCTGGATTTCAGTCCATTCACTATCATTAATTTCTCTGAAATATTCTCTTTTATGCGCAAAATGGCTTGTAGCTCCCGAATCTAAAATAAATTGGTCACTTTTCCTTTCATTTCTTTGCACATTTAAACTCTTTTCTTGCAGTAGAAATGTACGCTCGTGACCCCCCTTCTTTTCACCTTTTGGTTGAAAGGGGCGGGACTTATTCTTGGGCTTCTGGCAACTCCTTGCAATGTGCCCTTTTAAATTGCAGTTATGGCATATTATATCTTTGGACACTTCCTTAGACTTGGGAAATTGCTTAGAAACATAGCTTGTGTCCATTTTCCTTGGATTCCTTTGCGGAGAATCAAGGTAATCTCTGCATTCCTCTCTTAAGTGATTTGCTAGTTCATTAAAAGTCAAATCTCTTGTGTGATCCATTATACTCTTAAATGAAGTAAATTCTTCTCCTAATGATGCCAGCATAAAAGTCACTTTGGTTGCATCATCAAAAGCTCTGGGAGTTAGGGCAATCCTTTGAACAATTTCATTAAAGTCCTTAAAATGCCCTGTAAATTGTTCTCTAGAATTCATCTTTAACTTCAGCAGTTTATCCAACAAATGTCTATAAGAGTTCTCTGATGATTGTGCATAAACCCTCTCAATATCCTTTAGAATCTGAGATGCATCACTTTCATAGTCAATCAGAGATAAATGCTCATCTTTCAAACTGCACAAAATTATGTGTTTAGCTTCTGCATCTTGCCTTTCCCAATCTGCTTTCTTGGTTAAATCAGCAAAATCAGGTTTGGGATCTTTCACCGCTTTAAGCACTTGTTTTGCACCAAGATGCACTAAAAGGCGCTGCTTCCATTGCACAAAATTACGATCATTCAGCAGCATAAAGCTTGATCTTGCTTCACTATCAAATCCTGAGCTTGCCATCTTAATCCTCAAAAATTTTCAAAATTTTCAAAATTTCAAAAATGGCTAAAATTCAAAAATCAAAACTCAAAAATCTCAAAATGTAAACAAATCTTCACTGCCTCTGAGGTCTGTGAGCTCTGAGGGAGGGGAGGGGTCGCTAATCCCCTTTTTCACAGCACAATGGAGAACAAAGGACCATGTGCTTACCAGGAAGTACCAACAGAAAAATTCTACTCTGCCAAAAATCACAATCCAAAGCAATCCTTTAAAAATACACAAAATACGCAGCTTCTGGGCGGAATAACCCTTTGTGGGAGATGAGAGGGAATGTGGATGAGGGAATATTGATTAATATTTCCTATCCCAGCTTGTGCTAACAAGCTCCAAACTAGCAGAGTTTCTCATCCCCAATAAAGCGCAGCAAAGCGTGGCGTTTAAGTTCCTATGAACTTCTAGAATAAGGCAGATCCTGGCACATATTTCCCCTGGTTCCCTCTTAAAAGAAAATACACGACACATAAGCTTATAAAAGTATAAAGGTTTTACTCACAGTCATTTCAAGCTTCTACAGTCTCAGAAAGGCAGGCTAGCTTAGATTAAATGTATGTACATGTGGAGATTCTCCTTAAGGAAGAAAGGCTCCATGTGGGCCTCTCTTGGCTGGAAGCCAAGAGAGCATCTCCTGAGATGTTGCATCCTCGGAGTCCTGGAGGGAAGAGAGGGAGAGTAGCAGCTCACCTGTATCTTTGAATAGCTACAGGTAAGGCCACTCCCACTTCTGGTCACACAAAGGAAGTGATTTCAGTCTTGGCACAGGAAACTCTACCTGGAGGACCAAGTCCCCTTTGTGTACACTCTAGGAATGTTGTGATTGACTGCACCAGTGTTATACATCCCACAGTACTGAAATTGAGCGCGCAAAGCCTTCCAAGTATGGGAACATGGTATTGTGCAAAGCCAGTATACCTGAAGGAGAGTCTCCACCCCCATCGTTCTGCCCGGACACTGAGGTCCAGTGCCGAGGGCCTTCTGGCGGTTCCCTCACTATGAGAAGCCAAGTTACAGGGAACCAGGCAGAGGGCCTTCTCGGTAGGGGCGCCCGCCCTGTGGAACGCCCTCCCACCAGATGTCAAAGAAAAGAACAACTATCAGACTTTTAGAAGACACCTGAGGGCAGCCCTGTTTAGAGAGTGGCTGGGGAAACCCAGCCAGATGGGCGGGGTATAAATAAATTATTATTATTATTATTATTTATTCACCTGTTGGATATGTGCCTTTCATGCAGCTGTTTTAAAAGACCGATGCAGTTCAGAACAAGAACCATGCCAGGTGGGGAAAAGCTGCTAACCCCACCTGCAATCTTCTTTCTATATAAGATTGGAAGCAATCCAGCAAGTGAGATTAAAACCGTGTATGCATGGACCATAGTAAGCAGGGAAGGAACTAGACTTCTCCCCTTGGTGTGGAACTCTCCTGGAGCGTTCTGTGTTATCTAATAAGTTTTCCTCCTGCTTCTGTCCTAGATTGAAGGCAAAGCCAAGTATGGGCCAATGTGGAAGGCCAGCTTTGGACCCATCCTGACGGTCCACGTTGCAGATCCCAGCCTGATTGAGCAGGTGTTACGGCAAGAGGGCAAACACCCCATTCGCTCCGCCATCTCCTCCTGGAAAGATTATCGGGAGTCTCGAGGCCATGCGTACGGGCTCCTTACTGCGTAAGTGTTAATTCTCCTCCTCCTCTCTCTCTACACATGGGGCTGAGGGGGACAGATGTTGCAGGAGAGAGATTTCATAGTCAAAAGAGAATCCTTTTTATCCTCCTGCTCTTTATTTATACCATGACAATTCGGAATTTCCAAGCTGGTGTGGGGCCTGTGAAGCCCATTCAGCAGCTCTCTCTAGTCTTGTCTGGAAGTCTTTCAAGATGATCTTCTTCATGACGTGGAGGCCATTTTGGGAGCGATCCTGATACCCTACTGCAGGCATCCTCAAACTGCAGGCATCCATTCTATCCAGCAGCTCATGGGAAACAGTAGGGCAGGCAATCCCCAAACTTCAGCCCTCCAGATGTTTTGGCCCACAACTCCCATGATCCCTAGCTAACAGGACCAGTGGTCAGGGATGATGGGAATTGTAGTCCAAAACATCTGGAGGGCCGAAGTTTGGGGATTGCCTGCCCTACTGTTTCCCATGAGCTGCTGGATAGAATGGAGAGCCTGGGAAACAGTGTGGGATCCGACATCATTTTCAGTTCCTGTGACATGAAAATTTATGAAAGTTCCCACAGTAGGCAGTTACATAATCTACCACCTACACACGGTGTGTAAGCAGCTCGTCTTAAAGGAGTTGCATGTAACGTCCATTTCCTGCTCTCCCTGTCCTATACGGTATTTGGCACTCTTCCCTGATGAATGAAGTAGCAACCACCTGACTCTTACACAACAGGGGAGGGGAAACCTGTGACCCGACGCTGCTGAAAATACAGCTCTGATCTCCCCCAGCCAACGTAGCCGGGGTGATGGGAGATCTGGTCTAGCAACATCTAGAGAGCCGCAGCTTTTACAGAGCGGACAACCTGCAGCAGAGACCTCTGGCAATCCTAAACTGGAGAATTAAGGCCTTTAGGCATGACATTGGTGTGCAGGTCTGCAAGGGACACGGGTGGTGCTGTGGTCTAAACCACAGAGCCTAGGGCTTGCCGATAGGAAGGTCGGCAGTTCGAATCCCCGCGAGAGGGTGAGCTCCTGTTGTTTGGTCCCAGCTCCTGCCCACTTAGCAGTTCGAAAGCACATCAAGTACAAGTAGATAAATAGGTACTGCTCCGGCGGGAAGGTAAACGGCGTTTCCGTGCGCTGTTTTGGTTCGCCAGAAGCGGCTTAGTCATGCTGGCCACATGACCCGGGAGCTGTCTGCGGACAAATGCCGGCTCCCTCGGCCTATAGCGCGAGATGAGCGCCGCAACCCCAGAGTTGTCTGCGACTGGACCTAACAGTCAGGGGTACCTTTACCTTTACTACAGGATTGCTGGGTCTCCTGTGAGACAGAGGCTGGAGTTGAGGAAGTAGATAGAGACAGAGCCCAATGACACTTGCCAAGAGAGGGCACCTGTGTCCCCTGGAGTCCTTGAGAAGGAGGCTGAAGCCCTGACATTTCAGCTCAAGGGATTAAGACCTGCAACTCTAGCTGGACTTGTCTTGCCTAGTGCTACCTTGTGGCCTGCTCCTTACCCAAGGTGAAGATTGGTCAGAGGAGGCCTGTATATGTGCTCACATGCACCAGAGTGACATTCCCTCATGCTCTAGACAGGTGGCATGCTTGCCACATGCCCACCACTGTGGTCCACTTGTCTGCCACTGTGGTAGGAGTTTAGGCCGAGGAGTCGGACAGCTGGACAAATCACCATAAAGCTGAGGTGGGGGGAAGAGTCTCTCTCTTTCCAAGGAAAGAGCCGCAATGTTTGCAAGCTGCTGCCTGAGCAACAATCCCTGGCCTGACTCTTATCAGCACAGTTTCACAGAAGCTCTCTCCGTTATTGCTTTGCTTGGGTTTTGTGCTGCTCCTTCGGGAGCATTTAACTCCAGATTCTGAGCTTGCCTTTCCTACTGTAGAGCACCGGTGTGGTAAACAGAAAAAAGGGGGTCCCCCTTCCCCACCTTCCATCCGTTTTTTGCAACCCTGCTCACTGCGGTTTCCTGTCCCTTGCTCTCATGGTTTTTTTATTTCCTGGAAATGTGTCAGGCAGGAACTGCAGGATCCTTCCTGGGCTTGCACAAAAGTGCCGGCTGGGAGTGAGAAATAGCTAGAGCAGTTCTATGAGTCAGGGCTCGTCTTGGTGGGAGTTTTCTCATCAGCTGGGCTGCTGCTTCTGCAGTTTAGACACAGGATGTGAGTAATGAGCGGAAGAACAAAGCCACCGGCAGTTTTTCTCTTCCGAAGCACCACTCATGAATTTCAGCGGAACTTTTATCCTTCCTTGTGCAGGGAACATGCTTAGATTCCCAAAGCTGAGGACCTGGGGTCCCTTCTTTTGAGGGGCTTGCAGCTGTCCCGTACATGTCTCCTGCCCAGGGAGCTAACGGAGGCCTCTCTCTTCCATGCAGGGAAGGCGAGGAGTGGCAGAGAACCCGCAGCCTCCTTGGAAAGCATATGCTGAAGCCCAAAGAAGTGGAGTCCTACACTGGAACTCTGAACGATGTGGTCAGTGATCTGATCCGAAGGCTGGAGCACCAGCGGAGTTTCCACGATCAGCATGTGGTCAAGAATGTGGCTGACGAATTTTACAAGTTTGGATTGGAAGGTATGTGTTTTGTTCACTGCATTTGTGTGTCACCCGAGTAAACCACGCAGCCCAGAGTTATATCGCTTGACATTTAAGCATCGGGGGGAGCCGGGATTAATCTTTTGTTCTTGTTGCGGCAGCTAAGGTGGTCATTTTGAGCAGGTTCTGGGTTGGATTTGTTTGGGAACGTTTTTTGTTTTAGGACAGGGTGATACCGTAATTCAGGAGCACCTTTCTCCCCTGCCTGTCTCCTGCACTGCCTCATTCATCTCTGCTCCTGCAAAGCTGCATTGGCCACTTCACAAAACCTCCGAAACTCTCCTGGTGTCCCTACTTCCAAATTCCTTTCGCCTTCCAAATTCCATAAGCCAGAGCAATGTGTTCTGCAGGAGCTGGCATTGAATGCAGAATCCTCCGGCATCCTTTTAAAGAAAAATCTCAGCTTTCATTTTTGTTTCTGAAATGGCCACAAATTCTAAGCTTTTAGCCCTTGCGGCTGTGTAAAGATGGACCTGAAAACAGAAGCCAAAGTGTGAGGTTTTGTGAAGGAGGATGTTCTAGAGCCAGGAGCTGGAACTATCATGCTTTACATAGTTAATTGATCTTTCTCCTATCTAGTGGAAACAGTTATGAAAGGTGTAACTGAATTGGCTTGGTTTGCATGAATTGCAAAATCCAGATCTTGTAATAGAATTCTGAGATTTTTTTCGGGTTGACCAGGGAGCTGCTCCGTCAACACATTCACAATATTTAACTGTTCTTATATGGATATATTAAAAGAGTCCCCCCCCCCACCTGTCATTCACCATGGATGTGCCAAACAGGTATTGTGAAAGATCGATATCTTGGTCTGACTCAAGTTGTTGAAGAGCTGGGGAAATCTGTGGCCCCCGTAGATGATGTTGGACTCAAACTCCCATCAGCCCCAACCAGCAGGACCATTGGTTAGCGATGATAGGAGCTGGAGTCCAACAATGTGCAGTGTGGCCACATGTTCCCCACAGTGTGGCCAGATAGCATCTCCTCTCATGGCTTAATCGATTTAATTGCTTTATGTTCTAGGCATCTCTTCCGTCCTCTTTGAGTCCCGAATTGGTTGCCTGGAGCCCAAAGTCCCCAAGGAAACAGAGAACTTCATCAGCTCCATCAACACCATGTTCATCATGACTCTGCTGACGATGGCAATGCCCAAGGTCTTACATCGCATCTTTCCCAAGCCGTGGCAGAAGTTCTGTGAATCCTGGGACTATATGTTCGAATTTGGTGAGTGTTGCCACCAGAGCTTGTCAGCACCTTGAAGAGGAGCTAAGTTAAGGTTACCAGACGTCCCCGTTTCCCGGGGACAGTCCCTGGATTTACAAATCAGTCCCCGTACAAAATCAATTGAAGTTGAAAAGTGTCCCCGGATTCATGGGAAAAAATCTGGTAACCTTAAGCTAGGTGGCCTGTTGTTGTAGCACAAATCAGAATCTTTGTCGCTCACTAAGGAAGTTTGGCATAAATTGTTGCATTTCATTCTCACTACTGTGTGTAGAAGGGGACGCGGGTGGCGCTGTGGGTTAAACCACAGAGCCTGGGGCTTGCCGATCAGAAGGTCGGTGGTTCGAATCCCCGCGGCGGGGTGAGCTCCCGTTGCTCGGTCCCTGCTCTTGCCAACCTAGCAGTTCAAAAGCACGTCAAAGTGCAAGTAGATAAATAGGTACCACTGCAGCGGGAAGGTAAACGGCGTTTCCGTGTGCTGCTCTGGTTCACCAGAAGTGGCTTAGTCATGCTGGCCACATGACCTGGAAGCTGTACGCCAGCTCCCTCGGCCAATAAAGCGAGATGAGCGCCACAACCCCAGAGTCGGTCACGACTGGACCTAATGGTCAGGGGTCCCTTTACCTTTTTACTGTGTGTGTGTTGGGGTTATTTCCCCCTCCTGTAAGAAGTTGCACAGTTTTTGTTGTGCTTGGAGACTACAGGTTAAATGCATGTGCTGCTTGATTCCATATGGCTCTGTAGGGTGCTTTAAAACTGATGCAACCACCGTTCGAATTCTGGAAAGAAAGAAAGAAAAGATGAACCAATGTAGGTTCTAATAGCAGGACCAAGAAAGCCGTCTGCAACACGCACCAATAATTATATGGCAGAGAAGGCCTTCATAAAAGGAATATTTTTATAGGGTTTTCTAGATATTGATAGGATCCAGCTTTAATAACAACCTTTCCCCAGAAATGCATTAGTACTGATGCCACGGGCAAAACCAAACCACTAGATTCACCTCTGGGGGGGAAGCCACGACTATTAAAGTGCTTTAAACATGTGAAAAGGATGTGACCCATGCATAAACCAGCCATTTAGCCTCCTTGCGGCTAGATCATGCAGCAACTCTCCTGTCTAGATTGCAATGGCCATGAGAATTCAAAGAAAGGGCAGCCTTTAAACCCCTGAAATAACTGTTTGAGCTGTCTTCCTGCAAGAAGCAATTGGCCCAGGCTGACATGTCCGCGACGGGTGACTGGATGCATTGCTTGGCAGCTCTCCCTGGAGAGCAAGTGCTGATCTCGTGCCAATTCCTTTCCAGCCAAAGGACACATTGACAAGCGGATGGCTGAAGTTTCAGAGAAAATCTCACGGGGGGAGAAGGTGGAAGGGAAATACCTGACTTACTACCTGGCACAGGAGAAGCTGTCCATGAAATCCATCTATGGAAACGTGACTGAGCTTCTGCTAGCTGGCGTGGACACGGTAAGCCTTTGGGAAGACGCTGGGGGGAAGCGCTTTTTACAGGAGCAGGATTCCCTCTCTCCCCACCCCTTACACAATTGGGCACGAAGTGAAGTAGGTCTCTGAGATAGAAAAATAACAGAAGACCCAGGTCTGGCTGGCTGGCATGCTGTGCTTTCTTGTGGGCAGTGGAGACAGACAGCAGCTTCCGATAACCCACTCTGCTTATCAGTGCCACGCCATGGAATCCTATGTACTGACCCCTAGTTTGGGATTTTCTTTGGCCCTTTGTGCCTCTTTTTCACTTCTATCTCCTCTTGCAGGAGGGCAATTTTACAGCTATTAAGTGGAGCTTAATTTGAACCTGGAACTTATTTTCTGTAGCCCTAGAATATGAAGTAGCTGGGTTTTTGTTTTGTTTTTGTTTAAAAGAACACCTCTGTGCACATACAAAGTAATTTCCTGCTTCTGGGACATGGGACCCTGCACACACCTCTTTCTCTCTCTTGGAACGAAGGCTAGAAACACTCCCTTTCTCTGAACTGGTAATAATCGCAACGTAACATCTTGGCACTGTGGGTTAAACCACAGAGCCTAGGGCTTGGTCGGCGGTTCGAATCCCCACGACGGGGTGAGCTCCCGTTGCTTGGTCCTAGCTTCTGCCCACCTAGCAGTTCCAAAGCACGTCCAAGTGCAAGTAGATAATTAGGAACCGCTCTGGCGGGAAGGTAAACGGCGTTTCCGTGCGCTGCTCTGGTTCGCCAGAAGCGGCTTTGTCATGCTGGCCACATGACCCGGAAGCTATACGCCAGCTCTCGGCCAATAAAGCGAGATGAGCGCCGCAACCCCAGAGTCGGACACGACTGGACCTAATGGTCAGGGGTCCCTTTACCTTTAACATCTTGGCTGTGATTGGCAGAACAAGAACCCTATATCAGTGTTTCCCAACCAGTGTGCCTCCAGATGTTTTGGGACTACAACTCCCATCATCCCTCACTAGCAATACCAGTGGTCAGGGATGATGGGAATTGTAGTCCCAAAACATCTGGAGGCACACTGGTTGGGAAACACTGCCCTATATCCCCTTACCCTATTGAATTCAATGGGACTTTAACTTCTGAGTAGGCACGTATAGGATTGCCCTGCTAATATTTACTCTTCTGCCATGCAAAAGAGGAATATGCTGCAAAAACCCCATTCTGGCTGGGGTCCTACTCCTAATAGCCTAATAATGAACCCTGCCCTGGCCTCTGTCCCTGCAGATCTCGAGCACTTTGTCCTGGAGCCTGTATGAATTGTCCCGTCACCCAGAGGTGCAAACAGCCCTCCACAAAGAAATTGCAGCAGTGATGAAGGGCCACGCCATCCCAACGGCAGCTGATGTAGCCCAGATGCCCTTGCTGAAGGCGGTGGTGAAGGAGGCGCTGAGGTGAGCCCCATTTCGGGAACGGATGGGAGAGTACATGGGGAGGTTGCTGGGGGAAGCATAAAATGTGACCAGGTCTGCCATTGCCTAAAAGACCACTATGCTGCAGTGAGGGCTGGTCCATTAGGGGGAATGGGGCACTGCCCCACCAACCTTATCCTGAGATTCCTGCATTGCAGGGGGTTGGACTAGATGACCCATGGGGTCCCTTCCAACTCTATTATTCTATGACATTGGCCATGTTGGCTGGAACTGTGGGGAGCTCTATTCCCAACAACATCTGCAGAGCGCAAGGTTGGGAAAAGTCAGTCTAATCCTTTTAAAAGTTGCATTGAAGCTGACATTCAGGTGAGGACCGAGGATGGAGCCTTAGGCAGCTGTAAAGGAAAAGGAGGCAGATCCCTTGTGATTTGGCCACTAGTGTTCATCCTGATGATCCTTAAAGCCAGGAAGATTTAAACTTATCTGCTGCACTTTTCAAGCTCTGTACACCTAAGTAAGAAAATCGGGGGCTTCCTTTGGGCTGCAACAGCTGCAGCAGCTGCAGCAGCATAGTCACTTAGCCAGCTGGGAGATTTGCACTCAAAGAGGTTAGGGAGCTGAGTAAACATTGCGATACGTTGCGGGGAATCAATTCCTTTATATTCACTTTGGCTGCTCTGTTTTTCCCTGCAGGTTGTACCCTGTGATTCCTGGCAATGCACGCGTCATCTCAGACAGGGACATCCAAGTGGGAGATTATCTGATCCCCAAAAAGGTGAGCGTCTTGCAAAATTGGATGCAAATAGGGGATGGGGACGGATGATAGCCATCGTCCTCTGGGTGGAGCTAAAGAGAAGCAGTAGCTTTAAGAAGGCAACATCCATTCTGGGATATGCATGGCTCCTAAAGGGCCATAGCTCAGTGGCAGGGTACTTGCTTTGTATGCAGAAGGTCACAGGTTCAATGCCCCAGCAGCTCCAAGAACGGCCAGCCAAGACTTGTGTCTGAAATCCTGGATAGCCACTGCCAGTAGATGTAGACAATGCTGAGCTGAATGGACCAGCATCATGACTTGGTAGAAGGCATGTTCCTTTGTTCCTAAAGGAAGCAAGCCTGGGAAGTGTAGCTTGGCTTCCTTCCTTGAGTCCTCTGGAGCATTCTGGCTCTGCAGTGCACCTGCAGAGGGCTTCTGGCACACTGTGGTCCTCAGCCGCATAGGTTGGTGGTGAGCAGATGGCCCTGGCAGGAGGGATTGCCTTGTCTTCTGCTTCATCCAACACAATGCTCCTCTGGCCTATGACGTGCAACTGCTCCTTTAGGTCAGCAATGCTGCAGGCAGGGAATTGTTGCAAATCCTGGAGTAGAAAATCCCAACACCTACATAATATCTGGCCAAGAAAACACATGTGTGGATCAGGGGTCATTGCTTGGAAGTGTTGGAATCTGTGCAGGGTCCTGAAGAAGTCTTAAAATCAAGCCTGACCAGTGAACCCAAGTGAAGGGAATATGCATCCTTTAAAAAAAAATGCTTCTCAGCATCCTCTTGCAACATCTCAGGCACATAGGTATCCTCAGCAAACTGATGCATGTGCAAAGGGTTCCTTGCAGGAGGGAAATCTAGTGCAGGAGGAAGAGAAATGGCAGTAGAGATGCAGGCAGAATGAGGTTAAGGCTGCAGAGCAAAAGCTTTGCTCTCCAATTGAGAAAGGGA
The DNA here is from genome assembly GCA_034641385.1 of Darevskia mixta. Taxonomy (NCBI): domain Eukaryota; kingdom Metazoa; phylum Chordata; class Lepidosauria; order Squamata; family Lacertidae; genus Darevskia; species Darevskia mixta. The sequence continues at coordinate 2,182,172 of JAWWNH010000047.1, forward strand.
GGAAGCCGTTGAAGGAGGACTATGAAGGCATGCTTCTTAGGGATGGGTCTTTTGGCCACGTGCACCCTGACCTTAGGGTCCCTGGGCTGCTTTCCTCATGATGTTCCCTTTCCCTGCTCTTTCAGACCTTGATCACCCTCTGCCATTATGCTACGTCACGTGACGGGAAGTACTTCTCCAACCCCAACTCATTCCAGCCGGAGCGATGGCTGCGAAAGGACGATGCTCATCACCCGTACGCCTCTATCCCCTTCGGCTTCGGCAAGCGCAGTTGCGTTGGACGGCGCATTGCAGAGCTGGAAGTGTATCTCGCCCTGTCTAGGGTGAGTGTCTGCATGGAGAAAACCCTCGATCAATACTGATGGAGAAAATGTGAATGACCCTAAGGCAGGCATAGGCAACCTTGGCTCGCCAGATGTTTTGGAACTACAGTTCCCATCATCCCTGACCACTGGCCCTGTTAGCTAGGGATCATGGGAGTTGTAGTTGCCTATGCCTGCCCTAAGGGGCTGTTTTCATCTTACGGAACGGAGACACAGTGGGGTTTATCCCCAAAGCCCTGTTCTTTTTTTTCTTGTTCTTTTTTCCAAAAAAATTTATTGGTTTTCCACAATTTTTATAACAATCACAAATTACATGAACACAAACACCTAAAACACATACAAACAAAAAAAGAAACAAAAAAGAATATCTAAACCTAAGTTCTATTCCATTTAAATTCACCTAAAAATTGACTTCCTCTGAACCTCCCTATCTAAAGTTCCATGCTTTACTTCTTTAGCAGTTGTCCAATTTCATACTTCTATTTACCTCCTATTTTATTCTGAATGCTTCTCTTCAAATTCACATTATCTTTATTAATAAACTTATTCAACATACTCCCTAATTTCTAGCTTCTAATTAACTAAACTTATCCTAACTACTAAACATCTGTTTCTAATCTGAGCCTCTTTTAGCCTTCTGAAACATTCCTAAATTTAAATATTGCAATATTTCTTTAAGTAACTTCTAAATTTCTTCCAATCAGCACAGTCAGGTAGAAGTTTGGCAGGATCCAAATCTAGTGGGCCTAGATTTGCAAGATTTCCTGAATCTCAGTGGAAAGTGAATGCATTCAGATCTTCTTTCGCTTGCTCCCCTCCCCTCCATCTCCAAGATGACATCTTCATTTTGTGCCTTGTTCCTTGCTCAGTACCTGCCCTGCTAACAAGCCATCGCTCCCCTTGTCTTGCAGATCCTGATGCATTTTGAAGTGAAGCCAGAGCAAGAAGGCCACATCGTGAGACCCATGACACGCACTCTGCTGGTACCGGAGAAGGAAATCAACCTGCAATTTCTGAGCCGCTAATCAGGACGAAGCAGAACTGCTGATGCTTCCCATCAAAGCACACTAGACCTTGAGGCTGGGTGTGACAAAGCTAATCTTCTGGATTATTTGGCGTCTGCTTGAAGAAGGGCTGGAGAGCAATGACATTAACTGAAGGGGCCACTGGTGCTTCCTCTCTTAAGTGGCACCCTTTGCTGTGTCTTGGAGGTCCAGCTCCAGGACTTGCTAGAGATAATTTCTCTGGAGCCAGAGTTTCCCAGCACATTATATAGAGCAGGGGTGGCCAATTTCCAAGAGACTGCGATCTACTCACAGAGTTAAAAACTGGCTGTGATCTACCCCCTTTTTGGGGGTTCAGGTCAAAGTTGTTGAGCTTCTTTAGGGGAAGAGGAAAGTGATGTTGAGCTTTTTTTTTTAGGAAGGAAAGCCCTGTTTTTGTTGGTTCAGGTCATTTTAGGGGTGCAGGGCAAAGATGTTGAGCTTTTTTTAGGGGAGCCAAAGTTTTTTAGCTTCTTTGGAGGGAGTCACAGATCTACTGGTGATCTACCACAGACGTCCAGTGATCTACCAGTAGATCACAATCTACCTGTTGGACATGCCTGATATAGAGTATCAGTGTGCACTTAAAATAAACAGAGGGGAACTGTGGGAAGAGCAGTTTTGCTCTGAAACGCAACTGCTTTTCTCACGCCGTTTGATAGTTCCCAGAACTTTCTGAAAATCGGATGGAGAGCCCAGTGGCAGTTTGGTTCTGTATACCAAACTGTCAATGTGATATCTGCGCAACTGCGAGTTCATGTATGCGTGCCCAATGCTCCGTGACAGCAACATCAAGGAAGGCCACCCAAAAAAGAAGCAGAGTTCTTGCATCTTCTCCAGCCACAACATTGTCCATTTGGTGCCATTGGCCTATGTAAACCGTCCATACTAGATCAGTGTTGGATCACTGTCAGAATGCAGTCGCCCAAGGTTATCTCTCGCTAGTGGAGAGACCTTGTATCTTGAAAGTGATATTTAGTTTCCTTCTCAGGGTGGAAGAGCTGGTTTCTAGATGCAGGGACAGTATTTATACCCCCACCCAGGTGTGTGAAAAGACCCCCAAAGCAAGCCAAACTTCATTTCAAATTATTTGTGGGGTTTTTTAAATCACTGAAGTTGAGGCAGTTCTATAGATGTTCCCTGTTTGGAGCTGTGAGAATGGAGAACAGGAATGTATTTAAGTGCCTTATTATTTATTATTATTAATATTGTTATGATAATCTTTTGTATTTTAAATATAATCATTTATATTTAATACCCTTCCCCTACATATTTATATTTTTATAACCTATAAATTATATGTACAAATGTTCTGTATTTTAAAAAACAGCTGCATCAGAACACTTCCTGTAACCAAAGCTGTCTACCTTAAAGGCTGTTTCTTTGGTGCTATGTTTAAATGTTATTTATTATCTTTGGATAATAAACATGAACTGATTTTTTTTTAAAATCTGACTTGCTTATCTGTGACTTTGAGCTGAAACGCCAAACTGTGGAGCAGAGAGATTGTGATTGATTGATTGCACTTTTGATCCCACCTTTCTTCCACAGCGCTGAAGGTGGCATACATTGTTCTCCTCCTCTATTGTAACTTCACAACAACCCTGTGAGGTAGGGTAGGCTGAGAGTGAGTTACTGGCCCACAGTCACCCAGTGAGTAGGGATTTGAACTCTGGTTTCCCTGGTCCTAGTTCCAACACTCGACACCACACTGGCTCTCTGGTAATGGCTGGGTGAGCATTATCTAGTCTGGAAACTTGAAATTTGCTTTCTAGCAACTTCTCCTTATGGTCTGGGCAACTGCTGTGAGTGTTATAGGGGATCACTGACGGTTAACTCCCAGTGCTCATCACAGTGCAACTCCCAAGATGGCGAAGCCATCATTGTTAAACTGAAGTGGCAGACGTAATGCTAAAAGAGTTCCAACATTACAAAACAGCTTATGACTTGTTCTCTCCTACACCTTATCATTAACCAGTGTGCCAAAAAGCTTCTTCATCCTACAGAGTTCCTTGGAGCAGCCAACCACAGTGCAAAATCTTTCCCACCCCCTGTAGTGTAGTTATACCAAGTCTGTCTAGGTTAGTGCACCTGACAAACTGAGCCCATTTTTAAACTCCAAGGAAACGCACCACAGAGGGCTCGGAAGGGCTGGCATCCACACCCAGGAAACCTGGGCAGTTGCTGAAGCCCCAGTGCCCAAGCAGGACCCACAGCTGCCCCCTGCCCTGAGTCACCAGGCAGCTGGCTCTGTTGTTGTTGTTGTTTAGTCGTGTCCGACTCTTCGTGACCCCATGGACCAGAGCACGCCAGGCACTTCTGTCTTCCACTGCCTCCTGCAGTTTGGTTAAACTCATGTTAGTAGCTTCAAGAACACTGTCCAACCATCTCGTCCCCTGCCATCCCCTTCTCCTTGTGCCCTCCATCTTTCCCAACATCAGGGTCCTTTCCAGGGAGTCTTCTCTTCTCATGAGGTGGCCAAAGTATTGGAGCCTCAGCTTCAGGATCTGTCCTTCAATCTAGTGAGCACGCAGGGCTGATTTCTTTAAGAATGGATAGGTTTGATCTTCTTGCAGTCCATGGGACCCTCAAGAGTCTCCTCCAGCACCATAATTCAAAAGCATCAATTCTTTGGCAATCAGTCTTCTTTATGGTCCAACTCTCACTGGCTGGCTCTGACAAACCTTTAAATCCCCCCCCCTTTAGCGTCACTCTGGGTCAATGTGAATGGCAAATAGACCCAGCCCTCTTTGAAGCATTGCTGTTCACTATCACTGTCTCCACATCAGACAGTGAAGCCACGCCCCCTGCACCCACCCCTCTCTGGCAAGGCAGTGCAGTGCAACAGGGGCAGGAAAAGAGAGGCTTGTACCCTGTTCCCCCTATTTTAAGACGTAGTCATAAAATAAGCCATAGCAGGATTTTTTCACATTTGCGAAATATAAGCCGTACCCCTAAAATAAGCCATAGTGATAGGCGCAGTTCTGGAGGGTGCCAAGCTCCCGGCAACAGCTCCAGCCTGATCCAGCTTCTCATGTGCTTATGAAGCAGTCTGCCTCCACCCTCCGCTCAATTTCCCGTTAAAGGCACAGGCGGTGCGGCTGGGCTTTTGTTTTTTAAATATATATATATATATATTAAATATATATATTTTATATATTGCTGAGAAGTTGCTCCAAAGAGCCGTCTGCTTTGCTGGGCTTTGCTAGCATCGCTTTTAGCTTCCAGGACCGAAAGCTGCTGAGATGCCGGGGAGGGGGGGGTTCTTTGAGCAGCAACTCTCCCCCCCCCTGCGACTTTGGTGCGTTTGGGGAAGAAAAAGCAGGCGGCCGGCCGAGAAAGCGTGCACCTGCCTCCCTCCCGGGAGAGCAGTGCCTTTAAATGCTGCTCGCCGGGGACTCCAGCACCCGCTTCGCTGTCTCCAGCCACCCGCTCCGGCTCCTGCTTGTTGGCCAGGCCGGCTGGCGAGGCTGGCGCACGGTGCACAGCCGGAGCGCACAGTGCGGCAACGATGAGCCACGTGCTGCCGGGCTGAGCTAGGGGGGGGGAGCCACAACTCTCTGTTGGCTGTTGCTCCCCCCAAGGGGGGGACGAATAAAATCCCTCCAGCCTTCAGGGACAAGGCGGACTAACCGGCTCCCCAGGAGCCTCGCAGCAGCGCCGTCGCTTGGTAAGTTCCCAGCGCCGTCGTTCTGTGCGTGCTTACGTAATAAAAATAAGACATCCCCTCAAAATAAGCCATAGTGTGTTTTCTTGAGGGAAAAAAAATAAGACGGTGTCTTAAAATAGGGGAAACACGGTATACAGGGGAAATAGTACCATCTGAAGCAGAGTGTTAATAAGAGGCCGAGGCTTGGGATAAGCAGTGTCCAGGCTACTCCCGCTATCTCCTGATTCAAAGCACACAGATGCCAAGTGGTGCAGACGTCCCCTTGCCTGGGCCAAGCTGGAACATGATTCAACTGCCTTTGTCTGGTGCGGTACAGGAATCCAGTATTTCTCCCCTTTCCTGCCGGCTGTTCCTTCCAGTCTTTTATAGTGCCTACTTGCTGGAAACCTCTATTGAGGAAAGCTCAGCATCCAAACATGCCCATACCAGAACGTTGTGTTACTGTAGCAATACTTTGCACTCAGACTTGCCCTCCATCCCTTGTAGGGAGACAAAGACAAAGAGATGGTGCCTATTTACTTTACTTCCTTGTGTGTTGGACATCTCACTGGGAAACCCCAGTGTAGGCATAAGCAAACTCAGCCCTCCATATGTTTTTGGAACTACAACTCCCATCATCCCTAGCAAACAGGACCAGTGGTCAGGGATGATGATGATGATAATAATAATAACAATAATAACAATAACAATAATAATAATAATAATAATAATAGTAATAATAATAATAAATTTTATTTATACCCCGCCCTCCCCAGCCAAGACCGGGCTCAGGGTGGCTAACACCAAGTATAAAAACAATTGATTAAAATACAACTTAAAAACAAGATTAAAATACAACATTAAAGTGCAGCCTCATTTCAGTAGAAACTCAAATCAAAACTATTTGGGGAAGGAACCGTCAAATCTTCACCAAGGCTGACTATCCAGACTGAACCTACATGGGCCAGAAAAATGCCAGGGAAGTCCCCAAATAGGAGTTCCATCACAGGAGGAAAAAAGGAAAGAGGGGGGAGGGGATCAAATTGATTCCAAGCCAAAGGCCAGGCGAAACAGCTCTGTCTTACAGGCCCTGCGGAAAGAAATCAGATCCTGCAGGGCCCTGGTCTCATGAGACAGGGCGTTCCACCAGGTTGGAGCCAGTGTTGAGAAGGCCCTGGCTCTGGTTGAGGCTAATCTAACTTCCTTAGGGCCCGGGACCTCTAGAGTATTGCTATTTATGGACCTTAAGGTCCTCCGTGGGGCATACCAGGAGAGGCGGTCCCGTAGGTATGAGGGTCCTAGGCCGCGAAGGGCTTTAAAGGTCAAAACCAGCACCTTAAATCTGACCCTGTACTCCACCGGGAGCCAGTGCAGCTGGAAAAGCACTGGGTGAATATGCTCCCATGGCAGGGACCCCGTGAGGAGCCTCGCTGCAGCATTCTGCACCCGCTAGAGATGTGAGTTGTAGTCCCAAAACATCTGGAGAACCGAGTTTGCCTATGCCTGCCCCAGTGTGTGTGTGTGTGAGAGAGAGAGAGAGAGAGAGAGAGGGAGGAGAATGAGAGGAGGGGAGAGAGGGAGACTTCATTTAATGCTGCTGGCTTTCACAGAATCATAGAATTGAATCATAGAATGGTAGTTGGAAGGGACCCCCAAAGGTCCTCTAGTCCAACCCCCTGCAATGCAGGAATCTCAGCTAAAGCATCCATAACAGATGCTTAAAAACCTCCAGTGAAGGATAGTCCACAACCTCTACTGTTGAACAGCTCTTACTGTCAGAAATTTCTTCCTGATGTTTAATCGGAAACAACTTTCTTGTAAATTGAATCCATTAGTTCTGGTCCTACGCTCCACAACAGGAGAAAACAAGCTTTCTCCATCTTCCATGTGACAGCCCTTTAGATATTTGAACGTGGCTCTCATATCTCCTCTCAGTCTCCTCTTATGCAGGCTAAACATACCCAGCTCCCTCAACTGTTCCTCATAAGACTTGGTTTCCAGGCCCTTGATCATCTTGGTCACCCTGCTCTGCACATGTTCCAGCTTGTCAATATCCTTCTTAAATTGTGGTGCTCAGAACTGGACACAGTATTCCGGGTGTGGTCTGACCAAGGCAGAATAGAGCAGTACAGTACTATTACTTCTCTTTCTTGGAGGTGAGAGGTAGCAGCATCTTTGTTGAGAGCATTTAGCACCTTTATTTCATAATTCCATTTACTTCATAAAATTAATACACCGCAGTTTACAAAAAACGATAAAACAATAAAACTATTAGTAAAAAAATTACAACCATAATTTAAGCCATATGGAAAATTAAACCACAATAGAACAGACTTTTGAAGTTTTGAATACAAAAAGGTAAAGGTAAAGGGACCCCTGACCATTAGGTCCAGTGGCCGACACTGGGGTTGCGGCGCTCATCTTGCTTTATTGGCCGAGGGAGCCGGTGTACAGCTTCCGGGTCATGTGGCCAGCATGACAAAGCCGCTTCTGGCGAACCAGAGCAGCGCACGGAAACACTGTTTACCTTCCCGCTGCAGTGGTACCTATTTATCTACTTGCACTTTGACATGCTTTCAAACTGCTAGGTTGGCAGGAGCAGGGACGAAACAAAGGGAGCTCACCCCATCGCGGGGATTTGAACCGCCGACCTTCTGATCGGCAAGCCCTAGGTTCTGTGGTTTAACCCACAGCACCACCCGCGTTCCTTTTTTTGAATACAAAACACACAAATAAAGATTAGAACACAGGTGTCAAGGACAAGGCCCGCGGGCCAAATGCGGCCCGCGAGACCTCGTCATGTGGCCCGTGAGCGCGCGCTGATTGGCGGTGGGCAATCCCCCGCACCATTTTTGCCTTGCCGGGAGAACCCGCCAAGGTTTTTTTTTCGGGCCGTTTTGGCCCAGCGCGGCTTTTTGCCGCCTCGGGGGTGCCCTGCGCGGCTTTCTGCCGCGTCGGGGAAGCCCCCCGCACCATTTTTGCCTTGCCGGGTGTCGCCCGTCGCCACCGAGGCTTGCAAAAGCCTGCTTTTGCAAGCGTCGGTGGCGAGGGGGAGGGAGACGTTGCACGGAGCGGAGAAGGGGCGGCGCGCGCCGACCCTCCCCCGCTCTGTGAAGCATCTCCGCTGTCGCCCGTCGCCACCGAGGCTTGCAAAAGCCTGCTTTTGCAAGCGTCGGTGGCGAGGGGGAGGGAGATGTTGCACGGAGCGGAGAAGGGGCGACGCACGGCCACCCTTTCTCTCTCTCTCTCTCTCTCTCACACACTCACTCACCCCTTCTGTCTTTCTTTCTGTCTGTGTGTCTTTCTTTCCTTCCTTTTTCCTTCCTTCCTTCCTTCCTTCCTTCCTTCCTTCCTTCCTTCCTTCCTTCCTTCCTTCCTTCCTTCCTTCCTTCCTTCCTTCTCTCTGACCCCTTCCTTCCTTCTCCCTCTTTCTTTCACTCTCTCTCTCACCCCTTCTGTCTGTCTTTCTTTCTGTCTGTCCTTCCTTCCTTCCTTCCTTCCTTCTCTCTCTCTCTCTCTCTCTCACTCACTCCTTGCTTCCTTGCTTCCTTGCTTCCTTGCTTCCTTGCTTCCTTCCTTCTCTCTCTCTCTCTCTCTCTCTCTCTCTCTCTCTCTCTCTCTCTCTCATACCTTTCTTCCTTCTCCCTCTTTCTTTCACTCTCTCTCACCCGCCAACCCCGTTCGCCAAAGCAGGCTTGTTTTTGCGATCGGGGCTGGTGGGGAAGAACCAGCAGCATCCCTCCGCCACCCCTCCCAGCCTTTTAGAGGAGGAAAACCAGAAAAATATTTTTTTTTCTTGTTTTCCTCCTCTAAAAACAACGTGCGCACTATGATAATAAAGAGTGGACACATAGTCCTACAGATACAACCGGCCCTTTGAGGGTGACCAAACTGCTGATGCGGCCCCCGATGAATTTGAGTTTGACACCCCTGGATTAGAAGCCATGTGATTTGTGACCTGGCTGAGTTCCCGCATTGTCATGCCCAGGAAAGCAAATCTCACGAGCAGTGAATCATCACTTCTGGAAACAGGGAGTGTATCAGGTTATGAAAGGTAGAATATCATTTGGGGAGCTGGTATGCAATTCAGATACACCCTCTGGCAGTGGTTTCCTGTACATCCCTTGCGCTAGCTCCTTTCTGCATTGTCCTCTCAGCTTTTAACAAAGAGCTGCTGAAAAGACCTTAAGAAAACTTTGCAACTGTTTAGAAGGTGTTGTTATTGTTTAGTTGTTTAGTCGTGTCCGACTCTTTGTGACCCCATGGACCAGAGCATGCCAGGCACTCCTGTCTTCCACTGCCTCCCGCAGTTTGGTCAGACTCATGTTGGTAGCTTCGAGAACACTGTCCAACCATCTCGTCCTCTGTCATCCCCTTCTCCTTGTGCTCTCCATCTTTCCCAACATCAGGGTCTTTTCCAGGGAGTCTTCTCTTCTCATGAGTATTGAAGCCTCAGCTTCAGGATCTGTCCTTCCAGTGAGCACTCAGGGCTGATTTCCTTAAGAATGGATAGGTTTGATCTTCTTGCAGTCCATGGGACTCTCAAGAGTCTCCTCCAGCACCATAATTCAAAAGCATCAATTCTTCGGCGATCAGCCTTCTTTATGGTCCAGCTCTCACTTCCATACATCACTACTGGGGAAACCATAGCTTTAACTATACGGACCTTTGTCGGAAAGGTGATGTCTCTGCTTTTTAAGATGCTGTCTAGGTTTGTCATCTCTTTTCTCCCAGGAAGCAGGCGTCTTTTAATTTCGTGACTGCTGTCACCATCTGCAGTGATCATGGAGCCCAAGAAAGTAAAATCTCTCACTGCCTCCATTTCTTCCCCTTCTATTTGCCAGGAGGTGATGGGACCAGTGGACATGATCTTAGTTTTTTTGATGTTGAGCTTCAGACCAAGATTTAGAAAGACCAAGATTTAGAAGGTAAAGGTAAAGGGACCCCTGACCATTAGGTCTAGTCGCGGACGACTCTGGGGTTGCGGCGCTCATCTCGCTTTATTGGCCGAGGGAGCCGGTGTACAGCTTCCAGGTCATGTGGCCAGTTTGACTATACCGCTTCTGGCGAACCAGAGCAGCGCACAGAAACACCGTTTAGAAAAGATAAACATGCGGCGGTATTATCTTTAGATGCGGAGAAAGCATTCGATAATGTATCGTGGTTATTTATGGAAAAAACTATACAAGGAATAAAACTGGGAGAGAAATTTGAAAGGGCAATTGGGGCTATATATAGTAATCAAAAAGCAAATTTGATAATAAATAATAAAATAACAGAAGAAATAAGAATATAAGAATATCAAAAGGAACGAGGCAGGGATGTCGCCTGTCCCCACTCCTTTTCATAATAACCTTAGAAACACTATTAAAAACATTAGAGAAGAGGAAACAATCAAAGGTGTGGTGATAGGAAAAAAGAAATTTAAAGTAAAGGCATTCGCAGATGATATAATAGTAACAACAGAAGACCCTTTAAATAGCATTCCCTTGGCAATAGGAAAAATAAAGGAATATGGGGTATTAGTTGGTTTGAAAATAAACTATAATAAAACTATAATGTTGGTAAAGAATTTAGAAATAGAAGAAAGGAGGGAATTACAAGAAAAAACAGGTATAAAAATCAGCAAAAAAAATGAAATATCTGGGCATAAACATGACAAATAAAGGTATAGATTTAATTCAAGAAAATTATATAAATACCTGGAAACAGATAAAAAAGAATTTAGAAATTTGGTCAAAATTAAAACTTTCTTTAATGGGCAGAATCTCTATTATCAAAATGAATATATTAGCTAAAATGAATTATTTGTTTCAAAATATTTATTTATTTTATCGCGGCCTGCTGCTGTTTTAGGATATTTGTGTTTTAGATGCATTGTACCGCTCAGTGTTGTGAGCCTCCCAGAGAACAATGCAAATAACAGTAAATAAATAAATCAAACTATGCAGCTCTGATCACGCCGGTGATGTTCTTCACAGGCATCCTAGCTTGGAATGCCCCAGGCAACCACCACCTTTGTTAGTGCCACACCTCATAGGATGTGATTGATAGTTACACATATCCCTGGAGGAGAGCAACGGGTTTCTACATGGAATAGCTGGGAGTTTACAGTTTAGGTGAAAATTGAAGTCCCATGCCCTCGTGTGACCGAAGCCATTTCCTTTGCTCCACATATTTCCACCCTGTATGTGGAGGTCCTGGGCTGCCCAAATGACAGACCTCCCCTCCCCTCGGCCTCACTGATGTGGTCCAAAGGAAAGCAGAGCAATAAGTTTGGCACCAGCTGGGCTGCAGGAGTTGCCGGAACATAGCTGTCAACTTTCGGATTTGAAAATAAGGGATTTTCCTGAACTTTCGGATTTGAAAATAAGGGGTGCCAAGAGGGCGGTGCAATGGCACCAAGTAGCCTCACCACCCTGCGCTCCAGAGGCTGCGTGCGAACGGGTGAGCGAAAGAGCGAGCGCATAGACGACAGGCAGGCTGGCTGTCTGGTTGGGTGTGAGGGTCTGGCTGCACAAGGCATGCAAGCTCTGCCCCCAGTCGGTCTCAGACTCCTTATTGGCAGCTGAGCAACGCAGCTGAGGGGCCTCCCTGGCCGGCAGGGAGGGAGAGGAGTTGCTTCCTTTGATATCCGGGAAATTTAAGGGATATCAACAATCTAGGATAGCAGCGGGAAACGGCATTGGAATAAGGGAGTTTCCCGCAAGAAAAGGGAGGGTTGACAGCTATGTGCCGGAAGGAGGCATACAAGGTGCCATCTAACTGTCTTAGGGACTCGACTCCGGATTGGTGTAGGATTTACTCCATAGCCTTTTCTTTTCCTGAAGATACCATGCAAGAATGTGGAGGCTTGGGATCAGAGCTTTCTTCTCTGGGATGGGCTACATTCCCAGGTTGATGAGTCCCATTTGCCCTTCACATCCCAATACAGCATGTGCAGAAATCACCTTATCAACCATTGGACCCATTACTGGTCTTGTTTGCTCAATCCACCAGAGCCTGTTTTCACATGCAAGGAAAGTCCTTAACTCACCGAGGGTTTGAGACCCATCACCTGGTTTAGCCGGCCAGTCAAAGTCATTCCTGGGGTATGACCACCTTTGGAAGTAGACAGCTTCAAGGAGCCACAGATGAGAGCTGAGGGCAGGGTGGAGACCAAAGGTGGACAAAGTACCCCAGAAGGAGCAGAACATGTCCCCCACCAGAGGTACTACCCCTCCCCTAACACGCCATACACCAGGAGTGACAGCTTGGCCATGGGTACTATGCAGCGTGCATGGCCCTAGTGCTGAAATTTGTGGGTGCCCGGCCTAATCATGGGGAATTTTGTGGGTGCTCGGGCACCCAGGGAGCCAGCACCTATGCCATACACCCCAACATTTATTGACCTGTTTGTTGGTTCATTAGATTTATAGCCTGCCCTTCATTCAGCAGCAGTACTGATTTATAGCGATTAATGCTGATAACAATGGAACACTGAATGGGAATGAACATCAATGGAGGCTGTTGCTGCTGCAGCCGCAACACCTGGGCCTTCACCGGCTTGGGAACGGCCCGGCAGCCATTTCCCAGGGAGGCTGCAGCAAATCACAAGTTCAACAATTCCCTATCTCAGCAAATTGATGGTGGTGAGACCCTGCAAGCACAGGCTTGGTGTGCTTACTGCAGAAACAGTTTTTCCCCCTTGGAACAGGCAGGGGCTAGGCAGAGGTGCTGGTTTTGGCTGCCAAAGGATCCCACTGGTTGCTGTGAAGCGACTTGCATGGATCCGGCCATTTTTCTCCCTCTCCTTGAGGCTCTTCCTCCTGTCTTCTAGAGCACAGCCAGAGAAGATTTTGATCATTTCCTCTTTCTGCTTGGCACAGTTTAAGCAGTCGAGGTGCCTGCTCTCCATGGATTGAGGCCTACCTCTCCTTCAGGCATCCTCGGCTCCCATCTCCTTTGGGCCTGGGCGGCCATTTACACATCATCGCAACAGGGGATGGGGAAACATGATAAACGAGGGCACATTCCCATTAAATGTGAACATGTCATATGTGTAGATGCAGATATAGAAATAATTACTGTGATTTAAATAGGAATGTAATGCACCTCGCCATCGAGGGGGCGAACTGGGACCAGGTGACCGCTCACTCTTCTATCCAGGAGCCAACTGTGGACTGGTATCTTCAATGCCCGTCCTGATCTCCTTTCTTAGAGTCATTTATCTTTAAATCAGACTTATACTGGACAGCTGTCCAAACAGAGGATGTGCTCCAGTAGACGACTGTCCTCTGGAAGCCCATCAGATAGAGGACTTACCTCTGGAACAAAGCAGTCCACATGCCCATCCTCTTCAAAAGGTCATCGTTCTTAAAATGGAGGCAAGAGCTGTTGCCTGAGAAGATGTGAGCCTGCTGTGTGCACACCATTCCTTTAAAGCACATTCAAAGGATGTTCTTTCCCTCAAAGAATTCTGGGAACTGTAGCTTACTCCTCAGTTCCCAGCAACCCTTAGCAAACTACAATGCCCATAATTCTTTGAGGGGAAAGAAAGCGTGTAATGTGTACACAGACTCAACATTGACATTGTAGAACTCAGGAGGAAGGCACCCAATATATTTTAACCTTATCACATACCCACCACATATGATAAAGATCTCCATCCTTTATCCTACATTTCCAACATTTGCATGCAGCTTGAGTTGCCGTTTACTATTGCTTTTCTAGCTCTGTGATATTATGCACGGGCTCTTTGAATAAACCAACTCCTTGGATCTCATACGGGTGTCCTGCCTACGGTCCAAAGCAAAGAGTAACAGGATGCCACAATAAGACTGTGGTTAATAAATCTACAGCGCATCTTTATTGCCCCTCTTTTTTTCTTTCTTTCTCTGACACATGCTGCCTCTTGCTGCTGCTGACAAGGCAACGTTCCGGCGAAGGGAGGGCAGGGAAGCAGTCCGCCTGGGGTCCCTGCTGGAAAGGTGAAGGAAGGGCCATTTGAAACGATGTGCGTTGTTCTTGTGCCAGAGGGCTCAGAGCCAAGTGTGAGAGGTAGGAAGGGAGGTGCAGAGAGGTTGTGAAAGGGCATGAGGAGGAATGGAAAAAGAGAACCAATAGAGTTTGCAGCTGCTTCTTCACCTACCTCCAACCTGCTTTGAGTGCAACCAAAGTAGCTTAGTTGTTCCTACTTGGATTCATTGAAACCATCCTGAAATATACTCGGAGTCAAGTGTGAATTTCATGTTCTTTATTCAGCTCATAGTAGCAAGGAATGAATCTTTCCCCAAAACGTCTGCTATATATACATTATTTACACAATGGGCCCCACGTGATTGGCTAATTCCGGGCTACTCCTGTAGGCCAATCAGGTTGCGGATTCACTTCATCCAGGAGCCTGATTGGCTGCTCTTGCAGGCCAATCAGGTCGCGGATTCACTTCCACCTGGAGCTGGATTGGGTGGCTCCTGCGGACCAATCCGACTGCTGCATTCTGGATCCTATTGTTCTAGGACCGATCAGACTGCTGCATTCTGGATCCTATTGTTCTAGGACCAATCAGACTGCTGCATTTTAGATCCTATTGTTCTAGGATTCAGCTCAGTACATAACACATCCCAAAACGCCTGACTTATCAAGAAAATACTAGGATGTAACAAGTTGGTTTGGGTGTGATTTCAACTTTCAGAACGCCCCTATTTTATATTGTGTGTGAGCTTGCCAATTAACCAGGAGAAAACAACAGGCCTGACCTGCTTCGCTCCTGCACCTTTTAATAGCAACTTAAATGATAAGGATGCCTTTTGCCTGCCGAGAGAGCAGCATTTTTTGGCCTGCTAATGTCTTCAAACAAAGGGCAGCTGTCTCTGTGGCAGCAGGACACCTGCTTTGCATGCAGAAGAGCTTGAGTTCAATCCCTGGAAGGGCTGGGAAAGATTCTGGCCTGAAACTCTGCGGTCAGTGCAGATGGTGCTGAGCTAGAGGGACCAGTGGTTTGATCTGGAATAAGGCAGCTTCTCATGGGCCTCCTAATCTGCTGGTAAAAGCTGATCAAACAGTGTCCTCAGTGGTTATCCCTGGGCATGCAAACCACCCCAACAAAGTGGACAGTAAATCCATACACTGCCGTAGAAGCAAACACAGTGGAACTATAAACTGCACCACTTGAAGCAGCATTCCTTGGGACAGACATACATAAAAGGCTTTTAGAAAAGGCAGGGCAAATTCATGGAGGGAAAGGTTGCTAAGCAATGAGCGTCATTCCTTCTGCTTCCTATGATCACTGCATACTGGCAGCTAGGGATGGAAAGGTCTGACAATTTCAGCTCTCTCAGCTTCTCATTTTTTTCAGTCTTAAATTCAGTTTGCCACATTTCTGCAGTAATTTTCAATTTTCTCTTCAGCATTTTAGTGGGAAATTCCTCCTAATAAGCCCTTTTTTTGGTGTGCGGTTTTGACTAACGTCCATATCTTTGCAAGAAATTTATCCTGTTTTTTTTTTTTTTTTAACAATGTGTTCATTTGTCATGCACACTTTTTCCTCATATGTGCATTTTTGCAAATATTGCTTGGAAAACTGCATTGGAAAATTCAGACAACTGCGAATTTCAAAAGATGACTGCGTTTCTGTTCTCATATTGTTTTGGAACGTGCAAATTTGACTGATTTGGCCTTAAATGTGAACCAAATTGATTGCCCCCCGATTCCTGTGTGCAACCATACGACTGTATATTGCGGCCCACAGGAGGTAGCAAACTCCCCAAACCCAGAAATCTTCTTAAATTATTGTATGTGATAATTTTGTGTGTGTCATTTCTGAGAACAATCCGGTTTATCTTTTCTCTGACAGAAACAAGCCATGCCAATTGCCATGTCAATTAATATTACATATAAATGAACTCCTGTACATTATATATATTCTGATTACATATCCTCTTCTTATAATGTTTCATTTCTGATTTGAAGGAATGTGATTGGGTACAGGGGGTATAATCAAACTAAATAGGGAGGCCTGCCACTTCTTATGCAGCTGAAAAGGCACCATCCATGTGCATATAGATGCATTTGCTAAACACAGAATAAACACATATTAGGTAAAGGTGAAGGGACCCCTGACCATTAGGTCCAGTCGTGTCCGACTCTGGGGTTGCGGCGCTCATCTCGCGTTACTGGCCGAAGGAGCCGGCATATAGCTTCCGGGTCATGTGGCCAGCATGACAAAGCCGCTTCTGGCGAACCAGAGCAGCACACAGAAACACCGTTTACCTCCCCGCCAGAGCGGTACCTATTTATCTACTTGCACTTTGACGTGCTTTCGAACTGCTAGGTGGGCAGGAGCTGGGACTAAGCAACGGGAGCTCACCCCGTCGTGGGGATTCGAACTGCCAACCTTCTGATCAGTAAGCCCTAGGCTCTGTGGTTTAACCCACAGTGCCACCCACGTCCCTAAACACCTATTAAAAACATATTTGTTCAGTAATTTCCAATCTGTTAATTTTTCCTGGCTGTTAATCCCATTGCTTGGCCATTTGTTTCATTATTTTGAACAGGACAAACCAACAAACAGATAAAAGAGGGAGGTATCAACAGGCTCAAGGAAACCCCAGTTTTCAGAAGTTAAAAAATAATAATTAAGGGGAAACCCCTAAGTGGAGCCCAAAATAGCCCAATTTGTCCAGTGCACATTTAGTGGCCTTGGAAAGCTAACTGAATTTTTGTGGGGTAAAGCAGGAGAAAGGAGGAACCAAACAAAGTATCTCAAAAAGTAGAATTCCATGCTGCAATATTTTGCAGCTCCCCTTCTTAGCCATAATAAGTGTGGTTGGACCTGTTCAGTGGCAGCATTCTTGCAATCACCAGTTGATGGGGACAAGCAATAGAAGATAGTTGTCTCTATCATCCTTTAGAGAGCCAGTGTGGTGTAGTGGTTAAGAGCGGTAGACTCGTAATCTGGTGAACCGGGTTCGCGTCTCCGCTCCTCCACATGCAGCTGCTGGGTGACCTTCGGCTAGTCACACTTCTTTGAAGTCTCTCAGCCCCACTGTCTATCAGGACAAGAGCCAGTGTGGTGTAGTGGTTAAGAGCGGTGGACTCGTAATCTGGTGAACCGGGTTCGCGTCTCCGCTCCTCCACATGCAGCTGCTGGGTGACCTTGGGCTAGTCACACTTCTCTGAAGTCTCTCAGCCCCACTCACCTCACAGAGTGTTTGTTGTGGGGGAGGAAGGGAAAGGAGATTGTTAGCCGCTCTTTCGGGTAGTGATAAAGCGGGATAGCAAATCCAAACTCTTCTTCTTCTTCTTCTTCTTCTTCTTCTTCTTCTTCTTCTTCTTCTTCTTCTTCTTTACTTGTGAGCTTCCTAGGGATTATTATGGTGAGAGCGAAGCTGCAGCAAACATTTCACCCAAGCTCCCTTGTCCCCACCAGGGCTCTTGTGTCTCTGCATAAAAGATAGAAGTGCCAAAGGTGAAACTGTGTCCTATCATTGCACCTCCCATGCTGCCGGGGGCTGCACCTGTTGAATAGCCACAGCATAGCGCTGCAAGGATGGGGGGGGGGACTTGGGAGACATGATGAACTACTCTGTTAAAAACGCAGGAGCCCTGTTTTCACTGCATCCTGTCAACCTGCAGTGTGTCGTCTTTTTTTTACGTTTGGCTATGGGAAGCGGGTGGCGCTGTGGGTTAAACCACAGAGCCTAGGGCTTGCCGATCA
Organism: Darevskia mixta; assembly: GCA_034641385.1. NCBI lineage: Eukaryota > Metazoa > Chordata > Lepidosauria > Squamata > Lacertidae > Darevskia > Darevskia mixta. The sequence goes on from JAWWNH010000047.1 coordinate 2,199,884, forward strand.
GAAGGCCGGCATTTCGAATCCCCGCGACGGGGTGAGCTCCCGTTGCTCGGTCCCTGCTCCTGCCAACCTAGCAGTTCGAAAGCACATCAAAGTGCAAGTAGATAAATAGGTACCGCTCCAGCGGGAAGGTAAACTACGTTTCCATGCGCTGCTCTGGTTCGCCAGAAGCGGCTTAGTCATGCTGGCCACATGACCCGGAAGCTTTACGCCGGCTCCCTCAGCCAATAATGCGAGATGAGCGCCGCAACCCCAGAGTCGGTCACTACTGGACCTAATGGTCAGGGGTACCTTCACCTTTATGGGAAGAACTTCGCTTACAGGGAATGCTGAGCAAAGTTGAGGTGGCATTTGGAAATGTCTCTCCAGGGGTAAAGGACCAGTGACCTCCACATATGGTTGAATGGATATCAGAGGGAGGTTGCTTTGTAGCAGGCCCGGCTCATTTAGAGTCCAGAGTCCCAGATAATTGACGTCAGCTAGTCAGCTATTTCTCTCTCGCCCTCTCCCTCACTCAACAGCACTCATACGGTCCACAGTGTGGCATTAACAGGCTCGGAAGGGCAGCTGGGGAAATGTCAAGTAGCATCCTTTAGGCCAGCTGGGCTTGGTTAACCATTACGCAGAGGGTTTTTTCCAACGTCGCCACGGCTGAGCTTTCCAGTGACCTGCCACAGGATACCGTCAGTGGAAAGACGGAGCGTAGGGATTCTGTCCCCCACTCAAGGCAGGGGATGATCCTTTCAACTTGGTTATCTGTCTCCTAAATAAGCTAGGCCTCACAGATCATCTTTCGATATGCATTTCGATATCGAGTGTGGTGCAAGCAGCAACCTGCGTTTGACAAATAAGACGCGGGCATCGCCCGACCCCTAGCCTTTGACGTCATTCGCCATATAGATAATTTCTCTGCAAATTAGAAGAGGCAGTTGAGAACACTGGCATAATATAATGAAAAATAAAAAAATTCCTTCCAGTAGCACCTTAAAGGTAAAGGTAAAGGGACCCCTGACCATTAGGTCCAGTCGTGTCTGACTCTGGGGTTACGGTGCTCATCTCGCTTTATTGGCCGAGAGCCGGCATACAGCTTCCGGGTCATGTGGCCAGCATGACAAAGCCGCTTCTGGCGAATCAGAGCAGCGCACGGAAACGCCGTTTACCTTCCCGCCAGAGCGGTTCCTATTTATCTACTTGCACTTCGTGCTTTCGAACTGCTAGGTGGGCAGGAGCTGGGACCGAGCAACGGGAGCTCACCCCGTCACAGGGATTCGAACCGCTGACCTTCTGATCAGCAAGCCCTAGGCTCTGCGGTTTAACCCACAGCGCCACCTGGGTCCCACAGTACACGAAAGCTCATACCAAGAACAAACTTAGTTGGTCTCTAAGGTGCTACTGGAAGGAATTTTTTTATTTTTCATTTTGTTTTGACTATGACAGACCAACACGGCTACCTACCTGTAACTGGAACTGGCATAATATAACGGTGAAGGATACAAGCTTGAGGGATTGCTGGTTGAAATCTAATCTTGGCCTCGAATTCACAAGCGTGGCTTCAGGGCAGCAGCAAGCTACAGTGGTACCTTGATTCTCAAACGCCTTGGTACTCAAATGACTTGGAACCCAAACACTGTGAACCTGGAAGTGTTTCAGTTTGCGAACTTTTTTCGGAAGCCGAACATGCTCCGTTTTGAGTGTTATGCTTCCATTTTGAGTGCCACACTTCCATTTTGAGTGTCATGCTGAGGTCTGTCTGTTTTTGCTATTTATTTTGCGTTTTCGTTTTTGTGGCTTTTTGTTTTTGTGACTGTGTGGAACCCAGTTCAGCTACTGATTGATTGTTTGTATGACTGCAGTACATTGTTTATTACTTTCATTTTATGGATCAATGGTCTCGTTAGAGAGTAAAATTCATATTAAATTGCTGTTTTAGGGGTTGTTTTTACAAGTCTGGGACGGATTAATCTGTTTTGCATTACTTTCTATGGGAAAGCGCACCTTGGTTTTGGAACGCTTTGGTTTTGGAACGAACTTCCAGAACGGATTAAGTTTGAGAACCAAGGTACCACAGTACTGCTTCTCGGTCTCAGTGCTGCCGATTGAAACATGGGGACAATCATACTGGTCTACCTCACAGCGTTGTTTCATTGCAAGAATTATTGGTGGGGGGGGGGAGAATCCTATCCTAGCACAGTGCAGAGTCCCTGCTTTGAATGCATACCAGTTTTAGGTAAACCCACTTACAGGTTTGTGATGATTAAGCAGCGTATAAAATTGTTGTGGAATGGTTGGACGCAAAGGAATGGTGGGAGGAACCAGCTGGGGAACCCTCAAAGGAAGAAGGCTCAGAGCGAGGGGAATGGTGGTGGTGGTCAGAAGGAGAAGACCGGGAAGAGGAGGTGTCAGAAGCTGAGGGGGTAGCAGGGCTTAGTGAGCTGGGAGAGTCTGTGGCAGAGAGCAGTCCAGAATCGGAGGCAGAAGCTGCAGCAGGTGAGTGGCAGGTGGGAGGCCAAGAGGCAGAGAGGAATCAGGCTGGTGATGAGTCATGAGGAAGAGAGGGGAAAATAGGAGAAGTGAACAACTGGCTTCGCAAATGGTGCCGGCAGGAACGGTTTGGATTCTTAGATCACGGCCTGCAGTTTCTTGAAGATGGACTTCTGGCAAGTGATGGGCTGCACCTCACAAGGGTTGGGAGGAATGTTTTTGCCAACAATCTCAAAAACCTCATCAGGAGGGCTTTAAACTGACTTATGTGGGGGAGGGAGACAGTGGTCCTGAAGGTAGGAGTCTATCAAATGCTGAAGATGATCATCCAAAAGTCAAGGACCAAATGGAGCAAACAGCACACAGACCTAGTGGTGGGAGGAAAAAATCCTTAAGTAGGAGACTAGGGGGAATGATCAATGGTTTTCAATGTCTGTATACAAATGCACAGAGCATGGGAAATAAACAAGATGAACTTGAGCTCTTGATACAGCAAACTAAATACGACATAATAGGCATCACTGAAACCTGGTGGGATGAGTCTCATGATTGGAATGTAGTAATAGAGGGATACAATCTATTTCAGAGAAATAGACCAAACAGGAAAGGAGGAGGAGTGGCATTATATGTCAGGGATGTGTATACCTGTGAAGAGATCCATGATTTAAAACTTCAAAGCCAAATTGAGAGTATCTGGGTCAAAATTAAGGGAGAGAAAAATAACAGTGATCTTATTGTGGGAGTTTACTATAGATCCCCGAGCCAAACTGAGGACATAGATGATGCCTTCCTGGAACAGATGACCAAGCATTCAAAAGGAAATGAGATAGTAGTAATGGGGGATTTCAACTATCCTGATATTTGTTGGATGTCAAACTCAGCCAAGAGCATAAGGTCGAACAGATTCCTCACTGGCCTTGCAGACAACTTCATTGTCCAGAAAGTGGTAGAAGCAACAAGAGGATCAGCCATTTTAGATCTGGTCCTAACCAATAGTGATGACCTGGTTAGTGGGGTAGAAGTGGCAGGATCATTAGGTGGGAGTGATCATGCTCTTCTGGAGTTTATTATACATCAGAAAGGAGCAACCAAGCATACTAAGACTCAAATTCTAGACTTTAAGAAAGCCGACTTCAGAAAACTTAGGGAAATGCTGGATGTGATCCCATGGTCAGTAATACTAAAAGGGATGGGAGTTCATGATGGATGGGAGTTTGTTAAAAGGGAGATATTAAAAGCACAACTTCAAGCAGTACCAATGCGACGAAAACATGGAAGGTGCCTAAAGAAGCCAGGGTGGCTATCTAAAGAACTTTTAACTGAGTTAAGATTTAAAAGGGATATGTACAAGAAATGGAAAAAGGGGGAAACCACCAGAGAGGAATTCAAACAAATAGCCAGCACATGTAGAGACAAAGTCAGAAAAGCTAAAGCACAGAATGAACTCAGGCTTGCTAGAGAGGTTAAAAGCAATAAAAAGAGTTTTTATGGGTATGTCCGTAGCAAAAGGAAGAACAAGGAAACAGTGGGGTCACTTAGAGGAGAAGATGGTGAAATGCGAACAGGGGACGCAGAAAGGGCAGAACTCCTCAATACCTTCTTTGCCTCAGTCTTCTCCAAAAAAGAAAACAATGCCCGACCTGAAGAATATGGAGCAGATGATTCAGCAGGGGAAACACAGCCCAGAATAAGTAAGGAGGTAGTACAAGAACACTTGGCTAGTTTAGATGTATTCAAGTCTCCAGGGCCAGATGAACTACATCCCAGAGTATTAAAAGAACTGGCAGAGGTGATTTCAGAACCACTGGCAGTAATCTTTGAGAATTCCTGGAAAACAGGTGAAGTCCCAGCAGACTGGAGGAGGGCAAATGTTGTCCCTATTTTCAAAAAGGGGGAAAGAGAGGACCCAAACAATTACCGCCCAGTCAGCCTGACATCAATAGCAGGAAAGATTCTAGAGCAGATCATTAAGCAAACGGTCTGTGAGCACCTAGAAAGGAACGCTGTGATCACTAAAAGTCAGCATGGGTTTCTGAAAAATAAGTCATGTCAGACTAATCTGATCTCATTTTTTGACAGAATTACAAGCCTGGTAGACGAAGGGAACACTGTGGATGTAGCCTATCTTGATTTCAGCAAGGCCTTTGACAAGGTGCCCCATGATATTCTTGTAAAGAAGCTGGTAAAATGCGGGCTAGACAATGCTACCATTCAGTGGATTTGTAACTGGCTGACTGACCGAACCCAAAGGGTGCTCATCAATGGCTCCTCTTCATCCTGGAGAGAAGTGACTAGTGGGGTGCCACAGGGTTCTGTCTTGGGCCCAGTCTTATTCAACATCTTTATCAATGACTTGGATGATGGGCTTGAGGGCATCCTGATCAAGTTTGCAGATGACACCAAATTGGGAGGGGTGGCTAATACCCCAGAGGACAGGATCACACTTCAAAATGACCTTAACAGATTAGAGAACTGGGCCAAGGCAAACAGGATGAATTTTAACAGGGAGAAATGTAAAGTACTACACTTGGGCAAAAAAAAATGAAAGGCACAAATACAGGATGGGTGATACCTGGCTTGAGAGCAGTACAAGTGAAAAGGATCTAGGAGTCTTGGTAGACCACAAACTTGACATGAGTCAACAGTGTGATGCAGCAGCTAAAAAAGCCAATGCAATTCTGGGCTGCATCAATAGGAGTATAGCATCTAGATCAAGGGAAGTAATAGTACCACTGTATTCCGCTCTGGTCAGACCCCACCTGGAATACTGTGTCCAGTTCTGGGCACCACAGTTCAAGAAGGATATTGACAAGCTGGAACGTGTCCAGAGGAGGGCAACCAAAATGGTCAAAGGCCTGGAAACGATGCCTTATGAGGAACGGCTTAGGGAGCTGGGTATGTTTAGCCTGGAGAAGAGACGGTTAAGGGGTGATATGATAGCCATGTTCAAATATATAAAAGGATGTCATATAGAGGAGGGAGAAAGGTTGTTTTCTGCTGCTCCAGAGAAGCGGACACGGAGCAATGGATTCAAACTACAAGAAAGAAGATTCCACCTAAACATTAGGAAGAATTTCTTGACAGTAAGAGCTGTTCGACAATGGAATTTGCTGCCAAGGAGTGTGGTGGAGTCTCCTTCTTTGGAGGTCTTTAAGCAGAGGCTTGACAGCCACCTGTCAGGAATGCTTTGATGGTGTTTCCTGCTTGGCAGGGGGTTGGACTGGATGGCCCTTGGGGTCTCTTCCAACTCTATGATTCTGTGATTCTGTGATTCTGTGTTCTTTGCTCAAAATAACAGCAATAACAACATTTTCTCCTGTTGAAAATTTCTGTGGAAATTCTCCCTCATTTCTTTTCTTTCTTTCTTTTTTAAACTAAATCTTTATTGGTTTTAAAACAAATATATATATATCTACATACATCAGATCGAAGATAAGAAAAAGAAAGAAAATAAGAGCAAAAAAAATCAGAATAGAAGAAGTAAACAATAAAGAATTTTAGATGACAACGAAAGAACATCAAGAACGTTATTTCACAAAAATACATTTGTCAATGTTATATAATCATAAATAAAAGCAACTTCCAATTTTTCACATTGTATTTGTATTGTCTTTTTTTGGTTAAATTTATCGCACATTCTTTTATCACTGCTTTTAATCCTTTTACATTCTTGTCTTAAACTTATGGTATATTTCTTTTTCTTTTGCAAGTATCAACCCAGTTCCGCTAAAAGGTTATTATTTGAATAATATGTATTTAAGTATTTTTTGAATATATTCCATTCTCCCTCATTTCTGTGGAAACTTGGGCACTTTTTGGAAGAAAGTCAGTATACAGATGAATTATAATAAATAAATAAAATTGACCAATTAGAAAAATCACCATACCTTTATGTTTTTTATTTTTTAAAAAATCTACAAGACCAGCACGTGGTTACAAACAACTAACCCAGATGGAAAAAAGAAAGGCAAAGAACCGAGTGTGTGAAGGGTTAATTTTGCTGTGTATGCTACTGTCTTCCTTTCTTAAACAGCTGTGCTTAAGCCATGCAGCCAAGGACAGCCCAGCTCTTAAAACTGTTTTTATTAATTTAAAAAATGACAAAGGAACTAAAATCATGAAACAGCAAAGTCATGCTGGAGGAGTGTGGCTCACGGCTTAGGGATATTCAGGCATGGTCCGCAAAGCATTAAACGACTGGAACTGATGTGCAGCCATTAATTTTGCCATTGACAAAATATTGTGGTTGGAGAGTGCTAGGAAAAGTGAAAGGCCTTTTAAAAGGAAGGCTGAATGACTCCCCGGCAGATCTGTATGCACTATAAATTGACTGAAGGGCAACTGATCACGGAAACCCTGGTCTCTGCTGCCACTTTCAGGACACAATATTCAATTGCAGCCATCCTCCACACTTTGCATCTCTAGAAGGGTTGCCAACAACTCCTGCCCTGCGCCCCAGATGTTTTTGGACTACAAATCCCATCACCCCTGACCATTAGCTGAGTGAATGGAGGCTTAGCCCAAAAAGGAACAAAGCACAAGACAATGCCCTCTCTTCTGTCTTCCTGCTTTCTTCATTCCAGTATCGGTTTTCTCCAAACCGCTTTCTGATGCCAGGGCCTTGAATGACATCACTCCAAATGAAGATATAGCTTTCTCACTCTTGGTTGCTTGTTACTTTCTGGGATGCTGGAACAGAAAGTGCATTTTTATCTCCTTTTCACTCTTGGGGTATAGGTCTGGGCCTGCCTCTAACTGCCTCCGCCAGTGTGCTGTAGTGGTTAAGAGCGGTAGACTCGTAATCTGGTGAACCGGGTTCGCGTCTCCGCTCCTCCACATGCAGCTGCTGGGTGACCTTGGGCTAGTCACACTTCTTGGAAGTCTCTCAGCCCCACTCACCTCACAGAGTGTTTGTTGTGGGGGAGGAAGGGAAAGGAGAATGTTAGCCGCTTTGAGATTCCTTTGGGTATTGAGAAAGTGGGTTATCAAATCCAAACTCTTCTTCTTCTTCTTCTTCTTCTCAAGGAAAACCAAGTCCCTCTGGGCTCCACTAGGTGGAGACACTTTCTTGGCGGAATAGGACATATCACCATAATGGGCACCATTAAACTACGAGGCTTAGTCTGACACAAGGCACTTGCAGATTACATTGGGCCCAAGTCCTGGGGTCTGACACCTACTGGACTCTCCCGAGGTGATGAAGACTTACAACTCTTCAAGAGATGATTAGAGAAACTTAACAGCCTTTGAAGGGACCCAGGTGGCACTGTGGGTTAAACCACAGAGCCTAGGACTTGCCGATCAGAAGGTCGGCGGTTCGAATCCCCATGACGGGGTGAGCTCCCGTTGCTCGGTCCCAGCTCCTGCCCACCTAGCAGTTCGAAAGCACGTCAAAGTGAAAGTAGATAAATAGGAACCGCTCTGGCGGGAAGGTAAACGGCATTTCCGTGCGCTGCTCTGGTTCGCCAGAAGCGGCTTTGTCATGCTGGCCACATGACCTGGAAGCTGTACGCCGGCTCTTGGCCAATAAAGCGAGATGAGCGCCGCAACCCCAGAGTTGGACACGACTGGACCTAATGGTCAGAGGTCCCTTCCCTTCACCTTCAACAGCCTTTGAATCCGGAGCCTTCAAGAAGGAGGAAGACACTTATCTGCTTCAGACCTTCCTCACCCATATGCTAAATGCACAGAGAAGTGGGAAGAGAGACCTTGCTGCAGGCTCTGACATCATGTACCCTGCTGTCTCTGCCCCATTGCTGTGCACATGTTCAAAGGGGCGCCTATGCGCCCACAGCTACACACACACACACACACACACACAGTGCCGCACGCAGATGGGACTCCCAGGGTGGTGCCCTTTTGCAATGCTGCCATGAATGCATGGGATGGGGCAGTAGTGTGTAGCCCATGGGGGTGGGCCTCGGGTCATGCTCCCAAGCAGAAAGGTCCGAGAGGCTTGTTCCGCCAGTCCAGTGGCAGAGTTGCCAGAGACGCTGTATGTTTAAAAGACACCTCGCCAAGGAGCCTAAACGTGCTCATGAGCCATTTTGTAGATGTTGTAAGGGAGATCTTCCCAGCCTTTCATTCTGCAAAGCAAGCCACTCAAGGCTCAAGCTGCTGCTTTTGATCTGACAGCATACATATACAGATTTGTAGCATCTGTCTTGCTCACTAAACCTACTTGGGTGGTTGAAATAATGGGATTTCCTTCGGAGGGAATCCTTTAAGAAGCAGTGGGGATAAGGACAGGAGTGGACACACATGCACAAAAGGCTTCTCTGGTGAATCTTTCCTGTGGCCTATGGAATCTACTCTCCTTTGATGCATGTATCACATGGGACAAGAGCCCAGCGCATGTGAATGTAGTTGCCAACTTTCCAATTGGGGCCTGCAACTGTGCCTCTAACAGTAGCAGAGCGTGCAGACATTAGCAGCTCCTGGGAGTCATTTTGGACTCACAGCTGTCCATGTAGGTGCAGGTTAATTCTGTGTCCAGGGCAGCTGTCTACCAGCTCCATCTGGTACGCAGGCTGAGATCCTACCTGCCCGCTTACCAGAGTGGTGCATGCTCTAGTTATCTCCCCCTTGGACGACTGCAATGCGCTCTACGTGGGGCAACCTTTGAAGGTGACCCGGAAACTACAACTAATCCAGAATGCGGCAGCTAGACTGGTGACTGGGAGTGGCCACCGAGACCATATAACACCGGTCCTGAAAGACCTGCATTGGCTCCCAGTACGTTTCCGAGCACAATTCAAAGCCTTGGTGCTGACCTTTAAAGCCCTAAATGGCCTCAGCCCATTTGGCAACTAATGAGTCAGCCTTAACTGTTGTGCAATGAAGAGGAGGACCTGTGGACACCAACTGAAGTAGGACCCTGAGCCCATAGTTGGATACATCACTGACTCATCTCTCACCTCCTTTGTCAGGGAGGTGGGACGTGAACTGGTGGAGCCTGATAGTTTTCACTATTTCCCCCTTGCCCAAGTCTCCACCATTTAGGCTGTAATAGTGAAAACTGGCAAAGACTTTGGGCAGTGTTGATGGGCAAATCAGTCATCCACCAGTTATAGGGACAGAATACTTATTGAACTACCCAATAGCTGATTTGCTCTGAAGTTGTCCTCAGGTGATCTTGTCATTGTCTCTTTCCAAGAATTTCCACAACCAAAGATAGGTTGTGTCTTCTTAGACCCTTTGGAATAGGTAAAAAAGGTCAAGGCAAAGGACCCCTGGACGATTAAGTCCAGTCAAAGGCGACTATGGGGTTGTGGGGCTCATCTCAACAGCTTTCTGGGTCATGTGGCCAACATGACTAAACTGCTTCTGGCGCAACAGAATACCATGATGAAAACCAGAGTGCATGAAAATGCCATTTACCTTCCCACCACCTATTTATCTACTTGCGCTGGCGTGCTTTCGAACTGCTAGGTTGGCAGGAGCTGGGATCGAGCAACGGGAGCTCACCCCGTCGCAGGGATTCGAACCGCCAACCTTCTGATCAGCAAGCCCAAGAGGCTCGGTGGTTTAGAGCACAGCGCCACCTTTGGGATATGCTCAGAAGAAGACTCCTTCTTTCTTGTTGGTTGCATTGGGACTGTTATTATATGTATGTTGATGCCGCTTTACTAAATGTTTGAATATTTTACTGATTCATAATTTCTGTAAGCTGCCCAGAGGGATAAAAATGCCACAAGTAATTAAATATATAATCCTGCATATAGGCCAAGCCAGCTCAGTTCATGCTTGCACTTGCATCATCATAGAAAGGACAGTCTCACATTCAGTTGAAAGCTCCAGCTGTGTAATTAAGATAACTTTAGACTCTACCTTACCGAAGGCTCCCCACAACCCTTTAGATCTGTGGTGGCCAAACTTGGCCCTCCAGCTGTTTTTGGACGACAACTCCCATCATCCCTAGCTAACAGGACCAGTGGCCAGGGATGATGGGAATTGTAGTCCCAGAACAGCTGGAGGGCCGAGATTGGCCATAGCTGCTTTAGATGGTAACAATGTGAATGATTTAATTTACTTTAAACAAGCTAAGCCAGCCATGCTGCCTTGCCACCCCCACCCCCACCCCGCTCATTTTGCTGTGTGGGGTCCTGGACATCTACTCAAATGGTGCCCTTAATAAGCTCTGGTATTATTCCATGTGCTCATCAATTAGCGATGGATGAATCTGTTGATTTTGGCTTCTCTCAGTTTCCCACATTTCCACAGCAATTTGTGATTTGTTTTATTTGGTTTTGGGGGAAACATCCTCCCCAAAATTTGCTGGCATTTAACTGTGGATACCTCCTGGTATCCTGTGATACCTCCTGAGGGATGTGGGTGGTGCTGTGGGTTAAACCACAGAGCCTAGGGCTTGCCGATCAGAAGGTCAGTGGTTCGAATCCCTGCGACGGGGTGAGCTCCTGTTGCTCTGTCCCAGCTCCTGCCAACCTAGCAGTTGGAAGCTGACCCAGAAGCTGTACGCCAGCTCCCTCGGCCTATAGAGTGAGATGAGCGCCATAACCCCAGAGTCGTCTGCGACTGGACCTAACGATCAGGGGTACCTTTACCTTTACCTATCCAAATGGCAGGTTGGGAAAGGTTATGGAAAGCAGACTTGAAATTTACGGCATGTTGTACACTGAAAGAAAATTATATGAAAATGATGTACCGGTGGTATTTGACTCCTAGTAAGTTAGCAAAAATGTATACCTGTAGGACAAGTTCAAATACCTGCTGGAAATGTAAAGAAAAATAAGGTACCTTTTATCATATAAGGTGGACCTGTAAGGTAACAAAAGCTTTCTGGAATATGATATTTAATGAAATTGGGGGGGGGGGAATGCTTAAAATAACCTTTGTTAAGAAACCAGAAGCTTTTTTATTAGGAATTACAGGTACCGGCATTCCAAGGGAGCAGGAAATACTTTTTATGTATGGAACAACAGCCGCCCGGATGTTACTAGCTCAGAGATGAAAAGAAGACAAAGTCCCTACCAGAGAGGAATGGCAAACCAAGATGATGGACTATGCCGAAATGGCAAAACTGAATGGAAAACTCAGAAACCAAGAGGACAAAAACTTTATAAAAGAATGGGGGGAAATGTATAAGTTACTTAAGAGGCTATTGTAAGCAGATGGAAACATTGGCAGGATTTTTATTTCACTTGCAGTGTAATAATTACCATGGATAATAAGGATTGATATAAAAGTCAGAGTATGGAAGAATATGCAGTTCTAAATGTTTAAAATGGGACCCCATAGAGGGGATGGAGTGAAGTCACAAGATTCGGAGGAATCCCTGTATGTGGATATATATCTGGTTTTTTAAAAATTAATTTTGCATTTGTAAAACCAAATAAAAATGATTTTAAAAAAGGAAGACAAAGCGTGAATGGGGTAGTAAGGTAAAGGTAAAGGTACCCCTGACCGTTAGGACAACTCTGGGGTTGTGGTGTTTGTCTGCGGACAAACACCGGCTCCCTCGGCCTATAGAGTGAGCTCTATAGGCCGAGGGAGCCGGTGTTTGTCCGCAGACAGCTTCTGGGTCATGTGGCTAGCATGACTAAGCAGCTTCTGGCGAACCAGAGCAGCACACGGAAATGCCGTTTACCTTCCCGCCGGAGCGGTACCTATTTATCTACTTGCACTTTGACGTGCTTTCGAACTGCTAGGTTGGCAGAATCCCCATTGTGGGGATTCAAACTGCCAACCTTCTTATCAGCAATAATAATAATAATAATAATAATAATAATAATAATAATAATAATAATTTATTATGTGTACCCCGCCCATCTGCCTGGGTCCCCCCAGCCACTCTGGGCAGCTTCCAACAGATATTAAAATACATTAAAATATCACAGGTTAAAAACTTCCCTAAACAGGGCTGCCTTCAGGTATTTTCTGAATGTCAGATAGTTTTTTATCTCTTTGACCTCTGCTGGGAGGGCGTTCCACAGGGCGGGCGCCACTACCGAGAAGGCCCTCTGCCTGGTTCCCTGTAGCTTTGCTTCTCGCAGTGAGGGAACCATCAGAAGGCCCTCGGTGCTGGACCTCAGTGTCCGGCCTGAACGATGGGGGTAGAGACGCTCCTTCAGGTATATAGGACTGAGGCCCTTTAGGCAAGCCCTAGGCTCTGTGGTTTAGACCACAGCGCCACCCGCGTCCCTGAATGGGGTAGTAGGCTGTCATGAAAATGCAGATGGAACTGAATTTCTCCCCCACAGACTGGCGAGGGGACTCGACTCCGCTCCCGCTCATCTCAGCATTGGTCCATCATACAAGCCACATAATCGCCACATCCCAGAGATTAATAAACACTAGGATGTGTCCAGTTCTGGGCACCACAGTTCAAGAAGGATACTGACAAGCTGGGACGTGTCCAGAGGAGGGCAACCAAAATGGTCAAAGGCCTGGAAACGATGCCTTATGAGGAACGGCTTAGGGAGCTGGGTATGTTTAGCCTGGAGAAGAGAAGGTTAAGGGGTGATATGATAGCCATGTTCAAATATATAAAAGGATGTCATATAGAGGAGGGAGAAAGGTTGTTTTCTGCTGCTCCAGAGAAGCGGACACGGAGCAATGGATTCAAACTACAAGAAAGAAGATTCCACCTAAACATTAGGAAGAATTTCCTGACAGTAAGAGCTGTTCGACAGTGGAATTTGCTGCCAAGGAGTGTGGTGGAGTCTCCTTCTTTGGAGGTCTTTAAGCAGAGGCTTGACAGCCATCTGTCAAGAATGCTTTGATGGTGTTTCCTGCTTGGCAGGGGGTTGGACTGGATGGCCCTTGTGGTCTCTTCCAACTCTGATTCTATGATTCTATAGGATGTGGCTGTCCTGGCCTGTGCTCAGGCAGCCTTCCTGTCCCCCCCCCCCAGCCCCCTGCACTCATGCCTCAGTCTAGGGATCGAGGGGCCTCTTGTGCAGTCTTGTCATCTGGAAGATAATTGGATTTTAGCAAAAGGGAAAAAGCATTGGAGACGTTGCCCCCGGTGCTGAACCTGCTCGTGTTGCCTGGGCAGGCGGCAAATTATCCCCTGCCCAGAGGACCCAACTCTATTCTCTTCTCTTCTCTCTCTCTCTGAACCAGGGAGTCCATTAAGTTGAGTCAGTTTCTGTCTCTTCAGTTTCCAGGCAGGGAGGTTTAGTGCAGCTTGATGAGGGGGAGATAATAGCATAGTAATTTAATCGTCTCCCCAACCCGCTCCTTCCCTTCCACCCCCATCTTGTAGCATCAGGAAATTAGGAGGGAAGGAGACAGTAATCCGGATGGCATCGACTTTAACCCTTCTAATATGGAGCGAGGCCGGTTCCCCTCCAGAAGCAGCAACGGCTGTGAGACGGAGGCATGTGGCAGGCCCCACAAGGCTCCCTGTGAAACGGCTCTCGACCTCTTGGCGTTTGATGAACTCTTGTGAACTGGCTCCGTCGAAAAGCAGCGCTTTCCAGGCCACCCCAGGGCATCTGGCCACCCAAAGTGGAGCTGAGAATTGCTGCAACATTTGGACGCCAGTTTCTGTGTTAATCCCATTTAGTATTGCTAACAAGGATACTTGGCTCTTGCTGCCCATGAGTTATCTTTGCTTTCCTTTCCTTGCTTCCCACTCAACAAGAACCAGTTGTAACAAGAGGGCAAATGTGGAGGACCCCTTTAAGAAGAACCGTTGACCACAGCACCTTATCTAGCTCCGCATACCCTAATTTGTAGCAGCTGGAGGAAAATATTCAGATGTGTGCAAGGATCTCTGTGCACCTACTCACACACTTAATAGGCATATATATACCATGCCTTTCGTGGAATAATGGCATTAAAAGCTACCTCAAAGGTAATCTGGTGTAGAGATAACAATCTGGCTCTTAATACTGCCAAGACCAAGGAACTGGTGGTGGATTATAGGGGGGGAAAGGTGGATATGCAGCCCCTGTATATCGGCGGGGACCAGGTGGAGAGGGTGGCTGTATTCAAGTTTTTGGGAGTGCTTATAGAGCAGGGTATGACTTGGAGCACAAATACTACTGCTCTGGTAAAGAAGGCCCAGCAGAGAATTTATTTCCTCAGACTTTTAAAGAAGAACAATCTGAGTGAGAGACTGCTGGTGTCCTTCTACCGAGGCTCCATAGAGAGCATTCTTATATACTGTATTTGTGCTTGGTTCTCCAGCTGCACAGTCAGGGAGAAGAAGGTACTTCAGAAGGTCATAACCACAGCCCAAAATATTATTGGTCATCATCTCCCATCTCTGGAAGAACTCAGGATATAGTCTCTTTGCACCACTGCCTTCGGGTAGAAGATATAGAACAATTAGATCAAGAACAAATAGATTGAAGAACAGTTTCTACCCAAGAGCTATAACCATCTTAAATGCTGTAACCAGATAATATGACCTTGGAGAGCTGTGATGGGTGTATGTGTGTGTGTGTGCATGTGTGGCTTTTTTTGGTGTGTGTGTGTTTTGTGCTGTTTCCCCCCCTTTTTCTTTCTGGTTTTTATGGGATGGCATGCAATTTCATTGCACTTGTATAGCGTTGTGCTTGTACTTGTGCAATGACAATAAATAAATTATCTGATCTGATCTGATCCAACACCATGCCAATACAGGAAACCCATGACTGTTGTTGTTGTTGTTCAGTCGTTCAGTCGTGTCCGACTCTTCGTGACCCCATGGACCAGAGCACGCCAGGCACGCCTATCCTTCACTGCCTCTCGCAGTTTGGCCAAACTCATGTTAGTAGCTTCGAGAACACTGTCCAACCATCTCATCCTCTGCCGTCCCCTTCTCCTTGTCTCCTCCATCTTTCCCAACATCAGGGTCTTTTCTAGGGAGTCTTCTCTTCTCATGAGGTGGCCAAAGTACTGGAGCCTTAATTTCAGGATCTGTCCTTCTAGTGAGCACTCAGGGCTGATTTCTTTAAGAATGGATAGGTTTGATCTTCTTTGCAGTCCATGGGACTCTCAAGAGTCTCCTCCAGCACCATGACTGTAGCATTCCAATTAAAATGTTCACAGCTGGTTGAGAGAGAGAGAGAGAGAGAGAGAGAGAGAGAGAGAGAGAGAGAGTTATAATGATGCAGGGCAATAACTACACACACAGGCCATTATCCATCAGTACAGAAACACACACATACACATACCAGTACACACCCCTGAGTAAGATGGGAGCCCAAGCTGATGAAGGAACAAGTGAATTAAGTACCCAGGCGACAAGAGGGAAAGTACCACCTCTTTAATTAATGAGTGCTGAAACAGTTTGCTGCACTCTGCTGCTGCCAAGGCAGCACTTTGGGAGCAGAAGTTGAAGAGGAGGAGAACCAGGAGGGTCCCCTAACTCCGGAGGGCTTGCGTGTCTCTGTTGCTTGGAATAGCAAGTGCAGAAGGTGCTGCTTCTGCACTCGAGTCTGGTTTTCGGGCTTCCCAAAAGAGGCGTTTGGCTGGATGCTGAGCTTACAGGGGCCTTTGCTCCAGTTGCTCCCCATTCACTCATGCCCTGCACTCATGTCTCCATGCCCATTCTCTTTTCTGACCACACCTCCAGCTGTAATCTCTTTTAACAGTTTTTTTAAAAAATTAAATAGCATTTTCTTTGTGTCAGGGGCTGGACTGAGGAGGAATGGTGGGAGCCGCTGCCACCTTCCCAAGGGCAGGAGGACAGTATTGATTTAGAACAGTGGTTTGCAGAGGGGCATAGTCCAGAGGGGGAAAGCTGGGAAATACTGGGTGGGGAACAGCTAGAAGAGGAAACGCCAGGAGAGAGACAGCTGGCAGATTCAGTGTCTTTGGACAGCGTTCCTGGACCCCCCCCTTTGCCTAGGACTAGATGGGATTTGAGAGTGATAGAACAAAGAGGTCAGCGGCAACAAGCTCAGATTACCCGACATAGGAGTGACGTAGATTAATGGGGACGGAGAGAGTGAGCCTTTACTGGGAGCAACGCCATCTCTAGAGAGATATGCACTCCTTTGTCTCTCGCTGTGATTATGAAAGCAACTAACTGGTAAGATCACTCCTTTTCGTTTGATCTGCTTATTTACTGCTACAGGGGAAGGGATCCAATTCCCCGAAGCCTGACACTTTGGTGCAAAAATGAAAAGAGGTGGGTTCTTTTTGACAGTGCAGAGTATGAACCACCTTGGTGGTGGGAACAAAGGAAAGGATCTGGCTATTCATCCAACAGGCAGGTGAGGTTCATCTGCCCAGGGGCTTAAACCGCCAGGGTGTACTTACCTGCTAGGCAGCCACTGTTGCTACCTGTGCAACCTGCTACTGACCACTTCAGCAGTGAAGCATATTGTGGTTGACTAGCAACTGCAGGTCACACTCTTCACACCTCCAATCCAGAAAATGTGGCACTAGGCTGGCAGATCCTTGAGGGGAAGAAAAGGTCCAACATGATGTCAGGGTTGCACCAGATGAGCAGGAGTGGTGGCAAGCCCCCCTAGGCGAAGCGGCAACCACGGAAGAGTCCAGAGAAATGGAGGGATTCTTACCTGAAGAAGACTGGTGGCGACACTCCTCAGAAGAGGAAGAAGCAGATGGGGAAGAGGGAAGGCCAGAACAGGAGGAGGAAGAATTTGAGCCAGAATCAGGCCCTTGTGAGGAGAGGAGCCGGAGGGCCCCCTCCCCTCCTCCCATCTCAGCTGTAGAGTGTAGAGCTGAGAAATGGAGGGAGCAATTGGAGGCAGTTGCAGCTCGTAAAAGGCGTGGTGATGAGCTGGCTACTTAAGGAAGGCCGGCTGCTTCCCTCACCAGCACCTGCAACTGCTATGCTGAAGCACGTAGTTGTGCCTGCTCATCCTGTTCCTGGTTCCTGTGTTCCTGACTTCGGCTTCCTGACTCCTGACTTCCCCCCTGACCTCGGCTTGTGACTTCGGCTTCCTGACTCCTGGCTTCCTCCTGACCTCGGCTTTGTGACTTCGGCTTCTGACTCCTGGCTTAATCCTGACCTTGGCTTCCTGACTTCTGGCTTGAACTGACTTTGGCTGGATTCTGACCCGGACTGTTTAACCTCGGCTTTATCAGACTGACTGCTGCTCTTCACCGCGCCAACTTGTTGGCGTCCTAACACATATGTTACTATAATCACTCTAGGAGAGCTTGTTAACATGAGCTTTCCAAATACCATATTTAGGATTTGCACAGCATTTTCCTTTAGGTCAGATTAAAGGTGACCCTGCCATTCATCCATTCTCATCACTATGCAGCTGGGCTCACTTGCCTAAGATACCTAGAGCAGAGGTGAGCAGACTTCAGGTTTGTGGAGACTTGGGCTGCTCATACACACCCTATGTCTAAAACATATCCCTCCACCTGCCCAAGACCCCTGGGAACTGTAATTTAAGGATGCTGGGAATTATAGCTCTCTGGGGAGTAAACTACAGTTCCCTTCTCACCATCCCCGAATCCTGAGATTCCCCCAAATGGAATCAAATGCAAAATAGTGTTCTATAGGCAACAATAGACTTTTGGAATTTACAAACAGGGAGCCTCTGAGTCCAGGAATTTGTTTTCAGTACCGGAATTGTGCTCATACTCCTGTCACACAAAAACGCACCCCTGGTTCCCCCACTCCAAGCTCTCTTTATTTCAGCAGCCTAATTTAAACGGCTTGGGGGAGGGAAGAGCATTTCTGCCTCTTCTACACATATGTTTAAGAACAGCCATTCCCAGGAGCTGAGTCATGTCAGCGCTGAGACTTAATGGGCTGACTCACTCAATGTATCATCAGCACCTGTTCTTGCCAGGCATGCAGCCCTGTTTTCTGGGGTAGGCACCATCACATGGGATGGGAAGGTGTGAATAAACATGGCCGGGGGGGGAGGGGCTGTGCCCGACTGATCGTGGTCTCCCGACACATGCCTTGCATGCTGCTGAGTGCTTCTGGGAGTTGACCCTGCCTCCCAGGCTGCGGACCAGATCAACGGTGCAAAGTTACCCCCTGAAAGAATTCTTCTTGGACTGTATCACTTTGAATGGGTGGCGGCGGAAACGACACGTTTGAATGCTCCCCCATATAAATAAATCTAAAACTTAGCCCATCAAGAATGGATTTTCCTTAATCTCATCCCTATATGTTTACTTTCTACCCGCTGTGAGAGAGTTGTGTGGGGGGATGTGTGTGTTTTAATGTGGGGGCGCAGTTAAGCATATGACACCCCCCCAGCTGCAGTCTGAAGTGGGAGAGCCAGGCAGGCTTGTTCTGCATATTTCTCATGACGGTTGATATATTTGGCCTTACCCAGCAGGCCAGAGTTCTAGCTTGGCCAGCCATCTCCAAATATGTGTCCCTTTACTAGGAGAGGAGCTCTCCTTACCCTTTCATCATTAGGTAAAGGTAAAGGGACCCCTGACCATTAGGTCCAGTCGT
The DNA here is from genome assembly GCA_034641385.1 of Darevskia mixta. Lineage (NCBI taxonomy): Eukaryota > Metazoa > Chordata > Lepidosauria > Squamata > Lacertidae > Darevskia > Darevskia mixta. The sequence goes on from JAWWNH010000047.1 coordinate 2,218,719, forward strand.
GTCCGACTCTGGGGTTGCGGCGCTCATCTCGCTTTATTGGCCGAGAGCCGGCGTACAGCTTCCAGGTCATGTGGCCAGCATGACAAAGCCGCTTCTGGCGAACCAGAGCAGAACACGGAAACGCCGTTTACCTTCCCGCCAGAGCGGTTCCTATTTATCTACTTTCACTTTGACGTGCTTTCAAACTGCTAGGTTGGCAGGAGCTGGGACCGAGCAACGGGAGCTCACCCCGTCGCAGAGATTCGAACCGCTGACCTTCTGATCAGCAAGCCCTAGGCTCTGTTGTTTAACCCACAGCGCCACCTGGGTCCCTTCTTTCATCATTACATTGCTCCAAATATTCAAACCACAAAATCCACCCTTCTGTGTTTCATTTTCCAAAAACCAAGCCTGTCTGAAAGAAGAAGAAGAAGAAGAAGAAGAAGAAGAAGAAGAAGAAGAAGAAGAAGAAGAGTTCGGATTTGATATCCCGCTTTATCACTACCCGAAGGAGTCTCAAAGCGGCTAACATTCTCCTTTCCCTTCCTCCCCCACAACAAACACTCTGTGAGGTGAGTGGGGCTGAGAGACTTCAGAGAAGTGTGACTAGCCCAAGGTCACCCAGCAGCTGCATGTGGAGGAGAGGAGACGCGAAACCGGTTCACCAGATTACAAGTCCATAGCTCTTAACCACTACAGCACACTGGAAGCCTTGCCTTATCCAGCCACATATGTGAATGCAAGGGTGCGGTTGTGTGTGTGTGTGTGTGTGTGTGTGTGTGTGTGTGTGTGTGAAGGATCTCTGCACATGCTCGGAAGCTCTCTTGGACTACTTCGCATGTCTCAAGGGTTGACATTTGAAAGGAGTCTGTAAAGCCCTCACGCCCCACCATTACTGCCTGCCCAGCCTTGTTAAGGTCTTCTCTACCTTCATACTTCAGGGGCAAATATACTCATAACCTTGCTCTGTCTTTTCCAGCAACAATAAATTTCTTTCCAGGGTTAATGGCTCAGTCTCAACACCTGCCTTTGTAAGAACTTGAGGCTGGGAGATAGATGAGCCACCCGTCTGTTTTCTAATGAGGCTGTCTGGGCTTACTTCATTCAGCCACCTGCTGCCTCCCACATCAGCCGATTCCTGATTCTCAGCTACTAGGTGACTCCATCCTATGCTGCTGGCATTCCCCCCAGCATTACATCAGTCTTTGGATGAAAATGCCTGTGGGCCTCTTGTTGCTACACGAGGCTGGGATGCTAAAGGCCAGGCAGAGGACAAAAGTGGTACCCGGAAAAGGGGGCATACGCTTTGCATGCATAAGGAAAGTGAGAAGATTGTGGTCTTGCAAGGGTGCAGGGAATGATATTTGAGCTCTTGCAGAACTACAGGTCCCAGAATAAGTGGAAGGGGGAAGTCCTGCCTGTTATATCAGAGGACAGCTCTAGAAGCAACGTGTACATAAGCATGCAACAGAGTTTAGCATTACAGCTAAACTTGCTTTCTCTTGTGTATGGTCTTAGGGCCTTTTATTTTAGGTGACAGCATGCTAAATTGTTCCCTGCCTGCATCGATCTGAGTTACTGGCACCTTAGGAATGGCAACTGTTCTGTCCTCTATGGATGGGGCTGTTCATGGCTTCTGGTTTGCAAATGTATGGAGATTGGCGCGATTTGTGGACACAGACAGCTGTGCAATGAACCAACGGGACACAAAAATTAAATGACTACAGACCTCACCTTTTGGACTGGAACCTGGAGGATCATTGCAGAAATGCATTTCTTAAAGTCTGGCTGGTGGCTTGTTGTTTGATTTGCATTATTATTATTATTATTATTATTAATTATACAGCTTATACTGATTTTTTATGGTTCTGATTTGCTGTTCTTTTTTTAAAAAAATATTTTTTTCATCATCCTTTTTTCTTGGTTTAGCTTGCAAGCCGCCTCAACAGTCTGGAATGCACTTACAGTCAATGTATAAATCTATTTATTAACTAATTACTTCAATGAAATGGGGTGGGGTGGGGAGGAGGGGATGTGCTGTCTAATGAAGTAGTCAGATTTTGACCCTTTCCTATCCATCTTCCTGTGCTGTCACACACACACACACACACACACACACACACACACACACACACCTAACAACTTACATCATTTCCCATGAAATATGGGTGGGCTTTTAAAAAGCACAAGTAATTCAAGCTGGCACTGGCCTATGCCAAATTAGTATAATGATACTATGTTTATTCCCTTCAAATGGTCAACAGTAACACCGGGGGGGGGGCGGGCAGAGGCGGGAAGAGAGAGAGAGCACAGAAGGAAAGTGCATTCTGATTGGGGGGGGGTGAAGAGAGGTTTGTCCCACATATTAAGATTTCTGAAAGACAGATCATGACAGATTTCACGTTTCTGCTCCTGCCCTTCCTCTAATGCAAGTCCTATTGATTTGATTGCTAATTTTCAGGTGAGCACACTTACGACTGCAGTCTTAATTTCGAGTTTGTGATTCTGTTATCATTCCTTCAAGTAACCACAGAGGTCCAGCAATGGGTGGGAGGGCAAGCTACTTGCTTGGAGGGGGTGGGGTGGAGGGTGCTTGCCTCCACTTGCTCCCTCTGTTGCCGCCTTTGCTCCCAGTTGCAGCTACAGGTGTGTTCTAAGGTACAATGATTTACAATGCAGTTGAGAATATGATGGATAGTTCCATCCCCTTGTGCATACATTAGCATTACCTTGTAGTATTTCAGATTTGTGTCATGCAGCCCAGTCCTCTGTGCAGTACATTTATTCTAAGTCTCGATGTGTTCAATGGGGTTACTCCTAAGTAAATATGTATATTATTTCAGTCTTAATGACCCAAAAGTCAAACTCCAGAGTGAACTGGGGGTTGATGGTATTCTGAGAGCCAGTGTGGTGTAGTGGTTAAGAGCGGTAGACTTGTAATCTGGTGAACCGGGTTCGCTTCCCCGCTCCTCCACATGCAGCTGCTGGGTGACCTTGGGCTAGTCACACTTCTTTGAAGTTTCTCAGCTTCACTCACCTCACAGAGTGTTTGTTGTGGGGGAGGAAGGGAAAGGAGAATGTTAGCCACTTTGAGACTCCTTCGGGTAGTGATAAAGCGGGATATCAAATCCAAACTCTTCTTCTTCTTCTTCTTCTTCTTCTTCTTCTTCTTCTTCTTCTTCTGGCATCTTGATTCAGAGCCACCTGAAACCAACAGGCCAAACATCTCTGCAAACAGCTGATCATGGGATTTGCAGAGGTGTAGAATGAGAGACTGTTCCACAACCCTGGGATCCAGCTAAGACTCCTGTTGTCTGCACACTGCTTTCAATACACTCCAGCACACAGTTAAGCATACCTCTTTAGCTGCTGTGAATCCTGCAAAGGTGTCTAATATTGCTACTGTATAGGAGCTAGCACCATGGGGTTCACGGTTACCCATCTCTGTGCTGGATTATGGCTTTATAATTCATAACTAAAATCCACAACTGGCTGTGTGGGATGCTGGTACACAGAGAAACATATGCAATATCAGCAGACCTATAATGCTGGTATCATTATCTCACCATTGTTTCAAAGCTTGGTTCTTAAGGATTGCCACCCAACATTTCTATCCCTATCCCTGGTAGAAGAAGCAGTCACGGAGAAAGGCTTGCTTTTTGCCCTGCAACAAGGGAACCAGTTTCCTTCTCATGAGCCTAGCTGCTGTTTCAGCACCACGGACAGCGCTTGCCATTTATAGCAGATAATTCCTTCTTTACCAAGCGCCTCAATCCCTGATGACATTGGTTAAGAACCCATTGGGCAAAGGACGCACATTGTACATTAAAAAAATGTCCAAAGATGTTGTTACACTGAAGCCTTGAATGGCCTCAGAGCAGCTTCATGCATCTCTGAATGGAAACATTCTGAAGCCTACCCTTGTGTCTTTTTAAGGAATTTGCAAAAACACAAAGAAAAATAAACCTAATGGGCAGAGGTGAAGAGGGTAATAAAGCGACCCTCAGGCCTTAGATATTAAAAGCCGCATGAGATGCAAAAATCCCCTGATGTGTGGGGCTAAGATTAAAGGGAGGAAATTAGGACTTGCCAAAGCCAATCAACTCAATGGGCCAGTTCAGCCCTTACCTCTTGCTTATCCAAATATTTTCTGAGCACTTTCTCTCTCCAGGCTATCCCACCAGCCAATGGCCTCGCTAGGAACCAGCTCACCAAGACACATGCTGCCAAAAGGCACACACAGTTGCTCCCTGCACGTCATAAACCAAAAAATCAGCAATGAGGAAAGCGGGAGAGTTCATTGCGAGGAGCATGGGATGGGGGTGGGAATGAAAATGGCACAGATTAGGGAACAGCTCTTTGCTCATAAGTCAGCTGCTGGTTTGCAGACTATTTAAAGCAACTGGACAAAGAAAAACATGGTGAACTGGCAGCGCAATGGCCATTTCATGCGGCACCAATAGATTCCTATGATGTGACCATTGAAGCCAGTGGCTCTCAAATTTTGCTGCAACATCCCATGAAGCTGATCATTGGAAAGGACTTCTTCACACAACGTAAACTATGGAATTCAAGAGGCAGCTGCCAACTTGGATGGCTTTATAGAATCATAGAAACATAGAGTTGGAAGAGACCACAAGGGCCATCCAGTCCAACCCCCTGCCAAGCAGGAAACACCATCAAAGCATTCCTGACAGGTGGCTGTCAAGCCTCTGCTTAAAGACCTCCAAAGAAGGAGACTCCACCACACTCCTTGGCAGCAAATTCCACTGTCGAACAGCTCTTACTGTCAGGAAGTTCTTTCTAATGTTTAGGTGGAATCTTCTTTCTTGTAGTTTGAATCCATTGCTCCGTGTCCGCTTCTCTGGAGCAGCAGAAAACAACTTTTCTCCCTCCTCTATAGAGAGTTCTCAAGGAGAGCTGCCATTGCGAGGTGGGCAGGAGGGCATCCCTGTTGGTTTGGGCTTGGGGCTGGAAGCCACAGCTGCCAGGACCTGCTTGTTGCTGGGCAGTTTGGAATGTAGCAACTTTGGAGGACGTCCCAGCGTCCATATAAAGATCCCCACGTGGATCTTGGGTCACTCTTTTCAGAGCTTCGGATCTCCCACCCCCCCCCGTCCCTGGTATAGGTGGTGTTGGCCTTGCTGTGCCGGGTAGGGGTCGCCTCCGCTTGAGAGGGGCCTGGTAGGAATTTTGTCCATTTGGCAGATTGGCTGAGCCACCTGGTTTTTGCCTACTACACAGCAAATAGTCACATTTTGTAAGGTTGGCGGTTAGGCATTGGTTCTGTGGTATGGGTGGGCGTTTCCCACCAAGAAGTGATCTGGAAATGGGAATTCCGCAAAGGAATCCAGGGACTCAACATTGCTGTCCAAACCTGGTGGGTGCAGGGCCATGCAGGAGTCCCTGTGGACCCCTGGGGAGGGGGAGGCTCGATGTGACCCGGCCCCGTTAACTCTCCCCAGCTAATGGTTTCCCTTCGCTGACAAGTGGTCAGCTCTGTCCCGCTGCGACAGCTAGTCTTGCTGCTGACTAGGGTCAGCTCTGTCCCGGTGGACAGCGTGAACCAATGCCTACGCAACCACTCACGTGATTTGTATTCAATAAATGTGGCCAAAAATGCCCAAAAACCAAACCAAAAAATTATGTCTCCCGTGTGAGTTCATTAGGGGGGATGACCGGTTGTCCTACGCACGCAAATGACATCCTTTTATATATTTGAACATGGCTATCATATCACCCCTTAACCTTCTCTTCTCTTCTTAAAAGAGGATTAGGTGAATTTATGGAGAATAGGACTATCAATGGCGACTAGCTACGGTGACTATGGTTTACCTCTTGTCAGGGGCAGTATGCTTCCGTATGCCAGTTGCTGGAAACAGCAGGAGTGAAGAATGCCATTGCGCTCAGGTCTTGCTTGTGAGCTTCCTCATAGCATCTGGTTGGCCACTGTGAGAACAGGATGTTGGACTGGACGGGCCCCTGGCCTGATCCAGCAAGGCGCTTCTTATGTTAATAACTTGATTGTTCTTTGAGACTACCACATAGTCTAACCTCACAGTCATGAAGATGCTCAAATGTTTCTGAATTCAGCCTTGCAAATAACTCACAGACTTCCCCGTAGGCCAGTTGCCCACATATGCCAAAGCTAGTGATCCATGGCTTGAAACAACTTTTGGAAAGATTCCATTACAGGGGATTTTTCCTACTCTTCACAAGCAACAAGGCAAATAGCTATTTATAAGTCGGCACTACTGTGATGAAACGGATCACTCTTTCTTCGCGCATAGATAAAAGGCTAAATTTGTTTTACTTCCATGCTGCATGCCTGGAGAATAATTGCAGCTTGGGGCAGCACCCAGGGGTTGCACACTGAGAAATGGCCCCAATGTGTCATTCCCTCATATCCTTCTTCCGACAGCTCAAGCTCTCTCTCTTGATCCAGCAAAGCACCATGGCTCTCTGCTGCCTCCATTCATCTCATGGGTTGTCAGTGGACACCGCTTTCCTATAGCAGGGATGGGGAAACCTCCAGATGGTTGGAACTACAACTCCCATCATTCCTCATCATTGACTGCACTGGCTTGGGCTGATGGAAGAAGAAGAAGAGTTTGGATTTGATATCCCGCTTTCTCACTACCCGAAGGAGTCTCAAAGCGGCTAACATTCTCCTTTCCCTTCCTCCCCCACAACAAACACTCTGTGAGGTGAGTGGGGCTGGGAGACTTCAAAGAAGTGTGACTAGCCCAAGGTCACCCAGCAGCTGCATGTGGAGGAGCGGAGAAGCGAACCCGGTTCACCAGATTACGAGTCTACCGCTCTTAATCACTACACCACACTGGCTCTCAGATTGAAGTTGGAATCCAACAACATCTGGAGGGGCAAAGGTTCTCTATCTCCATTGCATAGCACAGGAAAGTTCTGCTCAGGAAAGTAGGGCTCAATATTTACAAGTGCCCTCTATGAGCATTTGGGAAAGGCCCGTGCTTCTGAGCGTTCTCTCCTTCCTCGTAATACTGGTGTATGTGTGCTGATGTTGCTGTATACATGCACATTTTGATATCCTCCTACTCTGCAGAACTGTAGTCTGGCTTCACCTGTCCTCCACCTGCTTCCTAACAACAGCCAGGACTGGAAATTCCATCAGCTGCCTCTCAACTAACCACACCCAGGAACAATAGAGGGCTTTAGCTCTGGATGGAAAACCACCACCACCACCTGAGATGTGGAACCTCCTAGATGTTGTTGGAATCCAACTCCTATCAGTCCCAGCCAGCATGGCCAGGGGTCAGGGATGATGGGCGTTGTAGTCCATAAATATCTGGAAGACCACAGATTCCTCACCCTTGCCGCAAGAAACAAGAATAACTGATTGACCTAAGCACAGAAGGGTCCCATTTGGTGCAGAGTCAAGTTACAATCAGGGAAACCCAGGTTCAAATTCCCACTTGGTGGTGAGGTTCGCTGAGTGACCTTGGGCCACACACACACACATGCACACACCTACTTTCTCTGCTTAAAGGTCAAGGGACCCCTGACCATTAGGTCCAGTCGTGACCAACTCTAGGGTTGTGCGCTCATCTCGCTTTATTGGCCAAGGGAGCAGGTGTACAGCTTCCAGGTCATGTGGCCAGCATGACAAAGCTGCTTCTGGCGAACCAGAGCAGCACACGGAAACACCATTTACCTTCCCGCTGCAGCGGTACCTATTTATCTACTTGCACTTTGACGTGCTTTCGAACTGCTAGGTTGGCAGGAGCAGAGACTGAGCAACAGGAGCTCACCCCGTCGCGGGGATTCGAACCGCCGACCTTCTGATCGGCAAGCCCTAGGCTCTGTGGTTTAACCCACAGCGCCACCCGCGTCCCTTAGAGCACCTTAGAGACCAACTAAGTTTGTTCTTGGTATGAGCTTTCGTGTGCATGCACACTTCTTCAGATATGAAAGCTCATACGATGAACAAACTTAGTTGGTCTCTAAGGTCCTACCTCATATGGTCATTGTGAGGATAAAAGGGAGGAACACAACCTTAAGCTCCCTGGAGGAAAGGTGACAAGTGAATGTAATAAATAAATAAATAAATGCTCGTAAACTAAAAGGTAGGTCAAGAGTGGGGGAAGCCATAGTCCTTGAGGTGTTGTTGGACTCCCAACTCTCATCAGCTTCAGCAAGCATAACCAAGGATGTAGTTCAGAAACATCTGTAGGTCTGCCCCCCCCTCCCCGGTAGGTGGTCTGGTCATAAATTCACAGGAAACAAACACACCTGCTCAGAATCTTACGTTCTAAATTAAGAGAAAAGCTTCTCTGCTGCTCGATTTGAAGCATGGCTGCGGATTACAGACAGATTTGCGTATCGATAGTTCTGGGCTCATGGCAACACCAGTACAGTAATAGAAAGTCCTGATCTGTGCATGATTGGGCAGATTCGCTCTGCTTTAATTGGAGCCGAATCCTATTGTAAAACTACCCCCCAAAGTGCTGAGAACAAACAAGACCCACACCAGGGAGCTGGTGTGGAAAGCAAAAGAAAAAGCACGGCTGCTTCCTTCATCCTCTGCTGGCCTGTCCCACTGGAGCTTCCCTCTGCTATAGAAATACAGCCTCAGCATTTTCAGCCACTCTTGTGAGTGGTTTGTCCCTAGTGGGAGAGTATTGACCATTTGCTTCTGTCTGAGAGCTGTGGCTGGTCTGCTCCTCCTTCCTCCCAGCCAATCCTTTGTGGGGGGCCTCAGATCATCATAAGCAGTTTGCAGGGCTCCACTGACATTTCTTAAAAGGGAAACGTTCAACGTAGGTCAGTCTTTTTAAAGTTCGCTCTCCCCCTCGCTCTCTGTCGACCACAGTGCAGGAATTGCAGCAGCGAGAATACTCCGGCTCAAAGGATTCTGAATGGTTGTGTAACAAAGGCAGACCGATAGAGGCACCTACCCCACATGCCCATGAAAAGGGTACAATGCAGGCAAAGAAAACCAGGCAATGTATCAACAGTGATTAAAATTATGTTTGCTCCATGCCAGGCTTTCCTTCCAGTTTGGAACCACTTGGCCAGAGTAAAGGCGAGGTCTCAGCTCGCTCAGAGGCACCACTGCCACTTCTCATGGGCTTTGTGCTACCAGCCTACCTACCACAGTAAAAAAGGTAAAGGACCCCTGGATGGTTAAGTCCAGTCAAAGGCGACTCTGGGGTTGCGGCGCTCATCTCGCTTTCAGGCCGAGGGAGCTGGCGTTTGTCCACAGACAGTTTTCCGGGTCACGTGGCCAGCATGACTAAACCGCTACTGGTGCACAGAGGACCGTGATGAGTGCCAGAGCGCATGGAAACACCGTTTGCCTTCCTGCCGCAGTGGTACCTATTTATCTACTTGCGCTGGTGTGCTTTTGAACTCCTAAGTTGGCAAGAGCTGGGACAGAGCAACGGGAGCTGAGTCCGTCGTGGGGATTCGAACCGCCGACCTTCTGATCGGCAAGCCCAAGAGGCTCAGTGGTTTAGACCACAGCGCCACCCGCGTCCCTCTACCACAGTAGAGCACATTCAGCCACTAAGCCAAGATGAACCAAACGCTGCTGATTCAACAGCAGTGCCATTGTTGCCATTGTTTCACACAACAGCTTCTGAGGGTGGGCAACGGGGGCTATCCCTCTGAGCAGTAGGAAATTGGGATTTCAGCAGCAGTGGCCGTAAAAGCTGTCAGCTGTCCATAACTCAGTACTGGTGACTGAGAGCAATGAAGAGATTGATTTTTCCTGAACTCCCCTCGGATCTTACCCGTCCCATCCCACAAGAAGTGGCCAGTTCATTTGAGTGAGGTACTTAGCAAATTCTCCCTTCCGATGTCAGCCGAGTAATCTTGCCAGGTGGCACCACAGCAGAAAGCAGCCGTGCTGCAATGAAGCTGGCATTTTAATTTCCTGTGTCCTGGAGCGACAGTATGTCCAGGGCAATGGGAAAAGTTAAAATGGCAACTCTTAGACCTAGCAGCCTGGCATTTAATCAGGGCGGAAGGACTAGTTAAGAAAGCCTCTGGAAAGTATGTCACGTGGGTCGCTGCTGGAGCACTGGGAAGCTTCCTGGGGATATCACATGCTGGCCCCAATCCTGAGTCCAGGGGTGACTGTTGTTTGCTACATTGGCTCCCAGTACGTTTCCGAGCACAATTCAAAGTGTTGGTGCTGACCTTTAAAGCCCTAAACGGCCTCAGTCCAGTATACCTGAAGGAGCGTCTCCACCTGCATCGTTCTGCCCGGACACTGAGAACCAGCGCCGAGGGCCTTCTGGCGGTTCCCTCGCTGTGAGAAGCCAAGTTACAGGGAACCAGGCAGAGGGCCTTCTCGGTAGTGGCGCCCGCCCTGTGGAACGCCCTCCCACAAGATGTCAAAGAGAAAAACAACTACCAGACTTTTAGTAGACATCTGAAGGCAGCCCTGTTTAGGGAAGCTTTTAATGTTTAATAGACTATTGTATTTTAATATACTGCTGGAAGCCGCCCAGAGTGGCTGGGGAAACCCAGCCAGATGGTTGGGGTATAAATAAATTATTATTATTATTATTACTACTACTACTACTACTACTACTACTACTACTACTACTGTTGACTTTTTTACCTACTGCATGAATTTTAACCCCCCCCCTTTTTTTTAAAAAAAGAAATGTGTATGCTATAAGGTCTCATGATGGGGATTGTTGGGCTAACCCCACGCTTCATGTAGGGGGTTTCTCTCATCTGGTTTCTCTCCTCACCACTTCCCAGGAGGATTAATTCTACCTAGACCATCCCTCACAAGCAATGATCTAGTCAACTTTTTAAAACTTTCACTCATGGGGTTTCTGCAAGATCCCTTGCTGTTTGGTTCCACTGCCTGTCTCCCCCTCCTCGCCACCCCGCATCGAGAGAGACTGTTTTCCCTGATATTCTTAAAACCGAAATTGATGCTTTGGAAACTGCTGCCTGGGGCTACATAGACTCAACTGTTCCACGAACAAACATTTGCATTTGTTTCTACAGAAGAGTGCCAAAATTCCAGAGGTTCTTACAGAATACAGACTTCCTGAAGAAACCTATTGATAGCTACAGGATAGTCAAAGAATAGGATCAGCAGCCATCTCCAGCTGCAATCTCTGTGTTGGCCCAATAAAAGATAGAAATTCACCTATTTTGTATTTCAGACTAGAGGACGAGATGTGTAAACTGCAGAGACTGTCCTGGGGCTAAGTAAGATTCACATCACATACACCATCCATTCCTATACTGCAAGGATCTGTATTTTGGGTCATTTTGTGGCTGCTTTCTGGTAGGTTTCAGAAAGAAAGTAGGGTTATGGCTCTGGGATCGTGTTTATATAGCACAAGGCCCACTCCTACTCCATTCTTCCATCGTCTTGGTTTTCTGTTGCATTGAGAACCCCCAGCCTAATCTTTTATTCAGAAAAGAAACTCCACATTCCATACAGCCAGTCTAACAATGTCGCAAAAATTTGCATAATATGCTTAATTTGCATAAATGCATTCCGGTTGCAGAATCTTGCTCTCAGTGGTGAATATTCTTCCAGGCGTGCAGATAGCGCTGGATGTTTAGGCTGCCTTTAAAATATATGCATGGTGTGCCAATGCAACTCAGAATCACTCTCAGAAGAATCAAGCATGCAATGTTTGCACACGGGCATGTATTCATTTTGCATAATGGCTCCTTAGGTTTTCATATCATCAAGGCAATTGTGAGATTCAGACACGCATACAGTAGAGCTCTCAGCTCTACTGGCATCATACAACTTCAGAATTCAGGGTGTTCCTGCACTGAATGCATCGGCGCAACCCTGTGCTTGCCACTGCTCTGCCCTGCCCCAGACCATGCTATGAAGTTGAAGTGATGCCAGGCAGCACTAGAGATGTGAAGGCCCGGGAAAAACCCAGGAAAAGTTTTTTCCTGAAGCCTTTTTTTTGTTTTTTCCCGAAAAATTGGAAAAATAAAAAATAGATTATGGAATGTTTTATTTTAACATGATGAATAAAATATTTTAAGATAAGGAGTTCAACTATTTTATAAACCATTTCTAAAAAATATGTATGGTATCAGATTATTCTAATTTCTGTGAGGACAAGCAAGTCCTAGGTTACAAACTGAACTCTCCAATGCAAGAAGAAGATACATTTCTTCCTTTAGGAGGTGTTGTTGTCACCAGAAAAGAAAAAGGTTTCAGTTTTGTTTTTGCATGCGTGTGGTGGTATGCATTGGTTCTGTTCCTCTTCACTAGGCCTCAGAGATTTTTAAAAATTGTTTTGTGGAGTTTTTTGTTTTGTTCCACATAAACTAGTAAACAGTTCAGGAGATTGTTGCTCCATTTGCTACAAAAACAAATAAATATTATTTTAAAAGTAAATTCTGTTTGTAATAATTGTTTGGATACACTATATTTTTAATATGCTAGTTGTGACAATTTTATGCCCATTAAAATTGTCCATAGTTACATTTTATGTTTCTAAAGTAGCGGAATGACTTTCAATCTGGAAAAGAAAAAAGAAGTGCTAATGTAGCAATTTTTTCAATTTTTCCCGAAAATTTCCGTTTCCCCCCGGAAAAAACGGGGTTTTTTCGAGCTTCAAAATTTCCGGAAATTTTACATCTCTAGTGTGCCTCAGCACACCAGCTGCTATTGCTAGGTGTGATTAGGAGCGAGCCCCAATGGAAAGATGTATCTCAAAGTCAGCAAGCACAGGATCAGGCCATAAATGTGTTTGGATCCTTAAAACCAAGGTAGCAATGGTCGTTCTTAAGGCTTTAGTTTCTTTCTTGCCAGAACCGCCCCTAAAACAGAGACGAGGGCCCTGTGGGCCTGCCACCAGCCCCTGCCAGCATGGTGAACGGTCAAGAATAACAGGAGATGTAGTCCAGCAACATTTGTAGGGCCACAGATACCCCATCCCATATCCTAAAAGTTAACACAAGGGATTCCTTCATTGCATAAACGTCCCCATCATCTCCACATGCCCGCTAGATGACACATTGCACATATCCTGACCTGACTGGAACAGACTTTTTAAACGGAAAGTGAACAACGCAACTGCAGGACACCTGCTTGTATATAAACAATTCTTTATCCTTCCATTGTCAGAGAGAAGGGAAAAAAGAAGAGGGAGGGAGGAAGAGAAAGAGATTTCCATGCATTAAATTAAAGATGAAATGCACAGGTAATATATCTTATTGCAAGATGCCATTTTGCTTTAAGAAACATGTTTATTGCACCATTATTATTTTGGAGGGATGGGTAAGAGTTCAGAACCTCTCTGGTTGGTGTCTCCCAGTCAGAGAGACCAATGGGATGGGTTGGAAAGGCAGGACGGGTCTTCTGGCAGGATTTCCTTTGAAAGATGAGGTAAAAATGTTTTCAAATATCTGGATTGGTTGGCGCCAAGACTCGTTCAGAAAGAACCAGGCAGGGGCTGGTTTTTTTGTTTGTTTGTTTTTTAAAAAATTAAATAAATAAATTAAATTAAAAACCCCCCACCACACTTCCAAGGAGTTTAGTCATAACAAAGGAGGGTTGGGTGGGGTTTTTTTGGGGGGGAGGGGGGTTGTCTCTCCTTTCACCACAAGCCGGATGGAGAGAGAAAGAAAGAAAAATTCACATTGATGGGAGGGTAGGAAGGTGCAACCAAGTTGAGGCACTCCCCACGCACAACAAGGAAGAGGCGGGTGGGGTCTGCGGCGGCGACACCACGGAGCCGGGCAACCTCCTGCGTCGGACAGTATACAGCGTGCGGCCTGCCCCGTAAGGGCTCGGAATGGAGCCTGTGCGGAACATGAAGGCATCGGCTTCTTCCTTCCATGGGAACCATGGAGCCTCTCCCTCTTGGCAAAGGCCCCGTAGGCTGTTATTATACCGTCGTGACCCTCATGACAACCTCGCGGCTGGAACTGGAGCCCCCGCGATGTTCGTTAGGCCGCAGGTGGCTGAGAATGTGCAGAATTGTGTAACCACAGTGATGGTTCAAAATAGTCCTAACCCGCTGGCCCCGCTGGGAGGTCCTCTCACTCCCCGAGGAGGGGTTCGTCCGTGAATTCCGCCCTCCGGGCTTTGTGCTCCCGCCAATTGGTTCCCCTAGGTCCTTGGCTTTGTCGTAGTTCAGTACCTTCCACTGCTGGTTCACCGCTTGCCAACGCTTGAATATTCGATACACCGAGGAGCCTTCGTGGATAATCAAGCCTGTCGAAAGAAGGAAGGAAATATGAGATTGTTGCCTGGGCTCAGGGCTGGGGGAAGTCTGAAAATAGGGTCCAATAAGCATAGCTGTCAACTTTCGGATTTGAAAATAAGGGATCAGCACATAGCTGTCAACCTTTCCCTTTTCTCGCGAGGAATCCTATTCAGAATAAGGGAATTTCCCACAAAAATAGGAAAATGTTGGCAGCTATGCAAAGTAAGCCTGTCCACGGTGATGTGAGGAGGGGAAGGAGAGCGAGCTCAGGGCCCCTTCTCAAACAGGCAGACGGCTCAGGGATGCCGCGAGGGCGGTGCAATGGCACCAAGTAGCCTCGCCACCCTGCGCTCCAGAGGCTGCGCGCGAATGGGTGAGCGAAAGAGCGAGCGCGTGGACGGCTGGCAGGTTGTCTGTCTGGTTGGGTGTGAGGGCCTGGCTGCACAAGGCATGCAAGCTCCGCCCCCAGTCGGTCTCAGACTCCTTATTGGCAGCCGAGCAACGCAGCTGAGGAGCCTCCCTGGCCGGCAGGAAGGGAGAGGAGCTGCTTCCTTTGAAATCCGGGAAATTTAAGGGATATCAACAATCCGGGATAGAAGCGGGAAACAGTATTGGAATAAGGGAGTTTCCCGCCAAAAAAAGGGAGGGTTGACAGCTATGCCAATAAGGCACCTCAGTTTCTTTTAGCCTCTCATCATGTGATCTTTGACTCCTCACTCTCCTTTGTCCCCCATATTCAAGCATATCACAAAAACACAGGCCTTCTTTGTCTCTTCTGCTCTTCAGCAAAGACTCAAGAAACTCTGCCCCACACCCTTCTTTTCATCTTCTCTTGCCTGGACAAGTGCAACCTTCTCCTCTCCACCCTTCTGTGGTTTTACCTACGTCCCTTCACTTTTATCAGGCCCTCTGACAAACTCATTCGCCTCACTCCCTGCTCTGGCCCATATCTCCTGAAATTGCTACGTTGGCTTCCAGTCCGCTTCGTGGTCGATCTCTTTGTTCATATACCGTATTTTTTGCTCTCTAAGGCGCACCTGACCATAGGACACACCTAGTTTTTAGAGGGGGAAAGCCCCATTTTTTTTAGGATCAGCTCAAATTTCTGCAGCTTCTTTTGCAAAGGAGAAAAGCCCCATTTTTTGTGGATCAGCTCAAATTTCTGCAGCTTCTTTTGCAAAGGAGAAAAGCCCCATTTTTTGAGGATCGGCTCACAGTTTTTGAGCTTACTTTGCAAAGGGAAAAAACCCTGTTTTATGGGGTTTAACTCACAGTTCTGCAGCTTCAGGAAGCCATTTCTACAGTTTCCAGACAGATAATCTAATCAGCCAGTCACATGTCGCTGGGGAAACAGCCTCCCTCTGCAAGGGGGCGGGGCTGGAATCTCTCTCCCTTATCTCTCTCCCTGATCCTTTGCTGAGCAGCTGCTCAGCGGGCTTCCTTTCAACACCCCCTTCTCTCTCTCTCTTTTTTTAAAAAAGCACGATCTGCTTTTGCCCCTGGGCAGTTCAGCTCCAGGGACCACACATTCGCTCCATAAGACACACAGACATTTCCCCTTACTTTTTAGGAGGAAAAAAGTGCGTCTTATGGAGCGAAAAATACGGTAATCCCAGCAACAAATCCCTGCCCCAGTCCAAAGCCCCTCCACCACCACCACCACCAGTCACCGCTCTTGCTCCCACAAGCAATTCCAGTTGCCTTTCTCCCTTGCTGCCCCATAGGCTTGGAACTGCCTCCCAGCACACCTCTGTGTGACCCCCTGCTCTCACTTGCACCAAATCCTTCCTTAATCCATCCCTTGTAGCCTTTGGCACAACCCAAGTTCCCTTGCTACACTTTAGGGTACAGTCCTAAGCTTGTCTACCCAGAAGTTAGTCGATGGGGCTTCCTCACTGGTTAAGCAGGGTTAGGACTGCAGCCTAAGCCTCTAACCAGGGCCGTCTTTAGCAGATGCGGCACTGGGGTGCAAATATCTGCCCAGCGCCCCCAAATTACCACGGATAGCGTTGGGGAGGCTGTAGCTGCGCACTGCCAGCCATGGGGGCCCCCCACAACTCTCCCCCATGCAGCTGGGATAGAATTCCAACAATTTCGGAATGGAGAATTAAAATGGGCGAGATGGTAGAAATGGCCAAATTGAAAGCAAATATTAGAGGCCGTTCCAACCAAGAAATAATAAAGCAATGGGAAAGAATGAAAGAATATATGGCTGACTCTTTGTTCTGGAATTGACATTCTGATAAACTTAGAATAAAGCGTGCAGGGGAAATAAGAAAGAAAATATTATATGGGATAAGGATAATAGATGCAATAACACAACTTAAAGTGCATAGTAGACTATGGAATATGTAAAATCGCACATGAGTGAGGGGGAGTGGGGGGAGGCGGGATAAAGGCTTTAAAAAAAAATATGAATGACTTGTATATTTGTTTTGTTTGTGTGTGTGTGTTTGTGAGATTTTGAATTTGAAATAATAAAGATTATTTTAAATTTTTTTTTAAAAAAACTCTCCCCCATTCAGCTGCGGGAAAGCGATCCCTGCAGAGGCTTGGGAGTGATGTTGCGCCCCTCCCAAGTCTCCTCGGGAGGAGAGCAATCCCCGCAGAGGCTTGGGAGGCTAGCTGCGTGCCCAGGGGCAGGGACTCGTCTTTTGCTTATATCACTCTGTGGCACAACATGTGGGATAGTCAGAAGCGTGCCCAGGCTCCCTTGCACCCTTGGCAAGGAGATGTATCTGTGCCCACGTCCCTTGTGCACCTTGCCCAGCCTCCCAGAGTGGTTGAGGACCCCAGGGAATGTGTGGACAGGCAGGTGAGCTCTGAGCCACTCCAAGCCAGAGCAGAGAGGTGCGATTTTTGCACACACACCCAGGACCGGTGCCAGGGTTTTTGGTGCCCTAGGCGAGGGGGCGGGGCACGTGACGTCATTGCGCATGACGTACAGTGCCCTGCCCCCTGCCCGCCGGGCGCCCTGCGCCGCCGCGATTTTTGCCGCTGGTTGGGGCGGCACCAGGCGGCGGTGGGGGGCGAGGGGCAGGCTGGCCAGCGCCCCCTCCATTTTGGCGCCCCCGCCGCCGCGGTTTTTGCCCCAACCTGCTCGCTCCGCCGCTGGTTGGGGCGGCGGCGGGCAGGCTGGCCAGCGCCCCCTCCATTTTGACGCTCTAGGCAACTGCCTAGTTCGCCTAAATGGGAGCGCCGGCCCTGCACACACCCGGGCCTGCATTCTTGGGAGAGGCCAACCCCTAGGTATGCCCCTGGGCATAGTGGTTAGAGCATCAAATTAGAACCTGGAAGAAAACAGGGTTCAAATCCCCAATTGGCCATGAAACTAAATGGTTGGCTTTGGGCAAGTCACTATAAATGTACAAATGATGGTGGCAGAGACATAATATTACATGTAAAAAGGATCCTTTCCTCCCTATGATAATGCACAGACCAGATTCTTGGTAACAAAAGGGTGTAAATGTATTATTTCATGACAGGGGAAACTGCCTTTACGGGTCGTGCAGACTCGGGAGAGTGAATAAACAAACATCTGGGAAATGTTGGTTTTGCGATTAAGCAAATATGAAATATATTTGGTGGGAGTGTGAAATAATATGAAACCTTTGGAAATAGGTAAATATCATTATTTCGGAGATAATAAAGTAAGATCCATCTGTCTCCACGTTAACCTATTCTTTGGGGCATGCCAAAATATTACGTTAACGTCATGCTTAGGGAATTGGCATATAAAATAATTCTGCAAGACTGAACGTTGCAGGGAAACGAAACTTTTCCAAAATATTGAAAACCTGGCTAAATCAGCATCACGCGTCTTTGTTTAACTATGCGTATGAATAAATTAGCAATGTTGATACAATTACAGCAGCACTGGTGCCCTAGAGTGTTGACCCCCATTAACAAGACCCTTGTGTGCTACAACATGCAAGAGTCTCAGCCAGTACAGGCTCTTTGGCTGGGGTTAATGACAGCTATAGTCCAAAACATCAGGAAAGAGCTGAGTCTGGGAAGGTTTATTTACAGCAATTTCTGAGGGATGCATTCATTCAATGTTTTGGAATAAGGTTGCGACGGAGGTTTGATAGATTACAACATGCGTATAGAGGGCGACATGTCTGTAACGGCTTTTTTCGTTTCCTTCTTTCTGTGTGTGTTGAAAAATAATCCCTCCTCCCTCCCGCAACATATTCTGGAGCTCCAAGAGCACCAGCAAGTTATAAATATCATCTCCCAACTGGAGGCCACCCAGTAACAATCAATCGAGCTCCCGCCATCCCGCCTAACGTGGGTCATTACCATGCGACACGTGTCCCTGTTGAATCAATGGGAAATGGAAAAGTCATTCATTCATTTCCCAATGGCAGCGCACCGCTCGCTTCCCACAAGGGGCCTAGCTGTTATCATTCTGTCTCGCCAGAGCTCATCCATCAGTGCCACAAACGCGGCTCGGCTTCTTTAGTGAATGTCATTGGCTTCCAATTAAAAAGGGCTTTCTCTCCCATTGACGGCATGCGGTGCTGGAGGTAAAATCTCTAGCCATCTGCTGAGGAACCCAAAGGCAAAGGCAGCCACAGGGTGAACCAAGCCTTAATTATGCCGCCCACCCCTTCGACCACGCACGAGGCCATCGACAAAGGCACGTGACACAAAAGCTGCCGGCAATCTTCTCATCAGGACACACCTTTGGAGAAAACGGTAACTGCTGCCCACTGAACAGATTAAGCATGCATCTAAATAATATCATGGGCGCCCAGGAGCACAGCGCTTGAACCAGGGACCTTGGCTCCGAGAACCTAATGGCTATTAAGCTCGGTGGCAGAGTGCAAGGCTTTGCATGCAGAATCCCAGGTCCAATCCCTGGAAAACAAGATAGGGTTGAGAAAGACCTCTGTCTGAAACCCTGGAGAAGGGTACTTGTCAGTCCTGGTAAACAAGGGTGAGGGGATGGTAGATTGGGATCTGCTGGTAGAT
The DNA here is from genome assembly GCA_034641385.1 of Darevskia mixta. NCBI lineage: Eukaryota > Metazoa > Chordata > Lepidosauria > Squamata > Lacertidae > Darevskia > Darevskia mixta. The sequence goes on from JAWWNH010000047.1 coordinate 2,237,867, forward strand.
CCCTGGATAATTTGCAGTAGATCAGTGGTTCCCAAACATTTTCCCGCATGGACCACTTGAAAATTGCTGAGGGTCTTGGGAGACCACTTAATGATTTTTTTCCACCTGTTGTAGCTATTATAATGTAATGTACTATATGGTTTTTAATTGTATTTGTACAACCTCTTTTATTTCTTTCATTTGTATTGTATTGTATTGTATCCCATTAAATTCAAATTTTAATACAATAACATACAATATAAGAAAGAAAAGAAGCAATAGAAAGATAATTAAAAATCAATATGAGCATTTAATGTGATGGATGTGCCATCTCCCATGTTCAGCCACAAATCCACAGACTTGACAGGGACCATATGGAATGAAGGTGGAGTAGATCAGCTGATGAGCTGGTTCCCAATTGTAAAACACTAGGAACATCAAAACAACTTTCCCCATCAAATTAGGCTGCTGAAATGAAATACAGTGGTACCTCGGGTTACAGGCGCTCCAGGTTACAGACTCCACTAACCCAGAAATAGTACCTCGGGTTAAGAACTTTACCTCAGGATGAGAACAGACATCGCGCGCCAGTGGCGCAGTGGCAGCAGGAGGCCCCATTAGCCAAAGTGGTACCTCAGGTTAAGAACAGTTTCAGGTTAAGAACGGACCTCCGGAACGAATTAAGTTCTTAACCTGAGGTACCGCTGTAAGGCTATCCAGGAGCTCAGTTCAGTTCTGATAATGACAACAAACTCCCTGGCTCAGAAAGAACCCTGCCCTTTCATTCTAAGTGTATGTCATTAGCACCTGGCTCTCTGGTAAATTTTGAGAGGTTCTAGTAAAAAAAACAAAAAAACAAAACAAAAAAACCCCCACCACAAAGTACACCTGACAGGCTGTGATGTCTGCCCTCCCCTGGTGTAGAGAATGCTGAGTTGGATGGGCCAATATTTAAATTTTGCCAGGCGTGGCTTATTAGTCTGCAACTAGAGCCGCAACAGAGCCCAGCTGGAAACCAGAGTGTCAGGCAGAAAACCTACCGGTACCTCATACCAAGCATTCCTGTGAGGTAAGACTTAAGGTAAAGGGACCCCTGACCATTAGGTCCACTCGTGACCGACTTTGGGGTTGCGGCGCTTATCTCACTTTATTGGCCGAGGGAGCCGGTGTACAACTTCCGGGTCATGTGGCCAGCATGACAAAGTCGCTTCTGGCGAACCAGAGCAGCGCACGGAAACGGCGTTTACCTTCCCGCCGGAGCGGTACCTATTTATATACTTGCACTTTGACATGCTTTCAAACTGCTAGGTTGGCAGGAGCAGGGACCGAGCAACAGGCGCTCACCCCGTCGCGGGGATTCAAACCGCCGACCTGGTTCGCCAGAAGCGGCTTTGTCGTGCTGGCCACATGACCTGGAAGCTGTACGCCAGCTCTCGGCCAATAAAGCGAGATGAGCGCCGCAACCCCAGAGTCAGGTCCCTTTACCTTTAGACAAAAGCACAGGGGCTGAGCCAATCGGTGGCTAGAAGTCATGATGGCTATAGGCTACCTTTCGGATTTGAGGTAGGATATAACTGAAAATCTATTGCTGATGGGTTTGGGGGTGGGAACATGTCTAGGAAGATGGTTACTTCTTTCGTGTCCTGCTTCTGAGCTTCAGTGGAAGAATCTGGGTTGGCACTGTGACAAACAGAATGGCAGACTAAAGTGGACCTTTGGTCTGAATCGGGCAGGCATCCTTTAATTTCCTTAGCTGTCACAGCTTTTACTGGGGACAGATTGTGAAAACCTGCAAAATTGGCATGCTCAGATTGAGGTAGGCAGATTTAGGGGTTTTATGGCACTATGGCAACTAGGCCATATTGAGCCCAACACGGACGTCTGCTGTAAGCAGTTGTCTCCCATCTCCCATGCTGTTCAAGCATAAACTTTATTCTGTCAGCAATCAGGCTCCGTTCCCAAGGTATTTGATGAACTATTTCAAAACACAAACACACAAAACAAACATAAATCTGGCACTTGGATTAATGTCTTCACTCAGAAAGGAAGTCAGGTCCAAATGTCCAGAGATCACGGGAAGACACAATTAAATGAATGTGTGCGCACACAGCACCATTGAATGGTCTGGGAGCATCTGATGCTGCAGCAAGTGAGGACTGGCCCATCCCCTGAATGGGTGGCCACAGGCAGCCCCACAGAACACCACAGATATTTAAATGGATTGCATATACCTTTGTAAATCAAGAAAATCCTTAATAAAAAATATTTTTAAAAAGACATTTAAATGGATGCATGCACCACAAAATGAATGTAGCTTTCCCTCCCGGTCTCTGGTTCTGAAAAGCTGTTTGCTATGCTATGTATAGCCTTCGACACATCATCATTACAATGGGTTCAATTGAGTAACCCCCACCCAGGGGTTATTGCAGCATTATTCCTCTGCCCCCCCCTCCCCCGAACTCATCATCATGTTGAGTATTTAAAAGTACTGGAATTTGTTATGTAAATCACCCAGGGATTTAGAGGGTGGTGATTGGCTTATTACACTTGATGTCACAATAGACGGCTTGGCACACAAGAGGGGAAACAGAAGTGAGGGGGCAGATGGATCCAGAAGGTTGTGCTGAGGTTGAGAGTGGGCAGGGGACGAGGCCTGGGTGGTTAGTAAACTACACTATGACATGCCAGCCTAGATGACTGGCGGCTCCTCCTTCCTCTGAGGATATTAGCTCCAAGGATCACAGCAAAAATACTGCATGAGTTAGAGGCCTGGGACTAATTTGTGTATTATGGCATTGGACAATTGATATAATTTGTGTTACCACTTTCCTGAATGTGGTGTGCGTCAAAGTACAATTTGTGGCTTATACTTTAACATTTCTTTCCACTTTAAATTAAATCCTGCTATTGGTCCTTGTGCTACTTAATGGATCTGGGCTTCTGCTGTCTCACTGTTTCAGATCCTTCAGCAATTTTTGCCACCCCATTTTCAAGACTCATCTCTGTAGCCATGAGGCCTAGAAACTTTAAGAGAGGAGAGCTGGGTTTCTAAGCACTACAGTGGACCCTCGACTTACGAATGTAATCCGTTCCGAATGGGCATTAGTAGATCGGAAAAAATCATAAGTCAAGTCCCCATAGGAATGCATTGGGAGAAAAATATCCGAAAAAATCCGTACGTCGAAAAAAACCGCATCTAAACTTCGTAAGTCGAGGAAACCGCATCTAAAACGGCAACCATTTCCATTCGGAGGTCGAAAAAATTCGTAAGCGCGCGGCCACTTTTTTCACTCATAACTCAAAAAATACGGAAGTTGGGTCATTCGTAAGTCGAGGGACCACTGTATATCTAAATCAGGGGTAGGCAACCTAAGGCCCGTGGGCCGGATGCGGCCCAATCGCCTTCTCAATCCGGCCCGCGAACGGTGAGGGAATCAGCGTGTTTTTACATGAGTAGAATGTGTCCTTTTATTTAAAATGCATCTCTGGGTTATTTGTGGGGCATAGGAATTCGTTCATTCCCCCCCCCCCCCAAAATATATAGTTCGGCCCACCAAATGGTCTGAGGGCCTGTGGCTTCCTGAGGCTTTTGTTAACGTTTCATTGCTGGCTGGTTTGTGTCTGTTAAGTCTGCGCCAAGAGCCAATTCTGATGTTACATTTTACCCATACAGATCTGTGGAGACCTACGTCTTACAACTTCCTTTCATTCCCCCTGTGTCCAGAGTGTGGATGTGCATTCTCTTTCCTGCTTCCAAATGATTCCCAGAAAATTCCAAACACCTCCAGGCACCTTGGGATGTTTGTGCGTGTGGATAGGCGAGACGTTGCAATGCGCTGCGGTCATTCTAAGCTGAACTGACCCTGCCACTTAGGGGAAAGATGTAGCTCACTGGCAGAGCATCTCCTTTGCACGTAGGAAGTCCCAGATTCAATCTCTGGCATTTCCAGGCAGGGCTGGGAATATCTCCTGTGTGAAACCCTGGAGAGCTACTGGCAGGCTGTGGATACAATTGTAGATCGGCCAATGGTCTGACTCAGTAAAAGCCAGCTTCCTATGTTCCTGTTCTAGGAAAACAAATGGTTCCCACAGAAGCAGTGGCTAATTTCTAAATTAAAAGGTGCTGGGTCTAACTTTAGCAGGGAAGCCATACTTCCCTCTTCTCAGGTTTTTATTCCTAATATCAGGCAAGCTGCAACTGGCCATCAGGTACTCTGCAGATGCTCAGAAACCACTCCCCACTTTATCATTACCAGCCATGGGGCTGGTCCCAGGCTCTGAATAAAGGTTCCGGGGCTGAGTTTGGGGGTTTTTTAATTCTGTGTCAAGAATATATTTATTGCCCTATATAAACTATGCAAATTAAGCACAGCTATACAGTTCGTTTTGTATATTTTGTATAGAGGTAAAGGTAAAGGTACCCCTGACCGTTAGGTTCAGTCGCGGATGACTCTGGGGTTGCAGCGCTAATCTCGTTCTATAGGATAAGGGAGCTGGCGTTTGTCCGCAGACAGCTTCCGAGTCATGTGGCCAGCATGACTAAGCCGCTTCTGGCGAACCAGAACAGCGCACGGAAACGCCGTTTACCTTCCCGCCGGAGTGGTACCTATTTATCTACTTGCACTTTGACATGCTTTTGAACTGCTAGGTTGGCAGGAGCTGGGACCGAACAACGGGAGCTCACCCCGTCGCGGAGATTCGAACCGCCGACCTTCTGATCGGCAAGCCCTAGGCTCAGTAGTTTAGACCACAGCGCCACCCGCGTCCCTTATATAGTGAGGGGGAAATAGCAAAGCAACGAACTGGAGCCCGCACCTTTCCCAATGGAAATCTCATTCAGCCCCTCCCACCTCTGCACCTGGGACCCAGTGAGATATTGGTAACTATTTACCATCTGGATATCCTTAAGGACTATAAGCTCTCCCTCTCTGTATACCGTCTTCCCCCCTTTTTAAGACACCGTCTTATAATTTTTTCCCCTCAAAAAAACACAGGGTGGCTTATTTTCGGGGGGATGTCTCATTTTTATTACGTCAGTATGGTACGGTACAGCCTCCCCCTGCGCGCTGAGCAGGTGGGGCAGAACTCCGCAAGAGGCGCGTCCCCCTCCCCTGTGCCTCTCACTGGTTCGCTGGCTCCCTGCGCACGCAGGAGGGGCTGAGGAGGCGACGGGAACAATGGCGGCACCATGGCTTACTTTTGGGGTACGTCTTACTTCTCACAAAGGTACAAAAACCCTGCCATGGCTTACTTTATGACTACGTATTAAAAAAGGGGAAACGGTATATGATTTACTTAGATTTTGGGGTCGACAAATTCTGAACGCGATAGCAATAGGCTTCCAGGAATACAAACAGCTCTGCAATTTAAAAACGCCAGAGGGGCTGGGGAAGGTGGGGGAGAGATTTTAACACACGGTGGCTTATCGTTACAATCTAAAGCAAAAGGAGGATGCAACGAAACTTGTCTACGGGGAACTGCTTTCTGACCTCAATAGAAGCATCCATTCTCCATCCTAATCTCGTTTCCTGTGTTACTCTGCTGCCAAGACTATTGCCAGGAGGCCCTACTTCAGAACTGGCCTTTCCTAATGGTTAGAAATCTCCTGAAATCTACCATCAAATTCCTTTGCATCGAGTTCCACAAGGGAATCATAGAGCGGACGAAGCATTGATTTCCTTTTCCCCGCATCCAGCAAGCTGCAGGGATCATGCTAGTGGAGAGAGCGAAACAGGGGGAACCCTCCCAACGAAAGTGGTCTTGGCTGGCTGGACTCACTCACCTATGCAGACGATGTCCATAAAGCCGTACATCCCATAGCAGATCTGGAAGAGCAGGTCCTGCCGCTGCCACTTGGCCGAGGGGCTGAGGGATGACCAGATGAGCCACGAGATGCTGGCGATGAGGAAGAGGGAACCCAGGATGATGGCTGCGATCTGTACCTTTTCGATCACCGTCAGGGAAATCGCCTGCCACTGGGGGCGGGGAGGAAAAACAGCACATGGGAGCGAACGCTGGTAGGGTGCTTTTGCCAAATGATGGGCAGAACAAGCCAAGACGGGATTTTCCCATGAGGCCGAGGGGTGCAGAATCTTAGGGTGTCGATGCACAACAAATGCAATGTTTGGGCATTGGCAAAATCATTCTGCTACAAATATACAAATGTTTAGGGAAGTTTTTAATGTTTGATGTTTTATTCTGTTTTTAATCTGTTGGGAGCCACCCAGAGTGGCTGGGGGAACCCAGCCAGATGGGCGGGCCATAAATAATAATAATAATAATAATAATAATAATAATAATAATAATAATAATAATAATTACTAGTGGACGTTCAGCCCGTTAAATTAACGGGCGCTAGAACATATGTGGTCCCTCCCTCCCTCCGTCCCTTTCTCTGTTCTTCCTTCCTCCCTCCCTCCATTTTTCCGTTCTTCCTTCCGTTTCTCCCTCCCTCCCTCTGTTCTTCCTTCCTTTCTCTCTCCCTACATTTTTCCATTCTTCCTTCCATGTTTCCTTCCTTCCTTTCTCCCTCCCTCCCTCCCTTTCTCTATTCTCCCTCCCTCCCTCCCTTTTCCCGTTCTTCCTTCCCTGTTCCTCCCTCCCTCCCTCCCTCCCTCCCTCCCTCCCTCTGTTCTTCCTTCCTTCCTCCCTCCCTACAAATTATTATTATTATTATTATTATTATTATTATTATTATTATTATTATTATTATTTACGGCCCGTTCCAAGGGTTGTAGCCAGCTAGCCCTGTTCAGAACAGATCCACTGAAATTGATAGACATGACTAACTTGGACCCATCGATTTCAATGGGTCTACTCTGAGTAGGACTACTCCCCATGCTGCTTCTTTCCATGGCTTCCTTTCCACACCCTGCAACCAAACCAGATAATGGGAATAGAACAGAGCGCCTTGCCACAGGATAGTGGTTCATGGAATGTGCTGCAGGATATATCCTCAGGTTCCTTGGGAACGTACTAATCTCCTTACTGAGGAAGGCTTGAGAACGGCAGACAGGTTTCTCCCATGTGCGATCCCAGGGGGCGCACTGAGTGCTTCCAAAGTCATACCCTCAGTTTGCGGAGCAATGCTGAAGCCTTCAACCAGGTGAAATGTGCAGAACACAGCACAATGGGTAAGGAATGTGTGGCCATCAGGATCTTTGTTGAGGTAGTTAAGACTGCTTGGCAGGCCTGTATGTGCATGTGTGCTCACACACATGCACTGCATCTGCCATGCATTGCTGCTGACTCCCCTCCTCCCTGCAACATGTGGCCTGCTGGTAAAAAAATAATTCATTCGCCAGGGTTTTAGCAGACCCGCAAAGTGTCCCTATATTCCAGAGACAGTCCCAGATTTACAGAAGCTGTCCCGGTTTCCGATTTGACCCCAGAATGTCCCGCTTTTCCTTAGGACGCCCCTATTTTCATTGGAGATATGTTGGAGGGTATGGAATTATGTGACCCCCCCGAGCCAAGCAGATAAGTAACTATACAAGACATCAGAAGGCAGCCCTGTATAGGGAAGGGCTTTTTCTGTAATGTTTAACGTTTTATTGAATTTTTTTATACGTTCGAAGCCACCCAGAATGGCTGGGGCAGCCCAGCCAGGTGGACAGGGTATAAATAGTAAGATTTTCATCAGAGAAATGTTGCAGGGTATGGCTTTAGCTGTTTCGGTGCTTACCTGCAAGGGATTCTTTGTGCTGATGGCTAAGACCTGGTATTTGAAGTAGCACAGCTCGCAGCTCCAAGAACCTCTCTCGCTGATCCAGCGAATCAGGCAGGGCTGGTGGGTGCAGCGGACAGACCCGGCGCAGCGACATGGGCTTAACAGCTCCCCCTGCAAGGAAAAGAGCACAGGAGAGTCAGGGAGGTCTTCGCTTATTGGCTACAGGCTTCCTGGACCCCGCTGCTGAGACTTCACAGAAGCTACCCATCCCTGTAGGAGTATCCAGTACCAATCATGACAAACCATCACCACCACCAAGAGGATTCTGGGTAACACCGGCCATCTCTAAGCATTAGGTCTCCTCTATTTAAGAAACCACCACCACCACACCACAGAAACGAGCCTGGTTCGTTAGTGCTACCTGCTTAATGTGCTGCCAAGGAGAGCAATCAGCATCAATATTTCAAGCTCGCTTGCAGGAAGTATTAATGATATGTTAGGGATATATGCCTGGACAAGGAAATTGCTGTGGATTCCTGTCAGCTGGGGGTGGGCAGAGCAAGAGGTCAGTACTGGGTCTCTGGCCACATATCCCAACAGCAGCAGCCGAAGAAGAAGAGTTTGGATTTGATATCCCGCTTTATCACTACCCTAAGGAGTACTCTAAGGGACGTGGGTGGCGCTGTGGTCTAAACCACTGAGCCTAAGGCTTGCCGATCGGAAGGTCGGCAGTTCAAATCCCTGCGATGGGGTGAGCTCCCATTGCTAGGTCCCTGCTCCTGCCAACCTAGCAGTTTGAAAGCACATCAAAATGCAAGTAGATAAATAGGTACCGCTGCAGCGGGAAGGTAAACAGCGTTTCCGTGCACTGCTCTGGTTCGCCAGAAGCAACTTAGTCATGCTGGCCACATGACCTGGAAGCTGTACGCCGGCTCCCTCGGCCAATAAAGCGAGATGAGCACCGCAACCCCAGAGTTGGTCACGACTGGACCTAATGATCAGGGGTCCCTTTACCCTTTAAGGAGTCTCAAAGCGGCTGCCATTCTCCTTTCCCTTCCTCCCCCACAACAAACACTCTGTGAGGTGAGTGGGGCTGAGAGACTTCAGAGAAGTGTGACTAGCCCAAGGTCACCCAGCAGCTGCATGTGGAGGAGAGGAGACGCGAACCCAGTTCACCAGATTACGAGTCTACCACTCTTAACCACTACACCACACTGGCTCTCAGCAGCAGAATCCCGTTGCTAAGAACACAGCAACAAAGGAGGAAAGGGGCAGGCTGCAGAGAGCAAGCAAGCAGGGTAGTCAATGACTGGATTAGTCAATTGGTAAAGGAATTGGTAAATTGGTAAATTGGTCAATTGGTAAAGGTTTAACCCAGGTGGCGCTGTGGGTTAAACCACAGAGCTTAGGGCTTGCTGATCAGAAGGTCGGCAGTTCGAATCCCTGCGACGGGGTGAGCTCCTGCTGCTCGGTCCCAGCTTCTGCCAACCTAGCAGTTTGAAAGTATGTCAAAGTGCAAGTAGATAAATAGGTACCGCTCCAGTGGGAAGGTAAACGGCGTTTCCGTGCGCTGCTCTGGTTCGCCAGAAGCGGCTTTGTCATGCTGGCCACAGACCTGGAAGCTGTATGCCGGCTCTTGGCCAATAAAGCGAGATGAGCACCGCAACCCCAGAGTCGGACACGACTGGACCAAATGGTCAGGGGTACCTTTACCTTTAAAGGAAATTAGAAGCAAGCTCTCAGGTGGCTGGAGTGGCCCTGCGGGTGCGCCATTGGTGCTTGGCATTACCTTAAACATGCACGCTTAAGTCGCTAACTTTGATATTGAAAGGAGGTAGGGAGTCATGTGGCTCAAGGCTGCCTTGAGCCCAAAAATGGAAAAACGAGCGAGGTCCCAACTAAAGAAGAGTGGCAACTTAAGCTGATGGAATATGCGCTTCTTGCGGACTTAACACATAGAACAAGAAGAGCATACGTTTAGAGAAGATTGGAAAGTGTTTATTGAATATATGGGGGGGGGAATTGTGTACACTTGAAAACGTGGGCAGCATTAAGATAAATTCAACAGTGTAAATAAGCTTTGATGGATGTAATAATGGAATACTGAGTGTTTTAGTTTATGTAAAATATGCAGAGATTTATGAAGGGAAGTCATTGATATTTTAAGGGTATTTAAACGAGTATTCTAAATTGCGAAACAGAAAATTCAATAAAAATTATATATATAGAAAGAGAATGACGTGCCCCCAATAGCTGTCAGAGGGTGGGGCTTGGCAAAAACCTGGCGCTGGGCCCAAATAAAGAACAAGAGAAGGACCCACACTAGCGCCCCACACAGCTGCTTTCTCTTCCAATTTAAGTGGCAAGCTTAACACAGGAAAAGCCACGTTGGGCCAGGCCAGTGGCCCATCTATTCCAGCATCCTGATCTCCTGGAGGCTGACCAGATGGCCACAAAGACCAAGACATGAACACAACAGCACCCTCCCTATATCTGTGTCGTTTGGCCCTAGCTCGGAGGGCCAGTGGGCAGAGGGTGAGCTTTGGATATGCGAGACCCAAGTTCCAATCTCTCTCTGACGATGACTTTACTGGGGATTGTCTTACACTTCTGCTTCCCCTGTAGAGGCCCATCAGCTAACAGAAGTGGTCCTCGAATTCTGATGTTGACTCTTGCTTGCATGGGTGGAGGATACAGAGGGGCGTGCATGTATAAAAACTAGCCTAGTGTACAAAAGGTAAAATTTACATTAGTGACTAGGGCTGGGCGATATCTGGTTTTCAGCATTGTGATATATCACCAGCTAAACACTGTGATATACTGATCAATGCCTGAAATAAGGATGGACCTATGTAGAGGTAGGGATGCGGGTGGCGCTGTGGTCTAAACCACTGAGCCTAGGGCTTGCCGATCAGAAGGTCGGTGGGTTGAATCCCCGCGACGGGGTGAGCTCCCATTGTTCGGTCCCTGCTCCTGCCCACCTAGCAGTTCAAAAGCACGTCAAAGTGCAAGTAGATAAATAGGTACCGCTCCGGTGGGAAGGTAAACGGCGTTTCCGTGCGCTGCTCTGATTTTGCCAGAAGCGGCTTAGTCATGCTGGCCACATGACCCGTAAACTGTCTGCGGACAAACACCGGCTCCCTCGGCCTATAGAGCGAGATGAGTGCGCAACCCCAGAGTCGTCCGCGACTGGACCTAATGGTCAGAGGTACCTTTACCTTTACCTATGTAGAGGCAACTGGCCGGCTTCTCGGTTTTTCTCAAATTGTGATTTTTGCATAGCCCACCCACCCACCATGATTTGCGATATATTGCCTGGTCAAAAATGATGAAACCAATATCACGATGAGGACTTCAAACCGGTTTGGGAGGATAATCAGTATGTCACCTAGCCCTATTAAGTGACCCCCCCACCTACCTTTGCCCCTGACCCAGCCCACCACTGGCATGTGGCCCTCAAAAGGTTCCCTAGAAGGGAATGTGGCCCTCAGGCTGAGGAAAAGTTCCCCTACCCCTGATCTAACACAGTAACAATAAGCAAGAGAATGAAACAGAATGATAAGCAAAATTAGAAGAACGTTTCAAAGTTTGGGAAAGAATTACGTCAGACCTTTGAGTGGCACAAAACTATTGGGAAGAAAAGCGGCTTTGAATAATTCAATTATGTCCCTATTGTTACACTCTTGGGCCTCTGCGGAATTATTAAAAATCCAGCTTTCTATTTTCAGTCATTTAAGCAGGAAGGTGAGACTAGACAGGAGAAGATTTAAAAAGAGGTAAAGCGGGTGGCGCTGTGGGTTAAACCACAGAGCCTAGGGATTGCTGATCAGGGCGGCAGTTCGAATCCCCACGACGGGGTGAGCTCCCGTTGCTTGGTCCCTGCTCCTGCCAACCTAGCAGTTCAAAAGCACATCAAAGTGCAAGTAGATAAATAGGCACCGCTCTGGCGGAAAGGTAAACGGCGTTTCCGTGCACTGCTCTGGTTCGCCAGAAGCGGCTCAGTCATGCTGGCCACATGACCCGGAAGATGTACACCGGCTCCCTCGGCAAGTAAAGCGAGATGAGCGCTGCAACCCCAGAGTCGTCCACGACTGGACCTAATGGTCAGGGTTCCCTTTACCTTTACCTTTAAAGGAGATGGGGATGAGTTTGTGTGCAAGGAGTTAAGAGTGACGGTTCATGGCAGGTGCCGCTATGCTCAAAGCACACCAGAAAGTAACAGGTTAAAAAACACATTGAGTTTTCATGAAATCCTCATGAAACTATACATCATGGTAGCATCGCAAAGCCCTTTTTCTTGTGTATAGATGCTAGGATGTCACAATTGGCTGTGCCTTCCCATCATGCCTGCCACAATGCAACATGTAATATAATACAAATTCCCAGTCTGGATCCTGGGCACTCCTTGCACCTGAGCCTCAAATAACAGGGGCATCAAGTATATGCCCCTATTATCTGAGGCTCAGAGGATGGCTCTGACTTTCTCCATAATGGTACCCTTCTCTTCGAAACTGCTTGCCAAAGGAAGCCCATCATAGAAGTTTGCTCCTAAATTTTAGCCACTGTATTAGGAAGGCCATTGGCAAGGATATTGTGATGGGGTGACACATCTGTCAATCTACATGCACCGTTTCCCAATGCTCTGCACAAAGATAGCCTAACAAGTCTAAGTCTGTGTCAGGGATCTTCCAGCCCCTGCCAGTCCAGCTCTGAGTGTTTATAGAGAGCCGCAACCTGTGTTAACAACAGATTCATCTTCGAGTGAATCTGGCAGTCCCGTCTCGGGGGGGGGGGGAGCAGTTAGTGGCTGGGAACCAGGGAGTACCAGGTGTCCAGGGAGATAGTGGGAGACCTGGCACCACCCAGCAGACTCGCGCGGAGGGGGAAACGTCAGTTCCGGCGCATATATCACGTAGGAGGAGAAGGCGGCAATTTAGGATGCCGAAACTTTGGTGTTGGCGCCAAAACAGGAGGGAGGCACTTCCGGATTCTGCTAGTGACTGAGCAGACATGATAAGACTGAGCTCTGCACTGTAAATAGCTTGGCACTGAATAAAAAGACTTAAAGACAAATGGCTTTGGCATTTCTATTGAACAACCGATAAGAGAACCTGACAGTCTGCATTGCAACTTTGATCAGGCCACGTGGACACTCATTTCTGATCTTCAAACCACCACCAAAACATATAAAGAGGTGGCACAGCCCTTTTCATGCAATCCTGTTGTTCCCACAAGATTTCTTCATTGTTGCCGGTGGGGAACCTTCAGCCCATAAGGCTGTCTTGGGCTACTAGGGGTTCCAATTTGACCTGCTCGGCCATTTTTGTGAAAGCACCCCACAATCGGGTGACACCATCCTGATGGCAACTGATGGCTTGGTACAATGGGTACAGCCAATCCCTGCAGGAAGCACTATCGAACCCATCAATCAAGTTCAGATGCTCATGCCAGTTTCCCAGAGGCAACTGGAGCGCACAGCCAATCCCTACAGAAAGCATGATGAACATGAACACACACACACACACCCTCACACATCAGCTGATATGTGGGATGGTTCAATCCTCGGTGTTTGCTAAACACAAATAAAGCAAACATGTTGTGCAGGGTTAGAGGTAGGTAGCTGTGTTGGTCTGCCATAGCCAAAACAAAATAAAAAATAAAAATAATTCCTTCTAGTAGCACCTTAGAGACCAACTAAGTTTGTTCTTGGTATGAGCTTTCCTGTGCATCTGAAGAAGTGTGCATGCACACAAAAGCTCATACCAAGAACAAACTTTGTTGGTCTCTAAGGTGCTACTGGAAGGAATTTTTTTATTTTATGTTGTGTAGGGGTTGCTAACAATGTGTCTTCCAGATGTTGCTGGACTCCAACTCCCATCAGCCCCGGTCAGCAAGGGATGATGGGAGTTGGGAGTCCAATGGCAGAGGGCACCATGTTTATAAATCAGGGGTCAGCAACCTTTTCCAGCCGTGGGCCGGTCCACTGTCCCTCAGACCATATGGTGGGCCGGACTATATTTTGGAAAAAAATATGAACGAATTCCTATGCCCCACAAATAACCCAGAGATGCATTTTAAATAAAAGTGTTGTAGCGTGGGGTTAATGATTTCAGCAAGTGATTTCAGCTCTCTGGCATAGCAGGCAGCAGATAGCTTCTTCATGTAGCAATTCTTTATTCAGGCAAAACAAGACTGAGGGAACTGAGGGTAGGGAAGCTACATTTATAGGGACAGAGGACCGGCTAGGAAAAGATACATTTTGGAGAGAAGAATCTCAAGCAATCACACAGCTGCTTTTTGGTGGGAACCAATAAGACCGAGGATCCCAATGCAGCAACTTGAATGCACCAATACCAGTAGTAACTGTTCCTTCTGGGACAGGAAGGCAGTTACTTTACCCTAATGTGATTACAGACAATAGTAATACAGATATGATAACCCTTTGAATCAATACACAACAAAAAGCACACATTCTACTCATGTAAAAACACCAGGCAGTCCCCACAAATAACCCAGAGATGCATTTTAAATAAAAGGACACATTCTACTCATGTAAAAACACGCCGATTCCCAGACCGTCTGCAGGCTGGATTGAGAAGTCCCATGGGCCGCATCCGGCCCACGGGCCTTAGGTTGCCTACCCCTGTTATAAATCAAAGTCTTGTTCTGAGCAGTGGGAAAGGGGCAGAAGGGTAACTGAGCAGACATTGCCTTGATCTCATGGGATGCGGCTCTCTTAGCTGCCAGAAAGTGATCTGGGAAAGAATATGGGCAACAAAGGACTCCTCTCACTAGGTGATTTAAACAGTGGCCCTCCCCGGGGAGGGGGCTCCCTCTGTGCAGTTGCTGATTTCTATACCCTCCCAGGTTCTAGGGCTAGAATTAAAAATAATAAAAAAGACTACAAAAGGAAATAATTGACCCTCCCCACCCCCAGGTGGTGCAGCTGCTATGTGCCACTGTGCTCACAGCCTGGGTTGACTGAAGCACAGTGCAAAATCAAATTGGAGGATTGGGGGGGCAGAGTTCCTAAATTGGGTCACTGTATCCAACAAAGGGAAAACAGGAGGAGTGTCTGGCTTTCCTCCTTAATCCGCTGCACACTTCGCTCGTCTGCCCTCCTTGCAACCCCCCCACCCCCCCCTCCACAGAACCATGGCTGCAGTTCAGTGGATGCTTAAGCAACACAGGAAGCAGAAGGCTGGGGTGGCCATTTGGAGGATGTAATTAACTGAGATGGGGGGGAGAGAGAAGGGTAGGAATGCTGCAGGAAGCCGTACACACAAAGAGTGGGTTGGAAAGGGCAGGCTCTGAAGTCACAGGAGAGACAGGTCTCCCATTGTTTTAGGAAGGGGGGGAGCTCTGCTCACAGAGGCATTTGATGCTGCCTGCAGCCTCCCACCTCCCGACATTCCCTGGACTTTATTTGTGGGTGCCATGGACGGGAGCACCCATCACATTCCAGAGAAGCCTTCGTTTCAAAAGGCAAGAGCAGGTTCCTAGTCCTTATGGGCATAGCTGTCAACTTTTGGATTTGAAAATAAGGGATTTTCCCCCCAAACTTTCGGATTTGAAAATAAGGGATGCCGCGAGGGCGGTGCAATGGCACCAAGTAGCCTCGCCACCCTGCGCTCCAGAGGCTGCACGCGAACGGGTGAGCGAAAGAGCGAGCGCGTAGACGGCAGGCAGGTTGTCTGTCTGGTTGGGCGTGAGGGTTTGGCTGCACACGGCATGCAAGCTCCGCCCCAGTCGGTCTCAGACTCCTTATTGGCAGCCGAGCAACGCAGCTGAGGAGCCTCCCTGGCCGGCAGGGAGGGAGAGGAGCTGCTTCCTTTGAAATCCAGGAAATTTAAGGGATATCAACAATCCGGGATAGCAGCGGGAAACGGCATTGGAATAAGGGAGTTTCCCGCAAAAAAGGGAGGGTTGACAGCTATGCCCATCACATTCCAGAGAAGCCTTCATTTCAAAAGACAAGAGCAGGTTCCTAGTCCTTATGGGTGAGATGACAAGCTTTGACAGGTGAAGGAAGTGTCGGTGATAGGCCAGGAGAGAGAATGTGGGAGGAGCTTCCAGTGAAAACAACAACAACCCTGTAGCAAGGGGAGCCAGCACAAAAGATAAAGACAGGCCCTCTCTGGTCCACTTTCAATGGGGGCACTGTCACCAATTCTCTGTTCCCTGTACCCCCCCCCCCGGGGCCAGAGGGTGGAAGATGAAACTGCAGGCAGGTTGACAAGAGGATGGTAGCATGACTGCCCCCAAATCCTCTTGGTTCTGGGACGCAAGTGATCCCAAGAGCCAATTCCCCGCCACGAGCGGCTATAAAGCTTTCGGGTCCGTAGCATGCAGGCCTGACTTGTCACTAAGATGGTCAGGTTGTGTCTGAACTTCACAAGATGGAACGCGCGCACACACACACACACAGACACACACACACATCCTTCCATCACATACAAATAGTGTCTCTGGGTAAGAGTTAGACTTGACCCTTTCTCTCTAACAGCATGTTTTCTACAGGCAGTGAATGTCTTGTTCCTGGAGATCCTGGTGCCTTCTGCTTCAAAAGCATGTGTCCTGCTACAGAATTATGACCCTTTCCTTCATATGTTCAGTTTTAATGATACTACGTTTTACAATGGCTTTACAAAAGAAAAGAAAAAAGGGGGAAGCAATGATACGAGCCAACAATATTGAGTATGGCTATATTCTTGAGGCTCGAGGGGGGGGGTGTGGAATGCAGATCTTCCTGGCTATAACTCACTATGCAAATACAAAAGAAACTCACATTTCGTGCCGCAAAGGCCAAGTCGTCTTGTTTTGCGCTTCCCCCCAAGCAACGGAGAAAACTCAAGGCTGCCTTTGCACCAAATGTTTCCTTTGGAGGAGGAGAGCAACTTATGGTGCCTTCATAGGTTGAGTAGTAGTTATTCTAGGGCAGGCACCCCCAAACTCAGCCCTCCAGATGTTTTGGGACTACAACTCCCATCATCCCTAGCTAACAGGACCAGTGGTCAGGGATGATGGGAATTGTAGTCCCAAAACATCTGGAGGGCCGAGTTTGGGGGTGCCTGTTCTAGGGGTACAGAAGCAAGCACACAGGCAGGCAAGTAGGCATTGCTAAGGACACAATGAGAGCCCGGATGGATCACGCAAAGGTTCCCATCTAATTCCAGCATTCTGTTTACACACTGCCCACCCAGATGACTCCTGCAAGGCCCACCACCAGGATATAACTGCAATAGCAAATGGGAACTGGTATTCAGAGACACACTGCTGCTGGTACTGGAAGTAGCAAACAGCCATCCTGACTACCGGTAGCAGCTGCTGATAGTCTTGTCCTTATTGCCTATCCCAGTAAACAGGGTTAGAAACTTGGGTATAGAAAATAGGCGCCCAATGGCACCTTGAATCTAGGTTGTGGTTGCCACAACTGAATGTCTTTTCACCAGGGGGTTGTACCCTCAGGGTCTCTTCCAATGCTACAATTCTAAGATCCTGTTGCTTAACTCCTACAACAATTCCCTTGTCCCAGTACAAGAAAGAGAAGCACACACAGTGGAAATGGAAACGGTATTAACGATATAGAGGGTATCAACAATAGACCAAGGCAGAGGTTTTTAAACTGTGGTCGCCAACCTGGCTGGCGCTCAGAAATTTCGCCTGGCACCTGGCTAATTTCAAACAGGGCAGTGAAACATACACCCTCTAAAATTCATACCGACTCTACCAGTCAAATTAGTTCTGTTGCTACTGATCTCTCCCTGAAAACAAGCTACAGGCTTAAACTGAATAAACCTGCCTCAGGCTGTGTGCTCACTTTCCAAACACCTGAAAGATCCAGTCAACCATTACTTTATATATATATGGATAATTTTTATTACATTTTCAATTTCTACATCTGAAAATAAACATTTTACATACTGTTAAAAAGCCAATGACTTCCCTCCCTCTCTTTCCTTGGTTGGTTTTCTTAATCTTTCATTCCTGCATATTTTGCTATAGCCACACTAGTCAGTTCTCCACTTTTACATCACTCAAACATTAATTACACTGTTGACTTTATCTTAATGCTGCCAGCGTTTTCAGCTGTGTACAGCTATTTTCCATATACCCAATAAATATTTTTCCACTCTTCTTTGAATGTGTGTTCTTCTTGCTCTTTTATTCTATATTCTATACCTGCAAGATCTGCATTTTCTGCCATCTTAAGTTGCCAGTCCTCTTTGCCTGCGGCCCTCCCTCACTTTCCATTTTTGGGCTAACAAAACTCGGGCTGCCGTTGTTGCATACATGAATAAATTTTGTTGACACGTAAGAGATTTCAGTCTGGATTATTCCCAACAAAAAAGGCTCCAGTCTTTTGGGGAAAGGTGTCTTAAACATTTTTTTCAACTCATTATAGATCATTTCCCAATATTCTTTTACGTCTCTACAAAGCCAACAACATATGAAAAAACGTTCCTTTCATTTCTTTACATTTCCAACACATATCTGATTCTGATCTTAGCCAACCTACTCAGAGTTAAATACCATCTGTGTATATAATTGCATTTAATTCTCCGGTCAGCTATTACCATCATCATTCTTTTATTCGACCGTCAGTCAGAAGAATACATTTGTACAGAATCAAAAGCATCTGAGAGAACTTTGCAAAAAAGGAAACATAATCCACAATAGAATTGAGCTAAACAAATAGCCACATATCGATACAATCAATTAAAATCTTGCGACGCTTAGAAGCTAAAAAAAGAAATTTAGTCACCAGGGAGGCTGTATTTCTAGTAATATTATTCAGTAAATATAAAATCTGTCTTTCTCTGGGTAGAAAGCTAGATTGACGTAAAAGTGGAGTTATAAGATTTTGCCTAAGAGAGGACAAGACAGAAGGATATGTTCGGTAGACTCAACCACGCCCATAGTACAGTGACAGGTTCTCTGGGCGTATGGGACTCCCTTGTACCTTCCCCACAATACCGCGGAATCAAGGGCGTTTAGTCTAGCCGCTGTAAGAAGTCTGCGCTATTCCACATAGTGGATTTCCGCGAGATAGGGGGCTGGTGTCATTTGATATATCTGGTCCCCTAGGAACATCCCTGGTTTCACTTGAGCTATGTCCTCTTGTCTGGCAATATCGCTCAATCTCCGGGAGATTGCAGTTCTAGCTTGATTATACGTCATGGACTCCAGGTAGAGGTGTGACAATCCACAGGACTGCACCTCTTTTATGACCCCCCTTTCCCATGATGACTGGAAATCATCCCTCAATGTCAAGGGGGTAATGCCCACTGGGTTAAAACAAAGCTTGAGCCATAGCCAAAGCTTCATCTTCAAGGCCACATACGGTCAGCTATTACTAGCCACTGTTTGCCGCCAATGACCAGGCCAGGCCAAACCTAAGGAAAGGGCAGTAAACTTGACTCATAACAACATATTCAGATCTTCAGCATGAGAAGTACTATTTCACGGAACACTCTCTTTTCAATTAGTTCTAACCAGGCCATAGGGAACAGGAAATAAAGATTTCTGCCTTTCCCCCAAACATATATGGATCTGAGCTTTAAAATAACAACAACAGCTATGTAATCAGCAGGCAGTGTCTGTCGATGGGGAAAATGTTAGTCTGTGATGCATTCATTACAATACGAGCGGGCCATCAATTGTTCATCTAAATCAATTCTCCGCTGTATGATTATTACCATGTGATAACCACATTGCTTGGCTTCTCTTGATTTTAGATGCCATGACGTGGGCCCCTCTGGTATAATGGGGTCTGTTTCACACTACAGGAAAAATACTGGGTATTAGAAAAAGGAGAATGCAGAGAAGCAGAGTGAATTCTCTGCATCTGTCTCCACAGATTCTGATCATAGAATCATAGAGTTGGAAGAGACCACAAGGGCCATCCAGTCCAACCCCCTGCCAAGCAGGAAACACCATCAAAGCATTCCTGACAGGTGGCTGTCAAGCCTCTGCTTAAAGACCTCCAAAGAAGGAGACTCCACCACACTCCTTGGCAGCAAATTCCACTGTTGAACAGCTCTTACTGTCAGGAAATTCTTCCTAATGTTTAGGTGGAATCTTCTTTCTTGTAGTTTGAATCCATTGCTCCGTGTCCGCTTCTCTGGAGCAGCAGAAAACAACCTTTCTCCCTCCTCTATATGACATCCTTTTATATATTTGAACATGGCTATCATATCTCCCCTTAACCTTCTCTTCTCCAGGCTAAACATACCCAGCTCCCTAAGCCGTTCCTCATAAGGCATCGTTTCCAGGCCTTTGGCCATTTTGGTTGCCCTCTTCTGGACACGTTCCAGCTTGTCAGTATCCTTCTTGAACTGTGGAGCCCAGAACTGGACACGGTATTCCAGGTGAGGTCTGACCAGAGCGGAATACAGTGGTACTATTACTTCCCTTGATCTAGATGCTATACTCCTATTGATGCAGCCCAGAATTGCTGATGCCTGAACTCAGTTTCTTAGGTAAGGAGTCAGAGGAACTGAGATAAACAGCGGTGACAAGACACAAGTTTGAGGTCTTATTGACAAGTTTAAAAAGGACAAATCACTAGGTCTATATGGCATCCGTCCGAGAGTTCTTAAAAGATTTCAAGTGGAATTGCTGATCTTTTAACAGAAAGATATAACTTGTCTCGGAGAACAAGCTCCATAACCAAGGACAGGGAAATGACTAACATAACACCATTTGTGAAAAAGGGATGGAGGTGGGATGCGGGAAATTTCAGGTCAGTTCTAGGAAAACTGGTAGAAGGCATTATTAAAGGTAGAATTGCCAAGTGTATAGAAGAACAAGTCTTGCTCGGCAGAACCAGCATGGCTTCCGCAAGCGTAAGACTTTAAGGTGCTTCTAGGTGGATATTTATTGTGGGATGAGTGTTCCTCATGCATGCAAAGTTCTTGCAGGATCCACACAATGTCATCAGCATCAAAATGACAGTCCCTACCCCCCACCCCCCACCCTTCACTCTTTCTGGGGGAAATCCAGTAAGTTTAAAAACAAACAAACAACTGGTGCCAACAACCCGTTTGTGATATCTGAATGAACCAGTTATAATATTAAGCCCCCATCTGAAAGCACCCCAACTAGCCTTTTAAAGTTCTTTCAGAGTGTCAAATGCGGGTGGGAGGTTTGTGAATACAGTAGCCCTTGTGTACTCAATACTTTCAGTAAGCTTTCAATAAAGTCATAGTATCATAGCATTATAAAGCTGGAAGGGACCCAAGGGTCATCTAGTCCAACCCCCTGCAATGCAAGTCTCTTGCCAAAGACTCCTGAGTACGCTTAGCAGTCATGGTATAAGAGAGCAGGTCCTCTTTTGGATCAGTAACTGGGTAAAGAACAGGAAGGAACTGACACTTCCTACACTGGAAGGAGGTAAGGAATGTGTGTCTATGTCCCTCTGCTAAGCGCTGAATGCTGGAAAGGTTCAGGATGGACAAAAGGACAGTTTCACACAGCACACAGTTCAACTATGGAATTCGCTACAACAAAAGGTACTGATGGCCACCAAACGAGACGGCTTTTGCTGAATTCATGGAGGATTTCTTTATTTAACAAAAGGTATATGATCGCCTGATTGCAATAAAACCTCTAAGTGGCTGGCAAAAAGTGTAAGACATTAAAATTACCCATAAAATACAGTTAAAAACAGGATTTTAAATTAAAATAGTATAAGGGGTATCAATGGCAGCTATCTATGATGGCCATGTGTCACCTCCAACAGCAGAGGCACCTCCAGTACGTCTCTATATACAGTTGTAACTTGGTTGTCTAACGGCTTAGTTGCCGAACAAATTGGCTCTCAAGTGCCGCAAACCCAGAAGTGAGTGTTCAGTTTGCAAACGTTTTTTGGAAGCTGGATGTCCAACGCGGCTTCCATGGCTTCCAATTGAGTGGCTTGGTTTTTGAACCATTCTGGGAGTCGAACAGACTCCCAGAACGGATTAAGTTTGACAACCAAGGTACCACTGTACTAGTTCCTAGCTATCGCAAGGGGGCAGGAGGGCAGTTGCACTCAGATCTTGTTTGCGGGATTCCCAAGAGGCACCAGGTTGCCCCTGTGAGAACAGGATGTTGGGCTTTTGTTCTGATCCAACACAGCTCTTACGGGTCATTTCCACCGCCCTTCTGCTTATTAGCTTTCTTTCTGAAGATCAGCATGCCTGTGCATTCCCACAACTCCTTCTGTCCATCGTGTGCCAAACGGGATTCACCCTCTTCCCTCCTGCAGGTGAGCTGGAAGCCCCCAAACCTCACAGCCCTCCTCTGAACCCATTGCTGCATGCAACAGTGTCTCTTCCCTGAAAAGGTGTGCTGGGGACTCATCTGCCAGCTCACGCCAGGAACATACCATTGGCTCGGCCGGCTATTGCAATCGGCAATTTCACGGCTGGCTAATTCCCTTTGCTGCTGCCTTGCTTACACTCTCTCTCTCTCTCTCTCTCTCTCTCTCTCTCTCACACACACACACACACACACACACACACACACAACTTACCCGCAGAGCTGCAGGGCTGCCGACAGCACATGGGATGTGGGAGGCAACAGTGGAAACATTTCAGGGGCTCGCAGCATGGCGCATAGACCTGCTGGCTCTGCTCAGTTCCGCCCCTCACCTCAAGCTACCTGCTGCTGCTGCTGCTGTTGCTGCCACACGTAGGGTGAAAGGGAGCTTGATCTAAGGCAGGCATGTCCAACAGATAGATCGTGATCTACCGGTAGATCACTGGACGACTGCAGTAGATCACTGGTAGATCCTTGGCTCCCCCCAAAGAAGCTGAACAACTGTGGCTCCCCTAAAAAAAGCTCAACCTTTTACCTCCTCCCTGAAAAAACTCAACAACCGAACCCCAAAAAGGGGGTAGATCACTGCCAGTTTTTAACTTTGTGAGTAGATCACAGTCTCTTAGGAGCTGGCCACCCCTGATCTAAGGCCTATCTAGACTGCTGGTGTAGCTCTGGAGAAGAGCATCTGATTTGCATGGGGGAAGGTACCAGCTTCCATCCCCGGCACCTCCAAGTTGGCCCAGGAAAGGCCCTCCTTTCTGCACCCACTTACTCGATACCACTCTATCTCCCTGGGCAATAGGGTGGCTGGGATCAGGCCAAGAAATAAAGGGCAGGCCAGCAAGCAGAGGCTGCTCCTTGCCACTGTTATAAAATTTTAGGGTGCGCACACATAGCAGACACACACTCCGCAGAAAAACAACCCTTCAGAATTTAGGAAATATTCCCCGAGAAAATCACGCTTTATTTTAGCACACGGAACAATCCCAAATGCTATCTTGGCTCTCCAAATGGCTCTTAAATATTCCCTCTGCAGAAGGAAATCTCTTGGGGAAACCTTTCCCAATTATTCTTCCATTTACGAATCCTTCAAATCCTGTCTTAAAGGCATGTTTTGGGTATGAATAGGGTAGGTCTGTGACCTGGATTCAAGAACTAAGGCATTTACCATCTCAAAGGAATGTCCAGATTGGCCAGGTAATTTTCAGTCAGCAAGCATTATCTTGACAAACAGGAGACAAGCCAAACTCTCACATTTCTCTTCCTGTGAAACATGTATGGTGCTTTTTGAGTGGTCTTGGCTAAGGGGCTGGGCAATTTCAAAAGTTTTTGAAGGTTCTTGAACACCTTTGTTCTGGGTCCTCACCTCCTTGCAAAGGGTGGGGACTCTGTTGCAACAGGAAAATGAGCATCTTCCTTCCTTTCCTTCTACTGGTTCCTCCAGCCATTGTCCTCTGACCAATCATGGACTTAGGGGACTCAGAGTCTTTGGGGAGCTGGGCTGCAACAGTGAACCCCGTTTTTTCCTACAACATCACTGTCACTCGCTGGCATGCCTAGCTGCTTCCAAAGAGCAGCTACAGAGCAGAGGGGCCCACCCACACAAGGGAGCCTAAACCCACCAATGGGTCCTCTTGCGAATTCTGGTGTTTGTGGTGTCTTGATGGCAGCTAGACATGGATTGGTATTAGTGTGCCCTTTTCAGGTGCTGGGTCTCGGCAGCTATGCAGTTTGTACCAACTAAAAGCCAGCCCTATCTGTCCAACCAGGAGGGCTCATAACCTCTGCCAATCTCAGGCCTAAAAGTTGCATGCCTCCTGCATAACTGAAGAGGGCTCAGGAGCCTGAGCTACATGCATGATCTAAGGTAGCTTTGCTGTCCTCAGTCCCAGTTCAAAACTGCCATGGTGGCTCATCAGCACCATGAATTAACGCCCCCAACAAAATGCCATTTTCCCATGCTACCCTGTTTCCCCTGTTTTAAGACGTAGTCAGAAAATAAGCCATAGCAGGATTTTTTCACATTTGCGAAATATAAGCAGTACCCCGAAAATAAGCCATAGTGATAGGCGCGGTTCTGGAGGGTGCCAAGGAAAAGGCGGGGCTGGGCATCCAGTCCCGCCACCAAAACCAGTCAGCCCCAGAAGCAGCGCTCAGGAACTCGGCAGAGCAGGGCGCACAGGAAGTGGCAGCGGGCGCGACAAAGGCACTACGAAGGTCTCTTCGCCCGTGCGCTCGCCCAACTCCGCTCAGCGCAGAGTACATGGGGCGGCCGCCGTGGCGGAGAGGGAAGGCGGCACAGGCTTTCCCTGCTCGCCGCCACGACGAAATCCCCCGAGCCATCCCGCGCGTCGCCCAAGAGGCCCCTTGGAAAACAAGGCTTCTGTTGAGTTTCGAGGAGGGAAGGCGGAGGAGGAGGAGCAGGAGAGAGTGCCCAGCGAAAGCGGGTCTCTCTGGTGCCCGTTTCCTCAAAGCTCAGCTTGAATTCTCCCCCCGCTGCCAGCAAGCAAACAAAGAGCTCCACGCCCGTCCCGTCCTTTGCAGCCCCAGAACTCGAGCGTGGCCTTGCCAAGGTGTGCTTACGTAATAAAAATTAGACATCCCCTCAAAATCAGCCATAGTGCGTTTTCTTGAGGGGAAAAAAAATAAGACGGTGTCTTAAAATAGGGGAAACACGGTACTAAGCTCTCTCCAGATGTTACAACAACCACACTGCCAACAGCAGGAACAGCAGAGCAGTTTGGACTCTGGGCAGTCATGACAGGAGGGGAAATTGCCATGTATGGATTCAGAGGCACAGGAATGCCTGTTTTCCTTCCTTGGTTTTGCTTCTCTTGCAGAGAAGAGGAGGATCAAAAAGTTATCTGTGGCCCACAAGTCCTGACTGCTCGAAATCCTGCCCGGTTCCTCTTCTGGCTTCTGAAATTTCACTTGGCGTTGCACAAACACACAGCACTGCCAAGGCCATTAATTAATTAAATGTAGAAACAATACAGTAAATAAAAAATTACTCTGCACCCAGACTTCTATGGCACAGCTTTAAGACCCAGGAACATTTAAAAAAGAAGTTCTCAGTATGCTGAATTCTGAGCCCAACAGAATGACTCATTCCCTGCAATGAGTCTATTGTCTGCAAAGCTTCTGGTGACTCTGGCCTATGCAAGCCAGTTTTCCACTTGAATGGCATAACTGCGGAACAAATAAACACCGTCTTCCCTAGGATGGCACTGAGTTCTGTGGCATTCTTTAAGTGTGCAATGTGCTTTGAGTGTGTGGGGTGTGTGGAAGTTGATCAGGATCTACCGGCGATTTGCAGTAGATCTGCAAGGGTTTCCATCTCTCAACTGTTTCACAACAGCAACAACAAGGCAACCAATGCCACCTATATTAGGCTGCTGAAATAGCTAGCCAGGAGTGGATTTGTGTGTGAAAGGCGAGTTGCACTGGGTGTCCAAAGGCCAGCACCCTGTTCACATGTCACTAGCAGTGGCGCATAAATGCCAGTGTGCTAGCACTGCACACACATCACTGGTGGACGTGCCAGCCACATTTTGCACTATTGACCACATTTCCATGCGCTTCCGTGCACTGCTCTGGTTCTCCAGAAGCGGCTTAGTCATGCTGGCCACATGACCCGGAAGCTGTACGCCGGCTCCCTCGGCCAATAAAGCGAGATGAGCGCTGCAACCCCAGAGTCGTCTGCGACTGGACCTAATGGTCAGGGGTCCCTTTACCTTTTCTTGACCACTTGCAACCAAGTGAATATGCTTGGGCTCCAGTATGGGGATCATTGGATCTTGACTGTTTTCACACACTAATGCCCCACCTTGTAGAATTCTATCCATTATATTTTATCTGCACATTCAGAATTAATTTCTGGAACCAAAATGCTTTTTCTGTGCAGTCTGAGCAGGAGCAGTGAGCAACGTTCTAGTTAACGGTTGTAGCTTGGCTTCGCTTCCCCCACCCCACTACCCTGCTCACAGTTGTGAAGAATATTCTTATTTTATGAATGGTCCGTGTCACCATTAAGAAAAAGAGGTCGGAATAGGTCTATAGCTATATGGACTGTCCCTGGATAAATTGACTTTTCTTCTTTAAGTTCTAAAAGTTCTTAACCTAGCTCAAAGGTTGTCATCTGAACCAGCCAGATGTTTAACTGATAATCACAAGTCCATGTCAAAACAAAATAAAATAAAAAAAATTCCTTCCAGTAGCACCTTAGAGACCAACTAAGTTTGTTCTTGGTATGAGCTTTCGTGTGCATGCACACTTCTTCAGATACACTGAAACAGAAGTCACCAGACCCTTCTATATAGTGAGAGGGTGGGAGAGGTATTACTCAGAGGGGTGGTGGGAATGGGTGATAGGCTGATAGCTGTGGTGAACCTGTTGACGACTGTTAACGGCTGCAATTAGTCTTACAGGAAAAAGCAAGGGGTGAGAAGGTTAAAAAAGCTTTGTCATGTATAATGAGATAAAAATCCAATGTCTTTGGATTATCAAAGACATTGGATTCTTATCTCAAAGACATTGGATTCTTATCTCATTATACATGACAAAGCTTTTTTAACCTTCTCACCCCTTGCTTTTTCCTGTTAGACTAATTGCAGCCGTTAACAGTCGTCAACAGGTTTACCACAGCTATCAACCTTTCACCCATTTCCACCACCCCTCTGAGTAATACCCCTCCCCACCCTCTCACTATATATCAGGGTCTGGTGACTTCTGTTTCAGTGTATCTGAAGAAGTGTGCATGCACACGAAAGCTCATACCAAGAACAAACTTAGTTGGTCTCTAAGGTGCTACTGGAAGGAATTTTTTTTATTTTATTTTGTTTTGACTATGACAGACCAACACGGCTATCTACCTTTAACTGGAACAAGTCCATGTGATTTTGAAAAATGAGACCTTAGAGCAGTCTTGCCCCAAAATGGCAGCTAGACATGTCATTTGGGCGACTAACTTTGGTTTAAGGAGCCATTTGGTGCCTAACTTATATATCTGAGTACAGATAGGTAGCCGTGTTGGTCTGTCATAGTCAAAACAAAATAAAAAATAAAAGAATTCCTTCCAGTAGCACCTTAGAGACCAACTAAGTTTGTTCTTAGTATGAACTTTCGTGTGCATCTGAAGAAGTGTGCATGCACACGAAAGCTCATACCAAGAACAAACTTAGTTGGTCTCTAAGGTGCTACTGGAAGGAATTCTTTTATTTTATATATATATATCTGAGTTTCTAACACTTCCCACACCCCCACTGTACTGATGGAGGTCGGGCAACAACCACAGCACAGCAATAATATGGGGCTGTGGGACAGGTTAGCCCCAGATGCTGAAGCTTCCCTCTCCCCCTGTTGTGTGCTTTTCCAACAGCAACTACACCATAGTGACAGCGCAGAATCACACCACTGTTTTTGGACCACTCGACAGCAAGGCCTCACCAAGACTCTGAGTAGCGGTACGCATACAACTTTAAGGCTGTCAGTCCCTCAGGCAAAGAACTGTCACTTCAATGTTCTGTACAACTTCTGGCAAACTGTTGGCACTAAATACATGTTAAATGGTAGTAAAGCAAGCCCTCACGCAGAGGTTGTAGTTATGTCCTCCAAGCAACAGTAGAAGTTGTGGGTCGGCCATTTTGGTTCTCCAGAAAGGCCAAGTTTTGGGAGCCCTGTTCTTTTTGCGCACCAGGTCCATCCCCAATTGTCTTTCGATCTGCAAACGGAATGACATACCCTCCAACATCTCTCTGATGAAAATAGGAACGACCCATTCCACAATGATAATTTTACTATTTATACCAGGCATCCCCAAACTGTAGCCCTCCAGCTGTTTTGGCCTACAACTCCCATGATCCCTAGCTAACAGGAGCAGTGGTCAGGGATGATGGGAATTGTAGTCCAAAACATCTGGAGGGCCAAAGTTTGGGGATGCCTGATTTATACCCTACCCATCTTACTGGGTTGCCCCAGCCACTCTGAGCAGCTTCCAACATATATAAAAACATAATAAAACATTGAAAAACTTCCCTATACAGGATTGCCTTTAGATAACTCCATACCCTCCAACATTTCTCCAATGGAAATAATGACATCCTAAGGAAAAGTGGGACATTCCAGGATCAAATCAGAAACCGGGACGGCTTCTCTAAATCAGGAGCACCCCTGGAAAATAGGGACACTTGGAGGGTCTGGAATTACCAGCCACCGAACTGAAAGAAAATAGAACAGAAGATTTGGATTTAAGCTGCCAGAGTGTCACTTGACTACTTGGCGTAAAATCCAAATATTCCACTGTCTTGTGGATTAACTGGGTTTCAACCCTTCCTGGGAATGGGTTTTAATTTTCCCTGCTGCTGCCCCTTTGCGACCACTTATTTCTACGCCACCATCTGGCTATAGAAATTCACTTCCTGGGCTAAAAGAGTCTCCTCTCATCCAAGATGGCTAGGGACATGGGAAGCTGCCATCCCGTTCAGTACTGTCTACACTGATCGGCTGTGGCTCTCCAGGGTTTCAAACAGGGGTAATTCTTCCCTAGGTCCAGGGAAGCTTGGACCCAGAACCTTGTACCACTGAGCTACATCCTTTCCCCAAATAAAGAAGGTAAAGGGACCCCTGACCATTAGGTCGAGTGGTGACCGACTCTGGGGTTGCGGCTCTCATCTCGCATTATTGGCCGAGGGAGCCGGCGTACAGCTTCCAGGTGATGTGGCCAGCATGACTAAGCCACTTCTAGCGAACCAGAGCAGCGCACGGAAACGCCGTTTACCTTCCCGCTGCAGCGGTACCTATTTATCACAATGTGAGAAAAACCCAAAAGCCGGCCAGTTGCCTCTACATAGGTAAAGGTAAAGGTACCTCTGACCGTTAGGTCCAGTCGCGGACGACTCTGGGGTTGTGCACTCATCTCGCTCTATAGGCCGAGGGAGCCGGTGTTTGTCCGCAGCTTCCGGGTCATGTGGCCAGCATGACTAAGCCGCTTCTGGTGAACCAGAGCAGCGCACAGAAACGCCGTTTGCCTTCCCGCCAGAGCGGTACCTATTTATCTACTTGCACTTTGACATGCTTTCGAACTGCTAGGTGGGCAGGAGCAGGGACCGAGCAACGGGAGCTCACCCCGTCACGGGGATTCGAACCGCCGACCACCTGATCGGCAAGCCCTAGGCTCTGTGGTTTAACCCACAGCGCCACCCGCATCCTTTTCCCCAAATACACAAATACACCAATGCAGAATTTGAGCTAATCATTTGCAGGCATTAGTGATGTAATTAATATCTAGGAAGAGGAAGAGGAAGAGGAAGAGGAAGAGGAAGAGGAAGAAGAATTAACATTGCAAATCTTCTCAGTATTTACCCTGAGACATTGGGGTACTCAGGTTCACAATGAAACTATGGAAATGGGAGCACCGGCCCATTGATCCTTTTGTAAGCACTTATTGGGCTTGAATGCAGGAAAAAAGATTTTGTATATATTGTTGCATGATGTTTTATTGATATTTATTTTTTTTGAAAAAAATATTGTGAGCCACTTCCTGATGAAAGGAATGTGGGACATGAATTATTAAAAATAAAAATAAAATTTAATAAATTCAACTCCAGGTTGGGCAAAAGCCTTTGGAGTGGCAGTGGGACATTAATATGCATTCATTTCATCATTATTAATATTCCCTCAATTAACACTTGCCTCCAGGCGTCCCCTAATTCAGTTGCTCAGCACCGCCAGCTTCCAGAACTAGTTCAGCCAGGACTGCTCCGGGAGGAAAAGGTGAATGCATAGGTCATCCCCATAAGCAATGAAATTGTGGGCTCTGGCAATGAAAAGCAGGATGTGACATAGTGAGCGCCTTAAAACCCTCGTCCTGATTCTTCAAGGGCTAATCTTTCATCCAGGCTTCACCAGCAAGGCAGCCTCCACGTGAGGTTGGACTCCAACTCCCATCATCCGCCAGCCAACACAGCTATGCACATTGGGGCAGATGGGGAGTTGGAGTCCAACAAGACATGGCAGGTACCAGGCTGTCAGAGACTGCTTTGGCCTTCCCTTCACCCCTGAAGCTCCTCCCTGGCCATTCTCCCTCCACACTTTCTTCTCTCTCTGGTTGCCCTGTCTCATATTTCCCTTCTTTGCCTGACCCACTCCCTTTCCCCAGCTCTCCTTTATCAGCAGCCTACCATTCCGCAGGGACACGGGTGGCGCTGTGGGTTAAACCACTGAACCTAGGGCTTGCCGATCAGAAGGTCGGCGGTTCGAATCTGTGGGATGTAAACACTAGAGCAGTCAAGTACAACAATGCTAGAGCAGACAATGGAGATTGCCTCAGTCCTCCAGCCACAACTTCCTGGTCACATGGATTGAGACAATTTCCTCTTGCAACTAGATGTGGGAGTGGCTTCACCTGGGAAGGTATGAACAAAGAACCCACAGGTCAGCGGCCATTCCATTCCACTCTCTCACTCGAACTGCGAGGAGGATGCTCAGTTGGCTTCCAGCCAACTGGGGCCTAGCGGACTTCTCTCCCACATGGAGAGATTCCAATTGTAAATATCTTTACTAAGAATAAGCCTGCCTTCTTTGGGATTTGTCTTGAGCTGGATATATGTGAGTAAACATTTTATATCTTTTTATAGAAGACGTGTGTTGTGTCTTATTTAAGAGGGACAAAGGGGAAATATAGTGACAAACCAGGAAACTAGATTAAGTTGATTCTAGTGAATCAAAGCAACTTCCGCTGTGTGTCTTTTAAAAGGGAATGTTACTCTGCTAGTTGAACTTGTTAGCACAAGTTAGGATGAGATATATTAAATTATAAATCTCCATCCACGTTCCAAAACATTCCCACAGAATCCCCACGACGGGGTGAGCTCCCGTTGTTCGGTCCCTGCTCCTGCCCACCTAGCAGTTAAAAAGCACTTCAAAGTGCAAGTAGATAAATAGGTACCACTGCAGCGGGAAGGTAAATGGCATTTCCGTGCGCTGCTCTGGTTCTCCAGAAGCGGCTTAGTCATGCTGGCCACATGACCCAGAAGCTGTATGCCGGCTCCCTCGGCCAATAAAGCGAGATGAGCGCCACAACCCCAGAGTCGGTCACAACTGGACCTAATGGTCAGGGGTCCCTTTACCTTTAACCATTCCGCAGGTACTAGAGGAGAACACAGATGGGTGACGAGCACATCCTTTGCATGCAGGAAAGTTCCTGGCTCAATTCCCGGCATCTCCAGGCAGGGCTAGGAAAAACTCTCCTGCCCAAAAACCCTTGCCAGGCAGTGCAGACAATATTGAGCTAGATGGATAAGTGATTAGATTATGTAACAGTTTCTAATACTGCTCCACTCCACTGGCAGCATCCCAGAAACGCGGGCGCTGCTTACGTGGCACTCTGTACACGCTCAAAGGCATGGCCTCCTTTTTCCGAGGTGGAACCCAGGCAGCAATAATGTACACTGATTCCACTTTAGCCTTCCCTGCTGATTGGCTAGCCAAGCCTCCCACAGGGACAGCTCTGCGTGGGATGGAAAGCGTTTTGCCCGCTGCCCCGAAGCCAGGATGGTAAGTCAAGCCTACAATTAAAGTGACATTTCAGTGTGCATTGTGCCTCACCAATGACTCATTCCTCCGCTGGACGCCACTCCCTGCAAAGCTTCTGGGGACTGTAGCCTATGGAAGCCGGTGAACGGAGGAAAAGGCCTCCCTGTGGCCACGCAGCTGCTCCGCACATCGCAGGCCGGGCCAAAATGCCTAGATCCAAGTCCTACCCTCAACCACCAAGCCTCAACAGCAGAAAAAAAGCAATTTGAATAGCCTGCATGAAAAAATATTAATTTTTTTAAAAAAACTGCAAAGCAATTGGGAGGATGGAATGAAGGGTGCACACTTGTGTGTGTTGGATAACGTAAAAATTAAAATATTTCAGCGTGTTTGAAAAGGTAAGGAAAGCATAGCATCAGGTGAGCTTTTACATTTTTTATTTATTCGTTGTAAAACGAATCCCCTAGGCGTTGTATGCAGACCAAAAACAAAAGCAGAATAAAAATGTAGCCATAAAGCCATACTTCCATAAAGACACAATAAACTTGAGAAGCAACCATATTAAAAAAAAACAACACCACCAGCAGCAGCAACACAACATAGGATGCACAGCACAAAACTAAAAAAGGCACCAGACACTAAAACCACCAACCACACCAAAGGGACCTAAAGGCAGATCGTAAAAGACAACAACAGACAAGTCTGAACTTGATGCTGCAAAGATAGCAATGGAGGTGACAGGCAAGTTTCCTTAGGGAGAGCATTCCCAAACTGGGATCCCACCTATTAAAGAGGCCCCGAGTTATCAGCATAGTAAAGGTAAAGGTAAAGGGACCCCTGACCATCAGGTCCAGTCGTGTCCGACTCTGGGGTTGCGTGCTCATCTCGCTCTATAGGCCGAGGGAGCCAGCTTCCAGGTCATGCGGCCAGCATGACTAAGCCGCTTCTGGCGAACCAGAGCAGCGCACGGAAATGCCGTTTACCTTCCCGCTGGAGCAGTCCCTATTTATCTACTTGCACTTTAACATGCTTTCGAACTGCTAGGTTGGCAGGAGCAGGGACCGAGCAACGGGAGCTCACCCCGTCGCAGGGATTCGAACCGCTGACCTTCTGATCAGCAAGCCTGTGGTTTAACCCACAGCGCCACCTGGTCCCTTCTTATAGTAGGGATAGTAGGTTACCTCTATTTCCGCCCTCAATCTGCGGTGGAAGCACCTTAATAATCCTTATCAATAATTTGTGCATCACAGTAAAGCAACAGGTCATGATTTAAGTCGGCAACCTGGGCAACTTTGCTCCTTCCTTCTATATAATAATAATAATTTATTATTTATACCCCGCCCATCTGGCTGGGTTTCCCCAGCCACTCTGGGCGGCTTTCAACAGAACATGAAATACAATAATCTATTAAACATTAAAAGCCTCCCTAAACAGGGCTGCCTTCAGATGTCTTCTAAAGGTCGGGTAGTTGTTGTTCTCTTTGACATCTGAAGGGAGGGCGTTCCACAGGGCGGGCGCCACTACCGAGAAGGCCCTCTGCCTGGTTCCCTGTAACTTGGCTTCTCGTAGTGAGGGAAGCGCCAGAAGGCCCTTGGCACTGGACCTCAGTGTCCAGGCTGAACAATGGGGGTGGAGACGCTCCTTCAGGTATACTGGACCGAAACCATTTAGGGCTTTAAAGGTCAGCACCAACACTTTGAATTGTGCTCGGAAACATACTGGGAGCCAATGTAGGTCTTTCAAGACCGGTGTTATGTGGTCTCGATGGCCGCTCCCAGTCACCAGTCTAGCTGCCGCATTCTGGATTAGTTGTAGTTTCCGGGTCACCTTCAAAGGTAGCCCCACGTAGAGCACATTGCAGTAGTCCAAGCGGGAGATAACTAGAGCATGCACCACTGTGGCGAGACAGTCTGCGGGCAGGTAGGGTCTCAGCGTGCGTACCAGATGGAGCTGGTAAACAGCTGCCCTGGATACAGAATTGACCTGCGCCTCCATGGACAGCTGTGAGTCCAGAATGACTCCCAGGCTGCGCACCTGGTCCTTCAGGGGCACAGTTACCCCATTCAGGACCAGGGAGTCCTCCACACCTGCCCGCCTCCTGTCCCCCAAAAACAGTACTTCTGTCTTGTCAGGACTCAACCTCAATCTGTTAGCCGCCATTCTAGTGCACAGAGGAAACAAACCACAGTCCTTGACTAAGTGTCCTGTCCAAACTAGTGCTTGTGGTTTCTTTCACCGCAACAAGCCCCCGGCTACAGATCATGGTTTGCTTGTCATGTGACAGTGAATTCCATACACTAGTTACCACTATCTAGAACAGTGATGGCTAACCTTGACACCCCAGATGTTTTGGAACTACAACTCCCATCATCCCTAGCTAACAGGACCAGTGGTCAGGGATGATGGGAGTTGTAGTCCCAAAACATCTGGAGTGTCAAGGTTAGCCATCACTGATCTAGAAGTATCTGTAGGTATTAAGTTGCTCGGTGTCTAATTGGCTCTGCAAAATGGCAGCAGTAGAAAGCTTGCTGACACCTCCCACCTAACTGCTTGCCACACTGAAGATTCGATTCTGGCACCCAAACATCCAAAACATTGTTTCAACCCATCCCTACTTCCAAAAAGCAGCGCCCATGAGTCTCTGTTGCGTTCCAGAGAGACGTTTCTCTTCTATAGGCACTACAGAAGAAAACATCAGACACTAAATCCAGACTTCCAAGGCCCAGCTGACATCTCTGGTTATATGTGAGGCAGATGAGTTTAGGAGGAAAATGACAGTCAACTCTATGTTGGTAATGGGTAGCCCAGGTGTGGGAAATTTATGTCCCTCCAGATGTTGCTGAACTACAACACCCATCATCCCCAGCAAGCATGACCAACAACCACAGATTCCCCACACTTGGAGTAGCCACCAAGTCTACATGCCTATATGTTTCCTAGACCTTTCTGCAGAAGTGCAGAATACAAGTGCAATAAATAAATAAATGGATCCAATGATGTTCCTTGTTGCCATCATGGTTTGCAGCGATTCATGGTTCTGATTTCTAGCCTAAACCCATAATCCAGTCAGGCATGCTTAGAGGGCCGGATTTATGATCTAAATCTATTTGCTATCCATTTTGGGGTCTGTTATATCTTGTACTCACAGCTTTCTTGCCCCTTTTGATCTATCTGTAGAAAATGCTCTTATGCATCCTCTCTCAGACACAACATATTCACATTTAATCTTTCCTCATGAGGGAAATGGTTCGTTCCTCTCATCGTTCTTGTCGCTCTTCTCCGAAACGCTTCCAACTCAAAGTGAGGGGCCTGAAGAAAACAACACTGCCCAATGTCAGGCTGGGAGACATGGGTTCAAATCATTCAGAGCATAACTACTAAGGGATAACATCAAATAGCTCAGAGCTGCTCAGTCGGTTGAGCATGAGACTCATAATCACAGTGTAGTGGGTCTGAGCCCCACTTTGGACAAAAGATTCCTGCATTGCTGACCTAGATGACCCTTCTGGTCCCTTCCAACTCTATGATTCAATGATTCTAAGGTGGCAGACATTAGATCAGGTGTCAGCAACCTCCGGCCCATGGGCCGGATCCGGCCCACGGAGGCTGTTTAACTGGCCCACGAGCCATCCGGTTACTGGCACGGCGACCCCCGACCCGTCCGGTTACCGGCGCGGCGCCTCGCCTAGATGCCGGAAATCGCATCTGCGCAGGCATCTGGGCTTGCGCAGAAGCGATTTCCAGCGCCGGGGAACATGCACAGACGCGATTTCCGGCATCGTGTCTGCGCATGTCTGGCCCACGGCCGGATAACGTTGCCGACCCCTGCATTAGATGCAGAACGTTGCAACCGGATAGGCACAGTGGAAACTACTATCACTAAGGCCTGCCTGACCCAGAACATTTTATAGTCCTTTCAGGTGAAAGAACCAATGGCAAGTGAGAGTAGGCAGGTCCCACGATGGCACAGAACTACAGTGGTACCTCGGGTTACATACGCTTCAGGTTACAGACTCTGCTAACCCAGAAATATTACCTCGGGTTAAGAACTTTGCTTCAGGATGAGAACAGAAATCGGGCAGCGGCGGCAGGAGGCCCCATTAGCTAAAGTGGTGCTTCATGTTAAGAACGTTTTCAGGTTAAGAACGGACCTCCGGAACAAATTAAGTACGTAACCAGAGGTACCACTGTATTTTATTATCCAGAGAAGCCTCTTACCTGCAGACTGAGAGTGGTGTGCTATGTGGGGTAGTTGTGCAAAACCCCAAAGATTCCCAATCCTAGCCTTAGGGCAGGAATGGAGAGCCTGTGGACTCCAGATCTTGTTGGACTCCAGATCCCATAAGCCCCAGGCAGCAGTTGCTAAACCGTCCCTAATTCATTCATAATATTCCTAAATAATCAGATGCTATACAAAACTTAGGGACGCGGGTGGTGCTGTGGTCTAAACCACAGAGCCTAGGGCTTGCTGATCAGAAGGTCGGCGGTTCGAATCCCCGTGACGGGGTGAGCTCCCGTTGCTCGGTCCCTGCTCCTGCCCACCTAGCAGTTTGAAATCACGTCAAAGTGCAAGTAGATAAATAGGTACCGCTCCGGCGGGAAGGTAAACGGGCGTTTCCGTGCGCTGCTCTGGTTCGCCAGAAGCGGCTTTGTCATGCTGGCCACATGACCCGGAAAAACTGTCTGCAGACAAACGTCGGCTCCCTCAGCCAGTAAAGCAAGATGAGCGCCGCAACCCCAGAGTCGTTCGCGACTGGACGTAACTGTCAGGGGTCCTTTACCTTTATCTTTTATACAAAACATAAACACCTGCTTTGCAGGTCAGCCCAGCTAGCTAAGATCCCAGAATTCCCAGGCTGTGTCCTCTGAACTTTGTAGCAAGGAATATTCGTTTGTTCGTTCATAAGCATCAAGTTCCAATTAATTTTTCCACAATCCTGCCACTTGCTGCTCAGAATACATACTCTCCTTCTGGCCTCCCATGAAGCCAGCAACACTTTCCTATTTCAGGCTGCTGTCCTGAGCCAATCACAGTCAATACGATAGTTCAGGGCAGGCCTTTCAACCTTTAATCTAGCCTCATTGTTAAGCGGAGTGCTTTTTCATACATTATGCAGAGGAAAACCTAGGTCGGTCACCGAGTGTGCACTCAGCAGGGAGCCTGCAGCCCATCGCAGGTCCGACTAGCAAACAATATACATGTTTGCAAAACAGCTGCTTGTTGCAGCTGCATGCATACGTACACAAATATACATCTAAACAATGCCGTATGTCATGGGTAGGCAAACTAAGGCCCGGGGGCCGGATCCGGCCCAATCGCCTTCTAAATCCGGCCTGCAAATCAGCATGTTTTTACATGAGTAGAATGTGTGCTTTTATTTAAAATGCATCTCTGGGTTATTTGTGGGGCATAGGAATTCGTCCATTTTTTTTCCTTCCAAAATATAATCCGGCCCCCCCACAAGGTCTGAGGGGCAGTGGACCGGCCCCCTGCTGAAAAAGTTTGCTGACCTCTGCAGTATGTGAAGCGGCCCCAGTAGACACCAACCTAAGCCATGGAGAGGCCGACTGAATGCCATTAAGGGCCAAACTAGATCTCACATGGGTTAGACCTGGCATGGATGATGCTTTTAAAATAAAAAGCTGGTGCAGGGCTTGTGCGGAGGTGAGAAGCCAAACTGGAGGATCCCACACCTGATTTTTCACAATGGAATGAAAATGTCAAGTCCTAAGCCTGTTATGCTATGCATGCTTACTGGGGTGGGAACCCAACTGAATACAGTGGGGCTTACTAGAGAGTAAAAAGAGACACAGGATTAGGCTGTAAGGGAGGCAAAGCAGATGCTAGTGTGTCACATGCCAACAGGGAAGTTATCCTGCACAAGCTCCATTGAAACAAAGGGGGCTGCACAAGGTTGCTAACTGGGTTCTACCTCAAGTTAATTATTGGGTGCCACTTGGTTCTGGTCTACAGTCACCAAAATGTCTTCAGCTGACCATGTATTATTTCATTACTTTGAAAGGGCTGAGACTTGGCACTACTAACAGGTCCCAGGGGCTAAATGCCAGCGAATCCTGGCTCAAATTAAGCCGCAGAGACACCATCCAGGTCATGGCAGGCCAAGAGCAAAAGAAAACGGAACTCACATCATTTACAATAAGTGCACATTCATGCTAATAAATGGCCACATGGAGGTGTGATTATATGGATACAGAACAAAAGCCAATTGACTGTATATGAACATCTAGACCCTTCTTCCACCCCCAAATCAGGCCCATTTTTACAAATGTACTATGTGTGAAATATGCACACATATGTATTTGGAAATGTAAATTCAACTACACACACACACACACACACACACACACACACACACACACACACCTACCAATGCGGGAAGTGAGCACAGATAAACACAGGAGCTTCTTCACAAGCACATATACACAGATGTGGAAATCTTCAAGTACTGTATTTCCCAAATCTGAATGTACAGACAAAGGGAAATGTATAATTATTATTCCTGCCCTTCAAATTAGAACAGACGCGTGTATAGCCACAGAAACGTAAAACCAACCATACCGGACATACACACACCAGCACAGACACCTGGGTTTCCTTAGTTCACAATCATTCAGTATAATGATGGATGCCAACAAAGTGCCCATCCTTTGCACAACAGACTCCTTTGCTCAAAGGTATGCAAGGTGGGGGATCTGAAAATGGATTTTCTGCATGGGCTACCAACACTCCCAACTTCTCCCTATACCTTCATCTCAGCTGAGAATTATAAATAACCCATCCACGGAAGGTTCAGCTGCCTCTCTCCAGCTCACACCACCAAACTTTTCGCCTCTGGGGCTTCATCTTCCTCTCTTGTACACAAACACACACACAGACGCCACTTAACACAGATGAGAAACTCCTTGGCACACTTCAACTTTCCTATTTTTGAGGCTGCAATACTAAGTGGGCGAGCGCAAGCTTCGCTCCAGGTCATCTCCACTGAAAATGATCAGGTAGCAAGGGACAAGGAAGACTCCTACCTGAGATCCTGGCAGCCACTGCCAGTCTGAGGCGAAAAGCACTGGGTGAAGATGATCAAACAGCCTCATCTAGTCTTAGTAAAGGTAAAGGGACCCCTGACCATTCGGTCCAGTCGTGACCGACTCTGGGGTTGCAGCGCTCATCTCGCTTTATTGGCCGAGGGAGCCGGCGTACAGCTTCCGGGTCATGTGGCCAGCATGACAAAGCCGCTTCTGGCGAACCAGAGCAGCGCACGGAAACGCCATTTACCTTCCCGCTGGAGCAGTACCTATTTATCTACTTGCACTTTGGCGTGCTTTCGAACTGCTAGGTTGGCAGGAGCAGGGACCGAGCAACGGGAGCTCACCCCGTCGCAGGGATTCAAACCGCCAACCTTCTGATCGGCGAGCCCTAGGCTCTGTGGTTTAACCCACAGCGCCACCCGCGTCATCTAGTCTTATATGCACATAAATCAACTCTTTCAAAGTGATTCCGAGCTATAATAGCCATCACAAACACGGAAACAGAGTGCTGGTCATTCCAGGTTAACTTTAAAAAAGTGCAAATTTATTGGGCTCCACAACCTTTTTAAACCATTCCTAAAAGTCACCGACATCCCCCAGTATAACCTTCAATGTTGCCATTGGTATGGTGTTTTCCTCGAGGGCCCTTCACAAACATGACACTTCCCCCCCCAACATGACTACAGTATTCTCTCCTTACTGTGCACAAAGCTGCTCGTCTCTGCCTCACCCCCCCCCCAGGTGAAAAGACTTTCACCTGCAAGCTCTGGCATCAAGAGCTTGATACAATATGCCAACTCCCCTGACCAAACTTCTTCAAGCACATTCTGAATACCCCCTTCCTTGTCCTAGACAACCCGCGTGGGGGAATTGTCAATATTAAATACTGTGGCTGCCTGATCTCTGAGAACATGATTAATTACGGGTTCTACCACACACACACAAAATTAATCTTCACTCCAGTTTCTGTCTGTATTTAAATGAGTTCCCACGAGGGAAGGATGAAGCAGCCCAGGGTAAGGATAGGGCCCTGCCTCTCACATCTTCCAGCATCCCCAAGGATTTCAAAGGTAAACAGTGGCCACCTTCCTTTTATCCTCCAAAAAATGCTACAAGCTATGTCAACCTCGTACATTCTAGCTCCTCGTAACTAGGGCATTGAGACCCATAGGA
Source organism: Darevskia mixta (assembly GCA_034641385.1). Lineage (NCBI taxonomy): Eukaryota > Metazoa > Chordata > Lepidosauria > Squamata > Lacertidae > Darevskia > Darevskia mixta. The sequence goes on from JAWWNH010000047.1 coordinate 2,277,573, forward strand.
AGATGCTCCCATTGTCTACAGTACGGTTTCTCATGCACAACAGCGGGGGGGGGGGGGGAGAGAGAGAGAAAGACACAGAGACGCACACACAATCAGTCCCCCTTTGCAAACTGGTGCTCTCTGTGTGCATTTCAAAAGCTTCAGCCCAGGCCGCTGTTGTGAACATTCTTGAAATGTCTGAAATAGCCTGCTTATTGCAGGAAAACACCTCTTTGCTGCAAGAGGTGGCAACAGAGATCAATAGGAGGCATGTCTCCGAGCCAACCAGACTATTCCTGGAGGTGTGGTCTTCTTCCCAGGTTCGGCTTTTAAACACCCCTGCCGCTTGCTGTCTGCTGGAATTCCAAAATTCTCCATCATATACTGTTCCAGCAGCTAATTACAGTCTTCTTGTCTTCTTGAAACAGCTCTCCCCCCGCCCCAGCCACCCCTCCGCCTTTGCACTATTCAAAGAAGAAGCCTCCTTCTTTGTCTTACATACAGCACAGAAAACCATCTCTCTGCACTCCTTAAGGCAGCTGTTTTGGGGGAGGAGGGAGGAGAAATTCCTGGAGATAAGAAAACAGGGCGCATTCAAACGTCCATGCAAGTAAAAGGGATTCGTGTTGCGATCCTCTGCATGTTTACTCCAAATCTCACTATGTATGCTCAGTGGGAGATTACTCCTTGGTAAGTGTGCTAAGGATGGCAGCTTCAAGTTCTGGTCCTCCCTGCTTAGAGAAATGCAAGCATCCCAGACACCACACACCTTTTGGTCCATGCAAGGAGGGGCCTTGTTTATAGTTTCAAAGTACTCTCCAGTCCCCAAATGCCAATGCAACGCATATCTACAGGTGACACCCGCCCACAGGCTGCTAGCTACGTATATGACCATGAGGACAGGCAGGAGACCATGTCTCAACTCAAGCTAGCCCAAGTTCTACATCCTCTACATCAGGGTTTCCCAAACTTTGGGTCTCCAGCTGTTGTTGGGACTACAATTCTCATCATCCTTGACCACTGGTCCTGCTAGCTGGGGGTGATGGGAGTTGTAGTCCAACAACAGCTGGAGATAGCAGTTTGGGAAACCCTACTCTACATGTATGCTGTTTCCCCATATACCCAGTTCCCAAGAACCATAGTCACCTGGGCATACAACAAGCGAAGGGAAGCTGTGGTCCTCCAGATGTTGTTGCACTACAACTCCAATAATCTGGGGCTGATGGGAGCTGGACTCCATTAGCATCTGGCCCCCTTTCCTGGTGTACAACATTTCCTAAAAGGGTGTAGTGCCACCAACTTGGCCAACGTTACTGTAGCATCATTAAGTCTCTCCCATATGCACCCCACAGCACACACCCCAGTCTGTGCTATATATCAAATCACCTGGCACCCTGGAAGCTAAGTCACAAGTCGTCTGGCCCACCCACTGGCGAAGATGCTACTACCCTCCTCCCTTGGGTCAGCGTCTCTCATACCCAGATCATCCGCAGCCTTGACAGCCACTTCACAAGTGAAGAACCTGGTCCACACTTTGGGAACTTCGTTGATGAGGTGACAACCGGCACCCTTGGCCCACCTTGTGCACACATATAAGTGTGTGTGCATGTTTTTCATTGGAGCCCAGGTCATCTGAAACCATGCCCCTGTTTTTAAAGGCCAAGTAGGCAATACAGGCCACACCTGAGGTGGGGAACCTGTGGCCTCTCCCATGCTGTTGGACTCAAGGGATGATGGAAGTCCAGCAAAATCTGGCAGGCCACAGGCTCCGGGTCCCTGGTCTACACCTGGGTTTGCTCACTCTCCTCCCTAGTACCCAGATTCTCTGGCATCCCACCACCAGGTTGGTACCTGGGCACCGCCACCACTAGGCCACGGTGCCAGGGGCAGGGGGATCTTCCCCATATCCAGCCGCACCCCACACTCAGCCGGCTGCAACCCCCCCACCAGCCCCTCCCCCGCCGCCCTTCTGCCCCACTGACCTGCTCTGGTCCCTGGAAGCAAATCCGGCACTGCGGGGTCCTCATGCCACTATCCAAGCTGCTGCTAAGCGACACCGAGTCCAAAGCGCCCCCCGCCCCGCCCGCCGCGGGCTGCTGCCCGGGCTGTTGCCCGGGGGGTTGGGGTCGGGGGTCCTTCTCCTCCAGGGCCAGGCTCCGCGGCCGGGTCTCGGCGCCTCCGCCGCCGTAGTATTCGGCCTCATCGTCCTGCCGGGCCGAGCAGTCGGCGAAGGGGGGCCAGCCGCAGCCGCTGCCGCCCAGCGCCCCGCGGCTTCCCCCGGCTCCCGGCTCGGGCTCCGGGCGGCCCCGCCGCATCAACACCAGCAGCTTCAGCTCGTTGAAGAACATGCGGATCCGGTACTTGAACATCATTTACCTCCCCCGGTGGCGGCGGCAGCAGCAGCAGCGACGACGGCAGCGTTTAGCTTTCTTGGGGGGCGGCAGGAGGGGGGCGGGGGAACGAAAAGGGTTAAGGGGCCAAGGGCGCTTAGCTGTGCCCCTGCCCCGCATTGGGGGCCGGAGAAGAAGCGGAGGAGAGGAGCGGCAATGGGGAGCACCGGGGGCCGTAGAGGGGAGAGCGGGGGGCCAGCCTCGGGACCCACATCTCGGGCACAAAAGGCGCCGGCGATGGGAGAAAGGGAGGCTGCGTGTTTACAGGTGTGTGCAGGGTACCCGGGGTGATGGGGCGCAGGAAAGGAACGAAGGGGGGCAGCCGGTGGTGAAGAGAATAAAGGCCTTCCGGAGGGGTGATGGCGAGGGGGTTAATCTTGGGACGGGGGAGTCTATTGCTAGGGGTCTGGGTGGGATAAGGGCAGGGGGGTGAGCAGGGGGTACGACGGGTGGGCCTGGCCAGAGGCGCAGGGGATGCGCTGGGGGCGAACGCGGAGGCGCAAAGGCGGCAGTGGTGGGCGAGAGGCGCGCTCCGCTCCCTCCCGGGGTGGGTCTGCCTCCCCTAGGACGCGGCGCGTTCCCTAGGTCCCTCTCGGACCCGTCTCGGACAGCCCGCGTCCGGATTCCCTGGGGCCATGGCTGGCAGCGCGAGAGAAAAGCTTTCCCGGCGTCCGGGGCCTGCGATCGGCTCCGCAGAGGAGCGCGTAACGGGGCCGGGTGGGTGGGTGGAGGCGACCGAGGCTCCAGCAGCCAGCGCGCCACGAACGGTCCTTCTCCTCTCCGCTCTTCCGCTGCTGCCGCCGGGCGCGGACGAGGCGACTCTTACTCTCCGGGACGTGCAGCACGCCTAGATGTTGCCGCCGCCGCCACCGCCAGGCCCTTGTCCGCCTCCTCCCCTCGGGGGGCTGGCTGGGCAGCTGCAATCGCAGGCGGCTCTTTTGTCTGCAGAGCTACGGGCATGTCCGCTCCCTTCTGCATCCGCAGCCACGCCAGCGGGCCTGGAGAAGCCGCATCCCGGCTCCGCTCGAGCCGATCTCCCGCAGGCAGGCAGGCAGGCAGGCGTCCGTCCCCAAGCTCCGCTCGCCTGGATCGGGTGTCGGCTCCGGTTCTGCGGCGGCCCCTGGTGAACCCGCGGCTCTTTATACGGCCGCCCCCCGGCATGCAACAGGGCTTCGTCCCCGGGCGCCCCCCACCGCGCGGGGTTGACAGCGGCCCCTACGCAGCCTCCTGCAGCCGCCCCCGAGGTCCGGGGGCTGGGGGGGCGCGAGGCAGCCTGGATGGCAACGGTGGCGGCGGCGGCGGCTCAAGGCTGGGGAATATGGCTTCTCCTTCCGGTACAGCATGTTAAATAAAACATTTCGGGAGGAGAGCGCGGAGCGGGTGGCTGGATGGATGGATGTCTGCGCGGGGAGGGGACTCCGGGGCTCAGAGGCAGGCCGGCGGCGGCGGCCCCAAACCGAGGGGCTGGTGCGTAACCGCTGCGCCACCGACCTCGACCACGTGGAGGGGGGAGAAAAAAGAGTCCCCGGGAAATGTGAAAAGTGCCCGCGCAGACACCCTCCTCCCCTTTCCCCCCATCCAGACACATCTGAGAGATTCCTAGATAGAGGCAGGGGAGGGGTTTCGGGGTGGGGGAGAGGAAGAAGCCATTTTATTTTATGTTACATTTTTATTTTATTTTATTTTTTAAGAAAACCGGCTCGCTATATCCATCTGGCTGATAAAATCACATCTCGGAATTCGAGCTTTGGAGAGATGGTTGGAATCCGCGGGAAAATCGCACTAGAAACCAACCTTTTCCCTTCCCCAGGAGGAAGGAGACTCTCCGTATTTGCGCCCTGACCCAGTTTGCACCTTGGCCAATCCTGTGTGTAGGATTCCAGTTCTACTGAACTATCGGAATAGGAATTTGCTTCCACCTGCTAAAGCTCCATATATGCCTCACTGTGCATATGGAGTTCAGGGTGTGGTGTTTAAGAACAAAGGGACTTGAGATGACTATCCATAATGACACAGATTTTTATTATTGGGGGGGTGCCTAAAGAGAGGCATATGGCATCCCGTCCTCAGCCTCACCTGTATTACAAATACACCTGCTTTAGAGCTGAAACATGAAGTTTGGCAAGCGTGTCAGATTCAAAATTTGACAAGGATCCTTCCCAAAACAATGTCAGCATCCCTTACAAGGCTGAATTGCTCGCCCAATCACATGATGAAAAACGAATGACAGCTGTCTTCTCTGTTAGAGTAGAGGTTTCTGTAATCCAGAGAAACCTGCTTTAAGTCAGGGGTGCAATTTAACTCAATAATTCTGGGCGCCCACAGATGACACCAGGCATGTAAAATTCTAGTTTCTCACAGGCCATCAAACACTTGACATTAAATACCCAGCCCCCAAAAATGTATTATTTTAAAAAACGGAGGAATTATGGAGCCTGCTGTAAATGGGACTGGGTGTGTGTCTAAACCGATTGTTAATTTTCTAACTATTTCTATTGTTTTCTGTTTACCCAGGGGTGGCCAACATGTTGCTGTCCAGATGTTGCTGGCCTTCAGCTTCCTTCAGCTGCAGCCAACGTAGCCAGTGCCCAGGGATGGAGGAAATTGCAGTCCAAAACATATGGAGAGTCCTGTAAAAGGTTAAGTATCAAGACCCCAATATAGAAATAACGAGGTAGTTTAGGCCCAACTGAGCCTCCCTGCACTGAATTCCATGCCTGGTTTAATCCCCATTGAAATGTGTTCATTCTTATTTATCCAAAGCATTTATGCCCCGCTCTCAGGGCAGCTGTCAATGAGGCACGTTATTTGCAGCTAAGGTTGCAATCCTAAACACACTAGGGCAACGTTCCACTGAACTCAGCAGGAATAGTTTTGGGTAAAGAAGCTTAGGATTGCAGTGTATGTCCTACCCATTTGAGTAGGACTTAACCAGAACAAACATTTCATGCTATTTTTGAGATGGCAGAAATTTGCTATTTACAACTCAGTCCTCAATTCCACTGAGTTCCCAGATATAGTAGGTGTGTATAAAATCGCTGCCTTAATTAAGTATTTTGGCTAAGCTTGAATCTCGTAATGCAAATCTCAGCACGGCCACACAGATTTAGAGCTGAGTCCAGGGAGAGCTCAGTGAGGGACCCGGGATACAGATGACGGCCTGCTATGTATTTATTTATTATTACGTTTCTGTCCCAGCTTTCCTCCTCATTGCAGTCCTGGGACATGGATGCTTGCAAGCGGGGATGGGGAGACTGGGTGAGATTGGAGCTTTACACGCATGTGTGCTTGTGTAAGCCTTTTAAAAATGTATTTTATTCGTTACTAGCAGCCTTGTACCTGTCGTTGCTTGGGAATTCTAAAAAACCAAAAAATCAGTGCACTTTGATAGTTCATTGAAGAAGAGGAAGAAGAAGAGGAAGAAGAGAAGGAAGAAGAGGAGGAGGAGTTTGGATTTGATATCCCGCTTTATCACTACCCAAAGGAGTCTCAAAGCGGCTGACATTCTCCTTTCCCTTCCTCCCCCACAACAAACAGTCTGTGTTTGACTAGCCCAAGGTCACCCAGCAGCTGCATGTGGAGGAGCGGGGAAGCGAACCCGGTTCACCAGCTTACGAGTCTACCGCTCTTAACCACTACACCACACTGGCTCTCATTCTGCCATCTTGATTCAAAATGGCGTCCAATTGTATCCAAACAGAGACAGAAACCTGCTCTTTTCTTTCTGGAACCACCCTGCCAAATTTGGCACTTTTTCCCTCCTAAAAAGTAAGGGGAAATATCTGTGCGTCTTATGGAGCAAATGTGTGGTCCCTGGAGCTGAACTGCCCAGGGGCAAAAGCAGATCGTGCTTTTTTAAAAAAAAAAATGAGAGAAGGGGGTGTTGAAAGGAAGTCCACCGAGCAGCTGCTCAGCAAACGATGGGGAGAGAGATAAGGGAGAGTGATTCCAGCCCCGCCCCCTTGCAGAGGGAGGCTGTTTCCCCAGCGACATGTGACTGGCTGATTAGATTATCTGTCTGGAAACTGTAGAAATGCCTTCCTGAAGCTGCAGAACTGTGAGTTAAACCCCATAAAACAGGGTTTTTTCCCTTTGCAAAGTAAGCTCAACAACTTTGAGCTGATCCTCAAAAAATGGGGCTTTTCTCCTTTGCAAAAGAAGCTGCAGAAATTTGAGCTGATCCACAAAAAATTGGACTTTTCTCCTTTGCAAAAGAAGCTACAGAAATTTGAGCTGATCCTCAAAAAATTGAGGCTTTCCCCCTCTAAAAACTCGGTGCGTCCTATGGCCAGGTGCGCCTTATAGAGCGAAAAATACGGTACATTACATACCGTACATATTCAGACTCCTATCTCAGCAGCATCTACACTGCCTTGGTCATGTACACAAGAGGGAAAATGGCAGGATCCCTAAGGACGTGCTCTGTGGGAACTGGTTTAAGCTACCAGGCCTGTTGGCAGATCAGGACTGCCTTATGAATAAATATGTCTGCAAACGTGACATGAAGACTGGCAACATGAATCCCACTGTGTGCCTGGAGACAGACAGGCTGTGTATCCACAACAATGACCAGAGGAGGAATGACGGCTGGGAGGAGTGCAGAGAGAAGAGATACTATGGTGTACTTGTAGCAGCAAAACTGGACGCCTTTATCTGCCCCACCTGCAATACAACACGTCTCTCCCATATCGGTCTCTATAGCCACAGCAGCTGCTGTAACGCTCCTATGGCTTGACTTCAGCCCTGAAGGCGCACTGACGGATGCCAACAACAACATGTATTTTACACTTCCTTCAAGAAGCTCCAGGCACTGCACATGGCTCTGCATCATCTTATCTGCACAACAACCATGCGAGGTACATTAGGCTGAGAGAGAGAGAGAGAGAGAGAGAGAGAGAGAGAGAGGGACTGGTCATTGAGTGCACTTCATGGCCAAGTGGAGATATGAATGAACCTTTGTCTCCCCTGTCCCAGTCTAACATTCTAACCCATGGGTAGGCAAACTAAGGCCCGGGGGCTGGATCCGTCCCAATCACCTTCTTAATCCAGCCCACAGACAGACCGGGAATCAGTGTGTTTTTACATGAGTAGAATGTGTGCTTTTATTTAAAATGCATCTCTGGGTTATTTGTGGGGCCTGCCTGGTGTTTTTACATGGGTAGAATGTGTGCTTTTATTTAAAATGCATCTCTGGGTTATTTGTGGGGCATAGGAATTCGTTCATTATTATTTTTTTCCAAAATATAGCCTGGCCCCCCACAAGGTCTGAGGGACAGTGGACCGGCCCCCTGCTGAAAAGGTTTGCTGACCCTGTTCTAACCATTACACCACCCTGAGAATACAGAAGTCTCTTGTGTTAGATGGAAAAGACAGGAGTAGAGGGAGAGCTTAAGGCAGTGGTTTTTTTCAACCAGTGTAACCGTGGCACCCTGGGGTGCCTTGAATGATGGCCAGGGAGGCCACGGGCAACACTGGCCTCTGTCCCTCTTTCCTCCCCTCCCTCCCTCTGATGCCCTTTCAGGTCTCTGCCTCCCAAAGGCTTTCACAGCTGTTTGTTGCAGCAGCCTTGGCTACAAGCTCCCCAGGCGAATGGTGCCTCTGGCGCTGGCCAGAGGGTGCTGGTTGCCAGGAGCTGAGGTGGCCCCGGGATAAGCAAGCAAGCGGGCGAGGGAGCCCAGCCAGCCAGTCCACCAGCCCTTGCGGTTGGGAAAGGAGTATGGACAGACAAGTCCCAGGTCCCTGTGGGGCAGTGTGAGGAGGTGAGGGTGTAAAAAGTACAAAATTAGGAGTTTCAAATTAGGCTAAAGTAAGGGAATTGGATAAGATTATAGAAAAAGAGCAGAAGTACCAAGATGCTGGGGTTTGGAAAAAGGAGTGGTTTTAGTAAAATGATTTTAGTATTTTATGATGTTCTAAAATTTAGGAGTAGGAAAACTGTTAGAGAGGAATGATAATGAATTCAACAGAGGGGGACTTGAGGAAGTCAACCGAAATATTAAATTGAGGAAAGAAGGAATACCTGGCCCACAGAATTGGGCCAGGCCCAAGCAATGATATTAAACACTGTTAGTAAGGTTAAATGTACAATGATTATGCCTACCCTTGTGAGAGAGGGGGATGAATGTTGCTTCCCACTGTGAGAGGGGGGAAGTATGGAAATTCATCCGATATGTTATGTGCTTAAAAACTATAAAAACCAATAAAATTTTTGAAGAAAAAGAGGCACTTCTCTTTGGGGTGGGGTGGGGGGCAGCTCGGAGACCAGGGGCGGTAGCAGCGGCTGCCCAGAGGACTCCCAAGGAGAGGGGAGAGGAGGCTGAGGGAACACTTCACAAGGGAGGGTGTTCGAAAAAGGGTGAGAGGCTGCCAGCTCTGCAGGCAAGGGGGGACATAACTGGGCTCCTGAGCCCCACAGGGGTGCCGCAGAAAGGATGCAGTTGGTTAAGGGAGCTGTGGAGGGTTTGACAAGTAAATGGGAAAAGGTGGACATGTCCAAAGATTAAGGCCTTCTGGGAGATGATATATAATGAAATGAAAAAAGTGTTGAAAAACACATTTGTTAAAAAACCAGAGGCTTTTTTACTTGGAATGGCCAATCAGGTGGTCCCCAAAGAAGACCAAAAAATTTTTATGTATGCCACAACAGCAGCTAGAATATTAATTGCGAAAAACTGGAAGACACAGAATATACCCACATTAGAAGACTGGCAAATGAAAATGATGGACTATATGGAACTAGCCGAAATGACCGGAAGACTCCGAGACCAGAGGGAGGAGGCGGTGGAAAAAGACTGGAAAAAACTGAAAGACTATTTTAAAAATATTGTTTGATTCAAAGACTTAATGATATAAAAGCTGGATTATATAAGAGACTGCAGAATGAATAGAATGGATGATATTTAATGATAGATGATATAGATACAAGACATAGGTTAAGAAATAAGATAGGTGATTTGTAAAAGTTATTTTAAGATGTTAAGAAATTACTATGAGGATTTAGAGGATATACAATGAAACACAGCGGGGGGGTGGGGGGGTGGGAGGAAGCCACCCCAAAGATGATATTGAAAGCTGAAGGGAAATAAGATGTTTGTTGTGTTTGTCTAGATTGAAAAATGAGTAGAAATGATGTTACAAAAACAATGATTTATGTTTATTTTTGATGTTGAAAAACTTAATAAAAATCTTTTTTAAAAAAGACAAGTAAATGGGAAAGGGCAGTGGGGGGGGGGAGTGGAGAGTTCGGTAATGTGGGCTGGGAAAAACTGCAGGTCTGGGGAGGGACTTGGAAGAAGGAGCAGGAGGTGGCAAATATAGAGGGGGAGGCTTTTCTAGGCATCATCGCCAGCCTGGAGGGGGGCAGAGAGGTTGGTGTGGGAGGAGGCAGCTGAAGGCAGATGAACCTGTTCAGCAACACCATGGAGTGAAGAAGGGAGTGATCCACAAGTACAGACATGCATGACGAGGGTGGGTTGGGTGTGGAGGAGAATCATCGTTGTTATGGTTATATAATAATAATAATTTATTATTTGTACCCCGCCCATCTGGCCGGGTCCCCCCAGCCACTCTGGGCGGCCTCCAACAGATATTAAAATACATTTAAAATATCACAGGTATCACAGGTTAGCCTCTTTCTTGCCAGAGTGCCCTCAGTGTGCCTGCTTTACGGAGCAAGATGTTCCCAGGAAGGCTATGAAGAAGACAGTTCTCTTCCCCCAAGGAGCTTACAGTCAAAAGTGTTGCCAGCAGGGGAGAGACGGAAGAGGGGGGAAGGGAACAAGGAGGGCTGAATGGGAGCAAATGCAACGGCACCCACTTGGGCTTCCTTTGATTATTATTTTTTAATTATATTTATTGGGTTTTTAAACAAAAACAAAAAATAAACAAACAAATACATAAAACATAATACAAAATACCAAAACATAAACATGCATCATAATTTCCCTTTCATCATGTCAAATCATAATGGGGTGACTTCCTCCTGCCCCCCCCCGCTACGTTTCATTGTCAGTCATCTTTAGTAATTTCCTCTCATCTTTAAATATTTTTTCTTATATTACTTATATTCACATCTTGTAGTTGTCCTAACCAAAAATCATACTTTGCATTACTTAATCATATTGTTCTAATCTGTAAACTGTCATTTCTTCCAACTTTTTTCAATCTTACAATAGTTCTTTAAATATACTTTAAATTTCTTCCAATCTTTTTCCACCGTCTCCTCCCTCTGATCGCGTAGTTTCCCGGTCAGCTCAGCGAGTTCCATATAGTCCATCATTTTCATCTCACTTGGGCTTCCTTTGAGCCTGGGGTGGCAATTAAGGGGTTAAGGCAAAGGCCTCCTCTAAAGGCAGGTTTTCGGAGGGGGTCGAAGGAAGCGGAAGAGGGGGAGCCATGCAGGTGTTCTGGGAAAGAGTGGAGTAAGCAGGACACTTCTGGGTGACTAAGGATGAAACTAGACAGAATAAATAGGCACCATAGGTTACAACAATCTGGTAACTTACAGGTGACATTAATGTGTCCAAAGGATAATTTATTCTCTTCAAACCTGATGCGCCATAATCATGCTCTAGTGCGCCCCAGTGGTTAAAATTATGTCCTTTGGACAATAGGAGCTATTGCATTATAACCATTTAGGAGATCTTCAGGCGTTCAGTCTTTTACGGAAAGACCATAGCTCAGTGACAGAGCATCTGCCCTCCATGCAAAATGTCTCAGATTTAATCCGTCATGTCTCCAGGTGCTGCCAGTCAGAGTAAAAAAATATTCAACTAGATTGACCCACGGGTGTGATGGAATCTTAGGCAGCTTCCTATGTCCCCGTGGATTATAACTGGATTTAAGAAGAGTCTTTTTAACTATCTTTTTAAAGAATTGTTTTAATTTATTTTGACTACGGCAGACCAACATGGCTACCTACTTGAATCTGGATTGAACTGTTATCTTAAAGTTACGTCACTATTTATTTATACGCCGCCCAAAAATGTCAGCCCAAAAATGTCCCGCAAGGCAGCTCGCAAAGAAATGACGCGCAAACGCCAATACCAACCAATGAAAATGAAAAAACAAGATCTGAACACTTCCAAAAGAGTGGGGAACAAAATGCATCTGTGTGCCAGAAAGGCAAAGGCGCAAAAAAATGTTAAGAGAGAGCAAGAGTAAATATGGACCCTGTGGAGGCTTCCAGCAGTTTCTCCTCTGCTAGGCAGAAGCTCCTCCTTCTCAGGGTCCCAGGCAAGAGGATGGGGCAAGGCAGGTGCAAAAGCCTGTCCTTAACCAAGCTGTCAACCTTTCCCTTTTCTCGCGAGGAATCCTATTCGGAATAAGGGAATTTCCCTTTAAAAAAGGGAAAAGTTGTTCTTATGAGCTTAAAGCTGAAATAAAGTGATTGATTGATTGAAGGGGAAAGTTGACAGCTATGGTCCCTAATGGTTCCAGCAGTCTGAAATCTATCTTTCTATCTGTCTATCCTTATTTTGGGGGCAGGGGTGCTCCTCTTCCCTGTGCCCAGCCTCTACAACAGTGCAGCCCCTGTTTACAGCCAATCCATTCACAGGGTTCCTTCATCTCTCTCTTAATAAAAACAAACCAAGGGATACGTGTTGTAGTTTTCCTGAGTTGTGCCATCTTGCATTGCATTTATAGTCACTCGTTAAATTCTGCGGCTTCCCTGGGATTCCACCACGTCAAACATCCTTGACGGTTGTGCTCATACACATGTTAACTGGCCCTTGGCTGGCATACCCATTGCCCCGTGTGTGTGTGTGTGTGTGTGTGTGTGTGCGTGCTCTGCTTTGCATTCAGCAATGTTGTGGTCCGCTGCATTGTTGCTGTGCTGCGCTGCACTGCCTCACGCGCGTTACGGTTGTTGTGTGAGGACCGTTCACCTTGGAAGTTGTGTTTCGATGAAACATGCAACAGACCTTGGGAGCGTGCACATTCTCATTTGTCCCACGTTGAAAGCTCGTTGGCTTTTGTTTGCCTTCCTTGCTAGGCGTTTGGAAATTTACATTCTGTCCTACAGCAGGAAGATCATGCAGGGCACGATTTGCATGGAAATCCAATAGACTAATTTGCCAGAGAAAACACCGTTGGCTCCTTTGACGTGGGGGGCTGTGTCTGGAATTTTTACATGGGCTACAAACAAAAGGAATTGTAAAGAGAGTTCAGGGAGACCCATGTAAACGTTTGCACGTATATGATAGAATTAATGGAATTGCAGAGTTAGAAGGGACCCTGAGGGTCTTCTAGTCCAACCCCCTGCAATACAGGACCCCTGCCCACAGCCGTCCCTGGGTGGGCTGGAACCACCAACCTTCTGATTAACAGCCAGGTGCACTGACCCATTGTGCCACAGAAGTCTTGACCAATAGCTCAATGAAAACATGAATCTAGTATGCAGCAGCAGCAGCAAAAGAAGTATACTTCTTGAGAGGATTGGGAAACAAATTAGAAAATGCATCACAGAAGTTGTTCTCCCTCTCTCATAATACTAGGACTTGGGATCATCCAAGCTGAAGGTTGGGAGATTCAGGGTAGAGAAGAGTAAGAGAAGAATAAGCACTTTTTCACACATTGGACATAAAACTGGAATTCGCTAGCACACGACGCAGTGATGGCTGCCAACTCGGACCAGCTTTCAAAGAGGATTAGGCTAATTTGTGGAGGAGAAAAGCCATCATTGGCTACTTGTCACAATAGCTATACAGTGGTACCTCGGGTTACAGACGCTTCAGGTTACAGATTCCGCTAACCCGGAAGTAGTACCTCGGGTTAAGAAATTTGCTTCAGGATGAGAACAGAAATCGCGCGGCGGCGGCAGCGGGAGGCCCCATAAGCTAAAGTGGTACCCCAGGTTATGAAGAGTTTCAGGTTAAGAACGGACCTCCAGAACGAATTAAGTTCTTAACCCGAGGTACCATTGCATATGCCACTATCAGAAGCTGTTGGTGGAGATCATGAGCAGGGAAAGTGCAATCTGTACCGCATTGTGTGATGCAGTTTGGTACACACTGTCGTGCAATGATAAAAAAAGCCAATGCAATTCTGGGCTGCATCAATAGGAGTATAGCATCTAGATCAAGGGAAGTAATAGTACCACTGTATTCCGCTCTGGTCAGACCTCACCTGGAATACTGTGTCCAGTTCTGGGCACCACAGTTCAAGAAGGATACTGACAAGCTGGAACGTGTCCAGAGGAGGGCAACCAAAATGGTCAAAGGCCTGGAAACGATGCCTTATGAGGAATGGCTTAGGGAGCTGGGTATGTTTAGCCTGGAGAAGAGAAGGTTAAGGGGTGATATGATAGCCATGTTCAAATATATAAAAGGATGTCATATAGAGGAGGGAGAAAGGTTGTTTTCTGCTGCTCCAGAGAAGCGGACACGGAGCAATGGATTCAAACTACCAGAAAGAAGATTCCACCTAAATATTAGAAAGAACTTCCTGACAGTAAGAGCTGTTTGACAGTGCAATTTGCTGCCAAGGAGTGTGGTGGAGTCTCCTTCTTTGGAGGTCTTTAAGCAGAGGCTTGACAGCCACCTGTCAGGAATGCTTTGATGGTGTTTCCTGCTTGGCAGGGGGTTGGACTGGGTGGCCCTTGTGGTCTCTTCCAACTCTATGATTCTATGATTCTATGATAATGTTACAACATTATGATCTCAATCCTGTGCACATTTATTTTTTATTTCGGGGTGGGGAGCCTGTGGTCAGGTGTTGCTGGCCTACAACTCCCATCATGCCTGGCCATGCTGAAAGGGGTTGATGGGAGTTGTAGCCCAGTGATATCTGAAAGTCCACAAGTTCCCACCCCCGTTTTATATATTTATACCCCTTTTTTCTTCATGGCATATACATGGGGTTCCAAGGCAGTTTCCCATCCATATACTGACCAGGCCCAGGCCTGCTTAGCTCCACATTGCGTGCCTTCAGCTCATATCCTTGGATTCCTTTCCAGGAACAAGTACCATTGAATATACAGAGACATCTGTCCGAATAAACGTGTCTGGAATGGAACCATAAGATACAGCGCCCTGATAGTTTTGTGTTGTGCGGATTACGTTTCATTGGGTTTCACACTGTGCTGCCTGAATAGTGTACTGTGATAATAAAACAGATTTGTATGGCATGAATACATATAGGTTTCTTGGAGGTATTCCATAACATACAGATTTGTCTTGCTTGTCTTTGTCAGCAAAGCTGACATTACAGTGAAGGTTCAAAATTTGATAAATAAAGACAGTCCGAGAATGTTGACAGCTCAATATGAATTTTTGCAAATGGCGCAAAACTCGAGAGATACACCGGTGAGCGTTGACAGTTGCCTAAATGTGATGTTCATTATTCACTGGTGGATGTCCAGCAAGTGGAAAGATGTATGTTTATTTTCAGGCATAAATAATTAGATGTGAGATGATGTGTGTTCTACACCATTAGACTTCTCCAGGCCACTGACATCCTCTGAGGGATTATTAAGCATGCCTAACTATGTGCTGGATTGTGGCCAAAGAGCCCAGCTAAAACACTGTTATATTTGCAGGTCATTAATTCCACATTTCCTTGGTATTATGGCAAGATAATATCCATACTAGGTCACCTGTTATGACTTCATTGTAAACCTGGCCAACGTTATTTCACTGCATTTATAACAGGAAGCTGAAGTAGTGTCAACCTCTGTAAAGGATAAGTGTGCCATCTGCCATGGATAATTCAGCTGAGATTTCTGCATTGCAGGGGGTTGGACTAGATGACCCTTGGGGTCTCTTCCAACTCTGCAATTCTGTGATTCAAGGACAATATACTTGCTTGCTTTTCCTTTAATGAATGAGGTTGCACAGTTTGAAGGCTCACTAGCTGAATTACTTTGAGATCTTTGGTCCATTTGGGGGGGGAACGAACCAAAACAAAACAATGAATAAAACAAACAAAATCAAAGAGGCCAGTTTGCAATGTTATCATTCCCCAAGTCTCTGCTACTTATGTATTAAACATGGAATAAATTACTAGCTGAGCCCATATGCTTCAAAATCTTGGTTGGGTGAATGTTTACCTGGGGCTTGTTCCCTTTCTCATGTGCTTTGAAATTTTGTTTACTGGTGGCAACTATCCCATATTCTCTAGTCTGTTCCTGGCATTCAAAAAACCAGAAATAAATATTTTAAGATACTGTAAAGCAAAACTCCTGCTGTGTCTTGGAGGAAGGAACTGTGGCCACCAGACAAATTTTATTTGGAGGGAAGACATAAGGAAAGGATGGGGGGGCGACGGCAGGGGGGAACACAAGCAGAAGCCTTAGTGTGTAAGTGCAACAATTTCTCCTTATAAATGTCATAGTGTCAACCCGATTGCTCTCTGCTAGAGTGAGCAAGGCCAGAGAATGGAAAACTCTGTCCGTGGTGCTGAAATCTTGCCACAAGGGCAATTCACGGAAATGCTGTACCGAAGGCACGAAGCCAAGGGGAGGCACACAGCTTTGTACAGAGCAAAAGCAAAAATACAGAAATGAATACAAAGCGATGTCATCAACCAATGGCACAGATATATTGCAACAAATTATTCTGTCTGTCTGTCTGTCTGTCTGTCTGTCTGTCTGTCTGTCTGTCTGTCTTTCTTCCTTTTGCACCCCTAAACATCTTCAGGCTGATGTAAGCATGTTGTATGGATGGATTTTTCTCCATTCTTTCAAACAGCATTTGAAAGGAGAGATTGTCATAATCCCCCTTCATGATCATCCATCTCAGCTCCTTACAATGAAGTAAGGGCTCATCCATACTGTCGTTTAATGCGTTGCTTACTATCGCTTCCTGTACCTCCATTAATTCTCAGTTGTCAATATGGTACCTTCCTCCAAATCACTACCTTTTCAGAGTACAGTGGTACCTTGGTTCTCAAACTTAATCCGTTCCGGAAGTCCGTTCCAAAACCAAAGCGTTCCAAAACCAAGGTGTGCTTTCCCATAGAAAGTAATGCAAAACGGATTAATCCGTTCCAGACTTTTAAAAACAACCCCTAAAACAGCAATTTAACATGAATTTTACTATGTAATGAGACCATTGATCCATAAAATGAAAGCAATAATCAAGGTACTATACTATAAAATAAATAAGACAGTATTGTAGATGATAAAAATTAAAATGATTTTTTTCCCTTACCTGCACTGATGATAGTCATTGTTTGGATGGGGGCCTTTCATCCATTTCTGCAGTCACACAATCAATCAATCAATCAATCAATCAATAGCTGAACTGGGTTCCACACAAAACACAAAATTTGTCACAAAAACAAATTAAGCAAAAAAGCCTCAAAAACAAAAACGCTAAATAAATAGCAAAAACAAAAGTGCCAAGCTTAATCCATTCCGGAAGTCCGTTTGACTTCCGAAAACCAAGGCGCAGCTTCTGATTGGTGCAGGTGCCCCAGAAACAATAGCCGGACATTCGGCTTCCAAAAAACGTTCAAAAACCAGAACACTTATTTCTGGGTTTTCGGTGTTTGGGAACCAAGGCATTTGAGAACCAAGGTACCACTGTATCCCTACCATATTTACCTGAGACAGTGAACTCAGTGAACTTCTGGATAGACATTTACTCTGAGTGGCTATTTACATACCTGTTCTAACACAGAAAGCTAGTTTCAGGTCATTTCATGCCGTCATCTTACAGCAGGGCTAGACGAAAGGCGTACTGCACTCTCCCAGTGATCCATTGGGTTAATTTCTAGTGGACTACTCAGCACTTGCTGAGATTTTCTCAAAGACAAGCTGGACTAGGTGGAATTGAGCCAACCTGCAAGGTTCTGAGTTTCCAAGAGTGCATACTCAGAATCATTTAAGGTAGACAAATTGTTAATTTAATTTTAGCTGATAAGTGATCCTAAATACACACGAGCTTTATACATTTAAAGCATATTGGTGGACAATGAAGATTATAGTGTAAAAAGAGGTAGACCATACAGGGTGAACTCAGATCACCCTTG
The DNA here is from genome assembly GCA_034641385.1 of Darevskia mixta. NCBI lineage: Eukaryota > Metazoa > Chordata > Lepidosauria > Squamata > Lacertidae > Darevskia > Darevskia mixta. Next base: position 2,294,915 of record JAWWNH010000047.1, read on the forward strand.
ATGTACAATATCAAAGGTTAGCTGAAAATGCTTAAAAGAACAAATCCAGAGTCAAACAAGATCAACAACCGCTCAACCCAGCACTCTCTTATCCTGATAATGTATATTACAGCAAGGCCACCATCTCTGGGGGATGAGTTCATAGTTCAATAAATAAGCAAAGTAACCTTCATCTGAAATTCCCTGGAGTTTCTGAACATAGGCATAGAGAAGAGTTGGAGGATAATGTTATGCATCAGACCCGCTAAATGATGAATGGTATGTTATAAGAAGACTTGTAGCTGAACACTTGCTTAATTCTCAACCTGAATGGCATGCTGTAGGGATGTATAATGCTAAATTGGCCAGAAACCCAATTAAATTATGCACAAGGAAAATCCATATTTGGCACTTCAGAAAAATTAGACAGAATAGTTTTATTTTATCCATTAAATTTCCAGTGAGGTTTTAAAACTGTCTTCTAAATTCAATGTATGGCTTTTTGTTTGCAAAAGGCAACAAAGCTCTGCCTCCTGAATGCTAGGACCATGAGGGCTTTAAACATGCTGAGATCTACTGAGCCCTGACTCAAGTTATATTGTTTATTGATGGCATCTAACATCCTGTCCACCCCCCCCTTTTTCAATGGAAAACCTTAAGGCGGCCAACAGTAATCTGCTTTCTTTCTTTTTGCTTTCATCTCTGTTTTCTGTGTCCTTTTTCCTTTCCACAAAGTGAGACTGGGGCACTAACTTTCATAGAATTGTAGAGTTGGAAAATATCCAAATTGTCATCTAGTCCAGGGGTGGCCAACGCCCAAGAGACTGCGATCTACTCACAGAATTAAAAACTGGCAGTGATCTACCCCCATTTTTAGGAGTTCAGGTCTAAGTTTTTGAGCTTTTTTTAGAGGAGCCAAAGTTCTTGAGCTTCTTGGGGGAGAGCCAGTGATCTACCACAGACATCCAGTGATCTACCAGTAGATCACGAGCTACCTGTTGGACATGCTTGATCTAGTCCAATGCTGCAGTCACAGCTAAATAATCCATGACAGATGGCCATCCAACATCTGTTTAAAAATCTCTAATAAAGGAGAGTCCACCACCTATCAAGGGAGACCTTTCCACCATCAAATGGCTCTCGCCCTCAGAACATCATTCATAATATCAGAATCTCCTTTCTTGTCCTTTGAATCCATTGGTTTGGGATCTGTCCTTGGGCAGCAGAAGACAAGCTTGCTCCATCTTCCATGTGACAGATGGCCGGAATATCATTTCTCTGGTTTCTTCAGGCTAGACATACCCAACTCCCTCAACCATTCCTCATAAGGTCATTCATTAGTTCACAACCCAGCTGTGGATGGCAGCCTGTTAAAGACAGATGATAGATCCCAAAGAGCAGGGCCTTTTCGATAGTAGCATCAATCGGGTGGCATCAAACCCTAGGGAGGCCCACCTAGTCCCCAAAGTCAACACTTCAACAGGGCAACCTCCACATAAGCCCCATTTATTTCCAAGATAAGGAGGTATAGAACACCAAGGTCTGACTTTACAGAGAGACTTTGGGTGTGAACTGAGCTGAAGTCTGCTTGGTTGTTTTGAATCAACTGGTGCCTTCATTTTTGATTGTATGGGTTTTGCTATTTCCTGCTGCTGCTCTCTTTACTGCTTTTTAAATAGATTTTAAATTATATTTTTATTGCTAGAATATTACTGCTTTCTGGTGTCTTCTGAAGAAGAGAAGAGCGTTATGTAGCCATTTGTTTTCACAATAAACAGAGGTGGTGTTATTGCAAGGGTGCTCTTAACCTTGCATTTTCTTGATTATAGTGGGCTACCCTTATGTTTGCTCTTTGAAGTGTTTTGAGAAGGTCCATAGCTCAGTGGCAGGACACCTGCTCTGTATCCAGAAGGCCCCTGGTTCAATCCCCAGCATCTTCAGGTAGGGTTTGGATACAGGCTGGTCTGAAATTGTGGAGAGCTGCTGCCAGACAGTATAGAGTCTATGTGTGGAGGAATGAAGTTTTATTTTTATCCACTGTTGTCCTTTGGTATATGTTACCATTTATTTCTATCCTACCTTTTGATAAAAAAGTAGCCCCATCTCTCGAAAGAAGAAACTATCCCGACCAGGGAAGAATGGCAAACCAAGTTGATGGACTATGCTGAAATGGCAAAATTAACTGGAAAGCTCAGGAACCATTCTTTATAAAAGAATGGGAAAAATTTATAATTTATTTAGGAGACCATTGTAAGCAGATGAAAACATTAGCAGGATTTAAATCACACTTGTAAAGCAGTAAAAACTATGGACAATTTGGATGGATAAAAAAATCTGGATAATGCACCGATTTGCAGTTTTAATCTATCCATTCTGAAGGAAATCAGCCCTGAGTGCTCACTGGAAGGACAGATCCTGAAGCTGAGGCTCCAATACTTTGGCCACCTCATGAGAAGAGAAGAGTCCCTGGAAAAGACCCTGATGTTGGGAAAGATGGAGGGCACAAGGAGTAGGGGACGACAGAGGACAAGATGGTTGGACAGGGTTCTCGAAGCTACTAACATGAGTTTGACCAAACTGCGGGAGGCAGTGGAAAACAGGAGTGCCTGGCGTGCTCTGGTCCATGGGGTCACGAAGAGTCGGACACGACTAAACGACAACATGCAGTTGTAAATATTGACATTAGGACCCATGGAGGGGATGGGTCTCGAGATTCAGAGCAATCTCTGAATTTTTAATTGACTTTGTTATAAGTTTATATTTTCTAAAATCAAATAAAAATTATTATTTGAAAAGAAAGAAAAAAAGTAGCCCCATCTCTCCCAGCAGCTAGGAGCATATGTAGCTATTTTATATTGAGCCAGACAACACTGAGCAAGATGCCCCAATGGCATACCTCACAAGTGCCCTAGAAAAAATGGGACATCCCATTTTTTTTTAATCATAAGAGACTGGCAGCCATTTTGGTTGTCGTGATCTCACACAATTTCGCAACACGATCCCCTGGCCACAATCTTGTGCAATGCCCCCAAATGCACATTTCGGGCACCATGCAAAAAATAAATAAATGCTCTTTTGTGGGGGATCGCAGAGCGAATTCACACGAGATCACGGCAACCAAAACAGCTGCCATTGTCTCATGATAATGGGGAGATAAATGGGGAGATGGTGTCCAGGAAGATGGCAGATGGAAGATTTGGGCTTCAAAGTGTATGCAATGGTCTGACACATTATCAGACAGCTTCCTATGTTCCTAAGTTCAGGTGTGAGCACCAAAAGGCTGAGGAAGCCCAATGTGGGTCCCCTGCCCCCAAGTGCATACAGTCCAGAGGAAAAGGATGCTTTCCCTCTCCATGCATTCTAGGTGCCCGGATCAATTGCCTTGATATCACAAGACATATTTCAGACAACCCTTATTGAAGTAGCCTGTCCGGTCCTATCCAAGACATGTCTCGTTGACATGGTTGCCTAGAGAAAAGCATTGGGCTAGAAAAACTGTGAGCTTTAACTAATGCTGCAAAGCCAGAGATGCAGCTGAAGGGAAGATCTTGAAGGAGACAGCTGGGCCTTATTGCCTGTCTTTCAAGGAGAGCCCCCCGATTAGATTTTATTTCCTTTTTTGGCCAAGGCCTTCGTAGTACTTGATATCTATCTAGCACATTCAGAAGACAATCAAGGTAATGGACAAGGAAGTTGTGTGGTCAGAGCTGCAATCCAAGTCATTTCCCCAGGGGGTGGAAGAAGATCCTTGAGTCTTTAACCCTTTCCAGAAGAGGCAGGGAAAGTCTCTGCGCCAAAGAACATTTAATTAGTTCCATCTGGGATTCTCTCTAGTCCTTGAAGCCTTTTAATATGTTCCTCTTAATCGCCTCTGAGCCTACGGGGAGATCGAACAGTGCTTTTTAATTTTAGCTTGATGGCACAGGGTGGGGACTGAGGTACCATGCTAAGTGGCTTGCTGCAGGTCGCTCAAGACATCGGTGAGCTAACCTGGGACTTGTGCACTAAATACAATGAAATCATTCTTGTTTGCTTACGTGTATTACTACTGTGGAGATATGACACAGACGGTCCTCTGTGTTAGTTTTCTGAGTTCTCGTGACCAAGGCAGAGCCATTCTCAAAGTATTAGATGTGCTTGAAGGTTAACAGGCCTCCTTATCTTATATTCTGTTTATACAGTTGTTCCAGTTAAAGGTAGATAGCCGTGTTGGTCTGTCATAGTCAAAACAAAATAAAATAAAAAAAATCCTTCCAGTAGCACCTTAGAGACCAACTAAGTTTGTTCTTGGTATGAGCTTTCGTGTGCATGCACACTTCTTCAGATACCGTTGTATATACAGTTGTTGTGAGGGACGCGGGTGGCGCTGTGGTCTAAACCACAGAGCCTAGGGCTTGCCGATCAGAAGGTCAGCAGTTCGAATCCCTGCGACAGGGTGAGCTCCCATTGCTTGGTCCCTGCTCCTGCCAACCTAGCAGTTCGAAAGTACGTCTTTTTATTTTTACCTGGGAAAGGTGTGGTATTTGTGCAATGTAAGTACATATGATCACTCCCATATGGGCATGGAACGTTGTGTCCAAATTTGAACAGAATCGATCAAGGGGTTACGGAGAAAGGCGATCGTTAACAAACATCCAACTTGAACGATTTTATATATATAGATAATCAGCCTAAACAGGACAAAATTATCTGTTATATTCACAAAACAGCACAGAAGAATAAAAAGAAATAGACCTAGAATTCTAAAATTTGAAATGTTATTAAAGACTTGGATTCAGGATTGTTGTTGCCATCCGTCTGTCTTGAGAGACAATGGAGTGCTCCTCAAGGTGTGAAGTCAAAGTGCTGTGTTAGCAGCACCGAAGTGACCCCCTTGGAGTGTAAGCCTGGGCATTGAGTATGAAGGTCCTGGGCTGCCCAGACAACAAGACCCCCTTCTTGGCCTAGCTGACATGGTCCATAGGAAAGCAGAGCAATACGTTTGGCACCAGCTTGGCTGCTCTACAAGAAAAAACTGACAGATTCAGCTGACAGATTACAGTTCTGACGATTCCTCCTAAATGTCCCGAAAGATGGAGAGCCACTGTGGTGTATGTGGGTATAGGACTTAAGGCCAGAGAAACCCGGGTTCAAATATTTTCTCAGTCATGGGGCTCGTTGGTGCCTACTTATTCTCTTCCAGCCTGACCTACCTCGCAGGGTTGCTGTGAGGATAAAATGGGGAAGAGAACTATGTGCCACCGCTCCGAGCTCTTTGGATGGCATGCAAATGACAGAGATGCTGTGGCAAGCCTGAAAAGGCAGGCAAGTCTAGAAACCCGTTTCAGGTTCTTTGTAGATGGAAATAAACTGATTTTCAATGGTCAGTAGTGAAGACACAAATGGATAAGAGTATTCCTTTCTAAGGGACCCAGGTGGCGCTGTGGGTTAAACCACAGAGCCTAGAGCTTGCTGATCAGAAGGTCGGCGGTTCGAATGCCTGCGATGGGGTGAGCTCCCATTGTTCGGTCCCTGCTCCTGCCAACCTAGCAGTTCGAAAGCACGTCAAAGTGCAAGTAGATATATAGGAACCACTCCGGCGGGAAGGTAAACGGCGTTTCCGTGCGCTGCTCTGGTTCGCCAGAAGCGGCTTTGTCATGCTGGCCACATGACCCGGAAGCTGTACGCTGGCTCTCGGCCAATAAAGCGAGATGAGCGCCGCTACCCCAGAGTCAGACACGACTGGACCTAATGATCAGGGGTCCCTTTACCTTTACCTTTTATTCCTTTCTAGGGATGGAACAGACAGGCAGAAAAGATTGGTGAGGGAAACTGGAATGCAGAATGGCTTTGCCAAATTGGACCACTTCTCCAGCTTTGCTCTGATACCACTGCGCTATGGAACCAAGATGTCGTTTGCTGCACAAAGGTCAGGAGCTGTGAAGGAGTGATAAAAAGGCAGCTTTCCGTTTTAAAACCGCCCTCCCTTGCCCTGGATTTGTCTGTTGGATAAGCTCGCAAAGATCTTCATGAGCTCGAGGCACCTGCAGCTAGAAAGCCGCTTCTGCGGGCCTGGAGATGTGTCTGGCTTCAGAAGCAGAGGGCAATTCCTGCTACCCAGAGTTCAAGCCTGTCTGGAGGCACTGAGAAAGGCAGGCAGATGCAGACTTTCAGGAAATGGCAGCAGCTGACAATATTTCCATATCGGATTTTTTGTGAAGCCAGGCCTCCTGACTCACCTCAGCTCCTGCTGTTGGGTGCTCATTCCACTTGTCCATCTGCAGTCCAACATCCACCTTCCGAAGATGTTTGCCTCTCATTGAAGGGGGAAAGGTGTTTTCTTGATTCAAATGATCAAAGGTATTGGGCTACATGGATGTCAGGTGAGATCTATGACTACAGAGGTGAGGAACCTCAAAGGTGGTCGTCCATATAATAATAATAATATAATAATAATAATAATAATTTATTATTTGTACCCCGCCCATCTGGCCGGGTCTCCCCAGCCACTCTGGGTGGCTTCCAACAAATATCAAAATACATTAAAATATCACAGATTAAAAACTTCCCTAAACAGGGCTGCCTTCAGGTATTTTCTAAATGTCAGGTAGTTGTTTATCGCTTTGACCTCTGCTGGGAGGGCGTTCCACAGGGCGGGTGCCACTATTGAGAAGGCCCTCTGCCTGGTTCCCTGTAGCTTTGCTTCTCGCAGTGAGGGAACTGCCAGAAGGCCCTCGGCGCTGGATCTCAGTGCATCCCCCCCCTGTGGAACCTGCCCCAGCCATTTGTTGGCTGGGACCCACTCCCAGGCAGCCCTGACCCCCCCCCCTTAAAATCAAATTAAAACCTATACAAAAAAACAACATCAACAACAAACAACAAACAATAGAAACAATAAAACAGTAAAGCCAAAACCAGTAAAAATTACAAGCACATCAAAAATTAAACAAATTAAACAAATTCCCACATCCAACTAAATATCCACCCCACCCCACCCACCCGAGGCCTCCCTGGAGCCTTATGAGCTGTGGTGGAGTATGAGGCCTGCCCCAAGCCCAAGGTGGAAAATGGGCTTCGGGGGGGAACAGTCCTCCCCAATACTCGCAGGCAGAGCAGCAGCAGCAGTGTTCCGAGGCCTCCTAGAGCCTTATAAGCTGTGGTGGAGTATGGGGCCCGCCCCCAAGATTCCCCAACTACCCCACCCCACCCCCACGTCTTCCCTCAACTACCTCTTCTGGTTCTTTACTGAGTAATTTCTCCTGCTTGTTTTGTTATACAGTACCTTAATACTGGGATGCGGGTGGCGCTGTGGGTTAAACCACAGAGCCTAGGGCTTCCTGATCTGAAGGTCGGCGGTTCAAATCCCCGCAACGGGGTGAGCTCCCGTTGCTCGGTCCCTGCTCCTGCCCACCTAGCAGTTCAAAAGCACGTCAAGTGCAAGTAGATAAATAGGTACCGCTGCAGCGGGAAGGTAAACGGCGTTTCCGTGCACTGCTCTGGTTCACCAGAAGCGACTTAGTCATGCTGGCCACATGATCCGGAAGCTGTCTGCGGACAAACGCAGGCTCCCTCGGCCAGTAAAGCAAGATGAGCGCCGCAACCCCAGAGTCGTCCGTGACTGGACCTAATGGTCAGGGGTACCTTTACCTTTACCTTAATCTTACATTCTTTAAATTAAATATTTTTGTATTCTTATCATTTTTATACCATAATTGTTTTCAAATTGCCTCTTATACTTCGTTGTTTTTCGATTATTACGTCTTATCCTCTCTCTTTATTTTTTTAGTTGTGTTTACTCAAACCCTGCTAGTGAGTCCACTTCTTTACAATGTTTCTGTAGATACAACATGAATGGTTCCCAATCTTTTTTAAAGTCTCTATTGTCTTTATCTCTAAGTTTTCCAGTTAGCTTTGCCATTTCAGCATACTCCATCAATTTCTCTTGCCATTCTTCTTTAGTTGGTATTCTGTTGTCTTTCCATTTGGAGACTAGTAATATCCTAGCCACTGTTGTAGCATACATACCGGTAAATAATTTCTTCTGTTCTTTTGGCAAGTCTTAACCTAACAAAAAAAGCTTCTGGTCTCTTAACAAAGGTTATCTTAAACATTCTTTTCATTTCATTATAAATCATTTCCCAATTTTTTTTATTGTTTTACAATTCCACCACATATGAAAAATGTGCCTTCTTTTTCTTTACACTTCCAACTCTTGTTGGAGCCTGTTGTGTACATTTTTTGCCATTTTTTACAGGCGTGATATACCACCGATACATCTTTTTCATATAATTCTCTTTCAACAATATACAGTCAGTAAATTTTAAGTTCACTTTCCATAGTTTTTCCCAGTCTTCCATTTGTATATTATGTCCTATATCTTGTGTCCACTCCTATTGCGTTACTGATCTTCTCTGGAATATATTTATCTCTGGAAATCTCAGGATTTCCTGTATGTTTTTGATGGCAAGGGGTGTGCACACACACGTGTGTGTTTTTACCCACTTTCAGTTAATGGGCCATGTTGTGTGTGTACAGGTTATATGAGCTATGAGTAGCAACAGGAATCTTGGATTCAGATCGGGGAGAGTTGCCCATGGAATGAACCTCCTTTTCTGGGTGGGACTCCATGTGTCAGCACATGAGGTGGCCAAAGGATGTCTTGGGAAGAAGAAAGCAGTGACATTAGCTGCTGGCAAATCTGCCCAACTTGGATGGTGAAAAGAGAATAGCCAACCTTGTGTTTATACTCCCTCTCTCTCTCAATGCAGACAGCAATTTGGCACATAAAACATCACGAGAATGCACATTTTATAAGACTATATAGCGCTTGTTACTTGACCAATTCTTAAGCAGATTCAGTTATATGTCTTCTTCTTCTTCTTCTTCATCATCTCCTCCTCCTCCTCCTTTGACGATCATTCGTAGCCGAGTAAGATTGTCTTCCATATACGCTGTATTTCAGGATGCAAACATATGAAGTTATCTTATGTTTGTATTGGTCTGTCTAGCAGTACTGTCTATTGTGCCCTGCAATGATTCTCTGGGCAGGATCCCAGACAGAGAGAGGTCTTTGCAACCCTGCTAACAGGACCACTTTCTCATGTACTTCCTCCTTTTTTAAAAAAAGTCCAAATATTAGAAGTCTGGTGTATGTTCTCCCAACAGGTAATAGGATTTTTAACTGGAGACACTAAGGGTTCTTTGCAGCTAAGCTTTACTCAGAGTAGACCCAATCAATAGACCTAAATTTGTAATGTCCGTTAATTTTAATGGATCTGCAGTGAACATGAGTAATGTTGGCTTCAACGCCAGAGATTTGACTTCAGGTGTTCTGCATGCAGAGCAAATGCTTTAACCACCAAGTTATGAGCAATGGATGCCAGGATTCAAAAGTGACTTAACTGTGATGTTTGACCTGAATTCTGATCTGCTTTTTTTAAAAAAAAGAACACCTAATAATTCAGCAACAAATCTGTTATGATTTGATCCCATCACTTCATGATTCATTTTTTTCCTCCAGACTGTGGGGATTCACATCCTCCTCAAAATCTGTGTCCCCCTCACACCCACATTTTAAGTGACAAGTTGCAGACATGACTTCTTCCCTTGAGGGCTTCCTTCTTCTATGAAGAACCCCAAAGCTGGACCTTTGCTCTTTGTGGCAGCAGGCTCAACAGCCCCACTGATCATTAGGGAACAGTTCAGGTTAACAGAGTATTAATTAAGGGTGAAGAATTCTCTAAGTCAAAGGTGCGGAACCTCACACCCTCCAACATTTCTCTGATGAAAATAGGGACGTCCCCTAGTCCAGGGGTAGGCAACCTAAGGCCTGTGGGACAGATGCGGCCCAATCACCTTCTCAAGCCGGCCCGCAGACGGTCCAGGAATCAGCATGTTTTTACATGAGTAGAATGTGTCCTTTTATTTAAAATGCATCTCTGGATTATTTGTGGTGCATAGGAATTGGTTCATTTTTTTCAAAATATAGTCCGGCCCACCACATGGTATGAGAGACGGTGGACCGGCCCATGGCTGGAAAAGGTTGCTGACCCCTGTCCTAGTCTATAATAAAAATAAAAATAATAAAAATAATAGTAATTATACCCCACCTATCTGAATGGGTTGCCCCAGCCACTCTATCAACCCCCGAGACAAGGAGATAAGTAACTATACAACCTTTATAAGACATCTGAAGGCAGCCCTGTATAAGGAAGGTTTTTTTTAGTGTTTAATATTTATTTTTTTATTTTTATATACGTTGGAAGCCACACAGGGTGGCTGGGGCAACCCAGTCAGATGGGTGGGGTATAAATAATTTGATGGTGGTGGTGGTGGTGGTGGTGATGATGATTGAATAAGATGTCCCTAATTTCATCGGAGAAATGTTGGGGGGTATGCCAGGGGAGCTGGTCCTCCTGCCAAGTGGCAAAGAGGATAGTTTGTTTTTAATACAGTGGTCCCTCGACTTACGAATGACCCAACTTCCGTCTTTTCCGAGTTACGAGTGAAAAAAGTGGCCGCGCACTTACGAATTTTTTCGACCTCCGAATGGGAATCGTTGCCATTTTAGATGCGGTTTCCTCGACTTACGAAGTTTAGATGCGGTTTTTTTCGACGTACGGTTTTTCCCGGATATTTTTCTCCCAATGCATTCCTATGGGGACTCGACTTGCGATTTTTCCGACCTACGAATGTCCATTCGGAACGGATTAAATTCGTAAGTCGAGGGACCACTGTATATAGTCGTACCTTGGATCCCAAACGCCTTGCGACTCGAACGTTTTGGCTCCCGAACGCCGCAAGCCCCAAGGTGGGTGTTCCGGTTTGCGAACGTTCTTTGGAACCCGAACGTCCGACACGGCTTCCACGGCTTCCGATTGAGCGCAGGAAGCTCCTGCAGCCAATCAGAAGCTGTGCCTTGGTTGTCGAATGTTTTTGGAAGTCGAACAGACTTCTGGAATGGATTCCATTCGACAACCAAGGTACGACTGTGTGTATACACACACACACACACACAGTGGATGCTTGGGTTGCGAACACGATCAGTGCAGGAGGCGCGTTCGCAACCCGCAGCATTCACAACCTGCGCCGCTGCGTCTGCGCTCGCGCATGAGGCAATTTGGCGCTTCTGCACATGCGCAAAGCACGATTTAGCGCTTCTGTGCATGCGCGAGCGCCGAAACCCGGAAGTAACCCATTCCGTTACTTCTGGGTTCGGCGCAATGCGCAACCCAAAATCGCGCAACCTGTATGACAGAGAGAGACACACATTCTAAGTGTAAAATGGCTAGTGATTAAGACACTTTAAAAAATAAGCTTAAACCCTAAAATCATTTCAGTTTATTCAGTTTACTTATATTCCCCCCCTGCCGCTGCCACCGCCACCCCTAGGGATGACTGGCTTTACTCAGAAATAGGTTAAGATCCTTGGCCTTGATCATTTCCTCTGGAGGTAAGTTTCACTGTCGAATTAGACGCTCTGTGAAGAAGCATCCCTCCTTCGTGCCGGAGGCCTTTAAAGTTGCACTGAGCTTCTCCTTGCCCTTGGAGTGTGAATCAAGGAGAGCAGCAGCGTCCTGGGCTCGGTTCTCAATCCCGTCCATTCATCTGTGATTTGAACATCTGCCAAAAATAAGTCAGAAAGACTTTAAATTTGCTACGATAGTACAAGGGCAATGATTACATTCCCTAGTCCTCTGGCTCTCCTGCAGCACAACGTCCATCATTTCTGGTGACAGAATACTTTGGCGATGTGGGTGGATTCATGCTTTTCTAGAGTGCCTTCCTAGGACAAACACGGTGACAGCATCCTTCCATTTCAACTGACAAGCCCCCAAATGGCCCCTAAATATCTGTGGCAGCTTACTAATGCAACAAGCAGCAGGGATACACAGGAGTTGCAGCCACTTCTGGGAGGCGACTCGGTCGCTGCTTAACAGCTGTATGGAAACACTACAAAAACAATTATGCCTGGCTTGTGCTCATGAGGAACGATTGAGGGAGTTTGGTATGTTCAGCCTGGGAAAGAGGAGACTGAGAGGAGATATGACAGCCATCTTCAAATATCTCAAGGGCTGTCACACGGAAGATGGAGCCAGCTTGTTTTCTCCTGCTCTGGAGGGTAGGACTCAAACCCATGGCTTCAAGTTACAAGAAAAGAGGTTCCGACTAAACAGTGGAACAGTCTCCCCCAGGAGGTTGTGGACTCTCCTTCGTTGGGGGGTTTTAAGCAGAGGTTGGATGGCCATCTGTCATGGATGCTTTAGCTGAGATTCCTGCATTGCAGGGGGTTGGTCTAGATCAGTGTTTCTCAACCAGTGTGCCTCCAGATGTTTTGGGACTACAATTCCCATCATCCCTGACCACTGGTATTGCTAGCGAGGGATGATGGGAGTTGTAGTCCCAAAACATCTGGAGGCACACTGGTTGAGAAACACTGGTCTAGATCATGTGGGAATGTTTGGGAATGTGGATGATAATTTATAATTTAATATATCTCATCCTAACTTGCGCTTGCAAGTTCAACTAGCAGAGTAACATTCCCTTTTAAAATACACACAGCAGAAGTTGCTTTGATTCGCTAGAATCAACTTAATCTAGTTTCCTGGTTTGTCACTATATATTTCCCCTTTGTCCCTCTTCAAATAAGACACAGCACACGTCTTCTATAAAAAGATATAAAAGGTTTACTCACAGACATCCAGTACGAGACAGATCCCAAAAGAAGGCAGGCTTATACATAGTAAAGATATATACAATTGGAATCTCTCTATGTGGGAGAGAAGTCCATTAGGCCCCAGTTGGCTGGAAGCCAACTGAGCATCCTTCCTGATAATCCAGGCGAGAGGCAAGAGAGAGAAGAGAGAGAATGGCTACATGACCTGTGCCTTTTGTTCTAACCTGCCCAGGTAAAGCCACTCCCACATCTAGCTGCAAGAGGAAGTTGTTGCAGTCCAGGTGACCAGGAAGTTGTGGCTGGAGGACTGAAACCCCTTCTAGCATTGTTGTACTTGACTGCTCTAGTGTTTACATCCCACAGATCAGACCTTGGCTCTCCAGATGTTTTGGAACTACAACTCCCATGATCCCTAGCTAACAGGGTCAGTGGTTAGGGATGATGGGAATTGTAGCTCCAAAACATCTGGAGAGCCAAGGTTGCCTATACCTAGTCTAGATGACCCTCGGGGGGTCTTCTTCCAACTCTAAAATTCTATGATTTTATGAACGTCCTCCAGATGTTGCTGAACTACATCTCCCATCAGCTCCAGCGGATGGGGTGATGGGAGTTGTAGTTCAGTGGCATCTGGAGGGCCACAGGTAAGCTATCCCTGGGCTAAAGAGTGTGTGGCATTTAAAAAGTGTGGCACAGAGTTGTACCCTCCCATTCTTGCTACTGCTTATTATAAAGCAGACCCAGACAGCTGCTGAGCCAAACACAACTGACCAGCCAAGTACAGTAGCCCATAAGTGCCAAAAGAGGGCCACAATTCATGATTGGTAGGCTGCTTTCAGCTTGATGGGCACTGATATAGTTCAACCTGGCTTTAAACTGAGCTTCTCCTGCTGCAGTTTTTAACCTCAGTCGCTTAAGAAAATACCCATATAGCTGAATTAGGCGGATGGTCAGACTGTACTGTGTAAAACCGCTTTGAGGCTTTTCTCTACGGTGGTATATAGATTTTATGAAATAAATTATGAAACCAAGCAGAGAGTAACAATGAGAATTCAGTCTCGTCACAAAGGGGCATGCAGATAGAACAGAAATGATGCTGGTATGAAAGGATCAGGGCAAATCCCACCCTGTGCTGTGGTTTCAGCTGCAAAGTATGAAGTAGGGTGAATATTTTGTGGTTTTATATCTTGATTTTATTCTGTGAAATGCCCTGAGACCCCCACGTATAGGGCAGTATATAAATTTAACAAATAATAATAATAATAATAATAATAATAATAATAATAATAATATTTCATATTAACCACTTAAAGGTAAAGGTAAAGGGACCGCTGACCGTTAGGTCCAGTCGCGGATGACTCTGGGGTTGCGGCGCTCATCTCGCTTTACTGGCCGAGGGAGCCGGCGTACAGCTTCCAGGTCATGCGGCCAGCATGACTAAGCCGCTTCTGGCGAACCAGAGCAGCGCACGGAAACGCCGTTTACCTTCCCGCCGGAGTGTTACCTATTTATCTACTTGCACTTTGACGTGCTTTCGAACTGCTAGGTTGGCAGGAGCAGGGACCGAGCAACGGAAGCTCACCCCATCACGGGGATTCGAACCGCCAACCTTCTGATTGGCAAGCCCTAGGCTCTGTAGTTTAGACCACAGCGCCACGCGCATCCCTATTACACCACTTACACATTGTCAAATCATTCCCCACCCCACCCCAAATAACAAAAGTGGCCGTGGATTTGTGTAAAATCCATATGCTCATTTTTATCAACAGATGCAAATTTAGAAATACTTGCCATAGTTTAAATAGAAGTACCCTGCATCTCATTGAAGTAAGGAAGGGTGGTATGTGTGATCTCTGCGTCTGCTCAGTCTGCTGCTAACTATTGATCATAGACCCGTAGAGCTGGGAGGAACAACCAGTCATCGAGTTCAACCCCTTGGCATGCAGCAATCTTTTTGCCCTAGGTGGGGCTTGAACCCACCACCCTGAGATGAAGAGTCTCTTAGGCAACTTCAGGGGCCCCTCCCTACTCTCTTCCTTTCTTATGTTCTTTAACCTGCCCTTTGACCGGAGAGCCATTCAAATAGAGGACGGTCTTCTGCCAGCCCTTCAAGCACTGGACTGCCTCTACCACGTAGGCTACATCACCACCCTAAAGGTAAAGGGACCCCTGACCATTAGGTCCAGTCGTGTCCGACTCTGGGGTTGCAGCGCTCATCTCGCATTATTGGCCAAGGGAGCCGGCGTACAGCTTCCGGATCATGTGGCCAGCATGACTAAGCCGCTTCTGGCAAACCAGAGCAGTGCACGGAAACGCCGTTTACCTTCCCGCCGGAGCGGTACCTATTTATCTACTTGCAGTTTGACGTGCTTTCGAACTGCTAGGTTGGCAGGAGCAGGGACCGAGCAACGGGAGCTCACCCCGTCAGAGGGTTTCGAACCGCCGACCTTCTGATCGGCAAGCCCTAGGCTCTGTGGTTTAACCCACAGCGCCACCCACGTCATCACCAGCCTAGAGATTAAATTAATCACGAGTGCGGTTGCCACGTAAAACAAAACGATAGGTTAGACGGGACAGTGATTGGGGGCAGCGTATTAAAAAGAAGAACCACCCAATGCAGTTATTGCGTTGGGGGTGCCAAATGGATCAGAGCAGCAGCAGGATCAGGGAGAAGATGTGTTTCATCATTCCACACACACACACCCCGTGTCATTTCTCAAATAAAAATCCCGCCCCGGCTACTCTTCGTCCCATAAGGGAAGTATCGCCTTTTCCCAGGACACAGACAAACAGCAGCTAGGGGATCAATCTTGAGCAGAAAAAAGGCATGAAGGAAAAAAGAGAGAAATAAAATCACCTCCTCCTACTCTGGTCCAATCAAACTTGCCGGCCCCCCCCCCCTGCCCCGCTCAATTTCATTAAAAAAAAGAAAATGTGTGTGATCCAGTCATGTGTACCCTGGCCTTTTTTATCTACATAACTGACAGAAATCGACCTGTGAAGCTTTTCCTCTTGTGGCAATGCTGTGATAAAACCTTTTTGGGTTTTTTTTTTTGTCTTTTTAACTTGTTGCACAGCTATTAAAGCACAGGACTAGAGTTGGTGAAAATCCTAAAACGGCTAATCTCGCCATTCTCAGATAGGGACTGAGCCGCTCTGGGCGTTTTCGTACCCAAACATTAATTAAATAAGCTGTGCCTGGAGACAGGCAATGAATGGTTTTGAAGGCAGTTGAATACAGTATGATGGAGCCATCCGCTCCTATGCTGGGCACACACTGCTTTTCTGGCGCATTATCATCGTGGCGCAAAGAGGTTTCACAGGTTTGTGTAAAAAAAAATGAAATAAAATTGAAACATGTTTGCCCAAAGATGCAAGGGGTATAGAAATAATGAATGTGAACACCATAGGTAACCGTGATGTTATCACATCCCCTTCTGAAAAGGCAGTTTTCTGTCTCTAACCTGAATCTCTCAGCGTGGGGGGGGGGGGCTAACCTCTCTGACGCATCCCTAGTAAGGCCAGTTAAACACACATTGGTTAAGCATTTTAAACCTTCAGATTGTACACCGATAAAGTATGCCTTTGTCTATGTCAATCTGAGGCAGGAAGCTCTGGGCTTACAAAATTTAGGCCCTCCCCCCGGCTCACCACCCACTATTCCACTACGCAGCACAAAACCTCCAGATAAAAACCTGGTAAGCCAAAGGCTAATACCGCCTAGCAGACTTCTACAAAAATAACAAACCCACATCGACACAAGAAATACAAGACAAACTAGGGGACAACCAATTGCACTGGCTAACACACCACCACTTACATGCCTTCTTAAACAATCCAGTAGTAAAAGCAGCAACTAGGCCCCTGACCAGGACCGGTGCTAGGGTTTTTGGCGCCCTAGGCGAGGGGGCGGGCCACGTGACGTCATTGCGCATGACGTACGGTGCCCCGCCCCCTGCCTGCCGGGCGCCCTGCGCCGCCACGATTTTCGCCGCTGGTTGGGGCGGCACCGGGCGGTGAGGGGCAGGCTGGCCAGCGCCCCCTCCATTTTGGCGCCCTAGGCAACTGCCTAGTTCGCCTAAATGGACGCGCCGGCCCTGCCCCTGACAACGTTCGAAAACCTCCTCCTAACAACAAAGGGGCATGGCAAGGGGATGGTACCCACAATATACAAAGTACTGCTCCAAAATCCCACAAACCCCCTCGATGTAATAATAAAAAAAAAACAATGTGAGGACGACATAGGCTATGAAATTAACCCCACTCAGGCATGTCCAACAGGTAGATCATGATCTACTGGTAGATCGTGGGGTGTTCCTGGTAGATGCTGGTTGACCTCTGGCCCCTCAGCGATCTCCTTACAAAATAACCAAAAAAGTAAAAAACAACAACAACATTGGCTTCCTAAAAAAAGCTCCACAACTTTGGGTAGATTACTGCCAGTCTTTTTACGACAATGGGTAGATTACTGCCAGCTTTTTTATACTGTGAGTAGATCGCAATCTATTAGGAGTTGGACATCCCTGAATGTGGTCTAAACCTCCCTTTAAATCCATTTCATCTAAAAGAAAAGAACTCACTCTTAAATTCACCTGCAGGTGGTACCTAACACCACAGAAACTAGTGCTGATATGCCCAGGAGCCTCACCAAAATGATGGAGAGGATGAATCTCCGCAGGCACGTACCTCCACATGTGGTGGGAATGTCCCAAAATCCAACTCTTCTGGACATCTGTCATACAAGAAATAGGCAAAATAACTAAGCAGTTATTAGAAGTGACCCCAGAACTGGCCCTACTGAACATCTTCCAAGATAATAATGCCCACTCACATTATAAAGAGCTCATAACCCACCTAATCTCAGCAGCCAGAAGCATCATAGCCAGACACTAGAGAGACCTGTCAGGAGTAAACATGGACCAATGGTATCAAATAGTACCGTATGGGAAACAGCCTTACTAGAAAAACTAACCAATAAACAGAAACAGACACGGGGACAAATAGAAGAAGACGCCTTTATCACTTACATAGCCCAACAAGACAACAACAAGAATCCACCAACAGCATACAAATCAATATGGCCAACCTGACCCCAAACCCACTCCCCACAAAAACAAATCTCACTACAGCCAACCAAAGACAACCAACCACACCCTAGGCCACCCCCAACCTATCTCACCACCAAGGAAATACAACAAGCAAACAGAAAGAGAACCCACACAAGAGATGCTGACACAAAACCCCACACATACACTAAGTAGAAGAAGAGAAGCATTGCCACCCCACCCCACTCACCATTCCCCCTCTCCCTCTTTCCCCTTCTTTTCTTCCCAACCTAATACAGTGGTACCTCTGGTTACGATCTTAATTCGTTTCAGAGGTCCGTTCTTAACCTGAAACCGTTCTTAACCTGAGGTACCACTTTAGCTAATGGGGTCTCCCGGTGCCGCGGTGCCGCTGGCGCGCAATTTCTGTTCTCATCCTGAGGTAAAGTTCTTTTTCTTCTTCTTCTTCTTTTTAAAAAAATTATATTTATTGGGTTTTAAACAAAAAACAAAAATCTTAACATCATACAGAATACAAAATACAAAAACACAAACATACATCATAATTTCCCTTTCATCATGTCTAGTCATGTTGGGGTGACTTCCTCATGTCCCCCCAACTGCGTTTCATTATCAATCATCTTTAGCAATTTCTTGACATCTTTAAATATTATTTGTTATTATCACTTATGTCCTTTTCTTATATAAGTCTTAACCTAAAATCATAAATCTATATTACTTAAACCTATTTTTCTGTTCTGTAAGCTGTCATTTCTTCCAACTTTTTTCAGTCTTTAAATCTTACAATAGTTTTTTAAATATACTTTAAATTTCTTCCAATCTTGTTCCACCGTCTCCTCCCTCTGGTCGCATAGTTTGCCGGTCAGTTCGGCGAGCTCCATATAGTCCATCATTTTCATCTGCCAGTCTTCTACCGTTGGCAATTCCTGTGTCTTCCAGTTCCTTGCAATCAAAATCCTAGCTGCTGTTGTGGCATACATAAAAAAAGGTTTGATCCTTCTTGGGGACCTCCTGATTCACAATTCCCTGAGGTAAAGTTCTTAACCCGAGGTACTACTTCCGGGTTAGCGGAGTCTGTAACCCAAAGTGTTTGTAACCCGAGGTGTTTGTAACCCGAGGTACCACTGTACTACATGCAACACTAATGTCTCACAACAAATGAAACTGATCTGTAGAAAACACAACTTGAAAAAAAGAGACAATGCACGTATTTTTGTAAATGAATAAATCTTTAAAACTGTAATTAAAAAAACAAAAACAAAATTTAGGCTCCCCACCCCAATCGTCCACAAGTCCACTCCTTGCTTTGGTTGCCTGCTCTGTGTTCAGCAGCCACAGCAAATGCAGGCCCAGCTGAGCACTAGGGGGACATCTTGCGCTGTGAAATATCTGTTTGACCTCAGGCACATCGGGTGAGATGAAAGATTTTAAAGGCCAATAAAGCACAAGGGGGAAACTCTGTGCCGTAGTCCCAGGTAGCATTTGAAGATATATGCCGCCCCATCTGCGTCACAAGAAGACAGAGGGGAATATGTTGGCATTATGCACCCATCTCGTCCATCCATACCCACAGCAACTTGGGTCCTGTTGCCAGCGATATCCAGGACCAGCTGACCCAAAGAGAAGGAAGACCTTTTGATCGGAACGGCTTAGGGAGCTGGGTATGTTTAGCCTGGAGAAGAGAAGGTTAAGGGGTGATATGATAGCCATGTTCAAATATATAAAAGGATGTCATATAGAGGAGGGAGAAAGGTTGTTTTCTGCTGCTCCAGAGAAGCAGACACGGAGCAATGGATTCAAACTACAAGAAAGAAGATTCCACCTAAACATTAGGAAGAACTTCCTGACAGTAAGAGCTGTTCGACAGTGGAATTTGCTGCCAAGGAGTGTGGTGGAGTCTCCTTCTTTGGAGGTCTTTAAGCAGAGGCTTGACAGCCACCTGTCAGGAATGCTTTGATGGTGTTTTCTGCTTGGCAGGGGGTTGGACTGGATGGCCCTTGTGGTCTCTATGATTCTATGATGTAATTCTATGATGTAATCTAAGATCTGTTCTTTTTGCCTATGGCCAGCTGTATACAGCGCAGGTTTGCTCATATACAGCATTGGTTCCACAGGTGCACAAATCTCTTACCTGAAAGCAAACTGATTGCTTTGGACAGCTGTCTGGGATAGCTTGGTCAGTAGGGCAGAGACTCTCAGGGTCATGGGTTCGAGACCCACATTGGGCAAAAGATTCTTACGTTGCAGGGGGTTAGACTAGATGACCCTTGGGATCCTCTTCCAACTCTACTATCCTGTGATTCTATTATTCTCTCTTTACAAGATTTTGAGCTCCTGTCCTAATATTCTTCTGGCATGTCCGCCCTGAAACATTACCTGGAAGCAAATTGCTGCCAGTGGAACATGCTTGTGTAAGTATGCTTAGGACTACAATATATAGATAATCATATTATAATCAGGATTATGTAACTGTGTGTGTGTGTATCACAATACATAATCAGGGACCATTGGCATGATTCTGCGGGAGCACAGAAAAAAAATTATGTGAGCATTGCATTCAAGATTTGCTATCCTGAAAACATTGGTTTACACTTAAGAAAAGGTTTTAGTCCTTATGGTTGCAAAGATCTGGTTGGAGCCATTTTCTGCTGAAATCTTTCAAATTGGTGAATTGGCTGAGTAAGATTTCACACGGTCAGAGAAGAACTTCTGTGCCGTTCCTTTCGACTAGCAAAAAAAGAGAGTAAAATAGTAAGGAAAATTCTGTAAATTTGCTCCACGTTCCAGAATGTACACATGCATTTCCAAATTCAGCTGTATCTGATCCAGAATTTGGTTTCCTGGGATGCTGACTTCTCTTTAAGAGAAAAAGACAAGGAAGAAAGCACGCTATACACAGGACCGGTGCCAGGGTTTTTGGCGCCCTAGGCAAGGGGGCGGGCCACGTGATGTCATTACGCATGATGTACGGTGCCCTGCCCCCTGCCCGCCGGGCGCCCCGCGCCACCGCGATTTTCGCCGCTGGTTGGGGCGGCACCGGGCGGCGAGGGGCAGGCTGGCCAGCGCCCCCTCCATTTTGGCGCCCCCGCCGCCGCGGTTTTCGCCCCAACCTGCTCGCTCCGCCGCTGGTTGGGGCAGCGGCAGGCGGCGGGGGGCGGCAGGCAGGCTGGCCAGCGCCCCCTCCATTTTGGCGCTCTAGGCAACTGCCTAGTTTGCCTAAATGGACGCGCCGGGCCTGGCTACACATGTAAGAGCAAAAACGTACGGCCTCGGTCTATCTCGCTCAGTAGTGACACTGGCTGGCAGTGGGATGCAGACAGGAGTTTCCCCCCAGTCTCACCTGAAGACACCAGGGATTCAACCTGGGTCTTCTGCATGCAAAGCAGCTGCTCTGCCATTGGGCTACAGCCCTTGTTCTAAACCTAAACATATTTTAATTTGCATAATTCCTTAGTTTGATCCGTGCCCCCCTTTTACTGTCTTTTCTTATAGAAAATTGTTATTTTATTGTATTGGGTTTTCAATAATCTATTCTTTATATCGTGGTACACTGCCCTAGAATCTGATCTGATGAAGGGTGGTATTTTATTTTTTATTTTACCTAAACCGACAAACAAACCGAGTAATATATTTTCACTTTGCTCCATCCCATCTCTCCTTTGCCTTCGCCCGAGTCTGTCATCGTCATTGCAGCAATGCAAGGAATTGGCTGCTTGCATATCATCAATCAAGTGGCGTCTCTCCAATAAACGCCTCTCCGAAATATATTTGGGGAAGTTGGGGGGTTGGCGGATGTCGCTGGATCTCCGTGTCTGAAAACGTTAAAAAATGCAACAGACGCCAAATTGTTTTGAAAGTAAAATCTCTGCTCGCAGGCCTCTCCCTTCCACAACCTCCCTCCTGCCTTATCTGGGACAGAAGCCTATTCCCAGAAGCCTGGCAGAGCTCAGATTATCTCCCACAGAAACACGCACTGCTGAGTCAGGCCCGCTGGGGTTTCAGCTTCTGGTTGAAAGAACTGGAGGGGACCTCAAAGCAGATGCACAAACTAGTAAGCCACCCCCGTTAGCAGGTGCATCGGTTGGGATCTTGGACTGAGACCAGGCACCTGATATGAACTGATCGTGCTACAGGCTGGTGTCTGTTCCTGCGGGTGGGAAGGCAAGAGCAGACGCTGCCATGAGCACAGCACCGAGAGTGGCAGACCACACGCTTTGCAAAAAGGAGGTCTCATGTTCAGTCCCCAGCATCTCCAGGTAAAGGGTGCGCAATATCCCTTCCCCTCTGGAGACTCAGAGAGGTACCTCCTGCCAGACAGTGTGAGCTTGATGGATCGCTGGTCTCACTTGGTATTTCCCCAACATTCCAAAAGCATTTCTTGAAACTAGAATTTCATTCTGCCTGGAAGCTGCCTGGCTCTCTAGGTATTCCCCAAGTTAATGCTGAACCAAAAGAAGAAGAAAAAGCAGAACTTGTTAAACCTTGATTCTAATTGCACACCCTCCAACATTTCTCTAATGAAAACAGGAAAAGCAGGATATTCTGGGATCAAATCAGAAACTGGGACAGCTTCTGTAAATCCAGGACTGTCCCTGGAAAATGGGGACACTAAGAGGGTAATTGTTTTGGGTAGTTTTTACATTAAAATCACAGGTACTGGAAATGTAAAGGGACCCAGGTGGCACTGTGGGTTAAACCACAGAGCCTAGGGCTTGCTGATCAGAAGGTTGGCGGTTCGAATCTCTGCGACGGGGTGAGCTCCCGTTGCTCGGTCCCAGCTCCTGCCAACCTAGCAGTTCGAAAGCACATCAAAGTGCAAGTAGATAAATAGGTACCGCTCCGGCGGGAAGGTAAACGGTGTTTCCGTGCGCTGTTCTGGTTCGCCAGAAGCAGCTTAGTCATGCTGGCCACATGACCCGGAAGCTGTACGCCGGCTCTCGGCCAGTAAAGCGAGATGAGCACCGCAACCCCAGAGTCGGACACGACTGAACCTAATGGTCAGGGGTCCCTTTACCTTTACCTTTACTGGAAATGTAACAACAACAACAACAACAACAACAACATTTATACCCCACCGATCCGGCTGGGTTTCCCCAGCCATTCTGGGCAGCTCCCAAAAGATTAAAAACATCAAACATTAAAAACTTCCCTAAACAGGGCTGCCTTCAGGTGTCTTCTAAAAGTCAGTTTATTTCCTTGACATTTCCTTCCCTCTGCCTGGTTCCCTGTAACCTCACTTGCAGTGAGGTAACTGCCAGAAGGCCCTCGGAGCTGGACCTCAGTGTCCGAGCAGAACAATGGGGGGTGGAGACGCTACCTGTGAAAAGTAATACTACGGTATTTAGAGCAACTCACCAATGTTTATAGCAAGAAAGGAAAAAAAGGAAGGTCCCTGCCCCAAAGAATTTACAATGTAAGTTCTAAATTTTGACAGTTCAAGAGTCAGCAGAGAGATGGGAGGGGCAGTGAGCAGAAACAGTGAGAAGGGGGGTAAGGGAGAGGCATGGTTAACAAAGTGAATGGAAGCACTCAGGGCCGTCTTAAGCATATCCGGCGCTGTGGTGCAAAGATCCCTCCGGCTCCCCCACCTTCCCAGAGTTGTCAACCTTTTCCCAAGCCTCTACGGAGATCGCTCTCCTCCTGCGGAGGCTTGGGAAGGAAGCTGCACGCCCGCCAGCCATATAGTTGGCGGGGCGCAGCTTCCATCCTAAGCCTCTGCAGGGATCGCTCTCCTCCCAAGGAGGCTTGGGAGGCAAGCTGCACGCCCGCCAGCCATATGGTTGACGGGGCACACCTGGTCGGCGTGCAGGGAAAGGGGAGGCCACTGGCAAAGCCGCGCAGCTCCCCCACTCACTGGGGCGCCCCTGAGAGGCCAGCGCCCTGGCGCAACGCGCCAGCAAGCCCAATAGGAAAGACGGCTCTGGAAGCACTGGTGTAGTTAGGTGCAAGGTATGCAAAGAAGCAGGAACACTTTAAATCAAGCGTAGGCAAACCCAGCCCTCCAGCTGTTTTGGGACTACAACTCCCATCATCCCTAGCTAACAGGACCAGTGGTTAGGGGTGATGGGAATTGTAGTCTCAAAACATCTGGAGGGCCCAGTTTGCCTACCCTGCTTTAAATGTTAACTGTAAACAAAGAATATTTTTGTGCCATAAATGCTTAAATGTATGCAAAATAAGTGCTGTGACCCTTCACAACAGCAGTGATAGCTAATGGCACATTTTGGCTATGGTGAATCAAATGCTGATTGTGTTATCACCTGTCACTGGTGTTGTGAAGGGTCGCTGTGTTTATTTGCAGACATCCAAGCTCTAAATGAATCATCCCCGTCTACTTTTTCCACGGCATTTCCCTCTGACTTCACTGTTTACAATCCCTACCCTATGTGCATATATACCTACAACCGAGGAGGACACTTTGTGAGTATAACTCTATTCCATGAACGTATGTGCCATAATAAATGTTTTAAGCTGCAGTTCTAACCCCATTTATCTGGCATTAAGCTCCATGGAGGGACGCGGGTGGAGCTGTGGGTTAAACCACAGAGCCTAGGGCTTGCCGATCAGAAGGTCAGCGGTTCAAATCCCCGCGATGGGGTGAGCTCCCATTGCTCGGTTCCTGCTCCTGCCAACCTAGCAGTTCGAAAGCATGTCAAAGTGCAAGTAGATAAATAGGTACCACTCTGGCAGGAAGATAAACGCCGTTTCCGTGCGCTGCTCTGGTTCGCCAGAAGTGGCTTAGTCGTGCTGGCCACATGACCCGGAAGCTGTACGCCAGCTCCCTCGGCCAGTAAAGCTAGATGAGCGCTGCAACCCCAGAGTCGTCCGCGACTGGACCTAATGGTCAGGGGTCCCTTTACCTTTACCTAAGCTCCATGGAGTTCATAGCTGCCTTATACCAAGTCAAATCTAGCTCAGTATCATCCAAAGCAGTTCTCCCAGGTTTCAGACAGAGGTTCTCCAGCCCATCCAGGAGATACCAGGAATTGTACCTACATCCATCTGCATCCACCCCTGAGCTGCAGCTCTTTCCCTATTGAGTAGGACTTCTGAGTTGGGACATGAGTGGCGCTGTGGTCTAAACCACTAAGCCTCTTGGGCTTACTGATCAGAAGGTTGGCGGTTCGAATCCCCGCGACAGGGTGAGCTCCCATTGTTCAGTCCCAGCTCCTGCCCACCTAGCAGTTCGAAAGCACGTCAAAGTGCAAGTAGATAAATAGGTACCGTTCCAGCGGGAAGGTAAACGGCATTTCCGTGCACTGCTCTGGTTTCGGTGTTTATATCTCTATGAAACTTTTGCATAATCTTTATCCTTTCTTTTATACAGAATAATTCCAACAGAAGATACAAAATTCAGGCGTTTGGCCAGTTTGATATTCTATAACCTTTTAGATGCGTCTGGGGGGGGGGGTATTGGTTTGTTTTGCTTTTTGTTTTATTAGGTATTTGGTGTTTTCATTTTGTATTCTTATCTTGTGAACTGCCCTGTTGTCTTCGGATGAAGGGTGGTATACAAATTTATTAAATAATACTGTAAATAAAAATTATTATTAATAATAAAACGCTAGCAGTTCACAGGGATAATTCATTGTATTCCTTTATTTAACAAAATTTACCAGTATATGCTGCTTGATTGCAGTAAAACCTGTAAACAAGAATTAACTACTGTAAATTAAAAATTCAATTAAAATGTTAAAAATATTTGAAGCATACTATCATCTACATTTAAAATATGCAAGCAATAACAGAGATGATGATAACTTGCTTGAGAAGCAGTTTATGTCCCCCCCCACTCTCACTCTTAACAGACAGCAATCATTTATCATCTGGCCAGGAGGTAAAATTGAAGAGGTCTCAGAATGGGATCTTCTACAACTACAGCTGTGAAACAGCTGAATTATGGTTAATCAAGAAGTTCAATACCATCAGTCATGGTCAGAGGAGACAAAGGATTTTGTTAACACACTAAGATTAATCCACTTACCAATGCCAGGATATCTGTGCTATCTATGACTATTTTTGCATATAAATTCCTGCCCCACCACAGATGTTAATTTAATCATCTCAACAATGGTCACTGCAAAAGGCTAAAGGTTTAACATAGAATCAAGTTCTAATCACCACTGACTGTGATTTTTGCATCTCGTTGCCATTCAGCTCCCAGCTTACAATTTTCTCCTTTATATACCGGGTACCTGTCTATCAGAATTTTACTTTACACTTCTAACAAAATGGGCTTGCGGCCAGGAAAGCTGATGCCCAATAGGCTATATTTGGCAGACTATAAGGTGCCCAAAGATTCTCTTATTGTTTTTGCTACAAGACCCTTAACACAACCACTCCTCTGGAAATGCAGCCTTATCCATCATGACTTTAGAAGTTGCTCTCATACGCCAATTTAAGCAGACACTTCTGAACACTCCCCCATTCTGAGCAAACGATTATTCTGTGGTTTGATGATGTCCTCATTGGTGATGTAATATTAGGTATGATTTAATTATAGCAGTGCCAACTTTTACTATTGGCCCTGCTCCTCTGCCTTTAATGGCAGCCTAATCTCCATAAAGCAGGGCTGGCGTACCTGTGGCTCTCTAATTGTTTTTAGACTCCAACTCCCATGACCCCTCATCGTTGGCCATCCTGGGGCCGATGGAAGTTGGAGCTCAACATCTGGAGGGCCGCAGGCTCCCCATCCTGTCATAAATTTAGCAGGCAAAGCTACTCCTGGCATGGAAATGAAGGGAAATTTCGCTTCCTTAATTTTTGTGATTCGATTGTTTAAAAAGAACTTTTACTTTAAAATTATCAAAATATTTTAATGTTTCTAATGATTACATTTTTCAAATATCAACTTTTTGTTAGCAACTTTGAACCTCCAAATGAAAGGGGAAAGCAGCCCCTCCAAATTTTACAGGGACTGTCTCAGATTTATATAATTTGATTCAGATTTCTGATTTGATTCCGGAATGTCCCGCTTTTCCTTAGGACATCCCTATTTTCACCAGATAAATATTGAACGTTGACAGTTTTTAAATGGTTAGTGTTTTATTATGTTTTTATATATGTTGGAACCTGCACAGAGTGGCTTGGGCAACCCATGGGTAGTGTATAAATAGTAATATATTCTTCTTCTGAATAATAATAATAATAATAATAATAATAATAATAATAATAATAATTGAATAGGACATCCCTAATTTCATCAGAGAAATGTTGGAGAGTATGGGAAAGCAATATTAATGTTAGCAAACAAACCAAAGAATTATAGGTCACACCTAGTGCAGACCCCTCAGCTATCATCCCAGAAACATAACTACAGCATCCTTTGAGCATTGATGTGCGAGGAGAGAGAGCACAAGAGGAAATTCACAGCAGCTGCTTGTACATTCATCGTCAGCCGCTCATTTTTAACTTTATTTTAAAGTTATTGTGACTTTTTATATAGGATCTGATTGTTACTATTAATGTTTGATGCTTTATTATTATTTGTGTGTGTGAGTTGGAAGCCGCCCAGAGTGGCTGGGGCAACCCAGCCAGATGGACGGGGTACAATAATAATAATACTGTAATAATAATAATAATTGTACAGGAGGGCGTCACCTTAACCAGGGCCGGATTTAGGTTTGATGTGGCCCTAAGTGACTGAAGGTAATGGGGCCCTTTATGTCCAGTTGTCCTTTGTCAACAACAAATTGTCACTGTTTTTAGTGTTGAATATATGCTATAAGGTAATTTATGGACCCAATAGGTATTTAAAGCCCTATTGCACATAACAAAATATGTATTTTATCAAAGTGATTGTTGAACTGAAACACAATTAAGAAGAAGTGATATTTTGGGGAGCGGGCAAGCAGGCGGGGTCCATTACTTACATCATAGGACCCTACACAACACAAAATACTGTTGCTGTATGTAGATTTTACTTTATTTGTTTTTTATCTTATATTTTGGAAATGTACATCCAGGTTGTTGTTTTCTTTAATTTTTTTTTGGGGGGCCCCCAAGCGAGTAGTGCCCTAAGCTATAGCTTGTTTAGCTTATACGTAAATCCAGCCCTGGCTTTGACCACTGAGCACGGCTGCCTCTTTACCCAGGAGCTGAGCAAAGTGCAAGCGCCCGGCCCCTCCCACAACCCTTCGGCCGGTAACTATGGCGACCCACTTCCGCTCTGGCGGCCGCTCTGGCCGCGCCGCCTCTCTGGCGAACCGCGAGGTCTTCCAGCCACGCCCCCTCCCTCCTCCCGCTTCCCTGCGCTCCACCGCGGCGGGGACGGAGCAGCCCCTTCGCCGCTGCAGCTGGGTGAGTCCGGGCCCTGATCGCTGGCAATGGGGCGGGGGGGGGGGCAGCAGCGTGCTCGCTCCTCTCGAGACAAAGGCACCTGCTGCGCCTCCGTGCTTGGCAGAGAGAAGGGGGGGGCTTTATTATTATGGGATGGCGGTGGGGGTGGGTGCATGTGTGGGGCGCGGGGGTGTATTGCACCGGGGCTCCGTGGGTTGCGATCGGGGGGGGGAGGGAGGTTTGGCCTGGGGATTCCCGCCGCCCCCCACCCTCTTTGCAAACTTACTGCCAAGTTATTGCAAGTTCGGGTTCCTTGCTGGAGGCTGCAAGGAGCGCGGGGTCCGGGAGCTTTTGTTTCCCTGCCCATCTGGGGTAGGAAGGGAGCATGTGGCAGCGATCCCCGGGGGGAAGGGGTTGCAATGCACAATGGGGCTTTGTTCGGGGAAGTGGGGCGGGGGCCCGTATGGTTAGGGGTCGGGGACGAAGTTGGGTGCTCGACCTGCGCGCGGGAACCCGACCGCACGACGCTCCTACGAGTCGCAATGGGCAGAGGCTGCCGGGGAGAAGATCTCTGGCTTCTGCCAAAATGGCCTGCTGCTGAAATCTTCAACGCTCAAGAAGGAAGTTTGCATTGCAAGCCCTGAGGCTACAACAACGTCGTGCATCTGAGGAAGGGGGGCTCTTTGCTCCCATTCGGTTGTTCTCTCAGTGCCTGCATATGCATGCTTTTGCCGACACTTGACTCAACGTGGCCAACCCTCTTGAAAACATTGGAATCGCAAAGTTGGAAGGGACCCTGAGGGTCATCCAGTCCAACCCGCTGCAATGCAGGAATCTTTTGCCCAGCGTGGGGCTCGAACCCATGACGCTGAGATGAAGAGCCTCACGCTCTGTTGACTGAACCGTCCCAGGTGGTGGGGAGCAGCGGGGACGCATAAGTGCTGTTGCATTGTGGGGTAGGGTGTGTTCTTGTAGGCCAGCTGTTGCCTCAATTGGGTCCTGAAGAAGATGCCGGCGGGATTTTTGTGTGGAGCAATTATTGTGGTGGGAGAAAGGTGCCCCTATAGGCAGGGCCGGCGCGTCCATTTAGGCGAACTAGGCAGTTGCCTAGGGCGCCAAAATGGAGGGGGCGCTGGCCAGCCTGCCCCCCGCCGCCGCCCGGTGCCACCCCAACCAGCGGCGAAAACTGTGGCGGCAGGGGGCGGGGCACCGAACGTCATGCGCAATGACGTCACGTGGTCCGCCCCCTCGCCTAGGGCGCCAAAATCCCTAGCACCGGTCCTGCCTATAGGCTGGGCTCTTGAAGGACAGGGCCTCCACATGTTGCTAGGCTCCCAAATTCCATAATAACCAGCCAGCATAGCTGTTGGCCATGGATGATGGGAGTTCTGGAGCCCAACATATAGAGCAGTGTTCCCCAACCTTGGGCCTCCAGCTGTTTTCGGACTACAGTTCCCATCATCCCTGACCACTGGTCTTGCTAGCGAGGGATGATGGGGGTTGTAGTCCAAAAACAGCTGGAGGCCCAAGGTTGGGGAACACTGATCTAGAGGGCCTCAGGTTCCGCCATCCCTGTACCAGTGGCACTGGTGCATTCACAGAGACCAAGAAACAATCTGTTTAAGTTGACGGTGAATTACGAGAATGTGCAAATGAGTCAGTGAGTACATCAGATGACACACTTGTACCCTGTGTAAATGATCACCCTGGGTTCTGTACTAACATGAGTTGGAGTCCCCATTTCGCCCACATGCCTTGAGAGGGTGGGGGAAGCACCCACTCTTCCTGGTTTGCGATTATGAGACAGGATAATCTCATTTTTAGTCAACGTGTGTGTATGTGCGCATGTGTGTATATTCCGTGAGTGAGGTTGGGGCAAGAGTGGGAACATGGCAGCAGGCTCTGGCCTACACATGTTCACTAAACTGTCTGCTGAGTACACACCCACTCAGTTGTGCGTGATTGGGGACGCTGCTTTTGCAGGGTCCCTGATGGTGTGTTTATGTGGGGCCAAGTTTATACAATATGTGCGCTTAGTGCAGGGGTCAGCAACCTTTTTCAGCAGGGGGCCGGTCCACCGTCCCTCAGACCATGTGGTGGGCCGGACTATATTTTGAAGGGGGGGAAATGAACGAATTCCTGTGCCCCACAAATAACCCAGAGATGCATTTTAAATAAAAGGACACATTCTACTCATGTAAAAACACGCTGATTCCAGGACCGGATTTAGAAGGCGATTGGGCCACATCCGGCCCCCGGGCCTTAGGTTGCCTACCCCTGGCTTAGTGTCTCTGCAGTTGCAGTCCTGCTCACCCCCCTTCCACCCCCCCACCCCCAATGCACATGGAGCAATTGCATTTACACTATCTGAGAAGGGGCTAGCAACTAATGGTGTTCAGTGGAACAAATGTATCTGCTAGCCCAAAATGGAGTGGCTGGGGTGTGCATGTGTCGAGGGATCAGTTGGCTACTTAGAAAGGCTTGATTGGAAGCCTTTGAAGGCTGGATTTTTTTTGTCACTCTTAATGCTGTACATAATGGTGTAAAAAGGAGGAGATATTGGAAGGTGCAATTAGCTGTGCGCCTGCCGAAACTGCCTCTCCTGCTTAAGTATTCAAAGCATAGCTTCCCTGCTTGTCTCCTTTTATCTGGTTTCTATAATCTGCACATGCTCAGGAGTACTCATTTCTTGATAATGGAAACTGGGCTTTGGGAAGCTCTGGTCCAAGGCCAATGTTAAGGCAGACTGTCTCTTCAGCCTTAAAAGAAGGTGCTCCAAACTCATCTTACAAGGGAACCAACTTTTCCCCTAGAGAGAAATACTGTAACTAGAGAGGAGGGGGGGATCCTGGAATCTGCAGTGAGGTGGGGGGGAGGGGAAATAAAGAGATAGGCCGAGGTTACATCCACACCATACATTTAAAATACATGGATCTTGGGAACTATAGTTTTGTGAAGGGTGCTGGGAATTGTAGCTCCGTGAGAGGTAAACCATAGTTCCAGGGGGGGGGGGGAGAAAAAGGCCTCGGTCCTGTATACCTGAAGGAGCGTCTCCACCCCCATCGTTCAGCCCGGACACTGAGATCCAGCGCTGAGGGCCTTCTGGCGGTTCCCTCACTGCGAGAAGCAAAGCCACAGGGAACCAGGCAGAGGGCCTTCTCGGTAGTGGCGCCCGCCCTGTGGAATGCCCTCCCAGCAGGGGTCAAAGAGAACAAACAACTACCTGACATTTAGAAAATACCTGAAGGCAGCCCTGTTTAGGGAGGTTTTTAATGTTTAATAGATTATTGTATTTTAATATTCTGTTGGAAGCCACCCAGAGTGGCTGGGGGTACCTGGCCAGATGGGCGGGGTACAAATAATAAATTATTATTATTATTATTATTATTATTATTATTATTATTATTATTTGAAGTAATCTGGATCTCTTAAAATGCTACAAACGGGCTTTAAACTTGTGGTGCGGTTGTGACATCAGAAAAGAGTGCTACATGGGAGGAACAGGCCGGCATTTCACTGAAGAATGAAGGAGAGGGAGCTGAGCATTGGGACACTGGAGGGAACCTACTGTAAAGGGAAGTCGACTGCCCAGCTAACCGCTGTTGAACCTTCTTCTTCCCCCTCGATCTCGTGCAGCCTCTGCGGCCTCTTGGAACAGACTGCCAGGATGGCCATGGGAGTGCGGGATCAATACGAGCCCGTGGCCGAGATTGGCATCGGGGCTTACGGCACCGTCTTCAAGGCCCGCGACCTGGAGAGCGGCAAGTTTGTGGCCCTCAAGAACGTGCGTGTGCAGAACAGCGAGAACGGGCTGCCGCTGTCGACCGTCCGCGAGGTGGCCTTGCTGAAGCGGCTGGAGCACTTTGACCATCCCAACATTGTTCGGTGAGGGGCGTGACGGGGGGGGGGTTGTGACTGCAAGGATCCCAGGGTGGGGCTTGGGAGTGTGTGTTTTGTGGCATGTGCTGCAATCGATTTCTTGCAGGGGCGGGAGAGGAAGGGGTCTGGCATTCCAAGGCTGCCTGAAACAATGGCCTCTGAATGCTAAGACACGCCTATTAATTCCAAAGGTATAGGTTGGGGCGAGGGACGCGGGCGGCACTGTGGGTTAAACCACAAAGCCTAGGGCTTGCTGATCAGAAGGTCGGCGGTTCGAGTCCCCGTGACGGGGTGAGCTCCCGTTGTTTGGTCCCTGCTGCTGCCAACCTAGCAGTTCGAAAGCAAGTCAAAGTAGATAAATAGGTACCGCTGCAGCGGGAAGATAAACGGCGTTTCCGTGCGCTGCTCTGGTTCGCCAGAAGCGGCTTTGTCATGCTGGCCACATGACCTGGAAGCTGTACGCTGGCTCCCTTGGCCAATAATGCGAGATGAGCGCTGCAACCCCAGAGTTGTCCGCGACTGGACCTAACGGTCAGGGGTCCCTTTACCCTTTATAGGTTGGGGCGGAGAACCTGTGACCCTTCAGATCTTTTTTTTAAAAGCACACTATTCATATTTAAATTTTGCCCCTGCAGGAAACATAGCGTCAACAACGAAGACCAATGATGTGCATGGTTTTTGTTTCTGTAGTAAATTAGCTGTAGCGTATCCATGATGCTGTTATTTTTCATTGCATTCCAAGTATTTTAACGAGTTTTACCATTTAATCATTGTCCTTATCCCAGTAAGGCTCTCCAGAGAGTTCAGTGGGCGGCAGGATTTTATTAGGGCTATCGTTTGTCCATCGAGCAAATCTATACCATTGACCATAAAAGTAATCTATCGTGTCTCATTGCTTTTATTTGTAATGTCAGTTTTTCTAGTAGAGCAGTGTGCCAAATTGTATTTGTCCATTCCTGTATCGATCCTTTGGCCCTTTGGGTCAGCAAGACTAGTGGTCAGGGACATCTGAAGGGCTGCAAGCATAGTAGAGGGGGAGGCTGAGGCTAGAATGGGAGGGAGACGCGCTCTGTACATACTCAGATATAATCCTATCACAGTGTGATGTTCCAGAATTGAAGGGACTGTATTGAATATGAGGTTAGCATCAGAGGCCCAGCTCAAATTAAGGCCTTGGTCTTGACTCCTGTAAGCCAGGAGGAACTTGTGCTATTGCTTGGCCTAAGTCTCACCATTTTTAATAATAATAATAATTTTATTTTTTGTACCCCACCCATCTGGCTGGGTCTCCCCAGCCACTCTGGGCGGCCTCCAGCAAATATACATTAACATGTCACAGATTAAAAACTTCCCTAAACAATGTTCCAGAACCCTCTTTGAGAATTGCACTGGCATGAACATGAGCTTCTGTTTGTTGGGATAGGGTGAAGGACGCTTCCGGACGAGACCTATAGTGTTTAGGCCTGAATTGTTGTAACGGCTGGCTTGTGGAATTGTTGTAATGGCTGGCTTATAACCTGACCTATAGGATAGGCTTCTACAAAGGAGGCATGGAGACCCTCCTGAAAGAGCCCATCTCAGAGTGGATAGCTCTCCTTTGGATGGAGCAGACTTGTCTTTGTTCTTGGGCCAGTTGGAAATTTGCCCGGTTCGCCTTAAGGCTGGGATTTCTTAAGAACTAGGAAGGAAGCGGGCTACTTGCAGACACGTTTGTCTGCCTCTGTTCCTGCCTCTGGTTCAAATCTGTCTGATGCACCCTTTCCCCACAAAGTTACGCAAACTTTAGGCCAAGCTCCTGTTCACTTAGTGAAGAGCAGAGCAAGGATGCCGCTACGTAGCACGCGTGCGTCGCTACGTAGCGACGCTGCGCATGCGCGCTATGTAGCGGGTTGCTGGCGGCGCCACTCCCGCTGCCCGCAAAAGACGGTGCTGGGAGCGGCCCGCCCCCTCCGCTCCCCCTTGCTCTGCCCCTGTCCCCAGGCATGCATCTCCAGTTGCCATCCTGGTGCCCAGGCATCTTCACTTGGTTGCAAGTGGTTGAAAGCTAGGTGCAAAATGTGCCTGGCGCATGGCTAATTTTGAACACTGCTATCAGGGGTGGTAGCAATTTCTGTCGTTGTGTGTGTGTGTGTGTGTGTGTGTGTGTGTGTGTTTTGCATAGAGGCAATAGTTGGGTTTGTTAGGGGAAGGGTAGGGTAGGAGTCAACCTTGGAAGGCGGGACTTCCTCTTTAATTAGGGCTGCAACCCTAAATACACTGAATGGGAAGCAATTCCATAAGCAGTGACAGCTGGGGTGGAGAGCCTCAGGCCTACAGACAGCTGTGGCCCTCCAGGCCTCTCTGGTCCTTGACACAGTCAAGCCACACCTCTCACTGGCCCTGCTTTGCATTCTCCTTGAGAGTTTTTGCCTGGCTGGAATATGTCCTTGATCTCTGATCTTGGTTCTTGCCAGTGTGGTGTTGTGGTTAAGAGCGGTAGACTCGTAATCTGGTGAACCGGGTTCGTGTCTCCACTCCTCCACATGCAGCTGCTGGGTGACCTTGGGCTAGTCACACTTCTCTGAAGTCTCTCAGCCCCATTCACCTCACAGAGTGTTTGTTGTGGGGGAGGAAGGGAAAGGAGAATGTTAGCCGCTTTGAGACTCCTTTGGGTAGTGATAAAGCGGGATATCAAATCCAAACTCTTCTTCTTCTTCCCTGGATGGGGAGAGGGGTTGTGTTTGTGTGTGGAAACAAGCCTGCTGTACAAAGCTCAGTTCACATTAACTGCTCTGCCCTCTTGCCTTTAGCTACATCCACCACCGGCATCCCAAAGAGGGCTAAAAATCGTTCCCTATCCCTGAACCAGGGCTTGAATGTACATTTTGGAAAAGGCAGCTGATGTCTGTGCAAGCTGCCTGTGGCCTTTACACAGTCCACTCTGTTGGCGTTTTCCTTCAGGCCCAAACTGGGGTTTTCCGGTGGCGAAACCTGTTTGAGGCTCCTCCATCGGTAGGTAATTCAGACAGAGCAAAGGCAGTGGACTCAGCAAATGACCCCTGCTCTCATCCCTGGCCTGGAAACCTAGAGAGGCAGGGAGCAACTGGATCCAGAGTGAAAAAGAGGGGATGTGATATACATCCCCTGATGGCCCTGTTCCCTGGATCCTGAACCTTTAAAAAAGCAGCTCACTTCCCACAATGCTTTTCTTCAGATTTCACTTCTGGTCAGTGCTTTTTTTCTAAAAAAAAATGTTTAGGGGTACTCTCATTTTCCTACCCATATTGAAGTAAAGGTAAAGGGACCCCTGACCATTAGGTCCAGTCACGAACGACTCTGGGGTTGCGGCGCTCATCTCGCTTTATTGGCCGAGGGAGTCGGCATACTGCTTCCAGGTCATGTGGCCAGCATGACTAAGCCGTTTCTGGCGAACCAGAGCAGCGCACGGAAACGCCGTTTACCTTTCCACCGGAGTGGTACCTATTTATCTACTTGCACTTTGACGTGCTTTCAAACTGCTAGGTTGGCAGGAGCTGGGACCGAGCAACGGGAGCTCACCCCGTCGCGGGGACTCGAACCGCCGACCTTCTGATCGGCAAGCCCTAGGCTCTGTGGTTTAACCCACAGCGCCACCCACATCCCTTATTGAAATACTGCCCCTCAATGAGGCCAAACTTAGATTCACAAAATGTTTAGGGGTATGCATACCCCTGCGTCCCCCCAGAAAAAAAAACTGCTTATGCAGGCCCACCCAGACCGACCACATGGTATATGTTCATCTGCTTCCACTCTTCCTGCTGGCTGCAGGTTGGGTTGATCACTCCTTCCTTTGGGGAGACTCAGAAAGGCCAAACCCAGAATTTGGGTCTTCCAGCCTGCAGACAAGGGGCATTGAATCAGACTGGTGTCCCCCCCCCCCCCCGGGCTCTCTGAGTTGTTTCCTGACTAAGGGAGAGTAGAGGTCATGGTTCGGCAGGAGGTTTACAGCCCCAATAGTGTTTGTCTTAAGGGACAATTCTCAGCAGAAACTGCAGGTGAATTGTGGGGGAAATTGCAAGGCTGGAATGGGAAGAGGACTTCGGAGAGGAGCAAGCGAGTGTAGAGCAGGGGGGGGTATGGGAGGAGAGAAAGTGTGAGGGCCATAGGATGCCACACCTGTGAGAGGTGGGTCTTGAGGCTGGAACGGAAGGGTTCTGGCAGATGAGCAGGCATTGAAAATACCCTGTGCCTACAGCAACATGGGTCTGGAAGGTGCAGTTTGTTATGATCTGGGGCAGAATTAACCGTGGGTGGAGTGTCATAAGTCAGAGTAAGTGATGTTCTCGCAGTTTCAGTGCTGTGGCCATAGGCTGTTGGCAGTCTGCATCATTTCCAGCTTCCTCCTCCTCCTTCATTATTATTATTTATTGAGTTTATATACCTCCCTATACCTGGAGGTCTCAGGGTGGTTCACAGAAAAAATCACACCATATATAATCAGAATAAAAACAACAACCCAATAAACCCCCCCTCAGAAAAGAGCCCCATTTTAAAAGGGTATAGGATGTCAAACAGATCAACCAAAGGCCTGCTTGAAGAGGAACGTTTTTGCCTGGTGCCTAAAGGTGTATAAAGGCGGCGCCAGGCGGACTTCCCTGGGCAGAGCATTCCACAGGATTCATTGCATCAAGACAGGGGTGGGGAATCTCCGCCCCCCTGGCCCCTAGGCCACACCCCCTCCGCAGGCCACACCCCTCACTGACCCTTGCTTTTCACCCTCCTTGAGTGTTTTGCCCCGGAGGGAATGTGCCTTCGGACTCTGAGAGTGCCTCTTTCTTATCTACGAAGGTCCGATTTATGTTTCTTTCTCCTCCTTTTTCCGTCAGCCTGAATTCTGCGTTTGGAGATTGCGCCAGCCCTATTTGAGACTCTTATTTTAAATTAACTCCCCAATGTCACAAGCCCCATCCTCCCTCCCCCCCCCCCCCGCCTGTAGTTCTGGAGCACTTTGTAAGCATTTTCCTCACCCTGTAGGCTAATGGATGTTTGCACGACGACACGGACGGAGCGCGAGACTAAAGTGACGCTGGTCTTTGAGCACGTGGATCAGGACCTGAAAACGTATTTGGAAAAAACGCCACCTCCCGGCTTACCCGTGGAGGTAGTAAAGGTAAACATCCCCACGAGCATCCTGGGTTGATGTTGGGGTGGTACTTGGGAGGGGGCATCTGAATATGGGGACCCTAAGGCATTTAAGGGACGCGGGTGGCGCTGTGGGTTAAACCACAGAGCCTAGGGCTTGCCGATCAGAAGGATGGTGGTTCGAATCCCCGCGACGGGGTGAGCTCCCGTTGCTCGGTCCCTGCTCCTGCCAACCTAGCAGTTCAAAAGCACGTCAAAGTGCAAGTAGATAAATAGGAACCGCTCCGGTGGGAAGGTAAACAGCGTTTCCGTGTGCTGCTCTGGTTCGCCAGAAGCGGCTTTGTCATGCTGGCCACATGACCTGGAAGCTGTACGCCGGCTCCCTCGGCCAAGAATGCGAGATGAGCGCCGCAACCCCAGAGTCGGTCCCGACTGGACCTAATGGTCAGGGGTCCCTTTACCTTTAAGGCATTTAAAGTTTGGGTGTTGGTGCAACATGCTCTTCTTTCCCCTCTCCCCCTCCCAGGACATGATGCGCCAGTTCCTGAGTGGCTTGGAATTCCTGCATTCAAACTGCATTGTCCATCGCGACCTCAAGCCGGAGAATATCCTGGTGACCAGCTCTGGTCAAGTCAAGCTGGCTGATTTTGGCCTGGCTCGCATCTACAGCTGCCAGATGGCTCTGACGCCACTGGTGAGTCTACTTTGTCTGGGTCCTGCGAAAGATCCAAGGGCCTCTGCTCCGGCATGCATGACCAGTTTGGCACATGGACTAGGCAATTCTCAGATCTTTGGCTCTTTTCAGCTGATATGGGGTGGGCGGCTGGCTCTCTGTCTGGTTCTTCTCTTCTTCTGTTGCTTTAAGCGCAGCACGAAAAGGAGACCGCCAGAGCATCCATGGGGCAGGTACGTTACACTGTAGGGATGGAGAACAACCTGTGGCCCTCCAGGTGTTGTGAGGACTCCAGCTCCTGCCGGCATGGCCAGTGCGAAGTGGTGGTGATGGGAGTTGCAGTATCAGGAGGGTACCAGGTTCTACCTAAGGGACCGCCTGTCCTGGTATGTCCCGTGTAGGACCTTAAGGTCCTCAAACAATAACATTTTGGAGGTCCCGAGCCATAAGGATGCTAGGCTGGCCGCAACTAGGGCCAGGGCCTTCTCAGTACTGGCCCCGACTTCGTGGAACGGTCTGTCAGAAGAGACTAGGGCCCTGCGGGATCTGGCATCTTTCTGCAGGGAATGCAAGACAGAGCTGTTCCGCCTGGCCTTTGGGTTGGTTTTAGTTTAACCCTGTTTCATTCCTTTATGGTTTGATTGGTGGGCTACTTACAGATGAGGCTGCATTTTAAATTTTAAATCGTATTTTAACTTGCATTTTAATTGATTGTTTTGTATGTTTTGTTGTGATTTTATGGGTGTTAGCCGCTCTGAGCCCGGTCTTGGCTGGGAAGGGCTGGGTATAAATAAAAAATTATTATTATTATTATTTATTTTCCACCCATGTTACATAAAAGACCATTTTCAGGCCTGGGTGTCAGGGACTGGACTGAGGAGGAATGGTGGGGACCACCACCCCCCCACTCTTCCTGACAATTCCCAAGAAGAGGAGGACATTATAGATTTAGAACAGTGGTTTGCAGAAGGTCATAGTTCAGAGGCTGCAGAGGAGAGAAGCTGGGAAATGGTGGGAGAGCAGCAGGAAGAAGAAGCACCAGGGGAGAGACAGTTGGCAGACTCAGTGTCTTTAGAAAGCATTCCTGATTCCCCCCCCCTCCCAGGACCAGGCGTGCCTTGAGAGTAGTAGAACAGAAAGCTCAGAGGCAGAAAGCACAGATCAGCCAGCACAGGGATGCTGTAGAATAGGAGGGACTGAGGGAGTGGGACTTTACTCAGAGCAACACCATTATCTGAGAGCTGGCATCATCCATCTCTCTCTGCGAATATTGAGTGAAATACCATGATAAGAACTTCTTGTCTTCCCATTTCTGGCAGCCAGCCGTGAGGGAGGGGGATCTGATTCCCTGAAGCCTGACTCTGGGACACAGAGCTGCAGATTGTAAGGCTATGCTGAATCCCAGCCGAGGCTGGCTGACCAGGAGCCCCCCTGAGAATGGGAAGTGGAATGGGCTGGGTGTATCCCATTGCCAATCAAAGTAGCAGCCAGAAAGGTCATCCCATGTAGCTGAAAGGAATGGGGCTTGGCCCCACGCCCAGCATGTCTCTTGAGAACTAGGCCCTCCTCAAGTCCAAAGTGCACGGGCTGTTCAAGGCATTGAGCGGAAGCGGTGGGGGCGCTTTATAAGCAAGCCGCCCCCTTCACCTGTGAACACTTGCTGAATCTCTGCCGCAGGTCGTCACCCTCTGGTACCGGGCTCCGGAAGTGCTGCTCCAGTCGACCTACGCTACCCCCGTGGACCTGTGGAGCGTCGGCTGCATCTTCGCGGAAATGTTTCGGAGGAAGTGAGTGGCGCAGGGAGACCGTTTGCGCGAGGAGCAGGGGCGGCAGGGTTGGCACATTTCACCAAGCGCAGGGAATGGGGTGGTATTTTGGCTAAGCAGATGCAGCCTTTGTCGTTAGAGGCTGTCGGGGGCACCGCTGTAGGGTGGGAAGTTGATTAAGCTCTAGTGCTGTGTGCCAAAGGCCCGATCTGCACCGTGTGTTCAAAGCAGCAGCATCCCACTTCAAACAGCTCCCAAAGCATCCTGGGAACTGTAGTTTGTTAGGGGTGCTGAGAGCTGTTTTGGAGAGTTCTCTGAGTGGTTTAACAATCAAGCACACTTCCCAGAATTCTTTGGGGGGCGCTGTTGATTACTCAAAAGTGGTACGATGCTCCTTTCAATGGGTAGTATGGGTGGGGCCAATGTGCCTTCAGTAACTGGCACAGCAGGGCACATTCTGTGGCAAGGACACCCCTCTTTGGGGAAAGAGCAAGTGCTTTGCATGGAGAAGGTGCCACGTTCAATCCCTGGCACTTCCAGACGGTGGGAAAAGACCCCTGTCTGAATCCTGGGGAACCACTGCCAGTCAGAGCAGACTTTTGTAGTCTTGTGCATTGTATTTTGTTAAAAGCTTTGCACAAATTGGCATGGATTGGCTGTTTGCAGAGGCGAGGGAGGACTGGTCGAGAAAGGAGGTTTGCATGTGTGTGTGTTTTGTGTCAGCCTTTTTGAAAAATCCTATTCATTATTACGTTTATTTTCCACTTCCTCCAAGAAGCCCAAGGTGGAGTACATAGTGCCTGGCCCAAGTTGTGCAGCGAGTTTCGTGGGCTCACGGGTTATGTCAAATGTACCCCACTCCAACTTAATGGGAGCAGCGAGGGAGGCCCAATGGGGTGGGGTGGTTTTTAGACACAAGTAAAGGTAAAGGGACTCCTGACCATTAGGTCCAGCCGTGGACGACTCTGGGGTTGCAGCGCTCATCTCGCTTTATTGGTCGAGGGAGCCGGCGTACAGCTTCCGGGTCATGTGGCCAGCATGACTAATACGCTTCTGGCAAACCAGAGCAGCGCACAGAAACCTTTCCGTCGGAGCAGTACCTATTTATCTACTTGCACTTTGACGTGCTTTCGAACTGCTAGGTGGGCAGTAGCTGGGACCGAGCTCACCCCGTTGCGGGGATTTGAACCGCCGACCTTCTGATCGGCAAGCCCAGGGTTTAACCCACAGCGTCGCCCGCGTCCCTTTTAGACACAAGTAGGGTTAGGGACAACATGTGGGTCCCAAGAATATGTTACGTCTCCTCACTCTTCTGAAGACCTGAATGATGCCTCTCCTTGCTTTCCGTGTGCTTCGACAATATAAACTCTGCCGGGGATTTGCAAACTGCAGTTGGGGGACTGATCTTGTGAATTTCTGGGGCACGTTCCACTTGCTGGATCCCCAGGCGATCGGCACAGCTGGGAGACAATAGATTAGGGGCTGGGCCTGCCCAAACCTCCTGTCTTGCTTATCTTTTGGGCTGAGGACTACTAGGCAGGGAGGAGCTGGTGACCTGCTTTGCAGAAGATGGAGTGGCAACAGATGCCGTTGGGGGCAGCAGCTTGCAAATGGTTTGGGGGCATTCATTTTCTTCCTGCTACAATTACGCAGGCACTTCTGCTATGTTGTTCAGGCTTTTGGGAAAACGACTGCTTGGGAAGGAAGTTGTAGCCACCGCAGTAGTAGTAGTAATAATAATAATAATAATTTATTATTTGTACCCCGCCCATCTGGCTGGGTCTCCCCAGCCACTCTGGGTGGCTTCCAGCAAACATTAAAATACATCAAAATATCACAGGTCAAAAACTTCCCTAAACAGGGCTGCCTTCAGGTATTTTCTAAATGTCATGTAGTTGTTGATCCCTTTAACCTCTGATGGGAGGGCGCTCCACAGGGCGGGCGCCACTACCAAGAAGGCCCTCTGCCTGGTTCCCTGTAGCTTTGCTTCTCGCAGTGAGGAAGCCAGAAGGCCCTCGGCGCTGGATCTCAGTGTCCGGGCTGAACGGTGGGGGTAGAGATGCTCCTTCAGGTATACAGGACCGAGGCCGTTTAGGGCTTTCAAGGTCAGCACCAACACTTTGAATTGTGCTCGGAAACGTACTGGGAGCCAATGTCGATCTCTCAGGACCGGTGTTATGTGGTCCCGGCGGCCACTCCCAGTCACCAGTCTAGCTGCCACATTCTGGATTAATTGCAGTTTCCGGGTCACCTTCAAAGGTAGCCCCACGTAGAGCGCATTGCAGTAGTCCAAGCGGGAGATAACTAGAGCATGCACCACTCTGGCGAGACAGTCTGCGGGCAGGTAGGGTCTCAGCCTGCGTCCCAGATGGAGCTGGTAGACAGCCGCCCTTGACACAGAATTAACCTGCGCCTCCATGGACAGCCGTGAGTCCAAAATGACTCCCAGGCTGCGCACCTGGTCCTTCAGGGGCACAGTTACCCCGTTCAGAACCAGGGAATATATTATTACCGTATTTTTCCGTGTATAAGACTAGGTTTTTCCCCTTTAAAAATAATGTCAAAAATTAGGGGGCGTCTTATACACGGATAAATCTCCTCCCATTTTCTTAAATCTGAGTCCCAAAAAATAGGGGGCGTCTTATACATGGGGGCGTATTGTAGACGGAAAAATACGGTATTTATATGCCTCTCATCTGACAGGGTTGCCTCAGCCACTCTGGGCGGCTTCCAGCAAATTAAAACATCAAACACAGTAAAACATCAAATATTGAAAGCTTCCCTATAAAGAGCTGCCTTCAGATGCCTCCCAAAAGTCAGATAGTTGTTTATTTCCTTGACATGTGATGGGAGGGACTCAGGATCTGGCGAACTAGCAAGACAGAAAAACACAATAGTTAAAAATAAATCAAGCAAAGCTTCTTAAAAAATTAAGAGCACCCAAAAACATTTTTAAAACGGTCACATATCCTCACAGCTAATAATGTTAAGGTTGCCAGGAAAATTTCTAGGTGCCTTAATATTTGGGGGGGGGGGTCCAAACAGTGTACAATACATAGTAAAATATAATATCATGATTTTAAAAAAACATTCACATCATAAAAACATAAAATAGAGCAGCATTCCCCTCCCACTGCTTCTTGGTGAATTAATATGATTCAGTATCTGGCTCAACGTTGGCTTGCAACTGTGTGCTCATTCGCAGAAAGCCTCGTGTGTTTCTGAGATCACTGTCTTTGTTTAAGACGCCGCTGCGGTGAGGTGGCAGTTAGATTGGTCTGTCAACTCAATCTGCGTATTATTTGGCATATGAGAATGCTCATCAATCTCTCTGCAAACCCTCCTTGTCATGCACTGTCAGAGTAGTCAGACGCCTTCTTGACCACCCCCTCCACCCCCCCTAAGAAAGAAAGCTGCTCCAAGAGACTTTTGTCAATTGCTGTTGTGTCTAATCCACTGGTTTTCACCTGGAGAGTTGGAGGCCACTGCTGCCTGGCGTAAGATGGGTAAGAGAGCCAGTGTGGTGTAGTGGTTAAGAGCGGTAGACTCGTAATCTGGTGGACCGGGTTCGCGTCTCCGCTCCTCCACATGCAGCTGCTGGGTGACCTTGGGCTAGTCACACTTTTCTGAAGTCTCTCAGCCCCACTCACCTCACAGAGTGTTTGTTGTGGGGGAGGAAGGGAAAAGGAGATTGTTAGCTGCTTTGAGACTCCTTCAGGTAGTGAGAAAGCGGGATAACAAATCCAAACTCTTCTTCTAACAGCAACCATAAGGTAAAGGGACCCCTGACCATTAGGTCCAGTCGCTGACGACTCTGGGGTTGCGACGCTCATCTCGCTTTATTGGCCGAGGAAGCCGGCGTACAGCTTCCGGGTCATGTGGCTAGCATTACTAAGCCGCTTCTGGTGAACCAGAGCAGTGCACGGAAACACCGTTTACCTTCCTGCCAGAGCGGTTTCTATTTATCTACTTGCACTTTGACGTGCTTTTGAACTGCTAGGTGGGCAGGAGCTGGGACTGAGCAACGGGAGCTCACTCCATCGCAGGGATTCGAACTGCCGACCTTCCGATCAGCAAGCCCTAGGCTCTGTGGTTTAACCCACAGCGCCACCTGGGTCCCTTAACAGCAACCATACCACCATACAAATAAATAATGCTAATATATTAAGAAGTGGGTCCCCAGATGGTTATTTAGATCAGAAGTTGCCAACCTAAGGCCCATGGGTCGGAAGCAGCCCATGTGGGTCGCTTAACCGGCCCATGAGCCGCCCCCGAACCGAGCCACCCGCTTGGCGAGTCCCCGCGCACTGCGCTAAACCAGAGCGGCACAGGGACTCTCTTCCGCAGCTCCGGAAATCGCTTCTGCACATGCCCAGACGCTGAAAATCGCTTCTGTGCAGGCGCGATTTCCAGCGTCTGGCCATGTGCAGAAGCGATTTCCGGCGCCGCAGACATGTGCAGATGCAATTTCCAGCATCGCATTGCGCCGGCCCGGCCCATGAAGGATCTCTGTGGGAGTGATCCGGCCCATGCCCGGTAAGCCTTGCCGAACCCTGATTTAGATTGAGATAGGTTTCATGCTTGAAATGGCTAAAGACTGCTGTGTAAAAGCACTTCTATCTGAGGCATGGCACACCAGGTGTGTTGTAGCGTGGGTTAATGATTTCAACCAGTGATTTCAGCTCTCTGACATAGCAGGCAGGAGACAGCTTCTTCATGTAACAACTCTTTATTCAGGCAAACAAGACTGAGGGAACTGAGGGTAGGGAAGCTACATTTATAGGGACAGAGGACTGGCTAGGAAAAGATACACTTTGGAGGGAACAATCTCAAGCAATCACACAGCTGCTTTTTGGTGGGAACCAATAAGACTGAGGATCCCAATGCAGCAACTTGAATGCACCAATAGTAGCTGTTCCTTCTGGGACAGGAAGGCAGTTACTTTACCCTAATGTGATTACAGACAGTAGTAATACAGATATGATAACACTCTGAATCAATACACAACAAGGTGTACGCTTCTGTTCAGATGTTCAGGTCCAGAAGGGGGCACGGCATAACAGGATGTGGCTGCCAAAAAGATGGCTGCCTCCTTCCAGAACCTTCTGGCTCT
Organism: Darevskia mixta; assembly: GCA_034641385.1. Taxonomy (NCBI): domain Eukaryota; kingdom Metazoa; phylum Chordata; class Lepidosauria; order Squamata; family Lacertidae; genus Darevskia; species Darevskia mixta. The sequence continues at coordinate 2,339,421 of JAWWNH010000047.1, forward strand.
CCACCTTGACACAGGAGTGCAGAAACTTGGCATGTAGACTTGGCTTCACAAAGTCCTGTTGAAGGGATGTCCTTCCTCGTGCAAATCCCTGGTTCCACCGAAAGGTGGAGGGAAGCAGAGCCATTCGTGAGCTGGTGTGGTGGTTAGACCCGGACCTGGCAGACCAGGGTTCAAATCCCCACCCAGCCGTGAAACTGCGAGACTTTGAGCCAGTCACTATATTTCTTCCAGCCTGACCTACCTCGCTAGGGTCAAAATGAGGGAGAAAGGGTTGGTCGTAAGTGTAGCAATGGTGTTGTTTCTATAAACCTTTTTAAATAAAAAGTTCTTAATTTTGAAAGTTGTCATGCTCTCCTTGAAGACTTCCTTGGTTGTGTGTGTGAGAGAGTGGTTCGTGAAGTTGCTGTGTGTATGATGAAATCCTCTGTAATTCCTTGGTGACATCCATTTTGCGTGGACAACTGGGGAAGGATTAGTCCATGGGTAGGCAAACTAAGGCCTGGGGGCCGGATCCGGCCCCGCCGCCTTCTCAATCCGGCCCACGGACGGTCCGGGAATCAGCGTATTTTTACATGAGTAGAATGTGTCCTTTTATTTAAAATGCATCTCTGGGTTATTTGTGGGGCGTAGGAATTCGTTCTTTTTTTCTCTTTCCCCCAAAATATAGTCCCGCCCCCCACAAGGTCTGAGGGACAGTGGACTGGCCCCCTGCTGAAAAAGTTTGCTGACCCCTGGGTTAGCCTTTCTAGTTGACCAGTGAGTAACTGGACCACCCTGAGGTGCTACAACCTTATCAATAGATCTGTTCTTCGCCTCACCCCTGTCTCATTGTTTGCTACTCACCATTGTCCAGGGCATGGCTTGGGCCAGGAAATCCTGTCTTCCCCCGGTGCAATTTTGAATGTTACATTTCCTGGTTCTGTGGGTCAAGTCACAACTGCCTTGGTGACGGACTGCCTGTAAAACAGTCCCAGCAGTGACACAATACACAGTATCACATGTCCTACACTGATGACAGAGGCTTCTGGTAATTCATGTTTAGGGCTCACGATGACAAGTAACCGCCATTCCCTTTTGTCCTTTCTGCAGGCCCCTCTTCTGTGGCAACTCTGAAGCTGACCAGCTAGGCAAGATCTTTGAGTGAGTCGCTCCTTTTTGTTTGCTCCAAAGGGCTGGCAAAAGTCACCGGGGGAAAGGGAGGTCTCTTTCGTTAGGTCATCTGCCTTACTCAGCATAATCGTGCATGACTCTGCCCGTTTTTATGAGCGTGCTAAGCCGAGGCATGTGGCTGCATCAGAGAAGTTCCTCATTACAGTGGTACCTCGGGTTACAGACGCTTCAGGTTACAGACGCTTCAGGTTACAGACTCTTGCTAACCCAGAAATATTACCTCGGGTTAAGAACTTTGCTTCAGGATGAGAACAGAAATCGGGCAGCGGCGGTGTGGCAGCAGCGGGAGGCCCCATTAGCTAAAGTGGTGCTTCAGGTTAAGAACGTTTTCAGGTTAAGAACGGACCTCCGGAACAAATTAAGTACGTGACCAGAGGTAAAAAGGTAAAGGGACCCCTGACCATTAGGTCCAGTCGTGTCCGACTCTGGGGTTGTGGCGCTCATCTCGCTTTATTGGCCGAGGGAGCCGGCATACAGCTTCCGGGTCATGTGGCCAGCATGACTAAGCCGCTTCTGGCGAACCAGAGCAGCGCACGGAAACGCCGTTTACCTTCCCGCCAGAGCGGTTCCTATTTATCTACTTGCACTTTGATGTGCTTTCGAACTGCTAGGTGGGCAGGAGCTGGGACCAAGCAACGGGAGCTCACCCAGTCGCGGGGATTCGAACTGCCGGCCTTCTGATCGGCAAGCCCTAGGCTCTGTGGTTTAACCCACAGTGCCAGAGGTACCACTGTATTATTATTACTTAGTAAATTCTGGCCTGGGGTCCTGAGGGATATCTCCCCACCCTGTTCAAATTGCCCCGTCTTAGTGACTAGTGTGTGTTCTCCACTGCAGAGCACAGACCTGTCTGGTGATGTCAGCTGGAGTTATCTGCTCTGACAGCCCCAGTTAATTGAAGGTTGCACTGGGTTTGATGATTGGTGGATGGCAGGAAAAGATCCTGACTTGCAGCAAGGCGTTGAAATAGGTGGTCTCTGGATCATTCACAATGAAATTCGTGTGTGTGTGTGTGTGTGTACAAGTCAGACAACTTAAAAAAGTTTTCAAAATATGCTACTGGCATAGTGAATGCAAATGTTGGGTTATTTAGTCCAGGCTTCCTCAAACTCGGCCCTCCAGATGTTTTTGGCCTACAACTCCCATGATTCCTAGCTAGCAGGACCAGCGATCAGGGATGATGGGAATTGTAGTCTCAAAACATCCGGAGGGCCAAGGTGGAGGAAGCCTGATTTAGTCTGTCGGATCTCTTAAACTCATTCCAACATTGTGAGAAGCTATAGTAGTTTCAAGGTGCATGTCTCACTCTTGAAGTGGGACAAACAGTAGAAAGGAAGGGAAATAGGAGTGGCAAGAATGATCTATGAAGTCCCCCACTTCCCATTAGACAATCCTGTATGTGTCTACTCAGAAGTAAGCTTAATTGGGTTCTCTGGTGCTTACTCCTGGGTAAGTGGGCTCAGCCTCGCAAAAATCAAAAGCATTGTTTCCTTAAGGTTTCCTTGAAAAGCACTAGAATTTGAAATTTAAAGAAACGGAAAAGTTACAAATGTTCCAGGGTGACTTAAACTGTAAAACGTTGGAAGAGGGGATTAAAAACAAAAAACCGAAGCGGATAATTTTAGGGGACCTGCTTCTGGCACATTCACAAGAGCAGTGTGATATGGAAATAGGTGAGGCAAGGGGATTGGGAAGCTGCAGTCCAAAGGCCCATCTAGTCCAGAACTCGATGCTCACCGTGGCTAACCCCATGGACTCCCACGTTGGCCAACGCTGTTGTGGTGGGCATGAACCGAATTCCAATCATAATTAAAGATAATTGTTTTGAGGAATGGAGGAGAGATATTACAACATTTATATGGCAAGGGAAGAAACCGTGCATAAAATATAAATAACAGATAGAAAAGAAAGAGGGGGCTTGGCACTACCAAATTTAAAATTGTATTATGAGGCGGAATGCCTGATTTGGATAAGAGAGTGGATCATATTGGAAAAGACTAAAATATTAGACCTTGAAAGGGCCAGATCCTTATATCACCACCCCACCCCACCCCCATGCTCCAGGTCTGATAAGTGGACACCTGTCATCATGGGCGATTGACCCATTCTTGCCCACATAGTTTGAAATTAAACTGCTTGGGCAAAGACACAGCCCACAGTGTTGGTGATAGACTCGTCACCAGGGCTCGTGAAACCAGGTGAACAGAGCATGTGTGGCTGGGGAAACCCAGCCTGTTGGGTGGGGTATAAATAATAAAATTATTATTATTTATCCATTATTATTATTAGCACCTGCTAATTGGTAGTTCCGGTACACTTGCTTTTCACCGAGCCTTAATGTACTTAGCGCAACATAAGGCAGGTGGACATGGCCTGACCGAACTTGACCCACGGGCGAAATGGGGATGGCTGGTGAGCATGATTCGGTTTGTGGGCCAGAGGTTCCCCATAGCTGTGCTCAGCATCAGCTAAGGCTGTTGAGACATTGAAACAGAACAACAGTGGCAAAATGAGGAGAAACCGGTTTGCGTAGCTCAGGAACTGACATGCTGCTGGGGTAATGGTGTTGAACCCTGGTAACCTCCCGGGCCCCACACATCTTGGCAGAGGGCTGCCTTCTGGGAAGCCACCAGGCAACTCTGGCTCACAATCTCTCCTTGACTTGCAGCCTGATCGGGCTCCCATCTGAGGAGGACTGGCCCCTGGACGTGTCTCTGCCACGCTGCGCCTTTGCTGCCCGCTCCCCGCAGCCCGTCGAGAAGTTTGTGCCGGAAATCGAACCCCTAGGAGCTCAGCTGCTGTTGGTATGTTCCACTGAGATGGGCAAGTCACTGTGTGAGGCAGGGGGAATAGACCAGGGGAGCAGGTGGATCTGAGACCTGGAGTTGGAATGATGGTTAAGAGCATGAGCTTCTCCTCCCCCACGGACCCAGATTTAATCCTGAATATGCTGGGCGGCCTTGGCCTCGCTGTGTTTCCGCCAGATGGTTTTAAAGGGGCGCTGTGGGTTAAATCACAGAGCCTAGGGCTTGCCAATCAGAAGGTCGACGGTTCGAATCCCTGTGACGGGGCGAGCTCCCGTTGCTCGGTCCCAGCTCCTGCCCACCTAGCAGTTCGAAAGCACGTCAAAGTGCAAGTAGATAAATAGGAACCGCTCCGGCGGGAAGGTAAACGGCGTTTCCGTGCGCTGCTCTGGTTCGCCAGAAGTGGTTTAGTCATGCTGGCCACATGACCCGGAAGCTTTACGCCAGCTCCCTCGGCCAATAAAGCGAGATGAGTGCCGCAACCCCAGAGTTGGTCACAACTGGATCTAATGATCAGGGGTCCCTTTACCTTTACTCAAGAGTGGATTAAATGCACTTAATATTTATGCAGTGCTCTTCTCCAGTGGTTGGGATCTACTCTGCTTGTGCACTGGGAGGGCAGATCTTAGCGTGGTTTGGGTAGCCTCCGAATGGCACCGCATGAGCGATGCGCATATGCTCAATGCCTTCTATCCATGCACAAGGGATGTGGGTGGCGCTGTGGTCTAAACCACTGAGCTACTTGGGCTTGCCAATCAGAAGGTTGGCGGTTTGAATCCCCACGGCGGGGTGAGCTCCCGTTGCTCTGTCCCAGCTCCTGCCCACCTAGCAGTTCGAAAGCACGCCAGTGCAAGTAGATAAATAGGTACCACTGCAGCGGGAAGGTAAACTGCGTTTCTGTGCGCTTTGGTTTCCGTCACGGTGTTCCATTGCGCCAGAAGCGGTTTAGGCATGCTGGCCACATGACCTGGAAAGCTGTCTGCGGACAAACGCCGGCTCCCTCGACCTGAAAGCAAGATGAGTGCCGCAACCCCATAGTCGCCATTGACTGGATTTAACCGTCCAGGGGTCCTTTACCTTTTTTAAAAAAATAAATAAATCTATGCACATCATTAACCTATAAGTCCACCCTGGAGAGCAATCTAAAGGAGCAGCATCTTCCAGTGGCAAAACTCGTCCTGATCGCAGATCGCTTTGGCTGGAAAGTGCAAGGGACATTATTAAATTCTCCCTGATTTATCAAAGTGGAACCTCTGCTCAAGAAAACTAAATATGCCTAGACTAGCCGAGCTCTCAGAATGTTGTTTGGACTCCCAACTCATGTCCTCTTCCCTGACCATTGGCCTTGCTGGTTAGGGCAGAAGGCAGTTGGAAATCCGGCAGTATCCAGAGGTTGGGGGAGGTTTTTTTTTATCATTTCTGCTAAGCAAACTATTTGAGTAAGTTGCCACATGGCCAAGTCGCTGGCTCTTAGCGACCTGCCTTTGGGGGAAATTTGTCTGTGGAAGTAAATAGGCAACAAATGCCGGTGACTCAAGTGTTTGGTAACTGGGAGCGACTGCTGGCTTTTCACCCGTTCAAGCTGTTGACGATCACTGCCGTATGAATAATGTACCGTGTGAACTCGCCCTTAGTCATAGGATGATGCGGGGCAATGTTTTCGAAACAGGATTTTAGAGACGCTCAAAAGCTGTAAGCTGTGTAGCAAGAAGAATCCTTGGAGATGGGAGTAATAATAATAATAATAATAATAATAATAATAATAATAATAATAATAATAATTTATTATTTATACTCCACCCATCTGGCTGGGTTTCCCCAGCCACTCTGGGCGGCTTCCAAATATTAAAATATAATAGTCTATTAAACATTAAAAGCTTCCCTAAACAGGGCTGCCTTCAGATGTCTTCTAAAAGTCTGGTAGTTGTTTTTCTCTTTGACATCTGGTGGGAGGGCGTTCCACAGGGCGGGTGCCACTACTGAGAAGGCCCTCTGCCTGGTTCCCTGTAACTTGGCTTCTCGCAGCGAGGGAACCGCCAGAAGGCCCTCGGCGCTGGACCTCAGTGTCCAGGCAGAACGATGTAAGGCACACTGTGTCCCATTTTGGGGTTTGCACACATTCATGGTACCCTCCTGCAGATCTTGCGAAGGGGAGGTCTGGACCCTGTCCTGCCTGCGATGAAAAGCGACGTGATATTCAGAATGTTTCCCACTCTGTCTCCCTCCAGGAAATGCTGACATTCAACCCGTACAAGCGGATTTCTGCCTTTGAAGCACTGCATCACCAGTACTTTCGAGACCAGAGTGCAGGTGAAGGCTAGCGGCATCCCAGCAGGTCCCTGGCATGGGGTGGAAAGACTGTACACAAAAAAGACTTTGCGTGTGTATGAGGATAATTGGCGCCCCACCTGGAGGCTGCAGTCAGACTGTCTCCCAAGCCCCCTGGCTGTGCTGGGACTTTGAGGGGCGGGGAGGGGGCTGGAGCTGTTGCCAACATGCGGAACGAAAACGAAAAGGTGCATGTTGCGGGAAGTGCAACGCTGAAATCCTTCCTACCCTGGAAATAACTAGGATTCCTCTGTGCCAACACACCCTCGCAGATGTAAGTGCACCCTCACTTTCTGTGTTCCTGGGTTGAGTCCCAGCAGTGTTCTTGAAGGTCAGTTTGTGTTTGAGACAGCCCAGTTTGAGGCTTCTCTCTCTTGCCCATCTGAGTTCATAGCCAAAGGCGTCTCCAATAACTTTTTTTTTTTAATGAATAAATTTTTTATAACAGTTTACACACAATAATGTTCCTGCCTTTTATCACATTCCTGTGGCTAACAGTTTGACACTAAAGCCTTGCCTTAACCTGTTACACTAAGCGCCGTGAAAGCGGGAGCAAAGGATATTTTTGTATAAAGTATTCACAATTCATTAAAAAAAATTTTTTTGAATTGACATGACACTGGTCAGGAGAGACCTACGTAATCAGGGATCTGGGCATGGGAGATCTGCTCAGATGGAGAGATCAGCTACATCTGTCTCGATTCCAGCCATTGATGTGAAGCTTTTCTTGTCAATATAAAAAGAGCTTCCGAAAACGAAATTTCAATAAAGAATATGGATGGGCGGGGGCCAGGCAAGTATAGCTTGGTCTTCCCCCTTTCCTGTCACTTGTAGATGTATTGTGTTTTTATTAGTATGATGAATGAACAAGTGGGGGGGGGGAATGGGTTGCTTGAGTGCTGACCCACTGATAAGCGGGGGTACTTTCTGCTAAGTACTGAAATGGGAATTTTCCACCAACTCAATCTTTGCTTTTTGAAATAGGAATCTTACATGTTGGTTCCAAGAATCTGATTTAAGTAGCACATTACAGGCGCTGTGGGTTAAACCACAGAGCCTAGGGCTTGCCGATCAGAAGGTCGGCGGTTCGAATCCCCGCGACAGGGTGAGCTCCCGTTGTTCGGTCCCAGCTGCTGCCCACCTAGCAGTTCGAAAGCATGTCAAAATGCAAGTAGATAAATAGGTACCGCTCCGGCGGGAAGGTAAACGGCATTTCCATGCACTGCTCTGGTTCGCCAGAAGCGGCTTTGTCATGCTGGCCACAAGACCCGGAAGCTGTACGCCGGCTCCTTCGGCCAGTAACACGAGATGAGCGCCACAACCCCAGAGTCAGCCATGACTGGACCTAATGGTCAGGGGTCCCTTTACCTTTACAGTTCCCTTTAACCTTTATAAAAACAAAACAAAAAACCCCAACCCTGTCCATAATAGAGAATGTTGTATTTTGGGCTCAGCTAAAGAGCCCAAAATTTGCATTCAGAACGGTGCCTGGTTCAGTTCCCATCTTAAGAGTTTTGAGTAGCAGATGTGGGAATGTGGTTGGGAGAGCAATACTCCAGTGTTTCAGTGCTATATGATTCAGTATAAAGCAGCTTTGAATGGCCATCTTCTTAGGGGGGGGGAATTGCTTCCAAAAATCCAATAACTGATTTTTGGCACTTGTGAGTGCAGCTGCTCCATCATGGAGTCCCATACAGTATCAGCGCAGGTAACTATTTTATAATGTAATAGGACTTCTTGCATTTGGCAAGCCTGTGTTTGTGGGCATACAGGAGAATTTGCCCAGTGTATTGAGTTGGGCCACTCCTGCCAGGATGTTTGGGCAGTCCCTTTGAGGATTGCCAGAGAGCCTTCCCGGAAAATTGCCCTCTGCACCCCTCTGCCCAGCAAACCGGTGCTAGCACGTTGAAAATCTTAATTTCTCTCCCCAAACCCTGTGGAATCTCTAAATTATGAACACACAAGAATTGTAGATGCAAATATACTCTTGGGCTTCCTTGTTGCCAAATTTGGAGGGTATTTCCTTATGTTTCAGCCCTGGGTGCAAGAGGCAATCTTATCTCGAGTAAACTGCCTACTACTCTCAAATGAAAACCTTGTCAAAAGCAGTTCCCTTTTCTGGCAAGCAGCAGCCACCTCTTGAAAGATAACTTCACAGGGCCCCTCTCCAGCCTGCAGTTGCCTTCCAGGCAAATCTGTCAACTTCCTTCATTAAATCACATTGCTTGGAGGGGATGCAGCAAGCCGTCACACATACAAGTCTTCACTTGGCAGCTTAGTTACTGGCAGAACTTTTAATAAGAAAGCTTATTACCTCTGTATAGTAGATGCTAGGGACAAACTGCGAAGGAAGGCCTGTTGTCCTCTCGCCTGCCTGGTTTGCTGGACTGGGGAGACCTGATCTGATCTTGCAAAGCAATTCTAGGTAGCGGACAAAGCTCACTCAAAAAGATGGCAACAGCTCGCTGTATTGCACCGCTATTCCTTTGATATAGACCTCTTGAATTGGCTTAAATCCAAAGGGGATTATGTTGCCCTCTGCTGGCAAGAATGCTGATACGCAAAAAACATTTTGAAAATGGCTTGAAGATTTTCTTCTTAGTAGATCAGGGGTGGCCAACTCCGAAGAGACTGCGATCTACTCACAGAGTTAAAATCTGGCAGTGATCCACCCCCTTTTGGTCAAAGTTGTTAAGCTTTTTTTAGGGAGGAGGAAAGCCCTGTTTTTTAGGGGTTCAGGTCAGAGTTGTTGAGATTTTTTTAGGAAGGAGGCCCATTTTTTAGGGGTTCAGGTCAGAGTTGTTGAGCTTTTCTGAGGCAGGAGGAACGCCCTGTTTTTTGGGGGGGGCGGTGAAGGGCTAAAATGTTGAGCATTTTTAGGGGAGCCAAAGTTGTTGAGCTTCTTTGGGGGGAGCCAGTGATCTACCGGTGATCTACCGGTAGATCACGATCTACCTGTTGGACGTGCCTGTAGTAGATGAAACACCAGCCCATAAAGATGGGTCCTTTTAAGTTTGAGAATTAAGGAACTGTGACATTAGCATCATTTCTCTTTGGGAAACATAATGCAAATTATTTATTTATTAATTAAATTTGCGTCTCTGGGCGGTCACAACATAAAATTGCACGACGAGCAAGATCGCTGGTGGGATTTTGCCCTCGAGTACCATATTGTTTTTTAAGTGTGCTCTCTACGACCCTCCTCCCTGAGACTCACAAAGGCCTGGGTTTGAGAGAAATGTACTTTATTCAAATAGTAACTCCAATCTACAACGGCAGCAGTCAGAGTGTACATGATGGTAGAAGTATATTGATTTTAACAAAGCCATCTGGTGATGTGAACTTCTGAGCATTGCGTCTTTTTTTCCTCACACATTCAAGCCTATGCCAATCTTCTTCCCCCCACTACCAGAAGTTCAGGGCAAGGATAGTCTCTAGCAAATAGGCAGCGCTGAATGAGGTCTTCCAGGCCCCTGGAAGCAGCCAGCAAAGCTGCCTCCCTTGGTGTGGTTGAGCAGGCATATTGTTTAGTATCTCCTCTAAAGTCAATAGGATGATAGACCTGCTTGCAATACTGACCTGGCTAGGAGTCACAGCAACGTTTATGTGCTCTATACCCTAAATAAAGTGCATTTTAGCTTGTTCTGATCAGCCCCTGCTGCAGTTCAGCTTTGCCTCGTGTCTCCCACCCCAGCAGTTTAGCTCAAAAGAGTGGTGCCAACAGCTTTGCTTAATAGAGCAAGTCCTCTTTCTGGCTTACTCTAGGGTAGTACAGAGCAGTACCATCTCTATCTTTCAAATACGGTACCATTAGCCCTTGCTAGGCTGAGCTCAAGCCAGTAACTAGTTGTATGAGGTCATATTGCCTGCTGCAGTTTTGCACCTGATCAGAAAACTCCCTGGCTCAACTGTTTCTGCAGAAGCTGCCACCTTATCCAACCTGCCTCATACTTTGGTGCATGTTTGCAAAAAGGTGTCTAACCCCCAAATTAATAAATAGCGTGGTGCCCATTAGAGCAGTCACAGCGGTGTAGTATAAAATCTGGCTTTTTGTGTGTAATGATCGTGTGAACGAGTGGGGTCCTGGAGAAAAGATGGCAGGTGCCATGCTCCCCAGGGCTATGCCATGGTTTGGGCTCAGCATTCACTGTACGCAAACCACAAGCTTTTAATATGTGTTTGTGTGTGGGGGGGAAGAGAATGGGTTTGGTGGTGGCACTGTGTCAAACCATGGTTTAGCGTTGGCTAGCACCACAGGAGGAGCGCTGCAGCCGCAGTCTTCGCTCTGAACTTGTCTGCTCATTCACATTGAGCCAGGGCTGAGGAACGTCTGTCCCTCTAGATTCAGTGATGGCTAACCTTGACACTCCAGATGTTTTGGGACTACAACTCCCATCATCCCTGACCACTGGTCCTGTTAGCTAGGGATGATGGGAGTTGTAGTTCCAAAACATCTGGAGTGTCAAAGTTAGCCATCACTGCTCTAGATGATGCTGAACTAGAACTCCTATCACCCCTGACACTGCTGACAGGGGCAGAATGGAGCTGGAGTCCCAACAGCAGTCTCTAGCAAATAGGCAGCGCTGAATGAAGTCTCCCAGGCCCCTGGAGTTGGGGAGCCACAGGTTCCGTGGCCCTGAGCTGCTCAGGCTTAATGCCATCAATGCATGTTTTTCTGCATGACCCACCTCCCCCTTAACCTAGCTTGCCAACGTCTCCATCTCTCCACTCTGCCAAGTGCCAGCGAAATCGGGTGTGTGCCCATTTGTGCAGATGGTTAAGGGAACAGACTTTTGCTTCTCACCTGAAGGCACACCCATCTTCCCCTTTATGGGAGACGCCTTGCTTGGTTGGGGGGGGGGGGGGGAAGGGAACATTCTTGCTGCAGCAGTAATGTCCCCTAGTGCCCTGCTCTGGATGTCATTGTCTCCATCATTGTAACTCCCCCCCCCCCCTTAAGGCAGTAGGTCACATCAACCCTAGTTGAGGCTGTGGAGATGCTGAACGGTCGTGCTGCCGGATCCTTTGTTCTGTCATCATCGCTGCCCAGCCGCTACTCTAGAAGGAGTCCAACGTGGGTGTTTTCCAAGGTTACAGGGAATAAGAAGGTGTAAGGTTGGGTTTCAAAAGGAGTCCGTTGTAGGCAGCGAAGAGCTCCAATAACTAATATGCATTATTCTTGGAGAAGAAATTGGTGACGCCCTACTCAAGTCCAAGTAACCTCCTCTAAAACAGCCAAGGTGAGTTTTCAGGGACAAATAGATAGAAGACAGAAGCACCCACAGCTTAGCAGTCCCCCCCCCCAGGCTGCCAGTTGAAAGCACCAGCATAGGAGCTTAGTACAAATTTACAGCATTTCGGTGCTCAGTGGAATTGCGGTTCCGGCTTCTCCTTGCTGCCCATCTATAACTAAATGACAGTAGACCAAGACTGGAAGTATCTGCAGGGACATGAACCGGGCTAGGACTCAAAAACAGGCCCCTGGAGCTAGCTATGCATTCCCTTGTACATCCTTACTGGATCGATTTAGGGGAGAAGAGCCTGGACAGCGCTTAATATTCTAGGAGCAATAGAGCTTATCTATTCTGCGAGCAGCTTCAAGCCTATTTTCCCCAGTCAAGGAACCAAAGGGATAGAGGAGGACTGCAAAGGGACCAGGAATCTGAGACTCGGTAGAGCGACAAGATGTTGGTCCTCTGTTCCTTTAGAACAAGTCATCAGAAAAACCACTTTCAAGCCAGCTTAAAAATGTGCACGCTAGGTGCAAACTTCAGTTACATTATGGGTGATCCAGTTCTTTGAGAGGTTTACACAGGCCCCTGCTTTCCTTTCAGAAGGAGGGAACCTGCACTTATGATTAAGTCAGGCAAAATTCAACTTATGGATTTAAAAAAAACACCACGACTTCTTAATAATAATTAAAAAAGACCCACCCATGTAGTTCAGCTGAAATCTAAAAACTTCCCTTACAGAATCGCTGCATGTGGCTCTCGTGTCTACTGCCCTTGGCCCAAGTGAGACCACAGCAAAACCAGGTGTGATGGAAAATGGGGAGTCCAGGAACATCTGGGAGGGCCATAGGTTCCACTCAACCTGTGCCTTAAAAACAAAGGCCCCCACTAAAGACAATGACCCAAAGTACGAGTTTTAAAAACACAGAAGTGATTGTAGCTATGAGCCGCAATTAGATAAGTGACTCTGCAAAGGGATGACTCCATTCCCCCCCCCCCAAAAAAAAGGCAGTGTTGTCTTTGCCACCTGCCAAAGGCTTCATGTCAAGGATGCAGTCTTTGCTCTGCTATTTCATCCAATCAGCAGTTTGGCATAATGGCAAAAACCCCAGCTCCCTCCCTCACAGCGGCTTCAAGGATTGCTTTTCTTCTCGCGTGACGGAAAAGGATCTCTTGAATAAGGGACGTGCAACTAATTAAAAGGAAAACACATGGTCGGTTGGGAAAGGTGGTAGAGAGAAGGTGGGGGAATAGGATGGTCTATAGAAAGGCACTGGGGTTGGCTCTGGGGTCTTTCTGGTTTCTGTAGCGCATGGCAAGCCACACTCCAAGGATCTGGAAGAGAAGAGGGGGAGGAGAGGATCTAGTTATGGGACTTCCTTGAAAAATCACACCCCAAATCACCATTTTACTTACGGAGCATTAATTATCATGGTGATGTGGGTCACATCAGAGCTGCAATCAGAGCCCTGGTAAAGAAGGTCCAGCAGATAATTTATTTCCTCAGACTTTTAAAGAAGAACAATCTGAGTGAGAGACTGCTGGTGTCCTCCTACCGAGGCTCCATAGAGAGCATTCTTACATATTGTATCTGTGCTTGGTTTTCCAGCTGCACAGCCAGGGAGAGGAAGGCACTACAGAAGGTCATAACCACAGCCCGAAAGATTATTGGTCATCCTCTCCCATCCTTGGAAGAACTATACAGTTCCTGTTGCCTTCAAAAAGTAAACAATATTTTACAGGATCCATCTCATCCGGGATATAGTCTTTTTGCACCACTGCCTTCGGGCAAGAGATATAGAACAAATAGATTGACAAATAGTTTCTACCCAAGAGCTATAACCATCTTAAATGCTGTAACCAGATAATATGACCTTGGAGAGTTGTGATGGGTGTGTATGTATGTGCATGTGTGGCTGAAAATGTGTTTCTTTGTTTTTTGTGCTGTTTTTTTGTTTTGTTTTTATGGGATGGCATCCAATTTCATTGCACTTGTACAACGTTGTACTTGTACTTGTACAATGACAATAAAGAAATCTTATCTTATCTTAATTCAAACTGAATTCTCCAAATGAGAAGAGGCGTCACTTAGGCAAGATGCAGAATCTCCTTGATGGGATTTGAAGGTGCAGCAACCATCCATCTAGGCTTATCGCTGCCCTCTTTTCCCAGTGCAGCTAGTCACCTTTATTAAATATCTGAATTATCAGGCAGGCAGAAATTCAAACTGGTACGATTTTTACAGCATTACCATTCATACCAGCACAGTCTGCAGCTGTTGAAATTCTGCTTCTCAGCTGTACAGGAAGAGCCCTGGGTGGGGTGGGGGCAGGGAGGAGGTGGCAAAGCTACCAATGATGTACAAAGAATATTTTCCTGTCCCTCCCCCATTCAGCCTAATAGACAGAGTTACCTCTGTGAAACTGAAGAAGAGTCCAACTCCACCAAGGATTTTCAAGGCCTCGTCTGCATGTTCCATCATCACCTCACCGCAACTGATGCACCCGGTTTTTGATTTTGTGCATGGCTGCAGGGCGGGAGGGTTAAAAAAAAAAAGCACTGTGACTCTGGTTATCACTTGCAGGAAGACGCTCACAGTTTCTACACTATGTAGGGGGGGAAAGATCAGTAACAACGGACAAACTTCCCTGAAAATACAACTTGCCAGTCTTCTCCTGAAATGCCATGTTCTAATCTAGGCAATTGTGAAACAGAACAGGTCTGGCTCATCCTGTATGAAACAGTAAGTACATTACCAAAAATATTCTGTAAAGAGCTAGGGATCCCTAGGCAAAGCCCATTTTATAAGTATATTCATTGATAACCTATTTTTCAACCTTCAAGCAGCAGACCTTTGACTAAGCCTTCTTAATTTGAGATCCATTATCCCCAATACTTTAGTGATGGACAGAGATTTTTCTCTGTCACCTGAGACACGATGGGTTCACGGTGAACACTTACCGCTTTGCACATTTCAACATCAGCCTTGAATTTCTTGCTAGCTTCGAGAGAGCTGTTGAATAGCCCGCAGCAGTTAAAGCTATTTTCCAGTGACTTCTTGGTGTCGTTGCTCATTTCCCAGGCACCATTCAGGAGACTTTCCTGAGAGGAAAGTAAAAAAATAGCGAGGGCTGACATTCCGTGTTACTTGAAATACAATCCCCTCTCAATTCATAACGAATAGCAGGAATGAGGACAGGGAGTTTTGTGCTGCGGTGGTGGCAGGTTTAATTCATGGTAAATGGTTAGGTAAAGGTAAAGGGACCCCTGACCGTTAGGTCCAGTCGTGACCGACTCTGGGGTAGCGCGCTCATCTCGCTTTATTGGCCGAGGGAGCCAGCGTACAGCTTCCAGGTCATGGGGCCAGCATGACAAAGCCACTTCTGGCGAACCAGAGCAGCGCACGGAAACGCCGTTTATCTTCCCGCTGCAGCGGTACCTATTTATCTACTTGCACTTTGACGTGCTTTCGAACTGCTAGGTGGGCAGGAGCAGGGACCAAGCAATGGGAGCTCATCCTGTCACGGGGATTCGAACCGCCAACCTTTTGATCGGTGAGCCCTAGGGCAGTGTTTTTCAACCACTGTTCCGTGGCACACTAGTGTGCCGCGAGATGTTGCCTGGTGTGCCGTGGGAAAAATTGAAAAATTCGAAAGATTTTTTAAAAAAAAATGTCAAATTTTCGCCCGCTAGGCGAAATCGTGGTTTCAAGCTAAGATTTGCTGATCTACCTTTGGACAGTTTTTGGTTGGATACTGCCAAGGAGTTCCCCCTTCTGGCAAACAAAGCTATTTTGACATTGCTCCCATTTTCCACTACATATCTGTGTGAGATGAGCTTTTCAAGCATGATTGCTATAAAAACTAAATACAGAGAGAGACTGAGAGCTGTTGACGAAGAGCTACGTGTGTGTCTTTCTTCGATTCCAGCCAGAATATCAGCTTTGTGTTCAGCCAAACATGCCCAGGTTGCGCACTAAATAAAGTATTTTATAATTTTTCATATTTCTGTTTACTTACTATTTCATAATAAAGTAATTATAAAATACTTTCTTTGTGTTTATTTGATTCCTATTCAAGAGAATTACTTTATATATAGTCAATATAGGCACAGAGTTAAACTTTTTAACATTTTCTAATGGTGGTGTGCCTCGTGATTTTTTTCATGAAACAAGTGTGCCTTTGCCCAAAATAGGTTGAAAAACACTGCCCTAGGGTCTGTGGTTTAACCCACAGCACCACCCGCGTCCCAAAGGTTAAATTAGAATAAAGGCATCCCAAAAATCAATTACTAAAGCAACCTTGCTACCCTGTTTCTCCTAAAATAAGACGTAGCCATAAAATAAGCCGTAGCAGGATTTCTACACATTTGTGAATTATAAGCCATACCCCGAAAATAAGACATAGTGACACGGCGCGTCTCCTTTAAGACGGCCTGGATAGGCGTGGCTATGCAGTGTACCGCCGCGGAGCGGTTAAAATAAGACATCCCCTGAAAATAAGCCATACTGTGTATGGGGAAAAAATATAAGACGGTGTCTTATTTTAGGAGAAACACGGTATTTAAGTATGGTAGTAGCCTGGTATCCATGGCCAAGAAGGAATTGCATGCGGGTGAGTGAGAAGTCTTGCGGAAGAGGCCCTCCCCTTTCCCAGCACAGAAACCAAATACAGTCGTACCTTGGATCCCAAACGCCTTGGAACTCGGATGTTTAGGTTCCTGAACGCTGCAAACCCAGAAGTGATTGTTCCAGTTTGCGAATGTTCTTTTGGAAGCCAAATGTCTAACGGGGCTTCCGCAGCTTCTGATTGGCTGCAGGAGCTTCCTGCAGCCAATCAGAAGCTGCGATTTGGTTTTCAAACGTTTCAGAAGTGGAATGGACTTTCAAAACGGATTCCATTCGACTTCCAAGGTACGACTGTAGGCTGCCAGAGGAAGAACATATCTTCCTTCATACCCAGCAAGGGATTGCAACAGGCTCCTGGGAGAGGGCAGGAGCAACCCGACTCTCTTTCACCAGTCTCCAGCAGGCTACTACACATTGTTACTAGTCAGCAACTTTTGTGTGCTCAGAACTGTAGCGGTGCTATAGGGAGAGGAGGTTGAGCCTATTCTTCTGTCCGGCATCCCCAACTAATAAAAGAAACACGCTGATGTGCTTAAGATCTGGATGGGATATGCTGGAGGGAAGGGGGTGCAATTGAGCTGGAAGTAAAACGTAAAGGTAAAGGGACGCCTGACCGCTAGGTCCAGTTGCAGACGACTCTGGGGTTGCGGCGCTCATCTCGCTTTATTGGCCGAGGGAGCCGGCGTACAGCTTCCGGGTCATGTGGCCAGCATGACAAAGCCGCTTCTGGCGAACCAGAGCAGCACACGGAAACGCTGTTTACCTTCCCGCTGCAGCGGTACCTATTGATCTACTTGCACTTTGACATGCTTTCGAACTGCTAGGTTGGCAGGAGCAGGGACCGAGCAACGGGAGCTCACCCCGTCGCAGGTATTCGAACCGCCGACCTTCTGATCGGCAATCCCTAGGCTCTGTGGTTTAACCCACAGCGCCACCAGCGTCCCTGTTGAGCTGGAAGTAGTGGTGTGCAAATGAAGATTTACCTTTCGTTTTTCTCCCAAGCAATATTTCTCTCCCAACCTCAGCTGCAGGTTAAAAAATACACTCTGCAATGAACCTGAATGAACTTCAAGGCAGGAAGGTGCCCTTACCTGTTTACTTCTTGTGAGTGCCAGACACGAACAGGAGACTCCAAACTGGAAGAGAAACACTAGCCCTAAAATGATCATGTACTGATGAGAAAGTGACGTTAAGGAAACGCTTGGGAAAGTAGAGAGGTTCTAAAAGGAAACACCAATGAAGAGCTAGTTGCAGATAAAACACCTCCGACTTCCAGTTTTCAACTTGAAATGCATCCAGTCATGCGTCTTTTTAGACCAGGGTGGTCCAGCATGCAGTCCCTGGTGCCTTTTGGGGGGGGGGCAGCCCTTGGTAACATTCGAGAAAAAACTCCTTAAAGCCTTAAAAAAATATTATTTGTGTAATGCATTGTTGATGAGAGCACATCTGTTACTTTTGTTTAAGAATTAAATATATTAAATCTATTAATTGTGTATTTAATTATATTTATTGATTGCGCATATTAAATAACATTAAAACACCTTGTTCACGGCATCGAAATTTAATTCATTGTGTGTGTGTGGCCTGCGGATTCCGTGTACTCGTGCAGCCCACTTGGTCTGGAAAGTTGGATCACCATGTTTTAGACTCTTATAATTTCATGGTGTACCAAGCAGTTTTCTCAGAGAGGGTTTTTCCCACCTCTGGCAGACATCTTGGACACACAGGGAATAAATGCCTTATTTTTTCTTTAAGTTGTGAATTTAACTCCAGGTTTAAAAGTTTACTGCTGGTTCCCAAGCTACCTTCCTTTAGTTGTGAAGGATATCCTGCAATCTCTTTCAGCGACTTCAAAACCAAATTTACTTTCAATACCCAAATCCCTTAATGCTCCCCACCTCCAGCACCGACACCCTTGGAAGATCAGATTAAAAGGCACAGAATATCTGCAAGAAAGGGAGATTTTGAGGCAACACAGTTCTGGTAGGGAAGGAAGCAGCAGCAGCAGTTTATGAAAGCCGCCCTTCTTTAGAGGCCTTTAAGAGGGGTCTTAAGGGACCCAGGTGGTGCTGTGGGTTAAACCACAGAGCCTAGGGCTTGCTGATCAGAAGGTCGGAAGTTCGAATCCCTGCGACGGGGTGAGCTCCGGTTGCTCGGTCCCAGCTCCTGCCCACCTAGCAGTTCGAAAGCACGTCAAAGTGCAAGTAGATAAATAGGAACTGCTCTGGCGGGAAGGTAAACGGTGTTTCCGTGTGCTGCTCTGGTTCGCCAGAAGCGGCTTAGTCCTGCTGGCCACATGACCCGGAAGCTGTACGCCGGCTCCCTCGGCCAATAATGCGAGATGAGTGCCGCAACCCCAGAGTCGTCCACGACTGGACCTAATGGTCAGGGGTCCCTTTACCTTTTAAGAGGGGTCTTACACTGAATTCTGCAATCCCATAGTCTTCACACAAGCAGAGGATCACCCTTCGTAAAAGGATGCAAGCAAGTGCATTGACGTCTGGGCAACCTATCTATTACAGCCAATATTATGGCGCCTGTTCTGACTACATGCTAAACTGCTTAGAGGTTCTCTTACAGTCAGATGTTTAACAAGTAAAAAGGTAAAGGTAAAGGACCCCTGACAGTTAAGTCCAGTCGTGAACGACTCTGGGGTTGCGGTGCTCATCTCGCTTTACTGGCCAAGGGAGCCAACGTTTGTCCGCAGACAGTTTTTCCAGGTCATGTGGCCAGCATGACTAAGCCGCTTCTGGCGAAACCAGAGCAGTGCATGGAAACGCCGTTTACCTTCCCACCGGAGCGGTACCTATTTATCTACTTGCACTTTGAGGTGCTTTCAAACTGCTAGGTTGGCAGGAGCTGGGACCGCACAACGGGAGCTCGCCCTGTCGTGGGGATTCGAACTGCCAACCTTCAGATTGGCAAGCCACAGCGCCACCCGCGTCCCCTTATTTAGCAAGTATTGGTTAAATAAAAAGGTAAAGGTAAAGGGACCCCTGACCATTAGGTCCAGTCGTGTCCGACTCTGGGGTTGCGGTGCTCATCTTGCATTATTGGCCGAGGGAGCTGGCATACAGCTTCCAGGTCATGTGGCCAGCATGATAAAGCCGCTTCTGGCGAACCAGAGCAGCGCACGGAAACGCCGTTTACCTTCCCACCGGAGCGGTTCCTATTTATCTACTTGCACTTTGACGTGCTTTTGAACTGCTAGGTGGGCAGGAGCTGGGACCGAGCAACAGGAGCTCACCCCGTCGCAGGGATTCGAACTGCCGACCTTGTGATCAGCAAGCCCTAGGCTCTGTGGTTTAACCCACAGCGCCACCTGGGTCCCTGGTTAAATAAAAACAAAATGCTAAAACAGCGGTGGTGGGACCTTCCTTAGCCAGAGAAGAATCTCAGCAATTAACATGGATTTCAAAGCCTGGACTAGTGCAGACTGAGGCGCCATTCATCACATGGCGAGGCGGGGAAGTTTTTTCTCTGGAATGCTCCTTGATGCAGTACTCTGCTTTAGGGAACCACAGGTGTTAAGCTCCTGGCCGGGTTTATTCTTACAGCCTTCCCTAATGAGGTCATACATCCTCCCTAAAAACTAGCCGGAAGGAGTCCTCTGAATCAGGGTGGATAAAAATCAATGATTTTTTTTAAAAAAAAAATCGGATTTTTTTGATTTAAATCGGATTTTTTTGATTTTAATTGGATTTTTAAAATAAAATGCTTTTGGAGGAAAAATCTTTCTAAATATAGTCTTCTATTTAAGCTACATTGTAGTCCAAAGGCTATTCATCAGGAAATAAGAATTTGTTTTAAGTTTATCAAGTGTGCTAAAACTCAGTCTAAGTTTTTTTTTTTTTAATGTTCAACCACATCAGTTAACAAACATGGATACATATGCTATCATGTTATTGTTTTAGTTAAATAAATTGTTTAAATGGTTATTAAGGAAATGATTATTTTTCTCCTTCCAATAAAGTACAGCAGAAAAGTTGTCCAAATATAAACAGTTAACTTATTAAACCTCACCATAATTTCATAATTATCTGTCTATGTATTTCTAGTAGTATAACCAAATCAGTAATTTTTGATATAACTGTAAAAACTACTCTTAAAATTTATTATTCCAAAAATGAAACCTTCATATGGTTGTAAATATTAAGATTATACCAGCAAGAATGAGTCTTTCTGTAAAAAAAATATTTAAATCAAGTCTTAATGACTAGTGATTTAAATCAAGCCTTACTGACTAGTGATTTAAATCGTGATTTAAATCAATTTGATTTAAATCAAATCCACCATGCTCTGAATGGAAGTGCCTGACGTTGCAAAGCGGCTGAAGCTAGGAGAGTGCGTGGACCTGATAAATAATCCGATAGGAAACCATGCAAGAACGGGATCTTTTATACGTCTGTAAGAGATGTTGCTTCCAGACATCTCGGAACACACAGACAGAAGGAGCCTTTGCAGTTCTCTCCTGCTTGCTTAATGGAAACTACCAGGATAAGTTATACCAGAAGTTCCCTAACAGTAATTACTAGGAAATCTTACATCAGCACTTCCCAGGCCTCTGAGGAAACAAAGTGGTGATTTGATCACTCCCGTGCGCACATCCTGTCATTCATGAACTCTGCCGTTCCATTCAGAAATCCACAACAACAGAAATGACCTCAATTTGGAGGATGGGTGAGGGGAGAGATTTATTCTACAGTACTACCATAAAAGAAAATGGATGGTGTCCCGTCCCCCTTCTCCCAAACCCCTGATTTGCCACACCCTTCTTAAAGTCCTCCCTCAGATGTTGTGGTCTTGACGCAGCAGCCAGCAGCCTCAACACAGAAACAGCACCTGAAACTTTGAGGTGCTCTGTGGTTTCATTTTGAGTGTCATTTGCCTTTCCCCTCAACCACCCTCTCCCTCTAAAAAACCCAAAGCTCATTTCTGGGAAATTTAACCATGTCAGCAGAAAACTAGGTGAAGCTCACAGGCTTAGTCTTCCTTTGGTTACGGCTCTTTTCAGAAGCAAAAGGGCTTTTTCAATACAACTTAGCAAACTACATTTCTTTCTTTCCTTTCCCCCCACAAGCCAGATTTTTTTATTTAATCACCCATACATCAGCCGTGTGTGTTGTAACAATCCCACAAAACCTGGGTTACCATAGCAATGTGCTATGGGTTATCAATGACAGAAAGGACTACAACCTTGGGGACCAAACTCTGCCTCCACAATCATGCCAGGCACCAGGGTGGATAAAAATCAATGATTTAAAAAAAAAAAAAATCAAAAAAATTGGATTTTTTTGATTTAAATCGGATTTTTTTGATTTAAATTGGATTTTTAAAATAAAATGCTTTTGGAGGAAAAATCTTTCTAAATACAGTCTTCTATTTAAGTTACATTGTAGTCCAAAGGCTATTCATCAGGAAATAAGGATTTGTTTTAAGTTTATAAAGTGTGCTAAAACTCAGTCTAAGTTTTTTTTTAAATGTTTAACCAAATCAGTTAACAAACATGATACATATGCTATCATGTTATTGTTTTAGTTAAATAAATTGTTTAAATGGTTATTAAGGAAATGATTATTTTTCTCCTTCCAATAAAGTACAGCAGAAAAGTTGTCCAAATATAAACAGTTAACTTATTAAACCTCACCATAATTTCATAATTATCTGTCTATGCATTTCTAGTAGTATAACCAAATCAGTAATTTTTGATATAACTGTAAAAACTACTCTAAAAATTTATTATTCCAAAAATGAAACCTTCATATGGTTGTAAATATTAAGATTATACCAGCAAGAATGAGTCTTTATGTAAAAAAAATATTTAAATCAAGTCTTACTGACTAGTGATTTAAATCAAGCCTTACTGACTAGTGATTTAAATCGTGATTTAAATCGTGATTTAAATCAATTTGATTTAAATCAAATCCACCCTGCCAGGCACCACCATTTCCGCCTACACCTAGGCCATTCTCAGGCATCTTAGTGAATGAGTAGGCAAACTAAGGCCTGGGGGCCAGATCTGGCCCAATCGCCTTCTCAATCCGGCCCGCATATGGTCTGGGAACCAGCGTGTTTTTACATGAGTAGAATGTGTTTTGTTTTGTTTTTTGCCAAGCTGAGTTTTTTGAGAATTTTTTTTTAAAACTTGGGCAAAAAAAAAAAAAACCCCACTTCCACAATGGGCTGCCATACCTCTGGGTTTCCCTGGACATTTAAACCGGCTGACGAAAGTTCCGCCTGGATGCGACTTTCGGCAGCCAAATCCTGGCATTTTCCAGGAAGTTATGGACGTATGGCAGCCCTAGGAAAAAACAGCCCTCGTGCCATTATTCCCCCCACTTCCATTTCTGTATGCTTTGAACTTATTGGCAGGAGTAACTGCAGAAGATGAGGGTGCCTGGGCTGACCCTCTGGCAGAATTACCATATTTTTCCGTCTATAAGATGCCCCCATGTATAAGGCGCCCCCTATTTTGGGGCAACAACCAATTGCCAGTCCACCCTCAGCACTATCCATACTGATTTTTGACATTAGTTTTTTTTTTTGGGGGGGGACCTAGTCTTATACACGGAAAAATACGGTAGATAAGAGGCTGCACACCTCTCCCAAAGTCCTTATTTATTTGGACTTATTTCCTGCCTTACTTCGCTACATGGTCCCAGGGTGCGGTGTATATGTGCAATTCTCCACATCCCCTGTGATGTCATCGTGCTGCAAGTTTACTCAACTATAGCATACAATGGCATGGATTAGGGTGAGGAAACTTGCTGCATGATGGTATCACACCAAATTCTGCTTCAGTTTCACTTAGAGAGGAGAACAAGGCCCAGGGATGTCCATTATGCTTCCATTATGTCCAACTCTGCCTTTCCAGGCACACAGCATACACCAGTGGCTTTCACATCCAAGTCACATGAACCTTAAGAAGAGAGCATACACCAGGCATCCCCAAACTGCGGCCCTCCAGATGTTTTGGCCTACAACTCCCATGATCCCTAGCTAACAGGACCAGTGGTCAGGGATGATGGGAATTGTAGTCCAAAACATCTGGAGGGCCAAAGTTTTGGGATGCCTGGCATACACCCTTGTGTCGTATAAACCCCACTTGGTTCTGAATCTCACTGGGATGGAGAGGTCACATCTCTCCACTTAAGCTACCTGGAAAGGCTGTTGTGAGGTGCAAAATGTAGGAAGGGGCAAGGTGCAAATTTAGGAAGGAAAAGTCTGTCACAACTCAGGCAACAATACTTTGCATGCTTACGCTTAATATGCAAGGGTAGAATTAATTGAGTCAGAGGGATGGATTAGGTCAGGGTTAGGCAACCTAAGGCCCGGGGGCCGGATGTGGCCCAATCACCTTCTCAATCCGGCCAGCGGATGGTCCGGGAATCAGTGTGTTTTTACATGAGTAGAATGTGTCCTTTTATTTAAAATGCATCTCTGGGTTATTTGTGGGGCATAGGAATTTGTTTATTTCCCCCCAAAAAATATAGTCCGGCCCACCACATGGTCTGAGGAACGGTGGACCGGCCCAGGGCTGAAAAAGGTTGCCGACTCCTGGATTAGGTGGTAATCAAATTCCAGCCCACTTGCCTTAAGATAGGATCCTCCACTAAGTTGCTTTTCTCCTTTTATCAATGCATTACATTGCAAGGCTCTCCACACAACACCACAGACAGAACAAGAATCTGCACAGCAGATTCTCAGTACGAACTCAAATGCCAGCTGCAAAAAAGGTGTGTGTGCGCATGTGTCATTTTTGGCAATCCCAATATTCCAAAGACTAAAGAAAAAGAAAGAGGAAAAACCTATAAACATCTTAGGCTAAAGATGTGTGCTTCCATTTCCTTCCTGCACCCCATAAAAGCCCACAAGTGAAGACCAGAATAAAACCATAACCCTCTCTTGACCGGCAGAGCTCTTTGCTTCTGCAAATGGTGCAATTTAGCTGGGCATGTCCAGTTTCGTGCCTGCATGGCAAGAAAATAAAGTACCGGTTTCTGGAAGGCAGGGCAAATGTGATGGTCCACGCTTGGCAATAGCACAGAAGGATACAAAGAACAGCATGACTTGGTGATGGTTGATAGCACCGATGAGTCCCACGATGGCGATCAGAAGCAGGAAGAAACCCACAGCAATGACCCCTCCGATGATGTGGAGACTGTAAACAATGCCGTAGGCTTTGCCCCAGGCAGCCACGCCAATCAGCAGCAGCCCGACCAGCTGGAAAGCAAGAAGAGTTCAGGGAAGTCAGAATGGAGGAGTCAGAAGCATAGAACAGAAGCGGGGCGGGAATGGCAGCGCTAGCACTTCTTTCCTTTGACCACATAACACCGGTCCTGAGAGATCTACATTGGCTCCCAGTACGTTCCCGAGCACAATTCAAAGTGTTGGTGCTGACCTTTAAAGCCCTAAACGGCCTCGGTCCTGTATACCTGAAGGAGCGTCTCCACCCCCATCGTTCAGCCCGGACACTGAGATCCAGCGCCGAGGGCCTTCTGGCGGTTCCCTCACTGCGAGAAGCAAAGCTACAGGGAACCAGGCAGAGGGCCTTCTCGGTAGTGGCGCCCGGCCTGTGGAACGCCCTCCCATCAGAGGTCAAAGGGATCAACAACTACATAACATTTAGGAAATACCTGAAGCCAGCCCTGTTTAGGGAAGTTTTTAATCTGTAACATGTTAATGTATTTTAATATTTGCTGGAAGCCGCCCAGAATGGCTGGGGAGACCCAGCCAGATGGGCGGGGTACAAATAATAAATTATTATTATTATTATTATTATTATTATTATTATTATTATTATTTTAAGGCTTAGTTCATTCATACGTATCTTCAACTCTTTCTGGTTGCCCTCTTCATTTCAGCCACATGCATGCTTCAGATTTAAAGTGGTTTAATCCCACTGAAGTCAACAGGCACGAATACTCGTTTAAAATCACACTCCTCTAAATCGGCAGGTTGCTGGATCAGGCTTCCCATAATCTGTGACTTGATTTCATTTTGGCTTATCTAAGGCTTTCCTTCAAAAACGCAAGAAATTTATTGGGCAGCAACATGAAGATCGCTGCTCACACCATATGTTTGTTTTTAATGGCCATTTTAAAGCATTTCTAACAAAAGGAAGCTCCACTCACTTAAAATTTGTAAGCTGTTTTGTGAACTCTGCAAGATTCTTCTGCAAATAAGAACCTCTTCTTCCTTCTCTTTTATCTAACCTCTTCACTACATGTTTGGGGCTATTTGAAAAATGGATCATTCATGCACTAGCAGGATCAGAACTCTGACTGTTACACCTGTCTTATTCGCTGTTTCTTGTTTAGTCCCTAGGTACTTTCCTTCATGCTAGAAGAGTCATTAACATTTCCCATTTCTGTTCTGAGACCTAAGCTCAAGGGTAGGCAACCTAAGGCCCGTGGGCTCAAGGGTAGGCAACCTAAGGCCCGTGGGCCGGATGCGGCCCAATCGCCTTCTAAATCCGGCCCGCGGACGGTCTGGGAATCAGCATGTTTTTACATGAGTAGAATGTGTGCTTTTATTTAAAATGCATCTCTGGGTTATTTGTGGGGCATAGGAATTCATTCATTTTTTTCCCCTTCAAAATATAGTCCAGCCCACGACATGGTCTGAGGGACGGTGGACTGGCCCACAGCTGAAAAAGGTTGCTGGCCCCCTGCCTAAGCTCATATTTAGAATTTACACAAGCCCACAGATAAATTATAGTGTGCAATGTTAACTGAGTGCATGCTATAATTTGAGAAGACTGGAAGGTGTTCAACAGCCCCTGTTCCCAGCTGATCTTTATCTCTCTACTGCCAGTACCTTCTTACACATTTGATACGTTAGAGAACTTTTGCAGCATAAACCAATATTGTGCATAGCCACATGAAATAACATACTGAGGTGATGCAAGGCAAAATAAGTTTAGTCCTGTACTACACCGTGCTGTGCATTCAGCCTGCAATGGTAGTACAGGCAACGACCAATTAATATGCATCTAAATGATATGCAGTTGCATGCATGCACACATTGCGGGACCTGGAAGTGACCCCAAAAAGCATGAAACTAAAAGGGTGTAATGGGGGCGTGGGCGTTCATGCACACTCCTCCAATGCACGGGGGGGGGGGGTCAGGAACAGAACACCTGCGTGAAATGGTCATCAACTGTAATGTATTCTGCTCCCCGTTTGTTTTGTTTTAAGCAATTTTATTTTATTTTATGGTTGTGCAAGTGTCATATCTATATTGCGTGTCATGACTACATGAGGAAATCTCAAAACCCGCATGAAAAGAAACGACAGCAGTAATAGCATGGAATATGGGATTAGAGAGCTAATAATGGAACCCTGATCAGATGCATTTAGCTCTATTTTAAAGCATATTTCTAGCTCTCATGGTTGCCCTTGAGAAATTTCAACACCCATTAGCAGCTTCTAGAACACAGAATTACATTTTACACAACACATGCAGGGACCTCAAAACCATGTTTGCCGTATAAATGCAAATAAAGGACCTGGCAGCACTTGCAAGGGAGGATCAGCTCACAGGTGGATGTGCTTAACTCTTCTTCCCCTTACTATTTTTGACCTGCAACCTGCATCCTGGTACTTGTTCTACCCTTGTAGGGTAGGAATTTCCTACCCTTGTAGGGTAGGAAAGGTTGTTTTCTGCTGCTCCAGAGAAGCGGACATGGAGCAATGGATTCAAACTACAAGAAAGAAGATTCCACCTAAACATTAGAAAGAACTTCCTGACAGTAAGAGCTGTTCGACAGTGGAATTTGCTGCCAAGGAGTGTGGTGGAGTCTCCTTCTTTGGAGGTCTTTAAGCAGAGGCTTGACAGCCGCCTGTCAGAAATGCTTTGAGGGTGTTTCCTGCTTGGCAGGGGGTTGGACTGGATGGCCCTTGTGGTCTCTTCCAATTCTATGATTCTATGAATTCAAACATAGCATTTGTGGGCAGGAAATGGTTAAAAGTGAAAGTGTGTGCGCACACACAAACACGTGCGCATGCAAACCCCAGCCTATCAAACCACCCACCCTCCCAATCAAATACCCAGTCACTAAATCGCCATTCCCCAGCTGGGAAGCACATTTGCCAATTAAACATGTCATTCTGCCCTAAATACCTAAAAACTAGAAGGCATTTCATATTGTGGTTCCCACCCTACCATGGACAACTCGAAAACTTGCTGAAGGTGGACTGCTTATTTATTTATTTATTTGCCAGCTGTAGCAATGGTAATGCACTCTACTAGATGCTGTATGGCTTTAATTATATAGTTGTACTTTAGTCGGCCCTGCCATTTCTTATGTGTTGTATTCCGCAGAATTCAAACAGTGGTACAATAAAATACAACGTAAGAAATAAAAGCAGAAATTGAAACGCAATTAAAGATCAGTATGAATATTTGATGCGATGGATTGCCATCTCCCGTCTTCAGCCACAAATCCACAGATGTGCGGCAGACCAACTGAATGAAGTAATGGTTTGTGGACCAGACTTTGGGAACCCCTGATCAGCTGGTGGAATCCCATGATGTCACTGCTCCTGTATCCTCGCACACCCATTGCCCCACATTGCTCTGCAGGTTCAACCTTCTTCCTTAATCCTTGCAGCAGGAAACAGATGACGAAACCGAAATATGTGACTTACAAGACTAGTTCTGCATCTCCTAAGAGTTCAGGGAATAAGTTCCAGGAGCCTTTCCAGCTGCCTGTGGCCCACCAAAAGCCCTGACCCCAAACCCTACGCATGCTCTTCTTCCCTGCTATTGCCATATTCTATAGATAAGACAGGGACGTGGGTGGTGCTGTGGTCTAAACCACTGAACCTCTTAGGCTTGCCGATCAGAAGGTCGGCGGTTCGAATCCCCGTGACGGGGTGAGCTCCCATTGCTCGGTCCCTGCTCCTGCCAACCTAGCAGTTCAAAAGCACGTCAAAGTGCAAGACAGAATACTAAACACATAGATAAAAATAGGTGGAAGAATAGATCACACTACAACATAGTGACTAAGGCAACAACAATTTCACCTAAAGCACTCTTAAAGATTTTCTTGCTGGCCATGGACCCATCCAGGATGTTAACTTTTAATTATGTTAACTGCATTTAAATGGTTCAAAGCTGCCCCCAGGCCTACTGGTAGGGAATTGAGCATGGGCAGACATGCCGTAGCAAGTCGTGTAAAGCTAGGTGTTTGCCCTCATACAGAGACAATGAAGAACATCCCACTTCTGCACTTAATATCACTTGCAACATCTGCTGATGACTCTCCAGTTCAGCTGCTCCACTCCTCCTTATAAATCATTCCAGTAAACTGGTGACCTACCAGAGCTTTATATACATGCAATAAAATGTAAATATTCTTTGAAATGGGGTTCGCATTTTTGTTGTGGTATTTTTATAGTGAATCTTTGGGTGCATGGCTTTCTCTACTTGGTTCACTCAAGGACATCGCTGAGTTAAAGGGCTAAACCAGATCCTCACTCTTCACTGAGAATCAAGCCACTAAGAGGATGCTGTGCTCCTCAGCTGCCAGCACTGGTCATCTTTATTTGTAAGAGTGAATGACTTTTGTTGACTTCCATGCAGTCCTCATCTTGAGCAGTGTGTCAAGTTCTGGGTGCCACACTTTAAGAATATAGACAAACTAGAACAGATGCAGAGGAGGGCCATGAAGATGGTTGCAGAAAATAAATGAAGAAAGATTTTAAGTAACTGCGTAATTTAGAGGTGGAAAAACCAAAGATGGGGATGCTGAGGACATGACAGGAGCTCTACGGGTACTTAAAGATTGTCCTCTTTCAGTTCTATGTGAGCAAAGACCTGTTTCCTGCTTTTCCAGGTGGCAAGAGCTAGATCTAATGGGCTGACGTTATAGGTTAAATTTCAACAGAGCATTAAGAAAAACAATTTGATGGTAAGAGGAGTTACACAAGGGAACCAGTTACCAAGAAGAGTGGTGGGCTCTCGTGGTTGTGGGGTGTTTTCAAGCAGAGGCTGGACCATAATCTGTTGGGGAGGCTCTAGCTCGATTTCCTCCACGAAGCAGGGGGCAGAAAGACTAAAGACCTCAAGTCAACCTCCAACTCTACGATTCTCCTAATCAAGAAAAGGGTGTTGAGGTGGAAGCCAAAATCTACCCAGCCTAGCAAAAATAATGCTTTGCCCCCACGGTAACTACATCCATGAGCACAGCCCCATTACTTTGGCTCACAGGGAACAACCACTTTTACAGGAGAACGTAAAGGATGTCCATCATAATGGCAGGAATGTTGTTGGTAAAGTAAAAAAGACTATATATGTTCTGCACCATAGAAGAATTCATGTTCTGTGACTTGGATAAATTAAACAAAATCAGATGATGTTACAGTATCTGCTTATTTTGCATAGCTTGGCCTAACTCCAAGTTTTTAGAAGATTTCGAAACGTCCAGCAAAAGCAGGACAATTCATTTTTAGCAGGGAACAGGGGTTACACAGAAGAGGGAAGGGAATGTGCAACATACAGCCCACATACTCCTCTCTTGATTTGTGTGAGAAATGACTGGCAAGGGGAGGAAAGAAACATTTTACCCCAGCAACCATCAAGGGGCAAATACTTGCTTCTTTTAAAAGCTGGACATTTTATGCGGAATTGCAGATATACTGAATATGCTCAGCCCTGGATATAAACATATCTGGATATCTCATGCACATTAACACGCTTGGTTTGGGCCAAGAAATGGTGGCAGCAAGGACACGCTGTTGAAAAAACTGTTTAACTGCATTCCTGCACTAAAGATGCAAGCATGGCTGGGCTAGTTTCATCTGACCAGAAAACATGGAATTCCCAGAGATTGTCCTATCAGCAAACATTTCTTCATCCTTTCCCTCTCTACTAGCAGCTTGGTAGAAGCATTTACCAAGAACATGTTGAAGAACATGAGGAGAGGGATGCTTGCCTTCAGGTAGATTCCATCCTACAAACTATAGGGAAAAGAAGCAATGGCTGCAAGACATTTAACACACACTTGAATCTTCGAGCTGAGATTTTCTACTGTCTAAGGCAGAAGTTTTAATCCTTTTTGGGTCCATGGCTCCCTTGACCGACTACATTCTTTCTAGGGCACCCCTGTGGGGCTCAAGAACCCAGTTATGTCATCCCCTGCCTGCAGAGCTGGTAGCCTCTCACCCTTTCTCGAACAACCTCCCTTGTGGAGTGTTCCCTCAGCCTCCTCTCCTCTCCCCTCCCTTCTCCTTGGGAGTCCTCTGGGCAGCCGCTGATGCTACCCCTGGTCTCTGATCTGCCCCCCCCCAAATGCCCCAAAGAGAGATGCCTCCTCACACTGCCCCACAGGCACCTGGGAGTTGTCTGTCCATACTCCATTCCCAACAGCAAGGGCTGGTGAACTGGCTGGCTGGGCTCCCTCACCCACTTGCTTGCGTATCCCGGGGCCACCTCAGCTCCTGGCAACCAGCACCCTCTGGCCAGCCCCAGAGGCACCATTCACCTGGGGAGCTTGTAGCCAGGGCTGCTGCAACAAACAGCCATGAAAGCCTTTGGGAGGCACACACACAAGAGGGCATCAGAGAAGGGAGGGAAGGGAAAAGGGACAGAGGCCAGTGTAGCCTGTGGCCTCCCTGGCCATCATTCAAGGCACCCCAGGGTGCCACGGCACACTGGTTAAAAACCACTGGTCTAAGTGTTCCAGGCAAAAATAAAAAATAAAAACATACTTTGCTTAAAAATATGAGTTCAAAGTTACTTGTACTTTCAGGAACACTACATGTGCCTACAGGTTGGCCTGTTAAATGTAGAATCAGGTTACCTGGTGCAGAATGGCCTACTCTTAACTTAGCGATCTTTCCTCCCTGACTGCACAATCCTATGCACATTTACTCAGATAATGTGTCTGATGGAACTTAATGCCCAATACGTAGGTTTAGAATTGCAGCGTAACTTAGTAAATAAATCAGACTCAGGAGTCCTTTAAAGTTCTGTTCTTTTTTCCACCAAATATTCCAGCATTATCACAGCAGCACATACCCCAACAAACACCCTTGCATTCACCCATACATGCTTTATTCACCCTAAATCTTTTGTACATTTTAGCAGAGCAGGGGTATATTAGGTCTGAACAACCGTCCACCAAGTAGTTGAGACATCCATTGCTCATAACACCATTATCTAATACTTCCTGCGCATGAAATACTGCACTGCTATTAAAGCAGCCTTTTACATTTGCTCAAGTTATTGCTCGAATGCGAAAGCCTCAGATGATCAAAGCTTCCGTGCAGTTTAACTGGGGGGCCTAGTTAAACGGCAGAGATTATTTTTTTTGGTGAGGAGGCCTATAGGCCAATGCTGGGGAGTGCCAACACCCACAAGCAAGAAACTAGGTAATAGCCATTCCCTCCTCATTTATCTCAGTTTCCAAGTAATCAGAGGAGCACCCCGAAGCAATGTTCCAGATCTGCGATGAAGAAGCGTGGAAGGAAAACTCTGACCTGTTCGAGCAAAGAAACACAGGTGCAGCGGTGCTGGTAAAATGCACGCAAGTACACCTCACAGCCCCTTATTACTAGATGGGGCGAGGAACACGCAACTGACACAACAGGAGGCTCAGCCCCAGTCACAGCATCTTTTTAAAAAAACAGAAGCCACACTTTGTAACTTCTTCTCCAGGCGGGTACCATTGCCAGATCACCTCTCCAGTCCTACCGGGTCTCTGGGGCTTTGGCCTAAAAACCCAGTTCTTTCCTTTTCCCACCTCAACCCTCCCCATATCACATCCACCCCACCTGGGAGGGAGGGAGGGAACGGGCCTGCCATCCTCGCTCCGAGCAGGAGGAGGCCACCCACCCTGCTCCACCCTCACCTATTATCCCAGGGAGAGGGAGGAGCTGACCCCCCCAAAAAATAACCCCCACTCCTCAACCCCTCCCCCCAAATAAACCCCACCCCCTCAACCCCTCCCCCAAATAACCCCCACCCCCTCAACCCCTCCCCCAAATAACCCCCACCCCTCAACCCCTCCCCCCAAATAACCCCCACCCCCTCAACCCCTCCCCCAAATAAACCCCACTCAACCCCTCCCCCAAATAAACCCCACTCAACCCCTCCCCCAAATAAACCCCACCCCCTCAACCCCTCCCCCCACCCCTTCCTAAAAGAAAGGAAGACACTTCCTACTGTGATCCTGAAAGGGCCCACAGCTGCCCCATTCATGGCCAAGCCCCCTCCCCTCCCCACTTTCTCAGGCCTCCTCCCCAAAAACAAGCCCCCCCCCTTCTTGCTAAGACAAGGGAGGGGTCACACTCACCACGTAAACAACGTTCAGGGCGCACAGCGCGTTGCGCGAGCAGGCGAACCCCCCGCACACCATCTTCTCGAACGGGGGAAGCGAAGCCTCCTCTCTCTCTCTCTGGCCCCCCACCCCGCCGAAAAAACCAGACACCGGCGCCTCCTTCCCTGCCCAGCAGCCGCTGGTGCGGTCCCTTTAAATATCAGCCCGCCGCCAGTGCGCCTGCGCGCAGCTGCTACGACGGCTGCTACTACTGCTGCTGCTGCTTCTGACCGGCTCGGCGCCGCGTTCCCTTTCTTAGCGCGCCTACTCTTGCCCCACCCACTCCGCCCCTCTCCCTGCTGCGCACGCGCACATGGCGGAGCTTCCCTCGTTGGGGATTTTGCGTTCTATCCCATCCGGGCACTGCGGAGGAGGAGGAGGAGGAAGCTACGTCAATATACAGGGCAGGGGAAATTGACGCAGCCTGCACTTCCGGTGCCGGTTCGGCTCCGCCATATGCGGGTCAAGGAGGTGGCCGGAGTACGTAGTGATTCACGTACGAGTTTTAAAAAACAAAGCAAGACAACACATGCAGGACATGGAAATATTTCCAATACAGTCTTCTTGGAAATAGCAGTGCCCTCGACCCGCCTGCCCCCGCCCAAGTCGAGTTTTGCAGATGAACCTGCTTGCTAATGAGAAGATTGGAAATTAAAACCTTTCTGTTTAAAATTTAAAATTATTTTAATAGAGTAGTGTAGAATGTATTTTTTTCCTCTCCTGCCGTGTTTTTTTTTAATGTATATCTGATGTCAATTCAAGGATTGGGGTTTAGCTCAGTGGTGTCCATAAGTACACCATTAAATTTACTGCCAAATTAGGAATATAAAATGAGCCCTGCTGGATCAAGCCAAATGACTAATCTAGTTCCACACCCTATTCTCCCAATAGGCCAAGCAGATGCCACTGGGAAGTCCAAAGCAGGCCCTGAGCTTTTAACAGCACTCTCTCCACTTGAGATTCCTAGA
Source organism: Darevskia mixta (assembly GCA_034641385.1). Lineage (NCBI taxonomy): Eukaryota > Metazoa > Chordata > Lepidosauria > Squamata > Lacertidae > Darevskia > Darevskia mixta. The sequence goes on from JAWWNH010000047.1 coordinate 2,372,873, forward strand.
AAACTGGTATGATGCCTCAGAGATCCAGCGCCGAGGGCCTTCTGGTGGTTCCCTCACTGCGAGAAGCAAAGCTACAGGGAACCAGGCAGAGGGCCTTCTCGGTAGTGGCGCCAGCCCTGTGGAACGCCCTCCCAGCAGAGGTCAAAGGGATCAACAACTACATAACATTTAGGAAATACCTGAAGGCAGCCCTGTTTAGGGAAGTTTTTAATCTGTAACATGTTAATGTATTTTAATATTTGCTGGAAGCCGCCCAGAATGGCTGGGGAGACCCGGCCAGATGGGCGGGGTACAAATAAAATTATTATTATTATTATTATTATTATTATTATTATTATTATTATTGAAATGGAAGTAAAATACCTGTATATGCCCATGGTAAGTTATGTTAATGGTTTGTCTTTGTTGTAAGAATATCGAGGTCTTATATATATAATAATTGTTCATAAGTGTGCCAAGCAAAACAAGGCCACATGTCTGAAGCAGTACAGGAGGACAGGCCTCAACATTTTTCACTCCCAGGCCTCACACCATTTTTCACTCCCAAACTGACAAACTGTTTCTCTGCAAGGAAGGAGGGGGTGATTGTCTGTGATAACTCCTGGCGTCCTGATACCTGAGTGCCAGACAAAAGGGTGTGATTAACTTGGCTGGGAAACAGGGAAATGTAAATACCGTATTTCTTTTGTTTTACTTGATGGGTTTTTGGTGGAGGGCAAGAGGAGGCATGGGGAGGGTCAAGGATGCTCAGATTACTGCCATCAGACCTCCCCTTTCATGATGTAACTGTGATGTATCTGGGAGGTGGTCCTGGGTTACACCCCTTTTATGATGTATGTATGATGTATAGGGGGTGGTCTTGAGCGGGAGGGGGGAATTTCAAAAGTCTATATAGGAGCTGGCACACCATTGTTGGGGGTTCTTCCTCCCTCCTCCATTTTGGGAGTGAGGGCCCTGTTATAACAGATATAATAAAGATTTTGCTTCTGAATTTTTCTCTGGTTGGTCTCTGTAATTTACTCCTACCGATGGAGAACCTGAAAAGGCTCTTGTGTACCCCATAAGGGAATAAGAGCAGATTTCTGTTTATTTCATCTTCATCCATGCAAGAAGTAAAATGCTGCATTCGGGGACACTGTTGAAGGCAAAACCTCCACTCCGCCCCTGACAGAGGTTGTTGTGCCTCCCTTATTGACAGGAAATACGTGTACCACAGAAATTCAGATGCTGCAATAGATGCAAGTTCTCTTTCTACCCACACACCTACACACAAACACCCACACACCTCCAGCAAAATAACAGGCATTTTGCTAAAAATATTCCTTCCAGTAGCACCTTAGAGACCAACTAAGTTTGTTCTTGGTATGAGCTATCGTGTGCATGCACACTTCTTCAGATACACTGAAACAGAAGTCACCAGACCCTTTATATTGAGAGGGTGGGGAGGGGTATTACTCAGAAGGGTGGTAGGAATGGGTGATTGGCTGATAGGTGTGGTAAACCTGTTGATGACTGTTAATGACTGCAATTGGTCTTACAGGAATAAGCAAGGGGTGAGATTATACATGAGATCTCATCATGTATAATGAGATAAAAATCTTTCCTTCCTCTTTGAAGAGAAATATTTGAGGTCAATTTGGGAGAGTCAAAATGGCTTCAGGATTGTTCTGTACTATTTCAGACACGTGGTATATGGTTGGAATTTGGAGTTCAGAGATTAGAATATGTTTATTGAGGAATGGAAAAAAGAAAATAAAAAGGTTGACAAAAGTTGTCATCTGCTCCAGAGGTTCCTTTTCACAAAAGTCTATCCCAGTTTTTCTGTGCCCTGTCCTTGGTAGATCATTGTTCCCATGCTGTCACTATTTTGCTCTGGTGTGAAATTTTGGAAGGACTTTCTTTAAAAACCCTTTCCCCCTTTTTTAGGGAGAACCACCCACCCTGCTAGCTTGCAAGCACTACCTGAGATCGTTGAGGAAGGTGTGTTTCAGTGGAAGAGCATCATGTTTTGTATGCAGAAGGTCCCACGATCAATGCTTGGCAACACCTGGTCGAACTGGCTGAGAGTCCTGCTTGAAACTCTGGTGAGCCACTCCCAATCTGTGTAGATAGTACTGAGCTACCAGGACCAATGGTCTGACTTGGTACAAGCTAGCTTCTTACGTTCCTTCCTATCTCACCTGTGTGCATGAATTGCTAGCTTAGGAAATATCCACAGCCAATCAAGGTGGCCAGGTGCACAGGTGGGCAATCCACGGGCGGCCCTCTCAATCACTGTCTCTGCAGCATGCCAATCCCTGGGGAGCCTTACCCACTGCCAAGCTGATCACTCCCTGCTGCCATCTGCAGGTGGTGGGCTAAAAGATTGATATGGTCAGAAACGGCAAGGATAGCAGAAGTACAAAATATTTATTTGAAGAATTCTAAGAGGGCAAAAGGGGACCCAGGTGGCGCTGGGGGTTAAACCACAGAGCCTAGGGCTTGCTGATCAGAAGGTCGGCGGTTCGAATCCCTGCGATGGGGTGAGCTCCCGGTGTTCGGTCCCAGCTCCTGCCCACCTAGCAGTTCGAAAGCACGTCAAAGTGCAAGTAGTTAAATAGGAACCACTCTGGCGGGAAGGTAAACGGCGTTTCCGTGTGCTGCTCTGGTTCGCCAGAAGCGGCTTTGTCATGCTGGCCACATGACCCGGAAGCTGTACGCCGGCTCCCTTGGCCAATAAATGTGATATGAGCGCCGCAACCCCAGAGTCGGACATGACTGGACCTAATGGTCAGGGGTACCTTTACCGTTTAAGAGGGCAAAAAGAGAGAGGGAGAGAGAAAGAAACAAGACAAGAGCACCAGTCGAGTAAAAAAATGAGCATGTTCATTAGCCACAGAATTTAGAGTGTGTCATCTGAGGAAAAAAATGTGGAAAGGGGCATAGCAGCTTATAGGATCGTGGAGGAAGGTGGGATTGGCTGGTTGTTGGCTTGCACCTTCAACCAGAGCACTCTTGCTAGCAAGCAAGAAACACACTGCAACATTTTAGCACAGGTCCCACTTGTATATTTTATACTACAGTTCATCCCTTTAAGGTAATGGTTTTCAACCAGTGTGCCGTGGCACCCTGGGGTGTCTTGAATGATGGTCAGGGGTGCTACAGGCAACATTGGCCTCTGTCCCTCTTTCCTTCCCTCCCTCCTCTGATGCCCTCTTGTATCTCTGCCTCCCAAAGGATTGCACAGCTGTTTGTTGCATCAGCCCTGGCTACAAGCTCCCCAGGTGAATGGTGCCTCTGGGGCTGGCCAGGGGTTCCTTCCTAGGCCCCTGTGGGGCAGTGTAAGGCTGCACCTCTCTTTGGGACGGTGCGGGGGGCAGCTCAGAGACCAGGGAGCGGCAGCAACAGCTGCCCAGAAACCTCCCAAGGAGAGGGGGGAAGAGAGGAGGCTGAGGGAACACTCCACAAGGGTGTGCGCTCGAAAAAGGGCGAGAGGCTGCCAGCTCTGCAGGCAAGGGGTGACATAACCGGGCTCCTGAGCCCCACAAGGGAGCTGCAGAAAGAATGTAGTTGGGTCAAGAGAGTCGTGGATCCAAAAAAGATGAAAGCCTCGGCTTTAAGGCCACAGCTGTGGGTTAATATGCCAGTCCCAAAGCGAAGAATTATTTTCTGCTACCCACCCCAAAATCCACCCCACAACTGCCTCTTGGAGGTTTCCTAGCAGGCAAGAGGAGAGGCAATTCCAACCACTGTTTTAGTTATGTCAGCCCTACAGTGATAATGTAGGCTTTATTCACATTAATGCAAAATTTCAGACTAGCTCACTTTACAAGGGAATAGAAAAGAATGAAATCACGACAGCTTTCATACAGGGAGGTTCTTCGGATTTTCAGTTTTTCTGTACAGAGGGGAAGCTGAAATGGCACAGCCTGTCACTATGAGGTTAGACCTGAAGCTTATGCCTTATAGACACATTTATCATGTGCCACAAATAGCCCTATGTGTATTGAGAGGTTCTTTCCGGCAATCTTTTGTATGCCTACTCAGAAATAAATCCCACTGAATTCAGCACCCAGGCAACTGTGTCTCGGGTAGCAGCCCCATCTCCCGACAAACCTGTTGTATTGCCCTCATTAGATATTGTTTGGATGTCGTGCATAAAAAAGAGATGCATTTTGCAGCTTTCTGCATTCAGTTCTACATGCTGCCATTAATCTCTCTCTCCCCCCCCCCCCCGCCTTCTAACCCTGCATTACAGGTTTGATTCCTTTGCACAGATGTGGTTTGCCTGACGACAGCCAGTTCCTGATGGCTGCACAGAACCAGCAGGGAAGCAGTCTTCTCCAGGACGGAAAGTGATTGGCTGGCTGCCTCCTGTTGCCGGACAGCGTGCCTCTCTCCTCCTCCTATCAACCTGACATCTAGCGGACGATTATTAGAACTCTAGAGGAGTAGCCTGGAGGAACGCATCAACGCTCTCTGCCCATCCCTCCCTCCCTTCAGGGCCAGCGCGAGACATTTTGCTGCCTAAGGTGGAAAGCAGCATTTGCTGCTTCTCTCCCCGGTCAAAATGTATAGCAGGGAAAGGTCTGCCAAGTTATTTTGGCACCCAAGGCAGAAAATCTCACATGCATCTCTCCCCATCCCTGATAGTAAAGGCACAACAATAATAAACTGCTGTCTTTTCATGACACCCCAAATCAGCAGCCTGAAACAACCACCTTACTCTGCCTAATGGCAGAGCCAGCAAGCTTGGCAGCAGCTGCAGTTTCGGCGACCCTCACATATAAAGCTCCATTGTGTACCTTGTCTCTAGCAGAGTGGTGAGAAATTACAGCCCTGGGAGCTGAGTGCAGGCCAATGCTCAGGCCACGCCCCCTCTTATCAGGCCACACCCCTCTCTGGCTCTACCCTGCACTCTGAGGATGTGCCTCTTGATTGCCCGGGTGCAGAAAAGAGGTGTGTGGAAGCTAGCAGTGGCAGACTTGGGGCTCTCAAATTTCACCAGTGTGGTGTAGTGGTTAAGAGCGGTAGTCTCGTAATCTGGTGAACCGGGTTCGCTTCCCCGCGCCTCCACATGCAGCTGCTGGGTGACCTTGGGCTAGTCACACTTCTCTGAAGTCTCTCAGCCCCACTCATCTCACAGAGTGTTTGTTGTGGGGGAGGAAGGGAAAGGAGAATGTTAGCCGCTTTGAGACTCCTTCGGGTAGTGATAAAGCGGGATATCAAATCCAAACTCCTCTTCTTCTTTTTCTTCTTCTTCTTCAGCAGTGCCCATGAGATGCTAAAATTTGGTGCCCCCCGCCTCTTGTGCTCCATTTTACAGCATTGCTTTCCTGCAGTGCGACGCCCAGTGCGACCGCACCTGTCACGCTACCCTAAAACCGCCCACTTGTACAAAGGCAAAGCTTGCATCTGTTGCTCTGCCCAGTTTTGCCTCTGACCCCACCCTCCATTTCCATATGGCCTCTTGGAAGTTTTCCCAGCCCTCTTTAACCCCAGCCTGCATGGCCAATGCTCAGGGAGTGAGTGCCACAGGTTTCTCATACCTGCAGCCATGCCTTATGCCTTCCAGCTGTCAGTAGGGAACATGTGGGCCAGACTGTCTCCTCCGCTAACCTCCAGTCATTATTAGCAAGAGGAGAGGATCATTGTGCCAATTGATCCTGTTTAGAGATGATGGAATATTTGCTTTCCGTTTCCTTCCAGGATCTTTCTGTCTCACTGTCCACTCATGTGGCCTGATCCGGCACACATTTTCACAGAAGCAAGCCCCACTGTGTTCAGTGACACACCATACATTTAGAGCACGCACAAAGTATCCTGGGAACTGCCTGTAAGCTGCTATGGCAGGAACCTAGTTTATTATGTATAAAGGTAAAGGTAAAGGGACCCCTGACCATTAGGTCCAGTCGTGACCGACTCTGGGGTTGCGCGCTCATCTCGCATTATTGGCCAAGGGAGCCGGTGTACAGCTTCCGGGTCATGTGGCCAGCATGACTAAGCTGCTTCTGGTGAACCAGAACAGCACACGGAAACTCCGTTTACCTTCCCGCCGGAGTGGTACCTATTTATCTACTTGCACTTTGACGTGCTTTCGAACTGCTAGGTTGGCAGGAGCAGGGACCGAGCAATGGGAGCTCAACCCGTCGCGGGGATTCAAACCGCCGACCTTCTGATCGGCAAGCCCTAGGCTCTGTGGTTTAACCCACAGCGCCACCCATGTCCCTTATTATATATATATCAGCAGAATTACAAATGCTTAATAAATAATAAGGGGGGTGTCTGAATTTAATTGCTGTATTTCTACAAATCTTGGGCTTCACCCTAGTTCACAGATACCTCCCTCTTGTTTTGGGGTGCAGCCATTTTTGCTACAAAGCCATCGGCGCACCCCACCCAAGTTCAGTATTACCGGTAGAAGGAGCAATGGTGATAATGTGAAGTTTCTCAAATTGTGGGTGCTTTTTTCTTTTCAAACTACTCCTTGAAGAGTTTCACAGAATAGCCAAAACCATGAATGCTAGTAAAAATCTTCAAGGTCTTCCCAACCGTCCGTGTCACATTGTTAACTTGCCTTTTTAATGCTGTTGTGGCTTTTTTGAACACAGAAGTCTGGCAGCTGCTCTTTGCTTAACATGTTCTTCACTTGTAATGTTTGCATCTCACTCTGCAGCTGCTTTCTCGAACTTGAGCTTTACAAGCGAGATGCAAAACTACAGCGGTCACTGAGGAGTTCCCTGCGTTGACACGCTGTGCTGCGTGCCGTTGGGTTTGGCAGAGCCCCATTCAACTATTTGCATCGAGGAGCCCTGGGAAGTTTGATGTAAAAGGTAGTGTGTCAAAGCTCAGCCCTGTTTTCTTAGTGCTGTTACTTATAGGTAGCACCTCATAAGGGATCACCGTGCATGTCGCCGATGAATAATTGAGGTCAGACTTGCAGCTGCGGCTCTGAAAGACGAATGTTTGGTGTAAGAGCTGAAGACAGGAACCGGCTCTCCACCAAGCTGTCCGTTTAGGCCTCATTAATAAAAAATTGTGGATTATGTTCTTTGCTGCGCAGCCTGTGACATTTCCTGATTTGCCATTGAGACAGATGAGTGGCAGGGCCAAACCAGACATGACAGCAGCAGCTCTGAGCTTAAACACAGAGCTTCCTCGGGCGTAGAAAGAAAGGGGCAGGTTTCCACGTTAGCAGGAAATGGGGTGTTAAGACGTTTGCCAGTTACCTCTGCCCAGCTCTCCGCCCACAAAGCTTTTCCCCCGGCTGGGCATCTGTTAATTAAAAATGAAAGCCCTGGCAGATCCTACTGTGGACCCCTTGTATCCAATGCCAGCTGGCGCTCATTGGATCTGGTGGGGCAAAAGGATGAGATGCCAACAGTAAGTGGCGCCAGAGAGCCAAAGACGGGCAGAGCCAGCTGGTTCTAGTTTTGGCTCCTCCCTGCTGAGTTCTACAAAGGCAATTCTGAGACTAAGGAAGATGAAGGAAGCTGACAGCCAGTGCTACTCCTTCAACTGGTTGTAAATAAGGAGTTAGGCTGGTGAGGGTCTGGCTGAGCTTGGTGGCGCAGTGCTCCACAAACCTAGCTAGACCAGTCTCCACTGCCTGCATCATACCTACGTACAGTAGTCTTGTTTTGTCTAGTGCTTTGAAGAAAATAGGGACCCAGGTGGCGCTGTGGGTTAAACCACAGAGCCTAGGGCTTGCTGATCAGAAGGTCGGCAGTTCAAATCCCTGCGACGGGGTGAGCTCCCGTTGCTCAGTCCCAGCTCCTGCCAACCTAGCAGTTTCAAAGCATGTCAAAGTGCAAGTAGATAAATAGGAACCGCTCCGGCGGGAAGGTAAACGGCGTTTCCATGCGCTGCTCTGGTTCGCCAGAAGCGGCTTTGTCATGCTGGCCACATGACCTGGAAGCTGTACGCCGTCTCTCGGCCAATAAAGCGAGATGAGCGCCGCAACCCCAGAGTCGGACACGACTGGACCTAATGGTCAGGGGTCCCTTTACCTTTACCTTGAAGAAGATGGGTGGTTTCATATAGATCAGGGGTGGCCAACTCCCAAGAGATTGTGATCTACTCACAGAGTTTTAAAAAGTGGCAGTGATCTATCCCCTTTTGGGGGGTTCAGGTCAAAGTTCTTGAGCTTTTTTTAGGAAGGAGGAAGGCCCATTTTTGGGGGGGTTCGGGTCAAAGTTGTTGAATTTTTTCAGGGAGGAGGTAGAATGTTGAGCTTTTTTTAGGGGAGCCACAGTTGTTCAGCTTCTTTGGGGGGAGCCAGTGATCTACCACAGATGTCCAGTGATCTACCGGTAGATCACGATCTACCTGTTGGACATGCCTGATCTAGATCAACACCCAAGGTGGCAAGGAGCTGATTGCTGTCTTCCCTTGACATGCTACATGGAGCAGGAGACAATGTCTCGACCTTGATCTCTGTGCCATCCTGACAGCTTCCCTAAAGTTTGAGTATTTGGTCTGCTCTTCTGTGCATTTTGCTGCCACCACTGCAGAAATGCTCAGCTGCTGTCAGGTGACTCTACTACTACTACTACTTTCCTTTATTCGACCGATAGTCAGAAAACATTTCTCAATAAAAACATCAAAAAGATACACAAGTAAAAACAACACAAAAGACAGCAGCATTATTAACATTATACAGGTAAACCCAGATCGAGGCATTCGATTTTACGCTTCCGACACTTAAGCGCCAGGAAGAGGAATTTAGCCACTGATAAGGCTATTTTCCCAGAGGGCTTGTTCAGCAGATATGCAACCTGCCTTTCTCTTGACCGAAAACTAAGATGGGATAAATAGGGGGCTATGAGATATTGCCTTAGCTCAGCGTAAAAGGGGCAACTCAGTAGGATATGTTCCGTAGACTCCACCTCTCCTAAATCACAATGGCACGTTCTCTGACTATATGGGACTCCTCTGAATCTCCCCCTCAATACCGCCGAGTCAAGAACATTCAGCCTGGCCGCAGTGAGAAGTCTACGATATTCCAGATATTTGATATCCGCAAGATAGCGGGCTGGTACGGCCTGGTACACCTGCTCCCCCAGAAACATCCCAGGTTTCACGCGGGCTATGTCTTCTTGTCTGGCGATGTCCCCCAGTCTCTGAGCGATCACCACTTTGGCCTGGCTATATGTCATAGACTCTATATAAAGGGAGGACAGTCCGCACTTCTGCACTTCCTCTAACACCTCGCCTTCCCATGGTGATTTGAAATTGTCCTTCAGTATCAGGGGAGCCAAACCCACCGGTCTGAAGCATAGTTTAAGCCATAGCCATAGCCATAATTTCACCTTCAGGGCCACATACCTAAAGGCTTGGCAGCCGGTCTCCAATCTCATGACCGCACCCGCAACAGAAGGGGGAATCCTGAGGACGGCCCTGAGAAATTGCGATTGAATCGATTCCAATTTGATAAAATCCCTGCGTGAACCCACGGCGATGCCCACCAGTAGTAGTGGGAGGACCTTCGCCTGGAAGAGTCTCAAGGCCACTTCCACTGTCTGTGCCTGTTTTTTGGCATAGAGAGACCTAATCAGCAAGGCTGCTTTAGATGCATTTGCAGCTATGTATTCTCTGTGTGCCAAGAAGGACCTGTTTGAACGTACTACCTGGCCCAGGTATTTGAAGCAGCTAACCTGTTCCAGAGGGATACCATTAATCGACCACAAATGGGGTTTCGGACGGGCAGCAAAGACCATTATTTTGGTCTTAGTATAATTAAGTTGGAACTCATGTTGGATCTCATATTCATGGAGTGCTCGAAGCATCCTCCTCAGCCCAATGGGTGAAATAGCTAAAAGGGCGGCATCGTCCGCATACAGGAGGACATTCAGGGCTCGACCTGCTAATTTTGGCGGATGGTAAGCAGCATTGGCCATATGAGCCACTAGCGAGTTAATGTAAAAATTGAACAGGGCGGGGGCTAGCAAACAGCCCTGTCTTACCCCTCTAGTGGTAGCAACTGAGTTGGAAACAAGCCCATTGTTATCTAACCTAATTCTCAAGGAGGTATCTGTGTGCAGATTTATAATCAGGAGAAGAAGGCGGCGGTCAATAGATGTCGCTGCCAATTTTGTCCATAGCTGATCCCTGGGGATTTGGTCAAAGGCTTGCTTAAAGTCAATAAAGGCGACATGGAGGGCTTTTAGGCCTTTGCCTGCATACTTATCGGCTAGATGGTTCAAGATTAGAATTTGGTCTGTTGTTGATCTTCCATGGCGAAAACCCGCCTGTTCCTCTGCGATGATATTATTGCTCTCCATCCAGCATGATAATTTATTAAGCAAATACCTTGAATAAATTTTCCCGATGACGTTCAGCAGGCTAATTGGCCTAAAGTTGGCTGGGTCAGGTGACTCAAGAAGCCAGTAGGGGTCCATATGCAGAAACGTTAAGCAGAAGGGGATTTGGGCAGGTGCAGAAAACCTGCAGCTTGCTGAAATTCCCTCTACTGCACTGTGATTAAAGGTGCAATATCCCTGTGCTCCTTTGCGTCTGGCCACCTGGCTCTCACTCTGCAGAATTCTCCCCGCCCATCTCAGCAGCACCCTTTGGCTGGGCAAAGAACATCTGTTTCTCAGCATTTTTACCAATGCACAGTCTGTTACTAAGGCTAAAGAATACCGAGTGCAGAGTTGCTGTTGCTGTTTTTAAATTGACATCGCATCAGAGGCTTCCAGCTATTGTTCGCTTGAGACCACACCGTGCATTTAAATCCTGGAAACTGTAGCTTTCCCCCTCCCAAAACCACAACTCCCAGCATTCTTAACCAACTACAGTTCCCAGGATTCTCTGGGGGAAGTAATAATGATTTAAACGTGTGTCAGCTGCGCTTTAAACAATTGGTAGTATTGGCACATTGATTCCTTCCTTTGTTTCCATTGTCAAGCAAAACTTTGATTAAACATGGGCAATGCCTATTGAAGAAGAGATAACAACAACAACAACAACAACAACAACAACAACAACAATAATAATTTATTTGTACCCCACCCATCTGGCCAGGTCTCCCCAGGCACTCTGGGTGGCTTCCAGCAAATATTAAAATACATTAACATTTTACAGATTAAAAACTTCCCTAAACAGGGCTGCCTTCAGGTGTTTTCTAAATGTTATGTAGTTGTTGATCCCTTTGACCTCTGATGGGAGGGCGTTCCACATGGCGGGCGCCACTACCTAGAAGGCCCTCTGCCTGGTTCCCTGTAGCTTTGCTTCTCGTAGTGAGGGAACCGCCAGAAGGCCCTCAGCGCTGGATCTCAGTGTCCGGGCTGAACGGTGGGGGTGGAGACGCTCCTTCAGGTATACAGACTGAGGCCGTTTAGGGCTTTAAAGGTCAGCACCAACACTTTGAATTGTGCTCGGAAATGTACTCGGAGCCAATGTAGATCTCTCAGGACCGGTGTTACGTGGTCCCGGCGGCCACTCCCAGTCACCAGTCTAGCTGCTGCATTCTGGATTAATTGCAGTTTCCGGGTCACCTTCAAAGGTAGCCCCACGTAGAGCGCATTGCAGTAGTCCAAGCGGGAGATAGCCAGAGCATGCACCACTCTGGTGAGACAGTCTGCGGGCTGGGTGTGTGTGTGGGGGGGGTAATCCTCCCTGGAAGCCACTTTCATTTAGAACAAGGGTAGCAAACCTGGTGCCCTCCAGATGTACTGGGCTATAACTGTCGCCATCCCTGGCCATTGGCCATGCTGGCCGGGACTGACGGGAGTTGGGAGACCAGCCCCAAAACTGTGGAGGACGAAGAGTCAAGGTCAGTTCCCACAGCTGAATTGCTGTGTTGAATAAGTGAGTTGAGCAGATGGATCTGTGCAAAGTTTGGCATGTGCTTGAAGTATTATTATTTTTTCACACATCCTCCCCTCCTTAAGCAGTGGGAAGTTCAGACCAGGATGATATTTACATTAACGCATTAAAGCATCTCTAACTAGCTGTTCCTTAGCAAATGCAATTCCAAACCTGGTGACAAAATCAAACAAACCCAGATACACGTACAGTACTGTAAACAAGGCAGGTAGTTGCTTGTTGTTGTTCAATCATTCAGTCTTGTCCGACTCTTCGTGACCCCATGGACCAGAGCACGCCAGGCACGCCTATCCTTCACTGCCTCTCGCAGTTTGGCCAAACTCATGTTAGTAGCTTCGAGAACACTGTCCAACCATCTCATCCTCTGCCGTCCCCTTCTCCTTGTGCCCTCAACCTTTCCCAACATCAGGGTCTTTTCCAGGGAGTCTTCTCTTCTCATGAGGTGGCCAAAGTACTGGAGCCTCAACTTCAGGATCTGTCCTTCCTAGTGAGCACGCAGGGCTGATTTCTTTAAGAATGGATAGGTTTGATCTTCTTGCAGTCCATGGGACTCTCAAGAGTCTCCTCCAGCACCATAATTCAAAAGCATCAATTCTTCGGCGATCAGCCTTCTTTATGGTCCAGCTCTCACTTCCGTACATTACTACTGGGAAAACCATAGCTTTAACTATACGGACCTTTGTTGGCAAGGTGATGTCTTTGCTTTTTAAGATGCTGTCTAGGTTTGTCATTGCTTTTCTCAAAAGAAGCAGGCGTCTTTTAATTTTGTGACTGCTGTCACCATCTGAAGTGATCATGGAACCCAAGAAAGTGAAATCTCTCACTGCCTCCTACCAGTCTACTAAAATAAACATCAACGCTCGCACTAAAGTCCAGCAAAAGCCTGGGTGAATACGAAGGTCTTCAGCTGCTGTCAAAAGGATTAATAAGTGGGTGGGCTATATCTCAGAGGGGAGGGAGTTCCAGAGATGGGACACAACCATTGAACTTTCTGACAGTAAGCTGTTCAACAGGGGAGCAGAATCCCACGAGAGGTGGTGGACTCTCCTTCCTTGGAGGTTTTTAATTAGAGGCTGGATTGCCATCTCTCATGTAGGATCTAGTTGAGATTCCTGCATGACGGGGTTGGACTAGATGACCCTTGGTGTGCCTTCCAACTCTACAATTCTATGATTCTGTTATTGCTGTATAGCAGGTCTCTGTTGAGGTTGGCAGAGCTAGCAGAACCTCCACAGCTGTGATGGCCTGGGATTCAGACTGATGCTGAACCTGAGGGATCCCAGCCTGCACAGGATTCCCCACCTCCAGAATCAGCAGAGCCGGGGCTAGGGCTTGAGGCTGAAGGGTTGCCTCTGGGTCCGGTAACCCTCCAGCCTCTCCTGGGCTGCAGAGGCTCAGGGCAGAGAGGCAAAGGGAACTGAGTTCCCGCAGGAGGAGTGCTCGCCTCCAAGCCAGGAGAGGCGAGTCACCTGAGGATCGGAGCCACCCTATGCCTCGGGGCAGATAAAAGCCGGCCAGCCCCAGCCCCAAGTTGCAGGAGCAACATTGTTGCTGACCAGTTCCTGCCAGTGTTCCTGCTTGATGCCTGTCCTGCTTTCCTGCCTGAGCTCCTGACCCGCCCTGGTTCCTTGCTTGCCTACCTGTTCCTGACTTCGCCTGACTCCCTGCCCTGCACCCAGCTTCAATTATTATGGACTGCCTTTTGTTGCAACTCTGACCACGGACCGGACTTCGACCTCACCTTACGGGTAACCCACGGGACCAGCACAACAGCATATCTTAACCGCAAGGCAGGTCTGTATTGTAGAAATCACAGAAGCTGAAAGTAGGGCCATTAACTTTCCAACCAGACTTGTAGATGCACCTTTAAAAGAGGCATGTTCAGTAGGATGAAGCATTTCACAGCTTGGAGATATGACCCACTGCCCTTGCAAGCGCAGCTACAGAGGCCGATTGAAAAGCCGGCAACACTGAACAGCGTACAGTTAAATGATGGAGTGTCCTCACACAAAATTCCATAACGTACACAAAATGTAGTGCAGAGATGTAGGGTGGTGAGAAACAGCCTTTTCAGTGGTGGCCCCCGCATCTACGGAGGGCTCGCCCTCAGGGATACAGGCCTGGCACCCACCTTGTCAGTTCTTTGGTGCCAGGCTTTTCATTAAGTTGTCTCCTATAGTGACGCTCATCTTTTAACGAGGTGAGTAGGACTCCTTAATATTTTACTGAGCATCTTACTTATTTTGTATTGTTCATTGCTTTATTTTTTTCTGGTTTTAAAATGCTTTTATTTCTTGTGTTCTATCCTGCCATGTCGCTTTGAAACATTTTCTTTTGTATGACTGGTAAATGTAATAAATAAATAATAATAATACTGAAGGCCGCCAACTTGGGTGGATTTTTAAAAAGATTAGACAAACTCCTGGGGGATCAGGCTATCAATGCCTACTAGCCAAATCCTGCCACGTTTTATGCAATTTGCATATGCTAAGTTGGCATAAAGGTAAAGGTAAAGGGACCCCTGACCGTTAGGTCCAGTCGCAGACGACTCTGGGGTAGCGGTGCTCATCTCACTTTATTGGCCGAGGGAGCTGGCATACAGCTTCTGGGTCATGTGGCCAGCATGACAAAGCCGCTTCTGGCGAACCAGAGCAGCGCATGGAAACGCCGTTTATCTTCCCGCCGGAGCGGTACCTATTTATCTACTTGCACTTTGACGTGCTTTTGAACTGCTAGGTTGGCAGGAGCAGGGACCGAGCAATGGGAGCTCACCCCATCGCGGGGATTCGAACTGCTGACCTTCTGATCGGCAAGCCCTAGGCTCTGTGGCATACTTTGTGTTATATTCAACAACTCCAGACTTAATCTACCGACCTGGGGCAATGGGTGCTAATCATGATGGCTGCATGCAACCTTCTCCCAAATTCAGAGTCTGGATGCTGTTGAATAACAACAGCTGGTAGAGGCAGGAGCTGGAGCAATAACAGGCAACAATTGCCTTTGAGCCCTGCTTGAGGGCTTCTTCAAGGAGGATGCTATACCAGATGGACCACTTATCTGAAGCAGCCGGGCTGCTCTCTTATGTTCTCATTGACCTGTGTTATAAGCTTAAAGTAAAGATTAGTGAGATAATGCATATGAAGCACAGGGTGGTTAGATGCAAAAGAGTCTCCTGCACTTTTAAATAGTGCAGGGTATTTCAACAGAAAGGGACCCAGGTGGCACTGTGGGTTAAACCACAGAGCTTGGGCTTGCTGATCAGAAGGTCGGCAGTTCGAATCCCTGCGACGGGGTGAGCTCCCGTTGCTCGGTCCCAGCTCCTGCCCACCTAGCAGTTCGAAAGCACAAATTGCAAGTAGATAAATAGGTACTGCTCTGGTGGGAAGGTAAACGGCGTTTCCGTGCACTGCTCTGGTTCGCCAGAAGCGGCTATGTCATGCTGGCCACATGACCCGGAAGCTGTACGCCGGCTCTCGGCCAATAAAGCGAGATGAGCGCTGCAACCCCAGAGTCGGACATGACTGGACCTAATGGTCAGGGGTCCCTTTACCTTTACCTTTATTTCAACAGATGTAGCTTGTCATGTAGGAAGCACTTTGAACCCACAGAGCACTCCCAACAGTGGTTATCCGATTGTGTTATCTATGATAACACAAGTTTTGTTTATTTCCTTCGCACACAGGCCTCTGCAATCATATTGAATTCATCTCTATTCCCTTGGTGTGTTTTTTTTTTGGTGTGTTTTTTTTTGTAGTTTTGAGGTTAGCACCGGGATGTTTGGTGGTCTGTGAGAGGAAGTGGAGGCAGCTGGCAGCTGACAAAGGTAGCATCAAGGGACGTAAATGGCATCTGGAGTGAGACCCAATCTCAGAGGTAAACACCAGCCAAGAACCAAAGGTGTCACTCATTCTGGGCAGAGCTTCCACCTGTTGGGATTTTGCCCCAGTGACAGAGACTTGCTGCTGTTACAGGTTGAAGTAACTAGAACACTTTTTGAGAATAATATTGGCAACCTCCCCTCTTCCTGCAAGGTCCCACTGCCTTTAAGAGCTGAATAGCAGCGAACTTTCTAAAAATACAGCTCCCCCTCCCCCAGAAGATAATGGCCTACCTTGCCAGGTTGTTGTAAAGTATTGCTGATACCTTGTAATGTGCCAGTGTGGTGTAGTGGTTAAGAGAGGTAGACTCGTAATCTGGTGAACCGGGTTCGCGTCCCCGCTCCTCCACATGCAGCTGCTGGGTGACCTTGGGCTAGTCACACTTCTCTGAAATCTCTCAGCCTCACTCACCTCACAGAGTGTTTGTTGTGGGGGAGGAAGGGAAAGGAGAATGTTAGCCGCTTTGAGACTCCTTCGGGTAGTGATAAAGCGGGATATCAAATCCAAACTCTTCTTCTTCTTCTTCTTCTTCTTCTTCTTCGAGTGCTATATAAATACAAAATGTCTCTGATAGATTGTCAGTCATTGGCAATCACTTCTGCAGGTATACGGCTGATTTTTTTTAGTACATATCAATTTATTACATGCCTTAATGTACAGTGGTCCCTCGACTTACCAATTTAATCCGTTCCGAATGGACATCCGTAGGTAGGAAAAATCGTAAGTCGAGTCCCCATAGGAATGCATTGGGGGGAAAATATCCAAAAAAATTCATACGTCGAAAAAAACCGCATCTAAACTTCGTAAGTCGAGGAAACCGCATCTAAAACGGCAACGATTTCCATTCGGAGGTCGAAAAAATTCGTAAGCGCGCCGCCACTTTTTTCACTCATAACTCGAAAAATACGGAAGTCGGGTCATTCGTAAGTCGAGGGACCACTGTGTAATTAGAACCTCTGTGGCTGTGTTTTTTTGAGCTTAGTTTACTGATGTTATGGCTCTTCCGTGCCTCAAGGGGGCAGGAAGGGGGTAAGGAAACGAGTGATTCTAAGTGAAAAGACGAACATCAACCCATCATATCCAATCAGTTTCTCAGCCAAGGCAAGGGATATATATCCCTCCCTTTGCCATAATAAATCAAGCTGTGTGCTGAATTGAGGTTCTGATCCTTCGGCCCTCAGGCCTGTGATAACAACGACCTCATGTCTGGACTACTGTAAGAGGAGCACACTTGATTTGTCCCCAGCTGGCCATCCATCATGAAGCCTTGCTGCATCTCTCTTCACACCGCCAGAGATTCCTGAAAGTTTTATTCCCGTTACGGAATAGGAGGTCCCTGTTTTCATAGGAGAAATGTTGGAGGGTATATAATCCAGTCAGATGGTTGGCATCATATTACGGTATTACAGTCGTACCCAGTGGTAGAGCTGCCTGCACCATCACCAAGAGCATAGCTGTCAACTTTCAGATTTGAAAATAAGGGATTTTTCCAAACTTTTGGATTTGAAAATAAGGGATGCCGTGAGGGCGGTGCAATGGCACCAAGTAGCCTCGCCACCCTGCGCTCCAGAGGCTGCGCGCAAACGGGTGAGCAAAAGAGCGAGCGCGTAGACGGCAGGCAGGCTGTCTGTCTGGTTGGGCATGGGGGTCTGGCTGCACAAGGCATGCAAGCTCCGCCCCCAGTCGGTCTCAAGACTCCTTATTGGCAACCGAGCAACGCAGCTGAGGAGCCTCCCTGGCCGGCAGGGAGGGAGAGAAGCTGCTTCCTTTGAAATCCGGGAAATTTAAGGGATATCAACAATCCAGGATAGCAGCGGGAAACGGCATTGGAATAAGGGAGTTTCCTGCAAAAAAAGGGAGGGTTGACAGGTATGACCAGGAGCGGCGTACATCTGGGGGTGTGGCAAGCGTGAGTCCCAGGGGGCATGGGTCACGTCCCAGGGGGCATGGCACGCTGCCTTCAACACTGGTCTCCGGAACACTGGAACAGCAGAATGGAATGTGAGTTTGGACTGACGTCACTATGGCATCTCTTCCAAGAGTTAGCTCAGTGAGTCTTTCAGCTGCCCATGGGTCCTGGGCAGTCCTCCATCTGTACCAGCTGAGGGCACTGCTTACAGAAACCTAGCACTGAAAGCAGACTTCAGGCAAAGGAGAGCCTAGATGCTTTCGCACCTGAAGCAAAACTTCAAAATGATAGCTATTCCCTCCTGATTTCTTAATGACAGGGAGACAGGTTGGAGGCAGAAAAGCACCCCTCCCTGAGACCTACTTCTGCAAAGTTTTATGCCTCATCCAACGACTCTGCCCTGGTACAGGAACAGGTTGTGGTATGAGCCCACAGACTGCGACCCCCTTCCAGCAGAATAGTTAATATTTTTTATTGGACTGTTGGATACTGCCTTCCGCTGAGCTAGGCTGTTGGTCCATCAAGCTCAGCATTTACACTTGGCTCTTCGGGATTTCAGACAGGGAGCCTTACCTATCTCTGCCTGGTGGGGACCTGTGTGCAGATCAAATGCTGTTCCGCTGAGCTATGGCCTTTCCCGACCAGAGGATGACACCTATTGCCCCCCAGTCCCTATCAGAAGGCTTGTTTCTGTATGGTTGTTGTTGCAGACCTCTGTTTCGAGAGACAATGGCGTGCGCCTCGGGGGTGAGGTCAAACCACTGCATTAGCGGCACTGAAATGACCTCCCTTTGGCACAAGCCTGGGCGGTATATATGGAGTAATAATAATTTATTATTTATACCCTGCCCATCTGGCTGGGTTTCCCCAGCCACTCTGGGCGGCTCCCAACAGAATATTAAAAACACGATAAAACACCAGACATTAAAAACTTCCCTAAACAGGGCTGCCTTCAGATGTCTTCTAAAAGTCTGAGAGTTGTTTATTTCCTTGACATCTGATGGGAGGGCGCTCCACAGGGCAAGCACCACCAACGAGAAGACCTTCTGCCTGGTTCCCTGTAACCTCACTTCTCGCAGTGAGGGAACCGCCAGAAGGCCTTTGGAGCTGGACCTCAGTGTCCGGGCTGAACGATGGGGGTGGAGATGCTCCTTCAGGTATAGAAGAATAGAATATAGAATATATTTTATTGTCATTGTCCCCTTCGGGGACAACAAAATTACTTGGCTGCTCCATCCACCCAGATAGGGCACTCCACGCAAAAACAAGACAACTACAAAAACACTGATTAAAACCATACACACTGATTAAAACCATACAATGATAAAACATAACAGGTAAGATTAGATGACTTCAAAGTCCAGGCTTCCCATTCAAGGCCGAGATCGCTCTGGAGAAGAAGCTGTTCCTAAGACGGCTTGTTCTTGTCATCATCGTCCTGTATCTCCGTCCCGATGGCAAAAGTTCAAAGAGACGGTGACCAGGATGCGATGGATCTTTCACTATGTCCAGTGCCTTTCTGTGGCACCTCATGGCATAAATCTGCTCTAAGGTAGCGAGCAAGCAGCCAACAATGCTCTCTGCTGCCTTAACAACTCTGCACAACCCCATCCTGTCCTTGGTAGTACAGCTTCCGTACCACACACTGGGATGAGGTCGTTTTGGGCTTTAAAGGTCAGCACCAACACTTTGAATTGGCCAAAGGAAAGCAGAGCAATATGTTAAGCACCGGCTGGGCTGCAGGAGTTGCTGGAAGGAGGCATGCAAGACATCCTAGGGACTCCGCTCCATATTTGTGTAGGGTTTACTCCTTAGTCTTTTCTTCTTCCACAGATATTCTGCAAGGCAGCGGAGGTTTAGGATCAGAGTTTTCCTTCTAGATGGCTACCCTGTTTCCCCTTTTTTAATACGTAGTCATAAAGTAAGCCATGGCAGGGTATTTTTACCTTTGTGAGAAGTAAGACGTACCCCAAAAGTAAGCCGTGGTGCCGCCATTGTTCCCATCGCCTCCTCAGCCCCCCCTGTGTGTGCAGGGAGCCAGCGAACCAGTGAGAGGCGCGGGGGGGAAACGCGCCTCTTGCGGAGTTCTGCCCCGCCTGCTCAGCGTGCAGGGGGAGGCTGTACCGTACCATACTGACGTAATAAAAATAAGACATCCCCCCCAAAATAAGCCACCCTGTGTTTTTTTGAGGAAAAAAATTATAAGACGGTGTCTTAAAAAGGGGGAAAGACGGTACCTTCCCAAGTTGAAGAGCCCCATCTGCCCCTGACTTCTTTCTATGGCATTTGCAGAAATAATCTTCTTGACCCTGGGACCCACTGTTGGTCTTGTCTGCTCAATTGGAGCCTGTCTTCACATGCAGGGGAAGTCCCTAACTTACCAAGGGTTTGAGACCCAATTGGTTACACTCACCTGGTTTAGCCGGCTAGTTGAAGCCATTCCTGGGGTGTGGCTGCTGTCACATGCTGACAGCTTCTAGGAGCCACAGATGAGAGTTGAGTGCAGGGTGGGGACCAAACGTGGACAAACTACCCCAGAAGGAACACAATGTGTCCCTCACACCCTCACACCGTCCCTAACACCCCTGTATGATTGCAATCCTGGTCAAAATAGGCACACCCTAATTTCATTTGCTTCTTGAAATTTTGTTGGGGTTTATACAAATCTATGGTGTGACCACATTTGGAATACAGTTCTGGTTACCCCCCACCTCAAAAAAGGCTCCTGTAGAGTTGGGTGAATAAGAGGTGACATGATAGAAGATTATAAAATTACTAGCTGACCCGGCCACGCATTGCTGTGGCCCATTGGTTTTACATAGCAACATGCCAGGAATGCCAGGAATGGAACCCAAAGCAATCGGTCAAGGACTTTTGCCTGTCTCCCCACAGCCTCCCCATTTTCCCGGTGCTGGTTCCGCCCCCCGTGCACACGACCCCTGCTTTCGCCTGCCTCCCCACAGCTTCTCCCGTTGAACTCCCGCCTGCCTCCTCTCCCAGCGGAGAGGCTCCTTCCCCACCTTCCCCCTCCAGACCATCCCTCTCCCAATCCCCCCTTTCTCCCTCCCTTAGAAACGGCTCCTTTCACGTGACGCGGCATGATTTGCTCCCTGCCCCCGCACTCTCCCTGCACACCCCGAGACTCCCCTGTCACCTCCCATTTCTGTGTCTCCATTTCTCAATCTCCCGCTCCCTCTCCTCTCTGACTCTCTCTCTCTGTAGTTTGTGCGCGCCTTCCCTCTGACGACGTGTGTATGCTCTCGCATAGCGTGTCATTGGCTGCCAATAGCCTATTGGCGTAGCCGCCCTTGCCTCCAAAGCCCAGCAGTGATGTCACCACATTGACAATGGTGGAGGCTATGTGGCTATGTAGTGTTGTGATGTCATGATGCTCACTATGCGATTGGTTAGGATCTTAAAAAAGTATAGTTTTTTTCCATTTTACTTGTCGCTGGTGTGACATCTATGTAATATTTTTACGTAAAAACACTCCAGGAATGGAACCCAACGTTGTGTCAAAATTTCAAAGCAATCGGTGCAGTACTTTCGGAGATTTGAGGTTTTGAACAAACACACATTTACGTTTTTATTTATATACAGTATTTTCCTGCGTATAAGACTACTTTTTAACCCAGGAAAATCTTCTCAAAAGTTGGGGGTCGTCTTATACGCCGGGTCGTATTTCTTATACGGCAAGTATATCCCAAACTCTATATTTTAACTGGAAAAGTTGGGGGTCGTCTTATACGCCCAGTCGTCTTATATGCCGGAAAATACGGTAGATGCAGGACATAGAGAAAGTGGACAGAGATTAGTTTTCTCTCTCTCTCTCTCATAGCATTAGAACTCATGGAAGAGTCAGGAACTTGCTCCCAAGAGGAGGCAGTGATGGCCACCAACTTGGATGGCTTTAAAAGAGGATTAGATGCATTCATGCAGAGAGCCAGTGTGGTGTAGTGGTTAAGAGCGGTAGGCTCTAATCTGGGGGACCGGGTTCGAGTCTCCGCTCCTCCACATGCAGCTGCTGGGTGACCTTGGGCTAGTCATACTTCTCTGAAGTCTCTCGGCCCCACTCACCTCACAGAGTGTTTGTTGTGGGGGAGGAAGGGAAAGGAGAATGTCAACCGCTTTGAGACTCCTTCGGGTAGTGATAAAGCAGGATATCAAATCCAAACTCTTCTTCTTCTTCATGGCGGAGAGGGCTCTCAGTTAGTACTAGCTGTGGCGGCTGTCCTCTGCCTCTGCAGCCAGGGGCCATCTGCTACAGACTACCAATTTCAAGGAAACACAGGAGGGGAGAGGGCTCTTGTGCCTGGGTCCTGCTTGCCAGTTTTCCACAGGCATCTGGTTGGCCAGTGAGAGAAAAGGATGATGGACTAGGTGGGCCTTTGGCAAGGCTCTTTTCATGGTCTTACATTCGTGAGGTCACCCGTTAAAGACCCAAGTCTGCCTTTCATCTCCTGGTGCTGGTTTCTCCTTGCTAGGATGATAGCATACGCTTACGAAAAATGATGCGTCAATGTTGGATGGGGTGTGTCTGCATGCATGGACGGCGATGACAAACTGCATGCCTGTTGGCCTCTCGAGTGCCTTCACATGGCCCTTTGTTTATCTAGGTGCAGCTGCCAGAAAGAAAAAACAAAAACAAAAAAAAAGCATCGCTGTAATTACACCTTTTGGAAAGCCCTGAGCTCCAAACACCTGCCAATCCTGTCCCGCCTGCTTTGGGAGCACCCAGTTCTGCCTGAGATCCTTGGAGGACGTTTCACACAGCCGTGGCTGAGAAGTAGCTGCGCTGTATTTTGGTCGTGCTACGCCCTTGCCTGGTGTCAGAGTCAGATATGGATGGGGGGACCGAAAGCAGTGGCTCTGAAATGTGACGCTCTGCTCAGGAAGTGCAACTGACACAGAAAGAGAGAGAGGGGGAGAGAGAAACAGGCCAAACGTCTGAGAGAGGTTGGTGCTCTTTATCTGCGCATGAGGCATGCGTAAGTTGTCTGGCAAGAGAAGGCACTGAGCCGGGGGCTGTACCATGGGCTGAGATCCTCTGCCTGCCCTGTCAAGAGTTTTTTTGTGTGTTTTTTTTTACGTCCATCATGAACGTGCAAAGGCAGTTGACATCTGCAGCCATCAGGACTGAGGCACAGAGATATGAGGGCGTGAAAGTGCAGCTCAACAAACTTTTCCGGCTGGTGGAGCTGGTCGCCGACCCACATCTGAAGAGCAACATCAAGACTTCCCTGAGCATTGTGCGAGGTACGGGGCTGAGCCTTTCTAAGGGAGGGATGGAGGGACTGTCTGGGCAGGCTAGAAGCATTTTTCTCTCAGACCAGTTACACCCATTCCCACCACCCTTCTGAGTAATACCCCTCACCACCCTCTCACTATATATAAGGGTCTGGTGACTTCTGTTTCAGTGTATCTGAAGAAGTGTGCATGCACACGAAAGCTCATACCAAGAACAAACTTAGTTGGTCTCTAAGGTGCTACTGGAAGGAATTTTTTTATTTTGTTTTTTCTCTCGGACCACTCATTTAAAAACACTTTCTGTTGGAGTGAATTCTTCTCCCCCTCCCTGCGCACTTTTCCTGGGGCCGTTAATGGGTCAATCTTTTAAATTGCTTTAACTCTCTCCATTTGCATACACCACAAAGCCTCAAAGTCTCTGAAAGTCTTGAAGGAAGGGAGTGGTAACCTGAAAGAGTCAAATTGACTCTTGAAATGAAAGGGCTCTAAAACATACAGATAGAAATGTCTTGTAGGTAAAGTTGCCAAGTGTTGTTGTTGTTTACTGCCTCCTGCTCCTCTGCCTTTAACAGCAGCATACATAACCAACATCAACAGGTCACAATGCTTATTTATTCATGACACAAAGCTTCACCAAGCTGATGCTAAAGGCACAAGAGCTGCCCAGGTTGTTCCTACCAGCTCCCACCCCCACTGGCAACCTGCCAGGTGTACCTTGCCATCATCACAAACTAGTCTGGGTTAGGGGGGCAAGCTTCTAAGCTGACTGAACTTTTAGTTCAGGATCGTGGGATCATTTTCAGCCTGAGAATTACCTTCCCTCGTGGGGCATCTTCTGGGGGAATTCCAGCTGCACAAGAGCCGGACGTTTCTATGCCCATAGACACATCCATTCAAGAAGCATCCTCACAGCTCAAGAAGACAATCTGGCAAGGCACAGAGATGGGCTGGTGAAAGGAGTGGGGTGCGGATATAGGGGTAGGGGGTTGCCTTTGGAGATTGTCAAAGGCTGTACAGCAAGGCTTGGAAGGCCACTTTCAGACCACAGACTGGAAATTCCCTTACCCCACTTTAGTTGACTAATCATACGGGTGAATTTAATACATATTATTTATAATAAGGCCTCTTCCTAGAATGTCTGCTTCTTCTTTTTCACAGTGGCTTCCATCACAAAAAATGGGGAGGGGGCACGCGAGAGGTACAATATATTCAAAACCTAAGCATGAGCACTATTAAACCCCACTGAAATCAATAGGACTCAAGCATGCAAAACATCACCAGGATCATGCTGCAAGTCTGCAACCGTAAGAAAAGCATGCAGGCAGTATTGTACCTAATTGATGAGTAACAAATACATCTACCCAATGGATCAGCAACCTGCCAATGAGTGCCACAGCACTGGGCTAACTGTTAAGCACAGGTGTTTAATTTGTTAATGCATTTAAAAGCATCAATTTAAAGGAAATTAGCCTGCTTGTATTTAATTTTTTGACTGCCTTGCGCTGGTCACCTTTCCAGCTTTGTTACACCAGCGCTGCTGTGATGCTACATTTGCACAGCAGCAGCCTGACAGATGTTTAGGATAAGACTGGAGCAGAAATTATATACGTAATGAGGAAACAATGGCTACCTGCAGTCAGGGGCCTCCATCAGCTATTGGGATTATATGCTCACAAGTGACTCGGTTTGCTATGGCTACGGCTCCAAAGTGCTTCCATTTGGGGGCTTTTCTACTAAAATAAAACAAGACAACTGAACAACAATTAATAAACCATGTGGGCAGCTCTATGCCGCGAGTTCGGGGGTGACCGAGCCAGAGAGACGCTGAAGTGGCTGGCTGGCTCCGCCCTCTTGGGCGCCTGGGACTGGGCAACCTGGGGGGTGTGGATCTTTGTACCCCGGCGCCGCATATGCTTAAGACAGCCCTGGGAATGGATGTGTTCTGTCTCTAGCGCATGTGTAGGTCAGTGCGCACACACATGAACTGGCGTTTTGCACCCTGCATGTGCTGAGGTGTCGTCTGCATGGTTGATATGACAATATTATTTTATTTATTCAAACGTTTTTCTAGTGCATTTCACATCAGGTCTTGCAAGGTATATAATAACTTTTAAAAATGTCTAACTTAATATATTAAAAATGCATTGGGAACATAGGAAACTGCCTTATGCTGAATCAGCCTATTGGTCTATCTAACCTGGAATTGTTTGCCCTGACTGGCGGGTGCTCTCCCGGATTTTCATGCAAGGGACCCTCCCAGCTGTACCCGGAGATGCCGGTGAATGAACCTAGGACTTTCTGCTGTGGCTCTTCCCTTTACAGTACAAGTGAAATGCCGATAATAAACCTTAGCAATAAGATTGTAAGGCAGTGTTTTGCTTTTCTAGTATATCTATATCAAATCACCTTCTTGGCTTTTAATGGAATGGAGGAAAGGTGGCAGCACAGTCGCAGAGGCGGGCAGATGTTGGGCTTACCAGACCTACTTTTTAAAAATTAGAATTCCAAGATGAACTCAAGAGAGGCAGGTGCAAAAGACGTAGAGCAGGTGTGGGCAGCCTTTGGCCCTTCCTTGCTGAGTTACATCTCCCAGCAGCCTCAGCAAGCCCGTGCTTGATGTTATAACTAAAAGAACAGGGTGCCTCGGAGCACATTCTGAGCCTGGAAATGTATTTTCAGTGCCACAACTGAACAGAGCTCGCCATCTCTTCACAAGAAGTGGAGCTGCCCCGAGCTACATCAGCAAGCGTGGAAGTTCCCACCTGGCCAGCTTTCTTTAACTCGGCAGCCTGATTTGTCGCTTGTCGATCTACTGCAAACCATGCAGAAATCTACCAGTAGACTCCAAGCTACCTTCGGCTCATGCCCCTTCAACAGCATTGCAAAAGTTCTACAGAAAATCCCACAAATTTCATATGTAGCTTCCCACATGAACATCCAATTCCCAGGCATGTATTTGCAGCAACTTAGAGGCTGGTAAGATTCTCACACACATGACAATAGCAGGCAATATTCCATACTGGAAAGGCAAGGTTGTACGAAGCCACAGTGCTGATAAAATGTATCTGAGCTGCATGTATTATTGTAAGAAACTGCTTCATGCAGTCTAAGCTTTCTGGATAGTAGATCTCATGCAAGGAGGTATGTGGTTATGCATGTAGGTTTTGCAATTTCCTGCACAATTTCTCCTGACTGCAGAAATTCAAAGTAGAAACACACAGAGTCACATTCAGAAGGCTGGGTAGGAGAATGTGATGAAGATTTTTTTTAGTCTCCTCCCATTTACTGATATCCTGTCTTTACACCCATGTGAACCATGTAGTTTCAAGCAAGAGACTGACAACTTATGGGGGAAGTTGTCTCTTGACCATTTGCCATGCTGACTGGGGCTGATGGAGCACAAAAGCACCTGGAGGAATCAGGTTACCCACCTCTGTTCTAGGCACTGTGGTTGGGGGAGAAAGAGACACAGGGGATGTTGCACGAACAGCAGTAATCAAATTTGCTGAAATGATATTTTGATGAGAGGTTTAGTGCCTTGCACACGAAGCAGGTAGGCTGCTGGCCCAAAACTTGTTGCCACTGCTACCAGCACTCTGGGACAGGGGTGCCAACTTGAATAAAATATTGTGGGGGGGGGGCAGGTAACCTTGCTCTGAAGCTGACCCAGAAACTCCATCAGGTGCAGAATGCCGCGGCGAGGCTCCTTGCCGCAGGACCACATTCATCCAGTGCTTTACCAGCTGCACTGGCTCCCGGTGGAGTACAGGATCAGGTTTAAGGTGCTGGATTTGACCTTTAAAGCCCTATGCGGCCTAGGACCCTCGTACCTATGGGACCGCCTCTCCTGGTATGCCCCGCAGAGGACCTTAAGGTCCACAAATAACAACATTTTGGAGGTCCCGAGCCACAAGGTTGTTAGACTGGTCTCAACTAGGGCCTTTTCAGTACTGGCCCCAACTTGGTGGAACACTCTGTCACAAGAGACCAGGGCCCTGCGGGATTTGACATCTTTCCGCAGGGCCTGCAAGACAGAGCTGTTCCACCTGGCCTTCGGGTTGGACTCAGACTGATGTTTCCTCCCCTTATGGTTTTGATTATGGGTGATAAATGAAGCGGCATTTTAAATTGTATTTTAACCTGTATTTTAATTAATGGTTTTTTCTTTCTTTTATACTTTATTGTAATTTTATTGATGTTAGCCGCCCT
This sequence comes from Darevskia mixta, assembly GCA_034641385.1. Classification (NCBI taxonomy): domain Eukaryota; kingdom Metazoa; phylum Chordata; class Lepidosauria; order Squamata; family Lacertidae; genus Darevskia; species Darevskia mixta. The sequence continues at coordinate 2,399,924 of JAWWNH010000047.1, forward strand.
GTGCCTGGTTTTGGCTGGGAAGGGCGGGGTATAAATAAAATTTATTATTATTTATTATTATTATAACTGGAAACCAC